>OX451741.1:322487425-323808362 GCA_948472305.1 Vicia faba | reverse complement strand
ACATCTTCAAAAAATCACACACAAAGCACCATTTCAAACATTTGAAAAGCACCATTTCAAACAATTGAAAATCAAAGCAAGTGATCTAAGCAAGTAACTAAGAGCCCATGGATAACCATGGATGGAAATGGTGCTAATACCTTCCCTTTTTATAATCTACTCCCCGAACCCAAGAAAACATCTCAAAGGTCTTTCCCGTGCTTTTTGACCTTTCCTTAGGATAAAATAAAAAGTCGGTGGCGACTCTTGCTAAACCGAAACATTTGCGAACACAAACGCAAAACCTCAACTCAGTTCTCCCACCGTATCACAGAACTGGCGACTCTGCTGGGGACATTTATAAAAGTGGAGTAACCTTAGGGCTTAGATCACCCTTTTTGCATGATTATTGTTTGCTTTGATTGCTTTATATTTTGGTTCTCTTGTTTGGGCTTGAAATCCTCCACCCGGATTTGGGAAACATTCATAGATAGCAATATGTTGTGGAAACTGTGTGAGGTATACCGACACGGTTGAAGCAATAGCTATATTAGTGCGACATATTTGTGAGTACCGGTAGCCTTTGAGTCAATCAAAGAGAATACGGGGCCACTGAGTGATGTCATTAAGTACTAATGAACTAGAACCTTACTTGACCATCTTGGCCTTTTATTAGGGGTAGTGAGATGACCGACTTTGGTACAGTCCGAAGTTGGTAGATACTCGATACTACACTCATTGAGGGTTGTTTTCTTGGAATATTTTGGTCGCTAGTTAAGTGGATAAACCAAAACAATGAACATAGAAAACAATCCAATGATATTGAGCTCCTTAGAACCCGGTTACTATTTATAGGACAAATTTTGAGCCAACTAAACTCAAGAGGGTACTCACCTATGAAACCTCATGCAAGCCTGAAACTAGGGTTTTGTGTGACTTGTTTGTATATGTGTTTGTGCATACATCATGAACATCATAAAGCATCATATGCATCCACTAACCATTTCAAGGGTTTGGATCTTCATCTTTGTTCTTGTTTTGTAGGTCATGGAATCTCTTCGCAGGAAAACAATTCAAGTCAACCTTGTGAGGATCCCTCCTCAACTCAAAGAGCTTACTTCCAGGATTCCAGAGAATTCTCTCTTCAGTGAAAGACATGGTAGACTCCTCAACTTAGTCAACACCAGCATTGAAGAAGACATGGTGAAAGTACTTTTCCAGTTCTTTGACCCCCTACACCACTGTTTCACATTCCCCGATTATCAATTGGTGCCTACTTTGGAGGAATTTTCTCAACTTCTGAGAATTCCTATTCTTAATCAACTACCCTACAACGGTACGGAAAAAGAACCAAAACCTGAAGAAGTTACTCAAGCATTACACTTGCAACCATCTGACATCAAGGGGCATTGGGAAACCAGAAGTGGTGTCAAGGGCTTCTTGGCAAAGTTTCTGTTTGAGAAGGCACAAGAGTGTTGGAATTCCCTGGATCTGCAAGCCTTTGAAGAGATTGTGGCACTCCTTATTTATGGGTTGGTCTTGTTCCCAAACCCTGACCAACTTATAGATGTGAATGCTGTCAAGATTTTCATATCCAGGAATCCCATACCTACATTGCTTGGGGACATCCTACACTCATTTTACACACGAACAATGAGGAAAAGAGGTGTTCTCATGTGCTGTACTCCTCTCCTAGCAAGGTGGTTTATTTCTCACCTTCCACAATCAGTTTTGAAAAATGAGCAGGGTTTAAGGTGGTCACAACGGTTGATGACCCTCACACATTCTGATGTACATTGGTGTTCTCGGTCCAGAGAAAATGTCATCATCATTGATCGTTGTGGTGAATTCCCTAATGTCCCATTACTTGGCATTAGAGGAGGCATCGCCTACAATCCCTGTCTAGCTTTGAGACAATTTGGATATGCTCGGAGGGATGGCCCTCATGACATGCTGATTCCTGACCTAGTTTTTGACTTCGACAACGATGCGCAAGGACTTCGACAAAGGTTCATCAGAGCTTGGAGGATGCCTAACAAGGTGGATAGTAAGACATTGAGGCACAAGAATTCCATCCCCCTTGAGCCTTACCTCAAGTGGGTACGAACCCGCTCCCAGAATCTTATGATGCCATATCCTCACATTCTCCCCTTGATTAAAGAGCCTGTTAAGGAAGGAGAGGTTCCATACACCATCCTACATCCTGACATGCCAACATCATGGGAGGAAATGCAAAAGAGTTGGATCCAACTCAAAGAAGAACGAGATACTTTTGAAGCCATCTTCTATGCCAGTGAGAAGAAGGTTTTAGAGCTCACCCGCCGACTTCACGAGGAGGAAACTCTCAAAACCTACATCGCACCAAAGAGGATGCGCAACGTATTTTTACATTAAGAATTTTGTAATATTTTGCCCATGGGGCACTTATGTACTAACAATTTTTTCTTAATATGACGTGCGTTCTTTTTGTTTGCAACAAATTTGAATTTTTGAACCCTTGAATGCATTACATGAATAACATATCATTCATCATATGCATAAGCAGGTCTTCGAGCCAGGTTTCCTTATCTTTCTGCTGTTTATTTCAGCAAGATGGATTTGGAGCAAACAGTAAAAGACCTACAGGCACAAAATTCACAATTTCAGCAACTCCTCATGACCTTGGCAAAGGGTCAAGAGGATCTCAAAGTTATACTAGAGAAGAGTAAAGAGAAGAAAAAGAAAAAGAGACCGGGAGTAGCTACTTTCGGGAGAAGATTTGAGGGTGATGCTAGAAGGACTCTCGAGTTCCCTTCAACGTCTAACAAAGGGATTGGCAAGGGGAAAGGAGTTACTATACCTTCTGAATCTGAGGTAGAAGAGGAGGAATAGGAAGCAGACGAAGACTATTCAGAACAACAGTATCCACCAGCGGATGACAAGTATAAGAATCTTGAAGACAGATTGGCAGCTATGGAGTTGCAGAGAGTGCCCGAATTGGATTTTGAGGAACTGGGGTTGGTAGCCGGGATTGTAATCCCTCCCAAGTTCAAGGTGCCGACGTTCGCCAAGTACGACGGTCTGTCTTACCCTAAGATGCACTTAAGGTCGTATGTTAGAAAGATCCAGCCACATTCATCCGACAAAGACCTTTGGGTACACTTTTTCCAAGACAACTTGTCTGGCACTCAGTTAGATTGGTTTTATCAACTCGAAAGGTCAGAGGTCCATAATTGGGAAGACTTGGCAGCTGCTTTCTATCGTCAGTATCAGTATAATGCTGATTTGGCGCCTACCCGTACTCAGCTACAAAGTATGGGGATGGATTCAAATGAAGGGTTTAAGGAGTACGCCCAGAAGTGGCATGATCTGGCTGGAAGGGTGAAACCACCTCTATCAGATAGGGAATTAGTTGACATGTTTTGGGGACCCTATCTGGCCCCTTCTTCAACCATCTAATCGGAAGCTCTTCTGCGGGATTTACTGAGTTGATTTTGACAGGCGAGAGGGTGGAAGCCGGTATCAAAAGTGGAAAGATTCAAAAGGATGCTTCCGCATCCGCAGTTGCTAGGAAACCTTTCCCAGCCAAGAAAGAAGCGTCTGCTGTATACACTCAGAAAAATAGGGAAAGAGAGGAACATCGGCCAACAGTGGGGGCCGTATTAATACAGAAGTCCGCATCAGACCAGTTTAGAAACAGTCAACCGAGGAATGATCAGCCCAGAACTTATCAGCAAAGGCCACCATGGCAGTTTACCCCAGTAAATATGACACCTGCTCAAATCCTTCCACATCTCCTGAAGTTGAATCTTGCTAATTTAAAAGAGGCGCCAAAGAATGTAAATACCACTTCCCCATCCTACAACTCAAAAGCCAAGTGTGCTTACCATTCTGACAGTATTGGGCACGATACCAATAATTGCTGGGCACTCAAGAACAACATTCAGGACTTAATTGACGCCAAAGAGGTCGAATTTGACGCTCCTGAGAAGCCCAATGTTATATCCGCGCCGATGCCCAAGCACGGCCACAATGTGCATGTTGTTTTGGAAATCTCCATGTTACTGATGTTGCCGATCTGTTGACTCCATTGTTAGTGATAAAAGAAAATTTGTTGAGGGCCGGGATCTTTCCTGGTTGTGATAAAGACTGCTATTTTTGTTTGAACATTTAAGATGATTGTCCAATGTTGAAATCGGGTGTCCAATGCCTGATGGATACTCAAGAAATACTTTTCCAGAAAACCCCTGTTAACACTTTCAATCTAATTACTCCTGATACTTGTGATACCTCAACCAATGATATCGCCCTCATAACCATTTCCGACAATCTTCCCAAGGCTTACAAAAGGCCTGTCAGGATTACACCCAACTCTGAATGTGCACCTCTAAAGATCACCATGCCGGGACCTGTCCCATACAATCAAGAAAAATGATACCGTGGAACTATGGGGGAGAAATCTTCTACCACGTCATCAAACAAATCGAAACAATCCAAGAAATCTCTGAAGAAGACCCTGATATAGGGAACATCGCGGGTACAAGCAAGATCACCCGCAGTGGCCGGATCTTTTCTCCGGAGATTGCTCTTCCCCGAGCAGTCTTCGGACCCTTAAAAGCTTCTGCACCTGTTGGACCCTTTGTCCAAGGCCCAGTGATTGAAGAGTTGAACACTCCTGAAGAAAGACCATCCGCTGATAACACCGACAAAGGTAAGGGGATATTGGAAATGCCTGTCAGGACAAAGGCTCATGCTGCGGTTATCCCCGAAACCACCCAGAAGGAGATGGATGAAATCCTTAAAATAATCAGAAAAAGTGACTATGACGTTGTGGAACAATTAGGGCAGACCCCTTCTAAGATTTCAATGTTAGCCCTCCTACTCTATTCAGAGGCCCATGCTAAGGCCCTGATTAAATTCTTGAAGACAACACATGTCCCCCAAGAGACCTCGACTGACCAATTTCAGGATTGTGTGGCCAGTCTTACTGCTGACAATGGCCTGGGCTTTTCCGACGCTGACTTAACTCCCAAAGGAAGGAAACACAATGATGCGTTGCATGTTTCAATTGAATGCCGAGGGACCACCCTCTCCCATGTCTTGGTCGATACTGGTTCTTCCCTGAATGTGCTTCCAAAGAAGGCCTTAGAACGTTTGGATTGCGAAGGTTTGACCCTCAAACCTAGTAACATAGTCGTCAGAGCTTTCGATGGTTCCAAGAGAATGGTTCATGGAGAGGTTGATATTCCCATCAAGGTAGGCACCGAAGTGTTCAACTCCACTTTCTACGTGATGGACATCCGTCCGTCATACTCATGTTTGTTAGGAAGACCGTGGATCCATTATGCCGGGGCAGTTACATCCTCTTTGCACCAGATGCTGAAGTATCCTGTTAAGGGTAAAATCATAACTGTGCATGGCGAGGAAGAATACATGATTAGTCATCTCAATTCCTTTCGATATGTAGAGTTAGACGGCGAGTTCATCGAAACACCTTTTCAACATTTCGAGGAAGTTTCTCCCGAGATAGCAGTTGCGAAGACAACGGTTGAGGTACCTATCATTTCCAAGCATGTGACTAAGATGGCATCTCTCAAGTACGCAGAGGCTGTGATTAAGGAGGGGAAGAGCACAATATGGGGACAATTTCCTGACTTTCCGCATAAGACGGACAAGTTTGGTTTAGGGTTTACTGCTGCAGGACAAAAGGCTATGCGTCACTCTAAGATTGGAAGATCACCTGTCAAGATTTCTCACCACAGAATCAATGCTGTAGAGGATGAAGATGAGGAGAGCCACTTCGAAGACTGGATTTTTCCGACTGTCGAAGGGGGTTTGAGCAATTGGGAAGCAAAGGATTTCGTTCCTATCACCTTTATCAACCAGTAATTTTATCTTTGAACAATTTCCCATTTTTATGGTCTGTAATAACTAAAATAATTCACACACTATTTTCACCTCATGCCTTGCCCGGGGCATGTAGGTCCATTTGTAAGGGTTTGATTTCCTTCATAATCATATGCCATGTTTTAATGAATCATTGGACGTTTTTCATCTATAAACTGTTGTGTTCATTTTTCTTTCCTTTTTGCATTTTGTTTGTTTAAGGATGGCTATCCCTTACACACACCCACACTCACAAATGCAGGTACCCATCCACTCCGGATTCCATGGGTGACTATTCTGTTTTAGCCTTCAATAACTCTGAAGATTTAGTCAATCACGTTAAGTTGACGAAGATTGTGAAGTGCCGGGAGAGTTAGCCAGACTTCTACAACAAGAAGAGAAGGCCATTCTGCCTCATGAAGAGTTGTTAGAAACCATCAACTTAGGGACAGAGGAGGACAGGAAGGAAGTAAAATTGGGTGCCAACCTGGAACCAGGTGTCAAGGAACACTTAATACAATTATTAAATGAATACGTTGAAATCTTCGCTTGGTCTTATGAAGACATGCCAGGGTTAGACACAAATATCGTGGTTCACCGTCTCCCTACAAGAGAAGACTGCCCACCGATCAAGCAAAAGGTTCGCCGAATGAGACCTGACATGTCTGAAAAGATTAAGGCTGAAGTAATGAAACAATTCAGCACCAGCTTTCTGGCTGTTACAACCTATCCACAATGGGTTGCCAACACTGTGCCCGTACCCAAAAAGGATGGCAAGGTCAGAATGTGTGTGGACTATCGAGATTTAAACAGGGCTAGCCCTAAAGATGATTTTCCACTGCCACATATCGACATTTTGGTTGACAACACAGCTCAGCACAAAGTATTTTCTTTCATGGACGGATTCTCGGGCTACAACCAGATCAAAATGGCCCCCGAGGACATGGAGAAAACTACCTTTGTCACACAATGAGGTACCTTCTGCTACAAGGTGATGCCATTCGGACTGAAGAACGCAGGGGCAACCTATCAACGCGCCATGGTAGCTTTATTTCATGATATGATACATCATGAGATCGAAGTTTACGTAGACGACATGATAGCTCGATCACAAACAGAAGAAGAACACCTTGAACATTTGCAGAAGCTGTTTGCCAGGTTAAAAGAGTATAAACTCAGACTGAATCCAATCAAGTGCACTTTTGGAGTTAGGTCTGGTAAACTTCTGGGATTTATTGTCAGCAACAAGGGCATTAAGGTCGGTCCAGCTAAAGTAAAGGCTATACAAGAAATGCCTGCCCCCGTACTGAAAAGGAGGTTAGAGGATTCTTGGGACACTTGAACTATATCGCCAGGTTCATCTCTCACCTGACATCTACCTGTGAACCAATTTTCAAACTGTTGAATAAAGATCAGGTAGTTGAGTGGAACAACGATTGCTAAGTTGCTTTTGACAAAATCAAGGAATACTTACTAGAACCTCCTATCCTGATGCCACCCGTCGAAGGAAGGCCGTTGATCATGTATCTAACTGTTTTGGAAAACTCAATGGGGTGCCTACTGGGCCAACATGACGAGTCTGGTCGAAAAGAGCATGCCATTTATTACCTTAGCAAAAAGTTTACCGATTGTGAGACTCGCTACTCACTGCTCGAGAAAACTTGCTGCGCTTTGGTATGGGCTGCTCGCCGACTAAGGCAGTATATGTTGACTCATACCACTTTGCTGATTTCCAAGATGGACCCGATCAAATATATCTTCGAAAAGCCTGCTTTATCTAGAAGAATCGCTAGATGGCAGATGATCCTGACTGAATATGACATCCAGTATACTACCCAAAAAGCTATAAAAGGGAGTGTACTAGCTGACCATCTAGCTCATCAAGCCGTCGAAGATTATCAATCTATGAGATTCGACTTCCCTGACGAGGACATCATGACTTTGGACAACATCGAAGGTAACCGACCGTATGACGGACCTGAACAAGGATCCCGATGGACCCTGTACTTTGATGGCGCTTCGAATGAACTTGGCAACAGTATCTGTGTGGTACTCATTTCCCCAGAAGGTTGCCATACACCTTTCACTGCCCGACTTTGTTTCAGCTGTACCAACAACATGGCCGAATATGAAGCTTGCATCTTTGGTCTCAAGGCTGCTATAGACTTGGGAATCAAATCTTTGGTCGTATTTGGGGACTCGACTTTGGTTATCAGTCAAGTCAAAGGAGAGTGGGACACCAAACATCCTAATCTTATCCCATACAAAGAACATGTCCTGACTTTGTTTCCTCATTTCGAGTAGATTACTTTCGAGCATTTCCCGCGAGAAGAGAATCAGCTAGCAGATGCTCTGGCTACAATGTCTTCCATGTTTAAACTCAACTGGGATAACGAAGCTCCCCAAATTACCATCGAGCGAATGGACGAACCCGCGCACTGTCATGAGGTTAATACCGAAGAAGTAGTGGAACAACCTTGGTTTCATGAAATCAAAAGGTATCTCCAGACTAGAGAATACCCTGAAGGAGCTTCCGTCAATGACAAAAAGTTCTTAAGGAGATTTGGTGCCAAGTTCTTCCTAAGCAATGGCATCCTTTATAAACGCAACCATGATTGTGTTTTACTTCGATGCATGGACAAAGCTGAAGCGGAGTTGATCATGACTGAAATACACAGCGACACATTTGGCACCCACTTGAGCGGACATACGATGGCTAAAAAGATTCTAAGGGCAGGCTACTACTGGTCTACCATGGAAGCTGATTGTCATCAACATTCCCGTACTTGCCACAAATGCCAAGTCTACACCGACAAGGTACATATTCCTCCTGTTCCTCTCAATGTTCTGACAGCTCCTTGGCCATTCGCAATGTGGGGCATTGACATGATTGGAGAGATCAAGCCCACGACGTCCAACGGACATCGTTTCATCTTGGTCGCTATTGACTATTTTACCAAGTGGGTCGAAGCAGCTTCCTTTGCCTCTGTTACAAAGAATGTGGTTGCCCGCTTCGTCAAGCAAAATCTCATATGCCGGTATGGTGTCCCCGACAGGATCATCATAGACAACAGTACAAATTTGAACAATACTATGATCACCGCTCTATGCGAACAGTTCAAGATTTATCATCACAATTCATCTCCCTACCGGCTGAAGATGAACGGTGCTGTTGAAGCCGCAAACAAAAATATCAAGAAGATCATTCAGAAGATGACAGTTACCTATAAAGACTGGCATGAAATGTTACTGTTTGCTCTGCATGGATATCGTACCACGACACGTACTTCAATAGGGGCAACCCCATTTTCTTTAGTATATGGCATGGAAGCTGTCCTACCTATGGAAGTTCAGATTCCTTCTTTAAGGATTATGAAGGACGCTGGTTTGAATAAAGACGATTGGATTCAGACCCGGCTTGATCAACTTAATTTGATCGACGAGAAGTGACTTACTACTGTTTGTCATGGTCAGACGTATCAAAAACGGATGATCAAGGCTTTCAATAAGAAAGTCAGGCGTCAGATATTTCAAGTCAGAGATCTTGTAATCAAGCGGATCATCTTGCCGCAAAGTGATCCCAGGGGAAAATGGACTCCTACTTACGAATGACCATTCGTGATTAAGAGCATCTTTTCTGGTGGGGGCGATGATTCTGACCACCATGGATGTCGATGACTTACCGCACCCTGCAAACGCAGACATAGTCAAAAAATACTACGCATAAAACAACCCGACAAGTTGAAAACCCGAAAGGGTAACTTGGGCAAAAAATAGGCATCCCGGTCGACCGAAAACCCGAAAGGGCGGTTCAGGCAAAAATTAGGGATAACACAAAAAAAATCTGTACACCCGACAAGTTGAAAACCCGAAAGGGCGACTTGGGCAAAAAAGGGTTTCCCGGTGGATCGAAAACTCGAAAGGGAGATTCAGGAAAAAGTTAGGGAATTAAAGCGTATGACTGTGTCTCGTTGGATCACTTCAAGAACAATCTCTTCACCAACAAGCTCTGAGCTTCTGATCAACCTAGTCATCGGCGGACGAAGCAACGAATGGACAAGATATTCAGAGCTGTGAAGGCTATAACAGAATGGGAATCCCATGGAATTGTTACACATAGCCATCTTTCTTTTGTATAATTTTTTTTTTAATTTTTACGACAACATTCTCTTACTAGGATGTCTGTCTCCTTTGTACAAAGATACTCACAAAAGTTAATACAAATGCACTTCCAAGTGCAGAAATTTGCTTACCATTCTTTTCTTTTTACACTTATGTTTATTTTGAAAACGTCCAATGTTTTGTTAAATAGGCATATGCATTTGAACATAATCACTGCTTACAAATAAAACGAATTGAGAAAGGATAGTTACTGATAGGTGGAAGGAATAGGAAGATACCTTTATACCATTTCGGAAGAAATTCCCTGCAATACATCATTCAGATTCTCAACGAGGCTAAATTTGGAGTATATTTCCCCAGTGGAGTTAAGCTTCAAAATCCTTAGCAGAGCCAGTGTATTCCAAAACTTAATTCCCCTCAGAGTCAAACTTCAAGATTCCCAGTGGAGCCCAAAAAACCTGAAAATCCTATCCTCAACGGAACCAGAATAATGAACATTCTCCCCACAAAGATGCTTCCGCAGCAGATGGAAAATTCTCAGTCTCTTTTCTCCAGTAGGAGTCTCCTAGGTTTTGACTTCCCAGTAGAGATGTCCAAAGTTTTCCTTACTCCCCAAGAAGTCAGCAGTCGGCAAGGATTTCTCATCTCTAGTAATCAAAGATTTTTGGAATCCCCAGCTTCGATCATGGATTTATTTTCCCCGGCAGCAGTCAAAGATTCCGTTATCTCCAGCTACCAGGATTTATCTTCCTCAGCAAGACGGCTACTCAGCTTACATACATAATCATTACATTCATATATCATAAACATTGATGAAACACAATTCATTGCATCATGCATATCATGCAACATAACTTTGTGTTTAGATAACATTTTATCCTTTTCAGGATGAGATCAAGAGACTATCATTAACAATTATTCAGATACAGTATGGATACACTCCAGATACGGCGGTCATTCTATTACTCATTCAGAATTTCAAGTCAAATACAGTACATATACACCCCAGACACGGTGGTCATTCTACTACTCATTCAGACTTCAACAATCCTATACAGGCTAGATACGCTCCAGACACGGCGGATATTCTATCTCTCATTCAAATTCAATTATCAAACTCAAGTTCAAATGCATTCCAGACGTGGATACCATTCTGACCCTTACATCAACAGTTTGATTCCCTCAGTGCAGTCGCCACGGAAGTCATTCTGTCACTTATTCAGATCCCATTTACAGTCACAGATACACTCCAGATACGAAAGTTATTCTACTACTCATACAAATCTCAACTTCAGATACAGTCCAGATACGCTCCAGACGCGGTTGCCATTCTGTCACTCAAATTTGGATCACAATTCCACAAGAAATTTGATCAGATCACCAAAAGGGCAAAATGGTCATTTTTAGGGTTTTGACTGCACAAAGGCAATTTTTGACTGTTTGACCTAACCAATGGCAAACCAAGCTCACATATGGACTCAAGAACTCAATGAAATTGTCTTGACCCATTCAAGAAGTTCAAAAGATCTCAAATGCATAGGATTGACAGATGAATTTTTCAGTCAACTGATCAAAATTTGACTGTATACTGAAAAGTCAAACTTTGACTTTTTGGTCAAAATCAAGTGCCAAGAGTTATTTTTCATCAAAACATGTCAAATTATGAAACTTGTCCATCAAGAAACACAAAAATGCAAAATAGGGTTTGAAATGGAAAAATTTCATAACTTAGAAATTTTCTAAGTTATGAAAATTTCTTATTTTTTCCTAACTTTGTCCCATTTTTTCACCAAGATACAAATGGATTCAAACCAAACTTGCAACATGAAAGTTGTATTACATTACAAAGTCTACAACTTTGATTCACAAAGTTTTCTCAAAGGAATCTTGTATCTCAAGTTATGATTTTTGGAACAAGGGTACCTAAAACTTTTAACTTAGAGAAAATTTGCCCTAATCTAGGCAGAATTTTGACCCATCTTCTTGGCCATTTTTCACATAGTTCCACTTGGAGTTTCAAGTTGCATTACAAAGATGGATTGTATTACTTGTTCCAAGCTTTCCAAATTGTCCAAGAACTCCTCAAACACCCTTGTGGTTAGAGAGAATCGAATTCATAAAGTTGGCAAAAACTCACTTTTGTTCATGGCCAAGGCATGTTCATACAAACTTGCATTTTCAAATCAGCTTGTGTGATGCTAGCTTTCAGGCCTCAAAACCAGTTTACACTCCTTAATTTAATGCATAACCATTGAGTTGATGGATTATTTTGTTCATTTGGACATTACATGTAAGTTTAAGCCTTAAGTAGTAAAAGGTGTATTGCCATTTTTGCAAAAGTTGCTTTATGTCAAAACAACTAAGCATTGAGCCTTGAACAAAGATCTAAGAGTGCAAACTAAATCCAGGGATTAGAGGGGTCCTAGAGGATTATGTGCAGCATACAAGATGGCTGGTACAGGCCTGTGAGATACACTTACACATCTTTGCTTCATATAAAGAAAACTTGCAAAACACAACCAACTGGACATTCCTGTTAACACAAGCCAAAACAAACTTTGTGAACCAGTTCCATACATCAAAACAAGCTGAAGCACGACCCTTCTACCTCTGAAATCTTCTCATACTCAGAATCCCTGTTTTTCTGCAAAATAGGGCAAGTTCTGCAAACTTCAAGCCATAACCAATTCCTATCGTGCGTTTTATCCAAAAGAGTTTCAAACATCTTCCATTCCATCCACCTGAACTATCCCAGACCTTAAACACCAGCTGTAACACCTCTAATACACTTTGCCATTTTCATTTCAAAGCTTTGCAGGTGGACTTCTACAGCACGATTTAAGGTGTTTCAAAGCAAGCCAAGCATTGGAGAAGCTTCCTTGGACCTCAGGCAAGCTCAACAGAAGCTCAAACACCATTGAAGGTTGCTGCATTGCCCTAGTCGATTCAAGCTGAAACAAGTATTTCATGGACTTCTATCTCTCTATTTAGGAATGGTTAGGCTTAGGTTTGTGAATGAAATATGTTGTACTCATAGCCCTGAAGCCATACATATGCTTAGTTTTCATTTACATTAATCGTGCTGAGAGAATTTCATCCATGAACATGTGAAAAAAGTTAGGTCAGGTTTTAGGGCCAGAGAAACTCTCTCTGGTCTTTGAGAGTTAATCCAAGTTTTTTATATGTTTGAATTCGTTATTTGATGCTCTACAATGTTTATGTTATGAGTTTTGTCAAAAAATCAAAGAATCAGGAGATGGCATTTTCTGTACAAAGTGCGCGTGTTGTAGTTCAGAGGAAGAAGATGAAGTCAGTGGGCTGGGCTTGGTTCTGGCCTTGCTTTTGATACCCCCCTTTTGCTGAATACACCCACCTGGCCCATTTGATTGAATATTTGTCATTTTTATGTTTTTATTTTTTATTCTAACTTTATATTTTTTGTTCAAACATAAAAAAATGCCAAAAATGATTTTTCATATTTTTTCATATTTATTTGATATTTATTGCATTTTATTAAACATATATATGTAAATAATCTAAATCCTTTTTATTAAAAACCCTAAAAAATATGAAAAAATATACTTATCATTTTTATTACATTTGAAAATATTTTCTTGAATATACACTTTTTTTTGTAAATAATTAATTTTATTTTTATATGTTTAATATGTTTAATATGTTTAATATATATATATATATATATATATATATATATATATATATATATATATATATATATTATATATATATATATATATATATATATATATATATATATATATATATATATATATATATATATATATATATATAATATATAATATATATATATATATATATATATATATATATATTATATATATATATATATATATATATATATATATATATATATATATATATATATATATATATATATATATATATATATATATATATATATATATATATATATATATATATATATATATATATATATATATATATATATATATATATATATATATATATATATATATATATATATATATATATATATATATATATATATATATATATATATATATATATATATATATATATATATATATATATATATATATATATATATATATATATACTTATATATTTTATTTATTAGATAATTAAGACAAAAAATACAATGATAATTCATCTTTATTTTTATCAATATTTGACGTTAAAAATACTTTTTTTTACAATATACTTTTATTTTTTGTATAAATTAATATATATTGTATATAATTGATAAATATTACTATTTATTTAAAAATTAGGGTTTTGCCCTAAATAACAAAAATACTTAAAAATTGACTTTTTTTATTTGTTTATGCTTCACATTAAAAAATACCCTTTTTTACATATATAAAAAAGATCTTTTTGCATAATACATTCCATTTGATATTTTTGTATTTATTTAAATATTAAATATTGCATTGCACATTCGATATGATTGTAATAACTTAGAATTTATTTCCTTGTCAAATATCCCCAATTCAAATTTGTATCCCCCTCCCTATATCATGTTGTAATAGTGTAGCATTTAAATTTTCGCACATTTAAAAGCTTTCAATTATACCATGCCTAGACCTAGGGTTTGTATGAAAAATAAAATCAACAACTAGCTTGACCTAATCCAAGATAAACATACATGAAAAAACAAACATAATGCACACTTGCACCCCTAGGGTTTCATCCACTTGTTGCCTTCAAAAATGGGCCATGGTTGCATGTTGAGTACTTTGGCAAAACAAAAACAAACAAAAAGATCATAGTCCCTCGATGACACTATCTGAATTGCCTAAACAAAAATGATTAAGTCCCTCAAGAAAATTGCCAAAAATACTTGACACTATTTCTATCATGGTCCATACGATGACCCGCGCCTGTCCCGTTTAACATCCTAACACAAGGTTATTCACCAAATACAATGGTGAAACAACACTGTTAAAAGGGTTAAAAACATAAGAAAGATCTTTGAGTAAAGTAGGGTAGATAGCTCTTAGTTACTTGATCAAACTTGCAAAAACCTCCTTGCTACTTTTCAAAACACACTCCACAAACACAATTTCAAAACCCTACTTTCAAACATTGAAAACCTTTCAAAAGGATAAAAACATCTTTGTATACATTCAAACAAGAATCATTACAAAGGTTGCCACAATGATGTCCTCTTTTCAAAACATCTTCAAAAAATCACACACAAAGCACCATTTCAAACATTTGAAAAGCACCATTTCAAACAATTGAAAATCAAAGCAAGTGATCTAAGCAAGTAACTAAGAGCCCATGTGTGATCGGTGGATCTGGAACTGACTGTTTAACGCTGGTTCGCGAAATGTCGTGGAAGCAAGAGTCGCCACCGTCTTTTATTTTCTCCAAATGGAAAGGACAAAAGCACAGAAAAATTCCTTAAAGAGATTGCTCTCGGTTCGGGAGGTAGATTATAGAAAGGGGAGGTGTTAGCACCCTTTCTATCCATGGTTATCCATGGGCTCTTAGATACTTGCTCATTGTGTTTTCAAAAATGGTTTGTTTGCTTTTCAACTGTGGGTTTAAAAAGTTTCTTTGAAAATTCCAGTTCGACTCTTGTATCGGTCCTCAAGAGTGTTTGAAAAATTGCTTTCGAAAGCTTTTTGAAAAGGTGTCGGTGTGAAAAGTATTTTTGAATTTTTGTTTTGAATTTAGAGCAAGTATCTACGAGTCGTCTACCTACCCTAAGGAATTCGTCTGTGTAAATGTCCTTTAAAGTAGTGCCATCCCACCATTGAGAGGTAGGTAGCACCATCGTTGGAGGTGTTCGGGTCAATTCGATGTTCGGGACATGGTGATCACCAGAGTAATGGGAAGACACCTTAGAAGCTACCCTCATGCCAGGTTCCCGGATCATGAGGACTTACTAAAACATCCTCTACTCGACGATCACCTTTCGAGGCAAGGCAACAGTGAGGCGTACCCTAGGGGTGGTGTGTGCGATTTGTGTGTCGTTTTCATTTGCATTTATCTTGTCATGCTATTGGTGTTCTACGCTTGTTTTTATTTTGTCCATACATTCTTTCATGCCATTATTTAAAAGTTAAAATATTTGCGGGAAAAGTAAAAATTCTAAGCTATTACAAAAGGCGCGGGTCCACATCGCCAAAATTAACCAGGACCCGATTTGACAGAAAAATAAAGAAAGTAAAAGAAGGTAAGGAATTAAAAATGCGAGAAATTAATTACAAGGCTTCGGGAGAGATACATAAATATTTAAGCGGAAAAGAAATAAGTATGCGAATTGATAAGAAATTAAGAATGAGGGCGTTGGACCCTTTTGCAAAAAATTAAATTAATGGTGGAGTTAATTAATTAAAAGAAAGAAAGAACTTGTTTTTTGGTATTTTTTAGTATTTTAGGATTTAATAGAAAAAGTTAATTGAAATTAAACGCTGACCCTAATTCTATTTTATTTTAATTTATTAAGAAAACATTAGAATTTAACCTAAATTAACCCTAATTTTTATATACAAATTTAATTATAAAAATAAATAAAATAAATAATATTATTAAAAAAAAGAAAAAATAAAAAGGAATAAAAACATTAATTAAACCTAATTCTATGTTTTTTAGATTTTTATTAAAAGTATTAAAATTAAAACCTAATTTAAAACTAAATTTAATTACATGCAAATTTATTCATGAAAATACTAAAATAAAAATTATTTATTGTTTTTTCTCTTTTCCTGATTTTTTTTGATGTTTTTTTATATTTTGTGAAAATAATAAATTAATTAAATACAAGAATTAAAATAAAAATAGAAATAATGTAGAAGAAAATATTTAAACAAAGCAAACCTAGGGGGGTGTCAGTCCCCAACATGGAGGTTAAGTCCAAGCATTTTGAGCCCAATTCAATTCCTGGCCTTGTGGACCTTTTTTACTCACGTGCAGAGGCGTTGACTGGGATCTACTATGTTCCTGGGATCTAAGCCTTTAATTTGGTTCCAATGGACGCGTGGACGTTGGATCTTGGCAGTGTATGGTACGTCCTTGCTATTGAAACTGCATGTGAACATATATTGAAAAATAATATTGAGATAATGAAGACCTGGGGCTCGAACCCAGGTCATGTGCTTTACCACCAACTATGCTTGCCAGCTGAGCCAATTCACGCGCTTTAATATATAATAACCTATGAATATTATGAAAGAAACAAATGTTAGTGGCCACAAACGCGCGCGAAATTTGAACTAACCTATCACATCTTGCCACGAGGTCGTCTTCTTCATTATTCCTGAAACACAAAACATTAGACAACGGTTTTTCACGTGTTCTCCTAGGCCGGTTTTGGAAAAATAGCGACTAGCCCCAGGGGCTCTATAAATTAGGCGCGAGGGTAGCCTCTTCTTCGTCCAGACATGCTGATTACAACCATGGTACTGTGGCTCGCTAATTTTATAGGACCAAGAAATCCCCAATTCAGAATCCTGTAAACCCTAAAAATCGATAATGGTATTTTGGCATATAACGTGTAAAACTTCAATTGAAGCACATGATTAGTTTGCAAACATCATTATAAACACAACCATAACAACAAAATATGTTAACAATGCATGTATGAGAGAAACCGATTCAGAATTTTCCTTCACCAACTTCCATGGTGATCTTACGTTTTCTTGAGTATGGGGCTTGGGGAATGATTGGAATATGTCCTGTAACCTTCAAGGAAGCTAATGGAACGGAAATCGTGGCTTGAAACCACCTGCAAGTTAGTTTTCAGATTTGAGTTTTTTTACAAATTTTTTCAAGTTGGTGAATGATTTCTGCGCAGCTTCAATGGTCCCTTTGATTAGGTTTTCATTCAGGCTTATGTATTGAATAGATTAGGTCAAGAAAAACCACACAAATCAATTGCATTCATGGTTTTTGGAAATTTGATTTTTAAGATCTTTTTCCAATATTTTCCATGTGTTTTTTGTACAAATCATGATCAATCAATCCAAATCTTTCCATATTTAGCTAGGCACGAAATATTGATGATATAATGTGCACAAAAGATTGAAAAAATTAGGTTAAGCATTTTTCATATATTTATTTCAATTTAAATGAATTATTATTAATAAAAATCCAAATAAATAAATAAAAAATGAATAAAAACTTCCCTTTGGGCCAAGTGGTCGTGCACATGCCATGGATGATGAATTATGGAAGAAAAATGGGCCCATTAGCAATTTTAGGTCATTTGAATCAATGTTGACTTTTCAAAATATCCAAAACTTTCCCAACTTCCACAAGGCATAACTTGCTCAATTTTTAAGCTTTTCTCATGTTCTTGGACATTTTGGAAAGGTCTTTGAGTCCTCTAACCAATGCCTTTGGTCCAATGTCATTTTGATTTACCAATATCAAGTTATGGCCTTTGACTTAAAGTCCCTTTTTGTTGACTTTTGAAAATGACCTATAATGTTGGAATTGATAACTTTTTGTGAGAGCATTTCTTGGACTTGAAGTATGAATATGAGTTGTAGGAAATGTCTTTCTATTCAAAATGAGCTTTGGATGGAATTTTTCTGATAATCCATGTGAAAGTTATGCCCTGGTCAATTTACAATTGACTTTTTCAGCTGTCCAAATAAGGAAACTTTTGCATCTTGATGATTTTTGAGCCAAGCTTTGAGAATCATGATCAAGCATTGATCAAATGATGTTTGAGGCTTCAAAATGAGATGTTGACCAAAAATTTGAACTTTTGACTGTCAAATGACCATTTTGCCCCTACAGTTGACTGTAGTGTAATTAGGGTTTTTGACTGTGCAATTTTGTGCTGAATGTCTTGAAACTTGATATGAGGATGCTTGACCATATTTGTAGGCATATGAGACTTGATTGGACCTTTGGAAACTTCATTTTCTTGATCAGAACAAAAACCCTAATCTTGACTGTTTAGGAGACCCTTGCACTGTGCAACCCTTGGGGAACTTTGAAGCTTGACTTGGAAAATCTTTGAAGAATATGGGAGGGCAAATTTTGAGGTACAACAGTTGCCCCTGTTAAATCTTCTTAGACCTGAGGATGCAGATTGGCTGATGTGCCTTTCGTAATCCGAGGGTGGAAGATGATTGAACACTAGAGTGCCCAGAAATTTGCGCTCACATAGTGGCAGTGTGATGGTGGAATGGACTTACAGATGCCATTTAGAGATTGGTGAATAGGATGATGGGCTTATAGATGCCATCCGGATGCTGATCGCATAAGAGATTCCTTAGCGAGAACCTGCATACCTGCAAAAAGAAAAATGAGTACCTGACATGCTGCAGGAGTTGGTCTTCAGATGCTTGGTATAGATGTGTCCTGACTGGTTACAGGAGCTGAATCTGGAGCTTCACAAGATGATGAATGAACCAGGGATGGTTACTACCTTAGCATGGATGGTAAGAGAACCTTGGGTGACTTTCACCTCAACAATGCTCGTTGAGAAAATCTTGGTGGGAATTATCATCTTCGCAGTATCGGGAAGAGAACCAAAGGAAATTATAATCTGAAAGGGAATTACATCTCACGCACCGTCGGGGAGAGGACCATAGGAAATCATAACCTAAAAGGGAATTACATCTCACGCACCGTCGGGGAGAGGACCATAGGAAATCATAACCTAAAAGGGAATTACATCTCACGCACCGTCGGGGAGAGGACCACAGGAAATCATAACCTAAAAGGGAATTACATCTCACGCACCGTCGGGGAGAGGACCACAGGAAATTATAACCTAAAAGGGAATTACATCTCACGCACCGTCGGGGAGAGGACCACAGGAAATTATAACCTAAAAGGGAATTACCACCTCACGCACCGTCGGGGAGGGGACCATAGGAAATTATAACCTGATAACTTCTACTGAGTCTTCATCAGAAAAATCTGTTTGGGGTCGATTTAGCTGGACTAGAGAAGGCCTTGGACTGGGTAAGAAATCTTTTCAGTTGATTAGTTGGACCGGTCTAGGTCTTGAAATGATTGAGAATTTAACTGAATCTTTCCTGAAAGGTAAACGTCAGTCATATGCAATGCATGATATGGATCAAGCAATGATGTTCTCAACATAAATGAGATTCGTATGATATGATGCGTCTATGCATGCTATAATGATGTATGTGATGTTCATGCATGTGTTTTTCGTCTAGGAAAGTAAATCCTTGACGAGTGCCGGGAAGTCGTATCCTGGGCTGATGTTGAAAAATTAGATCTTTGCTTCCGCTGGGGATGATAATTGCAAGAATACCGGTAGGAGAAGATAACTCCGTTGGGGAATAAACTTGGCGAATGGATTACTTTGCGGGGAGAAAAATACTCTAGCGACCATGCTGGGAAGCAATACTCTGTAGGGAGAGGGATGCTTTGCTGAGTGTTGATAATAATTTGCTGGGGATAAGAAGACTTTGTCGGGGACGCTCTTTCCGCGGCTTTTGGCTGAGGATAACCCAGTTATATCCTGTTAAGGAAATAACTCTTTAAATCAAGCCGGACGACGCGTTCGTGCTCTGCGAGGGATAAGCTTCCAGAATCTACTGGGGATAAGCTTACTGATTGGGGAGACGAACTCCCACTTTCCTGGGGAACTGGATTGGACTCTCCTGGGGAGATTTTGAACTGTAATTTTGTAAGTTGAAAGAGGGAACCTATGTAGGGTTTCCTGCTAATGAGCTCATGTAAAACCACATCCGAAATGGAAAAGGAACCTGTGTGGGGTTACTTTGATGATGAGTTCGTGTAAAACTTCGTTTTTGGAAAGGGAGAACTTGTGTAGGGTTTCTGGGTGACGAGTCCATGTAAAACTGCATCTTGAAGAGAGGGAACCGGTGTAGGGTTGCTTGATGTCGAGTTCGTGTAAAACTACATTCGGAGAAGGAGAACCTGTGTAGGGTTGCCTGGTGAGGTAAGTTCATGTAAAACTTCTTGATGAACCGGGGTGAGGTTATCTTGAGCTAAATCCATGTAAGACTTCTGGGGGGAACCGGGGTTAGGTTGCCGCGGGATAAGTTCGTGTAAAACTTCTTGACGAACCGAGGTAAGGTCATCTTGAGATAGGTCCATGTAAGACTTCTGGAGGAACCGGGGTTAGGTTACTGCAGGATAAGTTCGTGTAAAACTTCTTGACGAACCGAGGTAAGGTCATCTTGAGATAGGTCCATGTAAGACTTCTGGAGGAACCGGGGTTAGGTTACTGCAGGATGAGTTCGTGTAAAACTTCTGGATGAACCGGGGTAAGGTTACTTGTGGATAAGTTCGTGTAAAACTTCTGGAGGAATCGAGGTTAGGTTACTGCAGGATAAGTTCGTGTAAAACTTCTTGATGAACCGGGGTGAGGTTATCTTGAGATAAGTCCATGTAAGATTTCTGGAGGAACCGGGGTTAGGTTACTTGGGATAAATCCATGTAAGATTTCTAGGAGGAACCGGGGTAAGGTTGCTTCGGGATAAGTTCGTGTAAAACTTCTGGATGAACCGGGGTAAGGTTACTTGTGGGATAAGTTCGTGTAAAACTTTGTCTGAAAATTGAGAAGGAACCGGTGTAGGGTTGCATGATTTTGATTAAGTGGATGATTGTCCTGTTTGGTCTCGGATGTTAACCCACGATCTGGAATTTGTAAACGTAGATGGTAATCATCCTTATGTTGATCTTTCCTTTGTACTTTGGTTGACAGAGCAATTGGATCGCCTGGATAACTCATTATTGCCCCTGTTTCGGAGGTGAGGGAAGAGGATACCAGTGTGGGTGATTGACAAATCTTCGGGTAGACAAGTGATGAGATATCGGAACATAGTCGTACGCTTTGATCCCTAACTTTTGCCTGGACCGCCCTTTCGGGTTTTCAGTCCACCGGGATACCCATTTTTGCCCAAGCCGCCTTTTCAGGTTTTCGACTTGCCGGGTGTACATATTTTTTCATTTCATCCCTTCATTTTGCCCGAACCCTTTTGGTTCGACGGGAAGCCCTTATTTTTGCCTAGGCGTGTCAACCTAGCGGGTCTTTGATTATGCGCAGTATTTTTCGACTATGTCCACACTCTCAGAATGTAGGGAGTTGCCCCTGTTGGAAGTATTTTGTCATGCCCCAGATAATGGGCAATGCTCCTACTGTGCCCCTTGATTGGAGGTACTTCTGTTCACCAGGTGTTCATCGTGCGAATTTCCCTACTGTTCAAACAAATAGTCATATGCAAACAAGGTTATTTTAAGAATGCCAAAGCCTATGTCTGTCTTGAATATTTTGAAAATACATTTTTTGTAATACAATGCGGTGTCAACTCAAGATTTTACCGCAAACCTTCAGAAGTCAGGATACCTTCGTAACAATATGCTTTCGAACCAACCCATGCTTCAGCTAGGACTTTTAAGGGTTATAACGTGGCCTGGTTCACGGTTTAAGAAACAAAGGATAAAGGCTCAAATTTTATTTGTACCCACCCGCTCTTCGTGATGTTCTCCAAACCTAAACTCAGTTGATCATACGTTAGACCTTGTTTGAGTTTTTGCTCTGATGTTCCAGTGATGGTTCGGATGTTGATAACTTATTTTGAATAGGCAGTCATTTTTTGTCGAGGGTTTGTAAGACCTCTATCTTTTTGATTTTTGTTATCCCTTTCTTTTCTTTTTTTTGCCTGAACTGTTCCCTTTTTTGGAATTACAGTCAGCGGGATGCCCCAGTTTTGTAAGTCTCCTTCATGGGTTTTGACTTAATGGGTTTTTTTTTTTTGAAAGATAATGACTGCCTTTCTTTATTGATCATTCGGAACCATCACTGTCTTTCTTTGTTTTGTAAGGATCTTTTTGGTGCCATTCGTTATGCACTTGGATCAACTGAGAGAACTACCCTGCCCCGGGTTATGATTAAGGGTTTTGATTTTCGAAAATGAAAACTTCTATTTCTTTGGCTCAGAGGGGTTGAAGAGGGATTATCTTCCTTATTACTCCAGTGTTTAGGAATTGAAACAATGCCTGTACCTCATAAGCGGGGTCCGTTCAAAAGCATACTGTAATGATTGCGGTATCGTTTTCGTCATCCTCCCTCAAGAGGTTTAGAATTTTCAGTCGAGAGTTGATCATCACAAAATATGAAAGCAGTTTTAAGTACAGTAAACATAATTAATTCAAGACAGACATGTGTAATGCATTCATGAGATAAAAGAGTTTAACATAATAATTGTTTGTTTGAATAAGAAAAGAAAGATACAACTTGAATTCAAATGAACATAAATCTCTCAATCCTAGCCATGTTTTGGCAAGGGAGCAGTGATCACGTTGGGGGTCTCAGCAGGTTCAAATTCAATCTCTTTAGCATCGATCATATTCTGGATTTTGTACTTCAGCGCCCAACAATCCTCAGTATCGTGCCCCGGGCTATCAGAATGATAAGCACACCTTGCTTCTGGGTTGTAGCTTGGAGAGGAGGTCTTGGGGTTTGCAGGAGGGTTGATTACTGCAATCAGGTTCATCTTCAACATGTGCTGCAATGCTTGTGACCATGGCATGTTAATGTTGGTGAATTGTCTTTTAGGCTCGTCCGGCCTTCACTGATTTCCCTTTTGTGGTTGGTGGCGTGGCGCAGAACCAGAGATCATGACTGCCCCTGCATGTTGGTCACGGTGACTCTTATGGCTGTATGCAGCATTAGATTCCTTCTTTCCCGTGTAGGGCTTTTTGTGAGTATCAGAAGGTGTGGCCTCTTGAATTTTCCCACTCTTGATACCAGCTTCAATTCTTTCCCCAGTCAGGATGAGGTCGGTAAATCCTGCAGATGAATTACCAATGAGATGATTGAAGAATGGCCCGGATAGGGTTCCCAAGAACATATCAACGAGTTCTCGGTCGGTTAATGGAGGCTGCACCCTTCCAGCAAGATCTCTCCATCTCTGCGCGTATTCCTTGAAACCTTCACTTGACCCCAGCGACATACCTTGGAGTTGGGTACGTGTAGGAGCAAGGTCGGCATTGTACTGGTATTGCTTGTAAAATGCAGTGGCTAGGTCTTCCCAGGTATGGATGTTGGCTCCATTCAGTTGATAGAACCAGTCAAGTTGAGTCCCTGAAAGACTCTCTTGGAAAAAGTGGATCCATAAGTTCCTGTCGGCCGTGTAGGGCTGGATCCTCCTCATGTAGGACCTGAGATGCAGCTTTAGACAGGGTGCCCCGTCATACTTTGCAAAGGCAGGTGCTTTGAATTTGTGCGGGATCACTACCCCAGAAGACAGACCTAGATCCTCGAAATCCAGGCCAGGCACTTTTTGTATCTCCATAGCACTTAACCGGTCTTCCAACTGTTTGTACTTATCCTCAGCCGGAGGGTACTGCTCGTCGTTGAAATCTGTCTCATCGTCGGAGACCACCGGACTGGGAACCCTTTCCTATTGATGACTGCCTTTCCCCACAGATGGAGTTGTCCTCTCTGCTTCATCCTGTATGGTGTTCCCAGATCTGCGTCTAGGGCTGAACAAAACAGTCCTCTTCTTCTTCTTTTCCTTCTTCAAGAGCAGAGCCTTCAGATCTTGCTGCCCCTGGGTCAAATTCATGATCAGCCCTTGGAACTGGGCGTTCTGAGCCTGGAGGGCCTTGATAGTGTGCTCGGTTGAGGATTCAGGATTCATGACGAGACTGCTGAAATAAACAGCGAAGAAGGTAAGTAACCTGCAGAGAAAGGGTACCTGTTATGCAATGACATGTATGATATGCATGCAATGATTTCAAGGACCTCGCGGGGTAAACAGAGAAACTTGTTAGAGTTGAAAACTGGTAACTTGATTGAAGGTACTTCATGTTGTTGAGAGTCCTTTGTCAAGGGTCAAAGGCTCACCATATCCAGTGGGTCATAGCCCCTGACTTTAGTCATCCTGCCTGGCTTTGATTTCCAAACAGCCTTGGTTGGGGGGAACCTTCTTCAAGTGTCAAAGCTCACCATATCTAGTGGGTCATAGCCCCTGACAACTTTGTCGAGAGGAAAATAAATCCTCTTTGCCCCTTGCTGGGATAGTTGATTCACCATGACCTGCCTCACAAGCCCTTGAGATCCTTGAAATGGGTTAGGATGTATGCAATGGTATGATGTTATGGTATGCATGGGGTAATGTGAGTAAACCCTGTTATGAGTCCTTATTAAGGACTATGGACAAAACCTGCAAAAAAAACTTAGCAAACCCTGCTCTGAGTCCCAATTAAGGACTATAAGCAAACCCTGCAAGCAGTTCCTGTGTTAGATAACAAGCATGCAAATAGTCAAGTACGAAGGCACACAAGTCACACAAGAGAAGCCCTTAGAGTTTAAGGCCAGCATGAGGTCTGGGTATTACCCTCTTTCAGTTGGTGGGCTCAACCTGTCCTATTAGAAGTAACCGGGTTCTAAGGTTCCCAATATCACGGGATTGCTTTCATTGTTCATCGTTTCGATTTAGCCACTGAACTGGCGACCGAAATATTCCAGGAAAGCAACCCTCAATTGAGTGTAGTATCGAGGATCAACCAACCTCGGACTGCACCAAAGTCAGTTATCTCACTACCCTAAAGAGGCCAAGATAGTTCAATTAAGGTTCCTAAGGTCTGTTGATGCTTCATGACACCACGCGGAGGCCCCGTACTCTCCTTGACTGAACTCAAGGGTTACCGGTACACACCAAAGTGCCACATCAACGTAGCAGACTGTTTCAACCATGTCGGTATACCCCGCACAGTTCCCTCACAGCCTTGTTGCTACTTTCTAAGAAGGTATCCCCAGATCCGGGTTAGGATCTATAGAACCCCTAAGACAGTCCCACAATTTAAAGCAAGCAATTCAGACAATTGAAAACACAGTTATGAACTAACCCTAAGGTACACCTCACTTTAAGATTTTCCCCAGCAGAGTCGCCAGTTCTGTGATCGGTGGATCTGGAACTGACTGTTTAACGCTGGTTCGCGAAATGTCGCGAAAGCAAGAGTCGCCACCGTCTTTTATTTTCTCCAAATGGAAAGGACAAAAGCACAGAAAAATTCCTTAAAGAGATTGCTCTCGGTTCGGGAGGTAGATTATAGAAAGGGAAGGTGTTAGCACCCTTTCTATCCATGGTTATCCATGGGCTCTTAGATACTTGCTCATTGTGTTTTCAAAAATGGTTTGTTTGCTTTTCAACTGTGGGTTTAAAAAGTTTCTTTGAAAATTCCAGTTCGACTCTTGTATCGGTCCTCAAGAGTGTTTGAAAAATTGCTTTCGAAAGCTTTTTGAAAAGGTGTCGGTGTGAAAAGTATTTTTGAATTTTTGTTTTGAATTTAGAGCAAGTATCTACGAGTCGTCTACCTACCCTAAGGAATTCGTCTGTGTAAATGTCCTTTAAAGTAGTGCCATCCCACCATTGAGAGGTAGGTAGCACCATCGTTGGAGGTGTTCGGGTCAATTCGATGTTCGGGACATGGTGATCACCAGAGTAATGGGAAGACACCTTAGAAGCTACCCTCATGCCAGGTTCCCGGATCATGAGGACTTACTAAAACATCCTCTACTCGACGTTCACCTTTCGAGGCAAGGCAACAGTGAGGCGTACCCTAGGGGTGGTGTGTGCGATTTGTGTGTCGTTTTCATTTGCATTTATCTTATCATGCTATTGGTGTTCTACGCTTGTTTTTATTTTGTCCATACATTCTTTCATGCCATTATTTAACAGTTAAAATATTTGCGGGAAAAGTAAAAATTCTAAGCTATTACAAAAGGCGCGGGTCCACATCGCCAAAATTAACCAGGACCCGATTTGACAGAAAAATAAAGAAAGTAAAAGAAGGTAAGGAATTAAAAATGCGAGAAATTAATTACAAGGCTTCGGGAGAGATACATAAATATTTAAGCGGAAAAGAAATAAGTATGCGAATTGATAAGAAATTAAGAATGAGGGCGTTGGACCCTTTTGCAAAAAATTAAATTAATGGTGGAGTTAATTAATTAAAAGAAAGAAAGAACTTGTTTTTTGGTATTTTTTAGTATTTTAGGATTTAATAGAAAAAGTTAATTGAAATTAAACGCTGACCCTAATTCTATTTTATTTTAATTTATTAAGAAAACATTAGAATTTAACCTAAATTAACCCTAATTTTTATATACAAATTTAATTATAAAAATAAATAAAATAAATAATATTATTAAAAAAAAGAAAAAATAAAAAGGAATAAAAACATTAATTAAACCTAATTCTATGTTTTTTAGATTTTTATTAAAAGTATTAAAATTAAAACCTAATTTAAAACTAAATTTAATTACATGCAAATTTATTCATGAAAATACTAAAATAAAATTTTTTTATTGTTTTTTCTCTTTTCCTGATTTTTTTTGATGTTTTTTTTATATTTTGTGAAAATAATAAATTAATTAAATACAAGAATTAAAATAAAAATAGAAATAATGTAGAAGAAAATATTTAAACAAAGCAAACCTAGGGGGGTGTCAGTCCCCAACATGGAGGTTAAGTCCAAGCATTTTGAGCCCAATTCAATTCCTGGCCTTGTGGACCTTTTTTACTCACGTGCAGAGGCGTTGACTGGGATCTACTATGTTCCTGGGATCTAAGCCTTTAATTTGGTTCCAATGGACGCGTGGACGTTGGATCTTGGCAGTGTATGGTACGTCCTTGCTATTGAAACTGCATGTGAACATATATTGAAAAATAATATTGAGATAATGAAGACCTGGGGCTCGAACCCAGGTCATGTGCTTTACCACCAACTATGCTTGCCAGCTGAGCCAATTCACGCGCTTTGATATATAATAACCTATGAATATTATAAAAGAAACAAACGTTAGTGGCCACAAACGCGCGTGAAATTTGAACTAACCTATCACATCTTGCCACGAGGTCGTCTTCTTCATTATTCCTGAAACACAAAACATTAGACAACGGTTTTTCACGTGTTCTCCTAGGCCGGTTTTGGAAAAATAGCGACTAGCCCCAGGGGCTCTATAAATTAGGCGCGAGGGTAGCCTCTTCTTCGTCCAGACATGCTGATTACAACCATGGTACTGTGGCTCGCTAATTTTATAGGACCAAGAAATCCCCAATTCAGAATCCTGTAAACCCTAAAAATCGATAATGGTATTTTGGCATATAACGTGTAAAACTTCAATTGAAGCACATGATTAGTTTGCAAACATCATTATAAACACAACCATAACAACAAAATATGTTAACAATGCATGTATGAGAGAAACCGATTCAGAATTTTCCTTCACCAACTTCCATGGTGATCTTACGTTTTCTTGAGTATGGGGCTTGGGGAATGATTGGAATATGTCCTGTAACCTTCAAGGAAGATAATGGAATGGAAATCGTGGCTTGAAACCACCTGCAAGTTAGTTTTCAGATTTGAGTTTTTTTACAAATTTTTTCAAGTTGGTGAATGATTTCTGCGCAGCTTCAATGGTCCCTTTGATTAGGTTTTCATTCAGGCTTATGTATTGAATAGATTAGGTCAAGAAAAACCACACAAATCAATTGCATTCATGGTTTTTGGAAATTTGATTTTTAAGATCTTTTTCCAATATTTTCCATGTGTTTTTTGTACAAATCATGATCAATCAATCCAAATCTTTCCATATTTAGCTAGGCACGAAATATTGATGATATAATGTGCACAAAAAGATTGAAAAAATTAGGTTAAGCATTTTTCATATATTTATTTCAATTTAAATGAATTATTATTAATAAAAATCCAAATAAATAAATAAAAAATGAATAAAAACTTCCCTTTGGGCCAAGTGGTCGTGCACATGCCATGGATGATGAATTATGGAAGAAAAATGGGCCCATTAGCAATTTTAGGTCATTTGAATCAATGTTGACTTTTCAAAATATCCAAAACTTTCCCAACTTCCACAAGGCATAACTTGCTCAATTTTTAAGCTTTTCTCATGTTCTTGGACATTTTGGAAAGGTCTTTGAGTCCTCTAACCAATGCCTTTGGTCCCATGTCATTTTGATTTACCAATCTCAAGTTATTGCCTTTGACTTAAAGTCCCTTTTTGTTGACTTTTGAAAATGACCTATAATGTTGGAATTGATAACTTTTTGTGAGAGCATTTCTTGGACTTGAAGTATGAATATGAGTTGTAGGAAATGTCTTTCTCTTCAAAATGAGCTTTGGATGGAATTTTTCTGATAATCCATGTGAAAGTTATGCCCTGGTCAATTTACAATTGACTTTTTCTACTGTCCAAATAAGGAAACTTTTGCATCTTGATGATTTTTGAGCCAAGCTTTGAGAATCATGATCAAGCATTGATAAAATGATGTTTGAGGCTTCAAAATTAGATGTTGACAAAAAATTTGAACTTTTGACTGTCAAATGACCATTTTGCCCCTACAGTTGACTGTAGTGTAATTAGGGTTTTTGACTGTGCAATTTTGTGCTGAATGTCTTGAAACTTGATATGAGGATGCTTGACCATATTTGTAGGCATATGAGACTTGATTGGACCTTTGGAAACTTCATTTTCTTGATCAGAACAAAAACCCTAATCTTGACTGTTTAGGAGACCCTTGCACTGTGCAACCCTTGGGGAACTTTGAAGCTTGACTTGGCAAATCTTTGAAGAATATGGGAGGGCAAATTTTGGGGTACAACACCATGGATAACTATGGATGGAAAGGGTGCTAATACCTTCCCTTTCTATAATCTACTCCCCGAACCCAAGAAAACATCTCAAAGGTCTTTCCTGTGCTTTTTGACCTTTCCTTAGGATAAAATAAAAAGTCGGTGGCGACTCTTACTAAACCGAAACATTTGCGAACACAAACACAAATCCCAAGTCAGTTCTCCCACCGTATCACACATCCTAACATTGCTTTAGTGACCACATGTCCCTTAATCGAATTGACCCGAAAACTCCAACGACGATGCTTCCTACTCCTCAATAGTGGGATAACATTGTCTAAAGGACACTTGTACAGATTAATTCCTTTTTGAGTAGGTAGATGTTCTTAAGTACTTGATCCTTTTAAAACAAAAACAAAACTTTTCGAACTTACACAACTTTCAAGCAAAAGCTTCTTTCAAATCCACAAACACAAAGAAAAGCAAACTTTTGAAAACATAATGAGCAAGTACCTAAGAGCCCGTGGATAACCACGGATAGAAAGGGCGCTAACATCTTCCCTTTCTATAATCTACCTCCCGAACCCGAAGAATATCTCAAAAAGGAATTTTTCTGTGCTTTTGTCCTTTCCTTGTTGGATAAAATAAAAAACGGTGGCGACTCTTGCTTACCGTGACATTTTGCGAAAACAAACACAAACGCGAACCAGCATTCCAAAACAGTCAGTTCTCTTTCCCACCGATCACAGCAGCTGTTGTACCCCAATTTTTGCCCCTAAGATTCTCCTATCATATCATGTCAACTTCATCATAACAAAATCACATTAGGGTTGGTTCTTCCTCTTTTCTATCTCCTATCTTTAAGTTTGCTCTTGAGGAATTTCCAAGCACCTTAGTTGTGTATTTTGTATATGCATTGATAATTAATCTCTAACCAAAATACAAAAAATATTTGTCTTTGCCTTTGCATATTTGTGTTTTGTAGGTACTGAGTCAAAGCATCCGACAAATAATATTTTTTGGTATTATTTCCTTAAAACTCTATTTGCAAAGAAAAATAATAATAATTAAAAATTTTCATTTTTGTTTTTCTGTACAATCGATTGCTCCCATAGTGCAATCGATTGCACAGAGTGTATTGTGCACAATCTTTGAAAAACGTGTATTTTTAGCCTTCAAAAATCAAAAAATTTTAGTATGTGTCAACACATACGTGTTATGTGTCGACCCATGCAAGGCAATCGATTTTGTAATGTGCTGACAAAAGCAGCTTGCATCGACCCATAGAGGCTTGTGTCGACTCATCCTGTTTTGTATAACTAGCATGTATCGACACATACATGTTATGTGTCGACTCATGAAAATTAATTGATTATGTATTGTGTTGAAATAGCAGCTTGCATCGACCCATAGAGGCTTGTGTCAACTCATCCTGTTTTGTATAACTAGCATGTGTTGACACATACATGTTATATGTTGACTCATGCAAGTTGATGGATTCTGTATTAAGTTGAAAAGGCAGCTTATATCGATCCATAGAAACTTGCGTGACTCATGCTATGTTATACAACTAGAATGTGTCTATGCATACGACTCTTGTGTCGACTCATAGCAGCAAAACACACGCGATTTTTGAAAAAAGCTAACAATTTCAAAATTGTCATCTTTTTGGCTCCAATTTTTCTGCATAATTTGAAAATTATATCATTAATTCAATTTTTGGCTCCAAGAATCAATTACCAAATTACCACTAATCCCAATCCTAAACTCTATAAATAGAGACCTCATTTTATTCAAATCACAAGCTTTTGATAGCCAAACTCATTTTGCTAAAAAATCTCTCAATTCTCTCCATCTACCAAATTCACTCAAAGCTCCATTTTTAAAAAAAAGGATAGTAAGCTTTGCATTGAAGCTTACTAATCTTTGAGCTAAACCTTCATCCAAACACTTTTTCTTCATCAATTCTCTACATCCAAGCTTTGGTAATTGATTCTTGTGGTTGAATTGAAGCAAATTCTGGAAGTTGTTTGATAATTCTCTAATTCTACCTTTGGTAAGTTGGATCATCATCTTTCGCAATGTGATCTCTTGTGGATTTCTGGTTTTGATTCATTGAGCACTGTTTTATGATTCTATTAGTGCTACTTTATCATAATTTGATGGAATTTTCATGCTCAATTGGATCCATGATCATAAGGTGTTTAATGAAAAGTTGGAACAAGAATTTGATCCTTGAAATGCTGTTTTCTACTGATTTTAACAGGTTGCAATCAATTGTTGTAACATTGCAATCGATTGTCACAGGAAATTGATTAAAAAAAACTGCACTGATGCAATTGGTTGCTGTCTAAGCACAATCGATTATAACAGTGCTAAAAATACTTTTTCGGCCTTATTTTGGGGCTGTTTTGACTCAATTTTTTTCCTGCCCACTCTCTTTGATGGATAATTTGGATTACAATTTTAAAAGTCCAATTTCTCTTTAAATTCAATGGACTTTGTGGTGTAGATGAAGTTGGATAAATGTTCATCAATTCAAATCTATCAAAGAGTGAATTATTTAATTTATTCTTGGTTCTTTGGATTGATGATATGTTTAGTGCTTTAATCCATCTAGATGAGTGATTGAATTTAAAGATGAAAGAAATTTAAGGTAGTGATCCAAATTAGCTTATCATTCCCCTCCCTCTTCATCTTATCCCTTTCTTTTTTAATTGTGCTACATGTTAAGGGGTGATGATCTCTATATCATTTATCCAAACATGAAGTACATAGATTGCTATTGACCGACCTCAAAATAGGTGCGACTTCTACATAAGTCCACTTACGATTGCTTAACATAGCGCTAATTTTTGTCCCAATTCAAATAAATGATCATTCGTGGCCCAAACCTATGTTTGCAAGCCCAAGTATGTTAATTTGATCCCTTTGATCCAATAACCTTGAGACTCATTGTGTGGGGGATTTTTGGTCAACGCGGATCACTTAAACATCGTTGATCATTAAATGTTGCCTTGAGAATTTATTAAATGGATGATATACTTGACATAAAGCAAATGCAACTTGTTGTGTGGAGGCTTTGGTTCTACCAATCCTCTAATGATTTCCAAATGCAAGTTTCAAGATGGTCATCCAACTAACCACTAATTTATAACAATTGACTTTATTTTATGCTCTTTACCTTATGTTTTTATGCTTTATGTACTATTTACTTTAGCATTTACATTTCATGCTATTTTCATCTTTGCTCACTTGAGCATTTACTTTTATGTCATTTTTATTTTGCTCACTTGAGCTTTTCTTTTCTTTTTGAAGATACTTAATAATCAACATAAACCATAAAAAACCCTTTAATGGCACTTGGACTATTTGGTTACTATCCTTGGCATTATGGAGCATGGGAATTTTTCTTGGACTTAGGATTAGAAACCTTGGCCTATCTTGGAGACCTTGTGATCCTATCTGATTATTTTGTCTGGAGCTCTTGAGGTTTACCTCAAGACATTGAGTTGTTTGTTTGTTTTGTGTGCAGGTTATTGTGATTACACTCTTGGTTTGTAATCTGGAACTCACCCATATACAACCGTTACTCTGCTCAATTAAGACTTAATACACTTGAAGTTTGGTTCTCTTAAGAGGTCTAGTATCTTTGCTTGCTTGGTTTCAATCCAAAGAATGGAAATTCTATCTTGATTCATAATGTCAAGTATTGGCTTCTTATTGGTTAGATGATTCTTCTCCTTAGCTTTTACCTTATGCTTTAGGATAGTCTCTTCTTCTCCTCCCATCTTCTTTAATTTCAAAAATATTCTCCCTCCATTTGAAAACTCTTCTTGTTTCTAAACTTGAACCACTTTCATAATAAACTTGGACTTATGTCCATGCATTTTCAAAATATTTTCATAAATAAACTTTAATCAATTTAATAATACCTTGACATTTTTTGTGAGAAGACTAAAAGTCAATCAATCTCATTTCAAACCATTTTGCCACTTTGGCTTTTATCTTTAAACTTTTCTCAAAAGATTAGACTCTTGTCAATCCTTGTAGTGATGCAAACAACTATACTTCTAGAATATGTAGTGAAGTGAGATATTTTTCCACTTGGGTGTTGAGTGAGGCATTGTTGATTTTAAAATCCAAGCCATATCCTCCACTTTGAGATGATGCAAATTCTCCTTTCTCATGATTGTGGGTAGTAAGTATGTTTTTCCACACGGACAATGACGATGATGTCTTATCTCATAAAATTAACCAACACACTTGTGTTTCAAATTTTTAAAAGAGGAACTACGTGTACCCTGATCCCCTATTGCACAAAAGGTGGTACGTAGGAACTAAAGGTTCGCAACCGCGGCGGGTGCAAAAATCATAAAAAATATATTTCTTTTCTCACCTCCACCATCCATTTTATATACAACACATTTTATAGCCAAAATATACAGATTTTACAAAGAGGTCCCTGCGGAGTACCGTAGATGTTTAGGGTGCTAATACCTTTCCTTTGCATAACCAACCCCCTTACCTTGAATCTTTCCCCCTCTTTTTGGGTTATTCTCTCTTTTCCCATTCCTTTGGAAACAATAAAGCGTGGTGGCGATTTTTATTTTGATTTGTATAAAGTCTACTCAATCCAATGGCTTAGTCTTGAACATTTCTACCACTACAGAAAAATGGCGACTTCACTAGGGACAGATTGACCTCTTGTTGGTCCATCCATAAGTGGGTTGAGCCTATCTTTGTTTATATCTGTATATGTGCTATTGTTGTTTATGTGTTATATTTTGTATATATGTGTGTTTGGATTTTCCTGGTTTTCAAGATGCTTGGTGATTACTCATAAGTCCTATACCCGGAATTGGGAAAACTTTAAGATAGGACGGGCGGTATAGTCATGTTAACTTTGAGGTAGTAATGCCAAAAAAGGAGGCATGATATCCCTCACTCAGTGGAGACCCCTTTGACTGTAGTGTCGTTTACCGAGTAATCGGAAAGACGTACTGCTTTTAACCTGGGAGCCTTCTGAAACTGAGGACCGTAGAATACCAAACCCATCTTGGCCTCTTAGGTGTAGTGCGGAAGCTATGACAGAGTAATCCAGAAATAGTTGTCACGCGATACTACGCTTGGACGAGTCTTTCTTGAGAATATTACTAATTACCGAGTTAATTAGGAAGTTGGTAATATCTGTAGGAAGGATGTAGACTCTGGGAACCTCTAGAACCTTGTTCGACAGGTGATAACTTTTTAGACCAACACCTTATGGGTAGTACCTTCGACCTCATGCTCGTGACATTGAACCTATGAACCCTATATATGTGATCTTGTGTGTGATTGTTGTATCATGAATCCACGCACTCATAAGCATCTTTTGAAGAAAACAATATTTCAAGGGATTTAAAGGTTGACTATTTATGAATATCTCAGGTACTTTTAACCATGGATTCTGGGAAGAGAAAGACCGGGAAATACAGTTTCAAGGATCCCAAGATAGATAAGTTAGTCAGTCTAATTCCAGAGTTCGGGTGTTCTGCAGACTTTCGGAAGAAGTATGGATCCATTATTCCTCTCATGAAGCTGAAGATGAAGGAGGGTATTCTCTCGACCTTGGTCTAGTTCTATGATCCGATGTATCACTGCTTTACTTTTCTCGATTATTAGTTGATGCCTACACTGGAGGAGTATTCTTATCTATTGGATTTACCTGTTACCGATTGTGTTCCTTTTACTAGTTTAGAAGGTGAGCCAAAACCACATGAGATTGCTGCTTTGATTCATCTGGGGAAGTCTGAGATGGAAGCCCATATGACTACTAAAGGAGGGATTAGAGGATTACCAGCTCAATTCTTATTGGAGAAAGCTCGTTACTTTTCCAGAATGAAGAGTATAGTTGTTTTTGAGGCCATCTTTGCTCTATTTGCTTACGGATTGTTCTTATTTCCTAATGTGGACAAGTTTGTTGACATTAACGCTATCAGGATTTTCATGATTGGAAACCTAGTTCCTACACTGTTGGGTGATGCTTATTACTCCACTCATATTCAGAATTCTTATCATGGGGGAATGATTATCTGTTGCATGCCTCTGTTGTACCGGTGGTTCATTTCTCATATGCCTCAGTCTGATGTTTTTTGGGATGTCAAGAAGGAACCCCGTTGGGCTCCTAAGATCATGGCACTTACTCACTCGGATATTGATTGGTATCATCGAGCTTACCAGGATGTGGAGATTATTGACAGTTGTGGTAGTTTCCCCAATGTACTGCTTCTTGGTACAAAGGGAGGAATTAACTATAACCTTGTTCTTGCACGGCGACAACTTGGTTATCTGATGAAGGATAAACCGAATAATATTCATTTGAGTAGTTTCTTTCTGAAGGAAGGAGAATACCATAGGGAAGCTAGGGAGCAGATTGCGAAGGCCTGGCGTCACATTCATAAGAAGAGTAGGAAGGATTTGGGACCTAGGGGTGTTGTTTCTTTGGAGCCATATCTCTAATGGATTCGATTGAGAGCTATTCAGTTAAAGATGCCGTATACTCGGGAGACACCCATGTCTGATCTATTTGTGAAGACCACTCCTCCCTTATTAGATGATCTAGAAGAGCTGCAACTCGCTTTGATCAGGATGCAACAGGAAAGGGATGCTTGGAAGAACAAGTTCCAAACTTTAGAGAGTTCTTATAAAGCAGACTTGAAGGAGAAAGACGATTTGATTGAGATCCTTGAGAGTCGAGCGGTGGAGTCTATGGAGAGGCAAGGGGATTTGTTTTCCCCTAAGCCTCAAACAGGTGCTGATTACTCACTTCCCGATTCAGATGATTGGAAGGAGGTTGCCATCATACATGTGGAAGAAAACCAGAGGTTGAGGGCTCAGATTGCCAGGCTCACAGGGAAGCGCCAGCGTATAGATTGATCTCCATCAGCTCTTTTTCTCAGAATTTTAGATTGTATTTTCATGTTGTACTTGGATCATTGAAACTTGTAATCCATTTTGAAGTTATTATAATAAAATTTTTCAGTATTTCAAATGCGTTATTATTTTGATGTTTGCAATATGTCTATAAACCGTAAATCCCTTGAAATATTAAATAACAAAGTCAAAATAATCATATGCATTGCATATCATGCATCACATTATGCATATTTCTTGCATTTGTTATGCATACCCAAGTGTCTTACCAAGCTTCTTTACTTCATTCAGCAAGCTGACTCATCACTACAACACTCGGGCTAATTTCAAAAGGAAGATGGACAACTTAGAACAGGAGAATCGTGAGCTGCACGAAGAAGTTTCTGCTTTGAAGGCCGGCTTGGGCAATTTGACTACTCTGATGGAAGCTCTGGTGGTTGCTCAGAATCAGCCACCGAGTGTTCAACCTCAACCAACAATGGCAAATACTGAAGTTCCGACTATTCATGTATTCGCTACTCCGGCTGTTGTTCAGAATCGCATGCCTCAAGGTTATCCATGGGGAATGCCAGAGAATTTCACACCTGAAGGTTTCAATCTTGGTCCTCAAGATACTCCAGTGGTTCAGACTGTTGTTACTCCGACACCTCTTGTGGTGCATGCTGTTCCTGCTACACCTCCTTCGGTAAACATGGTTCCATTTGTTAATGATGATATGTGTCGTCCTTTCCCTCCGCCGAGTGAAGACTTGGGTCTCTATGATAGAATGGATGATTTTCAAGAGCAGTTTGATAAGATGCAAAGAGAGATGAAGGCTCTTAGAGGAAAAGAGCTATTTGGACAGAATGTGAATGAGCTATGTTTGGTCCCGAATGTTAAGATACCTGCTAAGTTCAAAGTCCCGGAATTTGAGAAGTATAAGGGCAACACTTGCCCTCGTGCTCACTTGGTAATGTAGGTGAGGGGAATGTCTACCCACACTGATGATCAGTGTCTATTGATTCACTTTTTTCAGGATAGTTTGACCAGTGCTGCGTTGAAGTGGTATATGAGATTGGACATCGCCAATATCCATACTTTTAATGACTTGGGAGAAGCATTCATCAAACAATACAAGTACAATGTGGACATGGCGCCCGACCGTGACCAACTTAGGGCCATGGTTCAGAAAGACAGGGAATCGTTCAAAGAGTATGCGTAGAGATGGCACGAAGTATCTGCCCAAGTGATTCCTCCCATGGAAGAGAAGGAGTTGACTAAGATTTTCTTGAAGACGCTGGGTGCTTTCTACTATGAGAGGATGGTAGAAAGCGCACCAAGTGACTCTACGGAGATGGTAGGAATGGGTATCCGCTAAGAAGAGGTTGTAAGAGAAGGCCGTTTAACAAAGAGTGAAGGATTTGGAGGTGTGAAGAAGCCATCTTATGGGTTTACCAAGAAGAAAGAAGGGGATGCAAATGCTACAAGAGAGGAGGGTAAACGCACCTAGAAGGAATTATCAGCGTCATCAGCAAGTCGCCTTAGTTACTCCTGTTATGAATGTCGCTCTGACTATCGTTGCTTATAAAAGACCGTCCCAGCAGGGGAACCAAGGGAATAATCAGATAAGGGAGAAATATGACCCTATTCCCATGAGCTATGCAGAGCTACTAGCAGCGTTGATTCAAAAGAAGTTAGTTCAAACCCGACCACCTCCTGCCGTACCATCACCATTGCCTTGGTATTACAAGGCAGACCAAACATGTGCTTTTCATCAGGGAGCACCAGAGCATAGTGTTGAGAATTGTTATCCTTTAAAGACTGAAGTGCAAAGGTTGGTGAAGTATGGAATTCTATCTTTCAAGGACATGGGACCTAATGTGAAAGATAATCATCTACCCAAACACGGGGAAGTAAATGCTATAAATATGGTGGCTGGTTGTCCAGGCAACTTCCAGATTTTTGACATTAATCTGGTTAGAGGAGACTTGGTGAAAATGCACGTAGAGCTATGTGAATTCAGCTACTATACGCATGACCACGCCGATTGTGCTATTTGCAGTACAGATATACAGGGTTGCGAGAAGATAAAGGCTGATTTACAGGAGATGATGGATGAGGGTTTAATCCATATAATCAGGCCTAGGGAAGAATATTAAGAGGAGGTGAATATGGTTTCTGGATGTCCTGGCGAATTCAGAATTTTTGATGTGGAGTATTTGAATGAGGATCTCGTGCAGTTGCATGCTACCTTCTGCCATACTACTGGTCAGGTGGAACACTGTGATACGGTGGGAGAACTGACTGTGGTTTTGCGTTTGTTTTCGCAAATGTTTCGGTTGAGCAAGAGTCGCCACCGACTTTTTATTTTATCCTAAGGAAAGGTTTAAAAAGCACAGCAAAAACCTTTGAGATATTTTCTTGGGTTCGGGGAGTAGATTATAGAAAGGGAAGGCATTAGAACCCTTTTTATTCATGGTTATCCATAGGATCTTAGGTACTTGCTTAGATCAACTTGCCTTGGTTTTCAATTGTTTGAAATGGTGCTTTGTGTGTGGTTTTGAAAATGTTTTAAAAAAGATGCCTTGTCTAGGCTACCCTTGTAACAATTCTTTACTCGAATGTTTTACAAAAGGTGTTTGTCTTTTTGAAAAGATGTTTCAAGGCTTTTGAAAGTTTGTTTTGAAAGTGTTTGTGAAGTGTGTTTTGAAAATAGGCAAGTGTTTTCTTTTGCAAGTGGACAAGTACTTAAGAGCTATCTACCCTAAAGTTCTCAAAGATTTTTGTTATGTTTTAATCCTTTTAACAATTTTGTTCCACCATTGCATTTGGTGGACAATCTTGTGTTAGGAGGTGAAAGGGACGGGCGCGGGTCATCGTTTAGACCATAATTGCAATAGTGCTAAGTATCTTTGGGCAATTTTTCCTTGAAAGGGACTTGATCATTTTAGGCAACTTTTCGAAAGCGTCATCGAGAGACTATGATCATTTGATTGTTTGTTTTACCCAAAGAAACCTAACATGCAATATGGCCCATTTATTTGAAGGCAACAAGTGGAATACCCTAGGGGTGCAAGTGTGATATATGTTGTCCATTTTCATGCTTTGATTATCTTGAAATTAGGTCAAACTATTTTGTTCTTTTTATTTGCATACAAACCCTAATTCTAGCATGGTATATTTAGAAAGCATTAAAGTGCGAAAAGTAAAATTCCTACACTATTACAACACAATATGGGAAGGGGGGTACAAATGTTCAAATGGGGGGGATATTTAGACAAGGAATTTAAACCTAGCTATTACATCAATTTTGGAATATTTACAAGATAATTAATTGCATAAATTAAATGGAAAATAAAATAAAGATGCAAAAATGCAAAAAGGTTTTTATATGTATGAAAAAAAAAGTGGTTTTTATATGTCAAATAAATAAAATGAACAAAATAAAAAAGGTAATATTTTTGGAGTTTTTGTGTTTTAAGGGTAAAACCCTAATTTCATTAAATAAGTATATTAACTATTTAATATGTATAATATTTAATAATTATATACAAAAAATAAAATAAAATGGAGTATATTTATAAAAAGTATTTTTTGAAGTCAAATATTTAATAAAAGAAAAATATGTAGGTATTTTTGTATTTTAACCTAAATATACTAATAAATATATATATATATATATATATATATATATATATATATATATATATATATATATATATATATATATATATATATATATATATATATATATATATATATATATATATATATATATATATGTATTAATTTCTAAATATGTATTATATATATAAAAATAATAATATTTAATATTTATAAAAAAGGTATATTTTGTATAAAATATTTTCAAAAGAAAAAATGAAATAAAAATCAGAAATAAAATATATTTACATTATTTTTCTAGTTTTTTTCTAAATAATAGTATATATATATATTTATGTACAAATGGTTTGTATAAACAAATAAATGCTTAAAAAATATAAAAATGGTGTAAAAATAATTTTTCATGTTTTTAATATTATTATCAAAAATAAATAAATCAGAATAAAAAGGGAAAAGTAAAAAAATCAATAAAATAAACAAAATGGGCTCAGGGGGTATGAAAGCAAAATGTGGTGTAGAAAGAGAATAGCACAGAAGGCCCAGCCCACTAAGCCTTTCTTCAACCTTCAGCCAAAAAATGTTCCAAAACGCGCGCCTGTAACTCAAGTTCAAACATCTGGATTCTTTGATCTTTTGCACAAACTCACAACATAAGAAATGTTAAGCATTGAATCACGATTCTAAATATATAAAGAACTCATCCCAACTCTCAGAAATGAGAGAGAATTTTGACATTCCCAAATCCTGACCTAACTTTTCTTCCATATTCAAACCTTAAATTCTCACAGCTCAAGCAAAATAAATGAAAAGTAAAAGCATGTACAGATTCAGGGGCATGAGTAGAACACTTCTTATTCACAAACCTAGAGCTAATGATGCCTACACTAAGAGTTAGAAGTTCAAAAAGATACCTGTTCAGTTGAAGTTCTATCTGGCAATGGGGGAGCTTTCAGGGCAAGATGATGATCTGTATAGCTTGCCTGAAGTGTGGTGATGCTATTCCAATGCTTACTTTGCTTTGAAACACCTTGAATCGAGCTATGGACCTTCAACTGCAAAACAAGAAAGTGAAAATGGTGGAACTGGTTAGAGGAGTTACAGGTCATGTTTTGTGTTTTGGTTAGCTTCAAATGATGCTAGGGAATGTGTTTGATGAGCTTTTAGCAAGAGAGCATGAGAGGGATGAGAGTTGGCACTCAAACTGCAGACTCTGCCCTGTTTTTGCAGTTTGAGAGTGATTCTGGGAATGGGAGTGTTTGGGACCTTGTTTGCTCGTGTTCTAACTTGGGTTTGATGATTAGGATATGTTTGATAACTTTATTTTTGCTTGCTTGTGCTGAGATGAAAGTTGGTACCTGTTATGATGTGTTTCTTAACACTTAAGCAAGCAAAGGCCAAGTTGTGTTCTAGATAGGTAGAGGACCCCTAAACATGCTGCAAAGCTTCTCCTTGATCAGTGTGATTAACTCATAAACTTGTGCCAATTAGATTTGATCTGTACTTCTTGGATTTGCATTATGACATAAAGCTTGCTTTTGCAAAAATGGCTATTTCACTTTTTCCATTTATGGCCTAATCTTGCATACAATGCTTGGATACATAAAATAAGGATTTGGCACAATGAGTATGCATTAAATTATTGAGTGTTGGATGGTTTAGAGGCCTGTAATGTAGCATAGACCAAGCTGACTTGAAAATGGCAATGTGTATGAACATGCCTTGGTCAAGAACAAAAGTGACTTTTTGCCATATTGCAAAATTCGATTCTCTCAAGTCATGAGGTTGTTTGATGAGTTCTTGGACATTTTGGAAAGCTTGGAATGTGTGATACAATCCATCTTTGAAATGCAAATTGAAATTCCAAGTGGAAGTACATGGAAAATGGTCTTGAAGTTAGGTAGAAAACCTTGCCAAAATAGGTTAAAATTTCACTAAGTTAAGAATGGTTTAGTACCCTTATTCCAAAAATTGTAACTTGAGATACAAGCCTCTTTTGGGAAAACTTTGTGAATCAAAGTTGTATATTATGCAATAGGCTACAACTTTCATGTTTTGACTTTTGCTTGAATCCAAATGAATCTTGGTGAGAAAGTGGGGCAAAGTTGGGAAAAAATTAGGGTTTTTCATAACTTGGAAAAATTCTAAGTTATGAAAAATTCTCATTTCAAACCCTAAATTGCAATTTTTGATTTCTTGGTGAACAAGTTTCATGATTTGGCATGTTTTGATGAAAAATGAATCTTGACTCTTGATTTTGACCAAAAAGTCAAAGTTTGACTTTTCAGTATACAGTCAAAATTGATCAATTGACTGGGAAATTCAACTGTCAATCTTGTGTACTTGGGATCTTTTGAACTTGTTGAGCATGTCAAGATAATTCCATGGGGTCCTTGAGTCCATATGTGAGCTTGGTTTGCCATTGGTTAGGTCAAACAGTCAAAAATTGCCTTTGTGCAGTCAAAACCCTAAAAATGACCATTTTGCCCTTTTGGTGATCTGATCAAATTTCTTATGGAATTGTGATCCAGACTTGATCAAATGGTCCATGTGAGTTCATAATGTTGATGTGGGTCAATTTTCATGAGGTTTGACTGTCAATTGGCCACAGTTGACCTTTTCCCCAATACAGCTGATTTTTTAGGTCAACTGTCCAATTGATTGGGCAAAGCTTGGAATCAAGACTTGAAACTTGATGTGGATAAACTTGGGAGTCCAATATGAAGCATGAAAGTCATCTTAGGCATTTTAGATCAAAACATCTTTGTGCAAACACAAACCCTAATTTGGGTCAACAGTGCAAGGAGAAGTCTTGAGCAGATGAAACCCTAACTGGATCTTGATCTCCAAGGGCTTGGTGATGAGAAATGTTGAGAAAATGGGAGGGAAAATTTTGGGGTACAACAAACACCAATATGGATCTTGCCTAGTTTTCTGTCGAGATCCCCGATGATGTTCAATTGTGAGGGAGGGTGTTCAGTTGCTGTTAGACAACGGAACTATCAAGATCACAGGTCAGAGGGATGATTATCATGAAGTTGATGTGATTGAAGTTTGCTTAATGCAAGAAGAGTCAGAGGAAGAGTATGCCTCCGCAAATGAGTTTTTCTCTTCAGACGAAGATTCGTTTACCAGAAATGACTTTTTGATGATTGATTGTGTTGAAGAAGGGGTAAACGTCATTGTGCCTTGTTTTGGTGCACCCACTCATCTTGAAGTGGAATACCATAGCAAACCAGCTGTTACCCCATTGGTAATTAGTTTTCCAGGTCCTATTCCCTACAAATCAGATAAGGATGTGCCTTATAAATACAACACTACAATCTTAGAAGATGGGGTGGAAGTTCCCATCCAGCCGATGCCCCATGTTGGAAATATAGCTGAAAATAGCAGGGTGACCCGTAACGGTCGTGTGTTTGCGCCGATTGTTCAGAGAGATGTTGTTGTTGGAAAGAAAATTGTTGAGAATGATGAACCTAAAAAGGCTACAAGAGAGACTAGTGGATCTACATTAGAGAAAGAAGTGGATGATATTTTGAAGATAATTAAGATGAGCGACTACATAATTGCAGATCATCTACTGTAGACTCCTTCAAAGATATTTATCCTAGCTTTATTGATGAACTCCTCTGCTCATAGAGAATCATTGATAAGAGTACTAGACCAAGCTTTTGTGGAGAGTGACATGCCATTAGATCAATTCAGCAGCGTAATTGGAAACATTACATCATGTAATAACTTGAGTTTCTGCGATGATGAATTACCAGATGAAGGGAGGAATCACAACCTGGCCCTCCACATATCTATGAACTGCAAGAATGATTCGCTATCCAATGTGCTAATTGATAATGGATCCGCATTGAATGTTATATCGAGGAGTACTCTCATGAATTTAAAGTATCAAGGAGAACCTATGCGCCCGAGTGGTATCATTGTGAAAGCATTTGATGGGTCGAGGAAATCTGTCATCGGTGAAGTGTACTTACCCATCCATATAGGACCACATTTGTTCCAGATAACCTTCCAGGTCATGGACATTATTTCTGCATATAGTTGTTTGCTAGGACGACCATGGATACACGAAGCAGGGGCTGTCACTTCAACTCTATATCATAAGCTAAAGTTTGTGCATGAAGGGAAGGTGGTGATCATAAATGGGGAGCAGGCGTTGTTGATATCCCATTTGTCCTCTTTTAGTATCGTAGAAGCGGATGAGGCTGCTGTTGGAACCCAATTCCAAGCCCTATCCATTGACAACATAAGGAGAAATGAGAATTCCGTGGTTTTGTTAAAGGACGCGCAACAGGTTGTGCGTAATGGTCATAATGCAGTTTGGGGATGAATTGTGGATCCACCTGTGAATAAAAACAAAACTAGTTTGGGTTTCTCTTCGAAGAATGGCAAAGGCGAAAGTTTGAAGCCAAAGTATACTGTGAATAGTTATTGTTGTACCCCAAAATTTGTCCTCCCATATTCTTCAAAGTTTGCTAAGAGCATGCTTCAAAATCTCCCAAGGGTTGCACAGTCCAATGGCCTCCTAGCAGTCAAAAATTAGGGTTTTGGTTCTGGCAAAGAAATTGAAGTTTCCAAGGGTCCAATCAAGTCCCACATGCCTACATACATTGTCAAGCATCCATATGCCAAGTTTCAAGACTCACAGCACAAAATTGCACAGTCAAAAACCCTAATGGCTTCACAGTCAACTGCAGGGGAAAAATGGTCATTTGACAGTCAAAAGTAAATTTTTTTGGTCAACATCTTATTTTGAAGCCACAAACATCATTTGATCAATTCTTGATCATGATTCTCAAGGCATGGCTCAAACAAATCTCAAGATGCAAAAGTTTCTATTTTTGGACAGCTGGAAAAGTCAACTACAAATTGACCAAGGCATAACTTCCACATGGTTTATCAGAAAAATTCCATCCAAAGCTCATTTTGAAGGGAATGACATTTCCTACAACTCATCTTCACACTTCAAGTCCAAGAAATGCTCTCACAAAAAGATATCAATCTCAACATTATAGGTCATTTTCAAAAGTCAACAAAAAGGCACTTTAAGTCAAAGACCATAACTTGATATTGGTAAATCAAAATGACATATAACCAAAGACATTGGTTAGAGGACTTCAAGACCTTTCCAAAATGTCAAAGAAAATGATCAAATATTAAAAATTGAGCAAGATATGCCTTGTGGAAGTTGGGAAATTTTTGGGAATTTTGAAAAGTCAACTTTGCTTCAAATGCCTCAAAATTGCTAATGGGCCTCAATTTCTTCCATGAATCATTACCCAAAGGCTATGCACGACCCATTGACATCCAAGGGAGTTATTTTCTCATTTTTGATTAATCATTTGAATTTTTATTATTATTAATTCACTTAATTAAAATTAAATATGAATAAATATCAAATGCCACCTTTCAAATCTTTTTATGCAGCATATTCACTCTTTATGTACTCAATATTTCGTGCATCATCAAAAAGGAAAGAATCTCCCAAGATTGGCAATGATTGGTATGGAAAAGTTTGAAGAAAAGATATGGAAAATCAAATATTCAAAATCATCAATGCAAAGGCTTTGGGCTTGGTTTTTCTGACCTAATTCCTTCCACATACATATGAGAACACAACCCTAATGCAAAGAACACAGAAGCTGCGCTGCAAGATCAAGAACACATTGCACTTTTTTCACAAAATGTCAAAAACTGTTTTCATACTTAGAAGGCAATTCAAGGCTTAAGAAGGATTCCAAAAGCTTGCTGACACCCCCAGGAAACGATTCCAATCGAAACCAAGTCTCCACGCACAAGGAATTGGTAGAACAGATTCGCTTTTCTTTCAAAATTATTCATAATCGTATTTTGAATTCCATGCATGATTAATGTCTTTTAATGGTTGATTTACACTAACATGATCTCCCTGAAGCTATTGGTACCATCCAATTGAATTATAGGCGCCTGTACAAGAATCCACCATGAAAGCTTTTTAGGGTTTCAGAGCTCCATATTTGGGGTTTTACGTATATGGTAAAATTAGGCAACGAAACCTGTACCATTGGATTCAGGACATCCAAACAAATTGAAATCACCCATCGCGCCTTTTTTATGCTTGCTTAAATTCTATTCGCTATTTTCAGGTTTGAGTTTAGTGGGGGTTTAAAACCCCCACTATTTGATATCATTTACAGGTGCAAAAGGAAGAAGAAGGCTAGCGTGGAGGAACGTGGTTGGATGATTCAAATTTAGCGCATTTTTATTTTGTTCAGCATAATATTCGTTTTTCCATTATATTGTTCATATTCCATTCAATTGACAAAGATACGCGTTGGTTGGGTTGGTTGATGAGTTGTCATGCAGGCAATGGGACCTGGGTTCGATTCCCAGGTCCCCCACTTCTTCAATAATATTTTTCTCAAAACGCTTCCATGCAGCATGCTCTCCCAGGGTTCATCATATACCATCACCTGCTTGCTTGCCACGCGCCCAGGAGATCAATCCAATGGCCAGAACCCGCAGTCCATCATGCACACTAGTCAACCATGCCATACACAAACGCTGAAAGTCAAAAAGGGCTTGGGATCAATGGGCCAAATTCCTTGCAACACCTCCAAATTGGGCAGAAACCCCCATTGTTTGTATATTCTTCCTCTCTTTTTCTTTCCTCTTTTATTTATTTTAATTATTTTAATTGTTTCTTTTAATTCACAATTTAATTTTTCATAATAAAATAAAACCAAAAAAAATCAGAAATCAAAAAATAAAAATACATTTTATTTAATATGTAGTTCATTAATATTTTGTAAATAAATTTTAATAATCAATTTAGGTTAATTTAGGTTTTCAATTTTAATGTTTTCTTAATAACTAAAAAATGTAGAAATTAGGGTTTTTAGCATTTTTATTCTTTTTCTTAATAAAATAATTTCTTCTTATTATTATTGTTAACCATTAATTAATTTTGTAAATAAATATGTCATTAATTAATTAGTACAAATTAGGTCAAAACTTAAATATTTTTCTTTAACAATTAAAAATAATTTAGAACTAGGGTTTTATTTAATTTCTAATTTTAATCAATTTTCTTTATTTCATTAAATACCAAAAAAACATAAAAAACAATTTCTTTTCTCATTAAATAATTAATTAACTTCCAATTTCAATGTAATTTCTTTAAAGGGTCCAACGCCCTCGAACTTTCGCTTCTAATTTCTTTTCGCGCGTTTGCTTCTATTTTTTCATTTTAAATATTATGTAATTCCCCCAAAGCCTTGTAATAGTAATTAAGACCTTTATTTTCCGCATTTTTATTCAAATCGGGTCTTTGTTAATTTGGCGATGTATAGACCAGCGCCTTGTAATAGCGTAGGACCTTTATTTTCCGCACTTTAATTCCCGCACCCCTTAACTGCTAAATTTTGCATGAAAGAATGAATGGCCCAAATAAAATCTAAGCGTAGCTCACCCAATGCATGACAAGATAAAACATAAACTGAAAATGACACACAATTCACACACCACTCTTAGGGTACGCCTCACTGTTGCCTTGCCCCTCGAAACGTGGTCGTCGAGTATAGTACGTTTTAGTAAGTCCTCATGTCCATGAACACGCATGGGGGTAGCTTCTAAGGTGTCCTACTGTTGCTCTGGTGACCACACTGTCTCTAAACTCGAATTGACCCGAACACCTCCAACGGTGGTGCTACCTACCTCTCAATGGTGGGATGGCACTACCTTAAGGACATTTACACAGCCTAATTCCTTAGGGTAGGTAGATGACTCATAGATACTTACTCTATTAAAAAACAAATCAAAACTTCTTTTCACACTGACATTTTTCAAAAAAGCTTTCAAAAACAACTTTTCAAACACTCTTGAGGACTGATACAAGAGTCGATCTGAAACTTTCAAAGAAACTTTTTCAAACCCACTCACGATTGAAAAGCAAACAAATATTTTGAAAACACAAATGAGCAAGTATCTAAGAGCCCATGGATAACCATGGATAGAAAGGGTGCTAACACCTTCCCTTTCTATAAATCTACCTCCCGAACCGAGAAACAATCTCATAAGGAATTTTTCTGTGCTTTTGTCCTTTCCATGTTGGAGAAAATAAAAGACGGTGGCGACTCTTACTTACCGCGACATTTCGCGATCCAGCATTAAACAGTCAGTTCCAGATCCACCGATCACAGAACTGGCGACTCTGCTGGGGACTCTTATAAAGTGAGGTGTACCTTAGGATAGTTCATAATTGTGTTTTCAATTGCTTCGACTTGTTTGCTTTATTATTGTGGGATTGTCTTGGGAGTTCTATAGATCCTAACCCGGATCTGGGGATACCTTCTTAGAAAGTAGCAACAAGGCTGTGAGGGAACTGTGTGGGGTATACCGACATGGTTGAAACAGTCTGCTACGTTGATGTGGCACTTTGGTGTGTACCGGTAACCCTTGAGTTCAGTCAAGGAGAGTACGGGGCCTCCGCGTGGTGTCGTGAAGCATCAACTGACCTTAGGAACCTTAATTGAACCATCTTGGCCTCTTTAGGGTAGTGAGATAACTGACTTTGGTGCAGTCCGAGGTTGGTTGATACTCGATACTACACTCAATTGAGGGTTGCTTTCCTGGAATATTTCGGTCGCCAGTTCAGTGGCTAAATCGAAACGATGAACAATGAAAGCAATCCAGTGATATTGGGACCCTTAGAACCCGGTTACTTCTGATAGGACAGGTTGAGCCCACCAGCTTCAAGAGGGTAATACCCAGACCCCATGCTGGCCTAAACTCTAAGGGTTGTGGTGTGACTTGTGTGCCTTATCATGTTTACCTTGTAAATATTTGTGGTGTGTTTAATCATAGCATCATGACATCATACATCATCATATGCATTGGCTAACCATTTCAGGGGTTCGAATCTTCATCTTTGTTCTTGTTTTGTAGGACATGGAAACTGTTCGCAGAAAGACAATTCAGATCAGCCTTGTAAGGATACCTCCTCAGCTTAAGGAGCTTATATCCAAGATTCCTGAGAGCTCTTCATTCAGTGAAAGACATGGAAGACTCATCTGCTTGGTCAACACCAACATTGAGGAATATATGATAAAGGTCCTGTTCCAGTTCTTTGACCCTCTGCATCACTGTTTCACTTTCCTGGATTATCAACTGGTGCCTACATTAGAAGAGTTCTCCAGGCTTCTGAAGATCCCTATCCTTGATCAACTACCCTACAACGGTACGGAAAAGGAACCTAAGCTTGAAGAGATTGCTAAAGCCTTACACATGCAACCATCTGACCTCAAGGGACATTGGGAAGTTAGAAGTGGTATCAAAGGGTTCTTAGCCAGGTTTCTGTTTGAGAAGGCCCAAGAATGTTGGAACTCCCTTGACCTATAAGCTTTTGAAGAAGTTGTGGCCCTCCTTGTCTATGGTTTGGTGTTGTTCCCTAATCCAGATCAGCTTATAGATATCAGTGCTGTCCAGATCTTCATGTCCAGGAATCCTATACCTACGTTGCTTGGGGACATCCTTCACTCATGTTACACTCGAACCATGAGAAAAATAGGTGTTCTTATGTGCTGCACTCCTCTCCTGGGAAGGTGGTTTATTTCGCACCTTCCACAATCAGTTTTGAAGAACGAGCGGGGTTTGAGATGGTCACAACGATTGATGACTCTTACACATGCAGATATACATTGGTGCTCTCGGTCCAGAGAGGATGTCACTATCATTGATCGTTGCGGGGAGTATCCTAATGTTCCTTTACTTGGAATCAGGGGAGGTATTACTTACAACCCGTGCCTGGCTTTGAGACAGTTTGGTTATGCTCGGAGGGACGGCCCTCATGACATGTTAATTCCTGACATAGTTTTTGACTTCGACAATGATGTGCAAGGACTTCGCCAGAGATTTATCAGAGCTTGGAGGATGCCAAGTAGGATAGATAGCAAGACCCTGGGGCACAGGAATTCCATCCCGTTGGAGCCTTATCTCAAGTGGGTACGAGCCCGCTCCCAGAAGTTAGTAATGCCTTATCCTCATGTTCTCCCTATGATCAAAGAGCCAGTATTGGAAGGAGAGGTGTCCTACACCATTCAACATCCTGACATGCCCACGTCCTGGGAAGAGATGCAGAAGAGGTGGATCCAGCTTAAGGAAGAACGAAATTCTCTTGAGACCAGTCTACATGCTAGTGAAAAGAAGGTCTTGGAGCTCACCCGCCTACTGCACGAGGAGAGGAATCTCAACACCTACATTGCTCCAAAGAGGATGTGTAGTGTCTTTTGGGATTGATTTGCTTTGTAATGTGTGCCCATGAGGCTTTGATGTACCAAACAATTATTTCCTTAATGATAACGTGTGTTCCTTTTTGTCTACAACAAATTTGAATTTTTGAACCCTTGAATGCATTGCATAAACACATACCATTCATCATGTGCATAGCAGGTACTCTTCTTTTCAGGTTGCTTACTGTTCTTCGCTGTTTATTTCAGCATCATGAACCCCGAATCATCTACCGAGCTGTCTATCAAGGCCCTTCAGGCGCAGAACGTACAATTTCAGGAGCTGATCATGGGTTTGGCTCAAGGTCAAGAAGAGCTGAAGGATTTGCTCCTGAAGAAGGAGAAGAAGAAGAAGAGAACTGTTCTATTCAACACGGGCCGGAGATTTGGTAACACACTGCAGAATAAGGAAGCTGGTTCTTTTGTAGGCAAAGACAGTCCCCAGGGGGGAAGGGCTCCAAGTCCGGTGGTCTCTGACAATGAGACTGATTTTAATGAGGAACAGTATCCTCCAGCTGAAGACCGGTACAAGCAGTTGGAAGACCGTCTGAACGCCATGGAGATTCAACAAGTTCCTGGCTTGGATTTCAGAGACTTGGGTTTATCTTCTGGTGTGATCATCCCGCACAAGTTTAAAGCACCATCTTTCACCAAGTATGACGGGGCGTCCTGCCCTAAACTACACCTCAGATCTTATGTGCGGAAGATTCATCCGTATACAGTGGACAAGAACTTGTGGATCCACTTCTTCCAGGAGAGTCTTTCAGGGACTCATCTCGAATGGTTCTATCAGCTGGATGGAACCAAGGTTCGTAACTGGGAGGAGTTGGCTACTGCTTTTTACAAGCAGTATCAATATAATGCCGACCTTGCTCCTACACGTACCCAACTCCAGGGTATGTCGCTAGGATCAGGCGAAGGTTTTAAAGAGTATGCGCAGAAGTGGAGGGACCTGGCTGGCAGGGTGCAACCTCCGTTAACAGACCGTGAGCTAGTGGATATGTTCTTGGGGACCCTCTCCGGGCCATTATTTAATCATCTTATCGGTAATTCATCTGCAGGGTTTACTGACCTCATTCTGACAGGGGAAAGGATAGAGGCTGGTATGAAGTCAGGAAAGATTCAGAAAGGTACGTCTTCAAGTGCTGAGAAGAAACCTTTTAAGAAGGAGGCCAGTGCTGTGTATGGGCCTAGAAGGCAAGATAAACCAGAGCGCCGCCAATCTGTCAACGCGGTGGTGATTGCTAAACCTGCTGCCGCTTCTCGGCAAATCAATCAACCAAGGGCTGAAAGACCCAGAAGAGAATTTACCCGGCTGAGTATGACCTTATCACAAATCCTGCTGCAACTGCTATCGACCAACTTGGTGACAGTCAGAGAGGCTCCAAAGGTTGTGAATACTACATCTCCCAAGTACAATCCAAATGCCCGCTGTGCTTATCACTCCGATAGCCCGGGGCATTCTATTGATGACTGCTGGGCCCTGAGGAATAAGGTGCAGGACCTTATTGATGCAAAGGAGGTACAATTTGAAGCGCCTGAGAAACCTAATGTGGTGACAGCTCCCCTGCCTGACCATAGAGTGAATGCTATCAGGGATTATGATGAGGTAGAAGAATCTGAGTTCGACAGCTGGATTTATCCAACGACCGACAGTGGACCTAGCAATTGGAGTGCAAAAGACAACCTACCTGTTACTTTTGTTACGCAGTAATGAATTCCTTTGTTTTTGTTATTTGTAATAAACAATGAACTGAAACTTTATGGCCCGGTGTCTTACCCGGGGCACCGTTGGCTTCATTTGTGAGGGCTTATAACTGTCATTCCCATATATCATGAACAAAGATCTTGGACTATTTTTTCGCATTTCAAATCTTGTGCTCCCTTTCTTTCTTTCTTTCTTTATATATTGCAAAACAGCTGTATTTACACACACTCACCCATACAGGTTTCAATCCACTCTGGATCTCACTGGTAACGACTCTGCTACTGCCAGTTATGACTTCGAAAATCCGATCAACTTAGCCGAAGACGAAGGTGAAGATGATTGCGAAGTGCCTGGCGAGCTTGCAAGATTGTTACTCCAAGAAGAGAGGGCAATTCAACCACATGAAGAGCCAGTGGAAACGATAAATCTGGGTACTGAGACAGACATAAAGGAGGTTAAGATTAGTGCCAATCTGGAGCTCAGCGTGAAACAACGGTTGACTCAGATGTTACATGATTATGTGGAAATCTTCGCCTGGTCCTACGAAGACATGCCTGGGTTGGATACCGACACTGTGGTCCATCATCTGCCTACCAAGGAAGACTGCCCTCTGGTTAAGCAAAAGGTCCGCCGTATGCGTCCAGAGATGTCTGAGAAGATCAAAGCTGAGGTTATGAAGCAATTTGACGTCGGGTTTCTTGCAGTGACTTCTTACCCTCAGTGGGTTGCCAATGTGGTGCCGATACCGAAGAAAGATGGTAAGGTCAGAATGTGTGTCGATTACAGGGATCTGAATAGGGCCAGCCCCAAGGATGACTTTCCCCTACCTCACATTGACGTCCTGGTTGACAATACTGCTCAGCACAAGGTATTTTCCTTCATGGATGGTTTTTCAGGGTATAATCAGATCAAGATGGCTCCTGAAGACATGGAAAAGACTACCTTTGTTACTCAGTGGGGGCACCTTCTGCTACAAGGTCATGCCATTCAGACTGAAAAATGCTGGGGCAACCTACCAACGTGCCATGGTTGCTTTATTTCATGACATGATCCATCATGAGATTGAAGTGTATGTCGACGACATGATTGCAAGGTCCCAAACTGAGGAGGAACACCTTGACCATCTGCAGAAACTGTTTGACCGTTTGAAACTGTACAAGCTGAGGTTGAACCCGAACAAGTGCACCTTCGGGGTAAGATCTGGAAAATTGCTAGGCTTCATTGTAAGTGATAAGGGTATTCAAGTGGACCCTGCCAAGGTTAAGACCATTCAAGAGATGCCAGTTCCCAAGACAGAGAAGGAGGTCAGAGGCTTTTTAGGACGCCTGAATTACATTGCCCGGTTCATCTCGCACCTAACTGCTACCTGTGAGCCAATCTTTAAGCTTCTGAAGAAAGATCAGGTAGTACGTTGGAATGATGAATGTCAGGCCGCTTTTGACAGAATCAAAGAGTATCTCCAAGAGCCACCCATCCTTATGCCACCGGTTGAAGGGAGACCTCTGATACTATACCTGACAGTACTTGACAACTCAATGGGGTGTGTGCTGGGGCAGCATGACGAGTCTGGCCGAAAAGAGCATGCCATTTATTACCTTAGCAAAAAGTTTACCGACTGTGAGACCCGATACTCACTGCTCGAGAAAACTTGCTGCGCTTTGGTATGGGCTGCTCGCCGGCTGAGACAGTATATGCTGACTCACACTACCTTGTTGATCTCAAAGATGGATCCGATAAAGTACATATTTGAAAAGCCTGCTCTGTCTGGGAGAATAGCAAGATGGCAAATGATCTTGACGGAATACGACATCCAGTACACAACTCAGAAAGCCATCAAGGGAAGTGTATTGGCAGACCACTTGGCACATCAGGCAGTGGACGATTATCAGTCAATGAACTTTGAATTTCCTGACGAGAGCATCATGATTGTGACTGATTGTGAAGTACCTGGACCGGATGAAGGACCTGAGGAAGGATCCCGATGGTCTATGCACTTTGACGGAGCCTCCAACGCTTTGGGTAACAACATCGGCGCTGTGATCATATCCCCTCAAGGCACTCATACTACACTTACCGCCCGGCTATGTTTCAACTGCACCAACAACATGGCGGAGTATGAGGCGTGCATCATGGGACTCCAAGCTGCAATTGACTTAAGGATCAAGTTTCTGAGTGTCTTCGGAGATTCCGCTCTCGTGATCAATCAGATCAAAGGCGAGTGGGATACGAAACATCCGAATCTTATTCCTTACAAAGAATGTGTGTTGACATTGATCCCCCATTTCACAGAGATAACTTTTGAACATTTCCCAAGAGAGGAGAATCAGTTGGCGGACGCGTTAGCTACGATGTCTTCCATGTTCAAGGTCAAATGGGACAATGAGGCTCCCCGGGTCATCATCTGGAAACTGGACGAACCGGCATACTGTTGTGATCTTGAGGCTGAGGTAGTGACTGAGAAACCTTGGTACCACGAGGTGAAGAGATACTTGGAAGCTCAGGAATATCCTGAAGGTGCATCTGTCAACGACAAGAAGTTTTTGAGAAGGTTCGCAGCGAAGTTCTTCCTTAGCAACAACATTCTGTACAAGCGAAACCATGATTCGACCTTAATGCGTTGTGTGGATAAGACTGAAGCAGAAAGGATCATGGCAGAGCTACATGAAGGTACCTTCGGAACACATTCCAGTGGACACACGATGGCAAAGAAAATCCTTCGGGCAGGGTATTTCTGGTCCACCATGGAAGCCGACTGTTACCAACATTCTCGGACATGTCATAAATGCCAGATTTATGCAGATAAGGTGCACGTTCCTCCAGTCCCTCTGAATGTCCTGACTGCACCTTGGCCTTTTGCAATGTGGGGCATAGATATGATTGGCGAGATTAAACCTACGACATCCAATGGGCATCGCTTCATCCTGGTAGCGATCGATTACTTTACAAAATGGGTTGAAGCAGCTTCTTACGCTACTGTAACCAAGAATGTCGTGGCACAGTTCATTCGGCATAACCTGATCTGTCGGTACGGCGTCCCGGAAAGGATCATTACAGATAACGGTACCAATCTTAATAACAAGATGACCACTGAGCTCTGCGAGCAATTCAAGATACAGCACCACAACTCTTCTCCTTACCGGCCAAAGATGAATGGGGCTGTAGAGGCAGCCAATAAGAATATCAAAAAGATTGTGCAGAAGATGACAGTGACCTATAAAGATTGGCACGAGATGTTACCGTTCGCTCTTCATGGATACCGTACCTCAGCAAGGACGTCAACCGGGGAAACTCCTTTCTCCTTGGTCTACGGCATGGAGGCAGTCTTACCAATCGAAGTGCAGATACCCTCTCTCCGGATGATGAAGGATGCAAATCTGAGCGAAGATGATTGGATCCAGACACGACTTGATCAGTTAAATCTAATCGACGAAAAGAGACTCACTGCTATTTTTCATGGTCAGACGTACCAAAAATGGATGATCAGGGCATTTAACAAGAAGGTCAAACCACAAGAATATCAAGTTGGGGATATGGTAATCAAGCGCATCATTCTTCCTCAGAGTGATCCCAGGGGCAAATGGACCCCTACGTACGAAGGACCATTTATGGTTAAACATGTGTTCTCGGGAGGAGCCATGATTCTGACCACCATGGATGGTGACGACCTTCCTCACCCCGCCAATGCAGACATAGTAAAAAGATACTACGCATGATAAAAGACCTGCTAGGTTGACATACCTAGGCAAAAATTAGGGCTTCCCGGCGAACCAAAAGGGTTCGGGCAAAATATGGGATGAAATGAAAAAAATCTGTACACCCGGCAAGTCGAAAACCTGAAAAGGCGGCTTGGGCAAAAATGGGTATCCCGGTGGACTGAAAACCCGAAAGGGCGGTCCAGGCAAAAGTTAGGGATTAAAGCGTAATACTATGTCTCATTGGATCACATTGCATCCAGAATCCGGTATCAACTGTCGAGTTCAAAAGGCATCAATCAATCAACTTCATCTTCAGCTAGGTCATCAAGTGATGAGACGCTCGAAGATATAAAGGCGATAGCAGAGTTGAAACCCAGTGGGATTGTTCTTTTCACATAACTGTTTTGTTTTCCCTCTGTACAAATTTGTATAAACTCTCTTATTCGGCGACGTTCTCCTACTAGGACGTCAGCCTCTTGTACATAAAACGCCTATTTACAGGCAAATTCAAAAATGAATATAAATTCACTTTTCAGCTAAAATTGCCAATTGTTTTCTTTTTTTGTTTTGTTTTGCGAAAAACGTCCAAGGTTTAATTTGTGATATATGCATTTGACACTAATTGCTAACTCATAAATATTTGCATACGAAACAAAGGATTAATTACAGGTAACATTAGAAACAGGGGCAATAATGAGTTGTCTAAGCGATCTAATTGCTCCGTCCACGAAGGTACCAAGGTAAGTTCAGCTGAAGAACATAACCAAAATATCTTAATTCCCCAGAGAGTGAGCCAGCAAGTCAATACACTCTCCCCAAGCAGAGTTGTCCTGTCAGCCTTAAGGAAGTTGGGTATCCCCAGCAGATCTCAACATTCCTCAGCGCAATATATGAACATTCCTAACAAGCATCCCCGACAGTCTTGGTCTAAGATTGTTCCCCGGCGGTATACCAGACATTCAGTGGAGTCACTTCCAGTACATCTCAAAATTTCCCCAGGAGAGTCCAACATAGTTCAAGATTTCCCCAGGAAAGTTTGAATCATCTCCCCAGAGGAAGCTTATCCCCAGTAGATTCTGGAAGCTTCCCCCCTGCAGAATACGAACGCGTCTCCCGGCTTTATTCAAAGGTTATTTCCCTACCAGGATATAACTGGGTTATCCTCAGCCAAAAGCCACGGAAAGACTGTCCTCGGCAAAGTCTTCTTATCCCCAGCGGAGTCTATTAATTCCTTCAACATAACATAACAATGGTATCCCCAGCGAAGTTACCATCAACATCTCAACAGAGTACCTATCTTCCCACAGAGTATTGTTCCCTAGCAAGATCGCTAGAATAATTTTCCCCCGCAGAGTAATCTCCAAGTTATCCCCCAACGGAGTTATCTTCTCCTACCGGTATTCCTGCAACCATCACTCCCCAGCGGAAACAAAAGCTCTATAACAGCCCAGGATGTGACTTCCCGGCACCCGTCAAGGATTTATTTTTCTAAGACGAAAACATACATTCATAAACATCGCATTTTTATACACTACAGCATGCATATACGCATCATAAACATATAATCTCATCACGCATGTCATACATCATGACATCGCATACAACTAACGTTTTGTCTTTTCAGGACAAAGGTTGATACCAAGATGATTACCATCAACGGTCGCAACTAAAGATCTGATTCCTGTATCTCGCCAGGGTGTATCTGTTGACGATCGATTCTAGACCCGATTCCTGTATCTTGCCAGGGTGCGTCTGAAGAGTTTGAGGATCCGATGCCTGTATCTTGCCAGGGTGTATCCGTTGAAGACTAACAGTACCAGACCCGATTCCTGTATCTTGCCAGGGTGCGTCTGAAGAGTTTGAGGATCCGATGCCTGTATCTTGCCAGGGTGTATCCGTTGAAGACTAACACTACCAGACCCGATTCCTGTATCTTGCCAGGGTGCATCTGAAGAGTTCGAGGATCCGATGCCTGTATCTTGCCAGGGTGTATCCATTGAAGACTAACAGTACCAGACCTGATTTCTGTATCTTTCCAGGGTGCGTCTGAAGAGTTTGAGGATCTGATGCCTGTATCTTGCCAGGGTGTATCCGTTGAAGACTAACAGTACCAGACCCGATTCCTGTATCTTGCCAGGGTGCGTCTGAAGAGTTCGAGGATCCGATGCCTGTATCTTGCCAGGGTGTATCCGTTGACAACTAATAATACCAGATCCGATTCCTGTATCTTGCCAGGGTGTGTCTGAAGAGTTCGAGGATCCGATGCCTGTATCTTGCCAGGGTGTATCCGTTGACGACTAACAATACCAGATCCGATTCTTGTATCTTGCCAGGGTGTGTCTGAAGAGTTCGAGGATCCGATGCCTGTATCTTGCCAGGGTGTATCTGTTGACGACTAGCATTACCAGACCCGATTCCTGTATCTTGCCAGGGTGCGTCTGAAGAGTTTGAGGATCCGATGCATGTATCTTGCCAGGGTGTATCTGTTGACGACTAGCATTACCAGACCCGATTCCTGTATCTTGCCAGGGTGCGTCTGAAGAGTTTGAGGATCCGATTCCTGTATCTTGCCAGGGTGTATCTGTTGACGACTAGTATTCTCCAGACTCGATTCCTGTATCTCGCCAGGGTACGTCTGAAGAGTTTAAAGATTTGATTCCTGTAACCAGCCAGGACACATATACATAAAAAGTTTGAAGATAAACTCCTGTAACAGGCCAGGTAATTATCTTTCTTTTTCAGGTACGCAAGTTCTCGCTAAGGAAACTCTTACGCGATCGACACCCAGATGGCATCTGTAAGCCCATCCACCTATCCATCCCCTCTCAACATGGCATCTATAAGCCCATCTTCCTATCTATCATTCTCCAAATGGCATCTGTAAGCCCATTCCCCGCATCATACTGCTGACACTCTACTATGTGAGTGCAAATTTCTGGGCACTCTAGTGTTCAATCATCTTCCACCTTCAGATTACGAAAGGCGCGTCAGCCAATCTGCATCCTCAGGTCTAAGAAGATTGAACAGGGGCAACTGTTGTACCTCAAAATTTGCCCTCCCATATTCTTCAAAGTTTGCTAAGAGCATGCTTCAAAATCTCCCAAGGGTTGCACAGTCCAATGGCCTCCTAGCAGTCAAAAATTAGGGTTTTGGTTCTGGCAAAGAAATTAAAGTTTCCAAGGGTCCAATCAAGTCCCACAATCCTACATACATTGTCAAGCATCCATATGCCAAGTTTAAAGACTCACAGTACAAAATTGCACAGTCAAAAACCCTAATGGCTTCACAGTCAACTGCAGGGGCAAAATGGTCATTTGACAGTCAAAAGTCCAAATTTTTGGTCAACATCTTATTTTGAAGCCACAAACATCATTTGATCAATTCTTGATCATGATTCTCAAGGCATGGCTCAAAAAAATCTCAAGATGCAAAAGTTTCTATTTTTGGACAGCTGGAAAAGTCAACTGCAAATTGACCAAGGCATAACTTCTACATGGTTTATCAGAAAAATTCCATCCAAAGCTCATTTTGAAGGGAATGACATTTCCTACAACTCATATTCACACTTCAAGTCCAAGAAATGCTCTCACAAAAAGATATCAATCTCAACATTATAGGTCATTTTCAAAAGTCAACAAAAAGGCACTTTAAGTCAAAGACCATAACTTGAGATTGGTAAATCAAAATGACATGGGACCAAAGAAATTGGTTAGAGGACTTCAAGACCTTTGCAAAATGTCCAAGAACATGATCAAATATTAAAAATTGAGCAAGATATTCCTTGTGGAAGTTGGGAAATATTTGGGAATTTTGAAAAGTCAACTTTGCTTCAAATGCCTCAAAATTGCTAATGGGCCTCAATTTCTTCCATGAATCATTACCCAAAGGCTATGCACGACCCATTGACATCCAAGGGAGTTATTTTCTCATTTTTGATTAATTATTTGAATTTTTATTATTATTAATTCACTTAATTAAAATTAAATATGAAAAAATATCAAATGCCACCTTTCAAATCTTTTTATGCAGCATATTCACTCTTTATGTACTCAATATTTCGTGCATCATCAAAAAGGAAAGAATCTCCCATGATTGGCAATGATTGGTATGGAAAATTTTGAAGAAAAGATATGGAAAATCAAATATTCAAAATCATCAATGCAAAGGCTTTGGGCTTGGTTTTTCTGACCTAATTCCTTCCACATACATATGAGAACACAACCCTAATGCAAAGAACACAGAAGCTGCGCTGCAAGATCAAGAACACATTGCACTTTTTTCACAAAATATCAAAAACTGTTTTCATACTTAGAAGGCAATTCAAGGCTTAAGAAGGATTCCAAAAGCTTGCTGACACCCCCAGGAAACGATTCCAATCGAAACCAAGTCTCCACGCACAAGGAATTGGTAGAACAGATTCGCTTTTCTTTCAAAATTATTCATAATCGTATTTTGAATTCCATGCATGATTAATGTCTTTTAATGGTTGATTTACACTAACATGATCTCCCTGAAGCTATTGGTACCATCCAATTGAATTATAGGCGCCGGTACAAGAATCCACCATGAAAGCTTTTTAGGGTTTCAGAGCTCCATATTTGGGGTTTTACGTATATGGTAAAATTAGGCAACGAAACCTGTACCATTGGATTCAGGACATCCAAACGAATTGAAATCACCCATCGCGCCTTTTTTATGCTTGCTTAAATTCTATTCGCTATTTTCAAGTTTGAGTTTAGTGGGGGTTTAAAACCCCCGCTATTTGATATCATTTACAGGTGCAAAAGGAAGAAGAAGGCTAGCGTGGAGGAACGTGGTTGGATGATTCAAATTTAGCGCGTTTTTATTTTGTTCAGCATAATATTCGTTTTTCCATTATATTGTTCATATTCCATTCAATTGACAAAGATACGCGTTGGTTGGGTTGGTTGATGAGTTGTCATGCAGGCAATGGGACCTGGGTTCGATTCCCAGGTCCCCCACTTATTCAATAATATTTTTCTCAAAACGCTTCCATGCAGCATGCTCTCCCAGGGTTCATCATATACCATCACCTGCTTGCTTGCCACGCGCCCAGGAGATCAATCCAATGGCCAGAACCTGCAGTCCATCATGCACACTAGTCAACCATGCCATACGCAAACGCTGAAAGTCAAAAAGGGCTTGGGATCAATGGGCCAAATTCCTTGCAACACCTCCAAATTGGGCAGAAACCCCCATTGTTTGTATATTCTTCCTCTCTTTTTCTTTCCTCTTTTATTTATTTTAATTATTTTAATTGTTTCTTTTAATTCACAATTTAATTTTTCATAATAAAATAAAACCAAAAAAAATCAGAAATCAAAAAATAAAAATACATTTTATTTAATATGTAGTTCATTAATATTTTGTAAATAAATTTTAATAATCAATTTAGGTTAATTTAGGTTTTCAATTTTAATGTTTTCTTAATAACTAAAAAATGTAGAAATTAGGGTTTTTAGCATTTTTATTCTTTTTCTTAATAAAATAATTTATTCTTATTATTATTATTAACCATTAATTAATTTTGTAAATAAATATGTCATTAATTAATTAGTACAAATTAGGTCAAAACTTAAATATTTTTCTTTAACAATTAAAAATAATTTAGAACTAGGGTTTTATTTAATTTCTAATTTTAATCAATTTTCTTTATTTCATTAAATACCAAAAAAACATAAAAAACAATTTCTTTTCTCATTAAATAATTAATTAACTTCCAATTTCAATGTAATTTCTTTAAAGGGTCCAACGCCCTCGAACTTTCGCTTCTAATTTCTTTTCGCGCGTTTGCTTCTATTTTTTCATTTTAAATATTATGTAATTCCCCCAAAGCCTTGTAATAGTAATTAAGACCTTTATTTTCCGCATTTTTATTCAAATCGGGTCTTTGTTAATTTGGCGATGTATAGACCCGCGCCTTGTAATAGCGTAGGACCTTTATTTTCCGCACTTTAATTCCCGCACCCCTTAACTGCTAAATTTTGCATGAAAGAATGAATGGCCCAAATAAAATCAAAGCGTAGCTCACCTAATGCATGACAAGATAAAACATAAACTGAAAATGACACACAATTCACACACCACTCTTAGGGTACGCCTCACTGTTGCCTTGCCCCTCGAAACGTGGTCGTCGAGTATAGGACGTTTTAGTAAGTCCTCATGTCCAAGAACACGCATGGGGGTAGCTTCTAAGGTGTCCTACTGTTGCTCTGGTGACCACACTGTCTCTAAACTCGAATTGACCCGAACACCTCCAACGGTGGTGCTACCTACCTCTCAATGGTGGGATGGCACTACCTTAAGGACATTTACACAGCCTAATTCCTTAGGGTAGGTAGATGACTCATAGATACTTGCTCTATTCAAAAACAAATCAAAACTTCTTTTCACACTGACATTTTTCAAAAAAGCTTTCAAAAACAACTTTTCAAACACTCTTGAGGACTGATACAAGAGTCGATCTGAAACTTTCAAAGAAACTTTTTCAAACCCACTCACGATTGAAAAGCAAACAAATATTTTGAAAACACAAATGTGCAAGTATCTAAGAGCCCATGGATAACCATGGATAGAAAGGGTGCTAACATCTTCGCTTTCTATAAATCTACCTCCCGAACCGAGAAACAATCTCATAAGGAATTTTTCTGTGCTTTTGTCCTTTCCATGTTGGAGAAAATAAAAGACGGTGGCGACTCTTGCTTACCGCGACATTTCGCGATCCAGCGTTAAACAGTCAGTTCCAGATCCACCGATCACAGTTATCATGATGTTTTTCGCAGCGGAGGCTACCTCCATCCAATTGATTCTAGAATTAATACTGTTGAAGAGGATAAAGTAGAGCAGGAAGTGCCGAATTATGTGACACATGGAGTCAGGGTTCAGAACTGGGTCACCATTGATGTTCCTTCTTGCATACATGTTTCAAAGTAATTTGTTTTGTTAATCTTTTTTTTCTTGAAAAAGCTTTCACTCTGCCCAAGGTGGAAGTATTAATGTTGTAAGGCTGATCTGTTTGCTGTGACTTTTAAGATCATTAATTAAAGTTGTCTTTGCTTCCCGAATTATGTCTTTATTTTCTGCTTTTTCTTGGAAAATGGTAATAAAAAAAAATCTTTCAAAATAAATAATAATTGAAAATCAATCTGCATGATCACTTGTTATATGTGTCAGTTTCTAAAAGCAATCATAAATCATATGTGCAGATTAATTAAAAAACCCGTTGAATACAATGACCCTGCACCCTCTCCCAACTTTGAATGTCCTATGTTCGGGACTGAAGAAGAAGATTATGATGAGATCCCATAAGAGGTCTCACGGTTGCTAGAGCACGAGGAAAATACCATTCAGCCATATAAGGAGCCTTTGGAAGTGATACATTTGGGTTCAGAAGAAGATCCGAAGGAAGTCAAGATTGGAGCATCGTTGCATCCCGATGAGAATAGAAGGTTGACTGAGCTGTTGAAAGAGTATGTGGATATTTTTGCTTGGTCTTACCAAGATATGCCCGGTCTAGATACAAATATTGTCGAGCATCATTTGCCGTTGAAGCCAGAGTGTCCGCCAGTTAAACAAAAGTTGAGAAGAACCCACCCATATATGACAGTAAAGATCAAGGAGGAGGTCCTAAAGTAGATTAATGCTGGTTTTCTTGTGACGTCAGTGTATCCTCAATGGGTTGCCAATATTGTCTCAGTACCGAAAAAAGACGGAAAAGTCCGCATGTGCGTAGATTACAGAGATCTAAATAAAGCTAGTCCAAAAGATGATTTTCCATTGCCTCACATTGATTATTAGTGGACAACTCAACAAAATTCAAAGTATTCTCGTTCATGGATGGATTTTCCCGGTATAATCAAATAAGAACCGATCCAGAGGACATGGAAAAAACAACGTTTATCACACCCTGGGGAACATTCTGTTACAGAGTGATGCCCTTCGGGTTGAAGAACGCTGGTGCAACGTACCAGAGGGCTATGACAACCCTATTCCATGATCTGATGCACAAAGAAATCGAAGTATATGTTGATGATATGATTGCCAAATCCCAGACTAAAGAAGGGCATATAGAATATTTGTTGAAGTTGTTTCAGCGTTTGAGGAAGTATCGTCTCCGCTTGAATCCAAATAAATGCACCTTCGGTGTTCGACCGTGAAATTGTTGGGTTTCATTGTTAGCCAGAAAGGAATCAAAGTTGACCCTGATAAAGTCAAAGAAATTCAAGAAATGCCAGCACCAAGAACTAAAAAGCAAGTCATAGGTTTCCTTGGGCGTTTGAATTATATTTCCAGATTTATTTTCCACATGACTGCAACATGTGAACCGATCTTTAAGTTGTTAAAGAAATATCAAGGTTGTGTATGGACGGATGACTACCAAAGGGAATTCGAGAGTATTAAAGAATATCTGCTTGAACCTCCTATCTTGCTCCCTCCCGTAGAAGGAAGACCTTTGATTATGTATCTAACATTGTTAGATACATCCATGGGTTGTATTCTGAGACAACATGATGAAACTGGGAAGAAGGAGTTCACCATTTATTATCTCAGCAAAAAATTCACTGATTGTGAGTCGCGGTATTCCACGCTAGAAAAAACATGTTATGCTTTGGCCTGGGCGGCAAAGCGTTTGCGGCAGTATATGTTGAATCATACCACTTGGTTGATCTCCAAAATGGATCCAATCAAGTACATTTTTGAAAATCCTGCTCTTACCGGGAGAATTTCCCGCTGGCAGATGTTGTTATCTGAATATGATATCGAGTACCGCACTCAAAAGGCTATTAAAAGTAGTGTGTTGGCAGATTACCTTGCTCACCAACCGGTGGAAGATCATCAGTCTGTAGAATATGAATTCCTCGATGAGGATGTGATGTTCCTGAAAGTGAAAGATTGCGATGAACCATTGCCTGAGGAAGTCCCTGACCATGAATCTCGTTGGAGTATGATATTTGATGGAGCTGTGAATGCTTATGGTAAAGGAATTGGTGCTGTGATTGTTACTCCTCATGGATCACACATTCCTTTTACTGCAAGGTTAACATTTGATTGCACTAATAATATGGCAGAATATGAGGCTTGCATCATGGGTCTTGAGGAAGCTATTAATCTCAGAATCAAAATTCTTGATGAGTATGGTGTCGTCGGGTGAATCTTTCTGTCGCCGGGTGGTGGAGGATATTTTTGACCTGCTGAGGACATGGAAAAACCTGGGCCAAGCGTATAATAGCCGTCGCCAAGCGACACTTTTATCTCGTCGGGTGATTCTCGCGAAACACATTTTCTTTATAATTTCATTTTGTTTTATTTTGGGTTGATGGTTTTTGGGGTATTTGTTCCCAAATTCCATCGCCTTCATTTTTGAAATTTAGAGCTTAGACAACAACAATTGTGGCTTGCAAATGCTTGATTTTTTTGTTGAATGCCTTGATCATGCATTTCTGATACATCTGGCCATGACACACAACCGTCACCCTCTCCTCGTCAATCAAATTTAACTGGTATAGCCTCGTCTGAATCCATTCGTTTTCATCCAAATCTGAATCTTTCATAATTCTCAAATAAGGAATCTGAACTTCGATAGGTACAACAACTTCCATACCATATACCAGAGAGAATGAGGTTTCCCCAGTTGATGTTCATGCTGAAGTACGATAGCCATGAAGAGCAAATGGTAACATCTCATACCAGTCTTTGTAAGTCACAACCATTTTCTGCATAATCTTCTTTATATTCTTATTGGAGACTTCCACTGCGCCATTCATTTTTGGTCGATACGAAGAAGAATTGTGGTGCTTAATTTTGAACTGCATGCTGAGTTCCGTGATCATAGTGTTGTTGAGATTGGTACCATTACCCATGATAATTCTCTCAGGGATAACGTACCGACAACCTTCTTGGTAACTGAGGCGAACAAGGCTGCTTTAACCCAATTCGTGAAGTAATCAATAACAACAAGGATGAAACGATGTCCGTTGGAAGCCGTAGGTTTGATCTCTCCAATCATATCAATGCCCAACGTTGCAAATGGCCAAGGAGCAGTCAATACATTCAGAGAGACTGGTGGCACATGTACTTTGTCAGTGTAGATCTAGCACTTTTGAAAAGTTCTAGAGTGGTGATGGCAATCAGTTTCCATGGTCGACCAATAATAACCCGCTCTCAGAATTTTCTTAGCCATAATATGCCCACTAGAATGAGTACCAAAGATGCCTTCATGCATATTTTCCATAATTTTCTCTTCTTCTTTCTTATCCACACAATGAAGCAGAGTCTAGTCATGATTGCATTTATACAATATTTTGTTTCTCAAGAAGAATTTTGCTGAGAACCTCCATAGGAACTTCTTGTCATTGATAGATGCATCGTCGGGATACTCTTGAGGCTCAAGATATCTCTTTACTTCATAAAACCAAGGCTTTTCTTCTACTCTGTTAATGTCAATTTCATAACAGTGTGTCGACTCGTCAAATCTTTCAATAGTAATTCTAGGAGCTTCATTGTCCCATATGACCTTGAACATGTATGAAATTGTAGCTAATGCATCTGCCAACTGGTTCTCTTCTCGTGGAATGTGCTCAAAAGTGATCTCCTCAAAGTACGGGATTAAGGTTAACACATGCTCTTTATAAGGAATGAGATTCGGGTGCTTCGTATCCCATTCTTTCTTAATCTGACTGATTACTAGGGCTGAGTCCCCATATACATTTAAAAAATTGATTCTTAGGTCAATAGTCGCTTTAATATCCATGACGCATGCTTCGTATTCAGCCATGTTGTTTGTACAGTCGAATCATAATCTGGCAGTAAAGGGTGTATCACAACCTTGAGGAGAGATAATTACAGCATCAATTCTGTTGCCATGTGTGTTAGAAGCCCCATAAAAAACCATAGTCCATCGGGATCCTGACTCAGGTCCTTCATACGGTCTAGGTTCTTCACAATCTGTAACTAGCATAATATTCTTATCTGGGAACTCAAAATTCATAGACTGATAGTCATCTACAGCTTGATGCGCCAAATGATCTGCCAGTACAATTCCTTTAATTGCTTTATGAGTGGTGTACTGAATGTCATATTTTGTTAAGACCATTTTCCTTCTGGCTATCCTTCCGGAGAGAGCAGGTTTCTTGAAGATATACTCGATTGGATCCATTTTAGAAATCAATTGAGTAGTATGAGTCAACATATACTTTCTTAGTCGGCGAGCAGCCCATACCAAAACGCAGCAAGTTTTCTCGAGAAGTGAATATCTTGTTTCACAGTCGCTAAACTTTTTGCTAAGGTAGTATATTGCATGCTCTTTTCGACCAGACTCGTCATGCTAGCCCAATACACACCCCATTGAACTCTCTAGCACTGTTAGGTACATGACTAGAGGTCTTCCTTCAACTGGTGGCATCAGAATCAGAGGTTCTTGTAGGTACTCCTTTATTCTATCAAAGGCTATTTGACAGTTGTCGTTCCATTTTACTACTTGATCTTTCTTCAGCAGCTTGAAGATTGGCTCATAAGTAGTAGTCAAATGAGAAATGAATCGGGCAGTGTAGTTCAGTCGTCCTAAGAAACCTCTGACTTCTTTCTCAGTATGGGGAGCTGACATTTCTTGAATAGCTTTATTTTTATGGGATCAACTTCAATGTCTTTACCGCTGACGATGAAACCCAAGAGTTTACCGGATCTCACCCCAAAGGTGCTCTTGTTTGGATTCAACCTCAACTTATTCTTCTTTAGTCTTTCAAATAATTTATGCAGATGATCAAGAGGTTCTTCTTCAGTCTGTGACCTGGCTATCATTTTGTTGACGTATACCTCTATCTTGTGATGGATCATGTCATGAAATAAGGCTACCATGGCACGCTGATAAGTTGCACCAGTGTTCTTTAACCCAAAAGGCATAACCTTATAGCAGAAAGTGCCCCACTGTGTGACCAAAGTTGTTTTCTCCATGTCTTCATGCGCTATCTTGATCTGATTATATCCTGAGAAACCTTCCATGAAGGAGAATACCTTGTGTTGAACGGTGTTGTCGACCAAAACATCAATATGTGGAAGCGGAAAGTCATCCTTGGGGATCACCCTGTTCAGATCCCAATAATCTACACACATACGCACCTTGCCATCTTTCTTTGGTACTGGAACAACATTAGCAACCCATTGAGGATAGGATGTCACTGCTAAGAAACCTGCGTTAAATTGCTTCATAACCTCATCCTTGATCTTCTCATACATTTCGGGACGCATGCGACGAACCTTCTACTTAACCGGAGAATAACCCTCTTTCATTGGCAAACGATGAACTACAATATCATTATCGAGTCCTGGCATGTCTTCGTACGACCAAGCAAAGATCTCAACATAGTCGTGCAACATCTGAATTAACCTTCTCTTGACACTGCTTTCTAAGTTGGCGCCTATCTTGACTTCTTTTCTGTCTGCTCCGGTACCCAAGTTTACAACTTTAACTAGCTCTTCATGTGGTTGGATAGCCTTTTATTCTTGTATTAAGAGTCTGGCTAGTTCTCCAGGTATTTCACAATCTTCCTCACCTTCGTCCTCGGCTTGGTAGATCAAATTTTCAAAGTCATAAGTGGCAATAGTATAATCGTTATCAATGAGATCCAAAGTAGATGTAGATCTACAATGTAGTGTGTGGGTGTGTGTAAGAACACATATCTAATTGAAAAGTGAAATAAAGTAAAAGAAAAACAGAGCGCACAAAATTTGAATGCAAAAATCCAATGTTTTTATTAAATGAACAATGTTTATGAATTGTCAACCCTTAACAGATGAAACATTGTGCCATGGGTAAGATACAAGGCTTAAAGTCATTTTTTATTACATAACCAATATCTTTTAAAGCAATAAGACAGAAATGTAGCTATTACTCCTGACTAAAGGAGATAGGGATAATGTCTTCCGCCTTCCAATTATCGGGTCTGTTGCCAGTGGTAGTAAATATCCAAGTATCAAAGTCACAATCACTGTCAGCATCTTCTATAGCATTGACTCTGTTGTTGCTGACATGGAACAAAAGTCTTCCAGCACGAGTGCGACGAACAACCTTTTGACCCTCTGCAGTAAAGCCTAAACCAAACTTGTTAGATTTATAGGGGATATCAGAAAGATGGATCCAAAAAGTACAACCACATTCTTCTATAGTAGCTTTGGCATCTTTCAAGGAAGCCATCTTGTGCAGAACCTTGGTAACCTTAGGAATGGCAGAAACATCTTTAGTAGCAGCATGAGGGATGACCTCAAAAGTCTGACAGGGAGTCTCGATGAATTCTCCATCCGTCTCTACATACCGGAACAAATTCAGATGGCTCACCATATGCTCTTCTTCTCCGCAGACAGTAACAATATTTCCATTTACAGGGTACTTTAATTTCTAGTGCAACATAGAGGTAACAACTTCTGCCCCATTTACGGGGTACTTTAATGTCCATCACATAGAAAGTAAATTCAAAAATATGATACCCTACTGTTGTACCCCAAAATTTGCCCTCCCTTTTTCACAAGAAATCACAACCCTAGGGTTTTCTCAGATTTTCAAGATTGGCTCAGGAATCGATCAGACAGATTTTTCTTTGGCAGTAGATCAATAATTAGGGTTTTTCTCGCATTTCTCAGAAGAAACTGAATTCTCAGAAATTAAAATTAATGGTCACATGTTTTCACACTTTTTCGAGTTTACTGAAAGGTTACTGGTTGTTCTCAAGGCTTGTTTATCTGGGATAAGAGATAGGAGCTGAGATGGTCATTTGGAATATTCAGGTTTTGTCTGATCCAGGTTAGCCAAGTAATGTGCGTCTGTTAAGACACTTGCTTCGTTAATGGAATGAAACGTTTGCTTGTTTATTGGAATGCGCAGTGCGTATTTTGATTGAAATGCTGTTACAAGGTTATGAGATTACAGAGTTTTTTGGATTGCTTGGAATTTAAGTTATCTGTATTGGAAATATTGGAATGCCGTTTCAGTTATTTTAATCAGGAATCTTAAAGAATCAGTGAAGACTTGAGGGGAGAATTGCAAGATATTGACAATAGAAGATTTTATTGGATATCAGATTGCCTCACAAATATTTTTCATTTATTTCAGATGTTGTTACAAAAATAATTTATTATTCATATGCTTTAAGTTTTACAAACTTATCGTACTTGAAAAAGTAAATTAATACAACTGATTGAAAAAAATCTCTCTAAATTACAAAGAAAGAAATCTAAAGCCTAAACTTCCATTTCTCCCGTGCTCGCCGCAAAGTCTCCTGCTTCCTCTGCTTTGTCATCGTCCAATTTACACTCACATGAAAGAAAGACAAAGAAAAAAGGATTAGTACAGTTGATTGAGCATCAAGCAAGAATTTTCAAACAAAAGGAAAGAAAATTTTTTCATCATTAAAGTTTGCCGTTTGGAATCAGAGTGCTATTTTTCATCACGTTTTTATTTTCCTATTTGCAAATCACAATAAGATTGCTCTTCTTGGTTCACAAAGAGAAAAATAAATAATGCAAAAAGCAAAATTATTGAAATGCAAAACAAGGCCAAACTGTCAAGCAAACTGCAAGCTAAACAAAGGTGCCAAACTGGGTACAAAGCAAGTTACAAAGCAACCAAACAGCATGTCAAACTAAACCAAACAGCAAGACAGTAACATTGCAACAAGGTGCCAAACTGTACTAAACAATACAACATACAAAGGCAAACTAAATGCAAACCAAACATTGCAGCAAACTAAGCATTGCAACAAGGCCAAACTGTACATTACAAAGTAAGCAAACTGAACAATGCAGCAAGTACAAGGGCAGAAAATAGCAGGCCAAAAGTACAAAGAGGGTAAACCAAATAACAAGCAAAAGGCTTGTCACAGCTTTTCATCATTTTCCAGGGATTTAGGCAAACTTTTCAGAAAAGTAGAAAAACAAAACTGCTTTATCATTGAGAGAGAAAGAGAGAAAAGATTTCACCATTTTGAGATTGTACAGTTTGGCAAAACCTGTCACAAGTGGCAAAACAACTAAAAGGATATAAGACCATCAAACAACACAAAGTCAGGAAGAGAACATTTGGTCAAAAAAATGAAACAAATCACAAAAACTCTGCCTAACAGCTTCAGCCCAACCTGCAAAAAACTCACTGCCTAACAGCTCCCAAAACCTGCAGTTCTCAAACAAAACAAGTTTGCCAAACTGTAAACCAGATAACATAAACAATCGCCAAACAGTCAAAGCCACCATTGTAACAAGTACAAAACTGTATAGTAGTTCAAACACATAGCCAAAAACTGCAACAAATCACCAAAAACCTGTGATAAAACTTCCAAACCTGTGCAAATATTGCACAAACCACAAAACTGCATAACAGTTTTCAAACTCACCAAAGACACTGCCTAACAAATCCCAAAACTATATAGCAGTTCAAACAACCACCAAACCTGCAAAAGCTTGCCAAATTGTAAACCTTTGAACCAAAAAACATTAAAAACATTCACAACTGTATATAAAACCCAAAACTGTTTAACAATTTCAAATCCAAAACCTGTCATAAAAACCAGAAAAACAAGCCACAATTGTAATAACAGAGTAAAACCATCAACCCAAACCAAGTTTCAGAAATCAGTTTCAAGCAAAAAACCTTCAGCAAATAGCAATAATCAAAACTCATCAACAAAAACAACAAACCAAAATAGAGTTTCAGAGATAATCATCATCAACAAAAAATTACTAACAAGTCAGAAGCAGCAAGCATCATCATTCATAGTTCAAGAGAGAGGAAAAGAAATATCAAAGGTTTCAGAAGCGATAAGCATCATCATCAACAACTTACAAAGAAAAGAGTTTCAGAAAGCAACAATCATCATCAATCAGAAATCAAAATCAAAGGTTTCAGAAGCGATTTAGCATCATCATCAAGCAAAAAAATCAAAATCAAAAGTGTCAGAAGTGAAGTATCATCATCAAAAGAAAGAAATCACCGGAAGCTCGTGCCTCGCCGTCATCATCTCTCCTCGCACCTCTGGCCACCACGGAGCTCCATCTCTCCATCTCACCTTTCCTCTTCTCTTCATAGAGAAAGTCTCACAGGTATGACCATTTCGTACCCCTTTGTTGCATCTCAGACATACAATACCATAGGTTAAACAAACTAGAAATGAATAAAGCATGTGAATCAAACGAAAATGCTAAATCAAAAAAGAACGAACCATACCATTTTAAGACAACATCACTGATCATTGAGAGGATGTGATAAGTGAGGGTGCTCCGGCAACCATAGGCGAAGGAAGATCAGAGCGTTTGAGGCTGAGAAAGATGAAGAAGAGGGAACGAAGGCAAACGGCGCCGCTGTGAAAATGTTCACAAACCCTAATCAGAACGAAGTAAAAAATGCATTGGGCCATCTAAATCTAAACCTTAAGCCCATAATGAACACAAGTGCACCCCCCCCAATGTCTGGCTTTATCCTCTTATTTGGACCTAGTAACTTTCAGCATCTAAAGGCCCATTTTTACTTGTTTTTATTTTATTTTTGATTCAACTTAATTTATTTTATTTCTTTGTGTTAAAATAATATACTAACAATTATTTCTAAAACTTCATTTTTTTTGTAAAATAAATTGGATTCTTTTTTTTTAATTAGTTTTATTTAAATCATTTTCTTTTTATTATTATACATAATGAAAATACCATAAAAGAATAATAATAAAATTGTTGTTTAATTAAATTTTCTTTCTTTAAGATCTTCCCTTTTTTAAAATTAATAAAATACAAAGAATGATAATAATAAAATATTTAATCTTTCTTTTTTAGAATAGATTTTATTTATTCATTTTCAAGTAAATACATGCATTTCATAATTTATTGATTTTCTTCATTTGTTATAGCTTTGTATTGAATCGCGAAAATTCGATTTGGTTGTAATACTTGATATTTGGACATTGTTATTATTGTGAGACTCATCCCCATTTGTAATAATTGTACCCCATCCCCGGATACTTTTGTAATAGCTTCGACTTTCAATTTCCACAATTTATTGCTTTCAATATATTGTGTAGTAATTAGGCGTGTATGGCAAGATTCAAAAATCAATCGCTAGATGACCTAATCCAAGAACAAATAACTTGAAATCAACACACTTTTCACACATGCACCTCTAGGGTAACCTCGCTTGTTGCCTCGGAAATACAATCATGTCCCTCGAATACGCGACACTCTATCAAATGACCCTTCGATAAACAAAGATCATAGTCCCTCGATGACCCTCGATGTTGCCTTCGATAAAATGATCTCGTCCCTTACAAAATTGCTAGAGCGTCTCACAAGTTGCTTTCAATGATTGTATGCGATGACCCGCGCCTGTCCCGTTTAACATCCAAATACAAGGTTGTTTACCAAATGCAATGGTAAAACAACACTGTCAAAAGGGTTAAAAACGTATAGGAAAGATCTTTGAGTAAAATAGGGTAGACAACTCTTAGTTACTTGATCAAAACTTGCAAAACATCCTTGCTATTTTTAAACACACCTCACAACATAATTTCAAAACATTTCCCAAAACAAACTTTCAAACATTGAAATATCTTTTCAAAAGATAAACACCTTTGTATATATTCAAACAAGAATCATTACAAAGGTTTCCTAGACAATGCCTCTTTTTCAAAGCATTTTTAAAAACCACACACAAAGCACCATTTCAAACAATTGAAAAGCAAAAGCAAGTGATCTAAACAAGTAACTAAGAGCCCATGGATAACCATGGATGAAAAGGGTGCTAGCACCTTCCCTTTTCATAATCTACCCCCCGAACTCAAGAAAACATATCAAAGGTATTTCCTGTGCTTTTTGACCTTTCCTTTGGATAAAATAAAAAGTCGGTGGCGACTCTTGCTAAACCGCACAATTGCAAACACAAACGCAAAACCTAAAGTCAGTTCTCCATCCGTATCACAGAACTGGCGACTCTGCTGGGGAACATTTCCAAAAGTGGGGTTACCTTAGGGTTTAGATCACCCTTACATGCTTATCTTATTTGACTTGTATGCTTTACTTTTGGTTCCTTGTTTGGGTTTGTTTTAAATCCTACACTTGGATTTGGGGGCACCTTTTTAGGTAAGTAGCAATAAACTGTGAGGGAACTGTGCGGGGTATACCGACATGGTTGAAGCAGTAGCTACGTTGATGTGGCACTTTGGTTGGTATCGGTAACCCTTGAGTTGAATCAAGGAGAGTACGGGGCCGCTGTGTGGTGTCGTGAAGCATCAACTGACTTTAGAACCTTACTTGACCATCTTGGCCTTTTAGGGGTAGTGAGATGACCGACTTTGGTGCAGTCCGAAGTTGGTAGATACTCGATACTACACTCATTGAGGGTTGTTTTCTTGGAATATTTCGATCGCCAGTAAAGTGGCTAAACTGAGACGATGAACACACAAAATAATCCAGTGATATTGAGCTCCTTAGAACCCGGTTACTATTTCTAGGACAGGTTGAGCCAACTAACTTCAAGAGGGTACTTACCTACAAACTCCATGCAAGCCTAAACCTAAGGACTTGTCTGCTTTGTGTGAATATGACTGTTTGTATATAACTTGCTTACTTCACATACTTGTACATAACATCATAACATCATACCATAGCATTTTAAATAACCATTTCAAGGATCTCAAGGGTCTTTGATGCAGGGTCACGTTGAACCAGACGTCTACCAAAGGGCAAGAGGATTCATTTTCCTCTAAACAAACACCGTCAAAAATCAAGTACAACAACTTGAGTCAAGGGCTATGACCCACTTGACATGGTGAGCTTGATTCTCGTGGAAAGACATCCACCAATACAAAGTTCTCCAATCAAAGATGTTGTTCAAAGTTCAACCTCTAACATTTTCTCGTGTTTACCCCTCGAGATCCTTGAAAACATGCATCTACATATCATGCATCGTATCATGACAAGTTTCCCCCTTTCAGGTCTCCTTACCTTCCTACTGTTTATTTCAGTAGAGATGGCTCTAGAGAGGACTGTCAAAGATATCCAGGCTCAAAACGCTCAACTTCAAGAAATGTTCTTGAACCTGTCTAAGGGGCAGGAAGAAGTGAAAGCTCTCCTCACAAGGGGCATGGTCCTAGGGAATCCAGGGGGCATCAGGAATGATCAGTTGGAAGGACTACAGATTGAGATGGAAACAATGAAAATTCAGATGATGGGACAACTGGTGGGCCAAATGGCTCTCATCCAAAACCTGGCTCAAGGACAAGAAGAGCTAAAGGTCCTCATCAACAAACTGCATCAGGATGGACATAACCAAACGGGGCAAACAACTAGGGTTGAAGATCAAGTCACCACTCAGCTTCCCTTGAGACAAGAAGTCAAGGGAAAGTCTCCCCAATTTGCTTCAGGGTCACAAGCCCAACAACAACCTCACCAACATCAACAAGGTAATCAACGTAAGCAAAATACATCGGAAAAGCACTTCACTGAGATTAGCATGCCATTATCCCAAGTGCTGCAATGCTTGTTGGAAGTCCAGCTGATTGTACTAAGGGACCCCCCTCGACGTCCCAACACAGCCGCTCTAGGGTACAATCCAAATGCGAGATGTGCGTATCATTTCAACAGTCCTGGACATGACACCGATGGCTGTTGGACATTGAGAAACAAAATTCAAGATCTGGTTAAAGAAACAACGCTGGAGTTCACACAGGATGGCCAGATGAAAATCTTCCACTGAGGGTTCTCCACCTAAATTGATAAGTTCAGACTAAGAGGCTTTGGTTTCATTTGAATTTTCAAGTTGTAATTTATTTTGTTATTCAAATAATTATCTGTTAATGTCAAACTCTGTTTCATTAATGCATTGCATATGTTTGTCTTGAATTCATCCATTCGTTTTCACTATAATTATGTTTTCTACTTTTGACATTTAACTCTTGCTAAAAGTTACAAGCCTTTAGAAGGAGGATGACGAAAACAATGCCATAATCTCATACAATATGCTTTTGGACAGACCTTGCTGACGATGTACATGCGTTTCTTTCAAATCCTAAACACTGGAGTTATAAGGAAGATAATCCCTAGTTAACCCCTTCGAGCCAAAGAAGTAGAAGTTTTCCATTTTAACACAAATTGAAACCTTTAAATCGAACCTGGGGCAGGGTAGTCTCTCAGTTAATTCAAGTGCGTGTTAAATTCGCAAACTCTCATCCTGTAATATGATGAACGACATCAAAAACATTCCTTTGGAATCAAAAGACAGTGATGGTTCCTTATCTCATAGGAAGTCATTATCTCTCAAAAAAAGAAAAGCCCACTAAGCCAAAACCTACAAAGGAGGCTTAAGAAAGATGGGGCATCCCGCTGACTGTAATCTCGAAAACAGGAACAGTCAGGAAAAAATTAGGGATAACGAAAAAAAGAAAGAATGAGGTCACTACAAATCCTCAACAACATGAAAAATGTTGCAAAAATGACTGCCTTCCAACAAATTCAACTTGTGTGAACCATCACCAAAACGTCGTTCCAGACTCATTTGGAGTTCAAACGCACAATTAACTAAGTTTAGGATTGAAGAACATCACGAAGAGCGGGTGGGTACAAATATACTTTGAGCCTTTATCCTTTGTTTCTTAAAACCGTGAACCAATCCACGTTACAACCCTTCAAAAGTCCTAATTGAAGCATGGGTTAGTTCGAAAGCATACTGTTACAAAAGGTATCCTGACTCCTGTAAGGCTTTGCTCTAAATCTTGTGTTGAATTTTTCTTATAAAAGTTTTCTGCTAAAAAACGCATTTTTCAAAATTTCAAGACAAGCATAAACTTTGCATTATTTGAATATCATCGTTTGCATATGGCTATTTGTTTGACAGCGAAGAAATTCACACAGTGAATGTTCCGATGAATGAAAGCTCTCTCAGTGAATAAAATCACTTCAAGTGGAATGACACTTCCGTTGCAAAAATCTCCTATCAACAAAAGGGGACTTGGCATGGCATTATCCATTAAACCTGGGGCATTCCAGTCAAGATTTCAAGAAATCTCTTAAAGTGCAGAGTAGCCAGGAGCAAGTCTCCGTCACCATCACTTGGGGCATTGAACGTCAATCCCAACAAAGGGTTACATACAGTCAAACATTTCCTGGAGAAGCCATAAACACTCATTACTTGGGGCAGTGATAAATCTCTCCAAAGTCCTTCTCATAAGAGGACTCCCAGCCAGAGTTTCAATATTTGATAACCTCTTTCCAGCTAAGTCGACCTCAAGAATTCCTGAAAATATTTCCCTTTGAAGTTGCCAGATTTTTCACTATCAGAGACGAAGAATCCAACTCTTTTCTCCAACACCAGTTCGGGATTTATTTTCCCCAGCGAGAGGTTGTCTTGAAAAACATTACACATCCGTACATCAGGACATCATACAATGCAATCTCATTTATTTTGAGAACGTCGTTGTTTGATATATGTCATGCCACTAACCTTTACCTTTCAGGAAAGATGCAATCAATTTCTCACAAAATTCGTATCATGAAGCCTGGAAGTTGACCAGATAACGATACAAGACTATGAAACCTGGATGTTGACCAGATAACAGTAAGGTATACTATGAAACTTGGACGTTGACCAAATAACAGTTTACTCGGCCAATTACTTTGAAGCCCGAATTCAACTGGATAGTATCTTGAGTTCTATATCATATTGTGAAGCCCGGAGAACAACCGAGTAACAGTATCAAACACCGCGAAGCCTGGATTCGACCAGATAGTGGTTTATCTCTAAGCTATGAAGCCCGAATTCGACCGAATAATAGTTTAATTCCCAGCAAGCCGTGAAGCCCGAATTACGACCGGATAACAACTCAGCAAGTACCATGAAGCCTGGATTCGACCAGATAGTGGTATGTCATAAACACAAGTCGTGAAGCCCGGATTACGACCAGATAACAGCTCATCAAGTTATTGTGAAGCCTGGATTACGACCAGATAGCAATACAAGTTTCTGTGAAGCCTGGATTACGACCAGATAGCAGCCAAAGACACCGCGGAGCCTGGATTACGACCAGATAGTGGTATATCTTTAATGCAAGTTATGAATCCCGGATTCGACCGGATAGTATCTTGATTTCTTCGAATACCATAAAGCCTGGATTTGACCAGATAATGGTATGAGACGTCGCAAAGCCTGGATTACGACCAGATAACATTTAATCCTTAACAGAATAAAGATTCCCATTTTTGAAACCTCAGAAGATTGGCATACACCCAAGCTCCTGATACCCTTAACAGAATGAAGATTCTCATCCTTGAAACCTCAGAAGATTGGCATACTCCCAAGCTCCTGATACCGTTAACAGAATGAAGATTCTCATCCTTGAAACCTCAGAAGATTGGCATACTCCCAACCTCCTGACCCCAATGCCTGAATGAAGATTCTCATTCTTGCTTCCCCAGTAGATTGGCATACACCCAACCTCCTGACCCAAACGCCTGAATAAAGATTCTCATTCTAGCTTCCCCAGTAGATTGGCATACACCCAACCTCCTGACCCAAACGCCATAATGAAGATTCTCATTCTCAAAGTGGCATACAACCTAAACTCCTGAACTTCTTCCAAACAAGAATAAGCTTTTCCCAGAGTCCTGAGCTTACTCTCCAGCAGGATAGCTACTCCCCAACAGTATAACTATTCCCCACAGAGTTTTTACTCCCCAACAAAATGAAGATTCTCATCCTTGATTCTCCAGTGAATTTTCCAGAGCCTTCTTTACTCTCAGCATAAATTTGTCAGAATTTTTAATCCCGTGCAGATCGAAGATTCTCGTTCTTGACTCCTAAGTACAAATTCCCCTAGCAGAATGAAGATTCTCATTCTCAATTCCCCACAGAGTTTCCAAATATTCCCCAACGGAGTTCTCCTCAAACAACAAAACAGGAATCCCCGGTAGAAGTATTCTAAGCAAAGCTTGAAGACACACATACTCTTCAACAGTGGTCCAGGATTTATTTTCCCCGACAACAGTCAAAGATTTTATTATCTCCAGCTATCCAGGATTTATTTTCTCAGCAAGACAGCTTATCAGCTTACATGCGCATACATTACGTTCATATATCATGAACATTGATAAAACACATATATTGCATCATACATTTCATGCAACATAACTTTGTGTTCCGGCTAATATTTTACCCTTTTCAGGATAAGGTTAACAAGCTACTAACCTCAAGGATCATGAAAACAGTTTACAGATGCTTCCAAACACGGATGTTAATCTATCGCTTGTTCAGACTCAGCTCATGAAAACAGTTTATGGATGCTTCCAGACACGGATGCTAATCTATTGCTTATTCAACTCCGAGGATTATGAAAATAGTTTACGGATGCTTCCAAACACGGATGTTAATCTATCGCTTGTTCAGATTCAGCTCATGAAAACAGTTTACGGATGCTTCCAGACACGGATGCTAATCTATTGCTTATTCAACCTCAAGGATCATGAAAATAGTTTACGGATGCTTCCAAACATGGATGTTAATCTATCGCTTGTTCAGATTTAGATCATGAAAACAGTTTACGGATGCTTCCAGACACAGATGCTAATCTATTGCTTATTTAACTTCAAGGATCATGAAAACAGTTTACGGATGCTTCCAAACACGGATGTTAATCTATCGCTTGTTCAGATTCAGCTCATGAAAATAGTTTACGGATGCTTCCAGACACGGATGCTAATCTATTGCTTATTCAACCTCAAGGATCATGAAAACAGTTTACGGATGCTTCCAAACACGGATGTTAATCTATCACTTGTTCAGATTCAGCTCATGAAAATAGTTTACGGATGCTTCCAAACACGGATGTTAATCTATCGCTTGTTCAGATTCAGCTCATGAAAACAGTTTACGGATGCTTCCAGACACGGATGCTAATATATTGCTTATTCAACCTCAAGGATCATGAAAACAGTTTACGGATGCTTCCAAACACGGATGTTAATCTATCGCTTGTTCAGATTCAGCTCATGAAAACAGTTTACGGATGCTTCCAGACACAGATGCTAATCTATTGCTTATTCAACTTCAAGGATCATGAAAACAGTTTACGGGTGCCTCCAAACACCGATGTTAATCTATCACTTGTTCAGATTCAGCTCATGAAAATAGTTTATGGATGCTCCAAACACGGATGCTAATCTATTGCTTATTCAGACCCCCAGCTCAGAGACGTTCCAGACATGGATACCTTTCTGATACTCATTCTTTCACCTACAACATACAATTCAATAAACATTCTTGGATGGAATCTTTAAGCCCATCTCCCACAAGATTCTGTCACATCTCCAAATGGCATCTTTAAGTCCATTCCCTCAAAGCATGCTTTGACGAGTGCAAATTAATGGGCACTCTAGTGTCCAATCATCTTTTACCTTCGAGTCGCGAACGGAAAACTCGCCGATCTAACTCTCCAGGTTCAAGAAGATTGAACAGGGGCAGCTGTTGTACCCCAAAATTTTCCCTCCCTTTTTCATAAGAAATCACAACCCTAGGGTTTTCTCAGATTTTCAAGATTGGCTCAGGAATCAATCAGACAGATTTTTCTTTGGCAGTAGATCAAGAATTAGGGTTTTTCTCGCATTTCTGAGAAGAAACTGAATTCTCAGAAATTCAAATTAACGGTCACATGTTTTCACACTTTTTTGAGTTTACTGAAAGGTTACTGGTTGTTCTCAAGGCTTGTTTATCTGGGATAAGAGATAGGAGCTGAGATGGTCATTTGGAATATTCAGGTTTTGTCTGATCCAGGTTCGCCAGGTAATGTGCGTCTGTTAAGACATTTGCTTCGTTAATGGAATGAAATGTTTGCTTGTTTATTGGAATGCGCGGTGCGTATTTTGATTGAAATGCTGTTACAAGGTTATGAGATTACAAAGTTTTTTGGATTGCTTGGAATTTAAGTTATCTGTATTTGAAATATTGGAATGCAGTTTCAGTTATTTTAATCAGGAATCTTAAAGAATCAGTGAAGACTTGAGGGGAGAATTACAAGATATTGACAATAGAAGATTTTATTGGATATCAGATTGCCTCACAAAGATTTTTCATTTATTTCAGATGTTATTACAAAAATAATTTATTATTCATATGCTTTAAGTTTTACAAACTTATCGTACTTGAAAAAGTAAATTAATACAACTGATTGGAAAAAATATCTCTAAATTACAAAGAAAGAAATCTAAAGCCTAAACTTCCATTGCTCCCGTGCTCGCCGCAAAGTCTCCTGCTTCCTCTGCTTTGTCACCGTCCAATTTACGCTCACATGAAAGAAAGACAAAGAAAAAAGGATTAGTACAATTGATTGAGCATCAAGCAAGAATTTTCAAACAAAAGGAAAGAAAATTTTTCATCATTAAAGTTTGCCGTTTGGAATCAGAGTGCTATTTTTTATCACGTATTAGTTTTCCTCTTTGCAAATCACAAGAAGATTTCTCTTCTTGGTTCACAAAGAGAAAAATAAAGAATGCAAAAAGAAAAATTATTCAAATGTAAAACAAGGCCAAACTGTCAAGCAAACTGCAAGCTAAACAAAGGTGCCAAACTAGGTACAAAGCAAGTTACAAAGCAACCAAACAACATGGCAAACTAAACCAAACAGCAAGACAGTAACATTGCAACAAGGTGCCAAACTGTACTAAAAAATGCAACATACAAAGGCAAACTAAATGCAAACCAAACATTGCAGCAAACCAAACATTGCAGCAAACGAAGCATTGCAACAAGGCCAAACTGTACATTACAAAGTAAGCAAACTGAACAATGCAGCAAGTACAAGTGCAGACAACAGTAGGCTAAAAGTACAAAGAGGGTAAACCAAATAACAAGCAAAAGGCTTGTCACAGCTTTTCATCATTTTCCAGGGATTTAGGAAAACTTTTCAGAAAAGTAGAAAAGCAAAACTGCTTTATCATTGAGAGAGAAAGAGAGAAAAGATATCACCTTTTTGAGATTGTACAGTTTGGCAAAACCTGTCACAAGTGGAAAAATAGCTAAAAGGATATAAGACCATCAAACAACACAAAGTCAGGAAGAGAACATTTGGTCAAAAAACTGAAACAAATCACAAAAACTCTGCCTAACAGCTTCAGCCCAACCTGCATAAAACTCACTGCCTAACAGCTCCCAAAACCTGTAGTTCTCAAACAAAAAAAGTTTGCCAAACTGTAAACCAGATAACATAAACAATCGCCAAACAGTCAAATCCTGCATAACCATTGTAACAAGTACAAAACTGTATAGCAGTTCAAACACATAGCCAAAAACTACAACAAATCACCAAAAACCTGTGATAAAACTTCTAAACATGTGCAAACATTGCACAAACAACAAAACTGCATAACAGTTTTCAAACTCACCAAAGACACTGCCTAACAAATCCCAAAACTGTATAGCAATTCAAACAACCACCAAACTTGCAAAAGCTTGCCAAACTGTAAACCTTTGAACCAAAAAACATTCAAAAACATTCACAACTGTATCCAAAACCCAAAACTGTTTAACAGTTTCAAATCTCAAAACCTGTCATAAAAACCAGAAAAACAAGCCACAACTGCAATAACAGAATAAAACCATCAACCCAAACCAAGTTTCAGAAATTAGTTTCAAGCAAAAAACCTTCAGCAAATAGCAATAATCAAAACTCATCAACAAAAACAACAAACCAAAACAGAGTTTCAGAGATAATCATCATCAACAAAAAATTACTAACAAGTCAGAAGCAGCAAGCATCATCATTCATAGTTCAAGAGAGAGGAAAAGAAATATCAAAGGTTTCAGAAGCGATAAGCATCATCATCAACAACTTACAAAGAAAAGAGTTTCAGAAAGCAACAATCATCATCAATCAAAAATCAAAATCAAAGGTTTCAGAAGCGATTTAGCATCATCATCAAGCAAAAAAATCAAAATCAAAAGTGTCAGAAGTGAAATATCATCATCAAAAGAAAGAAATCACCGGAAGCTCGTGCCTCGCCGTCATCATCTCTCCTCGCACCTCTGGCCACCAGGGAGCTCCATCTCTCCATCTCACCTTTCCTCTTCTCTTCATAGAGAAAGTCTCACAAGTATGACCATTTCGTACCCCTTTGCTGCATCTCAGACATACAATACCATAGGTTAAACAAACTAGAAATGAATAACGCATGCGAATCAAACGAAAATGCTAAATAAAAAAAGAACGAACCATACCGTTCAAGACAACATCACTGATCATTGAGAGGATGTGAGAAGTGAGGGTGCTCCGACAACCATAGGCGAAGGAAGATCAGAGCGTTTGAGGCTGAGAAAGATGAAGAAAAGGGAACGAAGGCAAACGGCGCCTGTTGTACCCCAAAATTTGCCCTCCCATATTGTTTAAGAAATTGCCAAGTCAAAGCTTCAAAATCTCCCCAAGGGTTGCACAGTCAAGGGCCTCCTAAACAGTCAAAATTAGGGTTTGTGTTCTGATCAAGAAAATGAAGTTTCCAAAGGCCCAATCAAGTCTCATATGCCTACAAATATGGTCAAGTATCCTCACATCAAGTTTCAAGACTTTCAGCATAAAATTGCACAGTCAAAAACCCTAATTGCACTACAGTCAACTGTAGGGGCAAAATGGTCATTTGGCAGTCAAAAGTTCAAATTTTTGGTCAACATATCATTTTGAAGCCACAAACATCATTTGATCAATGCTTGATCATGATTCTCAAAATTTGGCTCAGAAATCATCAAGATGCAAAAGTTTCCTTATTTGGACAGCTTAAAAAGTCAACTGAAATTGACCAGGGCATAACTTTCACATGGATTATCAGAAAAATTCCATCCAAAGCTCATTTTGAAGAGAAAGAAATTTCCTACAACTCATCTTCATACTTCAAGTCCAAGAAATGATCTCACAAAAAGTTATCAATTTCAACATTATAGGTCATTTTCAAAAGTCAACAAAAAGGGACTTTAAGTCAAAGGCCATAACTTGAGATTGGTAAATCAAAATGACATGGGACCAAAGACATTGGTTAGAGGACTCAAAGACCTTTCCAAAATGTCCAAGAACATGAGAAAGGCTTAAAAATTGAGCAAGTTATGCCTTGTGGAAGTTGGGAATTTTTTGGATATTTTGAAAAGTCAACATTGATTCAAATGACCTAAAATTGCTAATGGGCCCATTTTTCTTCCACAATTCATTGTCCCAACCATGTGCACGACCACTTGGCCCATAGGGAAGTTTTTATTCATTTTTTATTTATTTATTTGAATTTTTATTTATAATAATTCATTTAAATCAATTAAATGTAGGAAAAATACTTAACCTAAAGTTTTAAATCTTTTTGTGCATGTTTTACTCTCAAGATTTCGTGCATGTACCAATATGGAAAGATTTGGATTGATTGGCATGATTGAGAACAAAAAACACATGGAAAATATTTGGTTAAAGATCTTGAAAATCAAATTTTCAAAACCATCATTGCAAGGGATTTGATTTGTTTTTTCTTAACCTAATTGATTCATACATAAGCCAGGAACACAACCCTAATCATCACACACGCGCAGCTGCTCAGAAAAGCCATTATCAAACTTGAATTTTTTTGCAAGAAACTCAAATCTGAAAACACCTTTGCAAGGCGATTCAAGTCTCAAAAACTATCTCATTAGCTTCCTTGAAGATTACTGAACGTGTTCCAATCAATATCATCCATAAAAAATCAGAGAATTGGTAACATGAACTGCCCCTGTACAGAAAAAAATCCATGATCGTATTTTAAATTCTATGCATTTTCATGGCATTTTAATTATTGATTCATGTTCCTGGTATGATTCTAAAGCTAACCCATGCGTTTAATTGGATTATTACATGCTATAGGTGATTTCACCATTATTGAAATTTAGGGTTTACAGGACCTTAAATTGGGGCTTTTGAAACAAAGAAAAATTGGAGCGTATGAATTGTACCATTAGAATCAGCGCATGTGGACGAAGACCATGGAACCCTCGCGCTCAATTTATGAGCGTCGTAGGGCTAATCGCTATTTTCCAGTAGCATGCCTAAGAAAACGCATGAAAAACCGTTGTTTAATGTTTTGTGTTTCAGGAATGATGAAGAAGACGACCTCGTGGCAAATGGTGATAGACTAATTCAAATCTTCGCGCGCAGACCCACTAACATACTTGTTTTCTTTTATAATATTTGATAGTTATTTATTAATCAAACGCGCGCGTCTGGCTCCACTGGCAAGCATAAGGATTGGCAAAGCACTTGACCTGGGTTCGAGCCCCAGGTCTTCAACATTCTCAATATTATTTTGCAATAAATCTTCACATGCAGGTTCAGCATCCAAGCGTACCATACGCCCTCCAGATCAAACCGTCCACGTCCATCTTGAGATCAATCCAAAGGCTGAGAGATAGAGAACAGCGTGGACGTGAGTCAACGTGCCAGCATGCTGCCTGGAAAAGTCACATGGGCCAATGGATAAATGGGCTTAAGATTTCTAAAGATGCCTCCTAATTTGGGGTCTGAACCCCCTGGGTTTGTAATTCTCTCTATTTTCTTTGTTTTTATTATTTTCTATTTTTCCTTTTAATTATTGCTTTCAATTAATTAATTATCTCCACAAAAATATAAAAAAACACATAAAGGTCAGAAAAGAGCAAAAATATAATAATTTTTATTTTAATATTTTCTTAAATAAATTTGCATGTAATTGAATTTAGTCTTAAATTAGGTTTGCAATTTTAATTCTTTTCATAATAAAATCTAAAAAATATAGAATTAGGTTTAATTAATGTTTTTATTCCTTTTTAATTTTTCTTTTTTATAATAATATTAAATATTTATTTTATAATTAAATTTGCATAAAAATTAGGTTTAATTTAGGTTAAAAACTTCAACATTCTTCTTAATAAATTAAAAATAATTAGAATTAGGTTTAGCAGTTTATTTTAATTTTAATTAATTCCCTTTTCTATTAAATCCTAAAATACTAAAAAATACAAAAAAAAACAAATTCTTGCTTTCTTTTTAATTAATTAATTCATCATTAATTCAATTTTTTGCAAAAGGGTCCAACGCCCTCGTTTCGTTTTAATTCTTATTAATTCGCATTTATTTTTATTTCTTTATAATATTATGTATCTCTCCCAAGGCCATGTAACCTTTCAATTTCTTGCACTTTAAATTCTTTTACTTTCTTTATTTTTCTGTCAAATCGGGTTCGAGAAACTTTTGGCGATGTGGACCCGCGCCGTTTGTAATAGCTTAGAATTTACTTTTCTCGCAACTTTTTTAACTGCTAAATCAAAAGCATGAAAGAATGTATGGACAAAAATAAAAACAAGCGTAGAACACCAATAACATGACAAGATAAATGCAAATGAAAACGACACACGAATCGCACACACCACCCCTAGGGTACGCCTCACTGTTGCCTTGCCTTTCGAAAGGTGATCGTCGAGTAGAGGACGTCTTAGTAAGTCCTCATGATCCGGGAACCTGGCATGAGGGTAGCTTCTAAGGTGTCTTCCCATTGCTCTGGTGATCACCATGTCCCGAACCTCGAATTGACCCGAACACCTCCAACGGTGGTGCTACCTACCTCTCAATGGTGGGATGACACTACTTTAAAGGACATCTACACAGAAGAATTCCTTAGGGTAGGTAGACGACTCTAGATACTTGCTCTAAATTTCAAACAAAAATTCAAAAATACTTTTCACACCAACACACTTTTCAAAAAGCTTTCGAAAGCAATTTTTCAAACACTCTTAAGGACCGATACAAGAGTCGAACTGGAATTTTCAAAGAAACTTTTTTAAAACCCACAGTTGAAAAGCAAACAAACCATTTTTGAAAACACAAATGAGCAAGTATCTAAGAGCCCATGGATAACCATGGATAGAAAGGGTGCTAACACCTTCCCTTTCTATAATCTACCTCCCGAACCGAGAGCAATCTCTTTAAGGAATTTTTCAGTGCTTTTGTCCTTTCCATTTGGAGGAAATAAAAGACGGTGGCGACTCTTGCTTCCGCGACATTTCGCGAACCAGCGTTAAGCAGTCAGTTCCAGATCCACCGATCACAGAACTGGCGACTCTGCTGGGGAATTAACTTAAAGTGAGGTGTACCTTAGGGTTAGTTCATAACTGTGTTTTCAATTGCTTTCCTTGTTTGCTTTAAATTGTGGGACTGTCTTGGGAGTTCTATAGATCCTAACCCGGATCTGTGGGATACCTTCTTAGAAAGTAGCAACAAGACTGTGAGGGAACTGTGTGGGGTATACCGACATGGTTGAAACAGTCTGCTACGTTGATGTGGCACTTTGGTGTGTACCGGTAACCCTTGAGTTCAGTCAAGGAGAGTACGGGGCCTCCGCGTGGTGTCGTGAAGCATCAACAGACCTTAGGAACCTTAATTGAACTATCTTGGCCTCTTTAGGGTAGTGAGATAACTGACTTTGGTGCAGTCCGAGGTTGGTTGATACTCGATACTACACTCAATTGAGGGTTGCTTTCCTGGAATATTTCGGTCGCCAGTTCAGTGGCTAAATCGAAACAATGAACAATGAAAGCAATCCCGTGATATTGGGATCCTTAGAACCCGGTTACTTTGATTAGGACAGGTTGAGCCCACCAACTTCAAGAGGGTAATACCCAGACCCCATGCTGGCCTAAACTCTAAGGGCTTCTCCTGTGTGACTTGTGTGCCTTCGTACTCGACTACTTGCATGTTATCTGACACATAAGCTACTTGCAGGTTTTGTTTATAGTCCTTAATTGGGACTCGTAACAGGGTTTACTAAGTCTCTTGCAGGTTTTGTTTATAGTCCTTAATTGGGACTCATAACAGGGTGTACTAACTACTTGCAGATTCTGTTTATAGTCCTTAATTGGGACTCATGACAGGTTTTACTTGAGTTTTATGCAGGTTTTGGTTTGCAGTCCTTAATTGGGACTCATAACAGGGTTACTTACATTACCCCATGCATACCATAACATCATACCATTGCATACATACTAACCCATTTCAAGGATCTCAAGGGCTTGTGATGCAGGTCATGGTGAATCAAACGTCTAGAAAGGGGCAAAGAGGATTTATTTTCCTCTAGCCAAGGTTGTCAGGGGCTATGACCCACTGGATATGGTGAGCCTTTGACCCTTGAAGAAGAATTCTCAATAACATGGGTTTCCTTCAATCAAGCTACCAGACCCAAATTCTAACAAATTTTCTTGTTTACCCCGCGAGATCCGTGAAAACATTGCATATATATCATACATATCATTGCATAACAGGTACCCTTTCTCTGCAGGTTACTTACCTTCTTCGCTGTTTGTTTCAGCAGTCTCGTCATGAATCCTGAATCCTCGACCGAGCACACTATCAAGGCCCTCCAGGCTCAGAACGCCCAGTTCCAAGGACTGATCATGAATTTGACCCAGGGGCAACAAGATCTGAAGGCTCTGCTCTTGAAGAAGGAAAAGAAGAAGAGGAGAACTGTTTTGTTCAGCCCTAGACGCAGATCTGGGAACACCCTGCAGGATCAAGCTGAGAGGACAACTCCATCTGTGGGGAAAGGCAGTCATCAAGAGGAAAGGGTTCCCAGTCCAGTGGTCTCCGACAATGAGACAGATTTCAACGACGAGCAGTACCCTCCGGCTGAGGATAAGTACAAACAATTGGAAGACCGGGTAAGTGCTATGGAGATACAAAAGGTGCCTGGCCTGGACTTCGAGGATCTAGGTCTGTCTTCTGGGGTAGTGATCCCGCACAAATTTAAAGCACCTTCCTTTGCAAAGTATGACGGGGCATCCTGTCCAAAGCTGTATCTCAGGTCATACATGAGGAGGATCCAGCCCTATACGGTCGACAGGAACTTATGGATCCACTTTTTCCAAGAGAGTCTTTCAGGGACTCAACTCGACTGGTTCTATCAACTGAATGGAGCCAACATCCATACCTGAGAGGACTTAGCCACGACATTTTACAAGCAATACCAGTATAATGCCGATCTTGCTCCTACACGTACCCAACTCCAGGGTATGTCGCTGGGGTCAAGTGAAGGTTTCAAGGAATACGCGCAGAGATGGAGAGACCTTACTGGAAGGGTGCAGCCTCCATTAACTGACTGGGAACTCGTTGATATGTTCTTAGGGACCCTATCCGGGCCATTCTTCAATCACCTCATTGGTAATTCATCTGCTGGATTTACCGACCTCATCCTGACTGGCGAAAGAATTGAAGCTGGTATCAAGAGTGGGAAAATTCAAGAGGCCACACCTTCTGACACTCACAAAAAGCCTTACACGGGAAAGAAAGAATCTAATGCGGCATACAGCCAAAAGAGTCGTCGTGACCAACATGCAGGGGCAGTCATGATCTCTGGTTCTGCACCACGCCGCCAACCACAAAAGGGAAATCAGCGAAGAACGGATGAGCCTAAAAGGCAATTCACCAACATTAACATGTCTTGGTCACAAGCATTGCAGCACATGTTGAAGATGAACCTGATTGCAGTGATCAACCTTCCTGCAAATCCCAAGACCTCCTCTCCAAGCTACAATCCAGAAGCAAGGTGTGCTTATCATTCTGATAGCCCAGGGCACGATACCGAGGATTGTTGGGCGCTGAAATACAAGATCCAGAATATGATCGATGCTAAAGAGATTGAATTTGAATCTGCTGAGACCCCCAACGTGATCACTGCTCCCTTGCCAAAACATGGCTAGGATTGAGGGATTTTTTTTCATTTGAATTCAAGTTGTATCTTTCTTTTCTTATTCAAACAAACAATCATTATGTTAAACTCTTTTATTTCATGAATGCATTACACATGTCTGTCCTGAATTAATTATGTTTACTATACTTAAAACTGCTTTCATATTTTTGTGACAATCAACTCTTGACTGAAAATTCCAAACCTCTTGAGGGAGGATGACGAAAACGATACCATAATTTACAGTATGCTTTTGAACAAACCCCGCTGATGAGGTACAGGCATTGTTTCAATTCCTAAACACTGGAGTAATAAGGAAGATAATCCCTCGTCAACCCCTCTGAGCCAAAGAAGTAGAAGTTTTTATTTTCGAAAATCAAAACCCTTAATCATAACCTGGGGCAGGGTAGTCTCTCAGTTTGATCCAAGTGCATAACGAATGGCACCAAAGAGGTTCTTACAAAGCAAAAAAGACAGTGATGGTTCCCTATAATCGTCAAGACAGGCAGTCATTATCTTTCAAAATAAGAACCCAATAAGTCAAAACCTACGAAGGGGACTTACGAAACTGGGGCATCCCGCTGACTGTAATTCCAAAAAGGAAACAGCTCAGGCAAAAAATAGGGATAACAAAATCAAGGAAGAAAGAGGTCCTACAAACCCTCAACAAAAACAAAAAATGACTGCCTGTTCAAAATAAATCATCAATATCTGAACCATCATTGGAATATCAGAGCAAAGACTCGAACAAGGTCTAACGCATGATCAACTGAGTTTAGGTTTGGAGAATATCACGAAGAGCGGGTGGGTACAAATAATTTGAGCCTTTATCCTTTGTTTCTTAAACCGTGAACCAGGCCACGTTATAACCCTTAAAAGTCCTAGCTGAAGCATGGGTTAGTTCGAAAGCATACTGTTACGAAGGTATCCTGACTCCTGAAGGTTTGCTGTAAAATCTTGAGTTGACACCGCACTGTATTACAAAAGATACATTTTCAAAATTCAAAGACAGACATAGGCTTTTGCATTCTTAAAATAACCTTGTTTGCATATGACTATTTGTTTGAACAGCAGGGAAATTCGCACGATGAACACCTTGTGAACAGAAGTACCTCCAATCAAGGGGCACAGTAGGAGCATTGCCCATTATCTGGGGCATGACAAAATACTTCCAACAGGGGCAACCCCTTACATTCTGAGAGCGTGGACATAGTCGAAAAAAAATACTACGCGAAATCAAAGACCCGCTAGGTTGTCGTACCTAGGCAAAAATAAGGGCTTCCCGGCGAACCAAAAGGGTTCGGGCAAAAATAAGGGATGAAATGAAAAAAATATGTACACCCGGCAAGTCGAAAACCTGAAAAGGCGGCTTGGGCAAAAATGGGTATCCCGGTGGACTGAAAACCCGAAAGGGCGGTCCAGGCAAAAGTTAGGGATCAAAGCGTACGACTATGTTCCGGTAGCTCATCACTTGTCTACCCGAAGATTTGTCAATCACCCACACAGGTATCCTCTTCCCTCACCTCCAAAACAGGGGCAAAAATGAGTTATCCAGGCGATCCAATTGCTCTGTCAACCAAAGTACAAAGGAAAGATCAACATAAGGATGATTACCATCTACCTTTACAAATTCCAGATCGTGGGTTAACATCCAAAACCAAACAGGACAATCATCCACTTAATCAAAATCATGCAACCCTACACCGGTTCCTTCTCAATTTTCAGACGAAGTTTTACACGAACTTATCCACAAGTAACCTTACCCCGGTTCATCAAGAAGTTTTTACACGAACTTATCCCGAAGCAACCTAACCCCGGTTCCTTTAGAAATCTTACATGGATTTATCACAGTAACCTTACCCCGGTTCATCAAGAAATCTTACACGGATCTATCCAAGGTAACCTAACCCCGGTTCCTCCAGAAGTCTTACATGGACTTATCTCAAGTAACCTTACCCCGGTTCGTCAAGAAGTTTTTACACGAACTTATCCCGAAGCAACCTAACCCCGGTTCCTCTAGAAATCTTACATGGATTTATCACAGTAACCTTACCCCGGTTCATCAAGAAGTTTTACACAAACTTATCCTGCGGTAACCTAACCCCGGTTCCTCCAGAAGTCTTACATGGACCTATCTCAAGATGACCTTACCTCGGGTCGTCAAGAAGTTTTACACGAACTCATCATCAAAGTAACCCTACACAGGTTCCTTCTCCATTTCAGATGCGGTTTTACACAAGCTCATCAGCAGGCAACCCTACATAGGTTCCCTCTTTCAACTTACAAAATTACAGCTCAGAATCTCCCCAGGAGAGTCCAATCTAATTCCCCGGAAAATTGGGATTCATATCCCCAAACAGCAAGCTTATCCCCAGTAGATTCTGGAAGCTTATCCTCGCAGAGCACGAACGCGTCACCCGGCTTTATTTAAAGAGTTATTTCCTTAACAGGATATAACTGGGTTATCCTCAGCCAAAAGCCATGGAAAGAGCATCCTCGACGAAGTCCTCTTATCCCCAGCGAAGTCTATCAACACTTCCAACGCAATAAGATATCCTCAGCAAGTTACTATCAACAACTCCGCAAAGTATCTCTATCCCCACAGAATATCACTCCCCAGCATGGTCGCTAGAGTATTTTTCTCCCCGCAGAATCTTCCATTTTCCAAGTTTATTCCACAACGGAGTCATCTTCTCCTACCGGTATTCTTGCAGTTATCATCCCTAGCGGAAGCAAAATCTATTCTTCAACATCAGCCCAGGATATGACTTCCCGGCACCCGTCAAGGATTTACTTTCCTAGACGAAAACATACATTCATAAAACATCACATACATCATTATAGCATGCATAGACGCATTATATCATACAAATCTCATTTATGTTGAGAACATCATTGCTTGATCCATATCATGCATTGCATATGACTGACCTTTACCTTTCAGGAAAGATGCAGTTGAAATTCTCAATCATATTTCAAGACCTAGACCGGTTCAGTTAATCGACTCCAAAGATTTCTTATCCAGTCCCAGGCCTTCTCTAGTCCAGCTAAATCGACTCCTAACAGATTTTTCTGATAAAGACTCAGTAGAAGTTATCCCAGGTTATAATTTCCTATGGTTCTCTCTCCGACGGTGCATGAGATTTCCATTTTAGGGTTTTCTTTGAGATTATAATTTCCTATTGGTTCTCTCTCCGACGGTGCATGAGATTTCCATTTTAGGGTTTTCTTTGAGATTATAATTTCCTATTGGTTCTCTCTCCGACGGTGCATGAGATTTCCATTTTAGGTTCTTCTTCAAGATTATAATTTCCTACTGGTTCTCTCTCCGACGGTGCATGAGATTTCCATTTTAGGGTTTTCTTCAAGATTATAATTTCCTACTGGTTCTCTCTCCGATGGTGCATGAGATTTCCATTTTAGGGTTTTCTTTGAGATTATAATTTCCTATTGGTTCTCTCTCCGACGGTGCATGAGATTTCCATTTTAGGGTTTTCTTTGAGATTATAATTTCCTATTGGTTCTCTCTCCGACGGTGCATGAGATTTCCATTTTAGGTTCTTCTTCAAGATTATAATTTCCTACTGGTTCTCTCTCCGACGGTGCATGAGATTTCCATTTTAGGGTTTTCTTCAAGATTATAATTTCCTACTGGTTCTCTCTCCGACGGTGCATGAGATTTCCATTTTAGGGTTTTCTTTGAGATTATAATTTCCTATTGGTTCTCTCTCCGACGGTGCATGAGATTTCCATTTTAGGGTTTTCTTTGAGATTATAATTTCCTATTGGTTCTCTCTCCGACGGTGCATGAGATTTCCATTTTAGGTTTTTCTTTGAGATTATGATTTCCTATTGGTTCTCTCTCCGACGGTGCATGAGATTTCCATTTTAGGTTTTTCTTTGAGATTATGATTTCCTATTGGTTCTCTCTCCGACGGTGCATGAGATTTCCATTTTAGGTTTTGCTTTGAGATTATGATTTCCTATTGGTTCTCTCTCCGACGGTGCATGAGATTTCCATTTTTAGGTTTTTCTTTCAGGTTATAATGGTTCTCTCCCCGACGGTGCGTGAGATGTAATTCCCTTTCAGGTTATAATTGCCTATGGTTCTCTTCCCGATACTGCGAAGACAGTAATTCCCACCAAGATTTTCTCAACAAGCATTGTTGAAGGTAAAGTCACCCAAGGTTCTCTTACCGTTCATGCTAAGGTAGTAACCATCCCTGGTTCATTCATCACCGTTTGAAGCTCCAGACTCAGCTCCTGTAACCAGTCAGGACACATCTACATCAAGCATCTGAAAACAGTTCCTGCAACATGTCAGATTATCTTTTTTCTTTTGCAGGTATGCAGGTTCTCGCTAAGGAATCTCTTACGCGATCGACACCCAGATGGCATCTATAAGCCCATCCACCTTCCAGCATCTCTTAGCATGGCATCTATAAGCCCATCATCCTATTCATCAATCTCCAAATGGCATCTATAAGCCCATTCCCATCACCACACTGCTACTATGTGAGCGCAAATTTCTGGGCACTCTAGTGTTCAATCATCTTCTACCCTCGGATTACGAAAGGCACGTCAGCCAATCTGCATCCTCAGGTCTAAGAAGATTGAACAGGGGCAACTGTTGTACCCCAAAATTTTCCCTCCCATATTCTTTAAGAAATTGCCAAGTCAAAGCTTCAAAATCTCCCCAAGGGTTGCACAGTCAAGGGCCTCCTAAACAGTCAAAATTAGGGTTTGTGTTCTGATCAAGAAAATGAAGTTTCCAAAGGCCCAATCAAGTCTCATATGCCTACAAATATGGTCAAGTATCCTCACATCAAGTTTCAAGACTTTCAGCATAAAATTGCACAGTCAAAAACCCTAATTGCACTACAGTCAACTGTAGGGGCAAAATGGTCATTTGGCAGTCAAAAGTTCAAATTTTTGGTCAACATATCATTTTGAAGCCACAAACATCATTTGATCAATGCTTGATCATGATTCTCAAAATTTGGCTCAGAAATCATCAAGATGCAAAAGTTTCCTTATTTGGACAGCTTAAAAAGTCAATTGAAATTGACCAGGGCATAACTTTCACATGGATTATCAGAAAAATTCCATCCAAAGCTCATTTTGAAGATAAAGACATTTAATACAACTCATCTTCATACTTAAAGTCCAAGAAATGCTCTCATAAAAAGTTATCAATTTCAACATTATAGGTCATTTTGAAAAGTCAACAAAAAGGGACTTTAAGTCAAAGGCCATAACTTGAGATTGGTAAATCAAAATGACATGGGACCAAAGACAATGGTTATAGGACTCAAAGACCTTTCCAAAATGTCCAAGAACATGAGAAAATCTTAACAATTGAGCAAGTTATGCCTTGTGGAAGTTGGGAAATTTTTGGATATTTTGAAAAGTCAACATTGATTCAAATGACCTAAAATTGCTAATGGGCCCATTTTTCTTCCACAATTCATTGTCCCAAGCATGTGCACGACCACTTGGCCCAAAGGGAAGTTTTTATTCATTTTTTATTTATTTATTTGAATTTTTATTTATAATAATTCATTTAAATCAATTAAATGTAGGAAAAATACTTAACCTAAAGTTTTAAATCTTTTTGTGCATGTTTTACTCTCAAGATTTCGTGCATGTACCAATATGGAAAGATTTGGATTGATTGGCATGATTGAGAACAAAAAACACATGGAAAATATTTGGTTAAAGATCTTGAAAATCAAATTTTCAAAACCATCATTGCAAGGGATTTGATTTGTTTTTTCTTAACCTAATTGATTCATACATAAGCCAGGAACACAACCCTAATCATCACACACGCGCAGCTGCTCAGAAAAGCCATTATCAAACTTGAAATTTTTTGCAAGAAACTCAAATCTGAAAACACCTTTGCAAGGCGATTCAAGTCTCAAAAACTATCTCATTAGCTTCCTTGAAGATTACTGAACGTGTTCCAATCAATATCATCCATCAAAACTCAGATAATTGGTAACATGAACTGCCCCTGTACAGAAAAAAAATCCATGATCGTATTTTAAATTCTATGCATTTTCATGGCATTTTAATTATTGATTCATGTTCCTGGTATGATTCTAAAGCTAACCCATGCGTTTAATTGGATTATTACATGCTATAGGTGATTTCACCATTATTGAAATTTAGGGTTTACAGGACCTTAAATTGGGGCTTTTGAAACAAAGAAAAATTGGAGCGTATGAATTGTACCATTAGAATCAGCGCATGTGGACGAAGACCATGGAACCCTCGCGCTCAATTTATGAGCGTCGTAGGGCTAATCGCTATTTTCCAGTAGCATGCCTAAGAAAACGCATGAAAAACCGTTGTTTAATGTTTTGTGTTTCAGGAATGATGAAGAAGACGACCTCGTGGCAAATGGTGATAGACTAATTCAAATCTTCGCGCGCAGACCCACTAACATACTTGTTTTCTTTTATAATATTTGATAGTTATTTATTAATCAAACGCGCGCGTCTGGCTCCACTGGCAAGCATAAGGATTGGCAAAGCACTTGACCTGGGTTCGAGCCCCAGGTCTTCAACATTCTCAATATTATTTTGCAATAAATCTTCACATGCAGGTTCAGCATCCAAGCGTACCATACGCCCTCCAGATCAAACCGTCCACGTCCATCTTGAGATCAATCCAAAGGCTGAGAGATAGAGAACAGCGTGGACGTGAGTCAACGTGCCAGCATGCTGCCTGGAAAAGTCACATGGGCCAATGGATAAATGGGCTTAAGATTTCTAAAGATGCCTCCTAATTTGGGGTCTGAACCCCCTGGGTTTGTAATTCTCTCTATTTTCTTTGTTTTTATTATTTTCTATTTTTCCTTTTAATTATTGCTTTCAATTAATTAATTATCTCCACAAAAATATAAAAAAACACATAAAGGTCAGAAAAGAGCAAAAATATAATAATTTTTATTTTAATATTTTCTTAAATAAATTTGCATGTAATTGAATTTAGTCTTAAATTAGGTTTGCAATTTTAATTCTTTTCATAATAAAATCTAAAAAACATAGAATTAGGTTTAATTAATGTTTTTATTCCTTTTTAATTTTTCTTTTTTATAGTAATATTAAATATTTATTTTATAATTAAATTTGCATAAAAATTAGGTTTAATTTAGGTTAAAAACTTCAACATTCTTCTTAATAAATTAAAAATAATTAGAATTAGGTTTAGCAGTTTATTTTAATTTTAATTAATTCCCTTTTCTATTAAATCCTAAAATACTAAAAAATACAAAAAAAAACAAATTCTTGCTTTCTTTTTAATTAATTAATTCATCATTAATTCAATTTTTTGCAAAAGGGTCCAACGCCCTCGTTTCGTTTTAATTCTTATTAATTCACATTTATTTTTATTTCTTTATAATATTATGTATCTCTCCCAAGGCCATGTAACCTTTCAATTTCTTGCACTTTAAATTCTTTTAGTTTCTTTATTTTTCTGTTAAATCGGGTTCGAGAAACTTTTGGCGATGTGGACCCGCGCCGTTTGTAATAGCTTAGAATTTACTTTTCTCGCAACTTTTTTAACTGCTAAATCAAAAGCATGAAAGAATGTATGGACAAAAATAAAAACAAGCGTAGAACACCAATAACATGACAAGATAAATGCAAATGAAAACGACACACGAATCGCACACACCACCCCTAGGGTACGCCTCACTGTTTCCTTGCCTTTCGAAAGGTGATCGTCGAGTAGAGGACGTCTTAGTAAGTCCTCATGATCCGGGAACCTGGCATGAGGGTAGCTTCTAAGGTGTCTTCCCATTGCTCTGGTGATCACCATGTCCCGAACCTCGAATTGACCCGAACACCTCCAACGGTGGTGCTACCTACCTCTCAATGGTGGGATGGCACTACTTTAAAGGACATCTACACAGACGAATTCCTTAGGGTAGGTAGACGACTCTAGATACTTGCTCTAAATTTCAAACAAAAATTCAAAAATACTTTTCACACCAACACACTTTTCAAAAAGCTTTCGAAAGCAATTTTTCAAACACTCTTAAGGACCGATACAAGAGTCGAACTGGAATTTTCAAAGAAACTTTTTTAAAACCCACAGTTGAAAAGCAAACAAACCATTTTTGAAAACACAAATGAGCAAGTATCTAAGAGCCCATGGATAACCATGGATAGAAAGGGTGCTAACACCTTCCCTTTCTATAATCTACCTCCCGAACCGAGAGCAATCTCTTTAAGGAATTTTTCTGTGCTTTTGTCCTTTCCATTTGGAGGAAATAAAAGACGGTGGCGACTCTTGCTTCCGCGACATTTCGCGAACCAGCGTTAAACAGTCAGTTCCAGATCCACCGATCACAGCGCCGCTGTGAAAATGTTCACAAACCCTAATCAGAACGAAGTAACAAATGCATTGGGCCGTATAAATCTAAACCTTAAGCCCATAATGAACACTAGCGCACCCCCCCCCCCCCCTAATGTCTGGCTTTATCCTCTTATTTGGACTAAGTAATTTTCAGCATCTAAAGGCCCATTTTTACTTGTTTTTTTTAAATATTTTTGATTCAACTTAATTTATTTTATTTCTTTGTGTTAAAATAATATACTAACAATTATTTCTAAAACTTCATTTTTTTTTGTAAAATAAATTGGATTTTTTTTAATTAGTTTTATTTAAATCATTTTCTTTTTATTATTATACATAATGAAAATACCATAAAAGAATAATAATAAAATTGTTGTTTAATTAAATTTTCTTTCTTTAAGATCTTCCCTTTTTTAAAATTAATAAAATACAAAGAATGATAATAATAAAATATTTAATCTTTCTTTTTTAGAATAGATTTTATTTATTCATTTTCAAGTAAATACATGCATTTCATAATTTATTGATTTTCTTTATTTGTTATAGCTTTATATTGAATCACGACAATTCAATTTGGTTGTAATACTTGATATTTGGACATTGTTATTCTTGTGAGACTCATTCCCATTTGTAATAATTGTAGCCCCATCCCCGGATACTTTTGTAATAACTTCGACTTTCAATTTCCGCAATTTATTGCTTTCAATATATTGTGTAGTAATTAGGCGTGTATGGCAAGATTCAAAAATAAATCGCTAGATGACCTAATCCAAGAACAAATAACTTGAAATCAACACACTTTTCACACATGCACCTCTAGGGTAACCTCGCTTGTTGCCTCGGAAATACAATCATGTCCCTCGAATACGCGACACTCTATCAAATGACCCTTCGATAAACAAAGATCGTAGTCCCTCGATGACCCTCGATGTTGCCTTCGATAAAATGATCTCGTCCCTTACAAAATTGCTAGAGCGTCTCACAAGTTGCTTTCAATGATTGTATGCGATGACCCGCGCCTGTCCCGTTTAACATCCAAAATACAAGGTTGTTTACCAAATATAATGGTAAAACAACACTGTCAAAAGGGTTAAAAACATATAGGAAAGATCTTTGAGTAAAATAGGGTAGAAAACTCTTAGTTACTTGATCAAAACTTGCAAAACATCCTTGCTATTTTTAAACACACCTCACAACACAATTTCAAAACATTTCCCAAAACAAACTTTCAAACATTGAAATATATTTTCAAAAGACAAACACCTTTGTATATATTCAAACAAGAATCATTACAAAGGTTGCCTAGATAAGGCCTCTTTTTCAAAGCATTTTCAAAAACCACACACAAAGCACCATTTCAAACAATTGAAAAGCAAAAGCAAGTGATCTAAACAAGTAACTAAGAGCCCATGGATAACCATGGATGAAAAGGGTGCTAGCACCTTCCCTTTTCATAATCTACCCCCCAAACCCAAGAAAACATCTCAAAGGTCTTTCCTATGCTTTTTGACCTTTCCTTTGGATAAAATAAAAAGTCGGTGGTGACTCTTGCTAAACCGCACAATTGAGAACACAAACACAAAACCTAAAGTCAGTTCTCCCACCGTATCACACCTACCTTTATTGGAAGATCCATCTCTCCGTGTACCATCCGCTTTGACCCGTCAAAGGCTCGGACTATAATATTACTGGGTTTCAGTACAATCCCTTCACAATCTAGTCTGTCAAGAGCGCCATTTGGTAAAACATTCAGGGAAGAACCATTATCAATTAATACATGAGCCAAGGTAGTGCCCCTGCATTCAATGGAGACATACATGGCCCTATTATGATTTCTTCCCTCCGGTGTTAGGTCAGCATCAGAAAATCCTAGTCCATTATCAATCGTTAAGCTAGAAACATATCTTCCAAATTGGTCGGCAGAAATCTCTTGTGGTACATGAGAAGTTCTCAATAATTTTACTAAAGCCCGTGCATGGGCTTCAGAACATAATAATAAGGATAACATGGAGATTTTGGATGGGGTCTGCCCCAGTTGTTCAATAATTTTGTAGTCGCTCTTGCGAATGATCTTCATTACCTCTTCCAACTCTTGTATAGAGGTGTCTTCAACCACAACTTCCTTAGGTGCCTTCGTCTGGGCAGGCTTTGCTATTGGCTCTTTACCCCGAGCCTCAACAGTTGACTTGGTAGCGATAACTCTAACCGGTGTAGCAACATTCTTCGGAGGAGAGATCTCAGGGGAGAAAACTCTTCCATTCCTAGTAACCTTACTGGTCCCAACAATATTATCAATGTTGGGATCAACATCTTAAGTAACTTTATCTCCATCAGTTGACATTTCTTGCTTAATGCCATGGTAGTAGACGTCGAATTCATAGTTCCACAAAATAGCTTTATCCGAGGAGTATGGAATGGGTCCAGGTGTAGTGATTATCAAAGGAGAAACTTTCGAATTAGCGGAAATCCTTACAGGACCTTTGGAGGTGATCCTGACAGGATTACCAGATATTACAGACAAATCTTGGCATAAATTTTCAATAGACGAAACTTTTTCAATCAGAATTATGTGATTATCCATCAGGCGCTAAACACATTCCCTCAGTAATTTACAGCCATTGGGTTGGACTACGTAGTAGTAACATCTTTTAACACAACTCAGAAATAAGCCAGCCTATAACAAATTCTTCTTGATTATGGAGAGAGGAGTAACCAAATCACTTACAGCAGCAACATACAGAACTTCGTCGACATCACTTATGCCATTGTCATGCTTCGACATAGGTGCAGTAATCATATTCAGAGTCTCTGGAGGGTCGAACTCAATTTCCTTATTGTCAATCATGTCCTGGATTTTATTTTTCAAAGAGCATCAGTTGTTGGTGTCGTGCCCAGGACTGCTAGAATGATAGGCGCATTTCACATTCAAATTGTACTTGGGAGAGGAGGTGTTGAGATTCTGAGGAGGATCCCGCAATGTAATAAGTTTTGCCTTCAGCAAATGTTGTAATGCTTGAGACAATGTCATACTAATCTTGGTGAACTGCCTTCTCGGAGCGTCTGACCTATGCTGATTGTCCTGTTGTTGTTGTTGTTGTTGAACAAGTCCCAGATTAGAGATCAACACCGCTCCCACAAACTGACGGCGGTCATTTTTACCACGGCCCTTCTAGACATAAACAATATTGATTTCCTTCTTATTATTGAATTTCTTCTTTACAGCACTAGAATACGTAACCATTGGAATCTTCCCTCTCTTAATACCACTTTCAACTTGTTCACCATTCAGAATCACCTCGATAAAACCAGATGACGAACTCCAAATCAGCAGATTAAAGAATGGACATGTTAGAGTTCCCATTAGCATATCAAATAGCTCCCGATCAAACAAGGGAGGTTGTACCCTTCCAGCTAAGTCCCTCCATTTTTGAGCATACTTTATGAAACCCTCGTTCAAGCCCATAGGCATGTTTTGTAATTGCACTCGAGTCGGTGCAAGGTCCTCATTATATTGATACTGGTTTTAAAAAGCAGCAGACAAATATTTACAAGTATGAATGTTGGTTCCTTCCAGCTGATAGAACTACTCGAGTTGAGTACCAAACAAACTTTCCTGAGACTAATGAACCCATAATTTTCTGTCAGCAGTTTGAGGTTGGATCTTCCGAACATAAGATCTTAGATGAAGTTTGGGACAAGAGACACCATCATACTTGGAAAAAACAGGGCCTTTGAACTTGTGAGGGATGACCACCCCAGGGATAAGATCTAGCTCCTCAAAGTCCAGCCCATGCACTTTCTAGATTTCCATGGCTTTAAGACGATCCTCCAACTATTTGTACTTATCATCTGCAGGAGGATACTGCTCATCGAAATAGTCTACTTCCTCTTCATCAGAAACCTGGTTGTTATTCTCTTCAGCTTTCACACTTCTTTCTGACGGAGTCTCAAAATCTAAAGCTCACTCAGTCAGACCTTTGAATCTCATCCCCATGTTCAGGACACCAGCTAGTTTCTTTGCCTTTTTCTTATTCTCCTTAGTGATAAGAGATTTCAAATCTTCTTGCCCCTTGGCCAGGTTCAGGAACATTTGTTGGAGCTGAGCATTCTGAGCTTGGAGATCCTTAACAGTTTGTTCGAGGGCCATCTTTTAGTGAAATAAACAGTAAGGAGATGAGAAAAACCTGTATTTTGAAAACCTGTGATGAAATGATGCATGGTATGTAGATGCAATGTTTTCAAGGATCTCGCGGGATTTAAATTTGTTAAACCAAAAGGAGATAGAAACAAAAACTTTTATTAGTGAATTCAAATTATGATTTTCCTTTTAGGCTTATAATGAAAATAACAGGGTCTCAAAGAGACAAAAAATATAAACTCCTAAGACTTAAGTCTCCTACGGACGCTTCCTCTTTGTGTTGACATATGCATTAAGGTTCTGCTCTTCCTGAAGTCGTTTTGTCAACTCCAACACTTTCTTCTCACTAGCATAGAACTGAGTCTCAAAGGTGTCCCTTTCTTCTTTCAATTGAATCCAAGACTCCTATAGCTCTTCCAGGTTCGTAGGAATATCTGGATAAAGAACAATGCGATGAATCTCTCCTATAGCAACAGGCTCCACAATTACTGGTAGAACATCGGGATATGGCATTATAAGGTTTCGAGCACGAGATCATACCCATCTGAGGTAAGGCTCCAAAGGGATGGAGTTCTTCTATCCTAAAGTTTTACTATCCATCTTGCTGACCATGCCCCAAGCATGTATAAACCTTTGCCGATAACCTTGAGGATCATTCTCGTAATCAAACACAATACCCTGGATAAGTATGTCATGAGGGTTGTCCCTTCGAGTGTAACCAAATTAATGTAGATCTAGAGAAGGGTTGTAAGTGATGCCTCCCCTAATTCCAAGGAGTGGAACATTGGGGAACTCCCCACAATGGTCAATGATAGTGATATCCTCCTGAGATCGGGGACACCAATAGATATTTGTATAAGATAGTGACATTATCCTTTGAGACCACCTCAGACCTTGTTCATTCTTTATCACTGATCGGGGAAGGTGAAAAATAAACCACATAAATAATAAGGGTATACAACACATAAGAGTCCCTCACTTCTTCATAGTACGAGTGTGGCAAAACATCTCCAAGCAAAGTAGGCACAAGATTACGTGCGAGAAATACTTTGATGGCATTCACATTGATGCGTTGGTCTAGATTAGAAAATAGCACCAATATATAAATTAACAGGGCGAAGATTTCCTCGAAACTTGAAAATTCATAGTATCCATAAACAGTTGAGCCTTCTCTACCAGAAATTTAGAAGGAAAGCCTTTGACTTCACTCCTTATTTCCCAATTAGATACATTGTCGGTCCGCTTTAGATGTAAGGCTGTTGCAATATCCTCAGGCTCAGGAACTTTCTCTAGACCAGTGAAGGGTGTCTGATCAAGGATAGGTATTCTGAGTAGTTTAGATAATTCTTCAATTTTGGGTACCAACTAATAATCTGGAAAGGTGAAACAATGGTGTGCAGGGTCAAAGAACTGCAATAGAACACCCATCATGTCTTCATCAAAATATGAGGTGACCAAACTGAGTAGATGACCATTCCTCTTTGGGAAATGAGAACTTTCGGGAACCTTTGAGACTAACTCCCTAAGCTGAGAAGGTACCCTTACAAAGTTGACCCGGATAGTGTTTCTACGAGCGGATACCATAACCTACAACAAAGAACAAAGATAAATCCCTCGATCCTTGAAATGGTTAGTGAAAATGATATGGTATGATGTCATGATGATGTTATGTTCGACCATATAATCAAAACACAAACAAAGCACACAAGGCCTTAAGTTCAAGCTTGCATGGAGTTTGTAGGTAAGCACCCTCTTAAGTTTTAATTGGCTCAAACTGTCCTAAAAGGAGTAACCGGGATCTAGGAGTCTCAATATCATTGATCTTTCTCCCAGGCATTGTTTCAGCACAAGCATCTGATTTGCAACCGAAATATCCCGAGAGTCTGATATCAATGAGTGTAGCATCGAGTATCAACCAACTTTAGTATGCACCAAAGTTGGCCATCTCACTACTTTCTAATGGCTAAGTTGTGTCAACTAAGGTTCTAAGGTCAGTTAGTGCTTATGACACCACGCGACAGTCCAGCATTCTCCTTGACTAACTCAAGGGACACCGACACAAACCAATGTGTCACAATAATGTAGCCATCGTTTCAACTGTATCAGTATACGCCGTACACTTTCCGTGATCTATTTCTACTTACCTAAAATGCCCCAGATCCGGGTATAGGATCTATACAGAAATAAACCCAAGCATATCCCAAAATATAAAGCATACAAGGCAAACAAGTAAAACAATAAAAGTGATCTAGCTCTAAAGGTAACCCCACTTTTTAGTTCTCCTCAGCAGAGTCGCCAGTTCTGTAATACGGTGGGAGAACTGACTTTTGGTTTTGCATTTTATCGCAAATGTTGCGGATAGCAAGAGTCTCTACTGACATTTATTTTATCCAATAAAGGAAAGGGTGAAAAGAACTGGAAAGACCTTTGAGATTATTCTAAGTTCGGGGGGTAGGTTATGAAAAGGAAGGTGTTAGCACCCTTTTCATCCGTAGTTATCTACGGGCTCTTAATCGCTAGCTCACTTTTTGAAAATGATTTTTTCTTTGTGTATGTTTGAAAATATTCTGGAAATGCCTAAGTGCGGAAATTTTGTAATGATTCTCATATCGTTGAGAATGCATACAAAATGTTTATTTTGAAAATATTTCAGAGAAAAAATGTGATTGTGTAAAAGATGTTTGTTTTGAAATTTTGTTATGAGCAAGCAACTACGAGCTATCTACCTACTCAAAAGTCTTTTGTTCTTTTCCTCCTCCTTTAGATAGTGTTATCCTACCATTAGTTAGTAGGAAGCCCTATCGTTGGATGTTTGAGGAACATGCGCGGGTCATCGTACAGTCATAAAGGCAACTTGTAGGGGAGCTTTAGCAAATTTATTGTAAGGGACTAGATCGTTTACTGAAGCAACATCAAAGAGTCATCGAGGGACTACGATATTTTTATCGAGGGACTTTGCTAAAGCGTCCCCATGTTCAAGGCACATGACTGCTTTATTCGAAGGCAACAAGTGGGGTCACCTTAGAGGTGTGTGTGTGAAAAGTGTTTTGGTTCATTTATTTGTCTTGAGATTAAGTTTTCTAGCGTTTGTTTTTATGTCTTGCCATGCATGCCTAATTACTATACAGTTATAAGGAAAGCAATAAAGGCATAAAATAAATCTCCTACGCTATTAGAATGCTTCGGGAAGGGGGGGGGGTACAAAAACCACAAAATGGGGAAAAATAGTAAACCCTAGTTTAAGCTATTACAAACCATCAACATACATGATTATGAAATAAACAAATGTGAAAATAAAAGAGCGCGTGGAGATTGTGAAAAAGGGAAAGATATAGAAAGAAAGTTGTCTTGATAAAAAAAGATGATTAATCTAACCTAATTGTTTTTTTTTTAATTTAGAAAATAAATTGATTATTAATAATAAAAACCCTAAAGAAAGCTAAATTAATTATTTCAATTAATTTTAAAAAAATAATTTAATTAATTCAATTAGAAAAGATTAAGTTAATTTGTTTTTTAATTAGAAAAAGTTAAGTTGATTTAATTATTTAAAAAGATAATTATTAAAAAAAAAGGAATATAGAGACGGGCCTGAAGAAGTAGTAAATGGGGGGGGGGTATGAGAAACAAATTTCTAGGCCCAACGTGACAAGGCCCATAATGCCTACGTTGGATTCAGTGAGGATGGTTCCATGGGCTCCATGGTGTACGTGCAAGCCTGGGACGTTAGGTTCGGTCCTGTGATGATCAGGTGGTGAGGATGTAAGGTGTATGATACGCGCGCTAAGCCTGCTTGCATTGGATTTGTGAAAGATAAAACATGTAAAAATTTTTGCGAATGCCAAGATCGAACCCACGCCTTGGCCATGTATGCCTTAACGCGCGTTCACTTGCCACTGGGGTGGTTGTACATTCGTTGATTAAAGTACAAATAAATTGTTAAATAATAAAAATTGTGTTTATATTTAAACTAAAGACAAATCAGCGCCAGTGGGCCCCTGATGTTTAAAGAGAGCCAATCACAGCCCTCCAACCTGCCACGCCAATGACCAGAATGGTCAAACCACCGCCCATGGTGGTTTCCACTGTCTTCTCTGATGAGAAGATTTTGGAAGCTTCTAAATACACAAGATCTAAGCATATAAAACATGTTACCCCCCTTAAAATTTCCTCCTGAGTTCAAAAATGGGGTTCATTTTGGCTGAAAGTCTCTGTATCATGGGTTTTGAATGAGAAACCCTAGCACAGCTCAAAAATGGTGAATCCAGATTTGGACGTTATTAACTCCATGCGATGGCTGTAACCTGTTCTAAGCATTCATATACATTGATCTAGAATGTTAGAAAGATCCAACAACACATAACATTAAAAATACGATTAATAGAAACAATTTACAATCAGAGATGACGAACATGGCTATTTCAAGCATGGGAAACCATTGAAGACCAAACGTACTTACTTTGTGGATGTTTAGGAGGTGATAAGGGTGCTTGAATCTGCTTGAATGTGACTAGAAAATGTTACATGAAAATAAAGGTTTCTTTGAAAAAATTGAGTTTGTGAACCCTTATGCTCATGATAACTGCCTCTCTTGCATCTGACCAGTTTGTGTCTTTATAACCTTGTAGAATTAGGTCAACAAACTTGGTAAAAATCCCATGGAATGAAGTCTATTCAAATGTCATTCAAAATTTTCCAAAAATGAAGATTTCTTTCTTAATGTGGCACCATAAGATTTTGGCAAGTTATCATGTATTGTCTTGGGCCTCTGGCTGATCAAGAAACCCATCACGCGCCTTGGCCCAATGATCTTCCGTTTTATTTGATTTATTTTGTATTTATTTGAATAAAAACAAAATAAATATAAATAAAATAATAATAAAATATAAGTCCAGGTATGAGTGAGCTTATGAGGCTTCCATAAGGTCATGGACATGTTTGAAACCTAAAAAGTTAGGCCCACTAGTTCAAAATTTCAAGTGTGCTCACTTTGCACTTCATGCATTTTCTCAAAATTTTCCAACTTACACTGGTCACAACTCTCTCAATTTAATCTTTTGAGTGCGATCTTGGATTTTTTGGAAAGCTCAAGATATCTTCTACAATTTCTCTTTTGATCATTTTTGCATTTGGAGACTTTATCTTGATGTAAGTTGCCTTGACAAAAAGTGTCTTTTTGTTGACTTTTGAAATGACCTGTAATGTATTGGTTCATATCTCTCAAATGCATAACTTTTTGGACTTGAGCATAAATACAAAGTTGTAGAGAATTGAATTTCCTTCAAAATGGGCTCTGGTTAGGGAAAAGTTGATGAAGCATGTGAAAGTTACGCCTGGTCAAAGTTCAGTTGACTTCTCCTAAGGAAACCCTAATTTGGCAACTTCAACTTTTGATGATTTGAGGACTTTCCTTGAGGAGTCATGATCAACCCTTGATAAAATGATGAATATTAATTCAAAATGTTGATGTTGACCAATTTTTTTGAAGTTTGACTGTATTTTGATCATAATTGACCTTTTATCCAATACAATTGATTTTCAATCACCTGAGCTATTGATTGAGCAAACTTGTGATGCAAGACTTGAAACTTGATATGAGCATCCTTGAAGACATATGAAAAACCATGGAAATCACTTGAGACCCTTAAAACCCAATCTTCCTTGAGAAACTCAAAACCCTTGTTGTAGACCCATTGCTTAGGAGGAGAATTTGTCTGATCAATTCTTGAGCCATCTTGAGCAAATGAGGACCTCATGAGAATTTCTTGAAGAAAAATGGGAGGGAAAATTTTGAGGTACAACAGATGCATTATGTAATGTTTGGATAATTTATTTCTTTCCCGTGTGACGCTCATATAAGGCCTTTTATTATTTTGAATGCTCTTTGTATTCTCATAGCTATCCACTTATAGCCCCATGCATATATCTACCCCGATTTATTACATTCTAGGTATGCATTATGCCCATGTTGAAGATATATCCCACCCTACTTTAATATAAGAAAAAGGTCTAATTACCCGATTATATTTATGCTTAGTGAGGTCTACATCCAACATTTTCATAGGATGTTTCATAATTTTGGCCTTTTTGGCTGATCACCGATTAGGCTATCTTTGGCCGGTATCTCAAAGAAATTGGGTTAGTGTTTGTTTATCCCAAATTTTCTATTATGACAATCGTATCCACCTCTTATGGCTTTATAAAATCTTTTTTTATCTGTTCAGCCCCGTGTTTGTGTCACATTTTCACATTTATGCTTTGTCTATGGAGCCGAGCTTATATCACGACTTGAAATAATATGGGGGTGTATATACTAAGCCTCACGGGCACGAAGTCTGTCAGGCTTAAATGCTCAATCAAGAAAACACTGGCATTATTTTTAAGTTGTTCTCTGGGAGCCAATATAAGCTCCATGTTTCCTTGGAAATGCTCCTTTTATCAATTAATACTTCTCCGCTTTATTTTATGCATGATTTCTTTCAGAGTTTCAGTTTTAACCGTCTCCCGCCCATTCTAAACCAGGTTGTATGTTATATCCATTTAACGCAAGTATTAGGTGAAACTTTATATTTGTGTCCTTAGGAATTACCTTTTTATCTTTAAGCCTCAGGGGCTTTGTAATGAACAACTTTTTGCCTCTTGTGGCTTATAATGATGTTTTCTGTTTTGTTTTTATTTATTCTTTTGTTTTTTAAAATAGTCCTATGTATGTACCCAAGCCCCTCAAGCACAAAGTCTGTAGTGTCTGATCATGGAATGCCAGGTATTATTTTAAGCTTTTTAGATATGGAGCCCTAGCAAGTTAAATATCTTTCATTGGGATTCTTCTAAATATTTTTGTTCACATCCCTATGCAGATTGTAAATTCGGTTTTAACTCTGAGTGCTTAAATAAAGCAATAGGCTTTCAGGGACACTGAAGTGACATTTTTTTTCGGGTTGCGATGTAACCGGGAAATTTTGTCCGCTTTGAGCCCCGAGTGTGCGTGGAGTGAAAAAACTTCTTTTGATTCCAGATTTTTGCTTGTTTATTATTGCTAAAAGCATCGAAGATTCGTGACTAATACACCTGCTGAGTCTTCCGAGTATGAAGTTCATAGGAGGAAGTATCTAGATACTTGGTACCCAGTTTTACATCTTATTCGAATGGATTTAGTTTTTTGGTAGCCTTTTTGGTTTTAAAAGCTCCCAAACCTGTTTTGAGGTTGAGTGGTCGTGCTTATCCATATCTCCAAGGTAATGATTCTCAAGCGAGCTTGTCAGGATATTTACTATGTCTGCATTTTGGGGGTTTTCTGTTTGGTTCAGAGCCCCTTTACCATGAAGGTGAGGTTGACCGAATAATTATGCCAGAGGCTTGAAGTGTGCTTGAACTTCAGTTTGGAAAAGGAGTGTCAACTCAGATCCGATCAAGTATTCGACTTAGTGTCAAATAAAGTACTCGACTCTTATATGAGGAGTGTCAAATAAAGTACTGCAACTCTTATATGAGGAGTGTGAAATAAAGTACTACAACTCTTATGTGAGGAGTGTCAAATAAAATACTACAACTCTTATATGAGGATTGTCAAATAAAGTACTCGACTCTTTTATAAGGAGTGTCAAACTATGACTCGTTTATGAGGAGTGTCAAACTATGACTCGTTTACAAGGAGTGTCATACTACGAGTGATTCCTTGTAGGGACATGGAGAGTCACAATAAGGGTAGATTTATGTATGATTTTTGGGGATTTGGGTGCTACAACAGTGATGGGTATTGACCTAAGATGAGAGTCTTGCTTATCCTCTGGCGGGAGCCCCTTTTTTTTGCTTCTCCAAAGACCCTTTATATAGGATAGTCCTTAGTCTAATGTCCATTAAGCCATTTTGTAACATTTGTAACTGACTTTCATTACTGTAACACCTTCATTGACCAAGTGTAACTTCCCCATCAACAATTTGTAACCAACACCTATTGAATTCTATAACTGAAACACAACTAGGCCAGAGAAAACTCAGCCAACACAACTAGGTAAGGGAAAACTCGACCAACACAAATAGGCCAGGAACAAGTCGACCAACACAGTTAGGCCAAGTACAACTCGGCCAACGCAGCTATGCCAAAAACAACTCGGATAATAGAACTAGGCTATAACTAGTCGGCCTATATCATTTTAACATTGATCGACATATCTGGTTGTATTACCCAGTTCAGAGAATTATGGGATGTACACATTTAATTGGATAATCAGAGCTGGATTCACATTCTTGTTTGTGCAAACATCTTGGACGCTCTTCCATCTCTCTTTGATTACTTGTTGATCAAGCTACCACGGTGATGGGTAGCTAAACCTCTTTTGTGTCAAGATTAGAGGTAGTTAACCTATCTATTATGTATTTCTTTTGATCCTTTGTGTATGAACTTGGTTAATGATCAATATATGATGAATATATTATATTTTATTGTTCTTTGTTTGATTTGAATCATTATTGAAAAGTATGTTTCAAAAATTGACCCTTGATATTCATCTATCAATAAACAAATTATAGACATAGATTTTTGTGTTGATATTCACTTGTATAAAGATATAAAGATTATTGTGTTGATTGTTGGTATGAAACATCATCTAATAAATAACATGATAATACTCACAATATTGTTAAGACATAAATGGTATTGAAAGGATACATGATTATATGGATCATGAATAAGTTCATATGCTTGATTAATTGAATATGTATGAAATAGGTTACCGAAAACTAATCTTAACATGATTTTTAATCCGTAAAACCAAATTTTTTTAAATTGTTGTTAACTCATTTTCTTGCAATCGAAACTTCCGATACCAAAACCTTTTATAAACCCTTACTCAAAACATTATTAACTGTAGAATGAAGGTAATGTCACATTAATCCTCGTGGAAATGATAAAGCAAATACTTATCCCATAAAAGTGTTTCAACAGCTTTTTGGGCCTATTTCTATTGTCTTTAATTCCTCCATAAGTGTCAATTTGTCCTCCTTAGAGTTCGATTGTGGGTTTAAATCAACGTAGTTGACATTGTGGGAACTAGATGGAATGGTTGATTTTGTCTTTCCCATCTTTCTTAACTTCAAATTATCTCAGTAACTCATTCTCTCCACCTTTTGATGACCCTCTTGAATACCCCAACATGCCTATTACTTAAAGAATATTTCATAGTTAAGTAAAGAGTTGATAATAAGGCCTCTAGGGCGTCGAAAAGAGGTCGACCAGTGATGATATTATACGGGGAAAAGGCGTTCACCACCATATATCGCACTCTTACAAACCTAACTTGGTGGCTAGGTAATTTGGCTTGAGCCAATTGCTTCCCAATCCCCTGGTCTTTGAGCTACAAGGTTTGTTCATATCCATTGATGAAACAAGGGAAGAGACTCTGGTGGATTGTATCGAGTTTTTCCAGGATAAGCCCCTTTATTTACCCTATTTCCAATACTCCATCTCTTTCTACTACACGAAAGAGTTTGAAGGTTGATGGAGTTCTTATTATAGAAAGGTGGCATCCCCCTAGAATATGTCAAAACGTCTATCTATGGCATTCGCTTTCCAAATGGAAAAAGTAAAACATGTCAAGGTATACCTCTTCAATTGATTCTTTTAGTTATTATACTTGGTTATTGGTTATGGCCTCTGGCTTATGCTCTATTGGTATGTTTCAGGTACATCTGAAACCCAAAAGATATTTCCCAAAGAGCTGCCTCTTATAGAAGATGTTTTAAAATTACTCAAAAAGATTCACATGTAAGGCCATGATCCATAGTCCCTCTCTGATCCTTGTTTTATTTGTATGACATTTGACTGTGTTTTCCCCTTAGGGTCAGTCAAATCCTGTGCATTCTTCTAGTGCTAGCACATCTAGACGGCCAAATGTGGGACATATAAACCTAGATCTCTGACCCATTCGAGAAACTCTGGTTTGTACTATTTTTAGTTCTTTTTTTCGGTCCAACCTTATTCCTTGGTCTGATATTTTCTATTTATGTTAGTCACTGCAGAAAGAGTCTGAATTCTATAGTGAGGATGAAGCCTCAGTTCCTCCTCCAACCCTTTCCACAAAATCTAAAGTCTTAACAGTGACACGATCTACAACACTTGAATCCCATCAGGACACCATCATATTAGAATCTTCTAGTCGTCGGAGGAAGAAAAATAAGAAGAGGCTTAGGCATGTTTCCTCGGTTTCCTCCGACACAGTAGATGAATGGGAGGATGAACATGCCATGTTAAAGAAGAAGAAGAACAAGAAAAAGACAAAAAGTGTCCCTGTGATACGGTGGGAGAACTGACTTGAGGTTTTGCGTTTGGGTTCGCAAATGTTTCGGTTTAGCAAGAGTTGCCACCGACTTTTTATTTTATCCAAAGGAAAGGTCAAAAAGAACAGGAAAGACCTTTGAGATGTTTTCTTGAGTTCGGGGGGTAGATTATGAAAAGGGAAGGTGCTAGCACCCTTTTCATCCATGGTTTTCCATGGGCTCTTAGTTACTTGTTTAGATCGCTTGCTTTGCATTTTCAATTGTTTGAAATGGTGTTTTGTGTGGTTTTGAAAGTATTTTGAAAAGAGGCCATCGTTTTGGCAATCTTTGTAAGGATTCCTGTTCGTAAGAATGTATAAAAAGATGTTTGTCTTTTGAAAAATGTTTCAATGTTTGAAAGTTTGTTGGGAAATGTTTTGAAATTGTGTGTGTGTTTTTTAAAATAGCAAGGATGGTTTGAAAATTTGATCAAGTAACTAGGAGCATCTACCTAATCAAAAGTCTTTCCTACACATTTTTAACCCTTTGATATTGTTGCCTTACCATTGAATTTGGTAAACAACCCTATCTTTGGATCTTAAACGGGACGGGCGTGGGTCATCATATGACCATGATAACAATATTGCCAAGTATCTTTATCAAGTTTTGAGGGACTTAAGATCATTTTTGTTTAGGCAACCAAGATGGCGTCATCGAGGGACTATGATCTTTTGTTTTGTTTGATTTTGCCAAGATACCTAGCATGCATACCATGGCCATTTTAAGGCAACAAAGTGGATGAAACCCTAGGGGTGCTTGTGTGCAATGTATTGTCATTTTTTATGCCTTTTTTGTCTTGTATTAAGTCATGCTATTTGTTTTGATTTTTGGTCTTTTGCATACAAACCCTAGTTCTTACTATCATGGTATAATGAAAGCAATATAATGCGTAAAGTAAATTTAGACTATTACAACATTATTATGGGGAGGGGGATACAAGTTTGAATAAGGGATATTTGGACAAAATAAAACCCTAATTTACTATTACAATCCAATTGAATTTATACAATAAATAAATGAACAATTATTTAAATGTACAAATAAATATAAATATGCAAAAATGTTTTTGTATTTATTTTATGTATGAGAAAATAAATTTATTTATGTCCTAAAAATAAGAAAATAAAATGATTATTTTTTGAAAGGGTGAAAACCCTAATTTTTGTTTAATAAAAATTATGCTTTATATTATTTATTTATTCATTTTTTGTTCAAGAAAAATAATAATAATATATATAAAATGTTAAAAAATTAAATGTTGTATGAAAATATTATTTTAAGTGTACAAATAATAAAAATAAAAATATATAATATTTTTATATTATTTACAAGTTTTATTTAAGAAAAATAAGTTTTATAAACCTAATAAACTAATTTTATGCCCAAAAAATAATAAAAATATTAAAATAAAAATGCAAAAATTAAGAAAATAATTTTTTGGGATTTTTTGATGTTCATAAAAAATATTAAAGTCAGAAATCACAAAAGAAATAAAAAAATATGCAAAATATAACAAATGGGCCAAGGGGGTGCAAAAAGCAAAAGAGGGGTGTGAATAGAACCAAGCCCAAAGCGCCAGGCCCATTTCACTTCATCCCTGACCTCTTTCTTCTCCAAAATGCGTGCTATATACAAATCCTATTCTTGCTCATGCTTGCATAAAATCAAAAACTTATAACATGAAAAAGATAGCTCATCATCACACGATTCCAATGATATAAAGAACTTGACCTAACTCTCAAAGATCAGAGAGAATTTTGTCACCCCTAATTTCTGACCTAAATTTTTCAGCATGTTCATCATCCAAATTCTCCTAGTTCAGTTAATATAAATGAAATCTACGCATATGTACAACTCAAGGAACTTAAGGACTACATTTTTGCTTCACAAACCTAAGCCTAAGGATGTCTAAATAAGGAGATAGAAAGTTGGAAATTACCTTGTTCAGTTGAGTTTGGTTATGGCAATGTAGCAACTTTGAGTGAGGCCTGCAGGTCTTTTGAGCTTGCTTAAAGTTCCCTCAACCTTTCCCAATGCTCAACTTGCTTTGAAATGGCTTGAATCTCCTTGTAGAACTCAACCTGCAAAGCTTCAAAATGAAAATGGTGAAGTGTGAAAATGAGGTTACAGTTTCTGGACAGGGACTTGGATAGTTCAGGTGTGATGTATGGAATGTGTTTGAAGTGGTTTCAAGCAAAACACACGAGGGAATATAGAAGTGGCTTGTGATTTGCAGAGATGGCCCTGTTTTGGGCAGAAGTTGGTGTTTTTGTGTTTTAGGGTGTTTGGGAGCTTAGAAAATCGTGTTTCTGGCTTGAGACAATATTTTAAACTTGTTTGAAATGATCACAAGACTTGGTTTTATCCGATACAAGAGTTGTGGACTTTTTGCAAGCTTACTTGCTTTTGAAGCAAAAGTTGAAGTGACAAAGGCAAAGGCTGTACTGGCTAGCTCAAGGCCTGAGGAGAGTTGGTACAAATTTCCTGGTATTTGTGGACTTTGTTTGCAACAAAAGGTTAGGTCCATGGCTCAAGATAAACAAAGTTGCTAAAAGTATGCTTTATCAAAGTAACATTGTTACCTTTATGCCATTTTTGGATTAAACCCTTGTACAAAGCTTCAAAGATAAAAAAATGCCATTGTCCAATGTATTTGCATTCAATTTTAGTGTGTAAAAATGATTAGAACCTGTAATGCAATTACAATCATGATTCAAACTGATTTGCAAGTTGTAACATGGTGCAAAATGCCTTGGACAAAAGTGATAATTTGCCATTTTCATTTCTTCGATTCTCCCTAACCATAAATGATCTTGGAGAGTTCTTGGACATTTTGGAAATCTTGTAACATGATCTACAATCCATATTTGAAATGCATTTTGAGATTCCACTTGGAACTAGGTGAAAAGTTGCCATGAAGTTAGGTCAAAAATCTGCCTAAACTAGGGCAAAATTTCACTAAGTTAAAAGTTTCATGGACCCCTATTCACAAAATCATAACTTGAGATCCAAGCATCTTTTGGGAAAACATTTTAAATCAAATTTGTAGATTTTGTGGAGTACTACAACTTTCATGTTGGAAGTTTTCTTTGAATCCAATTTCATCATGGTGAAAAAGTTGGGAAAAAATAAGAAATTTTCATAACTTAGAAAATTTCTAAGTTATGAAAAATTTCAAACGTAAATCCTAATTTTCAAAATTAGGTTTCTTGGTGAAGAAGTTTCATGTTTTTACACATCTTGATGTAAAATGATCTTTGGCACTTGATTTTGACCAAAAAGTCAAAGTTTGACTTTTTAGTGTACAATTGATTTTTGATTAGTTGACTGGAAAATTCATCTGTCAATCCAATGCATTTGAGATCTTTTGAACAATGTGATTAGGTCAAAATGATGCCATTGAGTCCTTGAAACCATGCTTGAACCCAATTTTCCATTGGCTAGGTGAAAAATCAGAAATTGCCCTTCTACAATCAAAACCCTAATTTTGACCATTTTGCCCTTTTGATGATCTGATCAAATTTCTTGAGGAGTTGTGATCCAAACTTGATCAAATGGTTCATATGAGTCTATAATGTTGATGTGGATAAAAAATTATGAGGTTTGACTATAAATTGGCCACAGTTGACTTTTTCCCCAATACAGTTGATTTTTAGGTCAACTGTCCAATTGACTGGGCAAAAATGTGATTCATGGCTTGAAACTTGGTATGAGAAATCTTAGGGGTCCAAGATGAAGTATGAAAGTCACATGAGGCATTGGAAGTCCAAAAATCCCTATGCAAACTCAAACCCTAATTTCAGGTCATCAGTGCAAGGAGATGTCTTGAGCTGAGTAAACCCTAATCTGGTCTTGAGTCCAAAGAGTCTTGTGGGGAAATCTTGGTAAAATGAGAGGGAAAATTTTAGGGTACAACAGTTGCCCCTGTTCAATCTACTTGGACCTGAAGAGTTATATTGGCAAGCTTGCCGTTCGTGACTCGAAGGTAAAAGATGATTGGACACTAGAGTGCCCGTAAGTTTGCACTCGTCAAAGTATAGTTGAGGGAATGGGCTTAATGATTCCATTTGGGGAGGTGACAAAATCTTGTCGGAGATGGGCTTGTAGTAGATGCCATCAAGAATGTTTGCTGAGTTGTAAGTTGTAAGTCAAAAGAATGAGTATCAGAATGGTATCTGTGCCTGGAATATATCTGAACTGTATCTGGAGACTGAGACTGAATGAGCAAAGGAATGGCGTCCGTGTCTGGAGCGTATCCGAGCTGTAACTGTATTTGCTTCTGAATGAATAGCAGAATGACTTCCGTGTCTGGAGTGTGTATGTATTGTATCTGAATCTTGAAATCTGAATAAGCGGCAGAATGGCATCCATGTCTAGAGCGTCTCTGAGCTAGGGAAAAAGTCAGAATAAGCGACAGAATGGCAACCGTGTCTGGAGCGTATCTGGACTGTATCTGGAGTTGAGATCTGTATGAGTAGCAAAATGACTTGTGTCTGGAGTGTATCTGAACTGTAACTAGGATCTGAATAAGTGACAGAATGACTTCCGTGTCTGGAGTGTATCTGAACTTGAAGTTGATGGTTGAATCTGAATGAGAAATAGAATGGCTTCCGTATCTGGAGCGTATCTAATCTGTATCATGATTGTTGAAGTCTGAATGAGTGACAGAATGGCATCCGTGTCTGGAGCGTATCCGTACTGTATCTTGACTTTAAATTCTGAATGAGTAATAGAATGACCTATGTATATGGGGTGTATCCATACTGTATCTGAATAAGAGATCTGAATGAGTAACAGAATGACTTTCGTGTCTGGAGTGTATCCGTACTGTATCTGAAATCTTTGAATATTTGTTAAAGATAGCTGTTAATCTTATCCTGGAAAGGGTAAAATGTTAGCTGAAACACCAAGTTGTGTTGCATGAAATGTACGATGCAATAAATGTGTTTTATCAATGTTTATGATATATGAATGTAATGTATGCGCATGTAAGCTGATTTGCTGTCTTGCTAAGGAAAATAAATCCTTGATGGCTGGAGATAATGAAATCCTTGACTACTGCTGGGAAAATAAATCCATGACCGCTGCTGGAGATTCAAAATCTTTGACAACTTCTGTGGGGATGTAGGGATCCTTCATGTCTTGAAGTTGGAGTATTGACAAAATCTGTTGTGAGAGTAATGTCAAACTGCTTGAGAAATCTGCTTGGAAAATCCAGAGAACTTTGAAGACTTCCATTAGGGGTTAAATAATGGGAATCCTTACTCGGCTGGGGAATACGGAAAACTATGATGATTTCTGCGGGGAACTAAGAATGAGAATCTTCAATCTCCTGGGGAATTTGAATCCTTGGGGACTTCATGCTGGGGAGTCAAGAATGAGAATCTTCGATCTGTAGGGGATTAAAAATTCTGAAAAATTCATGCTGGGGAGTAATGAAGACTTTGGCAACTTCACTGGGGAAATGAGAATGAGAATCTTCATTCTGCTAGGGGATGAAAAACTCCGTGGGGAGTAGCTATACTACTGGGGAGTAGCTATCATGCTGGAGAGTAAGTTCAGAACTCTGGGGGAGTAGCTATACTGCTGATTGGAAAAAGTTCAGGAGTTTGGGTTGTATGCCACTCTACTGGGGAGTTATCCTAGTTTGGGGATAAGACAAAAGTTAACTGTTATCTGGTTGACTTCCAGGCTTTAAGACAACTTGCTGGGGAATTTGGAGAACCTGGATGGTCTCCGTTGGGGATTGATAGTTGGAAACTTGATTCGACTGGGGAAGAAGGTTTCATCTTCGCTGGGGGTCTGTAGTTCAAAGTTTTTACTCCGCTGGGGATTGGGAGTTTGAAGACTTACTCTGATGGGAATTAAGGATTTGAAATTTAGCTCTGCTGGGGATACGTATTTCAAGGTTTTGGCTCTGCTGGGGACCTAGATGATGTACTGCAGGGGATTTCTCCTGGAATAGCCTAAAGACGTTTTCCTATCCTTTCAACCTGTTAGTAATTATTCTTTCCCATTTCGTTTATTTGTAAACGGTGATTATATTCAAATGCATATGCTCATTAATAAATCATTGGACGTTTTCAAATAAAACACAAGTGTAAAAAGAAGAAAAGGCAAATAGTTTTCTGCACTTTGAAGTATCTTTGTATTAACTTTGTGTAAGTATTTTGTACAAAGGAGACATAAATACTAGTAAGAGAACATTGTCATAAAAAAAATGAGAAAAATTTATACAAAGAAAGATGGCTATGTGTAAAAATTCCATGGGGTTCCCATTCTGCTATAGCCTTCGTAACTCTGAATATCTTGTCCATTCATTGCTTCGCCCGAAGATGATTGAGTTGATCAGAAGCCTGGAGCTTGTCTATGAAGAGATTGTCCTTAAAGTGATCCGACGAGACATAGTCATACGCTTTAATTCCATAACTTTTGCCTGGACCACCCTTTCGGGTTTTTGATCCACCGGGAAACCCTTTTTTGCCCAAGTCGCCCTTTCGGGTTTTCGACTTGTCGGGTGAACAAATTTTTTTGTTTATCCCTAATTTTTTCCTGAACCGCCCTTTCGGGTTTTCGATTCACCGAGATGCCCTTTTTTTTCCTAGGTGTGTCAACCTAGCGGGTCATTTATGCGTAGTATGTTTTGACTATGTCTGCATTCGCAGGGTGCGACAAGTCATCACCGTCAATGGTGGTTAAAATCATTGCCCCACCAGAAAAGATGTTTTTGATCACAAATGGTCCTTCGTAGGTAGCAGTCCATTTGCCCCTTGATTACAAGATCTCCGACTTGATATACCTGTCGTCTGACTTTCTTGTTGAAAGCCTTGATCATCCGTTTTTGATACGTCTGACCGTGGCAAACAACAGTAAGTCTATTTTCATCAATCAAGTTAAGTTGATCAAGCCGGGTCTGAATCCAATCGTCTTCACTCAAACCAGCATCTTTCATGATTCTCAAGGAGGGAATCTGAACCTCGATAGGTAAAACAGCCTCCATGCCGTATACCAAAGAATAGGGTGTTGCCCCAGTTGATGTACGCGCCGTGGTACGGTACCCGTGAAGAGCAAACAGTAGCATCTCATGCCAGTCCTTGTAGGTGACTGTTATCTTCTGTATGATCTTCTTGATATTTTTGTTCGCAGCTTCGACAACACCGTTCATCTTTGGCCGATAGGGAGATGAATTGTGATGTTGAATCTGGAACTGCTCGCATAAGGCGGTGATCATAGTGTTGTTAAGGTTTGTACCATTGTAAATGATGATCCTTTCGGGGATATCGTACCGACAAATGAGGTTCTGCTTGATGAAGCAGGTTACAACATTCTTTGTGACAGATGCGAAGGAAGCTGCTTCGACCCACTTGGTAAAGTAATCAATGGCCACCAGAATGAAGCGATGTCCATTGGATGTTGTAGGCTTGATTTCTCCAATCATGTCGATTCCCCACATAGTGAATGGCCAAGGAGCTGTTAAGACATTGAGAGGAACTGGAGGTATATGTACCTTGTCCGCATAGATTTGACATTTGTGACAAGTCCGGGAGTGTTGATAGCAGTCAGCTTCCATGGTAGACCAGTAATAGCCTGCCCGTAGGATCTTCTTAGCCATCGTATGTCCGCTAGAGTGAGTGCCAAAGGTACCATTTTGCAGTTCAGCCATGATCTGTTCAGCTTCAATCTTGTCCACACAACGGAGCAAAATGCAATCATGATTGCGCTTGTACAGGATACCATTGCTCAGGAAGAACGTGGCAGAGAATCTCCTCAAGAACTTTTTGTCGTTGACCGAAGCTCCTTCAGGATATTCTTGAGCCTCGAGATACCTTTTGACTTCGTGAAACCAAGGTCGGTCCACTACTTCTTCGGTATTAATCTCGTGACAATGCGGAGGTTCGTCCTTCCGTTCAATGGTGATTTGGGGAGCCTCATTATCCCAGTTAAGTTTAAACATGGATGACATTGTAGCTAGAGCATCCGCTAGCTGATTTTCTTCTCGCGGGAAGTGCTCGAAGGTAATCTGCTCGAAATGTGGTAACAATGTCAAGACATGTTCTTTGTAAGGGATGAGGTTTGGATGTTTAGTATCCCACTCTCCTTTTATCTGACTGATGACCAAAGCTGAGTCCCCAAACACAATCAAAGATTTGATTCCCAAGTCTATGGCAGCCTTGAGACAAAAGATGCAAGCTTCATACTCTGCCATGTTGTTGGTACAGTTAAAGCAAAGTCTGGCTGTGAAAGGTGTATGGCAACCTTCTGGAGAGATGAGCACAGCACCGATATCGTTACCAAGTGCATTGGAGGCCCCATCAAAGTACAGGGTCCATCGGGATCCTTGTTCAGGTCCGTCATATGGTCTGAAGTCTTCAATGTTGTTCAATGTCCTGATGTCCTCGTCAGGGAAGTCAAACTTCATGGATTGGTAATCTTCGACAGCTTGATGAGCCAGATGGTCAGCTAACACACTCCCCTTTATAGCTTTATGGGTCGTGTACTGTATATCGTATTCCATCAGGATCATCTGCCATCTAGCTATTCTTCCGGACAAAGCAGGCTTTTCAAAGATGTACTTGATCGGATCCATCTTAGATATCAGCAAAGTGGTATGAGTCAACATATACTGCCTTAGCCGGCGAGCAGCCCATACCAAAGCGCAACAAGTTTTCTCGAGTAGTGAGTATCGGGTCTCACATTCGGTAAACTTTTTGCTAAGGTAATAAATGGCATGCTCTTTTCGGCCAGAATCATCATGTTGGTCCAGTACGCACCCTATTGAATTATCCAAGACGGTCAGATACATGATTAGCGGTCTTCTTTCAATGGGTGGCATCAAGATAGGAGGTTCTAGCAAATACTCCTTGATTTTATCGAAAGCAATTTGACAGTCATCATTCCATTTAACCACCTGATCTTTCTTCAACAACTTGAAGATTGGCTCACAGGTATATGTTAGGTGAGAGATGAACCTAGCAATGTAGTTTAGGCGTCCCAAGAAACCTATGACCTCCTTCTCAGTGCGAGGGGCATGCATTTCTTGTATAACTTTGACTTTGGCAGGATCAACCTCGATGCCTTTGTTGCTGACAATGAAACCCAAGAGTTCACCGGAACTGACTCCGAATGTACACATGTTTGGATTCGGTCTGAGCTTGTACTCCTTCAACCTGACAAACAGCTTTTGCAAATGGTCGAGGTGTTCTTCTTCAGTTTGTGAACGGGCTATCATGTCGTCTACGTAGACCTCTTTCTCATGACGTATCATATCATAAAGCAAAGCTACCATGGCGCGTTGATAGTTTGCCCCGACATTCTTCAGTTTGAATGGCATCACTTTGTAGCAGAACGTACCCCACTGTGTAACAAAAGTAGTTTTCTCCATGTCTTCAGGTGCCATTTTAATCTGGTTGTAACCTGAAAATCCGTCCATAAAAGAAAATAACTTGTGTTGAGATGTGTTGTCAACCAAGATGTCAATGTGCAGTAGTGGAAAATCATCTTTAGGGCTGGCCCTATTTAAGTCTCTATAATCCACGCACATTCTCACTTTGCCGTCCTTCTTAGGCACGAGCACAATGTTAGCAACCCATTATGGATAGGAAGTAACTGCAAGAAATCCAGCATTGAACTACTTCATAACTTCTACTTTGATCTTTTCAGACATGTCGGGCTTCATGCGGCGGACTTTCTGTTTAACTGGTGGACAATCTTCTCTCGTGGGCAGACGGTGAACCACAATATCTGTATCGAGTCCCGGCATGTCTTCGTATGACCAGGCGAAGATCTCAACATATTCATTCAATAGCTGAATTAAGCGCTCTTTGATACTTGGCTCTAGGTTGGCACCCACTCCGACTTCTTTTCTGTCTTCCTCAGTACCCAAGTTGATTGTCTCCAACAGCTCCTCATGAGGTAGAATAACCCTTTCTTCTTGTTGTATAAGTCTAGCCAATTCTCTCGGCACCTCACAATCTTCATCACCTTCTTATTCGGCATGGTAGACCAGATCTTCAGAGTCACTGAAGGCCATAGCAGAATTGTTACCCATGGAATCCGGAATGGAAGGGTACCTGCATTTGTGAGTGTGGGTATGTGTAAGGGATAACCATCTTTAAACAAATAAAATGTAAAAATAAAGACAATGAACACAAAATTTTATATGTGAAAACGTCCATGATTCATTAAAATGGCATATGAAGATGAAAAATCAAACCCTTACAAATGGACCTACGTGCCTCGGGTAAGGCACAAGGCTAAAAGTGTACGAATTGTTTGAGAATTATTACAAACCAACAAAAATGTTTGAAAGATAAATTATTGCGGTATGAAAGTAATCAGAACAAAGCCCTTTGCTTCCCAGTTGCACAGTCCTCCATCAATAGTAGGGAAAATTCAGCCTTCCAAGTTGCTCTCTTCTTCACTATCCTCCAAATAATTGACTCCATGATGGGTGATCTTCACTGGTGGCCCTCCAGCGCGGGAGCAGCGTACAACCTTTTGAGCAGAAGATGTGAACCCCAAGCCGAATTTATCTGATTTGAAAGGAAATTCGGGAAGCTGCCCCCAGATTGTGTTTCCTCCTTCTTCAATCACAACCTTGGCATCCTTGAGAGATGACATCCATGGCACATGTTTGGTAATTATGGGTACAGAAGACACTATCTTGGTTGCTGCAATCTCCTGAGCTACCTCTTCAAAGTGCTGAAAAGGGGTTTCGATGAATTCACCATCCAATTCTACATAGTGGAAAGAATTTAGATGGCTTATCATGTATTCCTCTTTGCCATGAACAATTATAATTTTCCCCTGGAGAGGGTACTTGAGCATTTGATGAAGAGTAGAAGTGACGGCTCCAACATTGTGAATCCAGGGTCTTCCCAACAAGCAAGAATAGGAAGGACCGATGTCCATCACATAGAATGTGGAGTTAAAGGTTTCAGTTCCCACTTTAATCGGGATGTCCACCTCCCCGTGGACCATCCTTTTAGAACCATCAAAGGCTCTGACAATGATATTGCTGGGTTTCAGGGTTAAGCCTTCACAATCCAGCCTATCCAAGGCTTTCTTCGACAAGACATTTAAAGACGAACCAGTGTCTACCAGAACGTGTGCTAGGGTTATCCCTCTGCATTCCATCGAGACATGAAAAACGTCATTATGTTTTCTCCCTTTTGAAGTTAAATTGGCATCGGAGAATCCTAGACCATTGTCAACTGTTAAGCTAGCTACACATTCCTGGAACTGATCCGCGGAGGTTTCCTGTGGCACGTGGGCCATCTTCAAGAATCTTATCAAAGCTTTAGCATGAGCCTCTGAACAAAGCAGCATGGCCAACATAGAGATATTTGAGGGGGTTTGCCCTAGTTGCTCCACAACATCATAATCGCTTTTCTTGATTATTTTCAAAATCTCTTCCATTTCTTTTTGAGAGGTCTTAGGGATGATCAATGGCTGAGCCCTCGTCCTGACGGGCTCTTCTTGGATCCCTTTCCCTGTATCATCAGCAGCAGCAGTAGAGGGGACAACCACAAGAGTTACAACTTCTTCAGCAATTGGAGTTCTCGCAGATATGTTAACTGGCACAGGGATAACCTTAGGAGCAACTAAGGGTCCGAAGATTGCCTTTGGAGGGGAAATCTCCGGAGAGAAAATTATTCCACTGCGGGTGATTTTGCTCGTTCCAGCAATGTTTCTAATGTCGGAAGTCTCTTCATCAGAACTCTCTTCAGTCGATTCAATTTGTTTAATACCGTGGTAGTATATTTCTCCACCATAGTTCCACGGTATTGATTTGTTAGACTTGTACGGGATGGGCCTGGGCATGGTTATCTTCAAAGGTACGGTCTTCAGAGCAGATGTAATCTTAACAGGTCTTTTGGAGACCTTGGAAATATTGGAGGATATGGTTATTATTGAAATATCATTGACAGGAGTTGGTGTAACAGGAGTCTTTTCGAAAAGGATTTCTTGGTTATCCATTAGGCGTTGGATGCCTAACTTCAACAATGGATAGTCAGTTGGTAAGGATGAACAAAGGCATCAATCTTCTTCATAACCTGGGAAAATCCCAGCCTTCAGCAAATTCAACTTGATTATCGGTAGTGGAATCATAAAATCATAAACATTAGCAACAAACAGATCCTCTTCAACAGCATGGGCATTGTGGCCATGCTTTGGCATTGGAGCAGAGATCACATTCGGCTTTTCAGGGGCGTCGAATTCAACTTCTTTAGCGTCTATAAAATCCTGAATCTTATTCTTCAGGGCCCAACAATTGTTGGTGTCGTGCCCTATACTCCCTGAATGATAAGCACACTTGGCATTCGAATGGTAGTACGGAGAAGTTGTATTTGGATTTTTCGGAGCCTCTTTCAAAGTTGCAAGGTTTAACTTCAAGAGATGGGGTAGAACCTGAGCAGGAGTCATGTTTATCCGGGTGAATTGCCGTACAGGCCTTTCCACCCTTGCTTGGTTGGTTCTGGGTTGATTGTTTCTGGGCTGATCAACTGCAGACTTCTGAATCATTACGGCCCCCACCGCTAGCCGACGCTCAACTCTTCCTTGACCCCTTTGGGAGTAGACAACTGATACTTCTTTCTTTGCTGGAAAAGTCTTTTTGATGGCAGCGGAAGCAAATGCATCCTTTTGAATTTTCCCGCTTTTAATGCCGGCTTCAACTCTCTCACCAGTTAGAATCAACTCGGTGAACCCCGTAGAAGAGCTTCCTATCAGGTGATTAAAGAAAGGCCCTGACAGCGTCCCCAAGAACATGTCTACTAGCTCCCTCTAAAATAGAGGTGGTTGCACTCGTCCCGCCAAGTCTCTCCATTTATGGGCATACTCTTTTAAACCTTCATTTGAGACCATGCCCATACTCTGTAATTGAGTATGGGTTGGTGCTAAGTCCGCATTGTATTGATACTGCTTGTAGAAGGCAGCAGCCAAATCTTCCCAATTATGCACATCAAACCTCTCTAGCTGGTAGAACCAATCTAATTGCGTCCCCGAAAAACTGTCCTGGAAGAAGTGGACCCACAGGTCTTTTTCAGAAGAATGTGGTTGAATTTTCCTGACATAAGATCGTAGGTGCATCTTTGGGCAAGACACACCATCGTACTTAGCAAACAGTGACACTTTTAATTTAGGAGGGATTACAATTCCAGAAACCAAGCCTAACTCCTCAAAATCCAGCCTAGGCACTCTTTGTAACTCCATGGCAGCTAGACGCTCTTCCAGATTCCTGTATTTGTCATTGGCCGGAGGATACTGTTGTTCAGAGTAATCCTCATCTTCCTCTTCTTCAGCTTTAGAATCAGATGGCACTGCAACTCCTTTACCCTTTCCTTCCCCCTCTTCAGATGTTGATGGGAAATCTAGGACCCTTCTGGCTTGACCTTCAAATCATCTTCCCAAGGTAGCCACACCAACTCTCTTCTTCTTCTTAATTCTGCCCAAGGTAGCCACACCAACTCTCTTCTTTTTTTTCTCTTTTTCCTTCTCTAGTAGAGTCTTGAGCTCCTCCTGCCCCTTGGTCAAGGTCAGAAGTAGCTGTTGGAATTGTGAATTCTGAGCTTGTAAGTCTTTGACCGTTTGTTCAATATCCATCTTGCTGAAATAAACAACAGAGAGATGAGGAAACTTGGTGTGAAGACCTGTTTATGCATATGATGAATGATATGTATTCATGTAATGCACTCAAGGATTCAGAAATTCAAATTTGTTTTAAACAAAAAAGAAACACACGTCATATTAATAAGATAGAATTTGTTAGTACATAAATGCCCCATGGGCAAAATAATACCAAATTCTAAGGTAAAAATATGTTGCGCATCCTTTTGGGTGCAATGTAGGTGTTGAGAGTCTGCTCTTCATGAAGTTGATGAGTAAGTTCTAAAACCTTCTTCTCGCTTGCGTAGAATTGGGCTTCAAAAGTATCGCATTCTCCCTTAAGCTATATCCAACTCCTTTGCAAATCTTTGAGTGATGTTGGCATGTCAGGATGTAGGAGGGTGTATGGAACCTCTCCTTCCATAACAGGCTCTATAATTACAGGGATAATGCAGGGGTAAGGCATCATAAGACTTTGGGCGCGGGTTCGTACCCACTTGAGGTAAGGCTCAAGGGGGATGGAATTCTTGTGTCCCAAGGTCTTACTGTCCACCTTGTTAGGCATCCTCCAAGCTCGGATAAACCTTTGTCGAAGTCCTTGATCGTCGTTGTCGAAGTCAAAAACCAAGTCTGGGATCAGCATGTCATGTGGGCCATCCCTTCGGGCATACCTAAACTGTCTCAGAGCCAAGCAGGGGTTGTTGGTGATGCCTCCCCTAATTCCAAGTAGAGGGACATTTGGGAATTCCCCACAACGATCAATGATGATAACATTTTCTCATGATCGAGAACACCAATGAACATCTGAATATGTAAGAGTCATCAATCGTTGTGACCACCTCAAACCTTGCTCATTCTTCAATACTGACTGGGGAAGATGAGAAATAAACCATCTTGCCAGTAGAGGAGTGCGACACATGAGAACACCTCTTTTCCTCATTGTTCGAGTGTGAAAAGAGTGTAGGATATCTCCAAGCAAGGTAGGCACTGGGTTGCGAGCCATGAAGATTTTGACAACATTGACATCTATAAGCTGGTCAGGGTTTGGGAACAAGACCAACCCATAGATGAGAAGAGCTACAATCTCCTCAAAAGCTTGTAGGTCCAAGGAATTCCAACATTCTTGAGCTTTCTCAAACATGAACTTTGCCAAGAAACCCTTGACACCACTTCTGGTTTCCCAATGACTTGTGACATCTGATGGTTGCAAGTGCAAAGCTTGAGCAACATCTTCAGGCTTTGGATCTCTTTTCATACCGTTGAAAGGTAGTTGATGGAGAATAGGAATCCTCAAGAGTAGAGAAAATTCCTCCAAAGTAGGCACAAGCTGGTAATCAGGAAATGTGAAGCAGTGGTTTAGGGGGTCAGAGAACTGGAAGAGAACTTTCACCATGTCTTCCTTTATGTTGGAGTTGACCAAGTTAAGAAGTCGACCATGTCTTTCAGTGAATGGAGAATACTCTGGAATCTTGGAAGCAAGCTCTTTGAGTTGTGGAGGAATTCTCACAAGATTGACTTGGATAGTTTTCCTGTGAAGTGATTCCATAACCTACAAAACAAGAACAAAGATGAAAATCCAAAGTCCTTGAAATGGTTAGTGGATGCATATGATGCTTCATGATGTCCATGATGTTATGCACAAGTATATATGTACAAACAAATCACACAATTTCCTAGTTTAGTTTTGCATGGGGTTTCATAGGTAAGTACCCTCTTGAAGTTTAGTTGGATGAACCTGTCCTATAAATAGTAACCGGGTTCTAAGGAGCTCAATATCACTGGATTATTTTCTGTGTTCATTGTTTCAGTTTAGCCACTTTACTGGATACCTAAATATTCCAAGAAAACAACCCTCAATGAGTGTAGTATCGAGTATCTACCAACTTTGGACTGCACCAAAGCCGGTCATCTCACTACATCCTAAAAGGCCAAGATGGTCAAGTAAAGGTTCTAAAAGTCCATTAGTGCTTCATGACATCACTCAGCGGTCCCGTATTCTCTTTGATTGACTCAAAGGCTACCGGTACCCACAAATATGTCGCACTAATATAGCTATTGCTTAGACCGTGTCAGTATACCCCGCACAGTTTCCATAACGTATTGCTATTTACCTATGAATGTTTCCCAAAATCTGGGTAGAGGATTCAAACCCAAACAATAGAACCAAATTGTAAAGAAAACAAAGCAAACAAGATAAGCATGTAAAGGTGATCTAAACCCTAAGGTAACCCCACTTTTCTTATATTTCCCCAGCAGAGTCGCCGGTTCTGTGATACGGTGGGAGAACTGACTTGAGGTTTTGCGTTTGTGTTCGCAAATGTTTCGGTTTAGCAAGAGTCACCACCAACTTTTTATTTTATCCAAAGGAAAGGTCAAAAAGCACAGGAAAGAACTTTGAGATGTTTTCTTGAGTTCAGGGGGTAGATTATGAAAAGGGAAGGTGCTAGCACCCTTTTCATCCATGGTTTTCCATGGGCTCTTAGTTACTTGTTTAGATCACTTGCTTTTCTTTTTCAATTGTTTGAAATGGTGCTTTGTATGGTTTTGAAAGTATTTTGGAAAGAGGCCATCGTTTTGGCAATCTTTGTAATGATTCCCGTTTGTAAGAATGTATACAAAGATGTTTGTCTTTTGAAAAATGTTTCAATGTTTGAAAGTTTGTTGGGAAATGTTTTGAAATTGTGTGTGTTTTTTTGAAAATAGCAAGGATGGTTTGCAAATTTGATCAAGTAACTAGGAGCATCTACCTAATCAAAAGTCTTTCCTACACATTTTTAACCCTTTGATATTGTTGCTTTACCATTGTATTTGGTAAACAACCCTATCTTTGGATGTTAAACGAGACTGGCGTGGGTCATCGTATGACCATGATAACAATATTGCCAAGTATCTTTAGCAAGTTTTGAGGGACTTAAGATCATTTTTGTTTAGGCAACCAAGATAGCGTCATCGAGGGACTATGATCTTTTGTTTTGTTTAATTTTTCCAAGATACCTAGCATGCATACCATGGCCATTTTAAGGCAACAAAGTGGATGAAACCCTAGGGGTGCTTGTGTGCAATGTGTTGTCATTTTTTATGCCTTTTTTATCTTGTATTAAGTCATGCTATTTGTTTTGATTTTTGGTCTTTTGCATACAAACCCTAGTTCTTACTATCATGGTATAATGAAAGCAATAAAATGCGTAAAGTAAATCTAGACTATTACAATATTATTATGGGGAGGGGGATACAAGTTTGAATAGGGGATATTTGCACAAAATAAAACCCTAATTTACTATTACAACCCAATTGAATTTATACAATAAATAAATGAACAATTATTTAAATGTACAAATAAATATAAATATGCAAAAATGTTTTTGTATTTATTTTATGTATGAGAAAATAAATTTATTTATGTCCTAAAAATAAGAAAATAAAATGATTATTTTTTGAAAGGGTGAAAACCCTAATTTTTGTTTAATAAAAATTATGCTTTATATTATTTATTTATTCATTTTTTGTTCAAGAAAAATAATAATAATATATACAAAATGTTAAAAAATTAAATATTGTATGAAAATATTATTTTAAGTGTATAAATAATAAAAATAAAAATATATAATATTTTTATATTATTTACAAGTTTTATTTAAGAAAAATAAGTTTTATAAACCTAATAAACTAATTTTATGCCCAAAAAATAATAAAAATATTAAAATAAAAATGCAAAAATTAAGAAAATAATTTTTTGGGATTTTTTATTGTTCATAAAAAATATTAAAGTCAGAAATCACAAAAGAAATAAAAAAAATGCAAAACATAACAAATGGGCCAAGGGGGTGCAAAAAGCAAAAGAGGTGTGTGAATAGAACCAAGCTCAAAGCGCCAGGCCCACTTCACTTCATCCCTGACCTCCTTCTTCTCCAAAACACACGCGCTATGTACAAATCCTGTTCTTGCTCATGCTTGCATAAAATCAAAAACTTATAACATGAAAAAGATAGATCATCATCACACGGTTCCAATGATATAAAGAACTTGACCTAACTTTCAAAGATCAGAGAGAATTTTGTCACCCCTAATTTATGACCTAAAATTTTCAGCAGGTTCATCATCCAAATTCTCCTAGCTCAGTTAATATAAATGAAATCTACGCATATGTACAACTCAAGGAACTTAAGGACTACATTTTTGCTTCACAAACCTAAGCCTAAGGATGTCTAAATAAGGAGATAGAAAGTTGGAAATTACCTTGTTCAGTTGAGTTTGGTTATGGCAATGTAGCAACTTTGAGTGAGGCCTGAAGGTCTTTTGAGCTTGCTTGAAGTTCCCTCAACCTTTCCCAATGCTCAACTTGCTTTGAAATGGCTTGAATCTCCTTGTAGAACTCAACCTGCAAAGCTTCAAAATGAAAATGGTGAAGTGTGAAAATGAGGTTACAGTTGCTGGACAGGGACTTGGATAGTTCAGGTGTGATGTATGGAATGTGTTTGAAGTGGTTTCAAGCAAAACACACGAGGGAATATAGAAGTGGCTTGTGATTTGCAGAGATGGCTCTGTTTTGGGCAGAAGTTGGTGTTTTTGTGTTTTAGGGTGTTTGGGAGCTTGGCAAATCGTGTTTCTGGCTTGAGACAATATTATGAACTTGTTTGAAATGATCACAAGGCCTGGTTTTATCAGATACAAGAGTTGTGGACTTTTTGCAAGCTTACTTGCTTTTGAAGCAAAAGTTGAAGTGACAAAGGAAAAAGTTGTACTGGCTAGCTCAAGGCCTGAGGAGAGTTGGTACAAATTTCCTGGTATTTGTGGACTTTGTTTGCAGCAAAAGGTTAGGTCCATGGCTCAAGATAAACAAAGTTGCTAAAAGTATGCTTTATCAAAGTAGCATTGTTACCTTTATGCCATTTTTGGATTAAACCCTTGTACAAAGCTTCAAAGATAAAAAAAAAATGCCTTTGTCCAATGTATTTGCATTCAATTTTGGAGTGTAAAAAGGATTAGAACCTGTAATGCAAGTACAAGCATGATTCAAACTGATTTGCAAGTTGTAACATGGTGCAAAATGCCTTGGACAAAAGTGATAATTTGCCATTTTCATTTCTATGATTCTCCCTAACCATAAATGATCTTGGAGAGTTCTTGGACATTTTGGAAATCTTGTAACATTATCTACAATCCATATTTGAAATGCATTTTGAGATTCCACTTGGAACTAGGTGAAACGTTGCCATGAAGTTAGGTAAAAAATCTGCCTAAACTAGGGCAAAATTTCATTAAGTTAAAAGTTTCATGGACCCCTATTCACAAAAACATAACTTTAGATACAAAAATCTTTTGGGAAATATTTGTGAATCAAAGTTGTATATTTTGTGGAGGACTACAACTTTTATGTTGGAAGTTTTCTTTGAATCCAATTGCATCATGGTGAAAAAGTTGGGAAAAGTTGGGAAAAAATAAGAAATTTTCATAACTTAGAAAATTTCTAAGTTATGAAAAATTTCAAACTTAAACCCTAATTTTCAAAATTAGGTTTCTTGGTGAACAAGTTTCATGTTTTTACACATGTTGATGAAAAATTACCCTTGGCACTTGATTTTGACCAAAAAGTCAAAGTTTGACTTTTCAGTGTACAATTGATTTTTGATCAGTTGACTGGAAAATTCATCTGTCAATCCAATGCATTTGAGATCTTTTGAACAACGTGATTAGGTCAAAATTATGCCATTAAGTCCTTGAAACCATTATTGAACCCAATTTGCCATTGGCTAGGTGAAAAATCAGAAATTGCCCTTCTACAGTCAAAATCCTATTTTTGACCATTTTGCCCTTTTGATGATCTGATCAAATTTCTTAAGGAGTTGTGATCCAAACTTGATAAAATGGTTCATATGAGTCTATAATATTGATGTGGATAAAAATTATGAGTTTTGACTGTAAATTGGCCACAGTTGACTTTTCCCCAATATAGCTGATTTTTAGGTCAACTATCCAATTGACTGGGCAAAAATGTGATTCAAGGCTTGAAACTTGGTATGAGAAATATTAGGGATCCTAGATGAAGTATGAAAGTCACATGAGGCATTGGAAGTCCAAAAATCCCTGTGCAAACTCAAACCCTAATTTTAGGTCATCAGTGCAAGGAGATGTCTTAAGCTGAGCAAACCCTAATCTGGTCTTGAGTCCAAAAAGTCTCGTGGGGAAAATCTTGGTAAAATGAGAGGGAAAATTTTGGGGTACAACAGTCCCCACTTAGTGTATCCCAGATTCTGACCCCGTGGCCTCTGGCTGTGCTACATATGTTTCTCAGATAATTCGAGATCATGTTTTCTTTGTCTCTTTGAGTTTGTTCAGGCTATAACGTCTTTCTTTCTTGGTGAAGGTTCTAGGTTTCAACATTGACGATGCTTAAAGATCAAACATTCCTCTCTTGAACATTTTTTCTCATGATGACTTATCTAACATTCATTATAATACTTCTGTAATGACCACTATGTCAGCCCAAGATGGGGATTCTGTGGTTAATCAAGCACTCAAGTTTGCTAGAAAAAAGTTGATGGTCATTCCTGAAGGAGTTGAGACCCTGGTAGATGAGTCTACAATTGAAAATCTGGGGTACTGCATTATTGAAGAGATGTCCCCTACTCTAGAAGCAAATGCTTTCTTCTGGGGTCGCGTGGGCCTCCTACTCTCGAGGATAGGAAAATGGATAGGTAAGAACCTACACATTCATCTTCCGATCCTGGATCACAGCCCAAGCTTTTCTAGGATCTAGGTAGCCATGTGGTCCTCCGTGCTTATGCATCGAATACCAGCCCATCAGGTTCAAGTGTGATGTAACAAAGGACTCGAGTCGAGCTTTTCAAGCGCTTGATCGACTCTTGTGAGGATCTTGACAATGATTCTTCTGCTTATTCTAAAGTACCTTATAACTCCAACTTTGAAGCGATTGAAGTCGAAATTAATTGATATGGACCTTCTGGAGGTTATCCTCAACAATTAACTACTCTTGTTGAACTTCAAGAGTTGGTGTTATTATTGAGTCGACTAGAATCTCTAACTCACATTTTTGCTTTTATGTTAGATATGGAACTCCTTCTGGATCATGTTGTTCAAACTGCAAAGCTTAAGTACTCTGCGAGTTATGTCAAAGATAAGTCAGGTGTCTTGATTCAACAACGACATGTGGTGTCTCATTCCCTACAAAGGATCACTCATTGGGAAGCCAAAATTGCTGAAAAAGATAAGTTAGCTTCTCTTGACGATGATATTTTATCCTGAACCCGCCAACTTATCTAGCCAAAATATTGGTTAGATAAAGTCTTACCTAGATTATTTAATCTATTAATTAAACAAATAAAGTGCATCTATATGTATTCCACGGTTTCAACGAGTTACTCGGGAAATATCTCATATTCCTTTGTCAACCTGCTAAAGTTAGATTATTTCATATCCTCAGTACTCCCATGGAGTATCTCAAGAGCAGTCCACTTTGATTGAGCAGTCTTATGATGTGAAATTGAGTAATATACATTTATATTTAAGTCATAAATCATTATATTCGTTGCTTTCAAATCATATAAATCTTTCTTAGTTTCTTCATCATTTCAATCCTTTTTGGTTTTATAGTTTAAACACCTTCAACAGTTGGGAAAAATGAATGTCTTGGAAGGAAACCCAAATCGTTTTATCGATTGATATTAAGTGAACATACATTTTATCCTTCCATTATGCATGGTTTTTACCCTTGAATACGAAAGCTCTATTGTATGTGTGATACGGTGGGAGAACTGACTTGGGTTTTGCGTTTGTTTTCGCAAATGTTTCGGTTGAGCAAGAGTCGCCACCGACTTTTTATTTTATCCTAAGGAAAGGTTAAAAAGCACAGCAAAAACCTTTGAGATGTTTTCTTGGGTTCGGGGAGTAGATTATAGAAAGGGAAGGTATTAGCACCCTTTCTATCCATGGTTATCCATGGGCTCTTAGTTACTTGCTTAGATCAACTTGCCTTGATTTTCAATTGTTTGAAATGGTGCTTTCAATTGTTTGAAATGGTGCTTTGTGTGTGGGTTTGAAAATGTTTTGAAAAGAGGCCATTTGTTGTGGCAACCTTTGTAATAATCCATGTTGGGATGTATACAAAGGTGTACTTTATCTTTTGAAAAGTTTTCAATGTTTTTGAAAGTTGTTTTGAAAGTGTGTTGTGATGTGTGGTTTTGAAAAATAGGCAAGTGTTTTTGTTTTGCAAGTTGGCAAGTAACTAAGAGTTTGTCTACCCCTAAATTTACTCAAAGGTTTTCTCTATGTTTTAACCCTTTTAACAATTTTGTTCCACCATTGTATTTGGTGGACAATCTTGCGTTAGGATGTGAACGGGATGGGCGCGGGTCATCGTTTAGACCATGATTACAATGGTGCCAAGTATCTTTGGGAAATTTTTCCTTTAAGGGACTTGATCATTTTTAGGCAACTTTCGAAAGCGTCATCGAGGGACTATGATCATTTGAATTTGTTTTGTTTTGCCAAAGATACCTAACATGCAACATGGCCCATTATTGGAGGCAACAATTGGAGTAACCCTAGGGGTGCAAGTGTGATTGGTGTTGTCCATTTTCATGCTTTGTTATCTTTGAATTAGGTCAAGCTATTTGTTTGGTTGATTTTTGCATACAAACCCTAAGTCTATCATGGCATATTTAGAAAGCTTTTAAATGCGAAATTTAAAGTCCTAAACTATTACAACATAATTATGGGATGTGGGGTACAAATGTTCAAATGGGGATATTTAGCAAGAAATTTAAATCTAACTATTACATCCAAATTGAAATTTTACAAGGTATTTAATTGTACAATAATTAAATAAAATAAAATAAATATGCAAGATGCAAAAAATGATTTTTATATGTATGTAAAAAGTATTTTTTATGTGTCAAATAAACAAAAATAAAAAGGTTAATTTTTTGGGTTTTTTATGTTTTTAGGACAAAACCCTAGTTTGCTAAATAAAATGTATTAATTATTTATTATATACAACATTTATTAATTATGTACAAAAAATAAAATAAAAAGAAAGTATATTGTAAAAAAAGTATTTTTGAGGTTAAATATTAATAAAAATAAAAAATGTATTATTTTTGTATTTCTTCCTAAATATTCTAATAAATATATAAGTATTTATAATATTTACTAAATATATTTAATATGTACAAAAATAACAATATTTATTATTTACAAAAAAAAGTATATTTTTTATAAAACGTTTTCAAAAGATAAAATAAAATAAAATTAGAAAATAAAATGTTTTTGTATTATTTTTTAATATTTTAAACAAAATATTATGTATATTTATTTACATATAGAACTAAATGAAACAAATAAATACTTAAAAAATACAAAAATAAGGTGAAAAATATTTTTAATGTTTTTTATATCTTAACAAAAATAAGAAGTCAGAAACAAAAAGAAAAAGTCAAAAAAATGATAAAAATAAACACAATGGGCCAAGGGGGTATATGTGAAATAAAGTGGTGCAAAAAGGAAAACAAACTCAGGTCCAGCCCAAGTCTATCTTCTTCAACCTCCAGCCAGTTTGTTTAAAAAAAACGCACGTTTCTCAAGCTGATTCAAACATCCTGATTCTTGGACTTTCAAGCAAAACTTATAACACAAAAAATGTCAAGCATCAAATCACGAATCCATACATACCAAGAACTTGATCTAACTCTCAGAAATGAGAGAGAATTTCTTCTCCCCCAATTCCTGACCTAACTTTTTCCTAATGTTCAGGTTCCAAATACTCTTAGCACACACAATATAAATGAAAAGTAACTATATGGATGACTTCAGGGCTATGATTAGAACATGTTTTCTTCACAAACTTAAGCCTAACTATGCCTGGATAGAGAGATAGCAGTTCAAAAACTTACCTGTTCAACTTGATTCGTGTATGACAATGGAGGTACTTTCAGTGCAATGTGAGGACTTGTACAGCTTGCTTGAGGTCCAGAGATACTTCCTCTATGTTTAGCTTGCTTTGAATCTTGCTGAATCAAGCTAAAGAAGTCAACCTGCAAGAGAGAAAAGTGAAAATGGCAAATGATGTTAAGGATGTTACAGTTTGTATCCAATGCTTGGGATAGTTTGTATGGGTGGTAGGGAGTGTGTTTGAACTGGTTTTGGTCAAGGCGCACAAATGGATTAAGTTGTGGACCTCAATCTGCAGCAGGTGCCCTGTTTTTGCAAGAGGATGGTGTTTCTGTGTTTGAGGAGGTATTGGAAGTGGTTGGCTCGTGTTTTAGGTCAGGCTTGATGTTTGGAAAATGTCCACAATGTTTGCTTAGGCTTGTGTTGACAGAAATCTGAGTTGTTGTTCAATATGCCCAGTTTCTTCTATGTGAAGCAAGGAAATGTGAGTTCCTATACAAGCCTGTCCCAAGCCCTAAACTATGCTCCACACTTGAGTCTTGATCAGTGGGATATGTCCATGAATCTTGTGTCCAAAGATATGGCCTGTACTTCTTGGATTGTAAACTTGACATAAAGTGTAACTTTACAAGAATGGATAACTTGCTTTTTATAATTATGGACTAATCCTTCATGTAATGACCAAATGCATAGAATAATATCTTGGCACAATGGTTTAGCATTGAATTATTGAGTAAGAAAAGGATTAGAGGCCTGTAACTAGCTTGTGCAAGCTGACTTGAAAAAATGCAAAGTGTATGAACAGGAAAATGGCTCATGAACAAAGTGACTTTTGCCCATATTGACAAATTCGATTCTCCCTAACCACAAGGGTGTTTGAGAAGTTCTTGGACATTTTGGAAATCTTGGAATGTGTACTACAATCCATATTTGTAATGCAAATTGAGATTCCAAGTGGAAGCATGTGAAAAGTGGCCATGAAGTTAGGCAAAAAACCTGCCTAGAATAGGTCAAATTTTTTCTAAGTTAAGAATGTTTTGCACCCTTGTTCCAAAAATCATAACTTAAGCTACAAGCTTCTTTTGAGGAAACTTTGTGAATCAAAGTTGTAGATTTTGCAATGGACTATAACTTTCATGTTTTGAGTTTGGCTTGAATCCAAATGCATCTTGATGAGAAAGTGGGACAAAGTTAGGAAAAAATTAGGGATTTTCATAACTTAGAAAAATTCTAAGTTATGAAAATTCTTCATTTCAAACCCTAATTTGTGATTTTTGATTTCTTGATGAACAAGTTTCATAATTTGACATGTCTTGATGAAAAATAAATCTTGACACTTGATTTTGACCAAAAAGTCAAAGTTTGACTTTTCAGTATACAGTCAAATTTGGCTCTGTTGAATGGAAAATTCATTTGTCAATCTTGTGCATTTGGGATCTTTTGAACTTGTTGAACATGTCAAGACAATGCCATTTGGTCCTTGAGTCCATATGTGAGCTTGGTTTGCCATTGTCTAGGTCAAACAGTCAAAAATTGCCTTTGTGCAGTCAAAACCCTAAAAATGACCATTTTGCCCTTTTGGTGATCTGATCAAATTTCTTGTGGAATTGTGATCCAAACTTGATCAAATGGTCTATATGAGTTCATAATGTTGATGTGGGTAAAAAATCATGAGGTTTGACTTTCCATTGACCACAATTGACTTTTTTCTAATACAGTTGATTTCTAGGTCAACTGTCCAATTGACTGGGCAAAGATTGGAATCAAGGCTTGAAACTTGGTATGGATAAACTTGTGAGTCCAACATGAAGCATGAAAGTCACTCTGGGCCTTTTGGGTCAAAACATCTTTGTGCAAACACAAACCCTAATTTGGGTCAACAGTGCAAGGAGGAGTCTTGAGCAGAGCAAACCCTAATTTGATCTTGAGCTCCAAGAGTCTTGTGATGAGAAAATGTTAAGGAAATGGGAGGGCAAATTTTGGGGTACAACAGTTGCCCCTGTTCAATCTTCTTGAACCTGAAGAGTTAGATTGGCAAGTTTGCCTTTCGCGACTCCAGGGTAAAAGGAGATTGGACACTAGAGTTCCCTGAAATTTGCACTCGCATGCTGGAGTATTTTCAATGTGATGTCGGGAATGGGCTTATAGATGCCATTTGGAGAGATGTTGGATAGGAGGATGGGCTTATAGATGCTATATGGAGACGTGACAGAACCTTGTCGAGAATGGGCTTATAGATTCCATTTGGAAGTGTTGATCGCGTAAGAGATTCCTTAGCGAGAACTTGCGTACTTTGAGAAAGGAAGATGGTTTCCTGGCCTGTTACATGTGTTGATCTTCAGTCTCTTCATGCAGATATGCCCTGGCTAGGTACATGTATCGAATATACAATTAGTTTCTCAAAGATGTGCCCTGGCTAGATACAGGAATCGAATCCGGAACTTCAAAAGGTTGCTTACAGACGTGCCCTGGCTGGATACAGGTATCGAATCTCTAAACTGTTTATGCAGGTATGCCCTGGCTGGATACAGGTATCGAATCTACAATCAATTACTCACAGATGTGCCCTGGCTAGATACAGGAATCGAATCTGGAATTGGTCGTCTACAGATATGCCCTGGCTGGATACAGGAATCGAATTTGGAATTTGTAAAAGGTTGGTAGAGATAGCTTTCCTGGCTGGATACAGGTGTAAACCTCTGACCTGAGAATGAAAGATAATTTCCTGGCCTGTTACAGGGGTTGATCTTCAAACTCTTCATGTAGATATGCCCTGGATAGATATAGGTATCGAATCTACAATCAATCGCTCACAGATATGCCCTGGCTAGATACAGGAATCGAATCTGGAATTGCGATAGTTGATAGTAATCATCTTTGGATTGAACTTTTCCTGAAATGGCAAAACATTAGTTGTATGCAATGTCATGATGTATGAGCTGCATGATGTCATGATGCTCAAAATGAGACAGTGTTGTATGCACTTTATCATGTATGTATGAAATGTGAAATGTCTATGAATGTATTTTCGTCTAGGAAAATAAATCCTTGACGAGTGCCGGGAGTTTGTGGAATCCTGGGCTGATGTTGAAGAGTGGAGTTCTTTGTTTCCGCTGGGGATGAAGGTTGCAAGAATAAACCGGTAGGAGAAGATGACTCCATTGGGGAATAAACTTATTGGAGAGATTACTCTGCGGGGAACTACTCTGTGAGAAGAGATACTTCGCTGAGGTTTTGATAAGAGCTCCGCTGGGGATTCCACTGATAAGTTATGTTGGGGAACTTGATGAGCTCCGCTGGGGAATAGGAAGAACTTCGCCGAGGACGATCTTTCCGTGGTAATTAGTTGAGGATAACCCAGTTATACCCTGGTGGGGAAATAATCTCTGAATAAAGTTGGGGAGACGCGTTCGTACTCTGTAGGTGATAAGCTTCTAGAATCTACTGGGGATATAGATTCAACTTTCCTGGGGAAACTTTGGACTGTACTGGGGAATGGTTCCACTGGGGTGTCTTGTATTCCGCCGGGGAACAATCTTGAATTAAGACTGTCGGGGATGCTTGTTGAGGAATGCCTATACTCCGCTGGGGGGATTGTTGAGATCTTCTGGGGATACCCAACTTCCTTTGGGTTGACGGTAGACTAACTCTGCTTGGGGAGAGTATCGCGTATTTGCTAGGGGAATATTGTGCCTTTTTAGGGCTGATGGGAGACCAATTCTTCCTGGAGAAAGTATTGCTGAATCTTGTCTTACTCTGTGGGGAGTTGAGGTAACTCGGTCACGTTCTTCAGCCGAACCTACCTTGGTACCTTGGTGGACAGGGCAACTAGACCGCTTGGACAATTCTAAATTGCCCCTGTTCTTGATGTCATCTGTAATTAGTCCTTTGTTTCGCATGCAAATATTTATGAGTTAGCAATTAATGTCAAATGCATATATCAAGAATGAACATTGGACGTTCTTCACAACACAAAATAGAAAAAAGGAAAAACAATGGATAATTTGTTTGAGAAATTGAACTTGTATTGATTTTGAAATTTGCCTGTAAATAGGCGTTTTGTGTACAGGAGGTTGACGTCCTAGTAAGAGAGCGCCGCCGAGCAAAATAGAGTTTATACAATTTTGTGAAAAGGAAACAAAACAGCTATGTGAAAAATAATCCCACTGGGTTCCCACTCTGCTATCGCCTTTATGCCTTCAAGCGTCTCATCACTCTGCTGCTTAGTTAAAGATGAAGCTGATTGATTGAAATCATCTGAGCCCGATAGTTGATGCCGAATTCTGGATGCAAGGTGATCCAATGAGACATAGTATTACGCTTTAATCCCTAACTTTTGCCTGGACCGCCCTTTCGGGTTTTCAGTCTACCGGGATACCCATTTTTGCCCAAGCCGCCCTTTCAGGTTTTCGACTTGCCGGGTGTACAGATTTTTTCATTTTCATCCCTTATTTTTTCCCGAACCCTTTTGGTTCGTCGGGAAGCCCTTATTTTTGCCTAGGTGTGTCAACCTAGTGGGTCTTTAGTTCATGCGTAGTATCTTTTTACTATATCTGCATTGGCGGGGTGAGGAAGGTCGTCACCATCCATGGTGGTTAGAATCATAGCTCCTCCTGAGAAGATGTGTTTAACCACAAATGGTCCTTCGTACGTAGGGGTCCATTTGCCCCTGGGGTCACCTTGAGAAAGAATGATGCGTTTGATTACCAGGTCTCCGACTTGATACTCTCGTCGTCTGAATTTCTTGTTAAATGCTCTGATCATCCGTTTTTGGTACGTCTGACCATGACAAATAGCGGTGAGTCTCTTTTCGTCAATTAGGTTTAATTGATCAAGCCGAGTCTGGATCCAGTCATCTTCGCTCAAATCTGCATCCTTCATTATCCGGAGAGAGGGTATGTGGACTTCAATAGGCAAGACTGCCTCCATGCCATAGACCAAGGAAAAGGGAGTTGCCCCTGTTGACGTCCGTGCTGAGGTACGGTGCCCATGAAGAGAAAACAGTAACATTTCGTGCCAATCTTTGTAGGTCACTGTCATCTCCTGCACAATCTTCTTGATGTTCTTATTCGCTGCTTCTACAGCCCCGTTCATCTTCGGCCGATAAGGTGAAGAGTTGTGGTGCTGTATCTTGAATTGCTCGCAGATTTCAGTGATCATCTTGTTGTTAAGATTGGTACCATTATCCGTAATGATCCTCTCAGGTACACCGTATCGATAGATCAGGTTGTGCCGAATGAACCGTGCCACGACGTTCTTGGTTACCGTAGCGTAGGAAGCTGCTTCAACCCACTTCGTGAAGTAATCAATTGCTACTAGGATGAAGCGATGCCCGTTAGATTCCGTAGGTCTGATTTCTCCGATCATATCAATGCCCCATATTGCAAAAGGCCAAGGTGTTGTCAAGACGTTTAGAGGAACCGGAGGAATGTGCACCTTATCAGCATAGATCTGGCATTTATGACAAGTTCGAGAATGCTGATAACAGTCGGCTTCCATTGTGGACCAGAAATACCCTGCCCGAAGGATTTTCTTTGCCATGGTATGTCCACTGGAATGTGTTCCGAATGTACCTTCATGCAGCTCTTCCATGATCCTTTCTGCTTCAGTCTTATCCACACAACGCAGTAAGGTCGAATCATGGTTTCTCTTGTAGAGAATGCCGTTGTTGAGGAAGAACTTTGCCGCAAACCTTCTCAGGAACTTCTTGTCATTAACAGATGCGCCTTCGGGGTATTCTTGAACTTCCAAGTACCTCTTCACCTCATGATACCAGGGTTTTTCTGTTACCTCTTCGGTTTCGAGATCGCAGCAATGTGCAGGTTCATCCAATTTCCAGATAATGATCTGGGGAGCCTCGTTGTCCCATTTGACTTTGAACATAGAAGACATCGTAGACAACGCGTCCGCTAACTGATTCTCCTCTCTTGGGAAGTGTTCAAAAGTTATCTCCTCGAAGTGGGGAAGCAAAGTCAGCACATACTCCTTGTAAGGAATAAGATTTGGGTGTTTCGTATCCCACTCACATTTGATCTGATTGATCACGAGAGAGGAATCTCCGAAGACACTCAGAAACTTGATCCTTAAGTCGATTGCAGCTTGAAGACCCATGATGCATGCTTCATACTCCGCCATATTGTTGGTGCAGTTGAAACATAGCCGAGCGGTGAGTGGAGTATGAGTGCCTTTAGGGGATATGATCACAGCACCGATACCATTACCCAAAGCGTTCGAGGCTCCGTCAAAGTGCATAGACCATCGGGATCCTTCCTCAGGTCCTTCATCCGGTCCAGGTACTTCACAATCAGTCACTACCATGATATCCTCGTCTGGAAATTCAAAGTTCATCGACTGGTAATCATCCACTGCCTGGTGTGCCAAATGGTCTGCCAATACACTTCCCTTGATTGCTTTTTGAGTTGTGTACTGGATGTCATATTCCGTCAAGATCATTTGCCATCTTGCTATTCTTCCGGACAAGGCGGGCTTTTCGAATATGTACTTGATTGGATCCATTCTTGAAATCAACAGAGTAGTGTAGGTCAACATATACTGTCTCAGCCGGCGAGCAGCCCATACCAAAGCGCAACAAGTTTTCTCGAGCAGTGAGTACCGGGTCTCACAGTCGGTAAACTTTTTGCTAAGGTAATAAATGGCGTGTTCTTTTCGGCCAGACTCGTCATACTGCCCCAACACACACCCCATTGAGTTGTCAAGTACTGTCAAGTATAAGATTAGAGGTCTCCCTTCAACCGGTGGCATAAGAATGGGTGGTTCTTGGAGATACTCTTTGATCTTTTCGAAAGAGGCCTGACATTCATCGTTCCAACGTACTACTTGATCTTTCTTCAGCAGCTTGAAGATTGGTTCACAGGTAGCAGTTATATGCGAGATGAATCGGGCAATGTAGTTCAACCGTCCTAGAAAGCCTCTGACTTCTTTCTCTGTCTTGGGAGCTGGCATTTCTTGTATGGCTTTCACTTTGGCAGGGTCCACTTGAATGCCTTTGTCGCTTACGATGAAGCCTAGTAATTTTCCAGATCTCACCCCAAAGGTGCATTTGTTTGGGTTCAACCTCAGCTTGTACAACTTCAGGCAGTCAAACAGCTTCCGTAGATGGTCAAGGTGTTCCTCCTCAGTTTGGGACCTTGCAATCATATCGTCGACGTATACTTCTATCTTGTGATGGATCATGTCATGAAATAAAGCAACCATGGCACGTTGGTAAGTTGCCCCAGCATTTTTCAACCCAAAAGGCATGACCTTGTAGCAAAAGGTGCCCCACTGAGTAACAAAAGTGGTCTTCTCCATGTCTTCAGGAGCCATCTTGATCTGATTATAACCGGAGAAGCCGTCCATGAAGGAGAAAACTTTATGCTGAGCAGTATTGTCAACCAGAACATCGATATGAGGCAAAGGGAAATCATCCTTAGGGCTGGCCCTATTCAAATCCCTGTAATCAACACACATTCGGACCTTACCATCCTTTTTCGGCACTGGAACCACGTTGGCAACCCACTGAGGGTAAGAAGTCACAGCTAGAAAACCGGCATCAAATTGTTTCATAACCTCAGCTTTGATTTTCTCGGACATCTCTGGACGCATACGGCGGACCTTCTGTTTAACCGGAGGGCAGTCTTCCTTGGTAGGAAGGTGATGAACCACAATGTCGGTATCCAACCCAGGCATGTCTTCGTAAGACCAAGCCAAGATTTCCACATAGTCATGCAGCATCTGAATCAACCGTTGCTTCACATTGAGCTCTAGATTGGCACCAATCTTGACTTCCTTTCTGTCTGTCTCAGTACCCAGATTTACCGTTTCCACTGGCTCTTCATGTGGCTGAATGGCCCTCTCTTCCTGGAGTAGCAGTCTTGCAAGTTCACCAGGAACTTCGCAATCATCTTCACCTTCGTCTTCGGCTAAGTTGATCGGATTTTGAAGTCATAACTGGCAGTAGCATAATCGTTACCAGTGAGATCCAGAGTGGATTAGAACCTGTATGAGTGAGTGTGTGTAAATATAGCTGTTTTGCAATATATAATAAAGAAAGAAAAGGAGCGCAAGATTTTGAAATGCAACAAACGTCCAATGTTTTGATTAATGATATATGAAAATGACATACAAAAGCCCTCACAAATGATGCCGCGGTGCCCCGGGTAGGACACCGAGCCATAAAAGTTTCAACATATTGTTTGTTACAAATTGAAAACAAAAGAGTTCATTACTGAGTGACAAAAGTAATAGGTGTGAAGTCTTTGGCAGTCCAGTTGCTTGGTCCACTGTCGGTTGTTGGGTAGATCCAGCTGTCGAATTCAGATTCCTCCACGTCGTCCTCAATAGCATTCACTCCCGGGTTGGTGATGAACACAGGAGGTCTTCCAATCCTTGCCTTACGAACAGCCCTCTGAGCCTCTGCAGTGAAACCCAAGCCAAACTTGTCGGTCTTTGGAGTGAAATCAGGAAGTCGGCCCCAGTTTGCACACTCACCCTTCTCAATCACAGCCCGGGCATCCTTTAAGGAAGCCATCTTCAAAGGAGGGTCTTCAATGACAGTTTCAGCTGACGCCAATGTCTGAGGCACCTCTTCAAAGTGCTGGAATGGAGTCTCAATGAACTCCCCATCCATTTCTATGTACCGGAACGAGTTTAGGTGGCTGACCATATACTCTTCCTCCCCCTGAACTGTAACAATTTTCCCTCTAACCGGGTACTTAAGCTTCTGATGTAGTGTGGAGGTCATCGCTGCAGCCTTGTGGATCCAGGGACGACCCAGCAAACAAGAGTAGGATGGACGGATGTCCATCACATAAAAGTTGAATCAAAAACTTGAGAACCAACCCTGATTGGAATGTCAACTTCACCATGTACCATCCTTTTCGAACCGTCAAAGGCTCGGACAACAATGTTACTGGGCTTGAGCTCCAGACCCTCACAATCCATCCTGTTTAGGGCCTTCTTGGGCAACACATTCAATGAAGAACCGGTGTCTACCAACACATGGGCAAGAGTAGTGCCCCTGCATTCAATGGAGACATGCAGGGCGTCATTATGGTTCTTTCCTTTAGCAGTCAGATCGGCGTCAGAGAAGCCCAAACCATTATCGGCAGTCAAGTTGGCCACACAATCAGTAAATTGATCAGCAGATGTTTCTTGTGGCACATGGGCCGTCTTCAGGAAGGAGATCAGAGCCTTGGCGTGGGCCTCTGAACACAACAACAGTGATAGCATATAAATCTTTGATGGGGTGTGCCCCAGCTGCTCAACTACGTTGAAATCACTTTTCTTGATAATCTTGAGGATCTCTTCCATCTCTTGCTGGGAAGCTTCAACAGTGGTTGTCTTCGGTGCCTCCGTCAGGGCAGGCAAATCAGTAGCAATCCCTTTGCCCCGAGCGTCAGATGACTCGGCAGCAGGGGTAGAAATAGGAACTTGATTAGGAAGGGGAACAGGCACACTTGCAGGTGTGATGATAAGAGGTTTCTGAATAGCTGGTGGCGCAATATCTGGTGAGAACAGCCTACCACTGCGAGTAATTTTGGCAGGCCCGGTGATATTATTGACGTCGGTACTAGTATCAAACTCTTGCTTAACTCCAAGCACATAAACATCTGCCCCATAGTGCCACGGGACAGCTTTGTCGGACGTATAGGGGAGGGGCCCCGGAACAGTGATGATGATAGGAGCAATCTTCTGAGTGGACATGATTTTGATAGGCTTCTTTGAGAGAGCCTTAGGAGGTTTGTTGAAAATAGTGACGATAGAAACTTCTTCAGTAGGGACAGCAGGAACAACAATCTTCTCGAACAAGATCTCTTTGCTATCCATCAGGCTTTGGATACCTGATTTCAGCAAGGGACAACCAATAGGTGAAACAACACAAAGAAGGCAACCTTTGCTACATCCCGGAAATAAACCGGCTAGCAACAGGTTCCTCTTGACAGTCAACAACGGAGTAACAATATCTTCCACAGAGGCTACATACCGGTCTTCTTCCATAGCATTCACTCCATGCTGGGGCATGGGAGTAGTTACAACATTGGGCCTTTTGGGCGCCTCAAACTGTATTTCTTTAGCATCAATAAGGTCTTGAACCTTATTCCTCAGAGCCAAGCAATCGTCCGTAGTATGCCCCGGGCTATCAGAGTGATAAGCGCAACGGGCGTTGGGGTTGTACTTTGGAGAAGCTGTGTTCACTACCTTCGGAGCTTCTTTGATAGTTACCAGATTGGTTGACAGTAGTTGCGGCAAAATCTGAGACAGGGTCATGCTGAGCCGAGTGTACTGTCTTTTAGGCCTCTCACCCCTTGGTTGGTTGAATTGCTGAGGAGCAGCAACAGGCTTTGAAATTACCAATGCATTGACAGCTTGGCGGCGTTCCGGCTTAACTTGTCTTCTGGGACCATAAACAGCACTGACTTCCTTCTTGAAGGGCTTCTTTTCAGTACTTGCGGAGGCACCTTTTTGTATCTTCCCCGACTTGATACCAGCTTCTATTCTCTCACCGGTTAAGATCAGGTCTGTGAACCCAGCAAAAGAATTACCAATCAGATGATTGAAGAACGAACCAGACAGGGTCCCTACATGTCAACAAGTTCACGGTCAGTCAAAGGTGGCTGCACCCTGCCAGCCAGGTCTCTCCACTTTTGCGCATACTCCTTGAATCCTTCGCCCGTCCCTAGTGACATACCCTAGAGTTGGGTACACGCGGGAGTGAGGTCAGAATTGTAGTGATACTGTTTATAAAATGCAGTAGCCAAGTCCTCCCAGTTTCGGATACTGGCTCCATCCAACTGATAGAACCACTCGAGTTGAGCCCCTGAAAGGCTATCCTGAAACAAATGGATCCACAGGTTCTTGTCTGCAGTGTAAGGTTGGATCTTCCTTACATATGATCTGAGATGCATCTTCGGACAGGATAGCCCATCATATCTTGCAAAAACTGGCACCTTGAACTTCGGGGGGATCACAATTCCAACAACTAATCCCAAATCTTCGAAATCTAAGTCGGGAACTCTCTGCAGCTCCATAGCTGCCAACCTGTCTTCCAAGCCTTTATACTTATCATCAGCGGGTAGGTATTGTTGCTCAGAGTAGTCTTCGTCTTCTTCAGCCTCTCCTTCTTCAGCTTCGGATTCAGAAGGTACCGCGGCCGCATTCCCTTTACTGGTTCCCTCTTCAGAAGTAGGGGGAAATTCAAGAACTCTTCTGGCTTCACCCTCAAACCTTCTTCCCAAGGTAGCCACCCCGATTCTTTTCTTCTTCTTTTTCACTTGCTCTTTGTTCCCAAGCAGGGCCTTTAGAACCTCCTGACCCTTAGCCAAGGTCATCAGGAGATGTTGAAACTGTGAGTTCTGAGACTGCAAGTCCTTGACCGTCTGTTCGAGATCCATCTTACTGAAATAAACAGCAGAAAGATAAGGAAACCTGGTGTGGAGACCTGCTTATGCGCATGATGAATGATATGCTTATGTATGCAATGCATTCAAGGATTTAGAACATTCAAAATTGTTGCAAACAAAAAGAATGCATGTCATATTAATAAGAAGAAATTTGTCAATACATGAATGCCCCATGGGCCAAATATTACAAAAAACTTCTCAAGGTAAAAAGACGTTGCGCATCCTCTTTGGTGCGATGTAGGTGTTGAGGGTCTCTTCCTTATGGAGTCGGCGGGTAAGCTCCAAAACCTTCTTCTCACTGGCGTAGAAGCTGGCTTCGAAAGTGTTCCGTTCCTCCTTGAGTTGGATCCAACTCTTCTGCATCTCCTCCCATGATGTAGGCATGTCAGGATATAGGATGGTGTAGGGAACTTCTCCTTCCTTAACGGGCTCTTTAATCACAGGGAGAACATGAGGGTAAGGCATCATTAGACTCTGGGCTCGGGTTCGTACCCACTTGAGGTAAGGCTCAAGAGGGATGGAGTTCTTGTGCCCCAGTGCCTTGCTGTCTACCTTGTTAGGTATCCTACAAGCTCTGATGAATCTTTGGCGAAGTCCTTGCGCATCGTTGTCGAAGTCAAAAACTAGGTCAGGAATCAACATGTCGTGAGGGCCATCCCTCCGTGCATATCCAAATTGTCTCAAAGCTAGACAAGGGTTGTAGGTAATGCCTCCTTTAATGCAAAGTAATGGAACATTAGGGAACTCTCCACAATGATCGACGATGATGACATTTTCTCTGGATCGAGAACACCAATGTACATCAGAGTGAGTGAGGGTCATCAACTGTTGTGACCACCTTAAGCCTTGGTCATTCTTCAAAACAGATTATGGAAGGTGCGAAATAAACCACCTTGCAAGGAGAGGAGTACAGCACATGAGAACACCCCTCTTTCTCATTGTTCGTGTGTAAAATGAGTGAAGAATGTCCCCAAGAAATGTTGGTATTGGATTCCTGGATAAGAAGATTTTGACTGCGTTGACATCTATAAGCTGGTCAGGATTTGGGAACAGGACCAACCCATAAATGAGGAGTGCCATAATTTCTTCAAAGGCTTGTAGGTCCAATGAATTCCAACACTCTTGTGCCTTCTCAAACAAGAATTTTGCTAAGAAGCCTTTGACACCGCTTCTAGTTTCCCAATGCCCCTTGATGTCAGATGGTTGCAAGTGTAGTGCTTGAGCAACATCTTCAGGCTTTGGTTCTTTTTCCGTACCGTTGTAGGGTAGTTGATTAAGAATAGGAATCCTCAGAAGTTGAGAAAATTCCTCCAAAGTGGGAACCAATTGGTAGTCGGGGAAAGTGAAACAGTGGTGAAGGGGGTCAAAGAACTAGAACAACACCTTTACCATGTCTTCTTCAATGCTGGTGTTGACTAGGATGAGCAGTCTACCATGTCTTTCACTGAAGGAAGAGCTTTCCGGAATTCTGGATGTGATCTCCCTGAGTTGAGGAGGGATTCTCACAAGGTTGACTTGGATAGTTTTCCTGCGAAGAATTTCCATGACCTACAAAACAAGAACAAAGATGAAGATCTAAACCCTTGAAATGGTTAGTGAATGCATATGATGCTTTATGATGTTCATGATGTATGCACAAAACATATGTACAAGCAATTCACACAAAACCCTAGTTTCAGGCTTACATGAGGTTTCATAGGTAAGTACCCTCTTGAGTGTAGTTGGCTTAAAAACCTGTCCTATAAATAGTAACCGGGTTCTAAGGATCTCAATATCATTGGATTGTTTTCCATGTTCATTGTTTTGGTTTAGCCACTTAACTAGCGACCAAAATATTCCAAGAAAACAACCCTCAATGAGTGTAGTATCGAGTATCTACCAACTTCGGACTGCACCAAAGCCGGTCATCTCACTACCCCTAATGAAAGGCCAAGATGGTCAAGTAAGGTTCTAGGTCATTAGTGCTTAGTGACATCACTCAGCGGCCCCGTACTCTCCTTGATTGAACTCAAGGGTTACCGGTACTCACAAATATGTCGCACTAATATAGCTATTGCTTCAACCGTGACGGTATACCCCGCACAGTTTCCACAACGTATTGCTATCTATGAATGTTTCCCCAAATCCGGGTGTAGGATTTCAAGCCCAAACAAGAGAACCAAGATATAAAGCACTCAAAGAAAACAGTTAGTCATGCAAGAGGGTGATCTAAGCCCTAAGGTTACTCCACTTTAAAACTTTCCCCAGCAGAGTCGCCAGTTCTGTGATACAGTGGGAGAACTGACTTGGGTTTTGAGTTTGTTTTCGCAAATGTTTTGGTTGAGCAAGAGTCTCCACCGACTTTTTATTTTATCCTAAGGAAAGGTTAAAAAGCACAGCAAAAACCTTTGAGATGTTTTCTTGGGTTCGGGGAGTAGATTATAGAAAGGGAAGGTATTATCACCCTTTCTATCCATGGTTATCCATGGGCTCTTAGTTACTTGCTTAGATCAACTTGCCTTGATTTTCAATTGTTTGAAATGGTGCTTTCAATTGTTTGAAATGGTGCTTTGTGTGTGGGTTTGAAAATGTTTTGAAAAGAGGCCATTTGTTGTGGCAACCTTTGTAATGATCCACGTTGGGATGTATACAAAGGTGTACTTTATCTTTTGAAAAGTTTTCAATGTTTTTGAAAGTTGTTTTGAAAGTGTGTTGTGATGTGTGGTTTTGAAAAATAGGCAAGTGTTTTTGTTTTGCAAGTTGGCAAGTAACTAAGAGTTTGTCTACCCCTAAATTTACTCAAAGGTTTTCTCTATGTTTTAACCCTTTTAACAATTTTGTTCCACCATTGTATTTGGTGGACAATCTTGCGTTAGGATGTGAACGGGATGGGCGCGGGTCATCGTTTAGACCATGATTACAATGGTGCCAAGTATCTTTGGGAAATTTTTCCTTTAAGGGACTTGATCATTTTTAGGCAACTTTCGAAAGCGTCATCGAGGGACTATGATCATTTGAATTTGTTTTGTTTTGCCAAAGATACCTAACATGCAACATGGCCCATTATTGGAGGCAACAATTGGAGTAACCCTAGGGGTGCAAGTGTGATTGGTGTTGTCCATTTTCATGCTTTGTTATCTTTGAATTAGGTCAAGCTATTTGTTTGGTTGATTTTTGCATACAAACCCTAAGTCTATCATGGCATATTTAGAAAGCTTTTAAATGCGAAATTTAAAGTCCTAAACTATTACAACATAATTATGGGATGTGGGGTACAAATGTTCAAATGGGGATATTTAGCAAGAAATTTAAATCTAACTATTACATCCAAATTGAAATTTTACAAGGTATTTAATTGTACAATAATTAAATAAAATAAAATAAATATGCAAGATGCAAAAAATGATTTTTATATGTATGTAAAAAGTATTTTTTATGTGTCAAATAAACAAAAATAAAAAGGTTAATTTTTTGGGTTTTTTTATGTTTTTAGGACAAAACCCTAGTTTGCTAAATAAAATGTATTAATTATTTATTATATACAACATTTATTAATTATGCACAAAAAATAAAATAAAAAGAAAGTATATTGTAAAAAAAAGTATTTTTGAGGTTAAATATTAATAAAAATAAAAAATGTATTATTTTTGTATTTCTTCCTAAATATTCTAATAAATATATAAGTATTTATAATATTTACTAAATATATTAAATATGTACAAAAATAACAATATTTATTATTTACAAAAAAAAATATATTTTTTATAAAATGTTTTCAAAAGATAAAATAAAATAAAATTAGAAAACAAAATGTTTTTGTATTATTTTATAATATTTTAAACAAAATATTATGTATATTTATTTACATATAGAACTAAATGAAACAAATAAATACCTAAAAAATACAAAAAGAAGGTGAAAAATATTTTTAATGTTTTTTATATCTTAACAAAAAATAAGAAGTCAGAAACAAAAAGAAAAAGTCAAAAAAATGATAAAAATAAACACAATGGGCCAAGGGGGTATATGTGAAATAAAGTGGTGCAAAAAGGAAAACAAACTCAGGCCCAGCCCAAGTCTATCTTCTTCAACCTCCAGCCAGTTTGTTTAAAAAAAACGCGCGTTTCTCAAGCTGATTCAAACATCCTGATTCTTGGACTTTCAAGCAAAACTTATAACAAAAAAAATGTCAAACATCAAATCACGAATCCATACATACCAAAAACTTGATCTAACTCTCAGAAATGAGAGAGAATTTCTTCTCCCCCAATTCCTGACCTAACTTTTTCCTAATGTTCAGGTTCCAAATACTCTTAGCACATACAATATAAATGAAAAGTAACTATATGGATGGCTTCATGGCTATGATTAGAACATGTTTTCTTCACAAACTTAAGCCTAACTATGCCTGGATAGAGAGATAGAAGTTCAAAAACTTACCTGTTCAGCTTGATTCGTGTATGACAATGGAGGTACTTTCAGTGCAATGTGAGGACTTGTACAGCTTGCTTGAGGTCCAGGGATGCTTCCTCTATGCTTAGCTTGCTTTGAATCTTGCTGAATCAAGCTACAGAAGTCAACCTGCAAGAGAGAAAAGTGAAAATGGCAAATGATGTTAAGGATGTTACAGTTCGTATCCAATGTTTGGGATAGTTTTTATGGGTGGTAGGGAGTGTGATTGAACTGGTTTTGGTCAAGGCGCACGAATGGATTGAGTTGTGGACCTCAATCTGCAGCAGGTGCCCTGTTTTTGCAAGAGGATGGTGTTTCTGTGTTTGAGGAGGTATTGGAAGTGGTTGTCTCCTGTTTTAGGTCAGGCTTGATGTTTGGAAAATGTTCACAATGTTTGCTTAGGCTTGTGTTGACAGAAATCTGAGTTGTTGTTCAATATGCCCAGTTTCTTCTATGTGAATAAAGGAAATGTGAGTTCCTATATAAGCCTGTCCCAAGCCCTAAACTATGCTGCACACTTGAGTCTTGATCAGTGGGATATGTCCATGAATCTTGTGTCCAAAGATATGGCCTGTACTTCTTGGATTGTAAACTTGACATAAAGTGTAACTTTACAAGAATGGATAACTTGCTTTTTCTAATTATGGACTAATTCTTCATGTAATGACCAAATGCATAGAATAATATTTTGGCACAATGGTTTAGCATTGAATTATTGAGTAAGAAAAGGATTAGAAGCCTGTAACTAGCTTGTGCAAGCTGACTTGAAAAAATGCAAAGTGTATGAACATGAAAATGGCTCATGAACAAAGTGACTTTTGCCCATATTGACAAATTCGATTCTCCCTAACCACAAGGGTGTTTGAGAAGTTCTTGGACATTTTGGAAAGCTTGGAATGTGTAATACAATCCATCTTTATAATTAAAATTGAGATTCCAAGTGCAAGCATGTGAAAAGTGGCCATGAAGTTAGGCAAAAAACCTGCCTAGAATAGGTCAAAATTTTTCTAAGTTAAGAATGTTTTGCACCCTTGTTCCAAAAATCATAACTTGAGCTACATGCTTCTTTTGAGGAAACTTTGTGAATCAAAGTTGTAGATTTTGCAATGGACTATAACTTTTATGTTTTGAGTTTGGCTTGAATCCAAATGCATCTTGATGAGAAAGTGGGACAAAGTTAGGAAAAAATTAGGGATTTTCATAACTTAGAAAAATTCTAAGTTATGAAAATTCTTCATTTCAAACCCTAATTTGTGATTTTTGATTTCTTGATGAACAAGTTTCATAATTTGACATGTCTTGATGAAAAATAAATCTTGACACTTGATTTTGACCAAAAAGTCAAAGTTTGACTTTTCAGTATACAGTCAAATTTGGCTTTGTTGACTGGAAAATTCATCTGTCAATCTTGTGCATTTGGGATCTTTTGAACTTTTTGAACATGTCAAGACAATGCCATTGGGTCCTTGAGTCCATATGCGAGCTTGGTTTGCCATTGTCTAGGTCAAACAGTCAAAAATTGCCTTTGTGCAGTCAAAACCCTAAAAATGACCATTTTGCCTTTTTGGTGATCTGATCAAATTTCTTGTGGAATTGTGATCCAAACTTGATCAAATGGTCTATATGAGTTCATAATGTTGATGTGGGTCAAAAATCATGAGGTTTGACTGTCCATTGACCACAGTTGACTTTTTTCTAATACAGTTGATTTCTAGGTCAACTGTCCAATTGACTGGGCAAAGATTGGAATCAAGGCTTGAAACTTGGTATGGATAAACTTGTGAGTCCAACATGAAGCATGAAAGTCACTTTGGGCCTTTTGGGTCAAAACATCTTTGTGCAAACACAAACCCTAATTTGGGTCAACAGTGCAAGGAGGAGTCTTGAGCAGAGCAAACCCTAATTTGATCTTGAGCTCCAAGAGTCTTGTGATGAGAAAATGTTGAGGAAATGGGAGGGAAAGTTTTGGGGTACAACAGTATGCACCCTTCAAATAGTCCTTGGACATATTCTCAACTTTTGATGTCCTGAGATATGATCAAAAGACCATCTCTGAAGCAAATTGTTTGGTTAGAAAGGTCTAAATGGGGGGGGGGGGGGGGGGGTTGAATAAACCTTATCTTTAAAAAAATTGTTTCAAAAGCGTTTTCTAAAAAATAAGAGTTTTTCAAAAACAACCAGTGGAAAATTTGTTGCGTATGCGCTGGGTTGATATCAAGAGTTACTCTATGTTTATAAAATAGAACAAAATATGAAATTATGAAAAATTTATCAAATTAATGAATTAATCAATTTAAAATACAATTTAAATGATATTTCTAAGTATAATTTTATTGATCAATTGAATTAATCTAACATTATAGTTGGAAACAACTTTAATCGTGTTTCAGGCCACCCATAAGGCCTACAAAACAAAATGGTGAGTTATTAGACGTGGAACATGTAAACCTTTTTCCTCCATGTCACTGGTAATCTCTTACTTGAATTCCATGTTAACCATCTAGATCAATTCAACAATTGACCGCATCCTTCATCATTCCACACACATCCAATTATCATTCATCATCCGTATATAAAGAGGAAAGCATGCAACGTCACAAGTATTCAAATACTTTCTTATTCAAACTCCACTTTTCACTCTCTTACTAACTTAAGCATTGTATGGATAACCTTGCCAGCAACCACTCCCTCCACTGCATCATAAGCTCTGAACTGCTACAATAAACTCTGAATCCATATTTTTTTAATCAAATATAGTTCTAGAGTGGAAACTTGTCGCCTTCAATGAGAATCAAATTCTGTTTCCTATAATTATCCATGATCTAACTTCTCTTGATTCAATAGAATCTCTTCTGATACAAATTCATATCTCAATCGATAATAATATTGATCTCCATTTCTTGATCACCACTGTCAGATTTAGATTCAAACTTTCTTCCTTCAAATCCACCATTAGAACCGTCAATGATGGTGACTTTCAAAGCTACTCACTCCCCCATTTAATGAAAACCTGTTGCTACCGCTGAAGATGATAAGAATCATCTGTTGTAATTGGTTTTTAAATAAGAGTCGTCACCCTTAATTTTTATCCTAAAGAAGGGAATATAAAGGAATAACTTTAAAAAGTTAGAGATTCTAGGTTTTTGGACTCGGTTTTAGACGAAGGGAAGGTGTTAGGCGCCCTCATCTACCTTGTTCATAAGGATATTAGGGTTTAGAAGCACAATATTTAGAAATAGGGTTTTAATTTTTTATTAGGGGAACTCGCCACGATTTTAGTCGTATGTCTACGTATCCTCTTATTAGGAATCAGAGTCCCAATTCGTAGTTCGTATGGGTTTGTGTTTTTAATGGATTACGGAGATATTTGAATTTCCCTTGTACTTAGTCCGAGTGTGTGAATAGCGGAGTTATTGGACAAAGTGCGCAATTAATTAAAATATATATGTAATCCTTTTTGAAAATTAATTTGATTATGAAAAAAGAGTTGATTGTTGGTTAAATATTTTTTATGTATTAATTGTAAAAAATGTCTTATTAATGCATGATAAAATATATTTTAATGCAAATAAATAAATATTGGATGTGTTTAGAAAAATATTATTTGATCTTATATAATAAATAACATTAAAATTATAAATATATTAATAATATAAAATATAAAAATTAATTATAATAAGATAATAAAAGGAATTAAATAAAAATGCAGGAGGGTGTAAATAATGTTGGGCTAGTAAAATTGGGGAGTGTTAACAACATGGGCCAATATCCAGATATTGGATTTGGCGCAATAGCGCAGAGGGGTATGTTTTATACCTATGCAGTAAAATGGAGGGTTCAGGGAGTATGGGTCCAAGTCTAGATATTGGACTTGGCCCATTAAGCCAAGGGGGTATCATTTCTTCACATGGTTAGCAAAAACAAAACAAAGGGGGGTTTACGGAGTAGGGCTTTTGGCCCAGGAAGTTGTATGAGCGGCCCAACGAGAATGAAGGGTGCGTTAGGTTACGTGTGCGCGCGTGTACAATGCTACAATGGGGATGCATGATTTGAATTATTTTATTGAGGTTGTGTGGTTGATATCTGGGTGCATGAAGCACATGATCATGGGGAACAATATATTTTCTTTCACATTCTATTTCGTCATTTTCATCTTACCCCTCGCCTCTCTCCCTAAAACACCCTCTCTTCCTTATCTCGCCAAGTCTTAAACAGGAAACCCTAACCCCCCTTTCAACCCTTATGCGGCGGCGCTCCTAAATCTAACCTTATCCACAACCCAAATCACATAACAAAAATAATAAAAAAGCTAAGTTGTTTACCTTCGGTCGTGTCTGTTCTTCGAGCTTTGCGGTTGCTTTCGGTTCCTCGATCTCTCCTCTAACTTCGCTTCTCTGTTTGTTTTGCAGGTGATGGTGGTGGTGATGATGAAGGCTCAGCGGCACTTGGGAGAGCCAGGGTTTTAGATATTAAAATCCTAAGCTGGAGCGGCGGATTTGCGGCGGCGGTGATGGAAATAGGCCCTTTCTATTCTTCTTTTTTATAAACAAATTTCTCTTATGTAAAATTTCCCTCTTAAATTTTTCTTTTTCCCCTTATGAATTTTTTTAGGGTTAATTTATAGGCGTTTGGAATAGAATAATTTAGGAAGGTTTGTTAGAAATGTCGTTACAGATTTTTGATTGAAGGAATTAAGGATTTTTTAGAGATTTGTTACAAATTTGATTTGTTTGTAAATTGCCATGGATCTGTAATTTACGCTTTGTACTGTTTCTGTTTTAATTTTGTACTGATTTGTTATGTAAATTTTTTATTAGATTTTGATCAATTTGATTCTGTTTGTGTTCTAGATAATCAATGCAAGATTTTCTCTTTTTGATTTCGATTTGAACAGTGTTTGTTAGTCTTAAAACATGCGTTTTTTTCTCCAATTAATTTGAACAGTAGACAGTATAATGTTAAAACAAGTGTTTTCCTTTCCTGATTCGCACAATAGTTGTTTTTTGAAACAAGGAGTTTTTTCCTTAATTGAATTGGGCTTGGGCCTTTGAAGAAATTGGACCATGCGTCTCTTTTGCTTATCAGTCAACAAATCCAAATATCATTTTTAATTAAGTTTAAAATATAATGTTTAATCATAATAATAATAAATATCAATATAATTAATAATAGTAATTATAAAATAATAGTAATGTTAATAATAATAATAATGTTTAAAACAAAACAATTTTTCAAAACAAACCAAAAAGTTGAACGAGCCATATTGTTTTAAATTGGGGCTTAACAAAAAAACGAATTACTCATACACCTCCCTGATTGAAACATACACCCCTTATTTAAAACAGGCCTTATCACCTCAATGGGCCGGTCCAACTAATTACTACACCTCTTAAGTAATAACATACCCCCTTCTATTCATTCAAAAACGGGCTTAACTTTATATGGGCCCTTTCCAATTTAGAAAGGTCCAAGCATTTTTCAAAAATAGCGTAAAACCACCTTCCATAATTTGGAATGAGCTAAAATTTTTACATGGGCTTTCCTGATATAGAAAAACCCATTAAACTCCCTTTCAAGAACTAAACCCCATGAATTTGAATAATATACAAAGCAAAGAATGATTTTTAAAAATAAAAAGATTTGGAACCAGTAGAAAATTTTTGGGGTATGACATCATCCACCTTATTCTCAAGGGGCAAACTGTCAAATGTTAACAACTTCTCCATCCATTCCCCCACCATAATATTTTGTCCAACCTAGGGAAGATCATGGAGCGTTTAAAACTCCTCCATTCCCCGGATCTATACCTTGGCAGAGAGGTTGACTCGAATTGAAGAAATTTTACACAAGCTAATCCGAAGAACAACATTGTAAAAGAGGCAGATTCATACAAAACCTCCACCCTTGAACTAATAAGGGATCCATAAGAGATCTAGAAGTTAGCAAGTTTCCGACGAAACAAGTGTTGTGCTCCTTTTCCTACACTATATAAATGATATATTTCATGACAAAGCTTTTACCTCAGCTCGAAAAAAAGTGAGGTATTATGCCAAGGTGCGCCATGTTTTATTTTTTTATAAAAATAAAAACAACATATTCTCCCGGCTTTTAATAAAAGCGAGGGGAAAAAATTAGGACACACTTCAAATTCCATCTATTATATTTTATGTTTTTATTTGTTTATAAGTGAAAACTAAATAATTTATCCCTTCAGTTTCCTTAATAACCGAGGGATAGAATAATGAAATTTTACTATAAAAGCACCCGTTTAACAGATTTACCCCTAATCCAAAATTATATATTGCCTCCAAAACTAGTATGCATCATTCTTTGGGATGGATTGCAAGACAAAAAAATCTTCAATGTTATTCTATCCTCGAACAAAACATTTTTTTGCCCTTGCAATCTATCCACATAATGGTGTTGCTGTTGTATTTTGGAACAACTCTCTGTTAAAAATGTCAGAATGTTCCCTATGATAGATTGCAAGTGTAGAATATCATTCTGGTTTCCAGGTTAAACAAAGAAGGTTGTTCAACCTCTGAAAAGATATATGCGATAGAATTTGGAATTGCAGCGATGATGGTGAATCTGGATTTTTTAATATTCTGTGTAAATAATATAATGTTTTAAAAAATAAATATTATTCACCTCGATTTTCTTCTAAAATTGAGGGGCTTACTTATTTTATTTTATTTTCTATTTAAAATAGAAAATACATTTCCCCTTGGTTTTATAAAAACTGAGGGAATATGTTACACAACTACAATAATGAATCTCTACCTATATTCTTAAAGGAACAATGCTCTAGATATTGCTAAGACATCAACCCACAAAAAACTTTCTACATCCACCACTATATATCTTTCTTATGAAATCATTTTCCTTGATAACATTTGCTCAAGATAATGAAATTTTGGAACTTAAAAAAGCTTGGAAAAATTCTCAATAGTGGATTGCAAGTGCATAAAAAACATTTCTAATATTTGAAACTAGGGGTATTCGCAGTCCGATTTATTTCGGTTTTGAGAGAATATGATACCCAAACCAATAAAAAATATATGGATTAGTTTGGATTGGATTTTTATATTTTCGATAAAAAGAAAACCGAACCAAACCAAGAAATAACAAGTTGGTTTGGGTTGGATTGATTGGATACATTAGAAACAAATGTGCACAAATATTTAAAAAAAAAATCTAATTTACATCAACTAATTTTCCATAATAATATAAATTTTTTAATGTTTTTCGTTTCTTCATATAAGTTGTGAATGTCACAAATGATGTGTTCTAGATTGGTCCAATGACTAGAATTGGCCCAATCCGCTTCTACCCTTGGCACGACCCAACAACAGTGGCCCAACTTTCTGGTCGACCACGCCCTAAGCACACGACCAGCTATGCCTGACATACACGCCTAACCAGATCAGCAAATGTCTCCCGTCAGCCTGACACGAGTCTGGCAGCCACCTAAGAAACGACCAAAACGACCATTTGTCTGTATTCCTTCTTCTCGAAACAAACAGCTACTTACGAGCATACCTGCCCGTTTAGATCCAGTCCTGGAAGTTACCTATTTTTACGGACCCACTTATCTAGGCCCAAAAATAGGAACCAATGGCTACACGCCGAGGGAACATTATATAAACCCTCACACATACGAGGACCAGGTATCCAGTATCGAATATCAAATATTCATCTACGAAACCCTAATACTTTCCATGTATCTCTTTGCTCCCACACTTACTTGATTGTCGATGTGCCTTGTAGGTACAAACCCTATCCCCCCATTTTCTCGTCAACTTCTCAGCCCGTCAAAGATCATCCTCCGACCATCTTGCAGGTTCTGATCAACCGGTAAAACCAGTGGTGCCGTCTGCGGGAACTATATTCCCCATTTTTGTTCCCCGAAATCTGAAAACTAAAGATCCTCCTCATTCATCAATCATGGTCGACCATGATGATCACCAGCTACTTAGAAAAACTGTGGTCTCCCCGCCATACAAGACCAACAGAAGCCAAGGACATCCTCACCTCGAGGATAACTTCGGCGCCCGTGACGGACATACTGCATCCTCAAATTCCATCGATGCTGATCACAACAACAATCTATTATTGGACGAACAGTTTCCCAAGACCCCGGTCAAAGAACATCCCAAGATTCTACAACCGGTCCCTATTCTGCAGAACGTTGACCCAAGTATAGTAGCACTGATCACTGCCCTTAACCAAACCAACTCCCTCATCCTCCAGTAGAGAAAAAGGATGGGGGCTCTGGAGAGAAAACGGTCGAGGTCTCTCCCTTGGAGATACCGATGAAATAACTCCCCCAACATATCGCCTCTCCGAGGTGGGCATCCTCTAAGAAAGGAAAGGCTCAATGTTTCTTTCTGCAAGGAACATGATCGAGCATCTCCCAAGAAGGATAAAGAATCTCTTCCTTCTCCTTCCAAGAATATGAAGAGCACATGCAAAGTCGACGGCAACAGGTCACTATCACCCAAACCGAGGCGACAAGGGCGAAGCCCCTCCCCTCGATGAGATAATGACGCCCGACGAGGAAGAAGCCATCACTCCCCGCCATCATATCCAGAAGAGAATGATGACGACGAGCCTCACGGTCCGTTATTGAAATAAATTATGGAGGCACGACTCCTGGTCGGACTCGAGAAGCTACCCCCGTTGGGATCCTACGATGGTACGGCTAACCCAGATGACCACATAGAAGACATCGATGCCCAAATTGATTACTGAGGCGTGAAGGGCATAATCAAATGCAGGTTGTTCCTGACCACTCTAAGAAAAGGTGAGATGGCTTGGTACAAGAGTCTGCCCGCCGAATCTATCACTTCTTGGAAACAGCTGGGAAATATATTTTTGTGGCACTTCACTGCCTCCCACCAACATTCAAAATCAGAGGCATTGCTAGAAGTGATTATCCAGGGCAGAGATGAGTCTCTGTGAGCATATATCGAGCGCTTCAATAAAGAAGTCGTGCGGGTCTTAATGATCGATGCCATGAAGAAGTACCTTTTTGAATGAGGGCTTCGTCCCCACATCGACTTTGCAAAGGCCGTGGGCATCGAAACTCCAGTTGCGCTCGAGTCCCTCCTCCTCAAGGCTCAAGCATAGTACGAGGAGAAAGAAGCAGCCAACAATGTTAGAAATTCGAGGCACCGAGAGAGCGCCAAGTCCTTGAAAAGCGACAAACCCTCGACGTCTCGTCGGGGGGGGGGGGGGGGAGAAGCGGGAAGATAGATATCAGGAATCCAAAGATTACAAGGGGCCTGTTGGTCAGTTTTACGACTACACCCCTCTGATCACCTCGAGGGAGCATATTCTGACCGAATGTGCCAACTCAAAATTCAAATAGGCTGGGGTACGCTTTCCTCGCCAGACGCCCGCCAAGCCTGGAACCGACAAGAGTAAGTATTACGGGTTACCCAAAATCCATGGTCACAACACTGACGATTGCATCCATCTCAAGGATGCGATCGAGATGTTGATCTAAGACAGGCACCTCAAGCAGTATAAGACGGAGAAAAGGGTGCCCGCGAGGATCCTCCAGAAACAAAAAGCATCGAAGAGGGGAAGGAGTCCCCCGATAGAAGCATCATAGCGGTCTCCATGAGCATCACGTGACCAGAAGACTTCTACTTCCTGGACATGGAGGATATCCCCCTATACTTCTCCTCAGATAGTCCCTGGGAGTCTTTCCCGCTGCGATAATCATCTCTGACGGAGGATTCAATAAGCACACAATAGGGTTCGTAAAGAGAAGGTTCAATCATCTTATCAAAGCCAACTCCGACATGGACACTACCCTCGATAAGTTTAGGGGAGGCTCTCATCCCATCGTATTCTACCAAGAGGAAAAATTTAATGTTTGGTGTATTCTGGTCGATCAAGAAAGCTCAGTAGACATCATGTAAACCCGATTGTTCACCACTCCCTAGCTGAATAAAACCCACCTGACCCAGTATGTGGGCTCAGACCTCCAGGGCTTCAACAGGGCCAACATCAAACCTCAGTGTTAGACGATGTGATGGATCTAGAGGGACGGGGGGGGGGGGGGGGGGGGTGAATAGATCCCTTTAAAAATTTTGCGCATTTTGTAAAATTGTTTTTATCAGAGAGCAACAACCATGAATCTGATCGTCTAAACTTTACGTATTGGAAAGATCGGATATGCGAACCAATTTGATGAAAATGATGAGAATAGAATCACAATTAAAAATGAATATGATGAATCACTTTAGCAAGTTTAACAAGGTGTTAGTTATTACCAATTAGTTGCGGAGAAGATAAAGCAAATTTGTGAGTTGTAAATTCACGAAACACTTGGTGTACGTACTACATAAGGTTTGGTTATACTCAAATTGTAGTGATTATAGCGATTCAAATGAATGCTATATGAGTTTTAAATTTTAGTTTATCACTACAATTATTTTGTATGAATGAGAAAATTGATAACTCACAAATTTAAGCAAATAGAAATCAAATGCAGAAAACTAAAATGGACACAGTATTTGTTAAGGAAGTTCACCCTGTTGTCCCCGCGTGGGCTACTCTGCCCCCAATTCTAGAATCTAGAATTAGGATATGAAATTAATTTTGCAAAGTTTATAAGAGAAGATACAATCACCATAATTCAAAGTCAATTGATGAATGTTATATGTTTCACTCCTTTTCCCTTTATTCCAGATGAATCAAGTATGCCAAATCTTAAACAAAAACTCCTTCTACCTTGAATGATTTTGTACTCAAGAAAATTGGCCCCAAATCCTTCTTCACAATCCTCCGGTTATCGCTAACCGATTGAAAACTCCACGGTCTTCCAATCCCTTAGCTCGGCAGAATTCAATGAAGCAAAGATTTGTGATAAAAACCCCCAATCTTGGAGGACAAAACCCCAATGGTTTTATTCAAGAAAAAACCCACAAAGATCTCTACCCAAATCTAAAATTGCACTTTCAATTCGGACATTATCAACACAATCCCAAGAACTTGATCAACAAAAATGATTGTGTGTATTTGTTGATAATTGATGAGAGGTTGAAGATGAAGAGAACTCTTGTGTATATCTTTCACTTTTTCGGGTTGTTATGCAAAACAGAGGCCAAAAGAATATTTATAAGTCATTCCCATGATGTAACAGCATAGCAGAAAAATGAGACAATTTAGCGATGTGTCGACTCATGCAGGGTATACAGAAGGCGTGCACCTTCCCGAGCAAGAGAGGTTTGAATTCCTTCAGTTATGTGCCGAAGCACTGTTTGATGCACCGACTCATGTTTTCCCAGAACTATGCGTCGATGCATAGAGAAGGCGTGCACCTTCTAGAGCGAGAGAGGTTGAAATTCCTTCAGTCATGCGCCGACTCATTCCCTGATGAGCCGACTCATGTTCTCCAAGAACCATGCATCGATGCATAGAGGAGGCGTGCGCCTTCCCGGAAATTTCCAAGCCAAAATCTTCTTCTCATGAGCCGACCTAAGGTTCCATGAGCCGGCTCATGCAGTCTATTTTGAGATAAATGTTTGTTTTTGATGTTTCTCACTTGAACCTGTTTGAAGCAAGACATATTTGCACAAATAGGTTTTTGACAATCATTAAAACCCAGTTCTTTCAATTTTTCCCTCACATACTCCCCCTTTTTGATGATGGCAAAAACCGCAAATATGAATCGTCTTGCAAATCATCCAATTATCCTCCCCCTGAGATATTGCATATTTCTGTTGTGGCTGTATTCCTTTCCTTCTCCCCCTTTGACAACATCAAAAAGAAACAAGGACATGGATTAAGAGAACCAAAAACATATAGTGACCAATATTTTGCAACTTTGCAAAAAGAACACAAACTAACATACACACAATATGAAGCAAGTGCAAACAAAAATAGAAGCAATAACCAGTAAAGTAAAACAATACGATGTTCATTGTTACAACCCAAAATAAAACACAAAGTAGTACGGGAGTAAAATAGTTTAATACAAAACCATGATAACATAAGCATAATAAGCAAGAAATAAAGTTCCAAGCATTGACTAATGTTGTTGTTCCTCATTGTCTTATGGTTAGTTTGGTGGAAAGCGAGCCATGAAAGCCGACTGAAAGTTTGCCAGGTTTGAGTTTTGTGTTTCTATCATTTCATGAAGAGTGTTATATCGGAGGTCTTGGAGGCTAGCATAATTATTGAACTGAATGTTTTGAAGGTTAACTATTACAACAATATTGTTAATTAGTTCAGTTTCTAATACCATGTCTTAATGATGGTGGACGTGCATTTCCTCAAGTTTGCGCATCACTTTGTCATTGGATCTATGAGGCTCATGGTTATCATTGCCATCGTTGATTTCTTCCTCCTCTTTAACACTTTCTAGATTCTCAGTACCAAATTCATCGCCCTCAATATTTTCCATTTCATCATCCTGTTCAACATCTTCATTTTGATCCATTACTGAGTTAGACCTCACAAAGTACTTATACTTACCAATCTGGGGATTCCATTGATGACCCATAAGTGTGAGAGTTTTAGAGGTAAAATCTGAATCCAACAGAATAGGTGTTGGTGAAATACCAGTAAGATTAAGGTTTGCTTCACTGATAATTCCATGAATGAATGATGGATACCCCAAGGCAGATCCTCTATAGGAATCCCTCAATGCAAATAACCGGCTAGTGATAAAATACGGCCAATTTATCTTAATTTTGTTTAGAATGACCCAAATTAACATAACCTCAGGTTGATCAATACGGGACAACCCACCATTTTTGGGGCTAATTATCCTTGACACAATCCATTGCACAATTCAAGCCAGAGGAGCTAATTGACCTGTTGTGACAATTTTTGGAAAAGCAAAACTTTGCACAAAATTCTCAGGATATGGTCGTTTTAGCATGGAGTTCAAGGCATGTTTGAAGTCATAGTCTGGAGGAAGCTCAGTGTCGGTGATTTTAACAGTATCAGTGTCAAAAGGGAATAACTTAAAAGTTTTCAAAATTTCATCATCTACTTTGACAACCTTATCAACAATTCAGTATGAACATTGGTGATCAGAGAATTTACCTTGTATACCCGCATATAATACCTTGATGAGTACCTCGTTGTAGTCTCAATCCAACTCAAGGAATGGAAACACCTTTTGATTGTCCAACATTTCCACCACATCTGAGATATGCAGGCGTTTGAGAGTGTTACGGAAGGCACAGAATTGCCTAACCAACCTTCTTCTAGCAAACTTTTCATCATATTTTTCAGTGAGATCGAAAGGAAGAAGTGACAGAGGAGTAACCTGAGTTTGATTTGAATAACTACCTCTGATACTCCTTTTCTTTGTTTCCCTAGAAGCCATGGATGAAGGTTTGGAGATATTTGGAGTTGAAGTGACACAGTGGGTTTTTAGGGTTTTGAGATTTTGAGAGGGAGGCCAGATGAATTTCTAGCAAGAGGGAACAACAACACAACAAATAGATGCATGTAATTTCAGCCACACAGTATAAACTAGGGTATGATGGTATGCCAAACCACGATGCGTCGACGTATGCAGGGATGCGTCGACGCATTCCAGCAAGATAGGCGTAAATGAGTTTCTCAATCAGGCGTGCACCGCCCGATCCAAATTATAGGTCGGCTCATGTATGTAAAGTTTTGAAATTTCTTGTATTTCATGGCATGTAGGTTTTATAGACATTAACTGAACAATGTAAACAAGTACGCATGCACAGAAGCAATAACACACAAAGCATTTAGTCATTTTATAGCACCAACATTTAAGCAAAATGATCACTAATGAGAAAGAGTAGGAAGGATATTACCGAACGTATTTGAATGACACGATGCCCTCACATGTTGCCAACCCAAGATGATATTCACGAATCATAGAGACACAAAGATAAATAAAGGTAATGCAACTCATTGGATTTGCGATCTATCCGAAATATCAAGGACACTGAGTTCCCTAAAAATATGAAAGAATGGTTTGGTCGCAAGTGGTTTTATAAAAATATCGGCAAGTTGATTTTTGCTATCAACATGCTCAAACACGACTTCACCTTTCTCAACATGATCCCTAAGGAAGTGCCTAATTTCAATATGTTTAGTGCGCGAGTGTAGAACTGGATTTTTGGTTAGATTGATGGAACTTGTGTTATCACAAAATATTGGAATATGATTAAGTTTTAAATCATAGTCGAGTAATTGTTGTTTGAGCCATAAAATTTGAGCACAACAATTACCGGCTGCAACATATTCCGCCTCGGCCGTTGACAAAGCAATTGAAACTTGCTTTTTTCTATGCCAACTAACTAAGGAGTTTGAAAATAAATGACAAGTGCCACTTGTGCTTTTCCTATCCAATTTTCAACCCACATAGTCGGAATCGGAATAGCCGACCAAAGAACAATCAATACCCTTGGAGAACCAAAGTCCATACTTAGGAGTTCCACAAAGATACCTAAGTATACGTTTTACAGCTTTTAGATGACTCTCTTTAGGACAAGATTGATATCTAGCACACATGCAAACAATAAACATAATGTCGGGACGAGAAGCAGTAAGATAAAGAAGAGACCTGATCATACCTCTATACCTTTTTACATCAACCGGCTTACCATGTTCATCCCGATCAAGGCTAACCGCGGTAGGCATTAGAGTGTCAATAACTTTTGAGTTTTCCATATCAAAGCACTTGAGTAACTCATAGAAATACTTTGTTTGGCTAACAAAAGTTCCTTCCTTGAGTTGTTTGATTTGAAGATCTAGGAAGTAGTTTAACTCCCCCATCATGCTCATCTCAAATTCACCCTGCATCACTTTAGAAAATTCTTTGACCAAGGTGATGTTAGTAGACCCAAAAAGAATATCATCAACATAAATTTGCACTAAGATGGAGTGATTTCCTTGGCGCTTAATGAATAAGGTTGTATCAACCTTCCCTCTTGAGAATCCCTTTTCTAGTAAGAACTTGCTAAGCCGATCATACCAAGCCCTAGGGGCTTGCTTAAGACCGTACAAAGCACGTTTAAGTTTATAAACATGTTTAGGAAACTCGTGATTTTAAAATCAGGGAGGTTGAGATACATAAACTTCTTCATTAATATAACCATTTAAGAATGCACTCTTAACATCCACTTGAAATAGCTTAAAGTTTTGTGAGCATGCATAAGCCAATAACAAGCGTATAGCCTCGAGTTGGGCAACCAGAGCATAAGTTTTTTCATAGTCGATGCCTTCCTCTTGGTTATACCCTTGAGCAACAAGACACGCCTTATTGCTAATTATGATTCTATTATCGTCAATTTTGTTCCTAAATACCCATTTAGTACCAATTATTCGATGGTCTCACGGAGGGGGGACAAGGTCCCAAACCTCATTTCTCTTGAATTGGTTTAATTCTTCTTGCATTGCTAAAAACCAATGTTCATAGAATAAAGCTTCTTTAGGGTTTTTAGGATCAATTTGAGAGATGAATGCGAAATGATAACAAAAGTTACTTATCTTAGACCGTGTAGTTACTCCCTTTGATACCCTCCAATAATGTTGTCAATGGGATTATCCTTGGTTTCTTTCCATTCCAAAGGAGGATTTATTTCATTTGTTGGTTGAGTGTCTTCTTCTTCTTTTCTAGACACCTGATCCATCTCCCCTTTTTCTTTCTCAAGTATGGGCTCATTACTCTTTTCATCTTGATCATTGAGTATCCTTTCCGAAGAAGCACCTGCACCATTAAAAGAAATACCCTTTTCGACCATTTTTGGACAGGATTCATCAAAGGAAACATGTACGGATTCTTCCACAATTTGTAACCTTTTATTAAATACCATATATGCTTTACTAGATTGAGAGTATCCGAGAAAGATACCTTCATCGGCTTTTGAGTCAAATTTGCCAAGATTTTCTTTGCCATTATTTAATACAAAACATTTACAACCAAAGACACGGAGATGAGAAACATTTGGTTTTCTACCTTTCAAAAGTTCATATGGTGTTTTGTTGAGCATATGACGTATCAAGATCCTATTTAGCATGCAACAAGCCATATTAATGGCATCGTTCCAAAAGTATTTTGGAAGACTATGTTCATTGATCATAGTTCTCCCAAGTTCTTCTAGAACACGATCTTTACACTCAACAACTTCATTTTGTTGAGGTGTTCTAGGAGCAGAAAAATTATGATCAATGTCATTTCTTTTACAAAATTCATCAAAAAAGTGATTTTCTAATTCACCTCCATGGTCACTTCGGATGGTAACAATTTTTGTATTCAAATTGTTTTGAGATAATTTGGAAAAATTTTCAAAAGCATAGAAAGTATCACTTTTGTTTGCTAAGAATATCTTCCAACAAAATCTAGAGTAGTCATCGACTATAACAAAGCCATAATAATTTCTACCTAGACTTTTAATTCTAGATGGTCCAAATAGGTCCATATGGAGGAGTTCAAGTGGTTTCGTTGTAGAGATGACATTTTTAGATTTAAAAGAGACTCTTGTTTGTTTACCCATTTGACAAGCATCACATAGATGATCTTTTGGAAATTTGATTTTGGGTAAGCCAATCACAAGATCTTTAGATATGATTTTATTTAGCAAATCAAAACTAACGTGTGCTAATCGCCTATGCCAAAGCCATGAGTCTTCACTCATGGTGACTAAGAATTTAGCACCTGTTAGGGACACATCATTCAAGTCAAGCATATATATATTTTTTACCCTCAAGCCCTTAAACACATCCTCTTTCTTATTGTTATGTTCGATTATGCGTTCATCCTTTAGAAAATAAATTTTATAACCTTTGTCGCATAATTGACTAATGCTAATAAGATTGTGTTTAAGGCCTTCAACTAATAGGACATCTGAGATAATGGTTGATGATGGATTACCTACACTACCTTTATCGAGTATTTCTCCCTTGTTGTTATCACCATAAGTAACAAGACCTTTCTTCTTTTCTACAAAGTCAAAGAATAGAGAAATGTCACCCGTCATGTGTCTTGAGCAACCACTATCGAGAAACCATCTTCTCTCGAGAGGCTCAAGACATTCCACCTAAAATATCAAACATGGTAGATAGGTACCCAACATTCATTGGGTCCTTGAGTGTGAGTTGAACATTTGTTGCCTTTTGGGAACCATTGGTATATGCCTTTAGGAATTAAGAGTCTCATAAATCGAAATTTACTAATGGTATGTCCCTTCTTGCAACAATATAGGAAAGACATATCTAAGTGAGATCTACTCTTGCTATCTTGATCCCTTACTTCATAGGTATATTTTTTATATGGATTAATCATACTTTTCCTGAAGTTTGAGCGATCGATAGCAAATGTAATCTTAGGTTGTAAAGCTTTATCTAGTTTGGTTTTGAGAGTTCTAACTTCTTTTTGCCAAACATGACAAGTTTCACATCCATGCCAATTAAACCAAGGTCTATCTTCTTTTTCACATTTTACTTCAATATTTTCGATCATAGATGCTTTAAGAGCTTCTAATTCCTTTTTGGAATTGGAAACCTTTTGTTCTTGATATGAAAAGATTTTCTTGTTTGAGGCTAAGCGTTTGAAAGCTTCCTTAGCCTCTTGATGTAAAATATTGAAGGAATTTAACAATTCTAAATAAGACATTTTATCAACATGATCATACTTAGCATGACTTACATTCTTTTTCTTATGATGATGAGCCATTAGACAAAGGTTGACTGTTTCTTCTTCATCACTTGAGAAACCTTTACTTGAGGAATCACTATCACTATCCCAAGCAATGTATGCTCTTCTAGCTTTGGTTGGTTTCTTTTGATTTTTGGCCTTGGCTTTGTCTTTCTTCAAACAGGGGCAATCCGGCTTGTAATGACCGGGTTTGCCAAAATGGTAGCATGAACCTCGTGACTTAGGCTTCTTACTTTCATCTTGCTTGGTTGGTTGAGAGTGGCGTCTATAATTGATGAGATTCTTATCTGAATGCTGAATTTCGTTTTTCTGGAGAAATGTATTGTATTTTCTTACAAACAGACCCATAACCTCATCCGGACTCTCATCGTCATCACTTGATTCACTTGTACACTAAATTGAGGTGGATGACTTGGAGCTTGAAGCCTTTAGTGCTATATACTTCTTTTCCAAGTCCCTTGACTTTTACTTCTTTTCTTTATTTTCATGCTTTCCAAGGATTATATGCTCTTGCTCATGTTCTTGAAGCTTACCCCATAGTGTTGTGAGATCCAAAGTATTTAGATTATTGGCTTCCTTAATTGACGGAACTTTAGGTTGCCATTCCCTGCTAAGGCATCTCAAAATTTTGTTAGTCGTAACAGAATTGGATATTACATGACCAAGTGTATGCAAGCGATTCATTATATCAGAAAATCTCTTTTGCATGTCGGTGATGGTTTCACCTTGCTCCATGCGAAAGAGATCAAACTCTTGCGTCAAAGTATTGATTCTAGCCAATTTTACATTGTCTGTGCCCTCATGGGTGACTTGTAAAGTGTCCCACATTTCCTTAGCCGTAGCACAATGTGAGACCCGGAAATACTCAACAACTCCTAGAGCTGTTATGAACATGTTTCGTGTTTTCCAGTCATAGGCATAATTTTTCTCATCTTTTTTATCCTATTGTGCTTCCGGTTTTGGAACGGTTATCCTGGCAGCATTTTGCATAGTTATTGCAACTGGCCCATCTTGGATAACCTTCCATATTTTCCTATCAACAGACGTGATATATACACGCATACAATCTTTCCAATAGCTATAATTTTAACCTGTGAAAATAGGTGCTCTATTGTACGCCCCTTTTATATCACAATCCTTTTCTAGAAGTTGTATGTGAAGCACTGGATAAACCAGTGCTCTGATACCACTTGTTAGACAATGTGACGGATCTAGAATGGGGGGGGGGGGGGGTTAATAGATCCCTTTAAAATTTTTGTGTGTTTTGTAAAATTGTTTTTTATCAGAGAGCAACAACCCTGAATCTGATCATCTAAACTTTACATATTGGAAAGATCTGATATGCGAACCAATTTGATGAAAATGATGAGAATAGAATCACAATTAAAAATGAATATGATGAATCGCTTTAGGAAGTTTAACAAGGTGTAAGTTATTACCAATTAGTTGTGGAGAAGATAAAGCAAGTTTGTGAGTTATAAATTCACCAAACACTTGGTGTACGTACTACACAAGGTTTGGTTATACTCAAATTGTAGTGATTATAGCGATTCAAATGAATTCTATATGAGTTTTAAATTTTAGTTTATCACTACAATTATTTTGTATGAATGAAAAAATTGATAACTCACAAATTTAAGCAAATAGAAATGAAATGCAGAAAACTAAAATGGACACAGTATTTGTTAAGGAAGTTCACCCTGTCATCCTCGCGTGGGCTACTCTGCCCCCAATTCTAGAATCTAGACTTAGGATATGAAATTTATTTTGCAAAGTTTATAAGAGAAGATACAATCACCACAATTCAAAGTTACTTGATAAATCTTATATGTTTCACTCCTCTTCCCTTGATTCCAGATGAATAAAGTATTCCAAATCTTGAACAAAAACTCCTTCTACCTCGAATGATTTTGTATTCAAGAAAATTGGCCCCAAATCCTTCTTTACAATCCTCCGGTTACCGCTAACCGATTGAACACTCCACGATCTTCCAATCCCTTAGCACGGCTGAATTCAATGAAGCAAAGATTTGTGATAAAATCCCCCCATTTTGGAGGACAAAACCCCAATGGTTTTATTCAAGAAAAAACCCACAAAGATCTCTACCCAAATCTGAAATTGAACTTTCAATTCAGACGTTATCAACACAATCCCAAGAACTTGATCAACAAAAATGACTGCGTGTAGTTGTTGATAATTGATGAGAGGTTGAAGATGAAGAGAACTCTTGTGTATATCTTTCACTTTTTCTTGTTGTTATGCAAAACATAGGATAAAATAATATTTATAAGTCATTCCCATGATGTAACAGCATAGCAGAAAAATGAGACAATTTAGCGATGCATCGACTCATGCAGGGTATACAGAAGGCGTGCGCCTTCCCGAGCGAGAGAGGTTGAAATTCCTTCAGTTATGCGCCGAATCACTGTTTGATGTGCTGACTCATGTTTTCCCAGAACTATGCGTCGATGCATAGAGAAGGCGTGCGCTTTCTCAAGCGAGAGAGGTTGAAATTCCTTCAGTCATGCGCTAACTCATTCCCTGATGCGCCGAATCATGTTCTCCCAGAGCCATGCATCGAAGCATAGAGGAGTCATGCGCCTTCCCGGATGTTTCCAAGCTAAAATATTCTTCTCATGAGCCGACCTGAGGTTCCATGAGCCGGCTCATGCAATCTGTTTTGAGATAAATGCTTGTTTTTGATGTTTCTTACTTGCACCTATTTGAAGCAAGACATATTTGCACAAATAGGTTTTTGACAATCATTAAAACTAAGTTCTTTAACTTTTGCCCTCACATACCCCCCCTCCCCCCCCCCCCCCCCCCTTTTTGATGATGGCAAAAACCGCAAATATGAATCATCTTGCAAATCATCCAATTATCCTCCCCTGAGATATCACATATTTCTGCTGTGGCTGTAATCCTTTCCTTCTCCCCCTTTGACAACATCAAAAAGAAATAAGGACATGGATTAAGAGAACCAAAAACATAGAGTGACCAATATTTTGCAACTTTGCACAAAGAACACAAACTAACATACACACAATATGAAGCAAGTGCAAACGAAAATAGAAGCAATAACGCATAAAGTAAAACAATACGATGTTCATTGTTACAATCCAAAATAAAACACAAAGTAGTACGGGAAGTAAAACAGTTTAATACAAAACCATGATAACATAAGCATAATAAGAAAGAAATAAAGTTCCAAGCATTGACTAATGTTGTTGTTCCTCATTGTCTTGTGGTTGGTTTGGTGGAAAGCGAGCCATGAAAGCCGACTGAAAGTTTGCCAGGTTTGAGTTTTGTGTTTCTATCATTTCATGAAGAGTGTTATATCGGCGGTCTTGGAGGCTAGCATAATTATTGAACTGAATGTTTTGAAGGTTGACTATTCCAGAAAGATTGTTAATTCGTTCAGTTTCTAATACCATGTCTTCATGACGGTCGACGTGTATTTCCTCAAGTTTGTGCATCACTTCGTCATAGGATCTATGAGGCTCATGGTCATCATTGGCGTCGTCGGTTTCTTCCTCCTCTTCAGCACTTTCTAGATTCTCAGTACCAACTTCATCTCCCTCAGCATTTTCCATTTCATCATCCTTTTCAACATCTTCATTTTGAACCATTACTGAGTTAGACTTCACAAAGTACTTGTACTTACCATCTGGGGATTACATTGATGACCCATAAGTGTGAGAGTTTTGGAGGTAAAATCTGAATCCGGCAGAATAGGTGTTGGTGAAATACCAGTAAGACCAAGGTTTGCTTGACTAATAATTCCATGAATGAATGATGGATACCCCAAGACAGATCCTCTAGGGGAATCCCTCAATGCAAATAACCAGCTAGTGATGTAATACGACAAATTTATCTTAATTTTGTTTAGAATGGCCGAAATTAACATAACCTCAGGTTGATCAATACGGGACAACACACCCTTTTTGGGGAGAATTATCCTTTACACAATCCATGGTATAATTCGAGCCAGAGGAGCTAATTGACCCGTTGTGACAGTTTTTGGAAAAGCAATACTTTGCACAAAACTCTCAAGATATGGTAGTTTTAGCATGGAGTTCAAGGCATGTTTGAAGTCATAGTTCGGAGGAAGCTTAGTGTCAGTGATTTTAACAGTATCAGTGTCAACAGGGAACAACTCAAAAGTTTTCCAAATTTCATCATCTACTCTGACAACCTTATCAGTGATTCTGTATGAAAATTGGTGATCAAAGAATTTACCTTGTATACCCGCATAGAATACCTTGACGAGTACCTCGTTGTAGTCTCCATCCAACTCAAGGAATGGAAACAACTTTTGATGGTCCAACAATTTCACCACATCCGAGATATGCAGGCATTTGAGAGTGTTACAGAAGGCACAAAATTGCCTAACCAACCTTCTTCTAGCAAACTTTTCATCATATTTTTCAGTGAGATCGAAAGGAAGAAGTGACCCAGGAGTAACCTGAGTTTGATTTGAAGAACTACCTTTGGTACTCCTTTTCTTTGTTGCCCTAGAAGCCATTGATGAAGGTTTGGAGATATTTGGAGTTGAAGTGACACAGTGGGTTTTTAGGTTTTTGAGATTTTGAGAGGGAGTCCAGATGAATTGCTAGCAAGAGGGAACAACAACACAAAAAATGGATGCATGCAATTTCAGCCACACAATATAAACTAGGGTATGATGGTCTGCCAAACTGCGACGCGTCGACCTATGTAGGGATGCGTCGACACATTCCAGCAAGATAGGCATAAATGAGTTTCTCAATCAGGCGTGCACCGACCGATCAGAATTATAGGTCGGCTCATGTATGTAAATTTTTGAAATTTCTTGTAATTCATGACATGTAGATTTTGTAGACATTAATTGAACACAGTAAACAAGTACACATGCACAGAAGCAATAACACACAAAGCATTTAATCATTTCATAGCACCAACATTTAAGAAAAATGATCACTAATGAGAAAGAGTAGGAAGGATATTACGGAACATATTTGAATGACATGATGCCCTCACATGTTTCTAGCCCAAGATGATATTCACGAATCATAGAGACACAAAGATAAATAATGGGAATGCAACTCATTGGAGTTGTGATCTATTCGAAATATCAAGGACACCGAGTTCCCTATGAATATGAAAGAATGGTTTGGTCGCAAGTGGTTTTGTAAAAATATCGTCAAGTTGATTTTTGCTATCAACGTGCTCAAACACGACTTCACCTTTCTCAACATGATCCCTAAGAAAGTGGTGCCTAATTTCAATATGTTTAGTGCACGAGTGTGGAACTGGATTTTTGGTTAGATTGATGGCACTTGTGTTATCACAAAATATTGGAATATTATTAAGTTTTAAATCATAGTCAAGTAATTGTTGTTTGAGCCACAAAATTTGAGCACAACAATTACCGGCTGCAATATATTCTACCTCGGCCATTGACAAAGCAACTGAAACTTGCTTTTTTCTATGCCAACTAACTAAGGAGTTTGAAAAGAAATGACAAGTGCCACTTGTGTTTTTCCTATCCAATTTGTAACCCGCAAAGTTGAAATCAGAATAGCCGACCAAAGAACAATCACTACCCTTGGAGAACCAAAGTCCATACTTTGGAGTTCCACAGAGATACCTAAGTATACGTTTTACAGCTTTTAGATGACTCTCCTTAGGAAAAAATTGATATCTAGCACACATGCAAACAATAAACATAATTTCGGGAGGAGAAGCGGTAAGATAAAGAAGAGATCTGATCATACCTCTATACCTTTTTACATCAACCGGCTTACCATGTTCATCCCGATCAAGGCTAACTGTGGTAGGAATTAGAGTGTCAATAACTTTTGAATTTGCTATATCGAAGCGCTTGAGCAACTCATATCAATACTTTGTTTGGCTAACAAAAGTTCCTTCCTTGATTTGTTTGATTTGAAGACCTAGGAAGTAGTTTAACTCCCCCATCATGCTCATCTCAAATTCACCCTGCATCACTTTAGAAAATTCTTTGACCAAGGTGATGTTAGTAGACCCAAAAATGATATCATCAACATAAATTTGCACTAAGGTGGAGTGATTTCCTTGGTGCTTAATGAAGAGGGTTGTATCAACCTTCCCTCTAGAGAATCCCTTTTCTAGTAAGAACTTGCTAAGCCGACCATACCAAGCCCTAGGGGCTTGCTTAAGACCGTATAAAGCACGTTTAAGTTTATAAACATGTTTAGGAAACTCGTGATTTTCAAATGTGGGAGGTTGAGATACATAGACTTTTTCATTAATATAACTATTTAAGAATGCACTCTTAACATCCATTTGAAATAGCTTAAAGTTTTGTGAGCATGCGTAAGCTAATAACAAGTGTATAGCCTCGAGTCGGGCAACCGGAGCATAAGTTTCCTCATAGTCGATGCCTTCCTCTTGGTTATACTCTTGAGCAACAATACGCACCTTGTTGTGAATTATGATTCCGTTGTCGTCAATGTTGTTCCTAAATATCCATTTAGTACCAATTATTCGATGGTCTTGCGGAGGAGGGACAAGGTACTAAACCTCATTTCTCTTGAATTGGTTTAATTCTTCTTGCATTGCCAAAAACCAACGTGTGCTAATCGCCTATTCCAAAGCCATGAGTCTTCACTCATGGTGACTAAGAATTTAGCACCTGTTAGGGACACATCATTCAAGTCAAGCATATATACATTGTTTACCCTCAAGCCCTTAAACACATCCTCTTTCTTATCGTTATGTTCGATTATGCATTCATCCTTTAGAAAATAAATTTTATAACCTTTGTCGCATAATTGACTAATGCTAATAAGATTTTGTTTAAGTCCTTCAACTAATAGGATATCTGAGATAGTGGTGGATGAGGGATTACCTACACTACCTTTACCAAGTATTTCTCCCTTGTTATTATCACCATAAGTAATAAAACCTTTCTTATTTTCTACAAAGTCAAAGAATAGCGAAATGTCACCCGTCATGTGTCTTGAGCAACCACTATCGAGAAACCATCTTCTCTCGAGAGGCTAAAGAAATTCCACTTGAAATATCAAACATGGGATATAGGTACCCAACATTCATTGGGTCCTTGAGTGTGAGTTGAACATTTGTTGCCTTTGGGGAACCATTGGTATATGCCTTTAGGAACTAAGAGTCTCATAAATCGACATTTACTAATGGTATATCCCTTCTTGCAACAATATAGGCAAGACATATCTAAGTGAGATCCACTCTTGCTATCTTGATCCCTTACTTTATAGGTATATTTTTATATGGATTAATCATACTTTTCCTGAAGTTTGAGCGATCGATAGCAAACATAATCTTAGGTTGTAAAGCTTTTTCTATTTTGGCTTTGAGGGTTCTAACTTCTTTTTTCCAAACATGACAAGTTTCACGTCCATGCCAATTAAACCAAGGTCTCTCTTCTTTTTCACATTTTCCTTCAATATTTTCTATCGTAGATGCTTTAAGAGCTTCTAATTCCTTTTCGGAATTGGAAACCTTTTGTTTTAGATATGAAAATATTTTCTTGTTTGAGGCTAAGAGTTTGAAAGCTTCCTTAGCCTCTTGATGTAAAATATTGAAGGAATTTAACAATTATAAATAAGAAATTTTATCAACATGATCATACTTAGCATGACTTACATTCTTTTCTTATGATGATGATCCATGAGACAAATGTTGACCATTTCTTCTTCATCACTTGAGAAACCTTTACTTGAGGAATCACTATCACTCTCCCAAGCAATGTATGCTCTTCTAGCTTTGGTTGGTTTCTTTATATTTTTTGCCTTGGCTTTGTCTTTCTTCAAATAGGGGAAATCTGGCTTGTAATGACCGGGTTTGCAACAATGGTAGCATGATCCTCGCGACTTAGGCTTCTTACTTTCATCTTGATTGCTTGATTGAGAGTGGCGTCTATAATTGATGAGATTCTTATCCGAATGCTGAATTTCATTTTTCTGAGGAAATCTATTGTATTTTCTTACGAACAGACCCATATCCTCATCCGGACTCTCATCGTCATCACTTGATTCACTTACACATGAAATTGAGGTGGATGACTTGGAGCTTGAAGCCTTTAGTGCTATAGACTTCTTTTCCAAGTCCCTTGACTTTTCCTTCTTTTCTTTCTTTTCATGCTTTCCAAGGCTTATAAGCTCTTGCTCATGTTCTTGAAGCTTATCCCATAGTGTTGTGAGATCCAAAGTATTTAGATCACTAGCTTCCTTAATTGCCGTAACTTTAGGTTGCCATTCCCTGCTAAGATATCTCAATTTTTTTTTAGTAGCAACAGAATTGGCAATTACATGACCAAGTGTATGCAAGCGATTCATTATATGAGAAAATCTCTTTTGCATGTCGGCGATGGTTTCACCTTGCTCAATGCGAAAGAGATCAAACTCTTGCATCAAAGTATTTATTCTAGCCAATTTTACATTGTTTGTGCTCTCATGGGTGACTTGAAAAGCGTCCCACATTTCCTTAGCCGTAGCACAATGTGAGACCCGAAAATACTCATAAACTTCTAGAGCTGCTATGAGCATGTTTCGTGCTTTCCAATCATAGGCATAATTTTTCTCGTCTTTTTCATCCCATTGTGGTTCTGGTTTAGGAACGGTTATCCCGACAACATTTTGAATAGTTATTGCAACTGGCCCATCTTGGATAACCTTCCATATTTTCCTATCAACAGACGTGATATGGACACACATACAATCTTTCCAATAGCTATAATTTTCACCTGTGAAAATGGGTGCTCTATTGTACGCCCCTTTTAGATCACAATCCATTTCTAGAAGTTGTATGTGAAGCACTGGATAAACCAATGCTCTGATACCACTTGGTAGACGATGTGACGGATCTAGAAGGGGGGGTTGAATATATCCCTTTAAAATTTTTGCGCGATTTGTAAAATTGTTTTTATCAGAGAGCAACAACCCTGAATCTGATCCTCTAAACTTTACTTATTGCAAAGATCGGATATGCGAACCAATTTGATGAAAATGATGAGAATATAATCACAATTAAAAATGAATATGATGAATCGCTTTAGCAAGTTTAACAATGTGTAAGTTATTACCAATTAGTTGCGGAGTAGATAAAGCAAATTTGTGAGTTGTAAATTCACCAAACACTTGGTGTACGTACTACACAAGGTTTGGTTATACTCAAATTGTAGTGATTATAGCGATTCGAATGAATGCTATATGAGTTTTAAATTTTAGTTTATCACTACAATTATTTTGTATGAATGAGAAAATTGATAACTCACAAATTTAAGCAAATAGAAATCATATGCAGAAAACTAAAATGGACACGGTATTTGTTAAGGCAGCTTACCCTGACGTCCTCGCATGGGCTACTCTTCTCCCAATTCTAGAATCTAGAATTAGGATATGAAATTAATTTTGCAAAGTTTATAAGAGAAGATACAATCACCACAATTCAAAGTCACTTGATGAATCTTATATGTTACACTCCTCTTCCCTTGATTTCAGATGAATCAAGTATGCAAAATCTTGAACAAAAACTCCTTCTACCTTGAATGATTTTGTACTCAAGAAAATTGGCCCCAAATCCTTCTTCACAATCCTCCGGTTACCGCTACCCGATTGAACACTCCACAGTCTTCCAATCCCTTAGATCGGCTGAATTTAATGAAGCAAAGATTTATGATAAAAACCCCCAATTTTGGAGGACAAAATCCCAATGGTTTTATTCAAGAAAAAACCCACAAAGATCTCTACCCAAATCTGAAATTGCACTTTCAATTCGGACGTTATCAACACAATCCCAAGCACTTGATCAACAAAAACGATTGTGTGTAGTTGGTGATAATTGATGAGAGGTTGAAGATGAAGAGAACTCTTTTGTATATCTTTCACTTTTTCTTCTTGTTATGCAAAACAAAGGCCAAAACAATATTTATAAGTCATTCCCATGATGTAACATCATAGCAGAAAAATGAGACAATTTAGCGATGCGTCGACTCATGCAGGGTATACACAAGGCGTGCGCCTTCCCGAGCGAGAGAGGTTAGAATTCCTTCAGTTATGCGCCGAATCACTATTTGATGCGCCGACTCATGTTTTCCCTGAACTATGCATCGACGCATAGAGAAGGCGTGCACCTTCCTGAGCGAGAGAGGTTGAAATTCCTTCAGTCATGCACCGACTTATTCCCTAATGCACCAACTCATGTTCTCCCAGAACCATGCATCGATGCATAGAGGAGGCGTGCGCCTTCCCGGATGTTTCCAAGCCAAAATATTCTTCTCATGAGCCAGCCTAAGGTTCCATGAGCTGGCTCATGCAGTCTATTTTGAGATAAATGCTTGTTTTTGATGTTTCTCACTTGCACCTGTTTGAAGCAAAACATATTTTCACAGATAGGTTTTTGACAATCATTAAAACTCAGTTTTTTCACTTTTTCCCTCACACTTGGGGGTATGTCAAACTAATTGTCACCTACGGGGGATGGGTGACCGCCAGAGCCATCAAGAATCAATTTCTAGTAGTGGACTGCCTGTCTCTCTATCAATGTATCTTCAGAAGGCCCACCCTAGCCAAACTGATTGTGGTGCCCTCCACTTTACACCTTAGGATGAAATACTACACTATCGAAGGCTTGGTCACCACCCTCCACGGGGATGTCCAGGAAGCAAGGAGGTGTTTTGAAGCTTCGGCCAAGGGTCTGAGTTCCATCAATGCTCATCTCCAAATGGCCACCAGATTCATCTTCCCTCCAGCTATGAGGATCCCAAGCCACTACCAAGGGTCGACGTCATTGACCTCGACAACCGTTTCTCCAAAGAATATTGCATGAGCGAAGGAGAAAGGGGAAGGAGCCCATTGTCGAAGGGGATAACTCATCCCCGACTGTAGATAGTGAGAAGCCTTCAGATCCCATGCGGCCTATTCCAGACGGGGATTTCAAAACCATCCCCCTCGGGAATGATCCTTCCAGAGGAGTTAAGATCAGAGCCGACCTCCCCGACCTGGCGAAGAGGCAACTTAAAGCTTTCTTTAGGGAGAATGCTGACATGTTCGCCTAGAGTGCATCAGAAATGCCCTGATTGGACCCAGAGATTGCATGTCACCATCTGACAATAGATCTCGCCCTTAAGGCAGTTGCTCAGCATAGGCGGAAGCAGTCTCCCAAAAATACGAAGGCTGCCGAGCAGGCTGTCAAAGACCTCATAGATGCACATTTTATTTCTGAAGCCCAATACACAACCTGGCTCTCAAATGTAGTCCTCGTGAAAAAATCTAATGAAAAGTGGCGCATGTGCATTAATTATACCGATCTCAACCGGGATTTCTCGAAAGATGCATACCCCTTCCCCAATATCGACAAACTGGTTAATAACTTGGCCGATTTCAAATTATTATCTTTCATAGGTGCATGTTTTGGATACAAACAGATTCCCATGAAGAAAGAGGACAAAAAATACCGCTTTATGACCGAATCGGGCAACTATTACTACAATGTAATGCCCTTCGGCCTAAAAAACACGGGCGTTACATATCAGTGCATGATGAACAAAGTTTTCCGCAACGAGATAGGCGACATGCTCGAAGTCTAAATGGACGACATGATCGTCAAATTGACGGAAGAGGACTACCATGCCCTCCACCTAAAGAAAGTCTTCGAGTAGGCCAGGAAATGTCGGATGCGCTTTAACCCAGAAAAATGCACCTTTGGCGTATGGGCAGGTAAGTTCCTTGGGTTTTACATCCTAGAACAAGGAATCGAGGCTAACCCTAACAAATGCCGAGTATTTTTTCTGAGTTTCAAACGCCCACTCCAAAAAAAATCCATTCAAATCCTGAACGGCATGCTCACTTCACTCTCCTATTTCATGGTGAAATCCGCCCAAAACACGCTCCTCCTCTTTAAACTTCTCCGTGAAAAAGCTGCCTTCAAATGGACGGACAAATGCTAACAAGCTCTCACCCACCTGAAGCAAGCATTGTTGCAACTGCCCGTCCTTTTTTGACCAGAGAAGTATGAGATCCTCTATCTCTATTTGGACATAACCTCCAAAGCAATAAGTGTTGCACTAATCAAAAGAAACCCCAGAGGGGCAGAAGCCTATCTACTTTATGAGCAAAGCCCTGCAGGGTCCCGAAGTAAGATACCAGCAAATCAAAAAAGTGGCCTAGCCCTCATCAACGTAGTAGGAAGGCTCAGACACACTTCTTAGAACACACCATAGTCATTCAGACATAGCAACCAATAAGGTAACTGCTCGGTAGCAGGCAGGATGCTAAAATGGTCGTTAGAACTCTCCGAATTCGACATCTAGTACGAAGGAAGGAAAACCCTCAAAGCCTAGGAACTGGATGACTTTGTGGTTGAAATGACTTCACCCGTACCCTCGGAAGAGACGCGCTGGTAGACAATCTTCGTCGATGGTGCCTCCAGTTCAACAGGAAGCGGAGCGAGAATCATCCTGGAGAATGAGGAGGGGATCCTAATTGAAGTCTCCCTCGCATTACTCTTCCCGAATCCTAACAACCATTCATAATACGAGGAATTCTTAGCAAGGTTACGCCTGGCCGAAGATCTGGGAGCTGGGGAGGTGAAGATCTTCACTGACTCTAAACTCGTTGCATCTCAGGTCCGAGGGGAATATCAGGGGAAAAACAATCACCTCGCTGAGTATTGGGCCATGGTCCAAGAAAGAAAGAAGAAATTCAAATCTATGGACGTACATCATGTTCCCCGTGAACATAACGCCGGAGCAGACATCCTGTACAAACTAGAGAGCAGAAAGAGAAAAGGGGGGAATAAGTCAGTGATACAAGAAATTTTTCCTGGAATGAGTACCCAGAGACCCCCCTCAGTTGGATGACCCATATACACAACTACCTTACAAAATTGGAGCTACCCGCCGACTCAAAGGAGGAGGCCGTGGTCAGGCGAATAGCCTGCTCCTACGTCCCGGTCGAAGGAAAATTGTATAGGAGAGGGTTTTCCCCTCCCCTCCTCAAATTCGTTGACCGGAGCGACACAAATTGTATCCTGCTCAAAATCCATAAAGGGATAAATGGCCAACACCTAGCAGAAGATCACTCACCAGGAAAGCTCTGCGAGCGGGATATTACTGGTTGTAATACGGTGAGAGAACTGACTTGGTTGTTTTGTGTTTTATCGCAATTGTTACAGATAGCAAGATTCGCCACCGACTTTTCTTTTATCCAATAAAGGAAAGGGTGAAAAGAACAGTAAAGACCTTTGATATTATTTTCTTGATTCAGGGGGTAGATTATGAAAAGGGAAGGTGTTAGCACCCTTTTCATCCATATTTATCTATGGACTCTTAGTTTCTTGCTAGATCATGTCTTTTGTTTGAAAGTGTGCTTTGTGGTGTGGGTTTTGAAAGTATTTTGAAAACGTCTTTGTAATGGTTCTCGTCTCTATAAGAACGCGTACAAAGTGTTGTTTAGAAAATAGTTCAAAGAAGCGTTTGTGGAATTTGTTTTTTAAAAGTGATTTTGAAGAGGTGTCTTTGTAATGGTTCTCGTCTCTATAAGAACGCATACAAAGTGTTTGTCTTTTAAAAATGTTTCAAAATGAAAGTGTTTGTGTATAAAATGTTTTTGTTGTGAGCAAGCGAGAAACTAGGAGCATTCTACCTACTCGAAAGTTCTTTAGTGTTATTTTCCTCCTCCTTTAGATGTTGCTATCTTACCATTGATTGGTAAGAAGCCTTATCTTTGGATGTAAAGGGGCGGGCTTGAGTCATCGTATAGACATGATAGCAATGTTGTGAGATATCTTAGCATTTCTCTTGAGGGACTAAGATCATTTTTAAGGCAACATTCAAAGCGTCATCGAGGGACTATGATCTTGTATTTTTTGATTGTTTTTGCTAAGATGTCTCACATGCATAACATAACCATTTTTCACAAGGCAACAAGTGGATTTAACCCTATAGGTGCAAGTGTGCAAGTGTTTGTATTTCATGCTTGATTTATCTTGAATTAGGGATTTCTAAGATTTTATCTTCCCATACAAATCCTAATTACTAGCATTTATATGAAAGCGATAAATTGCGGAAAGTAAATATCCTACATTATTACAACCACTTGGGGGATGAGGTGTACAAATTTACAAATGGGGGTTGCAAGAAATTAAAGTCCTAAATATCTATTACAACCATATTGAAATAATGTACAAGAATTAAAATGTAAAATAAATTTGCTTTGTTTTTGTTAATAGAAGAAATAAATTTGCTTAAGGAAATGTTTTTAGTCTTTTTGTTTTAAAAGAAATAAAGAAACGTATATGGATATATAGTATTTTTGGTGTTTTTGATTAATGAAAATAAAAGTGATGATAAAAATAATAATAAAATAAAAGTTAGAGTCAGCGTGTTTATGAAAGAATAGAAATAAGAGAGAGCAGAAGTTCTGATTCAGGCGCGCTGCAAATCAGAAAGAAAATGTTAGCAGAAATGGGGAAAGCCAGAAGTTCTGGATTCAGACGCACTAAAGTTATGGGGTTGCTAGGAACAAAGGAAAGCCTAGAAGTTCTGATTGCTGAGAGAGCCTTGAAGTTCTGATGCAGCTGGAAACCTAGAAGTTCTGATGCAGTTGGAAACCTAGAAGTTTTGATGCGGATGGAAACCTAGAAGTTCTAGTGTTACTGGAAACCTAGAAGTTCTATTGTTACTGGAAGGCTAGAAGTTCTAGTGTTACTGGAAACCTAGAAGTTCTATTGTTACTGGAAGGCTAAAAGTTCTAGTGTTACTGGAAGGCTAGAAGTTCTGATAATGGGTAAGTGGGGTGACAATAATGTTGGATGAGAATATCTAGAAGTTCTGGTCCAGGAGTACTGTTTTCACAAACAAATGGAGGGATTTATCTAGAAGTTCTGGTCCAGGAATATTGTTTGACAAATAATGAGGTAAAAATGTTAAGAAATAAACATAAAAGATGCTTCTGGGGCTAGAACCCAGGACCCTTAACACTAATGTCTTATGCGCGCGCTCTCTACCACTAGAGTGGCTATACATCCAGTATTAGAAGAAAAAACATAAATATATATCATAATTGAAATTCTAATAAAGAACTTCATCTTCTTCTTCGCGCCGCCCAGAGTATCTGCAACTTAGTCATTTCTCAACAAAAATGGAAAATGCAAACATAGAAGTTAAGGAAAATTTCATCATGGATTCAGAAATACAAAGCATCAAAACTGTAAACCAGAACAAACATGAATTTTGCTAATCCTAATTCTGAACCCTAATTTCCTCAAGAAGTTCTGATATGAAATTCCCTCTATTTAGGCTATGTAAATGAAATCTATAAATATGTATAGATTCAGAGCATGATATCTACATTGTATCTTTGAAATTGCAAGCCTAACAATACCTAAATAATGAGATGAGAATCAGAAGAAACTTACCTTACAGCTGTAAATTGTTCTATGAGTTAGAGCCTAGTTCAGACTGCTGTGATGTTCTGGTCAGCTTCCTCAAGTTCCCAGAAATCTAAAGCAACCCTGAATTTGAGTTATGGATGGTTGGAAAGCTCTGGAGCAGTCAAGGTGCAAAGTTCTGACTTTTGAAATGGAGATTGGTGAAGACTGTATTATAGTTTGAAAATAGAAGTTGGGAAGGATTCTACGTGTATACTAGAAACTGTGTGGGTGATTTGGCCAAGAAACACACAAGGGAAATTAGAGTTTGGATGCAAAAATATGAAACTAGCAGGTTTTGTGTTTGTGTCGCAGTTTCAGGTTCTTGGGATTTTCCAGCAAGGTTTCTGGGCTTTTTTTCAATCTAATCCCCCACTTTCAGTTTGCAAATGAAGTTTAATTTATAGACAAGGGATTTAGAAACTTGGAGAAGTCAGGAGTACAACCATCATGTGTTGTGAATCGTTGACTTGTTTTTGAAGCAAGTTTAGACAAGCGTGTTTCAAGGCAAGGTGGGGTGGTTAGCAGCTTTAAACACGCCTAATATAAGTTTGTAGGCATGATTTGTGGGGAATTACACTCAGAAACAAAGTAAAGTATGGGCTCAAAATAAACTTTGTACAAAAGTTTGCTTTTCAAGGACAACAGTAGTACTTTTATGCTACACGTGGGAAGATCTTTTGGATAAAAGCTTAAACACTTGGATAAAGACTCAAAAGTTTGTGTGAGAATTAAATGATGATGAGATTTAACAAGCAAGAAGGCCTGCAACATGAGATTATGTAGCCTAGCTTGAAACTAGATCAGAAGTTCAGAATAAACGTAACTTAAATTAAGAACAAATGTCCAACTTCTGATATTTGATTCTTCCTGCTTCAGCATGATCTTAAGGAGTTCTTATACTTTTCAAAAATCTTGTAACATGCTTTGTAACCCCTCTTTGAATCACTTTTGCAAACTCTGATTTTACCTACGTGAAAATTGGCCCAGAAGTTTTGAACAAATTCTGACTTGGAAATGCTCAGAATTTACTAAGTGTTTTAGTTTCATGGACGTGCCTTCAAGGATGTATAACTTGAAATCCCAGCATTTCTAGAAGGAGTTATGTCCTGCAATGTTTTAGATCTCATTGATATCTACAACTCTTGTGTCATAAGTTCTTCCTGAATCATCTTGTATCATGATGAAAATCTGGCCCGAAGTTCTGAACTTATCATACTTTCTTAACACTTAGAAAAATTTCTAAGTGTTTAGAACTTTGACTTTTCCAAAGTAATTTTGAATTTTGATTTTCTTGATGAAACAACTTCATATTCTAACATGTCTTAATGAAATGTGACTCTTGAAACTTGATTTTGATCCAAAAGTCAAAGTTTGACTTTTCAGTGTGCATTTTGACCATTTTGCCCTTGTGCCTATTCCAAACTTAAATTGATGTATCAGTGCTGCAAACTTGAGTCATGGACGATCTTGTGAGAAAATTCTTGATAAATGAGAGGGAACATTTTGGGGTACAACAACTTCCCCTATTCAATCTTCTTAAACCTGGAGAGTTATATTGGCGAGTCCGCCATTTGTGACTTGAAGGTGGAAGATGATTGAACACTAAAGTTCCCAGAAATTTGCACTCGATGATGTGTTAGTTAACTTTGTAGGGAATGGGCTTAAATATTCCATTTGGGTAGATGATGGAGAGTTGTCGAAGATGGGCTTATAGATGCCATCCAAAGTGACTGGGGAAGGTATCCGGATAAATCTTTTGGTTGATTTAAACTGAAATAGTAGATATCTTTTGCCTGTTTTTACCTGGAAGAGATAAATCTAACCAGAAGGGATCTTCATTTGCCTGTTGTTAATCTGGAAGAACTAAATCTAACCATAAGATGTCTTTTATTCACCTGTCTTTAACTGGAAGAACTAAATCTAACCAGAAGAGGTCTTTGATTCGCTTGTCTTTAACTGGAAGAAATAAATCTAACCAGAAGAGGTCTTTATTCGCCTGTTATTAACTGGAAGAAATAAATCTAACCAGAAGAGGTCTTTGGTGATCACCTATTATTAATTGGAAGAAGTGAATCCATCCAGAAGAGGTCTTTGATTCACCTGTTATTAACTGGAAGAAATAAATCTAACCAGAAGAGGTCTTTGATTCGCCTGTAATTAATTGGAAGAAATAAATCTAATCAGAAGAGGTCTTCGGTGATCACCTATTATTAACTGGAAGAAGTGAATCCATCCATAAGAGGTCTTTGATTCGCCTGTTATTAACTGGAAGAAATAAATCTAACCAGAAGGGGTCTTTGATTCTCCTGTTATTAACTGGAAGAAATAAATCTAACCATTAGAGGTCTTTGGTGATCGCCTATTATTAAGTGGAAGAAGTGAATCCATCCAGAAGAGGTCTTTGATTCTCCTGTTATTAACTGGAAGAAATAAATCTAACCCGAAGAGGTCTTTGATTCACTTGTTATTAACTGGAAGAAAAAAATCTAACCATAAGAGGTCTTTGGTGATCGCCTATTATTAACTGGAAGAAGTGAATCCATCTAAAAGAGGTCTTTGATTCTCCTATTATTAACTATAAGAAATAAATCTAACCATAAGAGATCTTCATTTGCCTGTTATTAATCTGGAAGAAATAAATTTAACAAGAAGAGGTCTTTGATGATTGCCTATTATTATTTGGAAGAAGTGAATCCATCCAGAAGAGGTCTTTGATTCGCCTGTTATTAACTGGAAGAAATAAATCTAACCAGAAGAGGTCTTTGATTCTCCTGTTATTAAATGGAAGAAAAAAATCTAACCAAAAGAGGTCTTTGGTGATCACCTATTATTAACTGGAAGAAGTGAATCCTTCCAGAAGAGGTCTTTAAATCGCATGTTATTAACTGGAAGAAATAAATCTAACCAGAAGAGGTCTTTGATTCACCTGTTATTAACTGGAAGAAATAAATCTAACCAGAAGAGGTCTTGATTGATTTTTCCTGCAAGGAAGAGGGTTAGTTGCATGCAGAAGTATGCATGGCGTGATGATGTTCTCAAAATAAATTATATTATGTTGTATGCATGTGTTATATGATGTATGAATGTGAAATGTTATTGAAGTGTATCTTTTTCTGGGAAAATAAATCCTTGACAAATGTTGGGGAGCCCTGGGAAATGAAACTCCAGACCTCCACTGTGGATGAAGAGTATGCTCCTCTTCAGACCCTGTTTTAGGATGTTTTCGCTGGGAATCCCTGTTTTATTGTTTGAGGAGAAATCCGCTGGGGAATATTGACTTTGCATGAGGGAACTCTGTAGAGAGTGTTGATTTCCGCTTGGGGAAAAGAGTTTAGGAGTCTTAGCTGTTCGTTTCTATACTGGGGAGTTATTCCTGACTGGAGAGAATCGATAGTTAGCTGTTATCTGGTCGAAAACAAGGCTTGGCGGAAAATTGTTGAGGATAATGAAGTTAACTGTTATCTAGTCATATTCCAGGCTTCACAGTGACTTAATGGGGAAGACTAAATTAACTGTTATCTAGTCGCATTATGGGCTTCGCGGAAAATTACTTGGGAGAGTGAAGTTTAAATGTTATCTGGTCGGATTCCAGGCTTCGCAACAACTTACTAGCATTAAACTTCTATCTGGTCGGATTCCAGGCTTCAAAGTAAGTTTCTGAGGTGGATGAAGTTAATTATTATCTGGTAGAACTCCAGGCTTTGTAATAACTTACTTGAAAGGATGAAGTTGAACTGATATCTGGTTGTGTCCAGGCTTCACAGTAACTTGCTTGAAAGTATGAAGTTGAACTGATATCTGGTTGTGTCCAAGCTTCACATTAACTTGCATGAAAGGATGACGTTGAACTGATATCTGGTCATGTCCAGGCTTCACAGTAACTTGCTGAGGTTTGTAGAAGAGTCTACTGAAGAAGAGGGGTTATGGTCCCTTGATTTGTAATAGTCTGAGAGGAAACTTCAAGATGGGGAATCTGTAGTTTGTTGGGGAGGTAAACCTGGTTACCAATCTGCTTGAGAGGTGTTTTCTTTTGGCATAAATCCTTTAGGATTCTTGAGCTCAACTCCAGTTGGGGAGAAGTTTTTAGAGATTGAAACTTTGGCTGGGGATAATCCTATGAAAAGGATTTTGTGAGGGATTTGTCACAGCCACAAGTAACAAGTGTTGTAGCATTTCAAGAAAAATGTTTGCCTGACCGTACGTAACCTTTTGTTGGAATTCACATTTAATGCCCCAAGTGATTCAGATACAGACCCGCCCCTGGTATATTATATATTTCTTGAGAGATTTCTTGGAATCTTGACTAGATTGCCCCAATGTGTTAGATTGTGACACATCATGCCCCCTTTCTTATAGGAGATCTATTATTGGAAGTGTCTTCCCACTTGAAGTGATTTTTTTCACTGAGAGAGTCTTTGTTCACTAGATACTCGTCGTGTGAATTTCTCCGATGTCAAACAAATAGCCATATGCAAACAGCGATATTCAAAAAATGCAGAGTTTATGCTTGTCTTGAAGTTTTAAAAATGCGTTTTAGCAGATAAAAGAATTTTTGTAAGAAAATTCAACTCAGGATTTGGAGTAAGCCTTACAGGAGTCAGGATGCCTTTGTAACAGTATGCTTTCTAACTAACCTATGCTTCAATTAGGACTTTTGAAGGGTTGTAACATGGCTTGGTTCACAGTTTAAGAAATAAAGGATAAAGCTCAACGTGTATTTGTACCTGCTCGTTCTTTGTGATGCTCTTCAGTCCTAAACTCAATTAATTGTGCGTTTGAACTCTAATAGAGTATGAAATGGAGTTTTAGTGATGGTTTAGACAAGCTAAGTTTGTTGGAAGGCAGTCATTTTTGTATCCTTTTCTTTTTTGTGGAGGATTTTTAGGACCCCTTTTTTTGATTTTGTTATCCCTACTTTTTCCTGAAATGTTTCCTGTTTCGAGATTACAGTCAGCGGGATGCCCCAGTTTTTCTTAAGTCTCCTTCATAGGTTTTGACTTAGTGGGCTTTTCTTTTGACAGATAATGACTGCCTTTTTGTTAGGGAACCATCACCATCTTTTGATTCTAGAGGAATGTTTTTGATATCCTTCGTTGTATATGAAATGAGAGTTTGCGGCTGAATGCGCATTTGAATTAACTGAGAGACTACCCTGCCCCGGGTTTTGATTAAAGGTTTCAGTTTGTGTAAAAAGGAAACTCCTAGTTCTTTGTCTCAAAGGGGTTGACTAGGGATTATCCTCCTTATAACTCCAGTGTTTAGGAATCGAAAGAACACTTGTACATCATCAGCAAGGTCTGTTCAAAAGCACACTGTATGAGAAAATGAAATTGTTTTCGTCATCCTCCCTCTAAAGGCTTGTAAATTTTAAAACAAGAGTTGAATGTCACAAAAAGGAAGAAAATCATAGTTTAAGTATAGTGGAAACAAATGGATTAATTCAAGACAAACATATGCAATGCATTGATGAAATAACAAAGTTTGACATAAATAAATGTTTGAACAATCAAAAGAAAATTACAACTTGAAAATTCAAATGAACAAAAGCCTCTTTGTCTGAACTTGTCATTTCAGGTGGTGTGCCTTTGAGGGACGGCAGAAGAATTCAGTCTGACCATCTTGTTTGAACTCCAGCACTCCTTCGTCAATCAAGTCTTGAATCTTATTTTTCAATTCCCAACAACTATCCGTATCATGAACAGGATTATTGGAATAGTATGCACACATTGCATCAGGATGATAGCTAGGAACGGAGGTACTGGGATTCCAAAGAGGATCCCTTAATGTGACCAAATTCAACTTTAGCAAGTTTTGCAAGACTTGCGATATCGGCATGTCGAGTTTTGTAAACTACCTATCGAATGAGACCCGTTTACGCCGATTATCCTGTCCTTGTTGACGATGTGGTTGTTGGGCTCGTGACATGGCAGCAAATTGGAGAGGTCTACTCTTTACCAAACCGACCTCTTGTCTCATGGGAGGCTGAGTAGTGACTTGATCCCCAATCTTGACCGTTTGTTTCATACGGTTGAAACCGTCTTGATGAAGTTTGTTGACGAGGGTCCTTAGCTCTTCTTATCCCGAGCTAAGTTTTTAATGAGAGCCATCTGGTCCACCAGTTGTCCCATTGTCTGGACTTTCATTGTTGCCATTTCAGTTTGTAGCCGTTCCAAATGGTCATCCTTTTTATTCTCAGGATTTCCCATGATCATGCCCCTAGTGAGGAGCGCCTTCACTTCTTCTTGTCCTTTGGATAGGTTCAAGAACATCTCTTGAAGTTGAGCATTTTGAGTCTAAATGTCCTTGATAGTCTACTCTAGAGCCATCTCTACTAAAATAAATAGTAAGCAGATGAGAGACCTGTGTGGGAAAAGCCTGTCATGATATGATGCATGGTATGTGGATGCAATGTTTTCAAGGACTTAGAAGATTTAAGTTCGTTTTAGAAAAGAAAGGAGCAGACGTCGATTGTATTAATAAGTTTAAATTAATTACAATCATGCCCCTTGGGCTTACAATGTAGGATATAAAGTAAAATAAACTCGTAAGACAAAAAGGTCAAATGCATCCTCTTTGGCACAATGTAAGCGTTTAGATTTCACTCCTCGTGAAGCTATCTCGTAAGCTCCAGGACCTTCTTTTCACTCGTATAGAACTGGGCCTCGAAAGTGTCTCGTTCCTCCTTCAGCTGGATCCAAGCTCTTTGTATGTCTTCAAGAGAAGTTGGCATGGTAGGGTGAGAAATATCATAAGGAACATCTCCCTTAACTAATGGCTCCATGATGATAGGCAAGGTGGCAGGGTATGGCATGCCGAGTCTTTGAGCCCAAGTTCGTACCCACTTAGAATAAGGCTCTAAAGGAATTGAATTCTTACGCCCCAATGTATTGCTATCCACTTTGTTTACCATCCTCCAAGCTCGTATAAATCTCTGATGGTAGCCTTGATTATCACTCTCATAGTCGAACACCAAACCTTGGATGAGTGCATTGTGAGGTCCATCTCTTCGTGCATAGCCAAATTTTTATAATGCAAGAGAAGGGTTATAGGTGATACCCCCCCTAATTCCAAGCAAAGGGACATTATGGAATTCTCCACAACGATCAATGATAGTAGTATCCTCCAAGGATCGAGAACACTAATAAATTCCAGAGTGTGTGAGGGACATCATCCTTTGAGACCAAGTTAATCCTTGCTCGTTCCTCAATGTTGACCGAGGTAAGTGAGAAGTAAACCACTTAGCGAGTAGGGGAATGCAACACAAGAGAGTACCCCTTTTCTTTATTGTACGAGTGTGGAAACAATGTAAAATGTCTCCAAGCAAAGTAGGTATAGGATTACGAGAGAGGAAGACTTTGATGGCATTCACATCTATGAATTGATCCAAATTGGGAAATAGAACCAAACCATAGATGAGGAGGGCCAAGATATCTTCAAAGTCTTGAAAATCTATATCTTCCCAAAATGAACGAGCCTTCTCCAATAAGAACTTGGCTAGGAACCCTTTAACTCCGCTTCTTGTCTCCCAATTTGCTATGATGTCAGCTCTCTTCAGATGGAGGGCTTCGGCAATGACTTCAGGTTTTGGAATCCCTTATAAACCATTGAACGCTATTTGATCATGCACGGGAACTCCTAATAGTAGAGAGAATTCTTCTAGTGTAGGCACCAACTGATAGTCAGGAAAGGTGAAGCAATGATGTATGGGATCAAAGAATTGGAAGAGCACACACATCATTTCTTCTTGGAAATTGGAGGTAGCCAAACTGAGGTGTCGACCACATTTCTTGGTGAAAGGAGAATCTTCAGGCACCCTTGATGCTAATTCTTGGCGTTGAGGGTGCGCTTTCACGAAGTTGATTCAGATGGTATTCCTTCAGACGGGATTCATGGCCTACAAAATAAAGCAAAGATAAATCCCTAAATCCTTGCAATGGTTAGTGAGAATGCTTATGATGTTATGATGTTTATGATGTTATGTACAAGTAAGCAAGTTGTTATGTACACACAAAGCAGATAAGTCTTTAGGTTTAGGCTTACATGGAGTTGGTAGGTAAATCCCCTCTTGAAGTTTAGTCGGCTCAACCTGTCCTAGAAAGTAACCGGGCTCTAGGGAATCTCAATATCACTGACCTTTCTTTTAGGCATTGCCTCAGCATAATCAATCTTTTCTTGCGGCCAAGATATCCCAAAAGTCTGATCTCAATGAGTGTAGTATCGAGTATCAACCAATTTTCAGCTTTCCACTGAAACCGGCTATCTCACTACTTTCTAATGGCCAAGTTGTTCAATTAAGGTTCTAAGTTCAGTTAGTGCTTCATGACACCGCTCAGCGGCCCCGTATTCTCCTTGATTCAACACAAGGGATACCGGTACCAACAAATGCGTCACACTAACGTAACCATTTATTTAACCATATCGGTCTACGCCATACAATTTCCACAATCTATTACTAATTACCTAAAAGGGTGACCCAGATCTGGGTAGAGGATAAAAAACAAACCCAAACAAGGAACCATATTGTAAGGAAAGCAAGTCAAACAAGGAAAGAAAGTAAAGGTGATCTAGCCCTAAGGTAACCCCACTTTTAAGTTTTCCCCAGCAGAGTCGCCAGTTCTATAATATGGTGGAAGAACTGACTTGGTTGTTTTGCATTTTATTGCAATTGTTACAGATAGCAAGAGTCGCCATCGACTTTTCTTTTATCCAATAAAGGAAAGAGTGAAAAGAACATGAAATACTTTTGAGATTATTTTCTTGATTTCGGGGGGTAGATTATGAAAAGGGAAGGTGTTAGCACCCTTTTCATCCATAGTTATCCATGGGCTCTTAGTTGCTTACTAGATCATGTCTTTTGTTTGAAAGTGTGGTTAGTGGTGTGGGTTTTGAAAGTATTTTGAAAACATCTTTGTAATGGTTCACGTCTCTATAAGAACGCGTACAAAGTGTTGTTTGGAAAATAGTTCAAAGAAGTGTTTGCGGAATTTTTTTTTTGAAAGTAATTTTGAAAAGGTGGCTTTGTAATGGTTCTCTTCTCTATAAGAACGCATACAAAGTGATTGTCTTTTGAAAATGTTTCAAAATGAAAGTGTTGGTGTATAAAATTTTGTTGTTGTGAGCAAGCGAGCAACTAGGAGCATTCTACTTACTCGAAAGGTCTTTAGTGTTATTTTCCTCCTCTGTTAGATGTTGCTATCTTACCATTGATTGGTAAGAAGCCTCATCTTTGGATGTAAAGGGGTGGGCGTGGGTCATCGTATAGACATGATAGCAATGTTGTGAGATATCTTAGCATTTCTCTTGAGGGACTAAGATCATTTGTAAGGCAACATCCGAAGCATCACCGAGGGACTATGATCTTGTATTTTTTAATTGTTTTTGCTAAGACGTCTCACATGCATAACATGGCCATTTTTCATAAGGTAACAAGTGGAGTTAACCCTAGTGGTGTAAGTGTGCAAGTGTTTGTATTTCAAGATTGATTTATCTTGAATTAGGGATTTCTAATATTTTATCTTCCCATACAAACCCTAATTACTAGCATTTATATGAAAGCGATAAATTGCGGAAAGTAAATATCCTACGCTATTACAATCACTTGGGGATGGGGTGTACAAATTTACAAAAGGGAGTTGTAAGAAATTAAAGTCCTAATTATCTATTATAACCATATTTAAATAATGTACAAGAATTGAAATGTAAAATAGATTTGCTTTGTTTTTGTTAAGAGAAGAAATAAATTTGCTTAAGGAAATGTTTTTAGTCTTTTTGTTTTAAAAGAAATAAAGCAAAGTATATGGATATAAAGTATTTTTGGTGTTTTTGATTAATGAAAATAAAAGTGATGATAAAAATAATAAGAAAATAAGAGTTAGATTCAGCGTGTTGCTGAAAAAATAGAAATAAGAGATACCATAAGTTCTGACTCAAGCGCGCTGTAAATCAGAAAGAAAATGTTAGCAGAAATGGGGAAAGCCAGAAGTTCTGGATTCAGACGCACTAAAGTTATGGGGTTGCTGGGAACAAAGGAAAGCCTAGAAGTTCTGATTGCTGAGAGAGCCTAGAAGTTCCGATGCAGCTGGAAACCTAGAAGTTCTAATGCAACTGGAAACCTAGAAGTTGTGATGCGGCTGGAAACCTAGAATTTCTAGTGTTATTGGAAACCTAGAAGTTCTAGTGTTACTGGAAGGCTAGAAGTTGTAGTGTTACTGGAAGGCTAGAAGTTATGATAATGGGTAAGTGAGGTGACAATGCTGTTGGATGAGAATATCTAGAAGTTCTGGTCAGGAGTACTGTTTTGACAAACAAATGGAGGGGTTTATCTAGAAGTTCTGGTCCCGGAATATTGTTTGACAAATAATGGCGTAAAAATGTTAAGAAATAAACATAAACGATGCATCTGGGGCTAGAACCCAAGACCCATAACACTTATGTATTATGCGCGCGCTCTCTACCACCGGGGTTCTATATATTTGGTATTAGAAGCGAAAACATAAACATATGTCACAAAGTAAATTCTGATGACGTACTTCATCTTCTTCTTCGCGCACCCCAGAGTATCTGCAACTTAGTCATTTCTCAACAAAAATGGAAAATGAAAACATAAAAGTTAAGGAAAATTTCGTCATGGTTTTAGAAATACAAAGCATCAAAATTGTAAACCAAAAGCAAACATGAATTCTGCTAATCCTAATTCTGAACCCTAATTTCCTCAAGAAGTTATGATATGAAATTCTCTCTATTTAGGCCATGTAAATGAAATCTATAAATATATACAAATTCAGAGCCATGATTTCTACATTGTATCTTTGAAATTGCAAGCCTAATAATGCCTAAATAATGAGATGAGAATCAGAAGAAACTTACCTTGCAACTGGAAATTGTTTTGTGATTTAGAGCCTGGTTCAGACTGTGGTGTTCTGGTCAGCTTCCTCAAGTTCCAAGAAAGCTAAAGCAACCCTTAACTTGAGTTATGGATGGTTGGAAAGCTATGGAGCAGTCAAGGTGCAAATTTCTGACATTTAAAATGGAGATTGGTGAATATTGTATTACAGTTTAAAAACAGAAGTTGGGAAGGCTTCTACGTGTATACTAGAAACTGTGTGGGTGATTTAGACAAGAAACACACAAGGGAAATTAGAGCTTGGATGCAAAAATCAGAAACTAGAAGGTTTTGTGTTTGTGTCGCAGTTTCAGGGATTTTTTTTTCCAATCTAATCCCCCACTTTCAGTTTGCAAATGAAGTTTAATTTATAGGCAAGGGATTTAGAAATTTGGAGAAGTCAGGAGTACAACTATCATGTGTTGTGAATCATTGACTAGTTTTTGAAGCAAGTTTAGACAAACGTGTTTCAAGGCAAGGTGGGGTGGTTAGCAGATTTAAACACGCCTAATCTGAGTTTGTAGGCATGATTTGTGGGGAAGTACACTCATAAACAAAGTAAAGTATGGGCTCAAAATAAACTTTGTACAAAAGTTTGCTTTTCAAGGACAACAATAGTACTTTTATGCTACACGTGGGAATATCTTTTGGATAAAAGCTTAAACACTGGGATAAAGACTCAAAAGTTGGTGTGAGAATTAACTGATGATGAGATTTAACAAGCAAGAAGGCCTAGAACATGAGATTATGCAGCCTAGCTTGAAACTAAATCAGAAGTTTAGAATATATGTAACTTAAATTAAGAACAAATATCCAACTTATGATCTTTGATTCTCCCTGCTTCAGCACGATATGAAGGAGTTCTCATACTTTTCAAAAAGCTTGTAACATGCTTTGTAACCCCTCTTTGAATCACTTTTGCAAATTCTGATTGTACCTACATGAAAACTGACCCAGAAGTTCTGAACAAATTCTGACTTGGAAATGCTCAGAATTTACTAAGTGTTTTAGTTTCATGGACGTGCCTTCAAGGATGTATAACTTGAAATCCCAGCATTTCTAGAAGGAGTTCTATTATTAAATGTTTTAGATCTCATTGAGATCTACAACTCTTGTGACAGAAGTTCTACTTGAATCATCTTGCATCATGATGAAAATCTGGCCAGAAGTTCTAAACTTATCATACTTTCTTAACACTTAGAAAAATTTCTAAGTGTTTAGAACTTTGACTTTTCCAAAGTAATTTTGACTTTTGATTTTCTTGATGAACCACCTTCATATTCTAACATGTCTTGATGAAATGTGACTCTTGAAACTTAATTTTGATCCAAAAGTCAAAGTTTGACTTTTTAGTGTGCATTTTGACCATTTTGCCATTGTGCCAATTCCAAACTTAAATTGATGTATCAGTGCTACAAACTTGAGTCATGGAAGTTCTTGTGAGAAAATTCTTGAGAAATGAGAGGTCAAATTTTGGGGTACAACACTGGTCCACCATGCAACACGATGAAAAAGAGCACGTAAAGAATTGCGACAAGTGCCAACGACATGGGAACATGCACTTAGCTCCCTCGAATGAGCTCAGGTCCCTCTCTTCCCCCTGGCCCTTTGTATAGTGGGGGTTAGATCTCCTCGGGATATTCGTGGTAGGTACAAATCAAAACAAATACTTGATAATGGCCATCGACTATTTCACCAAATGGATAGAGGCGGTAGCATTGGCAAAAATTATCGCCCAAAACGTCTTGCGCTTCTACAAAAGAAACATCATTGCTCGGTTCGGCATTCAGCAAGCGATAGTCACTGAAAATGGAACCCAATTCACAGACCAAGCCTTTCAGGAATTCGTTTCCAAGTTGGAAACCATCCAACACTTTGCCTCTATCGAGCATCCCCAGACTAACGGCCAGGCCGAGTCCACGAACAGGGTGATACTCAGGGGTCTCAGACGAAGGTTAGACGGAACCAAGAAAAGATGGGTCGAGGAGCTGCACACCATACTCTATGACTACCAAACAATAACGCACTCATATACCAAGGAGACTCATTTCCAACTAGCTTATGTAACAGAGGCCGCCATCCCCGTAGAGATCGAGGAACCCTCTAGGCGAACCAAAGTTCCCTAGACGAGAAGATGAATGACACCGCCTTACGAGAAGAACTAAATCTGGTAGAAGAAATCCGAATAGGAGAGACCCTACGAGAGGCCTATCTCAAACAAAAAATATCCATGCCCTACGATACCAAAGTGATACGACGAGAGTTCGAGGTCGGCAGTCTTGTCTTGAAGAGAAATCGCAAAGAATCTCGCAAAGGCAAGCTCGCAGTGAACTGGGAAGATCCCTGTCACGTCCATGCAAAAATAGGGACCGAAGCGTACTACTTAGAAAATATACAAGGGGAACGACTTGCTCGACCATGGAACACTGAAAAGCTAAAACAATATTGTGATACGGTGGGAGAACTGACTTGAGGTTTTGCGTTTGTATTCGCACTTGTTCGGTTTAGAAAGAGTCTCCACCGACTTTTATTTTATCCTAAGGAAAGGTCAAAAAGCACAGGAAAGACCTTTGAGATGTTTTCGTGGGTTCGGGGGGTAGATTATGAAAAGGGAAGGTGCTAGTACCCTTTTCAGCCATGGTTATCCATGGGCTCTTAGTTACTTGTTTTAGATCACTTGCCTTTGCTTTTCAATTGTTTGAAATGGTGCTTTGTGTGTGTGGTTTTGAAAATGTTTTGAAAAAGATGCCTTGTCTAGGCAACCTTTGTAATGACTCTTGTTTGAGTATATACAAAGGTGTATGTATTTTTGAAAAGATGTTTCAATGTTTTTGAAAGTTGTTTTGAAGTTGTATTGTGACGTGTGTTTTGAAATATGGCAAGGATGTTTTGCAAGATTTTTGATCAAGTAACTAAGAGTTGTCTACCCTATTTTACTCAAAGATCTTTCTTATGTTTTTTAACCCTTTTAACAGTGTTGTTTCACCATTGTATTTGGTGAACAACCTTGCATTAGGATGTTTAACGGGACCATCTCGGGTCATCGTATACAATCATTGAAGGCAACTTGTGAGACGCTCTAGCAATTTTGTAAGGGACGAGATCGTTTTATCGAAGGCAACATCCAGGGTCATCGAGGGACTAACGATCTTTGTTTATCGAAGGGACATTTGCTAGAGTGTCTCGTACTCGAGGGACATGATTGCATTTTTCCGAGGCAACAAGCGAGGTTACCCTAGAGGTGCAAGTGTGAATTGTATATTGATTTTCATGCATTTATCTTGTATTAGGTTATCTAGCGGTTGATTTTGAATCTTCGCATATAAACCCTAATTACTATACAGTATATGAAAGGTGATAAATTGCGGGAATTTAAAGTCTAAGCTATTACAAATAAGTATCCGGGGATGGGGGTACAAATGTTTACAAATGGGGATGAGTCTTATCAGAATAGTAGTGTCCAAATATTATTTACAACCAAATCGAATCGTTGCATTCTCAATGTAAAAATATAGCAAGGTATAGAATAAAGAGAATCAAAAGTATTGTATGATGTATATGGTTATTTACAAATGATCAAAATGTTAACCTAATGTATAATTAAGTATTATTATTATTTTTTTGTATTTTTGTTAGTGTTATATAAACAAAAAGGGTTTTAAAGAGAAAAATCAAATAACTTGATAAATTCTATTTTTATGTATTTCAAGTGTGATAAAAAGTATTGTTAATAAAAAATTAATATGAAAAATTAATATATTATTTTTAACAAGAAAGAATTAGGAATTAAGTTATATAAGGGAAATAAGGTGATAATAAGAAAAAAGTATTAGTTTGTAAACATAAGAGAAAATAAAAAGAAAATTAAATGGGCTTTTGGAGTTATGCTTGGCCCAAATAACAACAAAAACGGATTAAGAAAAAAGAAAAAAAGGGGGGGTGTACGCCAGAGTTGATTGGGCTTAAGGGTTTTGTGCAAGGGACAGGCCCAATGTTATTGACAAAGTTTTTAGGGTTTGAGTTGTCTTACTTCAGAATTAGGTTTCACAGTTTTGTGAGCGGCGCTGCTTTCCATCTTCTTCATCGCCTCTTCCTCGTTCTCAAACATGGCTTCTGATGTCTCCTCTCCTCGCCTCAGGCTACCAGACGCCACCTCCACTCTCCTCTCCGCTATTGTACGATGCGATGATAAAGTTACCGATACCCTCATCTTTTTCGTCTTCGTGTGTTTTAGGGCTTTTAGATTTCCACCTTGCATGTTTTATCTTTTACATGTTTTGACCTTTGTCTGCTATTGATCTTTGATTGTTACATTTGTATGAGGTGTAAAAAAGGAAGAGTGGACAATACCTTTAGGTTTTTGTTTCTGAGAGGAGGCGGAGGATTGGACGGCAGCGTTTCTCAGGTGGCCAAGGCGGAGGGAACGTGATGATGCTTGCTGGCTTGTCTTCTGGTACTTCGTATCTTTTGCTTTAAAGTGTTTTATGATGACTCTTTTCTGAAAACACGACTTCTGAGTTTTCTCTTCTTCTTCTGATTGCTTTGTTTATTTGATGATGGCATGTTCTGAACTTTTGCTTATTGTTGTTGCCGTTGATCCTGTGATGAAGCTTGGTTCTGAGAATACCTGTTGTATTATTATTGCTGCTGATTTAGATGTTTGGACTTGCTTTTCTATGATGATTTTAGTTTTGAGATGCTTGTAATAGTTGTTGTTTTGTTGCTTGATGACGTTGAAACTGAAAATTGTTGCCCTTTTTTTTCCACTTCTGGACCTCTTCTTTTTCTCTTGGCTTTGGCATCTGAGTTGGTGTTTTTGCCTATGATGAACTTGGTTCTGAGGCGTTTGTTGGGTTTCTATATGTGTAAGGCTTTGACAGGCTTGTTTGATATCTGGTTTGGATTTGTTGGAGTTTTGGTTTTGACAGGCTTGTTGGAGTTTTGTTTGAACAAGCTTTAAGGCTTGTTGTGCAGGCAGGCTTTTTGGTTACAGGCTAGCTTTTTGGTTACAGGCTTGTTTTTGCTGTTTGGCTTGAGCAGGTTACTGATACAGGCTTCAAGGCTTGTGTTTTTGTTTACAGTTTTGTAGGTTTTATGCAGGTTAGAAGGTTTGTTGGTACAGGCCTCAAGGCTTGTGTTGCTTGCTCGTTTTGTTTGAGTTTGTTTATGCAGGCAGGCTTTGATACAGGCCTCAAGGCTTGTGTTTCTGTTTACAGTTTTTGTACTGGTTTTTTGAGGGCTTTAGCAGGTTATAGTGTTTTATGCAGGTTGTGTTTGAAGTTTTGCTTCTGGTTTAGTAACTGGTACAGGCAGGCTTGCTTGCAACTCAGTTTGTGGCCTTTTTTCTTTGTGTTCTGCCCCACTTTTCCTGAACTGAACTCTTGTTATATTTATCTATCTCTCTTAGCCTGTCAAACTGCAAACCTGCTTTACTTTTTCTCTTTCTCTCTCTCCATAAGCATATTTTATTGCTTAATAGCTCTTTTTCTGAAAAGGTGTTGGCCTGGGAAATGATGAAATTGTTTTTGACAATATTGCTTGCTTGCAATTTGGTTTTCCTCTGCATATTGTCTTATCTTCCAGATTTTCTGCATTGCCTTTTGTGTACTTGTATGCAGCTTTTCTGTTTGATAGCTTAGTTGACAGTTACAGCTTGGTTGACAGTTTGGTTTTCCTTTATGCAACTTAGTTTGCCCAGTTTTGACATTGTAACTTAGTTTACTCAGATTGACAACGCAATTTGTTTGTTCAGTTTGAATTTATGCAGTTTTGTGCATTTTGTTTAATTGATTCATATGCTTGCAAACATTTAATTTTACTTTTCCTCCTTGTGAACCAAGAAGAGAAATATTCTTGCGATTTGCAGAGAGGACGAGCAAAATACGATGAAAACCAAAACAAACTGATTCTGACCAACAACCTTTAATGATGAGTTTTTGCTTATCTGTCTGAAAAGTGCTTTTCCAATTTAACTGTACTGACTTCTTTTTTTGTCTTTGCAGGTAAATACCAGTTCGCGCAAGGGAAGCAACAATAGAAGATGAAGACTTCAAGAGACTTAGAATATAGTTTTATTTTCTTTTTAATTATTTGTAATAAAACATCATTGTAAATATTGTAAATAAATTTACAGTATCTCAATAACATTTGTAACAATAATTAAAAATAAATAAAAATCCTTTGTCTGATATTTCTTTATTTCTTCTGCAATTGCTTATTTAATTATTTAAATTTCTTGAATTATAATAATTGGAAATGCATCCCAATAATTGTAACTCAGATAATATAAATAATCAACAAACGTCCGGCGTTCCAAATAACCATATGCATTGCACAGTTAAACAAACAAACGTCCATACTAAAGCTTCAAACTTTCAATTCAAATGCCTCAGCTTCTATCCCAGATGTTTTAGGCTTTGAGAAACAAACAGAAATATTGAACAAGCATCAAAGCAATGTGACAGTCAATTGAAATACTGTGGATTCAATTCCTTTTGAGAATGCGCGTGCAAACCCTAATTTTGGATTTATTGTCAAAGAAACGTCTGCTTGATCAAACCCTGAGCCAAACTGAAAAATCAGGGAAAACCCGAAGCTGTGTTTTCTTGTGAAAAAAAAGGAGGGCAAATTTTGGGGTACAACAAATATTATAGTTAAAACACTGAACAGTCGGCGAGCATCGTCGATAAGATGAACTCATCTAGGCCTGACCACACGTGCATGCCTAGGTACAAGCATGGAACTCCAATTTAAATGAGGGGGCAAGACTTTACTCTTGATGAGAGAATCCTTAGTCCGACATGGATAACTCGATCGAGATCCATCGTCATCGTACCACACCGCCAGAATGCCTAACTCGCGATGGGTAGTTCACGCTGCCAAGCTCGGGTCCTCGAAACGAGACCTGAGTTCTGGACCATTCCCAGTATTCACCCTGGATGTTGACCAATTTCCCCATATTGGCAAATACACTAACTAACGAGAAAATCCCATCTGAAAACTCTTAACCAATAAAAAGTGTCTCTACCAAACGAGCATACAATGAACATGAAAAACACTTCAAATATAAAAGTAACACGATCATGCATGAATTAAAGAAAAGGAGCATCGCAGTTGGAAATTTAATACGACCATTAAGGACGAAATTGGGCAAATTTTACAAAAAGGGAGGCCCTTGGCCCCCTATCCAACAAAAACTTTGTGACCGCAAGAACCACAACTGTTCGAAACTTAAACAAAATGGGCTAGGACCCGAAGAACAAGATTACATCAATACAACACGCAAGTCGGAAAAAAGAAATAACAAAAAGCAATCAAGTATCTGGGTGGGGCTCCTCCTCGGTAACAGGCTCTTGAAACGACGAATCTCCAACGGGCACATCCTTGACACCTCCAAGATACTCAGGGATTACGATCTGGCCATCTGCCACATAATAGTGGAGACCCATCCCAGTCACATTCAACTTAACCGCAGGGTTCAGAACCCGAAGCTGCTTCGCTGCATTATCAAAGCTCCCCTCGGCAGCGGCCAGAGCATCATCCAGCGCCAACTGTAGGTGAGAAACCAGATCAGCTCGGGTCTTTAGGCCTTTGGACTCTTCCAGCTCATCCTCGGAAGGAGTAGCTTCAGTAGTCAAGGTCGCCACCTGCTCGTCAAAAGTCTTCTTCTCGAGCAAAAGCGCCTTGTGATCCTTGGACAGTTTCCCAAGCCTATCCTCCGCTACCTTCTGGGAAGTCTTCTCATCAACATACTCCTTCTCTGCTTCGACCAACTTCGTTCACAACTTTCTCATCTCGAACTCCAGGGAAGTACCCCCCTCAATATACGCCACAACCTTCTCCAAGACACTCATGACAACCCCGACATCCCGAGCTAACACTATGCTCTTCGCCGGGCGATCTAACTCCTCGAGCAGAAGGGACTCGCCTCGAAGAAGATACATATAAGAACCCTCGAAGAAGGACTTGTCGTGCTATCAAGGGGGAAGCTCATATTTTCCCTTCTCCTTCTCCCCGGTCAGATCCACAGTACCCTCGTTGCACTGTCTCTTATGCCTTAAGGACACCTGCAAATAAGAAAGAGCCCTGATCGGCTGCCTTGTCGATGAAGCGCCTGATCCTGATATAGGGCCCGTGTCGGCAGAGGAAGCCTTAACACCCTTCTGTATCTTCTTTAGGTTGAAAGCGGCCTTCCTGGACAAGTGCTCTGGGGAGGGATTCATCTTATCTGCGAGGAAACAACAAAGATTGATCAGCAAAACAGAAGAATATACGTGTCGTACAAATAAATAAAATCAAATCATAAGATGACTACCAAGATACGCCACAGGGTCCTCACTATCGAGGATTTCCTTAAAGCTTATCAAACCCTGGTCGTAGACCTCCTGTCCATTTTTATCAACAATTGGCTTCCCACTCTGCTTGCATGCTGGACGGAAGGGAACCCCACAACAAACACGCATAAACAATAACAGTTGGTTATGTCCTCAACATCAAGATGATCTTTCTTCCAGACATAGATGTTAGTCCCTATTTCATAATCCTTATCAGTCCAATGAAAAGGAAAGTTGGGCACCAACTTGTTCACATATTTTCTCTCCTCGGTCAAAACAGGAGCCCATTCCTCATCGTACACAGGGGAAACCCGGAACACACTCAGCAACGCCCTCTCTGAGACAGGCTGAATGAGCATATATTTTTCCTTAAAGAAGCAGAATAACTCCAGGTACGCCTTAAACAGCTTGCCGTTTTCCAGATTCAGAGCAACCCAACCATATTGGGTACCAAACACCTGCTTCTGAATACGGAAATAATAGAAGAACAAAGGAACATTGGCCCCGACGCCCAAATAGTTGCACACGATCTTGAAAGCCTGAAGGAAGGCAATCGAGTTCGGGTGCAACTGGGACGAAGCCAGAGAAGATGCATGAATACTTCCACTTAGAAGTCTGAGAAAAGGAGCTGCAAACCCATTTCCATGAACACGATCTCGTACATAGGGAACCAACGAGATTCAAACTACGAGCAAATCTGATTCTTCTTGTTGGGGATGTAGATTTCCCATTTCTCTTCAGCACCCTCTCAGTCCATCTCCGAATCCAATGAGGTGAATATCTCGTTAGGATATTCAATAAAGTGGGAGACATACCTCAAAGGGGCCGACGCAACCCAATCTAGTGGACCTTCCTCGACCACGGGTGCGCTGAGACCCTCTTGATCGACAGGAGCCACCTCCATGTCCCCCTCAGCATCCTGATTACTGGGAATCTCTGGCTCCAGTGCTCCCAACGAGGAGTCATACGCCCCTGAGGTGCTCGCCTCACCAGACGTACTCTTGGTATAGCTCTGAGCAAAACCGATGGGCTCTTTGAGAAACTAGTCATTGGCGCTAGAAATCATCGTACTTGAAAAGCAGAGGATAGAAGTGAGTTCTACGTCGACGTCAAATCCACCTTCCATCACTAATAAAGTGAAAGGGCACCAAGGAACGAGGACCATGCCCCCGATCAGAGCCCTCACTCAAATGACTACTAGACGACGACCCCTCCTCGGCAAATCAAGCTAAGTTCATGAAAAAATTTCCCATGGTCATCTAACACCATTAAGGTTCCACAACTCCCCCACGGAGGGTGCATGGCGTCTTTGACGTCCTCATCCACCAGAACCACCATCTCCAATCAAAATTTCTAGACAAATGGTTACCCTAAAAACTCTAACCGCATGTATTTTCTAAGGAAAAACCTTAAAATCTAAACTATAACGGAAGTGACAATCACAAAAACAAGGGGAATCAAAGAAATCTTACCGAATTGGTGAAGGAATGACGAGATAGATGGTGGAGAACGGTGGAATGAACAAAAATTTTGGAAATAGCTGAGAGACAGGAAAAAAGTATATATGGAGCTCTCTCCCCTCTCTTTATAGGCTAGGCTCACCAACACGTGGGCGGACATGCGCCTAGGGAATTCTAAAGGGCGTCATCATTACGCCCTAGCCCATAGGCCATCCATCATTGTGCCTATCTGACAACATGTGACTCGATGCAAGCATGGCACACAATCTCTCCAAACTCCGACCAACTGTTCCTCTCCCTTTAAAATAAACACCAAGTAGTTTTCGGACTGCTCGTATGAAATTTCCTCTTAAGACACAACAACTCCTCGAAACCGCTCAATTGTTCCTCTCCCTTCAAGACAAACACGACGAGCATCACTCGTACTCCTCTTACGAAATCGACCGAGAAGCACCCCCGTTTCGCGGGTTGATTCTAAGTTATCACTCCTGTGCCCAGGAGCAACTACTTAGGGGGCTCTTATTCTGGACTGGCCCAATGAATAAAATTGGCCCAATCTGCTTCTACCCTTGGCACGAACTAACAACAGTGGCCCAGCATTCTGGTCGATCGCGCCCTAAGCACACAACTAGCTATGCCCAACATACACACCTGACCAGATCAGCGAATATCTCCCGTCAGCCCGACACCCTGGAAATGACCAAAACAACCATCTGCCTGTAGTTTTCCTCCTCAGAACAAACAGCTACTTATGAGCATACCTTCCCATTTTGACCCAGTCCTATCAGTTACCTATTTTTACGGACCCACATATCTAGGCCCAAAAATAGGAACCAATGGCTACGCGTCGGGGGAACATTATATAAACCCTCACACATATGAGGGTCAGGTATCAAATATCGAATATTCAATATTCATCTCTGAAACCCTAATGCTTTGGTTGTATCTCTTTGCTCCCACTATTACTTGATCGCCGAAGTGCCTTGCAGGTACAACCCCCCCTCTTTTCTCCTCAACTTTTTAGCTAGTCAAAGATCATCCTCCGGCCTACTTGTAGGTTCTGATCAACCAGTAAGATCATGATGTTTCATTTTTTTCTTCTTAAAGATGAATATCTCATACTAGTTTTTATAATAATTATATAAATTATATGAAATAATATGGTTGGTTCGGGTAGATGGGCTCGTGGGTAAAATTTTTAAAATCCGTTGCCCAAACCAATTATTATCTGGTTTCATTGGTTTGGTTCTGTTTTTTCCAGAACTAAAAAAATATCCAACCCAAACACCTTGGTTTGGTTTGGATTCCAGTTTGGTTCGAATTTTCCCAAACCAATGAATACCCCTATTTGAAACTGATAACTCCTTACTTGGAGCAGATAACTCTTTAGAAGTTGATTGCAAGCAACCCATATAACTTTAAAATAATAAGCACAAAATGTATCTGACATGATATGGATTAGAGAAAAGATGTCTTGTTCTCCAAGAATAACAACTACTATGATAACACTATATTTGTTATAATAATGTACTTTAATATTCCGTGTAAATAATGTAATGCTAAATAAATCTTATACACCTTTTACCTTGATTTTGTCAGAAACGACGAGTACAATTTTGACGTGATAATTGAGGATATTGATCACCGTCTTTCAACAAATACACGTCATTCATTTTATGAGTACCAACGCTCAAGACACTTCCATTAGTGATCCGTGTGAAACCTAACATACATCCATTATAAAATCATTCTAAATATCAATAATTGTTAATGAAATATATAACATGAAAACTTTGAAGCATAAAAAACTTGGTAGAGTTATATACGATGAATTGCAAGACCAGAAAATAAATTGGATTTAAGGTTTGTGTTCTTCAATAATCATTTTTTACGGTGTTTTTCAATAATTATATATTCATTCATTTAGTTAATTCTTTTATCGTTTTACATCAGAAACAAATAAGTGCAAAATGGATCTGGTATATATTGCACCCAAAATTTTCTCTTGCCCGATATTTCAATGAAACGAGGATCCAACATCTGACCTTCACCAACATTGATGATGCTAAATCAGATTTAAAATTTGTTATATATATTTACAAAAATATAATGTGTAAACAATGTAACATTATGGGTAAGAAATTAATTTGTTAATATTTTGTAGTTTGTAACGAGTTTAAAATAAATATCAATCTTACCCCTCAGTGTCATTGATAAACTGAGAGGTTTGATGCACTAGTTTTGAAAATATTAAAAGTGAAGTGGTTGGGGTTTGAAACCACCTGCATAAGAATTTCCCCTCGTTGTTTTTCAAAACCGAGGTGTAAAGTTGATACATTTCATGACACCCTTTTTTACCTCGCTTCTTTAGCCAAGGTTATATAAATTTTGCGTCTGAGGTGAAATGTGTTTTTTGTAGTAATGCTAATCCCGAATGAGAGAGAGGTATCCATGCTTCTCTTGAAGTTACCCATCTTAGGAAAAGGCAAAATATGAAGAAGAAGCTCTTATACAAAAGTAGAAGAAAAACCCATATCTGCTTGCATCCAGGATAACATAATCCCAAAGTCACTAGACAAGCCTCACAAACTTAAGAGTTATAACAAGACTGGGATCTTGACGAGCATGTCGAACATGTAGATGACCTATTGAACTACTATAATGCTGAGAGAGCCATAAAATTCAAGCTCTTTATACTAACATTGAGAGAATAAGTTGTATCCTGATACCAGTCTCTTCCAGATAGAAGCACATAATATTGGTCTAACCTGTGCAAAGCTTTCACCACCCATTTTACCAATACAAAGAGGAAATCGGCTACCATATTCGTGCTTAGTGAAATCACTCATGGTAAGAAGAAACCCTGAAAATACATTGACCATTTCACCAAGTTGGCCGTAGCTGTTGGAGGCTCAGATGAAAGTCTGAAGTTTTGGATCTTTTAAAAGAGTTTGAGTCTATAATGTGTATTCTGAGAAAAATTAGGGTGTAAAGTAGATTTATAATCTGAAATATAATTTTGAGTAAGATGCAACCCTGCATCAAGTACAAAGAAAACTCCTGGCCGACGGAGTTAGCAAGGTACCTGGGAATACAGGACCTAGCCGACCATTAGAGAAAGACATTAAGCCGCCCAAGGAAGAAAGTGAACACAAATCCCACCCAGTGTTATATGCTTATACTCCCTTAAAAACTTCACGGGAGAGAATCCTGAAGGAATGCGCAAACACGAAGTTTAAGGAGGCCAAGATAAGAAACCCATATCTGATTAAGGAGATTGTCCGGACTTATAAGTCCAAATAATATTGTTTCCCGAAGAGTCTTGACCACAACACCAATGATTGCACCATAATAAAGGGTGAAATTGAAGGGATAATCAAGAAGGGGTGATTTTCTAAGTATAACAAGTAAGACATAGAGGGGTCGAGAAGACTCTTTAAAGAGAAAATAATCCCCCAAGGAAATTGTTACAGTCATAGTCGGGGGAAAAGGAAAAAATACCAGCAATGGAGATGATGGAGGGAAAAAAAGGAAGCTCCAATACATCAATTCCATTAAGGGAGGTTCCTCGAGGGCAAACAACCTTCCCAATAGCACAATAAAGAGGGAGATTGTTGAGTTGATGTCTGTCAGCAAGAATGACAGAAGCACTTCAACTGCGAGTCTAGGGAGACCAATTCTATGATTTTTGGATGGTTAGAAGGTAGAGGATCTCGAGTGAAAACTTTCCTTTGGTAGTAATGAAAATTATTTCCAAATTTGACGTATTTTCAGAGTTCTGATTGATGGTGACAACTTTTGTAACATCATGTACTCGGATCTCTTCGAGAAGATGGGGATGAAGAAGGAAATTTTATGGCGCTATGAAGGGTCTAACCTAGAGGCCTTAAAAGGAATGGTAACCCGTCCTTGGAGATATATCGAATTGATGGTCATCTTAGGGGAAGGGAGGGTTACTAGGACTATTGATTCCCAATTCCTAGTAGTCCCTTATAGGTGTCTACAACTACATATTGGGTCAACCTTTTATAAAAATTTCGAATGTCAAGGCTTCCCTAGCCCACCTTAGGTTGAAGTACTATAACGTGCATGACGAGTCGATGAGATAAACACTGACCTTTCTAGATAAAAAGAATCTACAAGGCCTTACAACAAGACCAGAAGGAAGGCAAGGGTAAAACAATAGAGATCAGTGTGGTGTCCTTGATATGGAAGCTACAAGACATGGCTATCCAACCTCCTATGATTAAATCATGTCATCTCAGATAGGAAAGAAGAAGTGGCTAGTTCAAACAAAGTCAAGAACAACTTCTATGTATCCCATGCCCAACAAGTAGTGGAATAACTACTTGGTTATTTTAAATTCAAGTCCCTTTTGTAAACGTAAAATGATCATAATGTATTATAATAGTTTGATTGAAAAAAGGATGATATTTCACAAAGTTATCTCTTTCCTTTGTGATTATGAAAGGTAATGATGAATGTGAAGCAACTAGAAGAAAAAACAATGAAGTCGCCACCGACTATTTATTTATCCCATAGAATGGAAAGGAAAACATCAAAGAAAATCTGGGAAGGGAGAAATTAAGGTCTTGCCACCAAGAGAACATGTAAGGGAGTCGATTACGTAAGGGGAAGGTATTAGCACCCCTCAAATTTGTGGTACTCCACGGGATCCACTCTTGTTGTCTAATCTAAAAGGTGAGTTTGAATATAAAGCTAGGTTGTCAAGGGAATGCATGTATGCAAAGGATTATATACAAAAAGAAATGGTTTTATTAGTGCACTCTCCGCGGTTGCGAACCTTTGTGCCTATGTACCACCTTTTGTACAATAAGGGATAAGGAAATCATAGTTCTTCTAAAAAATGTTGGTTTATTGTGTGTTTTTTTAGGTGGATAATATTACATTCGTACTCTAGCAATATACATAGGGTTGCCCGACCTTTGGGCACTTTATGAGTCTTATGCGTGAAGAGGAAGTAACACATCCTTATTATGAAAAGGTTCTAAGAGAAAAGTTTGAAGACAAAAATGGTTTGCATTTGTTTAGTGTTTTTGTTGAGAGAATACATCAAATGGTCCCTCAAAAGGTGGGGGTATCTGAGTACTTCTCTCTTAATCGTGAAAGGGTTTAAGTAATGTTATAGTGTCTCATGAGTTTGATTAACAAAAAAAAGAGTTTTAGTCTTAGAAGGGATGCAAAAGAAAGGACTAAGAAAAGGGGAATCTCGATCCTACTTGTTATCGTGCCTGTGGACATAATGTTGTCATGCATGGATATAAATCCTAAGGTCTGCTTAGTTCAAACTTGACCAAGAATGAACTAATGATCTGTAACGGTAGAAATGTTCAAGACTAAGCCATTGGATTGACTAGACTTTATACAAATAAAAATAAAAATAGCCACCGCACTTTATTGTTTCAAAAGGAATGGGAAAAGAGTGAATAACCTAAAAAGAGGTGGAAAGATTCAAGGTAAGGGGGTTGGTTATGCAAAGGGAAGGTATTGGCACCCTAAATATCTACGGTACTCCATAGGAACCTCTTTGTAAAATCTGTATATTTTGGCTATAAAAAATGTGTTGTATATAAAATGGATTGTGGAGGTGAGAAGAGAAATATATTTTTTATGAATTTTGCACCCGCCACGGTTGCGAACCTTTAGTGCCTACGTACCACCTTTCGTGCAATAGGGGATCAGGGTACACGTAGTTCCACTTTTTAAAAAAAATTGAAACACAAGTGTGTTGGTTGATTATATGTGATAAGACGTCATCGTCATTGTCCGTGTGGAAAACATACTTACTACCACAATCATGAGAAAGGAGAATTTGCATCATCTCAAAGTGGAGGATAATGGCTTGGATTTTAAAATCAACAATGCCTCACTCAACACCCAAGTGGAAAATATCTCACTTCACTACATATTATAGAAGTATAGTTGTTCGCATCACTACAAGGATTGACAAGAGTCTAACCTTTTGAGAAAGGCTTAAAGATAAAAGCCAAAGTGGCAAAATGGTTTGAAATGAGATTGATTGACTTTTAGTCTTCTCACAAAAAGTGTCAAAGTATTATTAAATTGATTGAATTTTATTGATGAATTTTTTTTGAAAATGCATGGACCTAAGTCTAAGTTTATTATGAAAATGTTTCAAGTTTAGAAACAAGAAGAGTTTGAAAAGAAGGGAGAAGATTTTTGAAATTAAAGAAGATGGGAGGAGAAGAAGAGACTATCCTAAAGCATAAGGTAAAAGCTAAGGATAAGGATCATCTAACCAAGAAGAAGCCAAAACTTGACATTATGATCCAAGATAGAATTCCCATTCTTTGGATCGAAACCAAGCAACAAAGATACTAGACCTCTTCAAGTGTATTAAGTCTTCACAAAAATTGGGCAGAGTAACGGCTGTATACGGATGAATTCCAGATCACAAACAGAGAATGTAATCACAAAAACCTGCACACAAAAACAAACAAGCAACCCAATGTCTTGAGGTAAAACTCAAGAACTCCAGACAAAATAATCAGATAAGATCACAAGGTCTCCAATATAGGCCAAGGTTTCTAATCCTAAGTCCAAGAAATAGCCCCATGCTCCATAATGCCAAGGATAGTACCCAAATAGTCCAAGTACCATTAAGAGTTTTTTAGGGTTTATGTTGATTATTAAGTATCTTAAGAAAGGAAAAGAAAAGCTCAAGTGAGAAAAGTAAAAATGATAATAAAATAAATGCTCAAATGAGCAAAGATGAAAATGGCATGAAATAAAAATGCTAAAAAAATAAATAGTACATAAAGTATAAAAGAATAAAAGCATAAAATAAACAAGTCAATAATTAGTGGTTAGTTGGATGACCATCTTGAAACTTGCATTTGGAACTCATTAGAGGATTGGTAGAACCAAAGCCTCCACACAACAAGTTGCATTTGCTTTTTGTCAAATATATCATCCATTTGGAATTCTCATAAGTACCATTTAATGATCAACGGTGTTTAAGTGATCCGCGTTGACCAAAGGTGTTGTAGACCCATTAGAGGATTGGTAGAACCAAAGCCTCCACACAATGAATCTCAAGGTTATTGGATCAAAGAGATCAAATTAACATACTTGGGCTTGCAATCATAAGTTTGGGCCACAAATGATCATTTATTCGAATCGGGACACAATTTAGCGCTATGTTAAGCAATCATAAGTGGACTTATATAGAAGTCGCACCTATTTTGAGGCCGATCAATAGCAATCTATGCACCATTTGTTTTGATACATGATATAGAGATCATTCTCCAACAACATTTAGTGCAATGGGAAGGGGATGAGATGAAGAGGATTAGGGCAAAAGATGAATAAACCACTTTTGAATTAAAAATTTAATCAAACTATTATTAAAATCATTCATCCATTTTTATATAGTTAAACTCAAAACCATGGATCCAATGATGTTAATAAAGTCATGATAAAAAAATCAACCCAAGACAGCCATAAAATAATCACAAAATAATAATGTACTTAATATATACATTAAAAGATTTAAAAATGTTTTTTAAAAAAGGAAAATAATGAGGAAAATATCAATTATATTCAAATTAATCAAGAAATGAAAAATAAGACCATAGAAAAATCATAAAAGAGGCCAAGTAATTTTACAAAATTTTTGGTAATTTTTAAAAGTCAGAAACTATTTTTAAAAATTAAATAAATGGGTAAAATAAACAAAAATAGTAAAAAAATAGAAAAGTCAGAAACAAAAATGAAATAAGGTCACCAACATTTGTCACAATACCATTGGATCATTCCATAAATTTTTTAGAATTTAAAAATGTATAAAAGTATTTTTAAACATTTTAAACAAATCAAATAAGTGTAAAATTTATAAAAAATACCAAAACACAAAATTAAATTGTAAAAAAATAAAAATCAGAAAGAGAATAATCAAAAATATTTTTCATAATTTTTTCAGATTTTTTGGACTAAAAATGAATTTTCTATGATTTTTTGAAATTTAAAACAATTAAAATATAAAAATCAGAAAAAGAAAATAAAAGTAAAAGATGTGGAACATTGGATGAGAGTCAAAACGCGTTAGTAATCAAATCCAAGGGGTCTGGCGCGCTGTGCATATCATGGTCATTAATGAATAATGTACAGAATCAATAATAAATCAGATTTTTGAAAAACACAAATGGCACGCCATCACTGGTTGGAAGATGACACGTAGGTCAACTTCAACCTCCAGCCAACTTGATTTGCAGGTCTCTCAAACTGTAAAATCAGAAGCTCGGACCTATGCCAATCGCTTCGTCTCTTCAAGACGAAAACAACCACACCCTCGCGCCATATTTATATAAATTGTAGCTCAAGCAATTTGGAAGGAAAGTTTTGAAAAGGGATTTGAAAATTCATGGTCAAAACGTGCTCCCAGTGAAATGTAAGTGTTGCAACTAGAACGAGGGAAATGAGAGCAACACAATGATATAAGAGATTTGAAGAATTGATGAAGGAATCTACCTATTGAAGTTGAGTTGCAGAGCTCTGAAACTGGACTTCTATGGAGCGGTATAAGGCACGATTCTTGAATGTAATTATATGGTTAGGTTCAGGGAAGATCAAGGAAGGTGAATTGAGGGAAAAATGGATTGAAAAAGGCTTGAGAATAGATTTCGAAGTTGATGAATTCTGGGTTGTGAAGCAAGTTTGGCAGGGTGATTCTGGCTATCCAAGCTTGGGAAATTGAATGGGGGATGACACTCTATTTATAGTGAAGCAAAAGGGATCAAAAGGAATAACAAATGATGCATTTTTGAGGGAATTCGTGTGGGTCTGCATCATGAAGAAAGTGTGACTCAAACTTGATCAAAACTCAGCCAAATCGTGCATTTCATGATGCTAATCACTTATGGAAAGTTGCTAAACATGATTAGAAACAAAAACGCGTGGAAATCTTGTGATTAGAAGCCAAAACAAAGATTTCAAAATCTTGACTTTGTGCAAAATTCAATTTCAAACTACCCAATTCAAATCCATGGCATTTCCCCCTCAAGGGGTCTTAGGGAATAATTCTTGATGATTTGGAAAGATGAAGTTACAAGCTTTGCAATGGAAAAAGAATGGAATCAAATGGTTGCTTGATCTAAAAGTGTGTTGAGTCAAAGTTGGAGAAAAAAAGTTGACTTTCCATACTTAGAAATATTTCAAATTCTTCTTAAAAAATGACCTATAATCTTTTACATCCAAACACGGCCTTCCACTTAGAATTTGCTCTTGACCAAAAAAGATGGAATGAATTAGATCTCTTTAATGACATTTTGCAATTTGAACCACTCAAAATCTCCAAAAATTGAGCAAGTTATTGTTTGTTGAAGTTGGCCAAAAATCATGAAATGAGCTATAATCTTTTGCATTCTTAAGGCAACTTCCATCCATTTTCTCACTTTGAACATAAAAAAAAGGCATGAATTACACATCTTTAAGATCATCATGAAAAAAAGGGCTAAAGGTGATAAAAGTTTACCAAGTTATGACCATTTGAAGTCACATATGGAAAATTGGGGATTCATCTGGGTGACTTGTAATCTTTCTTCTTCACCAAGTTCCTTCCACATGAAAACTCCTTGGAACTATTGAAGTTATTTGTTTATAACCCTTTAAAGAGAAGTATTTCTTTGGAATAACTCAAAAATACCAAAAGGTGAGTAAGATATGCTCCTTTGAAGTCCAAAACCCTAGCCTCTAGATCAAGAGAATGCTTTGGGGAAATTTGCCAAGTTTGAACAAGTTGTTTTTGTGCCAATGTTCTTCCTTTGTGAATAGAAGTTGTTGAGGATGATGATGAGGACTCATAGCCACCAAAACCACTTCCATGTCTTGAAATTAGAGAGAAATATGCTTTTGTGGCCAATAGGAACAAGACCTTGTCCAATCATGACAACTTCTTCCCTTAACCCTTTGTACTTTTGAATCAATTTTGATAACTTTGAAATATGTTGAACCAAAATGAGCCTTGTCATTCCATTTCTTCCAAAATCACTCAAATAGTGAAGTTTGAAATTATCAAGCTATTGACTAGGGCATGGAAATAAACTCATGAACCCATGAAGCAACTAGCTAAACCTCGTTGCTTTTACCTGCATTATTAACAAGTAAGACAAACCAATATTGTATTTCATTGATTAGAAAGAAAATCAAAGCAAAATATCCATGATCACAAAAGAAAACAAGTCAAAGTGCTTGGTAACTCCTCCAAAGGGCAAGGTTAAAGATAGGGAGAAGAACCAAAAGCCCTAATGTGATCTTGTTGTGATTGAATCAACATGGTATGATGAAGGAATCTTAGGGGGGAAAATTGGGGTACAACAACTGCCCTTATTTAAGTTTCTTCTATTTGGAGATACAAAGGTTAAAAATCTTCGTGTCGACGTGATCGAAGATACTTAAATATAAAACAAACCCTATTTTTGGCCCTAAGATGCCATGCAAATGCTTATGCATATGAATGCATATGAATAGAACCAAAGAGACGCAAAGTAACATTGGGGATGCAACAAAAATGAAGAAACAAAGAAGCAACCCCACCAGGAAAATAAATCACTGGTGAACCACAATAACAGAATCAGAGAGGAAGATAACAAGCATCGACGTTCGCTGTCGATGTCCTACCAACATTCACTGAAGGTAGAAAAAGAAAATATATCATATCACTGCCGCTCGCTGACGATGAACTATCAACGTTCACTGAAGATAGAAAAAAGATAATAAACACTGACGTTCACTACCGATGTACTACCAACGTTCACTGAAGGTAGAAAAAGAAAATATATCATATCATTGTTGTTCACTGACGATGAACTATCAACGTTCACTGAATATAGCAAAAAGATAATAAACACCGACATTCACTGCCAATGTACTACCAACGTTCACTGAAGGTAGAAAGAGAAAATATATCATATCATTGCCGTTCACTGACGATGAACTATCAACGTTCACTGAAGATAGCAAAAAGATAATAAACACCGACGTTCACTGCCGATGTACTACCAACATTCACTGAAGGTAGAAATAGAAAATATATCATATCACCGCTGTTCACTGATGATGAACTATCAATATTCACCAAGGATAACAAAAAGATAATAAACACTGACATTCACTACTGATGTACTACCAACGTTCACTGAAAGTAGAAAGAGAAAATATATCATATCACCGTTGTTCACTAACGATGAACTATCAATGTTCACTGAAGATAGCAAAAAGATAATAAACACCAACGTTCACTGCTGATGTACTACCAACGTTCACTGAAGGTAGAAAGAGAAAATATATCATCAAGTTTTCCCCAAAATTCTGGTGTTTCACCTAGAACGGGTCTCAACTTCTTCTTTAACCAAGGAAATCTTCCTGGAAAAGTTCGAACATAAGCTGTCTCAAATAAAGAGACTTGTTACTCATTGTCATAGGGAAATGCAAAGAGAAATGACTTTCTGAGATAGAAATATGACTTCCCGGGGAAATGCCATAATATTCCTGCTGAAGAGATAAAGTCTTTCCGTGCAAAATAAATGCACATACCAAAACTCAAAGTTTTCAGAAATCCAAAGTATATAATATTGTCATGCAACCACACATCCAAATCAGAAATAAACTAGAGCAAAACAACCAACGAAGATACATCCTTTGAGAAATAAACTCAAGAGGGAAAACCAAATTCAACTAAGCAATGAGCGCTGTAGGAAGGTCAGAACACAATGTCAATGAACAATGATTTTTCAATTGTAGTCATGCATGATGTATGTATGTATGTATTGGTGCTATTGTGCATATGCTGGTAAAAGGATACATAATCAGTACAAACAAACAAAACCGCCTCAGGTACTAGCAACATTGGGCTAAACTTCAACCATAAATATCATTCCAAGAAAGGTAAAACCAACTGCGGGAACCAAACCTATTGCCTGCCTTAACTTCACTGAGGAGAAACATAATCCGGATGCAGCCAAATCAAACAGATATCGGGATAGAATATCCTTCTTCCGGTTTCATCAGAGAAGGAGTTTTCCAAAAGTAACATGTCCACTGGAGATTGCAAGACCAACCTCAAATAAAACAGACTGACGCCGACATAACCAAACCTCACTGGGGGATTCAAACCTACCTCCCTGGAGAAAAAACTGAAGAATGAAAATTTTTCATCACAGACACTCACTCCAATAAGGGATACCCTGGGATAACCTTCCCGGGAAATCAAGAAGTCAACACTAGTTCTAATACTAAAAAAGAGCGACATCTCAGCACACCAAGGGAATAAAACCTTTCATCATATGAGGGAAGACTTCGCTGGGGAATCTAGGACGGAGGTTTCTGACCATGCAAACCCAAAATAAAAAAGAACCAAAACTTGACTGGGGATAATGGAATCACAAACCGAATATTGTACCTTGCACCCACTGATATCGTCTTTAACTATCTGGGAAACGCACAAAGATTGCGCACATACCAACAAAATGACCTGAGAAAACCTTCATGAAGGGAGTAAATCTTCTTAAAACAACCGGAGTTTGTTCATTCTTGGGATCACCATTCTTGTTGTCATTGTTTCATCACAAATCCCAAAGTAAATTGAATTGTAAAGATATCTTTTTTTTTTTAAAAGTCAATTTTGCTTTTTAATCTTTTTTCTTTAAAAGTTATCATCAGTAATAAATGGAGTCCTTGCAAGCTAAATAAAATAAGAACACAAAGAATTGGGTAAAAGCTCGAATTTCATTAATAGAATGGTAGTCTGCGAATGGCGAGACTCCATGGATGATTACAAAGTTTGGGAAATGGTAATACATAATGGAAAAGATACATTGAGATGCAATGACCATTATTCCCCCTAACAACTTTTGGATATCCTGAGCAGCAGCTTTTGTTGAAGTATGGTGAGGATCCGAGAAGATTGTTGCTTCAGTGACCAAGTCTTGTCTAACGTAGTTACTTGCCAAGAAAATCCCTAAATTTTTCCTAAGCTGCCCTAGCGGGTTTTCAACTTAGCGGGAAATTTATTCTGGTTATGTCTCTAATTTTTGCCTAGACCGCCCTTTCGAGTGTTCGGCCTACCGAGAAGCTCCTTTTTGCCTAAGCCGCCCTTTCGGGTTTTCAACTTAGCGAGCTGTTCTTTTATTTCTTTAGGCAAAGTATTTCTTGACTGCATCAGCATTCATGGGATGTGGGAACTCCTCGCCATCCATAGTTTCAAGAATTAATGCACCACCAGAGAAGGATTTCTTGACAACATACGAGCCTTCAAAATTAGGAGTCCACTTGCCCCTATAATCAGTGTTGAAAGACATGATCTTCCTGAGCACGAGGTCGCCTTCTCTGAATTCACGAGGTTTGACCTTTTTATCAAAAGCCTTCTTCATTATTTTCTGATATAACTGCCCATGACATAAAGCTGTCATTCTCTTCTCTTCAATCAAATTCAATTGGTCAAACCTGCTCTAGACCCATTCAGCCTCTGTCAATTTGGTTTCCATTATCACACGCAACGAGAGAATATCTACCTCGACAGGGAGTACAACTTCCATTCCATACACTAGGGAGAACGAGGTTGCTCCTGTTGAAGTGAGAACAAATGTTCGATATCCATGCAGAGCAAAAGGGAGCATTTCATGCCAATCCATATAAGTAACAACCATTTTCTGGATAATTCTCTTGATATTCTTATTAGCAGCTTCAACAACCCCATTCATCTTTGGCCTGTATGGAGATGAATTGTGATGGACAATCTTGAATTCTTCGCATAATTATGTCATCATCTTGTTGTTCAAATTCGAGCCATTGTCAGTGATGATTCTGCTCGGCACACCATACCGGCATATAAGATTGTTTTTGATGAAACGCATGACCACCTGTTTGGTAACATTGGCATATGAAGAAGCCTCTACACATTTGGTAAAGTAGTCAATTTCTACGAAGATAAAACGATGTCCATTTGAAGCTTTGGATTCTATCATCCCGATCATGTCAATACCCCACATAGAGAAAGGCCATGGGGAGGAAATCACATTGAGAAGTGTCGGAGACACATGGACCTTATCTGCATAAATCTTGCATTTATGGCACTTCTTTGCAAATTTGTAGCTGTAAGATTCCATTATCAACCAATGATAACCTGCCCTTAGCATCTTTTTAGCCATCGAATGTCCATTAGCATGAGTGCCAAATGAACCTTCATGAATCTCATGCATCAACGTGTCCGCTTCGTGTCTATCCACGCATCTGAGCAAGACCATGTCATAATTTCTATTGTATAACACATTTTCACTGAGGAAGAAACTTCCTGCCAATCTTCTCAATGTCTTTCTATCTTTCTTCGACGCACCAATCGTGTATTCCTGAGTCTGAAGAAAATGTTTGATATCATAATACCAAGGTTTTTCATCTGCTACCTCCTCTGTCGTAAACACATGAGCGGGCCTATCCAGCCGTCGAACTGTAATTCGGGGTATATCATTCCCAGTATTCACTCGATACATGGAAGCCAGAGTTACCAGAGCATCCGCCATTTGATTTTCATCTCTAGGGATGTGATGGAATTCAACTTTATTGAAGAAGGGTAATAATCTTCTAGCATAATCTTTGTAAGGGATCAAGCCAGGGTGACGAGTGTCCCATTCTCCTTTAATCTGATTTATTACCAAAGCTGAATCACCATATACATCTAGAATTTTGATTCTGAGATGAATAGCTTCCTCAAGACCTATGATGCAAGCTTCATATTCTGCCATATTATTAGTGCAATCAAATGTTAATCTTGCAGTAAAAGGAATGTGCGATCCATGAGGAGTGACAATCACAACACCAATTCCTTTACCATAAGCATTCACCGCTCCATCAAATACCATACTCTAACAAGATTCAGGGTCAGGGCCCTCCTCAAGCAATGGTTCATCACAATCTTTCACTTTCAGGAACATCACATCCTCATCGGGGAATTCATACTCTGCAGGCTGATGATCTTCCACCGGCTGGTGAGCAAGGTAATCTTCCAACACACTACTTTTAATAGCCTTTTAAGTGCGGTACTCGATATCATATTAAGATAACAACATCTGCCAGTGGGAAATTCTCCCAGTAAGAGCAGGCTTTTCAAAAATATATTTGATTGAATCCATTTTGGAGATCAACCAAGTGGTATCATTCAACATATACTGCCGCAAACGCTTTGCCGCCCAGGCCAAAGTACAACATGTCTTTTCTAGCATGGAATACCGCAACTCACAATCAGTGAACTTTTTGCTGAGATAATAAATGGAGAACTCTTTCTTTCATGTTTCATCCTGTTGTCCCAAAATACAACCCATGGATTTATCTAATACTATTAGATACATAATCAACGGTCTTCCTTCTACGGGAGGGAGCAAAATAGGAGGTTCAAGCAGATATTCTTTAATAATATCAAATGCCCTTTGGCAGTCATCTGTCCACACATAACCTTGATCTTTCTTTAACAACTTAAAGATTGGCTCACATGTTGCAGTCACGTGGGAAATAAATCTGGAAATATAATTCAAACGCCCGAGGAAACCCCTAATTTTCTTTTCAGTTCTTGGTGCTGGCATTTCTTGAATTGCTTTGACTTTATCAGGGTCAACTTCAATTCCTTTCTGGCTAACAATGAAACCCAACAATTTCCTCGATCTAACACTGAAGGTGCATTTATTTGGATTCAAGCGGAGACGATACTTCCTCAAACGCTGAAACAACTTCAACAAATCTTCTATATGCCCTTTTTTAGTTTGGGATTTGGCAATCATATCATCAATATATACTTCGATTTCTTTGTGCATCAGATCATGGAATATGGTTGTCATAGCCCTCTGGTACGTTGCACCAGCGTTCTTCAACCCGAAGGGCCTCACTCTTTAACATAATGTTCCCCAGGGTGTGATAAACATTGTTTTTTCCATGTCCTCTTGAGCCATTCGTATTTGATTATACCCATAAAATATTTCCATGAACAAAAATACTTTGAATTTTGATGTGATGTCCACTAACTTGTCGATGTGAGGCAATGGAAAATCATCTTTTGGACTAGCTTTATTTAGATCTCTGTAATCTACATACATGCAGACTTTTCTGTCTTTTTTTGGTACTGGGAAAATTTTGGCAATCCATTCAGGATACAATGACGTCACAAGAAAACCAGCATTAATCTGCTTTAGGACCTCCTCTTTGATCTTTACTGCCATATCCGCGTGAGTTCTTCTCAACTTTTGTTTAACTGGCAGGCAATCTGGCTTCAACAGCAAACGATGCTCGACAATGACTATATCTAGACCAGGCATATCTTGATAAGACCAAGAAAAAATATCCACATACTCTTTCAACAGCTTAATCAACCCGCTCTTTACATCAGGATGCAACGATGCTCTAATATTGACTTCCTTCAGATCAACTTCTGAACCCAAATTAATCCCTTCCAAAGGCTCCTTATATGGCTGAATGGTATTCTCCTCGTGCTCAAGCAACCGTGAGACATCTTCTGGAATCTCACCATAATTTTCTTCTTCAGCCCCAAACATAGGATAATCAAAGTTGGGAGAGGGTGCATGGTCATTGTATTCAACGGTTTTTTAATTAATTTGTACATATGATTTATGATTGCTTTTAGAAACTGACACATATAACAAGTGATCATGCTGATTAATTTTCAGTTATTATTTATTTTGAAACGTTTCTTTTTCTTTTAGATTACCATTTCCCAAGAAAAATCAGAAAATAAAGACATAATTTTGGAAGCAAAGACAACTTTTATTAATGATCTTAAAAGTTATAGCAAACAGATAAGCCCTGCAACATTAATACTTCCATCTTGGGCAGAGTGAAAGCTTTTCAAAATAAAGAAACAGATTAACAAAAAAATTACTTTGAAACATGTATGCAAGAAGGAACATTAATGGTGACATAGTTTTGAACTCGGACTCCATGCGTCACATAATTCGGTACTTCCTGCTCTGCTTCATCCTCTTCAACAACATTAATTCCAGAACCAATTGGATGGAGGTAGCCTCCGCTGCGGAAAAAATCATGATAACTATTCAAAAAAGACTTTGACTTCAAACTTTCTCCTTTGCCATTATTCGAAGAGAAACCCAAACTAGTTCTATCTTTGTTCACAGGTGGATCCACATTTCGTCCCCAAACTGCATTATGACCATTGCGCACAACCTGTTGCGCGTCCTTCAGCGAAACCACATAATTCTCATTCTTCCTTATGTTATCAATGGATATGGCTTAGAACTGGGTTCCAACAGCAGCCTCATCTGCTTCTCGATACTGAAAGAGGATAGATGGGATATCAACAATGCCTGCTCCCCATTTATGATCACTACCTTCCCTTCACGCATAAATTTTAGCTTCTGATGCAGAGTTGAAGTGACAACCTCTGCCTCGTGTATCCATGGCCATCCTAGAAAACAACTATATGTGGGAATAATGTCCATGACCTGGAAGGTTATCAAGAACAAATATGGTCCGATATGGATGGGCAAGTTCACTTCACCGATGACAGATTTCCTCGACCCATTAAAAGCCTTCACAATGATGCCACTCGGGTGCATAGGGGTTCCCTGATACTTTAACTTCATGAGTGTACTCCTCGGTATAACATTCAACGCGGATCTTTTATCAATTAGCACATTGGATAACGAGTCTTTCTTGCAGTTCATATATATGTGGAGGGCTAGGTTGTGATTCCTCCCTTCATCTGGTAACTCATCATCGCAAAAACTCAAGTTGTTACATGATGTAATGTTTCCAATTACACTGCTGAATTGATCTAATGACATGTAACTCTCCACAAAATCTTGGTCTAGTACTCTCATCAGTGATTCTCTATGAGCAGAGGAATTCATCAATAAAGCTAGGATGGATATCTTTGAAGGACTCTACAGTAGCTGATTTACAATTCTGTAATCGCTCATCTTAATTATCTTCAAAATATCATCCACTTATTTCTCTAATGTAGCTCCGCTAGTCTCTCCTGCAGTCTTCTTAGGCTCATCGTCCTCAGCAATTTTCTTTCCAGCAACAACATCTTTTCGAACAACCGGCGCAAACACACGACCACTACGGGTCACCCTGCTATTATCAGCTATATTTCCAACATCGGACATTGGCTGGATGGGAACTTCCACCCCATCTTCTAAGATTGTAGCGTTGTATTTGTAAGGCACAACCTTATCTGATTTATAGGGAATAGGACCTGGAAGACTAATTACCAATGGGGTAACAACTGGTTTTCTATGGTACTCCACTTCAAGATGAGCGGGTGCACCAAAACAAGGTACAATAACGTTTACCCCTTCCTCAACACAATCAGCCATCAAAAGGTGATTTCCGGCAAACAAAACTTCGTTTGAAGAGAAATACTCATCCGCGGAGGCATACTCTTCCTCTGACTCTTCTTCCATCAAACAAACTTCAACCATATCAATCTCATGATAATCATATCTCTGACCTGTGATCTTGATAGTTCCATTGTCTAACATCAATTGAACACCCTCTCTCACAATAGGACATCCTCGGGGGTCTCGATAGAAAACTAGGCAAGATCCATATTGGTGTTCCACCTGACCAGCAGTACGGTAGAAGGTAGCATGCAACTGCACGAGATCCTCATTCAAATACTCTACATCAAAAATTCTGAATTCACCCGGACATCCGGAAACCATATTCACTTCCTCTTCATATTCTTCCCTAGGCCTGATTATAATTAAACCTTTATCCATCATCTCCTATAAATCAACCTTTATTTTCTCACAACCCTGTATGTCTATACTGCAAATAGCACAATCGGCGTGGTCATGCGTATAATAACTGAATTCACAGAGGTCTGTGTGCATCTTCACCAAATCTCCTCTAACCAGATTAATGTCAAAAATTCGGAAGTCGCCTGGACAACCGGCCACCGTATTTACAGCATTTACTCCCCCGTGCTTGGGTAGAGGATTGTCTTTCACATTAGGTCCCACGTCCTTGAAAGATAGGATTCCAGAATTATCCAACCTTTACACTTCCGTCTTAAAAGGATAACAATTTTCAACACTATGCCCTGGTGCTCCCTGATGAAAGGTAAACGTCTGGTCTCCTTTGTAATACCAAGGCAATGGTGATGGTACGGCGGGAGGTGGTCGTTTCTGGACCAACTTCTTCTGAATCAATGCTGGTAGTAGTTCTGCATAGCTCATGGGAATAGGGTCATAGTTCTCCCTTATCTGATTATTCGCTTGGTTCCCCTGCTGGGATTGTCTTTGATAAGAAACGGTAGTTAGAGCGGCATTCATAATAGGAGTAACTGACGCAACTTGCTGGTGACGCTGATAATTTCTTCTAGGAGCGTTCACTCTCCTCTCTTGTATGACAACATTTGCATCTCCCTCTTTCTTCTTTGTAAACCCATAAGCTGGCTTTTTCACACCTCTGGATCCTTCACCCTTTGTCAAACAGCCTTCTCTTACCGCCTCTTCTAGTCGGACACTCATTCCTACCATCTCTGTAAAATCACTTGGGGCACTTGCTACCAATCTTTCGTAGTAGAAAGTGCCCAATGTTCTCATAAATTTGTTAGTCATTTCCTTCTCCTTCATGGGAGGAATCACTTGTGCAGCCACTTCGCGCCATCTCTGCACATACTCTTTGAATGATTCTCTGTCTTTCTGAACCATGGCCCTAAGCTTGTCACGGTCGGGCGCCATGTCCACACTGTACTAGTATTGTTTAATGAATGCTTCTCCCAAATCATTAAAAGTATGGATGTTGACGTTGTCTAACTCATATACCATTTCAACGCTGTGCCGGTTAGACTATCCTGAAAAAAGTGAATCAGCAGACGCTGATCATCAATGTGGGTAGACATTCTCCTTACGTACATCACCAAGTGAACACGAGGGCAAGTGTTGCCCTTGTACTTCTCAAATTATGGGACCTTGAACTTAGCAGGTACTTTAACATTCGGGACCAAACACAACTCATTCACATTCTGCCCAAATAGCTCTTTTCCCCTAAGAGCCTTCATCTCTCTTTGCATTCTATCAAACTGCTCTTGGAAATCATCCATTCTGTCATAAAGACCCAAGTCTTCACTAGGTGGAGGGAAAGGACGACACACATCTTCATTAACAAACAGAACCAAATTCATCGAAGGAGGTGCAGCAGGAACAGTATGCACCATGGGAGGTGTTGGAGTAACAACAGTTTGAACCACTGGAGCATCTTGGGGGCCCAAATTGAAACCTTCAGGTGCAAAATTATCTGGCATTCCCCATGGATAACCCTGAGGCATACGGTTTTAAACAACAACCGGAGTGGCGGATACAGGAACAGTCGGAACTTAAATACTTGCCCTTGTTGGTAGAGGTTGAACACTCGGTGGCTGATTTTGTGCAGCCACCAGAGCTTCCATCAGAGTAGTCAGATTGGCCATGCCGGCCTTCAAAGCAAAAACTTCTTCGTGCAGCTCGCGATTCTCTTGTTGTAAGTTGTCCATCTTCTTTTTGAAGTTAGCCCGAGTGTTGTAATGATGAGTCAGCTTTGTTAGAACATAGTTTGATTCTACAACCCTTTGATTAGAATTTTGATGATAACAAAATACAAAGAATTATACAAAGAACAAAAATGCTACTTAAAATTATGTTTTGTATATGCAGAAGTTCTGATGGAATCAGCATCAGAATGGAATCAGCATCAGAAGATCAGCAATATGTGCTACACGCTGAAGCTACCAGATTATACGCTGAAGCTTGATGACCAGAATATGCGCCTAAATAAATACACTCTGACTCTGATCAAAGACATCTTTACCAAGTCATCAACACTCTGAAGCGTTATCAGCAGTTTTGCTAAGAAGATTCTGAAGCGTTACTGATTATTCAAGACAGAATTAAATGCTAACGGCTTTCTTCAGACAAAGATCTTCTACAAAAGGAAAGCGTGTTATTATCATTAAAACCTGTTTATGGACAACATATCTTTGCTTGCCTATATAAACAAGTCTGCTTGTGAAAGAAGCACGTAAGTACGCACTCAACAATTTGCCAAGCTATCCAAACCACGCATATTCAAAGCTTTAGCAAATTCATTTTATTCCAAGCTTAATTTGTGTAATTATCACAGTTGTGATATACTGTTTTGTTAGAAAACATTAACACACTCTTGTTCAATTATTTGTAAGAGATTTCCTTAAGATAAACCGGTTTGTGGTTATACTCAAGAAGACTTTAACAGTTGTTAAAGTAGCTGTTGTAATCCTTTGAGAATAGTGGATTAAGACCTCGTTGGAGAGAGGCGAAATCACCTTGACGGGTGGACTGGAGTAGTTTGAGATTAAACGAACCAGGATAAAAATAATGTGTTGTTAAGCCTTTTAATTTAAGTTTTTCAATTAAACCCCTCCTTCTTGTGTTTTTCACATCTTCAAGCTTGCTGAACGAAGTAAAGAAGCTGGGTAAGGCACCTGGATATGCATAACAAATGTAAGAAATATGTGCAATATGATGCATGATATGCAATGCACATGATTATTTTTACTTCATAATGTTTCAAGGGATTTAAGATTTATAGACATATCACAAACATCAAAGTAATAACGCATTTGAAATACTGAAGAATTTTTATTATAATAACTTCAAAATGGATCACAAGTTTCAATAATCCCAAGTACAAGATGAAAATACAATCTAAAAATCCTGAGAAAAAGAACTGATAGAGATCAATCTGTACGCTGGCGTTCCCTGTGAGCCTGGAAATCTGAGCCCTCAACCTCTGGTTTTCTTCCACATGTCTGATGGCAACCTCCTTCCAATCATCTGGATCAGTAAATGAGTAATCAGGACCTGTTTGAGGCTTAGGAGAAAATAAATCCCCTTGGATCTCCATAGACTCCACCACTCGACTCTCGAGGATCTCGATTAAATTGTCTTTCTCCTTCAGGTCTGCTCTGTAGGAACTCTCTAAAGTCTGGAACTTGTTCTTCCAAGCATCCCTTTCCTGTTGCATCCTGACCAAAGCAAGCTGCAGCCCTTCTAGATCATTTAATAAGGGAGGGGTGGTCTTCACAAATAGATCCAGTATGGGAGTCTCCTGAGTATACGACATCTTCAACTGAATGGCTCTCGATCGGACCCATTGAAGGAATGGCTCCAAAGGAACAACACCCCTAGGTCCCAAAGCCTTCCTACTCTTCTTATGAATGTGACGCCAGGCCTTTGCAATCTGCTCCCTAGCTTACCCATGGTCTTCTCCTTCCTTCAGAAAGAAACTATTCAAATGAATACTATTCGGTTTATCCCTCATCGGATAACCAAGTTGTTACTGTGCAAGAACAGGGTTATAGTTAATTCCTCCCTTTGTACCAAGAAGAGGCACATTGGGGAAACTACCACAACTGTTAATAATCTCCACATCCTGATAAGCTCGATGATACCAATCAATATCCGTGTGAGTAAGTGCCATGATCTTAGGAGCCCAACGGGGTTCCTTCTTGACATCCCAAAAAGCATCGCGTGCAACAGATAATCATTCCCTCATGATAAGAATTTCGAAGATGAACAAAATAATAAGCATCACCCAACAAGGTAGGAATTTGGTTTCCAATCATAAAGATCCTGATAACATTAATCTTAACAAACTTTTCCACATTAGGAAATAAGAATATTCCATAACCAAGTAAAGCAAAGATGGCCTCGAAAGCAACCGTACTCATCATTCTGGCAAAGTAACGAGCTTTTTCCAATAAGAATTGAGCTGGTAATCCTCTAATCCCTCCTTTGGTAGTCATATGGGCTTCCACCTCAGACTTCCTTAGATGAATCAAAGCAACAATCTAATGTGGTTTTGGCTCACCCTCCAAACCAGTAAAAGTAACACAATCGGTAACAGGTAAATCTAATAGATAGGAATACTCCTCCAGTGTAGGCATCAACTGATAATCGGGAAAAGTAAAGCAGTGATACATCGGATCATAGAACTGGACCAAGGTCGAGAGAATACCCTCCTTCATCTTCAGCTTCATGAGAGGAATAATGGATCCATATTTCTTCCGAAAGTCTGCAGAACACTCGATCTCTAGAATTAGACTGATCAACTCATCTACCTTGAGATCCTTGAAACTTTATTTCCCGGTCTTTCTCTTTCCAGAATCCATGGTTAAAAGTACCTAAGATATTCACAAATAGTCAACCTTTAAATCCCTTGAAATATTGTTTTCTTCTAAAGATGCTTATGAGTGCATGGATGCATGATGCAACAATCACACACAAGATCACACATATAGGGTTCATAGGTTCAACATCAGGAGCATGGGGTCGAAGGTACAATCCATAAGGTGTTGGTCTAAGAGTTATCACCTGCCGAACAAGGTTCTAGAGGTTCCCAGAGTCTACATCCTTCCTTCGAATATTACCAACTTCCCGATTAACTCGATAATTAGTAATATTCTCAAGAAAGACTCGTCCGAGTGTAGTATCGCGTGACAACTATTTCCGAATTACTCTGTCATAGCTTCTGCACTACACCTAAAAGGCCAAGATGTGTTTGGTATTTTGTGGTCCTCAGTTTCAGCAGGCTCCCAGGTCGAAAGCAGTACGTCTTCCCGATTACTCGGTAAACGACACTAACTCAAAGGGCCTCCACTGAGTGGGGGATCTCATGCCTCCTTTTTTGGGATTACTCCCTCAAAGTTAACATGACTATACCACCCGTCCTATCTTAAAGTTTTCCCAAGTCCGGGTATAGGACTTATGAGTAATCACCAAGCACCCTGAAAACCAGGAAAATCCAAACAAACATATATATAAAATATAACACATAAACAACAATAGCACATATACAAATATAAACAAAGATAGGTTCAACCCACTTAGGGATGGACCAGCAAGAGGTTAATCCTTCCCTAGTGAAGTTTCCATTTTTCTGTAGCGATAGAAATGTTCAAGACTAAGCCGTTGGATTGACTAGACTTTATACAAATCAAAATAAAAATCGCCACCGCGCTTTGTTGTTTCCAAAGGAATGGGAAAATAGCGAATAACCCAAAAAGAGGGGGAAAGATTCAAGGTAAGGGGGTTGGTTATGCAAAGGGAAGGTATTAGCACCCTAAACATCTACGGTACTCCGTAGGAACCTCTTTGTAAAATCTGTATATTTTGGTTATAAAAAATGTGTTGTATATAAAATGGATGGTGGAGGTGAGAAGAGAAATATATTTTTTATGATTATTGCACCCGCCGCGGTTGCGAACCTTTAGTGCCTATGTACCACCTTTCATGCAATAGGGGATCAGGGTACACGTAGTTCCACTTTTTAAAAAAAATTGAAACACAAGTGTGTTGGTTGATTTTATGTGATAAGACGTCATCGTCATTGTCCGCGTGGAAAACATACTTACTACCTACAATCATGAGAAAGGAGAATTTGCATCATCTCAAAGTGGAGGATAATGGCTTGGATTTTAAAATCAATAATGCCTCACTCAACACCCAAGTGGAAAATATCTCGCTTCACTACATATTGTAGAAGTATAGTTGTTTACATCACTACAAGGATTGACAAGAATCTAACCTTTTGAGAAAAGTTTAAAGATAAAAGCCAAAGTGGCAAAATGGTTTGAAATGAGATAGATTGACTTTTAGTCTTCTCACAAAAAGTGTCAAAGTATTATTAAATTGATTGAAGTTTATTGATGAAAATGTTTTAAAAATGCATGGACCTAAGTCCAAGTTTATTATGAAAATGTTTCAAGTTTAGAAACAAAAAGAGTTTGAAAAGAAGGGAGAAGATTTTTGAAATTAAATAAGATGGGAGGAGAATAAGAGACTATCCTAAAGCATAAGGTAAAATCTAAGGATAAGGATCATCTAACCAACAAGAAGCCAAAACTTGACATTATGAGCTAAGATAGAATTCCCATTCTTTGGATTGAAACCAAGCAAGCAAAGATACTAGACTTCTTCAAGTGTATTAAGTCTTCACAAAAATTGGGCAGAGTAACGACTGTATACGGATGAATTCCATATTACAAATAGAGAATGTAATCATAAAAACCTGCACACAAAAACAAACAAGCAACCCAATGTCTTGAGGTAAACCTCAAGAACTCCAGAAAAAATAATCAGATAAGATCACAAGGTCTCCAAGATAGTCCAAGGTTTCTAATCCTAAGTCCAAGAAATAGCCCCATGCTCCATAATGCCAATGATAGTAACCAAATAGTCCAAGTACCATTAAGAGTTTTTTAGGGTTTATGTTGATTATTAAGTATCTTAAGAAAGGAAAAGAAAAGCTCAAGTGAGCAAAGTAAAAATGACAAGAAAATAAATGCTCAAATAAGCAAAGATGAAAATGGCATGAAATAAAAACGCTAAAAAAATAAATAGTACATAAAGCATAAAAGAATAAAAGCATAAAATAAACAAGTTAGTAATTAGTGGTTAGTTAGATGACCATCTCGAAACTTGCATTTGGAACTCATTAGAGGATTGGTAGAACCAAAGCCTCCACACAACAAGTTGCATTTGCTTTTTGTCAAGTATATCATCCATTTGGAATTCTCATAAGTACCATTTAATGATCAACGATGTTTAAGTGATCCGCGTTGAACAAAGGTGTTATAGATCCATTAGAGGATTGGTAGAACCAAAGCCTCCACACAATGAATCTCAAGGTTATTGGATCAAAGAGATAAAATTAACATACTTGGGCTTGCAATCATAAGTTTGGGCCACAAATGATCATTTATTCGAATCGGTACAAAATTTAGCGCTATGATAAGCAATCGTAAGTGGACTTATATAGAAGTCGCACCTATTTTGAGGCCGGTCAATAGCAATCTATGCACCATTTGTTTTGAGTCATGATATAGAGATAATGCTCCAACATCATTTAGTGCAATGGGAAGGGGATGACATGAAGAGGATTAGGGAAAAAGATGAATAAACCACTTTTGAATTAAAAATTTAATCAAACTATTATTAAAATCATTCATCCATTTTTGTGGAGTTAAACTCAACACCATGGATCCAATGATGTTAATAAAGTCATGATCAAAAAATCAACCCAAGACAGCCAGAAAATAATCATAAAATAATAATGTACTTAATATATACATTAAAAGATTTAAATTTTTTAAAAAAAAAAGGAAACTAATGAGGAAAATATAAATTATATTCAAATTAATTAAGAAATGAAAAATAAGACCATAGAAAAATCAAAAACGAGGCCAAGTAATTTTACAAATTTTTTGGTAATTTTTAAAAGTCAGAAACTATTTTTAAAAATTAAAATAAATGGGTAAAATAAACAAAAATAGTAAAAAAGTAGAAAAAGTCAGATACAAAAATTAAATAAGGTCACCAACATTTGTCACAATACCATTGGATCATTCCATAAATTTTTCAGAATTTAAAAATGTATAAAAGTATTTTTAAACATTTTAAACAAATCAAATAAGTGTAAAATTCATAAAAAATACCAAAACACAAAATAAATTGTAAAAAAATAAAAATCAGAAAGAGAATAATCAAAAACATTTTTCATAATTTTTTCAGATTTTTGGACTAAAAATGAATTTTCTATGATTTTTTGAAATTTAAAACAAAATAAAATATAAAAATCAGAAAAAGAAAATAAAAGTAAAAGATGTGGACCATTGGATGAGAGTCAAAACGCGTTAGTAATCAAATCCAAGGGATCTGTCGTGCTGTGCATATCATGGTCATTAATGAATAATGTACAAAATCAATAATAAATCAGATTTTTGAAAAACACAAATGGCACGCCATCATTGGTAGGAAGATGACACGTAGGTCATCTTCAACCTCCAGCCAACGTGATTTGCAGGTCTCTCAAACTGTAAAATCAGAAGCTCAGACCTATGCCAATCACTTCGTCTCTTCAAGACGAAAACAACCACACCTTCGCTCTATATTTATATAAATTGTAGCTCAAGCAATTTGGAAGGAATGTTTTGAAAAGGGATTTGAAAATTCATGGTCAAAACGTGCTCCCAGTGAAATGTAAGTGTTTCAACTAGAACCATGGCAATGAGAGCAACACAATGATATCAGAGTTTTGAAGAATTGATGAAGGAATCTACCTATTGAAGTTGAGTTGCAGAGCTCTGAAACTAGACTTCTATGGAGTGGTATACGGCACGATCCTTGAATGTAATTATATGTATAGCTTCAGGAAAGATAAAGGAAGGTGAATTGAGGGAAAAAATGGATTGAAAAAGGCTTGAGAATAGATTTTGAAGTTGTTGAATTATGGGTTGTGAAACAAGTTTTGCAGGGTGATTCTGCCTATCCAAGCTTGGGAAATTGAATGGGGGATGACCCTCTATTTATAGGGAAGCAAAAGGGATCAAAAGGAATAGCAAATGATGCGTTTTTGAGGGAATTCGTGTGGGTCTGCATCATGAAGAAAGTGTGATTCAAACTTGATCAAAACTCGGCCAAATCGCGTGTTTCACGATGCTAATCACTTATGGCAAGTTGCTAAACATGATTAGAAACAAAAACGCGTGGAAATCTTGTGATTAGAATCCAAAACAAAGATTTCAAAATCCTGACTTTGTGCAAAATTCAGTTTCAAACTACCCAATTCAAATGCATGGCATTTCCCCCTCAAGGGGTCTTAGGGCATAATTCTTGATGCTTTGAAAAGATGAGGTTACAAGCTTTGCAATGGAAAAAGAATGGAATCAAATGGATGCTTGATCTGAAAGTTATGTTGAGTCAAAGTTGGAGAAAAAAGTTGACTTTCCATACTTAGAAATATTTCAAATTCTTCTTCAAAAATGACCTATAATCTTTTACATCCAAACATGGCCTTCCACTTAGAATTTTCTCTTGACCAAAAAATATGGAATGAAGTAGATCTCTTTAATGACATTTTTCAATTTGAACCACTCAAAATCTCCAAAAATTGAGCAAGTTATGACTTGTTGAAGTTGGCCAAAAATCATGAAATGACCAATAATCTTTTGGATTCTTAAGGAAACTTCCATCCATTTTCTCACTTTTCACATAAAAGAAGGCATGAAGTACACAAATTTAAGATCATCATTAAAAATTAATGGGCTCAAGGTGATAAAAGTTGACCAAGTTATGACCATTTGAAGTCACATATGGAAAATTGGGGATTCATCTGGGTGACTTGTAATCTTTCTTCTTCACCAAGTTCCTTCCACATGAAAACTCCTTGGAACTTTTGAAGTGATTTGTTGATAACCCTTTGAAGAGAATGATGTCTTTGGAATCACTCAAAAATACCAAAAGGTGAGCAAGATATGCTCCTTTGAAGGCCAAAACCCTAGCCTCTAGATCAAGAGAATGCTTTGGGGAAATTTGCCAAGTTTGAACAAGTTTTTTTTGGTGCCAATATTCTTCCTTTTTGAATAGAAGTTGTTGAGGATAATGATGAGGACTCATAGACACGAAAACCACTTCCATGTCTTGAAATTAGAGATAAATATGTTTTTGTGGCCAATAGGAACAAGACCTTGTCCAATCATGACAACTTCTTCCCTTAACCCTTTATACTTTTGAATCAATTTTGATAACTTTGAAATATGTTGAACCAAAATGAGCCTTGTCATGCCATTTCTTCCAAAATCACTCCAATAGTGAAGTTTGAAATTCTCAAGCTATTGACTAGGGCCTGGAAATAAACTCATGAACCCATGAAGCAACTTGCTAAACCTCATTGCTTTGACCTGCATTATTAACAAGTAAGACAAACCAATATTGTATTTCATTGATTAGAAAGAAAATCAAAGCAAAATATTCATGATCACAAAAGAAAACAAGTCAAAGTGCTTGGTAACTCCTCAAAAGGGCAAGGCTAAAGATAGGGAGAAGAACCAAAAGCCCTAATGTGATCTTGTTGTGATTGAATCAACATGGTATGATGAAGGAATCTTAGGGGCAAAAATTGGGGTACAACAAGATACTATGGGGAACATGTGATCACACAAGAAGAGAAAGAAAGATAAGAATGCAAGAAATCAAGAACTTAAAAGAGATATGAAAGCAAGCACACAACGCATGACTAGTAACCACTTACTCACAAAATAGGCACTTAACTAAGATACCTAAAGCATACCTACTTAACCAAGCAAGTATCAAAGTAACAAACACCCATACTATTACGTGACCACCTAAGAACTAAGCATGATCTAGAAAAACAAGAATCCAAGGCGGATTTCAGTGTGGGAGTCGAAAGACTCTTCTTCCACTAGAATAGCTCAAGTACAAATCGAGTAAAAACTCAAAGCATCAATGTTTAAGGAACGTGAGCTAAGTATCGTTGAAACTAAAACAACTGTGGGGACTGTAACGCCCGTAATTTTATTAATTATTTAATTAAATTATTTTTAGAATAATTGTGAAGAAGTGTTATTAAATTGGATTTATTTTATTAAATGGAGAAATAATAATATATTTGAAGTATTATATTATCATGTGAAATAATGTTAGAAGCTAATATTATTTAATATGGGCCTATATGGTGTGAGTGGAAGTAATAAGGGGGTGTAGGTTTTGAGCCCAATAAGGAATAATATAATAATATTAGGTTATTTTATTATTTGTTGAAAGAATAGAAGGAGGCAGCAGTAAGAAGAGAAATAAGGACTTGAGGAGAACGTGAAGCTGCTGGATTTTGAAGGAAACGGCAAGAACAAAGATTCAACCCGAAAATTGTAGAGCGACCTTCGATCCAAGGTAAGGGTGGGGTTGTGGCTTTATAATTGGGTTCATGATGTTTTATATATGGAGTTAGATGTAATTGTTGTTTGTTCTTGCATAAATTTCATTATGAATGATATATGATGAAGATTTGATGAATTTTTGATGAATAAGAATGTTATTATGTTGTTTGATCAATGGAGTAATAGAGTGTAATATTAGGTGATGAATTATCATGATCATAATAAGGTTTTTAGGGCTGTAGTATGATTCCCGTAGCAAAATACAGTAGAAAACGCAGAAAATTATGCAGGAGGAACCAGGATGCGTCGACCCCGAACCAGATGCGTCGATACATGCTGTGTTTTGAAGTCAGGATGAGTCGATGCATGTAGGGCTTGCGTTGATACATGTTAGTTGCAAGACTCAAGATGAGTCGATCGGTAAGGTGCATGTGTCGATACATGCTGTGATTTGAAGTAGGATGAGTTGATCCATGAGGAGGATGTGTCGACTCATGCTGTGCTGGAGAAGCATTACGCGTCGATCCATAGTGTTTTGTGTTGATACATACTGTCTAGTTTTTGACATAATTGACTTCTAATTGCTGTAACTTGAGTTTTAGGATGCTGTTTGAGATGTCCTTCGAAGCGTTGATTAGCTAACGCGATGAACTCTATTCTAGAGGATTAAAATGATGGATAAGAAGTGTAATCCCAGTAACCAATTTAGGATTTAGAATTAATTCCCGTGATTGACCGTTATGATGGATTTTGGACAGAATGATGAACTTGAGATGTTAGAGGCTGCTGTTAGAATTATAACAGTGGGATTTAGTGACAGTAATGATGTAAAGTAGCATAATAACAGTATGGATTACTGTACTATTGTTATAAAACTGTGTTATTAGTGAGATGAGATTATTAAAGTTGTGTTTGATAATTATGATGAACAAATGACGTTTGATAAATAAATGATGTTTAATAAATTATTTTGAGATGTTTATGAGATGTTGTAATTGAGATGTTTTGAGATGTTTATGAGATGCTGCAATTGAGATGTTTTGAGATGTTTATGATATGTTGTTATTTTGAGATGACTGAGATGTTGTTGTTTGAGATGACTGAGATGTTATCGTTTTGAGATGATTGAGATGTTGTTGTTCTGAGATGTTTATGAGATGTTGTTGTTCTGAGATGTTTATGAGATGTTATTCCGAGATGATTGAGATGTTGTTGTTTGAGATGACTGAGATTTTGTCGTTTTGAGATGATTGAGATGTTGTTATTTTGAGATGATTGAGATGTTGTTGTTTTAGATGACTGAGATGTTGTCGTTTAGAGATGATTGAGATGTTGTTGTTCTGAGATGTTTATGAGATGTTGTTGTCCTGAGATGTTTATGAGATGTTGTTCTGAGATGATTGATATGTTGTTGTTTGAGATGACTGATATGTTTTCGTTTTGAGATGATTGAGATGTTGTTGTTTTGAGATGTGTGTTGAGATTTTGTTAACTGAGTGTGTTATTACATTCATGTTGAGTCGCATACATTGCATTTTTTTGAGATGGAGCTTATGCTCGTTGAGATGGCCTGGATTGGCAAGTTTTTAGATGAAGGCTATGCCTTGTTGATGCCTCTATTAATTGGCAGATTAGATTTTTGAGATGGGAGTTCTGCTCCAATGGTACCACATGCATTTGCATAGTTTTGAGTCACATCATATGAATGAATAATGAGATGTATTTGATGTTGATAAATGAGTATATATGTTGTAATTGTTGTTGATTATGAGATGAGAAGTGGTGATATTATTGATCTAATTTAATATATTAATTATCATGTGCTTTATCATATTGTTAGATATCTCACCCCTTCTGTTTGAATGTTGCCCTTATGTTGGTAACGTGCAGGTAATCGAGAGTGAAGGTCGTATACCTTCAATAGATCGAGTCGGTGTCATTGCTCTGATATGTAACACTCGGGGGGATGAACGCTTGCTGATTTTTGATTGTTGATTTTCAGTTACTGAGTTTTGAATTGATTATTATTAAATATGAGATGTTTCGAAGTTGTTGCTATTTTATTTAAAGATGTTATTGAAGAATTTCACTATGTAGTTGTTGAATTATTTTATTAAAGAAGCTATGTTGATGGTTCATCCAATGTTTTATTAAACGTGTTATATATCCATGATGAATGCAATGAATTTGTTAGAATAATTTGTGACGTCCCGATTCATTTGTATGAATGGAATTTTATAACTCTGATTTATCTTGCATAATTGCTTGGGGTAGAATTGGGGTGTTACAAAGTTGGTATCAGAGAAAAAGGTTGGTCCGACCTTGTCGTCGAGTCGTAGTTGTCTAACAATCGAGTATTGTTATTTTGATGTTCTAATCGTTGTTTATGTTGTAGTGAGAAGTTGAGATGGCTGGAAGGAATGATGCTGCTCTAGAAGCAATGGCTCATGCGATGGAAAATCAGTCGAATGCTGATGGGAATGATGGATCTCGTAGCTTGGCGACTTTCCAGAGAGAGAATCCACCTACGTTCAAGGGAAAGTATGATCCTGACAGAGCATTGGAATGGTTGAAAGATATTGAGAGGATCTTTCGCGTGATGGACTACACTCCAGCGTAAAAGGTTCGTTATGGGACTCATATGCTAGCAGTCGAGGCTGATGACTGGTGGCTAAAGACTTGCCAGAAGTTAGAAGTTGCAGGTGAGAATGTCACTTGGGCTGTGTTCCGTAGGGAATTCCTGAGAAAGTATTTTCCTGAAGATGTCTGTGGAAAGAAGGAAATTGAGTTCCTTGAGCCGAAGCAAGGGAATCTATCAATTGTTGAGTATGCTGCCAAGTTTGCTGAGTTGGCCAAGTTTTATTTGCATTACGCTGAGGAAAATGCTGAGTTTTCAAAGTGTATTAAGTTTGAGAATGGGTTGCGCTCGGAAATTAAGAAGGCAATTGGATACCAGAAGATCCGTGTCTTTGCTGATTTTGTTGATAGCTGTAGGATTTTTGAAGAAGATAATAATGCTCATTACAAGATTATCAGTGAGAAGAGGGGTAAACACCCATAAAGTCGTGGTAAACCTTATGATGCCCCAGCTGGTAAGCGTAAGCGGAGAGTTGCTCATGGTTAGAGGACTAGTGGGGGAGATGCTCCTGCTGGTGTGATTTGTTATAAGTGTGGGAAACTTGGACACAAGAGTAATGTGTGCGCTGCTGAAGTGAAGAGATGTCACCGTTGTGGTAAGAACGAACATATTGTATCTGAGTGCAAGCACAAGAATGTGGTTTGTTTCAATTGTAAGGAAGAAGGGCACATTGGTAGTCAGTGTCTGAAGACGAAGAAGGCTCAGTCTAGTGGTAAAGTGTTTGCTTTGGTGGAGGATCAGACAGCTTCCGAGGACAGACTTATTAGAGGTACATGTTTCATTAATAGTACTCCTTTAATTACTATTATTGACACTGGTTCTACGCATTGTTTTATTGCTGCTGATTGTGTTGAAAGATTGGGTCTTGTGTTGTCTTCTTTGAGTGGAGAAATGGTCGTCGATACTCCAGCCAAGGGATCAGTGATACTTCATTTGTGTGTGCTAAGTGTCCCTTGTCGATCTTCGACAGAGACTTTGTTGTTGATTTGGTTTGTTTGCTGTTAAGAGGTTTGGATGTGATTCTTGGTATGAACTGGTTAGAGAATAATTGTGTTCATATTAATTGTTATGACAAGTCGCTGAAGTTTTCTACTCCTGAAGAAGAGGAAGATGGTTTGTTGTCTGCTAGACAGTTGAGAAAGTTGATGCAAGAGGAAGCACATATGTTTTTGTTGATGGCGTTGCTATCTGTAAAGACTCAATCTATAATTGAGGAATTGCCGGTGGTATGTGAATTTCCTGAAGTTTTCCCTGATGAGATTCCTAATGTACTGCCAAAGAGGGAAGTTGAATTTGCAATTGATCTTGTACCTGGTACCAGACCTGTGTCTATGGCACCATACAGGATGTCTACGTCAGAGTTGTCAGAGTTGAAGAAGCAATTGGAAGAATTACTTGAGAAGAGGTTTGTAAGACCAAGTGTATCACCGCGGGGAGCTCCAGTGTTGTTAGTGAAGAAGAAAGATGGAAGCATGAGGCTTTGTGTTGATTATAGACAGTTGAACAAGGTTAAAATTAAGAACAAGTATTCACTTCCAAGAATAGATGACTTGATGGACCAATTGGTGGATGCCCGTGTGTTTAGTAAGATTGATTTGAGGTCGGGTTACCATCAGATTAAAGTGAAGGATGAAGATATTCAGAAGACGGCTTTCAGAACACGTTATGGACATTACGAGTATTCGGTGATGCCTTTCGGTGTTACTAATGTGCCGGGAGTATTCATGGAATATATGAATCGTATCTTTCATACTTATTTGGATCGGTTTGTAGTTGTGTTCATTGATGATATTTTGATTTACTCTAAGTCAGAAGAAGAGCATGCTGAACATTTAAGAGTGGTATTGCAAGTTTTGAAAGAGAAGAAGTTGTATGCAAAGCTGTCCAAGTGTGAATTCTGGCTGAAAGAGGTTAGTTTTCTTGGTCATGTGATTTCAGGTAGTGGCATTGTTGTAGATCCATCGAAGGTTGATGCTGTATTGCAACGGGAAACTCCAAAGTCAGCTACTAATATTAGAAGCTTCTTGGGATTAGCTGGTTATTATAGAAGGTTTATTGAAAGGTTTTCTAAGTTGTCACTTCCGTTGACTAATTTCACTTGTAAAGGTAGAGCATTTGTTTGGGATGTTCAATGCGAAGAAAGTTTTACGGAATTAAAGAAGAGGTTGACGTCGGCTCCGATTTTGACGCTGCATAATCCAGGAGAGCCTTTTGTGGTGTATTGTGATGCTTCCAAGATGGGTTTAGGAGGTGTGCTTATGCAGAGTGGTAAGGTAGTTGCTTATGCGTCGAGGCAGTTAAGGACTCATGAGAAGAACTATCCTTTGCATGATTTAGAACTTGCTGTTGTTGTTTTTGTGTTGAAGATTTGGAGGCATTATCTTTATGGTTCTAGATTTGAAGTGCTTAGTGACCATAAGAGTTTGAAGTATTTGTTTGACCAGAAGGAGTTGAATATGAGACAACGAAGATGGTTGGAATTGTTAAAGGATTATGATTTCAGTTTGAATTATCAACCATGAAAGGCGAATTTGGTAGCTGATGTGTTGAGTCGAAAGACTTTACATATGTCAGCAATAATGATTAAAGAGTTGGAATTGATTGAGCAGTTCAGAGATATGAGCTTAGTTTGTGAGGTTACTCCACGAAGTGTTATGTTTGGTATGTTGAAGATTAATAATGAATTTTTAGACAGTATCAGAGAAGCTCAGAAGTTGGATGTGAAACTGGTAGATTCGATGGTTGGGATCGATCAATATGAGAATAATGATTTTAAGCTAGATGAGCAAGGTGTGTTTAGATTTCATAGTCGGATCTGTATTCCTGATGATGTTGAGATGAAGAAAGTGATACTTGAAGAGAGTCATAGAAGTAAGTTGAGTATTCATCCAGGAGCTAAAAGATGTATCAAGATTTGAAAGGTTTGTTTTGGTGGCCTGGGATGAAGAGTGATGTGGCTCGGTTTATGTATGCATGTTTGACATGTCAGAAGTCGAAAGTTGAACATCAGAAGCCTGCAGAATTGATGCAACCGTTGGAAGTTCCAAAATGGAAACGGGATAGCATTTCAATGGACTTTGTGACGGGGTTGCCTAGTACTTCAAGAGGACATGATTCAATTTGGGTGATTGTTGATAGGCTTACGAAGTCAGCTCATTTTGTTCCTATTAACATCAGTTTTCCAGTGTCGAAGTTGGCTGAGATTTATGTTAGTGTGATTGTGAAGCTGCATGGTGTTCCTTTGTGCATTGTGTCAGATAGAGATCCAAGACTTACTTCTGATGTTTGGAAGAGTTTGCAAGAAGCGTTGGGTTCTAAGTTGAGGTTGAGTTCAGTGTATCATCCTCAAACATATGGTCAGACTGAACGGACGATTCAATCGTTGGAAGACTTGTTGAGGGCATGTGTTCTCGAGCAGGGAGGTTCGTGGGACACTTATCTTCCGTTGATAGAGTTCACATATAATAACAGTTACCATTCTAGTATTGGGATGGCACCTTTTGAAGCGTTGTATGGTCGAAGATGTAGAACTCCGTTATGTTGGCATGAATCTGGAGAAAGTGTATTACTTGGACCTGAACTTGTTCGTGAGACTACTGAGAAGGTGAAGTTGATTCGAGAAAAGATGAAAGATTCTCAAAGTAGACAAAAGAGTTATCATGACAAGCGAAGGAAGTATTTAGAGTTTCAAGCCGGTGATCATGTGTTTTTGAGAGTTACACCTGTGACTGGTGTTGGGCGAGCATTAAAGTCTAAGAAGCTCACTTCTCGTTTTATTGGACTGTATCAGATTTCAGAGAGAGTGGGGAATGTTGCTGACACAGTGGCTTTACCTCCTAATCTTTCGAATTTGCATGATGTGTTTCATGTGTCGCAACTTCAGAAGTATATTTCAGATCCATCTCATGTGAATCATATGGACGATGTGCAAGTACGGGATAATCTTACGGTGGAGACGGTGCCTGTACGGATCGCAGATCATGAAATGAAGACTCTGAGGGGCAAGGAGATTGCCTTGGTTAAAGTGGTTTGGCTAGGAGCTGCTGGTAAAAGCATGACTTGGTAGTTGGAGAGCAAGATGCGAGACTCCTATCCAGAATTGTTTAATTGAGGTAAATTTTCAAGGACGAAAATATTCTAAGTGGGGGAAAGTTGTAACGCCCGTAATTTAATTAATTATTTAATTAAATTATTTTTAGAATAATTGTGAAGAATTGTTATTAAATTGGATTTATTTTATTAAATGGAGAAATAATAATATAATTGAAGTATTATATTATTATGTGAAATAATGTTAGAAGATAATATTATTTAATGTGGGCCTATATGGTGTGAGTGGAAGTAATAAGGGGGTGTAGGTTTTGAGCCCAATAAGGAATAATATAATAATATTAGGTTATTTTATTATTTGTTGAAAGAATAGAAGGAGGCAGCAGTAAGAAGAGAAATAAGGATTTGAGGAGAACGTGAAGCTGCTGGATTTTGAAGGAAACAGCAAGAACAAAGATTCAACCCGAAAATTGTAGAGCGACCTTCGATCCAAGGTAAGGGTGGGGTTGTGGCTTTATAATTGGGTTCATGATGTTTGATATATGGGGTTGGATGTAATTTTTGTTTGTTCTTGCATAAATTTCATTATGAATGATGGATGATGAAGATTTGATGAATTTTTGATGAATAAGAATGTTATTATGTTGTTTGATCAATGGAGTAATAGAGTGTAATATTAGGTGATGAATTATCATGATCATAATAAGGTTTTTAGGGTTGTAGTATGATTCTCGTAGCAAAATACAGTAGAAAACGCAGAAAATTATGCAGGAGGAACCAGGATGCGTCGACCCCAAACCAGATGCGTCGATACATGCTGTGTTTTGAAGTCAGGATGAGTCGATGCATGCAGGACTTGCATCGAGACTCAGGATGAGTCGATCGGTAACGTGCATGTGTCGATACATGTTGTGATTTGAAGCAGGATGAGTCGATCCATGAGGAGGATGTGTCGACTCATGCTGTGCAGGAGAAGCATTACGCGTCGATCCATAGTGTTTTGTGTCGATACATAATGTCTAGTTTTTGATAGAATTGACTTCTAATTGTTGTAACTTGAGTTTTAGGATGCTGTTTGAGATGCCGTTTGAAGTGTTGATTAGCTAACGCGATGAACTTTATTCTAGAGGATTAAAATGATGGATAAGAAGTGTAATCCCAGTAACCAATTTAGGATTTAGAATTAATTCCCGTGATTGACCGTTATGATGGATTTTGGACAGAATGATGAACTTGAGATGTTAGAGGCTGCTGTTAGAATTATGACAGTAGGATTTAGTGACAGTAATGCTGTACAGTAGCAGAATAACATTATGGATTACTGTACTATTATTATACAACTGAGTTATTAGTGAGATGTGATTATTAAAGTTGTGTTTGATAATTATGATGAACAAATGACGTTTGATAAATGAATGATGTTTAATAAATTATTTTGAGATGTTTATGAGATGCTGTAATTGAGATGTTTTGAGATGTTTATGAGATTCTGTAATTGAGATGTTTTGAGATGTTTATGAGATGTTGTTATTTTGAGATGATTGAGATGTTGTTGTTTGAGATGACTGAGATGTTGTCGTTTTGAGATGATTGAGATGTTGTTGTTCTGAGATGTTTATGAGATGTTATTGTTTTGAGATGTTTATGAGATGTTGTTCCGAGATGATTGAGATGTTGTTGTTTGAGATGACTGAGATGTTGTCGTTTTGAGATGATTGAGATGTTGTTATTTTGAGATGATTGAGATGTTGTTGTTTGAGATGACTGAGATGTTGTCGTTTTGAGATGATTGAGATGTTGTTGTTCTGAGATGTTTATGATATGTTGTTGTTCTGAGATGTTTATGAGATGTTGTTCCGAGATGATTGAGATGTTGTTGTTTGAGATGACTGAGATGTTGTCGTTTTGAGATGATTGAGATGTTGTTGTTTTGAGATGTGTTTTGAGATGTTGTTAACTGAGTGTGTTATTACATTCATGTTGAGTCGCATACATTGCATTTTTTTGAGATGGAGCTTATGCTCGTTGAGATGGCCTGGATTGGCAATTTTTTAGATGAAGGCTATGCCTTGTTGATGCCTCTATTAATTGGCAGATTAGATTTTTGAGATGGGAGTTCTGCTCCAATGGTACCACATGCATATGCATAGTTTTGAGTCACATCATATGAATGAATAATGAGATGTATTTGATGTTGATGAATGAGTATATATGTTGTAATTGTTATTGGTTATGAGATGAGAAGTGGTGATATTATTGATCTAATTTAATATATTAATTATCATGCGCTTTATCATATTGTTAGATATCTCACCCCTTCTGTTTGAATGTTGCCCTTATGTTGGTAACGTGCAGGTAATCGAGAGTGAAGGTCGTATACCTTCAATAGATCGAGTCGGTGTCATTGCTCTGATATGTAACACTCGGGGGGATGAACGCTTGCTGATTTTTGATTGTTGATTTTCAGTTGTTGAGTTTTGAATTGATTATTATTAAATATGAGATGTTTCGAAGTTGTTGCTATTTTATTTAAAGATGTTATTAAAGAATTCCGCTGCGTAGTTGTTGAATTATTTTATTAAAGATGCTATGTTGATGGTTCATCCGATGTTTTATTAAAAGTGTTATATATCCATGATGAATGCAATGAATTTGTTAGAATAATTTGTGACGTCCCGATACGTTTGTATGAATGGAATTTTATAACTCTGATTTATCTTTCATAATTGCTTGGGGTAGAATTGGGGTGTTACATGGATCGATTGCAAGCCCTCTTTCCAGATTATTGACTTGATAACAAGAGAAAATCACGATTTAAAGCATCAACATAAAACACGAGCGAAGAATGACCAATGGACTTGAAATGTGGGGGATGATTGCGAGCCCTTCTTCCACCTTATTGACTCGATTGCAAGCACATAGTAAATAGAGAAAACAAGCGAACAATCACAGAAATATTACCTACAAAGTAGGACTTCCAGATCAAACATTGCCTACAACAGTAGGACTTTCAGCCATGCATCTCTATTCCTACTTCTCATGGCATAGAAATTGAAAGACAATGGGGGAATAAGATAAGTGAGAAAAGGTTCCAAACATGAAAAGGTATATTGCCTTTGCCTAACAAAGCGCAAGAAACCTGAAGACCTTCATGAAAGCTTCATCAACAAACAAAATAGTCATAACTCAAATGCACCAGATAAGTGTCAATGCATCATCAATGCAAAAATAAATCACAAGCGGAAAGTGCGTCAAGCATATCCAAATACCAAATAATAGTCCTGCATAAGATATAAGTCCAGACAAACAACGAAAATCTACAAGTCTCATGAAATGAGAATCCAAGTTCAAATGTGTTAGAAACAAATCTGACCCGAAAAGAAGTGGGATAAAGGCTTTAATTGAATAATTAAGAATTAATTATTCGATTAAATGTGAGCAAAGGTGTGACAACACACTCTCTGGAACCGTCTTAGGAAGTTTGAACAAGTCAATAAATGAGTTAGTAATAACAAGTAGTGACAACCAAATCTAAGCATTCATATAATAACTCAAATCAAGCTTAATTCATGAATAAACAAGTTCTAAACAAGTGTCGGAGCAACAAAAACAATTATTGGACAGTAACGTTTCGGTTCATGAAAATACTTGAAAATCCAATTTAAAATCATCAAAACTCAAAACCAACATCAAACAATCATCAAATTAAACCCAATCATTAATCAAGCAAGAATTAAGTCACAATTCGCATGCATTTGTGAGTATCGGACAACAACATTTCGACTCATGAAAATCCTCTAAAAGTCCATTTAAAACAAACAAAACTCAACATCAAAATTAAACAATTATCGAGTTGGATTCAAATATGAAGCAAGCAAGAATTAAACCATAATTGGTGTTCATTTTTGAATACTGTTCAACAATGTTTCATGTGTCGGTACTCACCAAAAAACAATTGAAAATCAATGTTTGAACGCGTAAAATTGAACACCGACACTTGAAACTTCACTTGGAATTCACAAATAAATTGTAGCAATTAAATCAACACCGATACAATGACTTCCAAGCATCAAAGCGAATATTATTCAAGTGTCAACAACAATTAATCACCTTGAAATCAAACAACGACATGTGAATTTCAATAATTATTAACATTTATCAACTCGGAATCAAGCACCGACACATAAATCTCAATAATCATCAACAATTATCCATGAGATCCAAACGAATAACTCAAGTAATGATCCGATTCCAACAATTATCAACATCATCAACATGAAGATTTTCAAGAGTCACATGATTTTCACCATCCAAAAATTAATCATGCTAAATCAACTCAATCTCAATTAATTCACCAATTAAACTCAATAAAATAATTAATTTCAAGTGAGATCAAGACACAACCTACCGAAAGAAAAGAAGAGGAGTTTATTGAAGAATCACGAGGAAGAATCATTCGACGCTTTCGTAACGGAGGAGGCGAAGCGATAGAGGGAGGTCCGTATGATGGTCGGTGCGGTAGAGGGGGGAAGGAGGCGTGGTCGGATGTCCGTGCAGCGACGCTAGGTCATCATGCGACGGAGGTGGTTGTCCAGTCTGTGTGGCGGTGGCGCATTGGAACTTCATTGAAAAATTGATTGGAATTTGAGAGAGAGAGAGAGAGAGAGAGAGAGAGAGAGAGAGAGAGAGAGAGAGAGAGAGAGAGAGAGAGAGAGAGAGAGAGAGAGAGAGAGAGAGAGAGAGAGAGAGAGAGAGAGAGAGAGAGAGAGAGAGAGAGAGAGAGAGAGAGAGAGAGAGAGAGAGAGAGAGAGAGAGAGAGTTTTTATATTGAGAGATTCCTTGAATATTTGAGAGTGAATGTGTAATAATGAGGAATCCCCTTTGAATTTTAGAGAAAAACAATATATAGAGAGATGCTTAAGTCATGTTTGAGATTTGGAATTAGAAAAATGGTTTTTGGAGCCAAATTTCCCTCTCTTTTCCATATCAAATTTGGTTGCGCAACTTTTTCATCATATTTTCGTGTTCAACTTGAGAAGCGAGCCATAAACCTAAACTTTCTAAGCATAATTCGAACTCGAATCTTGAAGAAAAAATTGTAGATGAAAAAATTTGTGATATCGTACCGCGACTATTGTCGCGAAATGATGAAAATCGAGAAAGTTAATATTTTTTCAATATTTGAGAAACAGTTGACCGGAAATCCACTTCACCATATAATTTTAAATATTTGCATTTTCGGATATCTTCCATACATAATTAGCTCCCGACTAGAACATATGAAATGGAAAGGATGTCAAGGAGATTCTTATGCCTAAATACCCACTCGAAAAGGTTAAACAGCGAAAAAGTTACGATTTTCTGAACTCGAACTGTAAAATGCTGACTTTCGGCCCAAACTCTTTCAAAACAACTAAAACACTTGACTTTCTTTGCAATCCAAGGCATAATGGAACACATGGGAGCTTGGCCTGATCAGAACTGGACTAATCACTAACTAAATAGCATGGGGGAACATGCTGGGTGCATTTCAATTCTGAAACACTGAGTCCATGCTTCACTACATTGATTGAGGACACAATCGTCTTCTATAAATTGACTAATCTTAATAGAAGTGCCTTGATCCCATGACCATGGAACCGATGATATGTATGTATGCCTATGATAGTGAAGTATATGCCAAATAGGGATGAAATGAATAGGATAAAGTTTGGGGTACAACAGCTGCCCCTATTCAATCATCTTAAACCTGCAAGCGATATTGGCATCAGACTTTCGAGAAATAAGGTAGACTGGGATTGAATATAAATATGAACTCAAAAATTTACGCTCTGAATTAGAACAAAGTGTGTGAACACTGGTGATTGTATTTCATTAGCTTTGTGGTATCAAACCAAAAGGATTGGGTCTGCAAACATGGAGGAATAATGAACACTAAACCCTTATCAAAGAATTCCAGTGAGCACTGGACTTGAAAAATGAGGCCAATAAACATTGGACTCGACCCAAGAAGACTAGTAACCACTAGACACAAAAGATACCAATAACCATTAGATCCAAAAGAGTATGCCAATAAACACCGATCTCGGTCAAAAAAGGAACAGTGACCACTGAACCAAACCATTAGAATGTTGGCGGAACATTGGAGATCGAGTAAAGGTAATGAGTGACCACTTGACCTTAGGAGTACTGTAAAGAATATGGCAGGAAAGAACTAGATCACAAACGAAGCAACCAGTGAACACTTGGCTTAAAAGGGACTAGTAACCACTAGACCTGAAAGTACTCAACGGGATACCAATGAACATTGGATCCAAAGCAAGATGAACACCTGCTAGTCTCAATCGGGGAGAACCTATGACCACTAAATCTAGCCAAGGAATAAAAGAGACAAAGAGGCAAGTGACCACTTGCCTCAAGAGAATTAGTGACCACTAGACTCTAAACAATACCAGAACAACATTGTATTCAAAATCGGGTAACAAGTAGTGTACTTGACCTAAAAAGGAACGGATGACCCAGGGAGGCACTGGATCACCAATAAGGCAACAAGTGAACGCTCGACCAAAGAAGACTAGTGAACACTAACTTCTAAACCTAGGGACACAAGTGAATATTGAATGTAAAGACGAGGTACCAATGAACATTGGATCAAACCAAATAGAGACTAGTAAACATAAGATATAACAAAGAAAAATCCGTGAACATTGAGCGGGAGAGAGTTGTAAAGAGGTGATATCATAGGATAAGAAATCTCTAGAGAGACCTTTTGGGAGTATTAAGGGATGTCTGTGGGGATTAGTGAATCACTGGGTATATCAAGAACTAAGTGACCTCACTGGGGACGAAGGAAATAAAATTGGCTTATGCTTCGATGCATCTTTGAATTTTTGTATGGAGTAATGTTCCAAAATCATTAGAAACACTACACATTTGAGTAGATGCAATATAATGATGCATGATTTTTCCGGGGAAATAAAGGGATACAAGGAACTGCTGACGAGGAGTCCTTGAAAATCTGAAACTCTATGGGGAATAAAAAATTGAATAGCCAATAACCAAAAGCTGAACTCTAAGAGGAATTGCAAAAATAAATTACAAACTTCATTGGAGAGAATCAAAAATCACTTCAAATTTTGAGCGGGGACGCCAATGAAGATTGGACGATGTCGGGGGATACCAATGACTATTGTATCTGTGGGGAATAACTTGTCAATCTCTTTGTTGGGGATGAAGTGATTTCTTGAATAAAAAATGTATTCATACGCTTCTGTCGGGTATATGAGTATCCTTGAACAAGAATTCCTCACAAATAGACCCTTCTGGGGATGCGAGAAATCTTAACAAAGAAATCCCAATAAAAGCTTCTACTGTGGAACAAGAGAAATTTCATCACAAATGGGTTTATGAATGAGAAAGATCTCTCAGTTGAGGAGTAAACTCTGCTTCATGAATGACCATTCACCAATAAGTTCACCTTTATGAACATTCACTGGGGCTAACGAATTTTTATCAAGAAATCTTTATCAATCAGACCTTATCAGACAAGGATTCTCTGTATGGCGATCCACTAGGGAAAATGAAGCTTCAAGTTCTAATGAGGACAAAGAGATCTCTCTGAACATAAATAGTCCATAATAAACTCTACCGGGGAGCGAATCTTCACTTGGGGAGGAAGGAGTTCTTGAACAAGAAAACCCTTGAAGTTCAACTTCCACTAGGGAATGATACAACATCTTCTATCATTGGGGAGTAGGAGAAATCCTAAGAGAACTCTTGAAAAGTGTAGGCTATACTGGGGAATCATCCTTTGGAAGGATTTCAACCAAATACACTTTTACTAGGGAATCATCCTTCCGAAGGCTTCCAACCAAAACACTTTTACTAGGGAATGCTTCCTAAAAAGCATCATTATAAAGACAAACTCAAGTGCAGATTCCGCTGGGGAGAAACAGACACATGTATACTTTGATGGGTAAGAGTGTATTTCATCGAGGAAATAAACAAAGAATCTTCTACTGGTAACAACCTCGAGGGTTCTTACTCTTGTGTTGGTACGAAACCTTTCATAAGTGAACGAAAGTACACAACATGTTCCCCTAGGTATAGGATTTATGAAGGGATTTTCCTCGTAAGGGTCCTTTTTTTACCATAATGACTGGAGATGACTTTCCCCGGTATCTTCAAGTTATAAAATAGCTTCCCTATATCAACGGATTCTTGGAGATATTTGTCGAATCTCGACGTAACTTCCCCAAATCAACAGAACTCGGAAGATATTTATTGGTGTAACTGCCCCAGATTAACGGAAGTTTGAGGGAATGAATCCCGGCTTGATTTCCCTTGTTCAACTATCTTGAGTAATCTGCCTCAACATCTTCAGATCTTTATAGAGATTAGTTGAATCTCAACATAGCTGCCCCAGATTGGTTGTACTCGACACATCTTTTACTTAAGAGAGACTTTAAAGTCTACCCTTTCTAGGGTGAACAAAACAGCGACAACAACTTTCTTATGCTCAAATATGGCCTCTAGGCAACATGCCACTGCCCCTTTGTAGCGGTAGAAATGTTCAAGACTAAGCCATTGGATTGACTAGACTTTATAAAAATAAAAAATAAAAAATCGCCACGACGCTTTATTGTTTCCAATGGAATGGGAAAAGAGCGAATAACCCAAAAAGAGGTGGGAAGATTCAAGGTAAGGGGGTTGTTTATGCAAAGGGAAGGTATTAGCACCCTAAACATCTACGGTACTCCGCAGGAACCTCTTTGAAAAATCCGTATATTTTGGCTATAAAAATGTGTTGTATAGAAAATGGATGGTGGAGGTGAGAAGAGAAATATTTTTTATGATTTTTGCACTCGCCGCGGTTGCGAACCTTTAGTGCTTATGTACCACCTTTAATGCAATAGGGGGATCAGGGTACATGTAGTTCCTCTTTTAAAAATTTGAAACACAAGTGTGTTGGTTAATTTTAAGAGATAAGACATCATCGTCATTGTCCGTGTGAAAAACAATACTTACTACCCACAATCATGAGAAAGGAGAATTTGCATCATCTCAAAATGGAGGATATGGCTTATATCTTAAAATCAACAATGCCTCACTCAACACCCAAGTGGAAAATATCTCACTTCACTACATATTGTAGAAGTATAGTTGTTTGCATCACTACGAGGATTGACAAGAATCTAATCTTTTGAGAAAAGGTTTAAAGATAAAAAAGCCAAAGTGGAAAAATGGTTTGAAATGAGATTGATCGACTTTTAGTCTTCACACAAAAAATGTCAAGGTATTATTAAATTGATTGAAGTTTATTTATGAAAATATTTTGAAAGTGCATGGACATAAGTCCAAGTTTATTATGAAATAGTTTAAGTTTCAAAACAAGAAGAGTTTTCAAAAGGAGGAAGAAGATTTTGAAATTAAAGAAGATGGGAGGAGAAGAAGAGGCTATCATAAAGCATAAAGTAAAATCTAGGGACAAGAACCATCTAACCAACAAGAAGCCAAAACTTGTCATTATGTGTCGAGATAGAATTCCCATTCTTTGGATTGAAACCAAGTAAGCAAAGATATTAGACCTCTTGAGTGAACCAAACTTCAAGTGTATTAAGTCTTCACAAAAATTGGGCAGAGTAACGACTGTATACGAGTGAATTCCAGATTACAAACAAAGAGTGTAATCACAAAAAACCTGAACACAAAAACAAACAAGCAACCCAATATCTTGAGGTAAATCTCAAGAACTCTAGACAAAATAATCAGATAAGGTCACAAGGTCTCCAAGATAAACCAAGGTTTCTAATCCTAAGTCCAAGAAAAAGTCCCATGCTCCATAATACCAAGGATAGTAACCAAATAGTCTAAGTACCATTAAGAGCTTTTTAGGGTTTATGTTGATTATTAAGTATCTTAAGAAAAGAAAAGAAAAGCTCAAGTGAGCAAAGTAAAAATGGCAAGAAAATAAATGCTCAAATGAGCAAAGATGAAAATGGCATGAAATAAAAATTCTAAAAATAAATAGTACATAAAGCATAAAAAAGAATAAAAGCATAAGATAAAACAAGTCAATAATTAGTGGTTAGTTGGATGACCATATTGAAACTTATATTTGGAACTCATTAGAGGATTGGTAGAACCAAAGCCTCCACAACAAGTTACATTTGCTTTTTGTCAAGTATATCATCCATTTGGAATTCTCACAAGTACCATTTAATGATCAACGATGTTTAAGTGATCCGCGTTGACTAAAGGTGTTGTAGATCCATTAGAGGATTGGTAGAAACAAAGCCTCCATACAATGAATCTCAAGGTTATTGGATCAAAGAAATCAAATTAACATACTTGGGCTTGCAATCATAAGTTTGGGCCACGAATGATCATTTATTCGAATCGGGACAAAATTTAGCACTATGTTAAGCAATCGTAAGTGGACTTATATAGAAGTCGCACCTATTTTGAGGCCGGACAATAGCAATCTATGCACCATTTATTTTGAGAAATGATATAAAGATCATGCTCCAACAACATTTAGTGCAATAAGAAGGGGATGAGATGAAGAGGATTAGGGTAAAAAAGAATATACAAACCACATTTGAATTAAATTTTATTCAAACTATTATTAAAATCATTCATCCATTTTTTGTGGAGTTAAACTCAACACCATGGATCCAATGATGTTAATAAAGTTCATGATCCAAAACCTAACCCAAGATTAGCCAGAAAATAATCACAAAATAATATCACATTTAATATATACATCAAAAGGGTAAAAAAAAAGTTTAAAAATAGAAAATAATGAGAAATATATCAACTATGTTCAAATTATTCAAGAAGTGAAAAATAAGGCCATAGAAAAATCAGAAATGGATCCAAATATTTTTATAAAATTTTTGGTAATTTTTAAAAGTCAGAAATTATTTTTAAACTATTTAAAATTGCTAAAACAAACATAAAATATATCAAAAATAGTAAAACTCAGCATAAAATTCCATAAAATTTCAGAAAGTCAAAAACATGCAAAATAATATTTATGAATTTTTCCAAAATTAAAAAATGTCAGAAAGTATTTTTTAAGTAATTAAAAGAAAGCAAATAATACAAAAAATATAAAAAATACCAAATTTTAAAATAAAAATGTAAAAAAATAGTCATGAGATCATAAATAGTTCAAAGTATTTTTGTGAATTTTTTCATAATTGTTGGATAAAATATAAAAGAGTTATGAATTTTTGAAAATTTAATCAATAAAAATATAAAATCAGAAAATAAAATAAAACCAAAAAGATGTGGATCATCAGATCATAGTCAAAACGCGTTAGTAAGCTAATCCAATGGACCAGACGCGTTGTGCTTGATATGGACCTTAGTGAAACACACACATGTGATCTAAAAAAGGGCAACTAATGAAATTAAAACGTTTGGCACGCTATCATTGGCTGAGACGAGATATGTCATCGTCTTCAACCTCCAGAAACCCTGCAATGGGGATTTTGTGAGATCCTTCAAATGGAAAAATTGGGATCCCAGGCTAGCATCATTGAACTCGTCTCTTCAAGACGATTCTAACGCAACCATCGTGCCAAATTTATATAAGGTATGGAGAGAGATATGAATCAAAAACCCAGAAAATGGCGAGCACCTTCAATTTGAGATTTCTCTCTCAATTCTCAATGAATTTAAAAATTGTAAGAACCATTTGAATCAGAAGAAGGAGTAGAATAGATTAGTGCTTGATTTGGATCCAAATGGTGGAGAATTCTACCTTTTCGAAGTTCAAGTAATAAGCTCTGAAACTGGACTTCTGTAGCTTGAATTATGGCTCATTTTGATTGGTTTAAGTGTTGGAGAGTTTGTATGATTCTCAAGGATGATGAATGCACAAAGAATTTTAGAAAAGGAAGCTTAAATCTCAAACTGAATTAAAAAAAAGTGGGTTCGTGTGAGGTTTTGGCAGGGTGTTCTTGGCTCTCTAAGCTTGGGAAAATGGATGAGGGATGACCCTCTATTAAGAGGGAAGTGAATGGGAATAAAAATTTGAAGAAACAAGGAAGTTTGGAGGGAAATTGAGTGAAGGTCGAGCACGCATGAAGTGTGACTTCATTTCCATCAAAACTCAGCCAAACCTTGCGTTTTGGGGTGCTAATCACTTCTGGCAAGTTTGATAATCAAGTTTAAATAAAAAACACGCATAAATCTTGTGTTTAGAAGTCACATTATGGATTTCAAAATTCTGACTTTGTAAAAAATTCAGTTTCAAGTTACCAAATTCAAATTCATAGCATTTCCAACTCAAGGGGTCTTAGGGCATAATTCTTGATGCTTTGGAAAGATGAGGTTACAAGCTTTAAAATGGAAAAAGAATGGAATCAAATGGATGCTTGAGCTGAAAGTTACATGGATTCAAAGTTGAAGAAAAAGAGTTGACTTTCCATACTTAGAAATATTTCAAATTCTTCTTCAAAAATGACCTATAATATTTTGTATCCAAACATGGCCTTCCACTTAGAATTTGCTCTTGACCAAAAAAGATGGAATGAAGTAGATTTCCTGAATGACATTTTGAAATTTGAACCACCCAAAATCTCTAAAAAATGAGCAAGTTATAACTTGTTAAAGTTGGCAAAAAATCATGAAATGACCTCTAATATTTTGCATATTTAAGGAAACTTCCATCCATTTTATCACTTTGCACATAAAAGAAGGCATAAAGTACATATCTTTAAGATCATCATGGGAAAATAATGGACTCAAGGTGATAAAAATTTACCAAGTTATGACCATTTGAAGTCACATATGGAAAATTGTGGATTCATCTAGATGACTTGTAATCTTTCTTCTTCACCAAGTTCCTTCCACATGAAAACTCCTTGGAACTTTTGAAGTTATTTGTTGGTAACTATTTTAAGAGAAATATGTATTTGGAATCACTCAAAAATACCCAAAGGTGAGAAAGATATGCTCCTTTGAAGTTCAATACCCTAGCCTCTAGATCAAGAGAATGCTTTGAGAAACTTTTACAAGTTTGAACAAACTTCTTGTGCCAATATTCTTTCTTTGTGAATAGAAGTTGTTGAGGATGATGATGAGGACTCATAGCCACCAAAACCACTTCCATATCTTGAAATTTGAGAGAAATGTGCTCTTGTGACCAATAGGAACAAGACCTTGTCCACTCATGACAACTTCTTCCCTCACCCCCTTGTACTTTTGAATCAATTTTGATAACTTTGAAATATGTTGAATAAAAATAAACCTTGTCATTCAATTTCTTCCAAAACAACTTCAATGGTGAGGTTTGAATTTCTCAAGATTTATTTACTAGGGCATGGAAATAAACTCATGAACACATGAAGCAACTTGCTAAACCTCATTTCCTTTACCTACATTATTAATAAGTAAGACAAACCAACATTGCATTTTATTAATTAGAAAGAAAATCAAAGCAAAATATTCATGATCACAAAGGAAAACAAGTCAAGGTGCTTTGGGATTCCTCAAAGAGCAAAGCTAAAGATAGGGAGAAGAACCAAAAGCCCTAATGTGATCTTGTTGTGATTGAATCAACATGGTATGATGAAGGGATCTTAGGGATAAAAATTGGGGTACAACAACTGACCTTATTTAAGTTTCTTCTATCTGGAGATATGAAGGTTGAAAATCTTCGTGTCGACGTGATCGAAGATACTTAAATATAAAACAAACCATATTTTTGGCCTTAAGATGCAACGCAAATGCTTATGCGTATGAATGCATATGAACAGTACCAAAGAGACGCAAAGTATCACTGGGGGATGCAAAAAAAATAAAGAAACAAAGGAACAACCCCACTAGGAAAATAAATCACTGGTGGACCAAAAGAACTGAATCAGAGAGGAAGATAACAAGCATCGATGTTCACTGCCGATGGTCTAACAACTTTCACTGAAGGTATAAATAGAATATCATATCACCGCCGTTCACTGATGATGAACTATCAACATTCACTGATGCTAGCAAAAAGATAATAAACAACGATGTTCATTACCGATGGTCTACCAACATTCACTGAAGGTAGAAAGAGAAAATATATCATATCACCGTCGTTCACTGACGATGAACTATCAACGTTCACTGAAGATAGAAAAAAGAGAACAAACACTGACGTTCACTGCCGATGGTCTACCAACGCTCACTGAAGGTAGAAAGAGAAAATATATCATATCACCGCCGTTCACTAACGATGAACTATCAACATTCACTGAAGATAGCAAAAAGATAAAAAACACTGACGTTCACTGTCGATGGTCTACCAATGTTCACTGAAGGTAGAAAGAGAAAATATATCATATGACCACCGTTCACTAAAGATGAACTATCAACGCTCACTGAAGATAGAAAAAAGATAACAAACACCAACGTTCACTGCCGATGGTCTACCAACGTTCACCGAAGGTAGAAAGAGAAAATATATCATATCACCGCCGTTCATTGAAGATGAACTATCAACGTTCACTGAAGATAGAAAAAAGATAACAAACACCGATGTTCACTACCGATGGTTTACCAACATTCCCTGAAGGTAGAAAGAGAAAATATATCATATCATCGCCGTTCACTGACGATGAACTATCAACATTCACTGAAGATAGCAAAAAGATAACAAACACCGACGTTCACTGTCGATGGTCTACCAACGTTCACTGGAGGTAGAAAGAGAAAATATATAATATCAAGTTTTCCCCAAAATTCTGGTGTTTCACCTAGAACGAGTCTCAACTTCTTCTTTAACCAAGGAAATCTACCTGGAAAAGATCAAACATTAGCTGTCTCAAATAAAGATACTTGTTACTTATTTTCATGGAGAATTGCAAAAAGAAATGACTTTCTGGGGATCGAAATATGACTTCTCGGGGAAATGCCACGATATTCCTGCTGAGGAGATAAAGTCTTCTCGTGCAAAATAAATGCACAAACTAAAACTCAAAGTTTTCAGAAATCCAAAGTAAATAATATTGTCATGCAACCACAGATCCAAATTAGAAATAAACTGGAGCAAGACAACCAACGAAGATACATCCTTTGAGAAATAAACTCAAGAGGGAAAACCAAATCCATCTAAGCAAGGAGCGCCACAGGAAGGTCAGAACACAATGTCAATGAACAATGATTTGTCAATTTTAGCCATGCATGATGTATGTATGAATGTATGAGCGCTATCGTGCGTATGCTGGTAAAACAGATACACAATCAGTAGGAACAAACAAACAAAACCGCCTTAGGTACTAACAACACTTGGCTAAACTTCAACCAGAAAGATCATTTCAAGAAAGGTAAAGGCTAACTGTGGAAACCAAACCTATTTCCGGCCTTTAACTTTACTAAAGAGAAACATAATTCGGAGGTAGACAAATTAAACAAATACCGGGATAGAACATCCTTCTTCCGGCTTCATCGGAGAAACCAGTTTTTTCCAAAAGCAACATGCCTACTGAAGATTGCAAGACCAGCCTCAAATAAAGCAGACTGATGCTGAAACAATCAAACCTCACCGGGGAATTCAAGCCTACCTCCCTGGAGAAAGATACAGATTGAAACTTTACATCATGAAAACTTATTCCAACAAAAGATGCCCCGGGATAGCCTTCCCGGGGAATCAAGAAGTCAACATTATAGAAAGAGGTCAAACTCATGGTTATTTTAAATCAAACCCAACACTTGGCGGGTGAAAACCCAAAAGTTGATAATCATTTCAAAACTTCTTAGAAAAGATATTGCCCTGGTCTAGTTGCCTGGGAAATAAATACCAACAATAATGCCAATACTGCAGAAAGAGCGACATCTCAGCACACCAAGGGAATAAAACCTTTCATCATATGAGAGAAGACTTCGCTGGGTAACCTGGGATAGAGGCTTCTGATCATGCAAACCCAAAATCAAACATGAATCAAGACCTGACTGGGGACAATGGGATCACAAACCCAATACTGCACCTTACACCAATTGGTATCGTCTTTAACTATCTGAGAAACATACAAAGATCGTGCACATACCAGCAAAACAACCTGAGAGAACCTTCATGAAGGAAGTAAATCTTCTCAAAACAACCGGAGTTTGTTCATTCCTGGGATCACCATTTTTTGTTGTCATTGTGTCATCACAAATCTCAAAGTAAATTAAATTGTAAAGATCTCTCTTTTTTTGAAAAATCAATTTTGCTTTTTAATCTTTTTGCTTTGAAAGTTATCATCAGTAATAAATGGAGTCTTTGCAAGCTAAATAAAATAAGAACACAAAGAATTGGGTAAAAGCTCGAACTTCATTAATAGAATGGTAGTCTGCGTATGGTGAGACTCAATGGATGATTACAAAGTTTGGGAAATGGTAATACATAATGGAAAAGATACATTGAGATATAATAACCACTATTCCCCCTAACAACTTATGAAATCCTGAGCAGCAGCTTTTGTTGAAGTATGGTGAGGATCCGAGAAGATTTTTGCTTCAACGATCAAGTCTTGTATGACGTAGTTACTTGCCAAGAAAAATCCCTAACTTTTGCCTAAGCTGCCCTTGCGGGTTTTCAACTTAGAGGGAAATTTATTTTGTTTATGTCTCTAATTTTTTCCTAGACCGCCCTTTCGGGTTTTCGGCCTACCGAGATGCTCTTTTTTGCCTAATCCGGCCTTTCGGGTTTTCAACTTAGCGATTTATTCTTCTATTTCTTTAGGCGAAGTATTTCTTGACTGCGTCAGCATTCATGGGATGTGGGAACTCCTCGCCATCCATAGTTTCAAGAATTAATGCACCACCAGAGAAGGCTTTCGTGACAACATACGGGCCTTCAAAATTAGGAGTCCACTTTCTCCTAGAATCAGTGTTGAAAGACATGATCTTCCTGAGCATGAGGTCGCCTTCTCTGAATTCACGAGGTTTGACCTTTTTATCAAATGCTTTCTTAATTCTTATCTGATATAACTGCCCATGACATAAAGCTGTCATTCTCTTTTCCTCAATCAAATTCAATTGGTCAAACATGTTCTGGACCCATTCAACCTCTATCAATTTGGTTTCCATTATCACACGCAATGAGGGAATCTCTACCTCGACAGGGAGTACAGCTTCCATTCCATACCCCAGGGAGAACGGGGTTTCTCCTTTTGAAGTGCGAACAGATGTTCGATATCCATGTAGAGAAAAAGGGAGCATTTCATGCCAATCCTTATAAGTAACAACCATTTTATGGATAATTCTCTTGATATTCTTATTAGCAGCTTCAACAACCCCATTCATCTTTGTCCTGTACGGAGATGAATTATGATGTACAATCTTGAATTCTTCACAAACTTCTGTCATCATCTTGTTGTTCAGATTCGAGCCATTGTCAGTGATAATTCTGCTCGACACACCATACCGACATATAAGATTATTTTTGATGAAACGCACAACCACCTGTTTGGTAACATTGACATATGAAGTAGCCTCTACCCATTTGGTGAAGTAGTCAATTGTTACCAAGATAAAACGGTGCCCATTCGAAGCTTTGGGTTCTATCATCCCGATCATGTCTATACCCCACATAGAGAAAGGCCATGGGGAGGAAATCACATTGAGAAGTGTCAGAGGAACATGAACCTTATCTGCATAAACCTGGCATTTATGGCACTTCTTTGCAAATTTGTAACAGTCAGATTCCATTGACAACCAATAATAACCTGCCCCTAGCATCTTTTTAGCCATCGAATGTCCATTAGCATGAGTGCCAAATTAACCTTCATGAATCTCATGCATCAACATGTCTGCTTTGTGTCTATCCATGCATCTGAGCAAGACCATGTCATAATTTCTCTTGTATAGCACATTTTCGCTGAGGAAGAACCTTCCTGCCAATCTTCTCAGTGTCTTTCTATCTTTCCTCGATGCACCAATCGGGTATTCCTGAGTCTGAAGAAAATGCTTGATATTATAATACCTTTTTCATCTGCTACCTCCTCTATTGTAAACACATGAACGGGCCTATCTAGCCGTCAAACTATAATTTGGGGCATATCATTCCAAGTATTCACTTGGTACATGGAAGCCAGAGTTTCCAGAGCATCCGCAATTTGATTTTCATCTCAAGGGATGTGATGGAATTCAACTTTATTGAAGAAGGGTAATAATCTTCTAGCATAATCTTTGTAAGGGATCAAGCCAGGGTGACGAGTGTCCCATTCTCCTTTAATCTGATTTATTACCAAAGCTGAATCACCATACACATCTAGAATTTTGATTATGAGATCAATAGCTTCCTCAAGACCCATGATGCAAGCCTCATATTCTGCCATATTATTAGTGCAATCGAATGTTAACCTTGCAGTAAAAGGAATGTGCAATCCATGAGGAGTGACAATCATAGCACCAATTCCTTTACCATAAGCATTAACCCCTCCATTAAAAATCATACTCCAACAAGATTCAGGGTCAGGGCCTTCCTCAGGCAACGGTTCATCACAATCTTTCACTTTCAGCAACATCACATCAGTATCGGGGAATTCATTTTCTGCAGACTGATGATCTTCCACCGGCTGGTGAGCAAGGTAATCTGCTAACAAACTACTTTTAATAGCCTTTTGAGTGCGATACTCGATATCGTATTCAGATAACAACATCTGCCAGCGGGCAGTTCTCCCAGTAAGAGCAGGCTTTTCAAAAATATACTTGATTGGATCCATTTTAGAGATCAACCAAGTGGTATGATTCAACATATACTGCCGCAAACGCTTTGCCGCCCAGGCCAAAGCACAACATGTCTTTTCTAGCGTGGAATATCGCGACTCACAATCAGTGAATTTTTTGTTGAGATAATAAATGGCGAAATCCTTCTTCCCCGTTTCATCCTGTTGTCCCAGAATACAACCCATGGATTTATCTAACACTGTTAGATACATAATCAACGGTCTTCCTTCTACGGGAGGGAGCAAGATAGGAGGTTCAAGCAGATATTCTTTAATACTCTCAAATGCCCTTTGGCAGTCATCCGTCCACACATAACCTTGATCTTTCTTTAACAACTTAAAGATCGATTCAGATGTTGCAGTCATGTGGGAAATAAATCTGGAAATATAATTCAAACGCCCGAGGAAACCTCTGACTTTCTTTTCAGTTCTTGGTGCTGGAATTTCTTGAATTGCTTTGACTTTATCAGGGTCAACTTTAATTCCTTTCTATCTAACAATGAAACCCAACAATTTCCCCGATCGAACACCGAAGGTGCATTTATTTGGATTCAAGCGGAGACAATACTTCCTCAAATGCTGAAACAACGTCAACAAATCTTCTATATGCCCTTCTTCAGTCTAGGATTTGGCAATCATATCATCAACATATACTTCGATTTATTTGTGCATCAGATCATGGAATACGGTTGTCATAGCCCTCTGGTACGTTGCACCAGCGTTCTTCAACCCGAAGGGCATCACTCTGTAACAGAATGTTCCCCAGGGTGTGATAAACGTTGTTTTTTCTGTCCTCTGGAGCCATTCTTATTTGATTATACCTGGAAAATCCGTCCATGAACGAGAATACTTTGAATTTTGCTGTGCTGACCACTAACATGTCGATGTGAGGCAATGGAAAATCATCTTTCGGACTAGCTTTGTTTAGATCTCTGTAATCTACGCACATGTAGACTTTTCTGTCTTTTTTCAGTACTGGGACAATATTGGTAATCCATTGAGGATACACTGACATCACAAGAAAACCAGCATTAATCTGCTTTAGGACTTCCACTTTCATCTCTACTACCATATCTGGGTGGGTTCTTCTTAACTTTTGTTTAACTTGCACACATTATGGCTTCAACGGCAAACGATACTCGACAATTTCTGTATCTAGACCAGGCATATCTTGATAATACCAAGCAAAAATATCCACATACTCTTTCAAAAACTCAATCAACCTTCTCTTCACATCGGGGTGTAATGATGCTCCAATCTTGACTTCCTTCAGATCTTCTTCTGAACCCAAATTGATCACTTCCAAAGGATCCTTATATGGTTGAATGGTATTTTCCTCGTGCTCAAACAACCGTGTGACCTCTTCTGGAATTTCATCATAATCTTCTTCTTCAGCCCCAAACACAGGACATTCAAATTTGGGAGAGGGTGCAAGGTCATTGTATTCAACGGGTTTTTTAATTAATCTGCACATATGATTTATGATTACTTTTAGAAACTGACACATATAATAAGTGATCATGCAGATTGATTTTCACTTATTATTTATTTTGAAAGGTTTTTTCTGATTACCATTTTCTAAGAAAAAGCAGAAGACAAAGACATAATTTGGGAAGCAAAGACAACTTTTATTAATGATATTAAAAGTCACAACAAACAGATAAGCCCTACAAAATTAATACTTCCACCTTGGGCAGAGTGAAAGCTTTTCAAAAGAAAGAAATAGATTAACAAAACAAATTACTTTGAAACATGTATGCAAGAAGGAACATTAATGGTGACCTAGTTCTGAACTCTGACTCCATGCGTCATATAATTCGGTACTTCCTGCTCTGCTTCATCCTCTTCGACAGCATTAATTCCAGAATTAATTGGATGGAGGTAGCCTCCACTGCATAAAACATCATGATAACTGTTCACAGTAGACTTTGACTTCAAACTTCCGCCTTTGCCATTCTTCGAAGAGAAACCCAAACCAGTTCTATTTTTATTCACGGGTGGATCTACAATTCGTCCCCAAACTGCATTATGACCATTGCGCACAACCTACAGCGCGTCCTTTAGCGGAACCACGGAATCCTCATTTCTCCTTATGTTGTCAATGGATAGGGCTTGGAATTTGGTTCCAACAACAGCCTCATTCGCTTCTACAATACTGAAAGAGGATAAATGGGATATCAACAGCGCCTACTCCCCATTTATGATCACTACCTTCCCTTCACGCACAAACTTTAGCTTCTGATGTAGAGTTGAAGTGACAACCCCTGCTTCGTGTATCCATGGCCCTAAGTTGGTCACGGTCGGGCGCCATGTCCATATTGTACTTGTATTGTTTGATGAATGCTTCTCCCAAATCATTAAAAGAATGGATGTTAGCGTTGTCTAAACTCATATACCACTTCAACGCTGTGCTGGTGAAACTATCCTGAAAAAAGTGAATCAGTAAGCGCTGATCATCAGTGTTGGTAGACATTCTCCTTACGTACATCACCAAGTGAGCACGAGGACAAGTGTTGCCCTTATACTTCTCAAATTTCGGGACCTTGAACTTAGAAGGTATCTTAACATTCGGGACCAAACATAGCTCATTCACATTCTGCCCAAATAGCTCTTTTCCTCTAAGAGCCTTCATCTCTCTTTGCATTCTATCAAACTGCTTTTGAAAATCATCCATTCTATCATAAAGACCTAAGTCTTCACTCAGCGGAGGGAAAGGACGACACACATCTTCATTAACAAACGGAACTAAATTCAGCGAAGGAAGTGCAGCAGGAACAGTATGCACCACAGAAGGTGCCGGAGTAACAACAGTCTGAACCACTAGAGTATCTTGAGGACCAAGATTAAAACCTTCAAGTGCAAAATTCTCTGGAATTCCCCATGGATAACCTTGAGGCATACGGTTTTGAACAACAGCCGGAGTAGAGGATACAGGAACAGTCGGAACTTCAGTATTTTCCCTTGTTGGTTGAGGTTGAACACTTGGTGGCTGATTCTGAGCAACCACTAGAGCTTCCATTAGATTAGTCAAATTGGCCAAGCCGGCCTTCAAAGCAAAAACTTCTTCGCGCAACTCGCGATTCTCCTATTCTAAGTTGTCCATCTTCTTTTTGAAATTAGCCCGAGTGTTGTAGTGATGAGTCAGCTTGCTGAATGAAGTAAAAAGTTGTGTAAGGCACCTGGATATGCATAATAAATGCAAGAAATATGTTCAATATTATGCATGAGATGCAATGCACATGATTATTTTTACTTCATTATTTAATATTTCAAGGGATTTAAGATTTATAGGCATATTGCAAACATCAAAGTAATAAAGCTTTTGAAATACTGGAAATTTTTATTATAATAACTTCAAAATGGATTACAAGTTTCAATGATCCCAAGTACAAGATGAAAATACAATCTAAAATCCTGAGAAAAAGAACTGATGGAGATCAATCTGTACGCTGGCGCTTCCCTGTGAGCCTGACAATCTGAGCCCTCAACCTCTAGTTTTCTTCCACATGTCTGATGGCAACCTCCTTCCAATCATCTGGATCAGGAAGTGAATAATCAGCACTTGTTTAAGGCTTAGGGGAAAATAAATCCCCTTTCCTCTCCATAGACTCTACAGCTCGACTCTCAAGGATCTCGATCAAATCGTCTTTCTCCTTCAGGTTTGCTCTGTAGGAACTCTCTAAAGTCTAGAACTTGTTCTTCCAAGCATCCCTTTCCTGTTGCATCCTAACCAAAGAGAGCTGCAACTCTTCTAGATCATCTAATAAGGGAGGAGTGGTCTTCACAAATAGATCAGGCATGGATGTCTCCCGAGTATACGACATCTTCAACTGAATGGCTCTCAATCGGACCCACTGAAGATATGGCTTCAAAGAAACAACACCCCTAAGTCCCAAATACTTCCTACTCTTCTTATGAATATGACGCCAGGCCTTCGCAATCTACTCCTTAGCTTCCCTATGGTTTTCTCCTTCCTTCAGAAAGAAACTACTCAAATGAATGTTATTCGGTTTATCCCTCATCGGGTAACCAAGCTGTCGCCGTGCAAGAACAGGGTTATAGTTAATTCCTCCCTTTGTACCAAGAAGAGGTACATTGGGGAAACTACCACAACTATCAATAATCTCCACATCCTAATAAGCTCGATGACACCAATCAATATTCGAGTGAGTAAGTGCCATAATCTTAGGAGCCCACCGGAGTTCCTTCTTGACATCCCAAAAAGTGTCAGACTGAGGCATATGAGAGATGAACCACTGGTATAACAAAGGCGTGCAACAGATAATCATTCCCTCATGATAAGAACTCCGAAGATGAACAGAGTAATAAGCATCACCCAACAGTGTAGGATCTGGGTTTCCAATCATGAAGATCATGATAGCGTTAATGTCGACAAACTTTTCCACATTAGGAAATAAGAACAATCCGTAAGCAAGTAAAGAAAAGATGGCCTCAAAAACAACCGTACTCTTCATTCTAGCAAAGTAACAAGCTTTCTCCAATAAGAAATGAGCTGGTAATCCTCTAATCCCTCCTTTAGTAGTCATATGGGCTTCCACCTCAGACTTTCCCAGATGAATCAAAGCAGCAACCTCATGTGGTTTTGGCTCACCCTCTAAACCAGTAAAAGGAACACGATCGGTAACAGGTAAATCCAATAGATAAGAATACTCCTCCAGCGTAGGAATCAACTGATAATCGGGAAAAGTAAAGCAGTGGTACATCGAATCATAGAACTGGACCAAGGTCGAGAGAATACCCTCCTTCATCTTCAGCTTCATGAGAGGAATGATGGATCCATACTTCTTCCGAAAGTCTGTAGAACACTCGATCTTTGGAATTAGACTGACCAACTCATCTATCTTAGGATCCTTGAAACTGTATTTCCCGGTCTTTCTCTTTCCATAATCCATGGTTAAAAGTACCTGAGATATTCACAAATAGTCAACCTTTAAATCCCTTGAAATATTATTTTCTTCAAAAGATGCTTATGAGTGCATGGATGCATGATGCAACAATCACACACAAGATCATACATAAAGGGTTAATAGGTTCAACATCACGAGCATGAGGTCGAAGGTACTACCCATAAGGTGTTGGTCTAAAAAGTTATCACCTGAGAACAAGGTTCTAGAGATTCCCAGAGTGTACATCCTTCCTTCAGATATTACCAACTTCCCGATTAACTCGGTAATTAGTAATATTCTCAAGAAAGACTCGTCCGAGTGTAGTATCGCGTGACAACTATTTCTGGATTAATCTGTCATAGCTTCCGCACTACATCTAAAAGGCCAAGATGGGTTTGGTATTCTACGGTCCTCAGTTTCATCAGGCTCCCAGGTCGAAAGCAGTACGTCTTCCCGATTACTCGGTAAACGATACAACAGTCAAAGGGGCCTCCACTGAGTGGGGGATCTCATGCCTCCTTTTTTTGGATTACACCCTCAAAGTTAACATGACTATACCGCCCGTCCTATCTTAAAGTTTGCCCAAGTCCGGGTATAGAACTTATGAGTAATCACCAAGCACCCTAAAAACCAGGAAAATCCAAACAAACATATATACAAAATATAACACATAAACAACAATAACACATATACAGATATAAACAAAGATAGGCTTAACCCACTTAGGGATATACCAGTAAGAGGTCAATCTTTCCCCAGTGAAGTCTCCATTTTTCTTTATCAGTAGAAATGTTCAAGACTAAGTCATTGGATTGACTAGACTTTATATAAATCAAAAATAAAAAATCGCCACCGCGCTTTATTGTTTCCAAAGGAATGGGAAAAGAGCGAATAACCCAAAAACAGGGGGAAAGATTCAAGGTAAGGGGGTTGGTTATGAAAAGGGAAGGTATTAGCACCCTAAACATCTATGGTACTCCGCGGGAACCTCTTTGAAAAATCTGTATATTTTGGCTATAAAAATGTGTTGTATAGAAAATGGATGGTGGAGGTGAGAAGAGAAATATTTTTTATGATTTTTACACCCGCCGCAGTTGCGAACCTTTAGCCCCTACGTACCACCTTTCATGAAATAGGGGATCAGGGTACACGTAGTTCCTCTTTTAAAAATTTGAAACACAAGTGTGTTGGTTAATTTTAAGAGATAAGACATCATCGTCATTGTCCGTGTGGAAAACATACTTATTACCCACAATCATGAGAAAGGAGAACTTGCATCATCTCAAAGTGGAGGATATGGCTTGGATCTTAAAATCAATAATGCCTAACTCAACACCCAAGTGGAAAATATCTCACTTCACTACATATTATAGAAGTATAGTTGTTTGCATCACTACAAGGATTGACAAGAGTCTAATATTTTGAGAAAAGGTTTAAAGATAAAAAATCCAAAGTGGAAAAATGGTTTGAAATGAGATTGGTCGACTTTTAGTCTTCACACAAAAAATGTCAAGGTATTATTAAATTGATTGAAGTTTATTTATGAAAATATTTTGAAAGTGCATGGACATAAGTCCAAGTTTATTATGAAAGTAGTTTAAGTTTCAAAACAAGAAGAGTTTTCAAATGGAGGAAGAAGATTTTGAAATTAAAGAAGATGGGAGGAGAAGAAGAGGCTATCCTAAAGCATAAGGTAAAAGCTAGGGACAAGAACCATATAACCAACAAGAAGCCAAAACTTGTCATTATGTGTCGAGAAAGAATTCTCATTTTTTGGATTGAAACCAAGAAAGCAAATATACTAGACCTCTTGAGAGAACCAAACTTCAAGTGTATTAAGTCTTCACAAAAATTGGGCAGAGTAACCACTGTATACGAGTGAATTCCAGATTACAAACAAAGAGTGTAATCACAAAAACCTGCACACAAAAACAAATAAGCAACTCAATGTCTTGAGGTAAACCTCAAGAACTCCAGATAAAATAATCAGATAAGATCACAAAGTCTCCAAGATAGGCCAAGGTTTCTAATCCTAAGTCCAAGAAAAAGTCCCATGCTCCATAATGCCAAGGATAGTAACCAAATAGTCCAAGTACCATTAAGATTTTTTTAGGGTTTATTTTGATTATTACGTATCTTAAGAAAATACAAGAAAAACTCAAGTGAGAAAAGTAAAAATGGCAAGAAAATAAATGCTCAAATAAGCAAAGATGAAAATGGCATGAAATGAAAATGCTAAAAATAAACAGTACATAAAGCATAAAAAAGAATGAAAGCATAAGATAAAACAAGTCAATAATTAGTGGTTAGTTGGATGACCATATTGAAACTTGCATTTGGAACTCATTAGAGGATTGGTAGAACCAAATCCTCGACACAACAAGTTGCATTGGCTTTTTGTCAAGTATATCATCCATTTGGAATTCTCACAAGTACCATTTAATGATCAACGATGTTTAAGTGATCCGCGTTGACCAAAGGTGTTGTAGATCCATTAGAGGATTGGTAGAACCAAAGCCTCCACACAATGAATCTCAAGGTTATTGGATCAAAGAGATCAAATTAACATACTTGGGCTTGCAATCATAAGTTTGGGCCACGAATGATCATTTATTCGAATCGGGACAAAATTTAGCACTATGTTAAGCAATCGTAAGTAGACTTATATAGAAGTCGCACCTATTTTGAGGCCGGTCAATATCAATCTATGCACCATTTGTTTTGAGACATGATATAGAGATCATGCTCCAACAATATTTAGTGCAATAAGAAGGGGATGGGATGAAGAGGATTAGGGTAAAAAAGAATATACAAACCACATTTGAATTAAATTTTAATCAAACTATTAATAAAATCATTCATCCATTTTTTGTGGAGTTAAACTCAACACTATAGATCCAATGATGTTAATAAAGTTCATGATCCAAAACCTAACCCAAGATTAGCCAGAAAATAATCACAAAATAATATCACATTTAATATATACATCAAAAGGGTAAAAAAAAGTTTAAAAATAGAAATTAATGAGAAATATATCAACTATGTTCAAATTAATCAAGAATTGAAAAATAAGGCCATAGATAAATCAGAAATGGATCCAAATATTTTATTAAAAATTTTAGTAATTTTTAAAAGTCAGAATCTATTTTTAAACTATTTAAAATTGCTAAAACAAACATAAAATAGATCAAAAAGTAAAAAATGTCAAAAAGTATTTTTTAAGTAATTAAAAGAAATCAAATAATACAAAAAATATAAAAAATACCAAATGTTAAAATAAAAATGTAAAAAAATAGTCATGAGATTAGAAATAATTCAAAGTATTTTTGTGAATTTTTACATAATTTTTGGATAAAAAATAAAAGAGTTATGAATTTTTGAAAATTTAATCAATAAAAATATAAAATCAGAAAATAAAATAAAACAAAAAAGATGTGGACCATCAGATCATAGTCAAAACGCGTTAGTAAGCTAATCCAATGGACCAGACGCGTTGTGCTTGATATGGACCTTAGTGAAACACACATGTGATCAGAAAAAGGGCAACCAATGAAATTAAAACGTTTGGCACGCTATCATTGGCTGAGACGAGACATGTCATCGTCTTCAACCTCCAGACACCCTGCAATGGGGATTTTGTGAGATCCTTCAAATGGAAAAATTAGGATTCCAGGCTAGCATCATTGAACTCGTCTCTTCAAGACGATTCTAACACAACCATCGTGCCAAACTTATATAAGGTATGGAGAGAGATATGAATCAAAAACCCAGAAAATAGCGAGCACCTTCAATTTGAGATTTCTCTCTCAATTCTCAATGGATTTAAAAATTGTAAGCAGTATTAGAATCAGAAGAAGGAGTAGAATAGAATAGTGCTTGATTTGGATCCAAATGGTTGAGAATTCTACCTTTTCGAAGTTCAAGTAATAAGCTCTGAAACTGGACTTCTGTAGCTTGAATTATGGCTCGTTTTGAGTGGTTTAAGTGTTGGAGAGTTTGTATGATGCTCAAGGATGATGAATGCGCAAAGAATTTTGGAAAAAGGAAGCTTAAATCTCAGAAACTGAATTCAAAAAAAGTGGGTTCGTGTGAGGTTTTGCAGGGTGTTCTTGGTTCTATAAGCTTGGGGAAATGGATGGGGGTTGACACTCTATTTATAGGGAAGTGAATGGGAATGAAAATTTTAAGAAACAAGGAAGTTTGGAGGGACATTGAGTGAAGGTCGAGCACGAGTGAAGTGTGACATCATTTCCATCAAAACTCAGCCAAACCTTGCGTTTTGGGGTGTGATCACTTCCGGCAAGTTTGCTAATCAAGTTTAAATAAAAAACACGCATAAATCTTGTGTTTAGAAGTCACATTATGGATTTCAAAATTCTGACTTTGTGAAAAATTCAGTTTCAAGTTACCAAATTCAAATCCATGGCATTTCTAACTCAAGGGGTCTTAGGGCATAATTCTTAATGCTTTGGAAAGATGAGGTTACAAGCTTTGCAATGGAAAAATAATGGAATCAAATGGATGCTTGAGCTGAAAGTTACATGGAGTCAAAGTTGAAGAAAAAGAGTTGACTTTCCATACTTCGAAATATTTCAAATTCTTCTTCAAAAATGACCTATAATCTTTTGAATCCAAACATGGCCTTCCACTTAGAATTTTCTCTTGGCCAAAAAATATGGAATGAAGTAGATCTCCTGAATCACATTTTGAAATTTGAACCACCCAAAATCTCTAAAAAATGAGCAAGTTATGACTTGTTAAAGTTGGCCAAAAATCATGAAATGACCTATAATCTTTTGCATATTTAAGGAAACTTACATCCATTTTCTCACTTTTCACATAAAAGAAGGCATAAAGTACACATCTTTAATATCATCATGGGAAAAGAATGGACTCAAGGTGATAAAAATTGACCAAGTTATGACCATTTGAAGTCACATATGGAAAATTGTGGATTCATCTGGATGACTTGTAATCTTTCTTCTTCACCAAGTTCCTTCCACATGAAAACTCCTTGGAACTTTTGAAGTGATTTTTTGGTAACTCTTTTAATAGAAAGATGTATTTAGAATCACTCAAAAATACCCAAAGGTGAGCAAGATATGCTCCTTTGGATTTCAAAACCCTAGCCTCTAGATCAAGAGAATGCTTTGAGGAACTTTGACAAGTTTGAACAAACTTCTTGTGCCAATATTCTTTCTTTGTGAATAAAAGTTGTTGAGGATGATGACGAGGACTCATAGCCACAAAAACCACTTCCATATCTTTAAATTTGAGAGAAATGTGCTCTTGTAACCAATAGGAACAAGACCTTGTCTAATCACGAAAACTTCTTCCCTCAACCCCTTGTACTTTTGAATCAATTTTGATAACTTTGAAATATGTTGAACCAAAATAATCCTTGTCATGCCATTTCTTCCAAAATAACTTCAATGATGATGTTTGAATTTCTCAAGATTTATTGACTAGGGCATGTAAATAAACTTATGAACCCATGAAGCAACTTGCTAAACCTCATTTCCTTTACCTACATTATTAATAAGTAAGACAAACCAACATTGCATTTTATTAATTAGAAATAAAATCAAAGCAAAATATTCATGATCAAAAAGGAAAAAAAGTCAAGGTGCTTTGGGATTCCTCAAAGAGCAAAGCTAAAGATAGGGAGAAGAACCAAAATCCATAATGTGATCTTGTTGTGATTGAATCAACATGGTATGATGAAGGGATCTTAGGGGCAATAATTGGGGTACAACACCCTTCATATGATTATTCTCTGAAATGAATGGAATTCACTCCATGGAGTTCTAAAATCTTTTTCTTTGACATGATTAAGCTTTTCACTAATTCCCATCAAGGAAGCTTCCTTGTTGTCAAACAATTTATTTGAAAATAGAGAAATGTTTATTTTGGGAATTATAATTCTAATGCAAATCCTATGTTAGTCTTTTAGTTGACAAAATTTATTTAAATGGTGTTGCAACCCCCTTGTGAGAGAATCATTTTTTTGGGTGCAATATTGAAAATCTTTTTACATGAAAGATAATGCGAGCACATGATACCAACACAAATATTTAACACACCTTAGGAGTCAGTTAACAATATCTCGTTATAGCATGCTTTCGAAATAAACCCTACTTCAATTAGGACTTTTGAGGGTTGTAACGTGGCCTGATTCACAGTTTTTTTAGATAAAAAAAAAGATTTAAGGCTCAAAATTATTTGTACCCATCCATTCTCCATGATGTTCTCCAGTCCTAAGTTCAGTTAACTCGATACAAGCACTCATCTCTCAAGAGGAGTTTAATACGGTTGAAGAATCAACGTGGTTATTAGACATGGCAGTCACTCGCACTTTCGTTATTTGGTGTTTGATCACACAACTTTGTTCTGAGGATTTTTGTGATCCCTTTCGCTTTTTGCGCTTTTGATTCTTTTTTAATTTCCCTAACTTTTTCCTGGACAAATTCTTTTGAATTTTGATTTTGAAGTCCAGCGGGATGCCCTAAGTTTTGCCTAAGTCATTTGCTTTCAAGCTTTTTCTTTTGGCTTAGCATGATTTCTTTCTTTCTTTTCTTTTTTAGATCATTTATTTTTTGGAAGAAATCGTGTGACCCTGAGTCTTTTAACTTGCTGAAAAGTGTTGTAACTACCTCACTTCTCGGTTAATGATGGATAACCATTGTGGTTTCGTCATCTCTTGGCCTCCTGATGCGTGAGGGATAACCATTGTGGTTCTTATTTTCCTCAACCTCTTAATGTGTGAAGGATAACCATTATGGTTTCCTTAGATGCACACTCCTTTTGAAATATGAACACTCGGTCAAATTAACTAAAGACTACCCGCCCCTGGGTTAAAAATGAGGGTTTTTCTGAACAGAAAAGAAACTCATACTTCAAGGCTCAAAAGGGTTATAGGGTCTATCTCCTTTATATCTCAGGTGTTTGGGGATTTGAAACAATGCATGTACATCATCAACGAGGCTTTATATGAAAGCATATAACTTGAGTTTTTCGTGTTTTTCATTCGTCATCCTCCCTTCAATATTTGCCTAAGCAAAAGACTAATAAAAGTTGGTATCAAAATGCAAGAAAAACCTTTCATGAGTGTAAACGAATTGATTACTTCAAGACAAACATACTCATTGCATTAAAATTAATGTTCAAAATAAACAAGTTCATACATGCAGACAATGTTTAAACAAACAAGCAAAAATACAGATGAAAATGCAGTGAAGAAACATGATGATTGCCATTGTTGAGGAGACTTGACTCCAATTGGACTTATTGATACTTGATACTTTCTGCAGCCTTGGCATTCAGTTCGTGAAGAAATTCCCCTTCTGATCTAATGTGAACACAACAGTTTCTGAATTGATCCAATCTTGGACCTTATCTCTGGATGGAATATCGTCTTCAACTGAATGACCAAGTACCCTAGAACCATATTCATAGAGGATTCTCTCAAACGATGGGATGAATGCTTTACCAAGTGACCATACATAAACTGAACCACCGAGTACCTTCTACTTCACAGAAGAGATATTCACAACTTATAATTAAAATCATCTTCCACTTCATATAAGAGATAACTATGTGACTGAACTTCAGGATATTTTCTACTACACAGAAGAACTCCGCCTTCTACTACACAAAAGAATATTCTGCTGGGGAGAAAGAGCCTAAAACGGTTTTCCAAGCAAAAATTGGACTTTGGAAAAGATTTCAAGTAGGTGCTAGACTTTATACTTCAACCCCTTGCAATTCTCAACAATACTACCAGGTTCCCCAGAACGGAAACCTACCTAACATTACTATCGAAATTAGGAGAGAGATTTGTCGGAGGAGGATCCAAATTGCGGAGCTTAATCAGCTGAAACTCCAACAAACTAGGAAGTAACTAGCCATATGGAATTAGAATTGGATCAACTTGCTTCTCGGGCTTCTTTTGTCTTTGTTTATAACCATGCCCCTTGAATTCACTTAGGGAACAAAAACCGGTTGCTGAGGAAAAGACCCAAATACACAAGGTTATGGAAGATACCAACAAAGTACTTCCTGACTTGAAAGTGATCCCAAGGATGAAGAGGAGTTACAACTTCCTGTTGCATCAGCAAATGTAGGATGACCTTCTCTTCCCAGTACTGTTTTCATAATTTTCATGACCAAACTCAACTTAGTCTTCAACTGGTTGATTTCCTCTTTCAAGAGTTTCTGACCACGGGCCATGGCTCGTATATCCACAACAATCATCCCCATATGAACCTTTATCTCAGTCAATTCCCCAAGAAGTTGTTCCATATCTGGCCATTGAGCACAGAGCGGCGAGAAGTCAAGATTTTGTAGTTCTGAAGAGAATACCAAGTCTGAATAAGGATCACCAACTCTGAATACCTGTTATGGATGCATGAAGATGCATGAGGTGCATGAGTGGATGCAATACCATATTCGATCATTTCCAAGGAACCCTCGTGCTTTGATTTTTATTTTAAGCAAGTAAGAGATGGGAAATATCAACAAAAGGATCACAAGTATGATTCTCTGGAGATGGAAAGAACATGTCAATTAAGAATGTGGTTAAGAATGTTATGTATGCAATGGTGTGGGATCAAGGTTTCCACAAAACCTGAACAACTGGTGTATTGATAATAGAACCACGGCTACATGTAATAGAATCAAAGGTCTGGACCATTTCAGAATACAAGAGAACCAAGTACCATGAAGATCGGCACTTGTACCTGTAAGGATAATTCCCACCCCACCTCACGGGTAAATTCTAATCAGAATAGGGGTTTCTAGTGGCAACCAGAGTTGAGAGTCCTCTATTAGAACACCTCGTCTTTGCACAAAGGATGCAAGACAAAGGCATTGTTAAGAGAACCTCGTCTATGTATGGTGTCTCATGCCTCTTCACATGTGTCAAAGGAACACGAGATTCAACATGAGTATCCACTCTAAACCTATGTGTATATTGGCCTGGGTAATGGGCCTTTTACCTTCAAATAACACCCTCCCACCAAAGAAACATCACATCAGAACAAAAATATAGAATAATAGAACCAAAGTTCAGATGCAGATGAATACACAAATATATATATAAGAAGCGACAAAGCAATAAACAAACAAACACCCAAAGAAAATAATCAAGAGCTAGGACTGACTCATTTAGGCATCCCCAGTGAAGTCGTCAGCTGAAGCAACTAGAAAAAAATGAAGTCGCCTTCAAATATTTATTTATCCCAAAGAAGGGAAAGGAAAACATCGAAGAAAACCTGGGAAGGGAGAAATCAAGGTCTTGCGACCAATAGAACGGGTAAGGGAGTCAATTCTGCAAGGGGAAGATATTAGTACCCCTCAAGTCTGTGGTACTCCATAGGATCCACTCTTGTTGTCTAATCTAAAGGGAGAGTTTGAATCTAAAGCTAGGTATTCAAGGGAATGCATGGATGCAAAGGATTATATACAAAAAGAAAAGGTTTTAATAGTGCACCCGTCGCGATTGCGAACCTTTGTGCCTACATACCACCTTTCATGCTATAAGGGATCAGGGCACTCGTAGTTCTTCTAAAAAATGTTGGTTTATTGTGTGTTTTTAGGAAAATAATGTTACATTCGCACTCTAGACATAGGGTTTCCTGACCTTTGGGGACTTTATGAGTCTTATGCACAGAGAGGAAGTAACACATCCTTATTATCAAAAGGTTTTAAAAGAAAAAGTCTGAAGACAAAAATGGTTTGCATTTGTTAAGTGTTTTTGTTAAGAGAATACATCAAATGGTCCCTCAAAAGGTGGGGGTATCTGAGTACTCCCCTCTTAATTTTGAAAGGGTTTAAGTAATGTTAGAGTGCCTTATGAGTTTGATTAAGAAAAAAAGAGTTTTAGTCTTAGAAGGGATGCAAAAGAAAGGATTAACAAAAGGGGAATCTAGATCCTACTTGTTGTCATGCCTGTAGACCTAAAATTAGGATCAAGGGAATTCTACCTAATATTGTTATGCATGGATATCAATCCTAAGGTCTACTTAGTTCAAACTTGACAAAGAATGAACTAAAGATCCTATGGAGAATATGTGATCACACAAGAAGAGAAAGAAAGATAAGAATGCAAGCAATCAAGAACTTAAACAAGATATGAAAGTAAGCACACAACGCATGAGAAGTAACCAGTTACTCATAAAATAGGCACTTAACCAAGATACCTAAAGCATACCTACTTAAACAAGCAAGTATCAAAGCAGGAAACACCCATTCTATTAGGTGACCACCTAAGAACTAAGCATGAGCTAGCAAAACAAGAATCCAAGGCAGATGTCAATGTGGGAGTCAAAAGACTCTTCTTCCACTAGAATAGCTCAAGAATAAATCAAGTAAAAACTCGAAGCATCAATGTTTAAGAAACGTGAGCTAAGTATCATCAAAACAAAGACAAATATGGGGGCCGATTGCGAGCCCACCTTCCACTTTATTGACTCGATAACAATAGAAAATCATGATTCAAAGCATCAACGTAAAACGTGAGCTAAGAATGATCAAGGTACTTGAAATGTGGGGGATGATTGGGAGACCTTCTTCCACTTTATTGACTTGATTTCAAGCACAAAGTAAAAAGATAAAACAAGCAAATAATCACAAAAACATTGCCTACAAAGTAGGACTTCCAGATCAAACATTTCCTACAACAGTAGGACTTCCAGTCATGCATCTCTATTACTACTTCTCATGGCAACGAAATTGAAAGACAATGTGGGAATAAGATAAATGAGAAAAGGTACCAAATGGAAAAAGGTATGTTGCCTTTTCCTAATAAAGCGTAAGAAACCTGAAGACCTTCGCCAAAGCTTCATCAGCAAACAAAATAGTCATAAATCGAATGCACCAGATAAGTGTCGAAGCATCATCAATGTGAAAATAAATCACAAGCGGAAAGTGCGCCAGGCATATCCAAATACCAAATAATAGTCCTGCATAAGATATAAGTCCAAACAAACAACGATAATCCATAACTCTCATTAAATGAGAATCCAAGTTCAAACGCGTTAGAAACAAATCCGAACCAAAAAGAAGTGGGATAAAGGCTTTAATCGAATTATCAAGAATTAATTAATAGATTAAATGCGAGCAAAGGTGTGACAACACACTCTCTTTAACCGTCTTAGGAAGCTTACACAAGTCAACAAATGAGTTAGTAATAACAAGGAGTGACAACCAAAGCTAAGCATTCATATCATAACTCAAATCAAGCTTAATTCATGAAGAAACAAGCTCCAAACAAGTGTCGGAGCAACAAAAACAATTATCGGACATCAATGTTTCGGTTCATGAAAATACTCGAAAAGCCAATTTAAAATCATTAAAACTCAACACCGACATCAAGAAATCATCAAATTAAACCCATTCATGAATCAAGCAAGAATTAAGTCACAATTCGCATGTATTTGTGAGTACCGAACAACAACATTTTGACTCATGAAAATCCTCTAATAGCCCATTTAAAACAAACAAAACTCAACGCCGACATTGAACAATTATCGAGTTGGATTCAAACATGAAGCAAGCAAGAATTAAACCACAATTGGTGTTCATTTGAGAATATCATGCAGCAATGTTTCATGTGTCAGTATTCACCAAAAATAAATTGAAAATCAATGTTTGAACGCACAAAATCGAACACCGACACTTGAAACTTCACTTGGAATTCACAAATAAATTGCAACAATTAAATCAACACCGATACAATGACTTCCAAGCATCAAAACGAATATTATTCAAGTGCCAACAACAATTAATCAACTCGAAATCAAAAACCGACACGTGAATTTCAACAATCATTAATAATTATCAACTTGAAATCAAACACCAACACATGAATCTCAACAATTATCAATAATTATCCATGTGATCCAAAAAAATAACTCAAGTAATCATCCGATTCCAACAATTATCAACATCATCAACATGAAGATTTTCAAGAGTCACATAATTTTCACAATCCAAAAACTAATTCATGCTAAATCAACTCAATCTCAATTAATTCACCAATTAAAATCAACACAACAATTAATTTCAAGTGAGATCAAGACACAACCTACCGAAAGAAAAGAAGAGGAGTTGATCAAAGAAGCATGAGGAAGAATCATGGACGGTTTTGAAGCGAAGGAAGAGACACGGTGGAGGGAGGTATGTGCGGTGGTCTGGTGCGGCAGAGGGCAGAGGGAGGCGTGATCAGGTTCCCGTGCAGCGGCGGTCAGTCTTCGGCGACTGTCTGGTCCGTGCGGTGGTGGCGCATCGGAGGTTATTCGAAAAATTGATCAAAACTCGAGAGAGAGAGAGAGAGAGAGATAGAGAGAGAGAGAGATAGATAGATAGATAGATAGATAGAGAGAGAGAGAGAGAGAGAGAGAGAGTTCTGCTCTTGAGAGCTTCCTTGAATATTTGAGAGTGAATGTATAATAGTGATGGACTCCCCTTTGAATTTTAGAGAAAAGCAATGTATAAAGAGAGAGACTTAAGTCATGTTTGTGATTTGGAATTAGAAAAAATGGTTTTTGGAGCCAAATTTCCCTCTCTTTTCCATGTCAAATTTGGTTGCGCATCTTTTTCATCATATTTTCGTGTTCAACTTGAGAAGCGAGCCATGAACCTAAACTTTCTAAGCATAATTTGAACTCGAATCTTGAACCAAATTTATAGATGACAAAATTTATGATATCGTGTCGCGAGAGTTGTCTGAAATGTTGAAAATCGAGAAAGTTATGATTTTTGCAATATTTGAGAAACAATTGACTGGAAATCCTCTTCACCATATAATTTTCAAAGTATTTGCATTTTTGGAGATCTTCCATATAGAATTGGCTCCCACCTGAACATATGAAATGGAAAGTATTTCAAGGAGATTATTATTCCCAAAGACCCACTTGAAAATGTTGAACAACAAAAAAGTTACGAATTTCTAAATCCAAACTGTGAAATGCTAACTTTCGGCCCAAAATGTTTCAAATCAACCGTAATGCTTGACTTTGTTTACAATCCAAGGCATGCTGGAACACATGAGAGCTTGGCATGATAAGGATTTCACTTAGCAATGATTAAATAGCCTGGGGGAACATGCTAAGAGTATCTCAATTCTGAAACCCTGAGTCCATGCTTCACTGCATTGATTGACGAAACAATTGTCTTCTATAACTTGACTAATCTTAAGATAAGTGCCTTGATCCCATAACCACAGAACCAATGATATATATGTATGCCTATGATAATGAATTATAAGCCAAATAGGGTTGAAAGGAAGATGGTAAATTTAGGGATACAAAAGAATGCAAGGTACAACCAGAGAGATCAAAGCCTCATCACAAAGACTTAGGAATGTTGTCACAAATGCCATAGGCATATGACTAAAGCAATAAAAATCCCATAATGCCAAGAACACATATAAAGTAAGCAAGCTTCAAAATGGCAAACAACTAGCTCACCCTTTTTTGATAGGTAGCAACTCTAAATGTCGTAGTAGGTCTGCCAATTAGTCGACCTCTAACCAAGTTTTAACCCGGGGGCATGGGAAGGGGTCGCAACTCTTATCCCAGTATGGTCCATAGAGACGTCCAATAAAATTCGAGCATAAACTTGGAGGGAAAGTTGAGTCCTATAGAAATGAACCCTGGACTAGAAACAATGCCACAAATCACGTAAAATATGAATAAATAATGAAATGAAATATATATACATTGCATGACCAAAACATCAGAGTTGCAAATATATCGGGTGCAAGCACAATATTAATAAAAAAGGCTAGTCTATAAAAAATATCATTTCCCCTCCTTGATAATCTGATTGAGATAAAATTGATCTTGAGAGACATGAACATTGTGATAAAGTACTCCACTTACTTCATAACACTCTTAAAATCACCCTCGGTGACAGAGAAGCCCTATTGTAACGACTTAGATATATCCTTAGAAAGATCAAGAATCTCTTGGTGCATCACATGAAGACCTTCCTCGGCCTTCTTATGACTTTCTCAGGACTCTTCTAGAGACTTCTTCAATTCTTCTATCATTTTCTGAGCATGATCTAAGGACTAATTTTCCTCTTCCGTGGAACCCTCTTCCTTGGACAAAGATGCTTGAATAGAAGTAAAAACCTCATTATTATCGTTTACTTCCAAGGAAAGTATATCTACCTTTTCCACTAGAGTACTAGGATACTCAAAAGACTCCACAACAACCTCTATATCCAACAATTTCTTAGAAGCATCCCTAATCTCCTCCAAATATTGATTCCCCTTAACTGTGAGATCATTAGCTCATTCATTAAGTTTCCACCTCTCCCTTTGAAGACGGTTAGGTAAGAAAGCTTCTTCTTAGCTAACAAACCTAAACGTTAAAGTAGATGACACCTGACGAGTATTTAAGTCCAATTCGGCCAATTTCCTTTGTCAATCTTCCTTAGAAAGACTTGAGAAATAAGTATAATCTTCATCAGAAATTAAAGGCTGGAGTTCTCTATTCGACCTCGGGCTAGGATGAGCTAGAAACACCATATTTGATTCCACTTGAATAAAAGTTAACCATTCTACATTTCTAAGATATGAACCCTTATAAGAAGGCCTCTCAACCTGAATCTCTTCTAACTCTAGGGTGGAGGACGACCTTTCCTTTCCCAACAACCACATAGATAGTAAGACTTCATCCACTATGACTTAGGCGAGGGAATCTCACACTTGTACTCGATTAGGAGGAGTGGTTGTCTGACTAATTTCTTGGTAATGAGACCATAAGGCGTCCCGACAAGTGTACCTGAGCTGGAAGCTACCCTAATAGATGGAGTAGTTAGAATTATGACCAAATCAGCAACCACCTGAATCTCTTTCCTTAATTATCACATGGCATTCTCGCTCTTCATCACATATACTCGATCAAGAAAATAGAAATTAGGGGTTCAAGAAAATAAAATAATGAAAATAATGACCTGGTGCCGCTTACCAAAAATTATATTCCTTTCCTCTTTTGATTTGGCCTCCACCAACCATCGAGTCTGAATTTGGTTAGTTTCTTGATGCCCCGTCAAACGAGACAACTTTGTCGATGCAACCAAGCTCCTTATAGAAACTCACCAACCGATTCTTAAGGTATAAATCCTTCTAAGCATGTATCCTCCTTGTAAGTATATGATCCTGAACCTGTCAAATAGTGACTTTGAGTCCAATACTTATTAACGATGTATAAGAAAATAGAGGAAAGACATAGTTCTAAGTTGGAGATCTTCTCACGCACCTCCTCGGTCAGAGGAGTAATTATGTAAAAGAAATCATCGAAATGATTCACGTTGTTATAATAAGCTTTAAAGTACTTGGTATGTTGCCTCAAGGAGTTAGGGGTATTTTAAACTTTGAAAAAAGGAAAGAACAATGTCACAATTGGCTTACCCACCTTATACTCACACTAGTACTAGAAAATTTTAATGAATTACCATGTCACTGAATGCAATTGGCAATGGGGAAATCAACATGTAATTTAATATGTTGACCATTGATTAATATGTCAGACCATTGATTAATATGTCCAACGGGCATCACTTTATCCTAGTGGCCATTGATTACTTCACGAAGTGGGTTGAGGCTGCCTTCTTTGCTACGGTTACCTAGAATGTGGTGGCACGGTTCATCAAGAATAACTTGGTTTGTCGTTATGGTATCCCTGAGAGAATCATCACGGATAATGATACTAATCTCAACAACTCAATGATCACTGAACTCTGTAAACAGTTCAAGATTCAGCATCACAACTCTTCTCCTTACCGACCGAAGATGAATGGGGTTGTCGAAGCTGCTAATAAGAATATTAAAAAGATCATCAGAAGATGAATGTGACATACAAAGACTGGCACGAGATGTTACCGTTTACTCTTCACGGGTATCGTACTTCAGCATGTACGTCGACATAGGCAACACAATATTCTCTAATATATGCCATGGAGGTTGTCCTACCCATGGAGGTCCAGATCCCTTCTCTACGGATTATGAAGGATGTGGGTTTGAGCGAAGATGATTGGATCCAGACTCGACTTGATCAATTGAACTTAATCAACGAGAAAAGACTTATTGTTGTCTGCCATGGTCAAATGTATCAGAAACAGATGATCAAGGCCTTCAACAAGAAAGTCAGACAACAAGTGTATCAAGTAGGGGATCTGGTAATCAAGCGCATCATACTACTGCAAGGTGATCCCAGGGAGAAGTGGACTCCCACCTATGAGGGACCATCTGTAATTAAGAATATATTTTCGGGTGGAGCCATGATTCTGACCACCATGGATGGTGACGACCTTTCACACCCTGTCAATGCGGACATAGTGAAAAGATACTACGTATAATAAATACCCGCTAGGTTGACATACCTAGGCAAAAATAAGGGCATCCCATCGAACCAAAAGGGTTCGGGCAAAAATTAGGGATAAAAAATGAAAAAATTTGTATACCCGGCAAGTCAAAAACCCGAAAGGGCGGCTTGGGCAAAAAAGGGTATCCCGGTGGACTGAAAACCCGAAAGGGCGGTCCAGGAAAAAATTAGGGATTAAAGCGTATCACTATATCCCATTGGATCACCTTACGATCAGACCTCAGTAATCAAATATCAAGCTCAAACGGTACCGATCAATCCAGTTATCTTCAGGCAAGCATCAAAGTGATGAGATGCTCAAAGACATAGGGGCAATAGCAGAATTGAAACCCAATGGGATCACTACTGTTTTCTTTTTGTACATAATTTCTGTAATAATTTCCATTTTTACGGCAGCGTTCTCTTACTAGAGCGTCAGCCTCCTTGTAAAAAATGCCTGTTATAGGTAAATTTCAAATCAATACAAAGCGTCTTTTGAGTACAAAACTCTGTGTTTGTTTTTTCTGTTTTCTGTTTTGTTTTGAAAAAAAATGTCCAATGTTTTATTCTTGACATATGCATTTGAATATGATTACTGTTCACAAATATCTGCATATAAAACAGAAAGACAGTTACTAAGAACTCAAAGAAACTGGTACAAAACCTAAATACCGACAGTTACCCCGTCCATCATGGTACAAGTGGCAGAGACAGTTGGAAGCGAAGTCACTATCACATACAAGCCGATGATACCTATATTCCCCACAGAGCCGAGACAACCAAGGTTCGACCTCCGTATTCCCAAGAAGGAATTCCTTCCCCAGCAGGTTCCTTCAGAAAGCTGATATCTGCATTCCCCAGCCGAGTTTTATAACCATGAGCAGTTTATAAAGCCATCTCCCGAGTAGATTTTATTTCTCTGACAGCGGAACCTCAATCTCCAACAAAGCTCTTCTCTCCAGCAACGAAAGTTTATCCCCAACTAAGTTTATTTCTCCAAATTAGCAGATCTTCCAACAGAGTATCTCTCTTCCCCATAGAGTCAGTCCCCTGCAAGATTAATCTCAGACAGAGTCTCCTCCGGAAGAATTTTCTCAAGCAGAATGGATGTAAATCCCCAGCTAATCATCTTCGGTCACTATCCCCAGCGGAAACAAAGAACTCAACTCCTTACACTCTCCAGCAGCAGTCCAGGATTTATTTTCCCCAGCTAGAGAATATCACAATAGCATTGCATATCCATACATCATGGCATGTGCATACATATTATACAGCACAATCTCATTTATTTTGAGAACATCATTACTCAATACATTTCATACATCATGACATTATATATGACTAACTCTTTACCTTTCAGGGAAAGATGCAATCAAGTTCTCATAAGTTCTCTCTGGTTCAATCAAACTGACACTAAGGTTTCTATTTCATTAGAAGATATTCCAACACTTTTCAAGATTTTCTCTGGTTCAGTCAAACCGACACTAAGGTTTCTATTCTAGTTGAAGATGTTCTTAGACATTCGTCTGGGTCAGCTGAATCGCCACTAAGATTCTCCTGATTTCTGTGACAGTCAAAGTCAATCCGAGACCCTCCCCCGGTTCAGTCAAATTGATTCTAAGATTACTCTCCCAGTTGAAGACAACTCGAGACCTTTCCCTGGTTCATTCAAATTGATACTAAGATTTCTATTCCAGTTAAAAAAGCTATGAAGCCCGGAAACTGACCGGATAACAGCTTAATTTCCCCAAATTACTTAAGCCTGGAGCACGACCAGATAACGGTAAAATACACTGAAACCTGGAGCATGACCAGATAATAGTATAAGGTACTGTGAAGCTTGGAATTCGACCAGATAGCAGTTTACTCGGCCAATTACTATTGAAGTCTAGAAACGACTGTATGTTAGTATGCCTTAAATTCAAGTTGAAACCTGAATGGGACCGGATAACCACTTAATTCCTTTTGAAGCCTGGAGCACGACCAGATAAAAGTTTTTGAGATTGCAAAGCCTGGAGCATGACCAGATAGCAAGTTTAATCTCATCTCCCCAGTATGTCACAGTAAAACCTGGAGCACGACCAGATATCAGTCAGTCTTATTATCCTCAGAAAATCAATGTAAGGCCTAGAGCACGACCAGATAGCAGTTCATTTTCATCTCCTCAATTAAGAGTTGATTCCCCAGTAGAGTAACAGACAACTGAAGTTCCTAAAAATCCATTTCTCGCAAGAAAGATACCAACATTCCTCAACAGATTCCTCCTTAACGACAGGAACATGAATTCTCATCAAGGGAATATCTCAGGAAATCAACATCCTCTAGATGGCATATTTAAGCCCATCTCCAACAATTCTCCGTCATATCTTTCGAATGGCATCTTTAAGCCCATCTCTGGTGACCTTCTGTCATCTCCTCTAAATGGCATATGTAAGCCCATTCCCGATACTACCTACACAGTCCAGCACCATCTCAGACGAGTGCAAATTTCTGGGCACTCTAGTGTTCAATCATCTTCCACCTTCAGATTACGAAAGGCAGACAGCCAATCTACATCCTCAGGTTTAAGAAGATTGAACAGGGGCAGCTGTTGTACCCCAAAATTTTCCCTCTTATTTTACTCAACACATGCTCATAGAGGTCCTCAATTTCTCAAGGATGACTAAGGATTGACCTGACAAATCCTCCTCCTAAGGCAACAAGCTTCAAACTAGGGTTTCACTCCTCATCAAGATGGTTGAAGTCCAAAGGTCCCAAATTCCTTCCATGGTCCCAATATGTTCTCAAGATCATCCATGTCAAGTTTCATGCCTTGCACAAGAATTTTGCTCAATCAATTGCCCAGATGCCAGAAAATCAATGTACTATATCAAAAGTCAACGGTGGCCTACATACAATCAATCTTCAATATTTTTGGTCAACATCAACATTTTGAAGATATATCCATCATTCTATCATGGGTTGATCATGATTCCTCAAGGAATGCCCCCAAATTCATCAAAACCCAAAAGTTGCTAAATTAGGGTTTCATCGAAAAAGACAACCAAATTAGTTTTTGTTAACCTAATTAGTTCTACTACATATATAGAACATACACAAGCCAAAAGAATAAGGATTGAGGTCGTGCAAGGCATCAAACAAAACTCAAATTTTTGAAGAAAAGGCGTGGATCAGTTTCCAACCCTAGAGGGAAATTCAAAGCATTTCAACACTCCCAATCGTTTCTCGGAGTCTCTCTGAAGCTAACATGACTAGTTTCACGCATCCTCACGCCAAGAATCACCCCCTAGACTTCACATAGTTTGCTTTCTTTTTCAAATTCGATTACAATGATTATTGCATAATAAACATATTCTAATGATATATTTATGTTCATTGACATATTTGTAACATGTTTGAATGGTTTAATTGATGTTTCAGTGCCTGTACTCATAATTGCCATTGCTAGGGTTTGCTTTGCCATTTTAGGGTTTTTCTATACAGGATAAATTGGCCCAGGAAAGGTGTACCATGATGCTCGTGAGTTCAAGACGAATTGATCTATGTACTCACAATTGATTTATCATGCTTGCTGTGAAATTTTGAAACTTGCAGTGCTATAGCCATGGAAGATGTCCGTAGGTATAAGTCTTGTACCTAAGACAACGGACCAGGGAAGAAGAAGACAACGTGGCTGATAACCATTGGCCGGTTTGAATAATGGGCGCGCGTTTTTATTTTGTTTCAGTTATCCACTTTGTTTTATATATTATGTATTGTTGTTATTACATTAACAATTAAGCCTTGCAACCCAGTTGGTTATGTGCGCGTATGTGTGAGTGGGAGGACCTGGGTTCGATCCTAGGTCCCAACGTTTTCTTTATTTTCTTAATATTTGACAACAGGTTCTATGCATACACGTTCCAAGCATCTACCATATGCTACAACCATCCATACATTTGATACATCTCTAATCCAAATGCAGTACTCCATCAAAGAAGGGCCATGGTACACCATCAGAAAGGGGCAGGATTGAATCTAGCCCAGGGAGTGGGCTCAGCATTCTTGGGCCTAGATGTTTCAATATCACACCCCCCTTTCAGCTTATAACACAAGCCCAATTCTTTCTCTTTTCTCTTTATTTCTTTTTAATTGTTTTATTAATTATTTTCTTTTTACAAAAATAACATCAAAATTATTTCTTTTTTTATAAAATCAAAAATCACAAAAAAAAAACATCAAAAATCATTTTTTTCATAAAAATGTTTTATTTCCTTAATTAATTAGTTTAATTATTTAGGGCAATTTAATCCTTTTTTTCATAATTTAAATCAATTAGAATTAGGGTTAATTTGTACATAATTCAATTTTTTTCTCAAAAATAACCACAATCTTTTTTTTCAATTAGATTTCTTAGGGTTTTGCTAATTCATCCTCGCATTTAATTCGCCGCGCACATTTTTTGATTTCCTTCTTTATTATTATTGTAACTGCTCCGAGTTTGTAATAATAATTAGGGTTTAAATTCCGCATCTTTATTTTCGGTCAAAATAATTATGTATCTGCAAAAGCCTTGTAATAGCTAGGACTTTTAACTTTCCCGCATTTTATTTCCGCAAACTATAAACTTCTTAGATGAATGTTAATAGGATTGTATGGAAAGACTAACTGAAAATTAATATAGTAGAAAACCCTAAATGTGCACAGATAAATTAACAGAAAATTACACTCGCACATGCTCACTCCTAGGGTTTACTCCACTCCGGTTTCCTTCGGTAAACGGTCATGAAGTATAGGGTTTGTTAGAGGTTGTCCTGTAGCCCCGAAAGATCTAAAATGACCCATTCGGATGTTTCCTCGAAAAAAATATTTTTAAGGCTTTAGGATGATTACTAACATTTCCTAACATTGCTTTTGTGATCGTATTTGTCCCTCCGAATGTCCCTAAAGAACTCCAACGATGATGCTACCTATTTCTCAATAATGGGATAGCATTGTCTAAAAGGAAAACAAATAGACCTTTTTTCGAGTAGGTAGATTAGTTCCTAGGTACTCGCTCAAACAAACAAAAACTTTTTCACACCAACACTTTCCAAACAAAGTTTTCGAAAACAACTTCGTAACACTCTTGAGGACAGAAACAAGGGTTAATACGAAGTAAAACCAAACTTTTCAAAACAAAGCACACACAAGCAGTTTTAAAAATGAGCAAGTACCTAAGACCTATGAAAAACCACAGATAGAAAGGGTGATAACACCTTCCCTTTCTATAATCTACCCCCCGTACTCAGAAACATCTCGAAAAATGTTTTTTCTGTTCTTTTTCCTTTTCCTGATTGGATAAAATAAAAGTCGGTGGCGACTCTTGCTTACCGCTACATTTGGGATTGCAAACCAGTATTAACAGTCGGTTCAGCCACCATATCATAGAACTGGCGACTCTGTTGGGGACTAAAATATAAAGTGGGGTAAACCTTAGGATCTAGGTCATATTTAATTTCTTTCTCTTGATTATCTTGCTTGCTTTATATTTATGGGAATTGTTTAGGTTATTTGATCCTACACCCGGATCGGGAAACACCTTTTAGGTAAGTAGCAATAAACTCTGAGGGAGTTGTGTTGGGGTATACCAACACGGTTGAATTGATGTGGAACTTTGGTTGGTACCTGTAACCCTTGAGGCAATCAGGGAGATGTATGGGGATGCCGCGTGGTGTCATAAAGCATCAACTGACCTTAGAACCTTTAATTTCCCAACTTTTCCAGTAGGACATAGCGAGATGGCCGACTTTGGTGTATGCCCAAGGTCGACAGATACTCGATGCTACACTCATTGAGGTTATACTTCTGAGTTTTGTTTGATTACGAGTCAATCATCGATTGAACAAGGCTTGGGGGAAATATCAGTGATATTGAGATCCCTTTAGAACCCAGTTACATATTTATAGGACAGGTTGAACCAATCCAGATTCAAGAGGGTATGACTTTAAAACTCAACCAGATCTTAATTCTAAGGACTTGGTGTGATTTGTCTGTGTTTGCTATACCTGTGATTTATCATGACATCATAAACATCATACCATACTAACTGTTCAAGGGTTTCTAGGGCTCATCTTTGCTCTGTTTTGTAGGATATGGCATCCGCCCGCGGGAACACTATTCAGATTAACCTAGTGAAAGTATCTCCCCAATTAAGGGACTTGGCAGTAAGGATTCCTGAAAGCTCTCCTTTCACTGAAAAGCATGGTCGGTTGCTCAACTTGGTCACTGCAAAACCTGACGAAGAAATGTTGAAAGTGTTGTTTCAGTTCTTCGATCCTCTGCATCACTGTTTCACATTCCTGGATTACCAATTGGTGCCTACTATGGAGGAATTTTCTCAGTTATTAGGGATACCCACTCTTGATAAGCTACCTCTCAGCGGTGCGGAAAGACATCCCAAACCTGAAGAAATTGCTAAAGCTCTATCCTTACAACGGTCCGACATAGTGACAAATTGGGAAACCAGAGGGAGTGTTCAAGAAATTCTGGTTAAATTTCTGTTTGAGAAGGCTTACTATTTTTGGGTTACCCTGGATCTACAAGCTTTTGAAGAGGTTTTGGTGCTCCTTATCTACGGGGTGGTATTGTTCCCTAATGCAGATCAACTCATAGATGTGAGCACAATCCATGTTTTTCTGTCTCAAAATCCGGTACCTACATTACTCGGGGATATTCTACACTCTCTGCATACTTGCATTCTAAAAAGAAGGGGAACCTCCAGTGTTGCACCCCTCTATTGTCTAGGTGGTTTATTTCGCACCTACCCAGATGTACATTGAAGAATGAACAGGGCAAAAGATGGTCTCATCGACTGATGTCCCTTACGCATTCAAACATTCATTGGTGTTCACGATTCTCAGAAAATGTTACTATCATCGATCGTTGTGGTGAATTTCCTAATGTCCCTCTCTTAGGCATTAGGGGAGGAATCACTTATAACCCTTGCTTAGCATTACGATAGTTTGGTTATGCAAGAAGGGATGGTCCTCATGATACACTTATTCAAGGAATCGCCTTCAATTATGAGAATGATGTTCAGGGTTACCGTAAAAGGTTCATACAAGCTTGGAGTATGGTACATAAGGCTGACAGCAAGACACTTGGGCATAAGAATTCAATACCTCTCAAGCTTTATCTCAGATGGGTACGAGCCCGCGCTCAAACTCTTATGATGCCTTATCCTGCTATCTGACCTATGATTGTGGAACCAGTTGCCGAGGGAGACACTCCTCATCTTGTTCTTCATCCAGACATGCCAATTGATCACGAAGAGTTACAAAAGTCATGGGTTTAGCTTAAAGAGGAGTGGGATACGTTTGAAGCCCAATTATACACCAGCGAGAAGAAGGTCTTGGAACTCATTAGGCAACTTCATGAAAAGAGGAATATCAACGCCTACATCGCGCCAAAGAGGATGCGCTCATGGGAAACCTAGTCTTCTTTTTGTTTTATTTTGCTTAATTGTACTCTCAAAATACATTCTTTGTAACAATTTAAAGTTTACTAATACAGTTTGCGTTCGTTACTTTTTGTTTAAGCAAATTTGAGCCTTTAAAAACCCTTGAAAACATTGCATACATATCATACATATCATTGCATAACAGGATTCATAACAGGTTTCTCATCTCCTCCGCTGTTTATTTCAGCAATGGCTCTTGAAAAAACTGTGAAAGATCTTCAGACTCAGAACACGCAATTCCAACAAATGATTGTGGCTCTGGCCAAAGGACAGGAAGAGCTGAAGGCTCTGGTTGTTAAGAAGAACACTAAGAAGACCAAGAGGACAGCCGGTGTGGCACATGTGAGCAGAAGGTTCAGAGGGCCGCCAAGACGGTTGTTGATTTAGCTTCTTCATCTAAATAGGGAGAGAATCAAGAGGGTGAAGCCAGAGAAGAGGACCCTAGTCCTAAAGAGTCTGATAATGAAACTGATTATAATGAGGAGCAGTACCCTCCGACTGATGAAAAGTATAAGCAGTTAGAAGAGCGTATGAGTGCTATGGAAATCCAGAAGGTTCCTGGGCTGGATTTTGAAGAGTTGGGTCTGGTCTCCGGGGTTGTCATCCCCCCAAATTCAAGGCACCGGTATTTGCTAAGTAAGATGGGGTCTTTTGTCCTAAAATGTATCTCCGTTCCTATGTGAGGAAGATATAGCCTCATACTGCTGACAAAGACTTGTGGGTTCACTTCTTCCAAGACAGTTTGTCTGGAACACAACTGGATTGGTTCTATCAGCTGGAAAGAGCCAATGTTCGTAACTGGGAAGACCTTGCTGCTTCATTTTATAAGCAATATCAGTATAATGCATACCTCGCTCCCACTCGTACACAACTCCAAAATCTGTCTATGGGTTTGAACGAGGGTTTCAAGGATTATGCTCAGAAGTGGAGAGATTTGGATGGAAGAGTTCAACCTCCCTTGGCTGACAGGGAGCTCGTGGATATGTTTCTGGGAACTTTGACTGGGCCATTCTTCAACCATCTGATTGGAAATTCATCGGCAGGTTTTACTTAACTGATCTTAACAGGAGAAAGAGTGGAAGCTGGAATCCGAAGTGGAAAAATTCAGAAGGATGCCTCTTCTAGTGCTGCAAGGAAGCCATTTACAGGTAAAAAGGAAGTCAGTGCCGTTTATAACCAAAAGAATCAGAATAGAACCGAGCGTCGTTCGGCGGTAGGGGCTGTTATGATTCCTAAACATGCACCTGCTCAGCAAAGAAACAATCAACCAAGAGCAGAAAGGCCAACTAGACACTTCACTCAGATCAACATCATGCTGTCTCAGGTTTTACCTCATTTGCTGAAGTCCAATCTGGTTACTCTGAGGGAAGCTCCGAAGAATCCGAACACCACCTCTCCCTACTATAAACCGAATGCTAGTTGTGCTTACCATTCGGAAAGTCCAGGCCATGATACCAATGACCGTTGGGCTTTGAAGAACAAAGTACGGGATCTGATTGATGCTAAGGAGATTGAATTTGATCCCCCGAAGACTCCCAACATTATCACTGCCCCTATGCCGAAACATGGCCGGGGTGTTAATTTCGTTGAAGAAGATGTGTTTGTGACTTCTGTGGAAGAATTGGTGACCCCACTCATGACTATCAAAGGGAATTTGTTGAAGGCCGGTTTATTTCCGGGATGTGATGAAGGTTACCACATTTGTTCATTTCTACCGACTGGTTGCCCTTTGTTGAAGACAGGTGTTCAGCGTCTGATGGATGACAAAGAGATTTTGTTTGAGAAGACTCATGTTTCGACTGTTTCCTGTGAAGACGTTGCTATCATAACCATTTCCGCCAATCCTCCCAAGGCCTATGCTAAGAGACCCGTCAGGATTACATCAATTATGAAGGTGACTCTGTTGATCATAACCATGCCAGGGACAATCCCATACTCCTCGGACAAAGCTGTTCCTTGGAACTATGGGGCCGACGTCTATTACCACGGCGTAAAGCAGGACATGCTAGCCATTGAAGACAAGATTGTTCTCCCCTGAAATTTCTCCCCCGAAGACTGTTACCAGACCTGTGATCATTCCTGTTGTTGTTCCATCCAAGACTACTACTACAATTCCAGTAATCACTCCTGTTGACCCTCCCATCACCGAGTCGGTCGAGACTCGAGGAAAAGACATACTGATTGAGCCTGTCCTGACAAAGGAAAATTCAGTCACCATACCAGAAGCTTCCAAAAAAGAAATGGAAGAAATTTTGAAGATAATAAAGAAGAGCGACTACAACGTGGTCGAGCAGCTGGGGAAGGCCCCATTCAAAATTTCTATGTTGGCTTTGTTGATGTGTTCTGAGGCCCATGCAAAGGCTTTGGTTAAGTTTCTGAAGAAGGCTCACGTGCCACAACAGACATCTACTGATCAGTTTGAAGATTATGTGGCTAGTCTGACTGCCGATAATGGTTTTGGTTTTTCCAATGCGGATCTGACACCAAAGGAGAGGAAGCATAATGATGCTCTTCATGTTTCCATTGAATGCAGGGGCACGACTCTGGCCCATGTTTTGGTAGATATTGGATCCTCGTTGAATGTGCTACCTAAAAAAGCTCTGGACAGATTGGACTATGAAGGCTTGACCTTGAAACCTAGCAATATAGTAGTGAGAGATTTCGATGGTTCGAATAGGATGGTGCACAGGGAGGTGGATGTCCCTATCAAAGTTGGTTCCCAGACCTTCGATCCACTTTCTACGTAATGGATATCAAACCATCATATTCTTGCTTGTTGGGACGCCCTTGGATACATGGGGCTGGGGCTGTTACTTCTACCCTCCACCAAATGTTGAAGTACCTAGTAAGAGGAAAGATTGTCACTGTGCATGGTGAAGAGGAGTATATGATCAATCACTTGAACTCCTTCAGGTACGTGGAAATGGATGGCGAGTTCATCGAGACTCCTTGCAAGAACTTTGAAGAGGTACCTAAGATTATGGCTACAGCAAAAACTACCGACACTCCTCCAAAGGTCACCAAATCTCCCTCGAAGATGGCTTCTCTCAAGGATGGACGAGCAGTGGTTGAAGAAGGTGGATCTACCATTTGGGGTCAGCTCCCGGTTATTAATTACAAGTTTGACAAATCTGGTTTGGGCTTTACTACAGGTGCTCAAAAGGCTGTTCGTCGCGCTCGGGATGAAGGACCTCCCCTACACATCAGCAATCCTAGGGTCAATGCGCTTGAAGACAGTGATGGTGATAGGTTGAAGAAGTACAAGCTGAGGTTAAATCCGAACAAGTGCAACTTCGGGGTAAGGTCTGGTAAGCTTCTGGGATTCATCGTTAGTGAAAAAGGTATTCAAGTAGACCCTGCAAAGGTGAAGGCCATACAAGAGATGCCGGATCCCCGTACTGAGAAGGGAGTTAGAGGTTTCTTGGGATGCCTAAATTACAGTGCCCGATTCATTTCACACTTGACTGCTACTTGTGAGCCGATCTTCAAGCTTCTGAAGAAAGATCAAATGGTAAAGTGGAATGACGAATGCCAGGTAGCCTTTGACAGAATCAAACAATATCTCCAAGAGCCTCCTATTCTGATGCCTCCGACTGAAGCAAGACCTTTGATAATTTACTTAACAGTGCTAGATAATTCAATGGGGTGTGTGCTGGGGAAGCATGACGAGTCTGGTCGAAAAGAGCACGCAATATACTACCTTAGCAAAAAGTTTACCGACTGTGAAACACGATACTCACTGCTCGAGAAAACTTGTTGCGCTTTGGCATGGGCTGCTCGCCGACTGAGACAGTATATGTTGACCCACATAACTTTGTTGATATCTAAGATAGATCTGATCAAGTACATTTTCGAGAAGCCCGCTCTCTCTGGAAGAATAGAAAGATGGAAAATGATCTTGACCGAGTACGACATCTAATATACAACCCAAAAGGAAATCAAGGGAAGTGTGTTAGATGATCATTTGGTGCATCAGGCCATGGATGACTACCAGTCCATGAATTTTGAGTTCCCGGATGAGAATATCATGTTAGTAACCGACTATTAAAAACCTGGACCAGATGAAGGACCTGAGGAAGGATCCCGATGATCTATGTTTTTTGATAGAGCCTCAAATGCACTGGGTAATGGCATTGGCGCCATAATCATATCTCCCGAGGGCTGTTATACTCCGTTCACTGCTCGATTATGTTTCAACTATACCAACAACATGGCAGAGTATGAAACATGTATTATGGGTCTTCGAGCTTCTATTCACCTGAGAATCAAGTTCTTGAGTGTATTCGGGGATTCCGCTTTGGTGATAAGTCAGATCAAAGGTGAGTCGGATATGAAGCACCCAAATCTTATCCCTTACAAATAGTATGTACTGACACTGCTGCCGCATTTTGAAGAGATCACCTTTGAACATTTCCCACGAGAAGAGAATCAGTTAGCGGACGCGCTAGCTACTATGTCGTCAATGTTCAAGGTCAGGTGGGACAATGAAGCTCCCTGAATCACTATTGAGAGGTTGGATGAATCGACATACTACTGTGAGATCGATACTGAGGAGGTAGCCGACAAACCTTAGTTTCATGAGGTGAAAAGGTATCTCGAGGCTCAAGAATACACCAAAGGGGAATCTGTCAATGACAAGAAATTTCTGAGAAGGTTTGTTGCAAAGTTCTTCCTCAGTAATGGAATCCTCTATAAGTGCAATCATTACTCTACCTTATTGCGGTTTATAGACAAGAGCGAAGCAGAGAGGATCATGGCAGACCTACACGAATGTACCTTTGGCACTCATTCCAGTGGACATACCATGGCAAAGAAGATCCTACGGGCAGGATACTACTGGTCCACTATGGAAGTTGACTGTTATCAGCATTCTCGAACCTGTCACAAGTGCCAAATCTATGTTGATAAGGTGCGTGTACCTCCAGTTCCCTTGAACGTCTTGACAACTCCCTGGCCCTTTATAATGTGGGGCATTTACATGATCGGCGAGATCAGACCTACCGCGTCCAACGGGCATTGCTTCATCCTAGTGGCCATTGATTACTTCACGAAGTGGGTTGAGGCTTCCTCCTTTGCTACGCTTAACAAGAATGTGGTGGCACGGTTCATCAAGCATAACTTGGTTTGTCGTTATGGTATCCCTGAGAGAATTATCACGGATAATGGTACTAATCTCAACAACTCGATGATCACTGAACTCTGTAAACAGTTCAAGATTCAACATCACAACTCTTCTCATTACCGGCCGAAGATGAATGGGGCTGCTGAAGCTGCTAATAAGAATATTAAAAAGATCATACAAAAGATGACAGTGACATACAAAGACTGGCACAAGATGTTACCATTTGCTCTTCACGGGTACCATAGTTCAGCACGTACGTCGACAGGGGAAACACCCTATTCTCTGGTATACGGCATGGAGGTCCAGATCCCTTCTCTACAGATAATGAAGGATGCGGGTTTGAGCGAAGACGATTGGATCCAGACTCGACTTGATCTATTGAACTTAATCGACGAGAAAAGACTTACTGTTGTCTGCCATGGTCAAATGTATCAGAAACGGATGATCAAGGCCTTCAACAAGAAAGTTAGACAACAAGTGTATCAAGTAGGGGATCTGGTAATCAAGCGCATCATACTGCCGCAAGGTGATCCCAGGGGCAAGTGGACTCCCACCTATGAGGGACCATTTGTAATTAAGAACATATTTTCGGGTGGAGCCATGATTCTGACCACCATGGATGGTGACGACCTTCCACACCCTATCAATGCGGACAGTGGAAAGATACGAAGCATAATAAAGACCCCCTAGGTTGACATACCTAGGCAAAAATAAGGGCATCCCAGAAAACCAAAAGGGTTCGGGAAAAAATTAGGGATAAAAAATGAAAAAAATTGTATACCCGGCAAGTCGAAAACCCGAAAGGGCGGCTTGGGCAAAAAAGGCTATCCCGGTGGACTGAAAACCTGAAAGGGCGGTCTAGGAAAAAATTAGGGATTAAAGCTTATCACTATATCCCATTGGATCACCTTGCGATCAGACCTCAGTAATCAAATATCAAGCTCAAACGGTACCGATCAATCCAGTCAGCTTCGGACAAGCAGCAAAGTGATGAGATGCTCGAAGACATAGGGGAAATAGCAGAATTGAAACCCAATGGGATCACTAAACATAGCTGTTTTCTTTTTGTACACAATTTCTGTAATAATTTCCATTTTTACGGGAGCGTTCTCTTACTAGAGCGTCAGCCTCCTTGTAAAAAACGCCTGTTATAGGCAAATTTCAAATCAATACAAAGCGTCTTTTGAATACAAAACTCTGTGTTTCTTTTTTCTGTTTTCTGTTTTGTTTTGCAAAAAAAAAGGTCCAATGTTTTATTCTTGACATATGCATTTGAATATGATTACTGTTCACAAATATCTACATATAAAACAGAAAGACAGTTACTAAGAACTTAAAGAAACTGGTACAAAACCTAAATACCGACAGTTACCCCGTCCATCGTGGTACAAGAGGCAGAGACAGTTGGAAGCAAAGTCACTATCACATACAAGCCAGTGATACCTATATTCCCCATAGAGCCGAGACAACCAAGGTCCGACCTCCGTATCCCCAAGCAGGAATTCCTTCCCCAGCAGGTTCCTTTAGAAAGCTGATATTTGCATTCCCCAGCCGAGTTTTATAACCATGAGCAGTTTATAAAGCCATCTCCCGAGCAGAGTTTATTTCTCTGACAGCGGAAGCTCAATCTCCAACAGAGCTCTTCTCTCCAGCAATGGAAGTTCATCCCCAACTAAATTTATTTCTCTAAATCAACATATCTTCCAACAGAGTATCTCTCTTCCCCACATAGTCAGTCCCCCGTAGGATTATTCTCAGACAGAGTCTCCTCCGGAAAAATGTTCTCAAGCAGAATGGATGTAAATCCCCACCTAATCTTCTTCGGTCACTACCCCCAACGGAAACGAAGAACTCAACTCCTTATACTCTCCAGCAGTAGTCCGGGATTTATTTTCCCCATCTAGAGAATATCACAATAGCATTGCATATCCATACATCATGGCATGTGCATACATATTATACAGCACAATCTCATTTATTTTGAGAACATCATTACTCAATACATTTTATACATCATGACATTACATACGACTAACTCTTTACCTTTCAGGGAAAGATTCAATCAAGTTCTCACAAGTTCTCTTTGGTTCTTTCAAACCCACACCAAGGTTTCTATTCCAGTTGAAGATATTCCAACACTTTTCAAGATTTTCTCTGGTTCAGTCAAACCGACACTAAGGTTTCTATTCTAGTTGAAGCCCGGAAACTGACCAGATAACAGCTTAATTTCCCCAAATTACTGAAGCCTGGAGCACGACCAGATAGCGGTAAAAGACATTGTGAAACCTGGAGCATGACCAGATAACAGTATAAGGTACTGCGAAGCTTGGAATTTGACCAGATAGAAGTTTACTCGGCCAATTACTATTGAAGCCTGGAAACGACCGGATTTTAGTATGACTTAAATTCAAGTTGAAACCCGGATGCGACTGGATAACCACTTAATCCCTTCTGAAGCCTGGAGCACGACCAGATATTAGTTTTTGAGATTGCAAAGCCTGGAGCACGACCAGATATCAAGTTCAATCTCATCTCCCTAGTAAGTCACAGTAAAACCTGGAGCACGACCAGATAGCAGTCAATCTTATTATCCTCAGCAAATCACTGTAAGGCCTGGAGCACGACCAAATAGCAGCTCATTTTCATCTCCTCGACTAAGAGATGATTCCCCAGTAGAGTAACGGAAAACGGAAGTTCCTAAAACTCCATTTCTCCCAAGACAGAGACCAACATTCCTCAGCAGATTCCTCCTCAATGACAGTCCAACATCTCGGGAAATTAACATCCTCTAGATGACATCTTTAAGCCTATATTCGACGATTCTCCGTCATATCTTCCGGATGGCATCTTTAAGGCCATCTCCGGTGACCTTCCGTCATCTCCTACAAATGGCATCTGTAAGCCCATTCCCAATACTACCTACATGGTCCAGCACCATCTCAGACGAATGCAAATTTCTGGGCACTCTAGTGTTCAATCATCTTGCACCTTCAGATTACGAAAGGTAGACAACCAATCTACATCCTCAGGTTTAAGAAGACTGAATAGGGGCAGATGTTGTACTCCAAAATTTTCCCTCTCATTTTACTTAACACATGCTCATAGAGGTCCTCAATTGCTCATGGATGACTAAGGATTGACCAGACAAATCCTCCTTCTAAGGCAACAAGCTTCAAACTAGGGTTTCACACCTCATCAAGATGGTTGAAGTCCAAAGGTCCCAAATTCCTTCCATGGTCTCAATATGTTCTCAAGATCATCCATGTCAAGTTTCATGCCTTGCACAAGAAGTTTGCTCATTCAATTGCCCAAATGCCTGAAAATCAACTGTACTAGGTCAAAAGTCAATTGTGGCCCACATACAGTCAAACTTCAATATTTTTGGTCAACATCAACATTTTGAAGAGATATCCATCATTTGATCAAGGGTTGATCATGATTCCTTAAGGAATTCCCCCAAATTCATTAAAACACAAAAGTTGCTAAGTTAGGGTTTCACAAGAAAAGTCAACTAAACTTTGACCAAACATAACTTCTTCATACTTTATCAGAAATTTTCCTTCCAAGGCTCATTTTGAAGAGGAAGAAATTCCCTAAAATTCATCTTCATCCCACAATTTCAAAATATGCACTCATCAAAAGATATGAATTTCTACATTATAGGTCATTTTGAAAAGTCAACAAAAACACATTTTGGGTCAAAGCTTCTTACATGAACATGGAAGACCCAATTGAGATGAAACCAAAATTTTTGTTTAGGGGACATCCTAAGCTTTCTAAAAAGTCCAAGAACACCTCTCTAGGGTTAAAATTAGAGGAGATATGCCTTGTCAAAGTTGACCATTTTTGCAAAATTGCCAAAAGTCAAATATACTCAAAACTGCATTTTTTGTCAAATGGGCCTAGCTTCTCATGATTGCGTCTTGTTAGAGACATGGTCCACGACCCAAATCAGTATCCACACATTTTTTGCTTATTTATTTATTTTATTTTGATTTTTATTTATTAAAAGTTAGATTAAATCAAATAAATTGCAAAAAATATAAAAGATTGATTTTTGATCTGATTTTTTGTAGGAATCAAATCCAATTAGGCAGGCATATCATATCAAATCGTGCAAGGGATGATTGAAGCAAAAATTGGCATGATTATGCTTGTTTTGGAAAGATATAATACAAGAGCAAAATCAAATCAAATTTTCATGATTCACAAAGATTTAATTTGTTTTTGTTAACCCAACCAGTTCTACTACATATATAGAACATACACAAGCCAAAAGAACAAGGATTGAGGTCGTGCAAGGCATCAAACAAAACTCAATTTTTTGAAGAAAAGGTGTGGATCGGTTTCCAACCTAGAGGGGAATTCAAAGCATTTCAACGCTCCCAATCGTTTCCTGGAGCCTCTCTGAAACTAACACGACCTGTTTCACGCATCCTCACGCCCAGAATCGCCCCCTAGAGTTCACACGATTTGGTTTCTTTTTCAAATTCGATTACAATGATTCTTGCATCATAAACATATTCTAATGATATATTTGTGTTCATTGACATATTTGCAACATGTTTGAATGGTTTAATTAATGTTTCAGTGCCTGTACTCATAATTTCCATTGTTAGGGTTTGCTTTGCCGTTTTAGGGTTTTATTATACATGTTAAATTGGCCCAGGAAAGGTGTACCATGATGCTCGTGAGTTCAAGACGAATTGATATATGTACTCACAATTAATTTACCATGCTTGCTGTGAAATTTTGAAACTTGCAGTGCTATAGCCATGGAAGATGTCCGTAGGTATAAGTCTGGTACCTAAGACAACGGACCAAGGAAGAAGAAGACAACGTGGCTGATAACCATTGGCCAGTTTGAATAATGGGCGCGCATTTTTATTTTGTTTCAGTTATCCACTTTGTTTTATATATTATGTATTGTTGTTATTACATTAACAATTAAGCCTTGCAATCCAGTTGGTTATGTGCGTGTATGTGTGAGTGGGAGGACCTGGGTTCGATCCTAGGTCCCAGCGTTTTCTTTATTTTCTTAATATTTGACAACAGGTTCTATGCATACACATTCCAAGCATCTACCATACGCTACAACCATTCATCCATTTGATGCATCTCTAATCCAAATTCAGCACTCCATCAAAGAAGGGCCATGGTACACCATCAGAGAGGGGCAGCACTGAATCTAGCCCAGGGAGTGGGCTCAGCATTCTTGGGCCTAGATGTTTCAATATCACACCCCCCTTTCAGCTTATAACACAAGCCCAATTCTTTCTCTTTTCTCTTTATTTCTTTTTAATTGTTTTATTAATTATTTTCTTTTTACAAAAAAAACATCAAAATTATTTCTTTTTTTATAAAATCAAAAATCACAAAAAAAAACATCAAAAATCATTTTTTTCATAAAAATATTTTATTTCCTTAATTAATTAGTTTAATTATTTAGGGCAATTTAATCCTTTTTTCATAATTTAAATCAATTAGAATTAGGGTTAATTTGTACATAATTCAATTTTTTTCTCAAAAATAACCACAATCTTTTTTTAATTAGATTTCTTAGTGTTTTGCTAATTCATCCTCGCATTTAATTCGCCGCGCACATTTTTTGATTTCCTTCTTTATTATTATTGTAACTGCTCCGAGTTTGTAATAGTAATTAGGGTTTAAATTCCGCATCTTTATTTTCGGTCAATATAATTATGTATCTACAAAAGCCTTGTAATAGCTAGGAGTTTTAACTTTCCCGCATTTTATTTCTGCAAACTATAAATTGCTTAGATGAATGTTAATAGGATTGTATGGAAAGACTAACTGAAAATTAATACAGTAGAAAACCCTAAATGTGAAAAGATAAATTAACTGAAAATTACACTCGCACAAGTTCGCTCCTAGGGTTTACTCCACTTTGGTTGCCTTCGGTAAACGGTCATGAAGTATAGGGTTTGTTAGCGGTTGTCCTCTAGCTCCGAAATATCTAAAATGACCCATTCGGATGTTGCCTCGAAAAAAGATCTTTAAGGATTTAGGATGATTACTAACATTTCCTAACATTGCTTTTGTGATCGTATTTGTCCCTAAAAAACTCCAACGACGATGCTACCTATTTCTCAATAATGGGATAGCATGGTCTAAAAGGAAAAAAGAACATACCTTTTTCGATTAGGTAGATTAGTTCCTAGGTACTTGCTCAGACAAACAAAAACTTTTTCACAATAACACTTTCTAAACAAAGTTTTCAAAAACAACTTCGTAACACTCTTGAGGACAGAAACAAGGTTTAATACAAAGTAAAACAAAACTTTTTAAAATAAAGCACACACAAGTAGTTTTCAAAATGAGCAAGTACCTAAGAGCCTGTGGAAAACCACAGATAGAAAGGGTGCTAACACCTTCCCTTTCTATAATCTACCCCCCGTACTCAGAAACATCTCGAAAAGGTTGTTTCTGTTCTTTTTCCTTTTCCTGATTGGATAAAATAAAAGTCGGTGGCGACTCTTGCTTACCGCGACATTTGCGAACAAAAAACGCAAACCAGTATTAACAATCGGTTCTGCCACCGTATCACATTGAGGTTCAATTTAATGCATATGAAACAAGATTTAATGCAAAACACCATATAATGCATTGCACTCAATTTTAAGATATGTGTAAAACCTAACTTAGAGGAGACTCAATAACCAAAATAAATAAATGATGATATAGAAAGCAAGGCAAGAAATAAATCCGAAATTCTATAAGTGCAGAGAAACTTCAACCTTCCTATGTTTACTAGCTGAGAACTGATGAATCATCTTCTTCGTTAGGTTTTGGTATTTTGTTAATAGAAATTTCGAGATGCTCATAAACCATATGGAGGATTCTCATACAATTTCTTCAGTGTCCCTGCTATTAACTTGCACTTAAGGGAAGCAGTTGCCCCTATGATAGCCATTTGTGTGTTGATAGAGATGATATGCTCTTGAAGATCACTCTCGCCATTGAATATCGTCAGGGGATGACGTGAAATTATCATGGACCTAGGCATCCCATATCTATTACGTTAAAGGTTAAGGATCCATTAAGTAGTCTTATTTGTCACCTACTAGTTATAGTTGTTGTTATTGTAGATCACATACTTTTCTTGTAAGATCTTATTCTGGATATGTGATTCCTCAATAGAGGAAAGCATCTATGTTATGGTGGCTCGTCACTATTATCATTGCTGCTGGTGGCTTTCGTTACCATCTTGGGACAATAAAAGACTGATGTTTAAATATGGTTTTATGGTCCAAGCTAATTTTACTGAACCCTTAAACCTTTCTCTTTTCCTTCACTTTTTATCATGTTTGTTTATTTCAGATCCTAAAATATGAATGACCTCAAATTTTTAAAGGCCTCACACTATAAGAAAATGTCATTTACGTTCACGACTTTTTTTAGTAGATATGACTTTTTTTTTACATTACCCTAAACTTTATTGTGAGTATATGTAATTTACCCCAGGATTTACTATGAATAATTGTTATTTACCCATGGGAATGCCATGAGAACACATGTTGCAAGAGATATTTTCACTTCAAATGGTCAAATCTATGTTTTGTCAACACATGGAAGAAGAAGTTAGGGGAAAAGAAGGTTCAAGAATTATATACAGTGTTCAAAATTTATATTTTTGAGAATTCTTAATTTTTGATATTTCAAAATTCTGAAATACTTAAAATTACATTATGAACTCTAGAATTTGACTAACATTTTTTAATTTTCGAGAGACTTATAAGAAAAATGAAATGTAAGACCTTTTTTTTCCTTTTACATGCAAGGGATGAAATAAATTATTTATTTATTGAATGAGTAGCTCAAATTGTCACCCTTAAATTTCATAAAAAATGTAACCATGTAATTTACATTAACGCATAATCATATAGACTTCTGTAATTCAATTTTTCTCTTTATCTATTCTTAATTTATTGTACATTTATAAAAGAGAAGAATACACAAATAATACAAGCTTGATTCAAATCAAGCTTGCTTCTTATTCGAGTCAGAAAAGCTTGTGATTTGGATCATACTAGCAGTACCAAATCCTATTTTTCATATCCAAATTTTTATTCGAATCATGCATAACGTTGATTAAATCATACTTCAAAAAAAATTGAATTTTTAAGAAATTTGAAGTGTAATATTGAATATGAAACTAGTATGATAATAACAAATCATTTATGCATTTCTTGGCCTAAATATTTGACTAATTTGACTTGTATCACTTTTTAACGACTATTATATTGAAGTTCAATTTAATGCATGTGAAACATGATTTAATGCAAAATAACATATAATGCATTCCACTCAATTTTAAGATATGTGAAAAACCTAACTTAGATGAGACTCAATAACCAAAAGCAATAAACGATGATATAAAAAGCAAGACAAGAAATGAATCCTAAATCCTAGAAGTGTAGAGAAACTTCAACCTTCTTATGTTTACTAGATGAGAACTGATGAATCATCTTCTTCGTTATGTTTTGGTATCTTGTTATTGGAAATCTCAGGGTGGTCATAAACCATATGGAGGATTCTCATATACTTTCTTCAGTGTCCCTTCCATTAGCTTGCACTTAAGGGAATCACTTTCCCTTATGATATCCATTTGTGTGTTGATAGAGATGATATTCTCTTGAAGATCACTCTTGCCATCGAATATCGTCATGGGGTAACTTGAAATTGTCATGGACCTAGGAATATCATATATACGCCGTTAAAGGTTGAGGATTCATTGGGCAGTCTTGTTTGTCACCTACTAGTTGTAGTAATTGTTATTGTAGACCACATACTTTTTCTTTTAAGATCTCGTTCCGGAGACGCGATTCCTCCATAGCGGAAAGCATCTCTGCTATGGCGGCTCGTCTATGTTATTATTACTGATGTTGGTTTTACTTACCATCATGGGACAATAAGAGGCTGGTGTTTAGATATGGTGTTATGGCCCAGGCTAATTTTACTGAACCCGCAAACCTTTCTCTTTTCCATCACTTTTTGTCATGTTTATTTATTTCTGATTCTAAAATACGAATGACCTCAAAGTTTTAAAGGCCTCACACTATAAGAAAATATCATTTATGTTCACGAATTTTTTAGTAGATATTGTTCCTGTAGAACAATATTGATAATCTCCCCGAAGCTAGTCGCGAGAGATTGCAAGTGTATTTTGAGAAGTATCATAATAGATCAGGGATCCCCCTTCTCATCATGAAGCTTGTCTATTTATAGTGTATCATATGTACAAGGTCAGGGATAATATTTATGGTAATTACCCTAACGGTTCCCTTGTCCCTTCAAAGCCATAATGGGCATTGATCATATAGACTGAGGATGTTTGTGGGATAGCTCTATGGGCGAGCCATGTTCATGGGAAATCCCTGTTTATAGGTGAGCCCTGTTTGTGGCAAAGCACTATTTGGGGGTGAGCCCTTGTGGGCGAGCCGTTCTCTAACTGATTTGGATGTACCTTCGAGTACGAGCTCTTCTTTAGGTCTTTTTGTCCGAGTCCCACATCCCGGATAGCTATTTTCCCGGGATGTTGTCATATCCAAAATTTGTCTTACCTTTATACTTTTGTCTGGCTTATGAATCTAACACTTTTCATTTGCATACCCCTCCATTAGGTCATTTAACAAATCATGCATCATTAGTCAATATACTTGGCATAGGATTAAGGGTCTTGAAGATTTTGGGTTTATATTTCTTTGAGGATATTCTACTTCATTCAAGATGAATTTAATTGGTTTCTTTATCAAATATGGTTGAAAGCCAGGGTTTTGGATCCATGATTGCTGAGAATTTCTTTTTCATCAAGCTACAAATCACTTCTTCATCAACGCGTTCATGGCATCATTATTCCTTCAACTACTTGTTGCTTCATTCAAAAGTTAATTAAATTAAGGATAAGGTTCATTAATCAAGAATGGTGTGTATTGGATTCATTTTCTCATGAAATTTTTATTTAAGGGATTATATGTGCTATGAATGCAATATTTCCAAGTGATATCCAGTAGTGTGATTCAAGTTATTAGTCCACAGATTCCTCATGGTATCAAGGATCTCAACCATATGGTTTGGTCATGATGTCAAGAAGTAATTCAAGGAAAGTCGAAAGATCCATTCATGGTTAATCTCTTGAATTCAAGTTAAAAGTTAAAAATTTAAATATCATTCAAGACCAATACACTCCTTTTTATTCAAGGGTGTCAAGCTACTACAACACTATCTCATTGCAATTTCAAGCCCGAAGATCATTGTCACTCGAGTCGGGGGCCATTTACATGCTATACAAAATCAAAGAAACTTAGAATTTCTATAGAAATTTGAGAAAGAAGACTACTTAAAATATTTGGACTTTATCATTGAAATTCAAGGGTTTACAAAAAGTTCACAATACCAAAAATCACATACAAATAATATTATGCCATTATGTTGAAACTTTATACAAAGAGATAAGTTTACAAAGCATTTACATAAAAAAAAAATCTAAACATGTGCCATACATGAGCCCAGTCCTCACTAATTTTCATTCATGACCAAATTCCAACTTCAACCATGCTCTTCATTTTCTTCGAGGTCTTTCACCAAACTTTCAAATGCATTATGTCTAAACTCAGGCTATACCATGTCTTTGCTCAATCTTTGTGTTACTTTCACCTTTCAATCCCCATGCCCATTCAAAGTTTTCCATTGAGAATCAACCAAGATGTTGTGAACCTGCTCTGCAAAAATCAACACCAAAAATTCAACTAGAACATTCACTTAAAATCATAACCAAATCATGAAAAAAATCAGAAAAATCGATTGAGAAGCAACAAAACTAGTACAGCCTTTATCATCAATTAATAACAAGAAAAAACTACAAATTAGTTACACATAAGCTTAAAATAGTTAGCACTCAAAACAAGATTAGAACATAAACAAACCGAAGCTTATGCCAAAACAACCCTGCACTTGAAAGCTAACATCACCAACATTTTTCACCATTTATAACCAATAATCCAAAATAGCCTTGCATCAATGTTAAAACAATAAAAAATTAACCAGCAAAAACCCAAACAAAAACAGTTAAATAATCTTCCTAACTGTAACTACCCTCACTAACTCTTCTAACTATCAGAACCTTCAAGCTAACAGAAAAACTGAATATGTTGCTAAGTGCCAACTCCTAACTAACAAGTCCATCTCCAACCGTTTTTCAACCATCCTAACAAACTTTCCCACTCTATAACTTCATTTTTCCAAAATAACTAACTACAAAAAAATAACTCCTATAACAAATTTTCTAACTGATTCCTAACTACGTAGTCCAAAATAAACTAACAGTTGTAGCAGTAAACATTTTGTTAAACCCAACTTTAGAACTAACCATAAACTCAGCCCATAACAGAAATACAGCTCATCAATAACTGAATAACAAACCTCTAACCAACTTTCGAGTTCACCGGTAATTCGTAACAATTGCTTCCAATCCAATGGCCCAAAACAAACCAAGTTCCAACTGAATTTCTAAAAGATTCAATCTATATAACAAAATCAGTCACCATTTTTGTTTTCCTCTGTCCATCATTTTTTTCCATTTATCAGTTTTACACGAACCATTCATCATCTTCTCCCATCAACTTCACCTTTAACCTTCATCTCTGAACCTTTTATCAACCAGAATAACCATCCTTCAATCTTCGTAATGCATCAACGCAATCTCATCACATATCAACACCTTATACATCAACCACCTCACACTCTCTCTAATACTGAGTTTACTTCTCATTATCTTTGTTATTTGTAATCATAAGATTTGTTACATAAAACGAAAAGATCAAGAAAAATCAGCAGAAGAAGAAAATTGAACCAGACGAAGAAGAAGAATGAGTTCAAAGGAAAAAGCAGCGTTCGTACCTGAGAATTAGAGACTCTCTGGGTTTCTGCTTGTGTCGTCACCGTTGAAGATCCGCTGGAGCTACTCCGACAGGTAAGCTCCAATCTCCCTCGTTTCATCACCTTTTTGTTGGTGCACAAAGGAGAGATGAAAGACAAAAAGAATATATTAAATGACAGCTACAAAATAAGGAGTAATGAATACATTGACCTACCTACTACCAAGCTATTTATACATAATATTAGTGTATAATAAAATACTAAAATACCCTCTAACAGACTTAGTCAACAAGACATTCCTAAAATATACATTATTTCCAACACCATCCCTTAATTTACATTTACACAAAACTGACAACACCAATTCCATCCCTCAAATGAAGAAATTAATCAGTCTTGATAGCCTTTGTTAGAACGTCTGCTAGCTACTTCTAGGTGCTACAGTGCATAACTTCTAATATTCCACTCTAAACCTGATTCCTCAGAAAGTGATACTCGGTCTCAATATGCTTGCTTCTCCCATGAAGCACTGAGTTCTTGGCAAGATTGATTGCAGACTTGTTATCAATCATCAACTTCAGGGGCTTGTTTACCTCGATCTTCAGATCCTGCAACAAGTTTAGAATCCGCATAACTTAGCATGTAGTTAGAGCTCATGTAATATATTCAGCTTCACAGGTTGACAGTGCAACAACATGTTGATTCATTGAAAACCAAGAAATATGACCTCCTAGAAATTTGAATAAGTACCCAGAAGTAATTCTTCTATCAACTCTATCTCCACACCAATCAGAGTCTAAATAACTCAAGTTTTGATTCGATCTTTCTTCCAGAAGGAAATAACACTCCATACTCCAAAGTTCCCTTCACACACCTCAGAATCCTGATAGCATCTTGGTAATGAGACCACTTTGGTTTACTCATAAATTTGCTAACCATTCCAACTGCATAGCAAATATCAAGTCTGGTATTACACAATTACATCATAGAACCAACCACCTATTTGAAGGTTGTAGCATCCACATCCTCTTCATCAGAATCAGAGTCCAACTTCTGATTCATATCAACAGGTGTGACAACAGTTTTGCAATTCTCCAGCTTAAATCTATTTAAAAGCTCAAGTTCACACTTCATCTGATGAAAAAAAATTAATTTCTCAGAGTACATAAACTCCATCCCTAGAAAGTAACTCATTTCCCAAGATCTGTCATCTCAAACGCATTCATCAGAACCTTCTTGAACTTAGATATCTCTTGTTCAGAACTTCCTGCTAGAAATATGTCATCAACATATAAACATACCAGAATCATATTTCCTTCTGAAGTGTGATGAACATAAACACCATACTCCATCTCACACTTCCAAAACTCTTGTTCCTTGAAAAATGAATCAATCTTCAGATTCCATGCTCTGGGAGCTTGCTTCGATCCATACAAGGCTTTGGGTAATCTGAACACCATCCCTTCCTGATTCTTTTTCTTAAATCCAAAAGGTTGTGATACATATACCTCTTGTAATGGACCATTTAGAAATGTAGATTTTACATCTAAATGCATCAGAGGCCAATTCATGTTAGTAGCTATTGCAATCACTAGTTTTTGAAATTATGGTATCAGATATGTGATGTCGAAAGAGATGCCACGGCAAAAATATCTATTTTCAAGTAAGGTGAAGTAAAATCAAAAGTAGTAAAAATACAAGAGATTGTTCACCCAGTTCAGTATACAACAACACCTACTCTGGGGGCTACCAAGCCAGGGACAAGTTCACTAAATAGTATCAATTCATAGACCCTCAGTAAACAACTATTTTACGATCTAATCACTTAATCAATACCTAATATAAACTTTTACCTAAGACTCGCCTAGGTATGAGTCCATCCTCAAGTCCCTTCAATCTCTTACAAAACTAATAAGTTTGAAACACATCAACCATTCAATGCTTAAAAGCTTATGAATGATACATACTTAACAACCCAAATAACAACTCAAGTACTTAAACTAATACTTAGAGTGTATTAGAAATAACAAACCTAAACCTCTAATCAGAAAGAAAGTATTCTTTTGTAAAAATTGCTTGACTTTGAATAAGGTAATGAGTCCTTATATATGTGTTGCTTTGGGCTTGGGCTTGAAAACAAATATTCAAATCTTTTGAATATTTCCATAAAAACAGGCTAAGATGCAATTTGAAAAATATTCATCCATATTTTTTGTAACCTGTAGTTCAAAAATCCTGAGTTACAGTGTGCTGGAAATCAAGAAACAAAAGACTTAACTGATTTTGGGCTGAGATCAGTTCAGTAGGTAGATGTCAAGACATCTTCTTTGACATCATTCAAAACAGTTTTGCTCAAAAATATTAAGACATTTAGCAAAACATTAACAAGTCTTATTTTACCAAAATTGCTGCCAATAAACACTTACAAACTCCCGCTTTGGAAAATGTTGGCTAAAACATTGTTAGTGTATTTTATCAGAGCAGCAACATAATTATCAGAGCATTATGAGGGCAGTAGCAAGGCATTCAAAACATATATTCAGTTAGTAGTTAGCTTTTAGCACGGGGAGATGTCTAAACATCTTCTGGGACATGAGGCTCCCCCTCAAGTATTGATCTCCCCCTCAATCAATGGTCAGTGGTCAATCAGTGGTTAGTGGTTAGTCACTCATTAACTCTCTCTCCCCCTTTTTAGTCATAATATGCCAAAGAAAAGATGTAATCAAAGGAATATCAGTATTAGGGTACAGACCATAAAATCAATGTCAAGCTCATGTAAGTGCCAAAAAAAAGGAAACACATTCTTCAGAGAAACATCAAATAGTCTAATTGTCATCCTGACCAGTTGACTTGGTTGAACCATAACTTATTTCCTCACTGGAATCTTCACCTTATGAACTCACTGCATCATCAAGGTTGTTATCCTTTTGCAGATCCTTGATCATCTTTTCAAAGACTAGCTTCCTAGTTAAGCTCACTCTAATCACATCATCTAATTCCTTGCAAGCTTCTTTTAGTTCATTGATCATATCATCCTTAGTGGAGGTCTTGTCAGCAAGAGCAGATGTTAAAACAATGTCTGGGACATGTTTTTCCAGAAAACAGCTTAAAGTGGAGGGTCAAGGCAGACTCCCTTTTGCACATAACATCATTTCCACTTAGGATTCCAGGATGCTGATTTAGGATAATTCCAGAGGAGGGAAGGAGAAGCAATTGGCATCCTGATGGAATAAGTTCCTGCATGTTTAATGGTCTAATCAAAGATATAAGTCCCATAATTAAAAAGTTTTTGGTTTCCAATAGCATAAATGAAATTTCCTAAACCAATGGAGATGGTTGAGGTGTGATTAGTGGGGACCCAATTTGCAACTCCAATCCTGTGTAAAATAGCATATTTTACACTCATTTTGTTGACAGGAAGTTTGTTTTTCATTGGCCACTCACTTACTTGATTGGCAGTAATGGCTTTACATACTTGATTGTTTGTAACTTCTAGCTCACAACAGATATCTTCAGACCTATCTAGAAACTTGTTTATAATGGCAGGATAAAATTCAACACACATTCCTCTAAGAAAAACCTTTCTATATTCCTTACTCTTATGGTCAGCACAATCAACAGGAATATTAACAATAAACTCCTTAACAAGAGTTTCATAGAAATTTGAAAACCAGGTGACTGTTTTCATCAGTCTAGCATCGGAGATCAGCTCCATGATTTCCTTACACTCCAAGGCACTAGCTCCTAGCTCTCTCTCCAGGGAAATCCTTCTTTGATACACATTTTTCCACTTTTCAACATTCCCAACAGAGTGAAAAGAGATGTTGTCAAGTGGGGCATCAGGAACCCTAACAGACAATTTCTTAGTTCCAGACTTTTGATAGGAGAGATGTCCTGGACATATTTCTCAACATCATACTCAGAGTCAGTCTCTTCAACTAGAACAACTTTCTTTGTACTCTTGGACCTTTTTACAACATCCTCATCATCATCGGCAAAGGTAACATGTCTAGCTTTTCTCTTGCTAGAAGGAGGGACCACTTTACTTCCTTCTTTTGGGGGTCCCTACATGGTTTTCTTCTTGATAGTCTTGGGAGGGGGTGTGATGCTTGCATCTTTCACTATCCTGGACTTTAGTCTTTTAGCAATACCAGGTACAACATTAGTGATGAGCTCATTGTCAGAGAACTCTTCAACATTGATAACATCCACATCATTGTGACATTCTTCATCCTTGGAGGCAACAACATTTTCTTCTACATTTTAATCATCTTGATCAACATTTTCTTCTTCCATATCTTTTAGGCCAGAGGTAGCAAGTTTCTCAAGTTTTCTATCAGCAACATCATTCTTGGTTGATTCTACAACATCATTTTTGGATGATTCATCAGCATCATTCTTAGGGTTACATCCTTTGTCAGCTGGAGGGGGCATGCAAGCAAGGGGAGTAGAAATCCCAGGCACAGCAAATCCTTCATTTAAAACTCTGTCCACAAGCCTTCTGATGCTTCTATCAACATTGATAACTTCTTCTCCAGTTCTATTGTCAGTAGAAGAAGAGGAGTTTCCTTTATCATCTTTTGATTTTTTGGCTGGTGATGATCTAGGACCTTTTTATCAACCGGAGGGATCGTTGATAGAGGAGTAACATCTAGTACTCTGTCAAGAGAAAGGTTTTAATTTGCATATTTTGAGGAAGATGATGTGTGATTTTGAGACATGTTTGAAAAATTTCTGGCTCTGAGATAAGGAATGGCAAGGGTCCTTTTTCTGTTGAGGAAAATGAAGAGTTTGTGAAAGTAGAGAGAGGAGAAGTAGTAGTGTGTGGGAAACAATTTTAGGCAGTCTTGTAATGATTATTTTCTAAAATTTATGTGTTAGAAACAAAAACAATATAATATCACTTTAATGATAATCCCACACACTTTTAATTTTTACAAACCCTCATATAAACATATCCCTAATTTCCCTCTTAAATCATCAAATTGATTAGCATCCAAGGCCTTTGTGAAGATGTCATCCATTTGCAATTCAGTGGCTACATGTTCTAAGGCCACAATTTTTCTTCAACAAGCTCTCTTATGATGTGATGACGAATGTCAATATGCTTGGTCCTGCTATGTTGAATAGGATTCTTTGAAATGTTTATGGCGCTTAAATTGTCACAGAATAATGTCATGACATCTTGTTTGACATTGTATTTTGTTAACATTTGTTTCATCCAAACCAATTGAGAATAATTGTGTTGTACCTCAAAATTTGCACTCTCATTCCTCAAAGAATCATCCTGGACCCTCAGGTTTGCTTCTATCAAGTTTCAAGTATTGGATTACAATTTTCTAAGAAAGTCATCCACAAGGGCAAAATGGTCAAAAGCACACTGAAAAGTCAAACTTTGATCTTTTGATCAAAAATCAAGTTTCAACAATCATATTTCATCAAGACATGAAATTGGTTCCACAAGAAATCAAAAGTCAGAAATTACTTTGAAAATATAAAATTTCTAAACATTTATAAAACTTTCTAAGTGTTAAGAGAATATGATACTTCAGAACTTTTGGGCCAGCCTTCACACAAGTGCAATAAGAATTTGCAAACATGGTTCAAAACATGACTCTTTGATCAGAACATATGGAAACTGTGTTCTTCAGTCGGAACATTATTCTTCAGCATATGGAGACTATGTTCTACGCTTCGGTCAAAACATCACCCTTCGAATATCATGTTGGTTTTCTTCAGTCAGAACATCACCAAGCCCCAAAACCTTGTTTGAACAGTCTGGTGCACTGCTATGGCACAGTCCTGTATCCAGCTGACACAACACTCCAAATTGCTGTTGATCCAGTCCACGGCCGCACTTTCTCAAACCCCATATTTGCACCAAATAAGCATACAAAAGTTGTGGTTAAAAATCAATGGAACAATATGCCAAAAAGTTTCAAACCCCATTTGTTTCCCCCCCAAAACCACAACAAACCGATCTATAAATAAGTTGTTCCATCACACGTTCAAGGGGCTGACTTTTGGAAAGAGAGAATTATCAAATACAAAAAGAGAGAAAAGAAAATAGTCAAACATTCTCAAAACCCAGAATTCTCAAAAACAATATTTTGTTCTCCCTTTTGAATCAAAGAATATAACACGTTTTGTTCCGTTCCTTGCTAACCCCAGAACATCTGAAGGTAGCAGCTCAAGTCCCAAACACACGCTTCAGATTCAAGGTAAGTCTTTATGACTTTGAACTTCTCATTCAGAACACCATTAAATACGTAAATATCATAGTGTTTATAGTGTCCATATCATGGCCTAAGTAGAGAAAAACTATGGATCAGAACTTCTTGAGTAAAGCTAGACTCAAAATAGGGATTAAAACTTCTATAAATTGTCGGGCTTTTATCCTTCGGTTTTGTTGTGGTTGAGAACTAAATAGGTTGCAGATGCTCTGGCCAATGTAAAGGGAGGAAGTGAAGCGTAACACAAAACTTCTAGTCTTTCCTAATATTTTTAACACACACAAAACTTTTGATTTTTGCTCACTTTTTAACACGCAGAATTTCTGATTTTTGCTCACTATTTAACACAACACAGAACTTCTGATTTTTGCTTACTGTTTAACACAACACATAACTTTTGATTTTTACTCGCTATTTAACACAACACATAACTTCTGATTTTATCCTACTGTTTAAATACAGCGCACAGAAATTCTGGTTTCCTCTAATGTTTCTTTCAGAACTTCAATGCGCAGCAACTCAGAACTTCTAGTCCCCTTCATTTACGTTTTCAGCAATGTGTTGATCGTGTTTTCATTAGTTTTTTCCTTTTTCTTTCTTATTCTTATTATTTTCAGTATTAATAATTTTTTTTATTAATATAAAAAAGGCATAAAAAAATTTTCTTTTATCAACTAATTATTTTCCTTTTAATTTGTTAAAACAAAAAACCATTTTCAAAAACAAATCCTTTCCTTTTCTTGTATTGTACAATTCAATATGGTTGTAATAGCTAATTAGGATTTAAATTCTTGTAAATTCCCATTTGTAAATATGTACCCCTATCCCCAAAATGATATAATATCTTAGGATTTATTTCTGCATTTTATTTTTCTTTCATACAGTGTTAGTAATTAGGATGTATGACAAGATAAAATCAACAAGTAGATAACCATAATCAAAGACAAAATGCATGTAAATCAAACACACTTCCACACTAGCACCTCTAGGGTAATCTCACTTTGTTGCCTTTCATAAAATAGTCATGTACCTCGAATATGGGTGATTTAGCAAAGACCCTCGATAAAAGATCGTAGTCTCTAGATGACCCTCAAATGTTTCCTTCGGTAAACGATCTAGTCCCTAAACGATATTACTAATACGTCCCATAGGTTGCCTTCCATGAATATATAAAAACGTCATGTGCCCGTCCCTTCACATCCAATGATGGGGCTTCTTACCAAATCAATGGTAAGATAGAAACATCTAAAGGAGGAGGAAAAGAACATTTAAGACCTTTTGAGTAGGTAGGTTACTCCTAGTTGCTCGCTTGCTCACAACAAAAACATTTTATACACCCACAACTTCACTTTGAAACACTTTTCAAAAGAAAAAAACACTTTGTACGCATTCTTATAGAGACGAGAACCATTAAAAAGACCTTCTTTTTCAAAATACTTTCAAAACCCACATCACAAACACACTTTCAAACCAAAAGCAAGTGATCTAGCAAGAAACTAAGAGCCCGTAGATAACTACGGATAAAAAGGGTGCTAAAACCTTCCCTTTTTATTATCTACCCCCCGAACTCAAGAAAATGTCTCGAAATGTCTTTCCTGTTCTTTTCAACCTTTCCTTTTGGATAAAAGAAAAGCCGGTGGCGACTCTTGCAATCCGCACAATTGCGATCAAACGCAAAACACCCAAGTTAGTTCTCCCACCGTGTTACAGAACTGGCGACTTTGCTGGAGAAGAGAAAGTCTTAAAAGTGAGGTTACCTTAGGGATAAATCACCTTTAATTTCTTTTCATTGTTTGATTTGTTTGCTTTATATTATGGTTCCTTGTTTGGGTTTCTTTTGATCCTCTACCTGGATCTGGGGTACCTTTTTAGGTAAGTAGCAATAAGTTGTGAAAACTATGCAGGGTATACAAACATGGTTTAAGCAATAACTATGTTAGTGTGACATATTTGTTGGTACTGGTAGCCCTTGAGTAGTCAAGGATAATACGGGGCCACTGTGGGGTGTCATGAAGCACTAACTGACTTTAGAACCTTACTTGACCAGCTTGGCCATTAGGAAGTAGTGAGGTAGCCGACTTTGGTGTAGTCCGAAGTTGGTTGATACTCGGTACTACACTCATTGAGATTGGATTTTAGGGATATTTCAGTCGCCATTAAAGAGGCTTGCGCTTAAACGATGTCCAATGAAGAAAGATCAGTGATATTGAGATCCCCTAGAACCCGGTTACTATTACTAGGACAGGTTGAGGCAACCAAACTTCAAGAGGTTACTTACCTACAAACTCCATGCAAGCCTAAACCTAAGGACTTGTTTGATTTAACTTGTGCATATGCTTGTACATAACATCATAACATCATGCCATAGCATTCTAGACTAACCATTTGAAGGATTTTGAGATTCATCTTTGTTCTGTTTTGTAGGATATGACTCCCACTCGCAGGAACACAATCCAAGACAACCTTGTACGAGTACCTTTTCGGCTCAAAGAGTTAGCATCAAGGGTCCCTAAGAATTCTCCATTCACCAAAAGACATGGATGACTTCTCAACTTGGTTACCTCAAGCTTTGATGAGGATATGATGAAGGTGCTTTTCCAGTTCTTTGACCCTTTACACCATTGCTTCACTTTCCCCGATTACCAGCTTGTACCAACTATGGAAGAGTTCTCTCAACCCTTGGGAATTCCTATTCTCGATCAAATACCTTTCAACGGTACTGAAATGAATCCAATCCCTGAAGAGGTTGCCCGAGCTTTAAACTTACAACAATTCGACGTCACGGCTAATTGGGAAACAAGAAGTGGTGTCAAAGGGTTCTTAGCCAAGTTCTTATTGGAAAAAACTCAAGACTATTGGAACAATCTAGAACTACGATCTTTTGAAGAAATTTTTGCTCTTCTCATCTATGGGTTGGTACTATTTCCAAATCCTGACCAACTTATAGATGTGAATGCTGTCAAAATCTTTTTATCTCACAATCCAATGCCTACTTTGTTTGGAGATATCTTGAATTCTCTCCACTCTTGCACTATGAAGAGAAGAGGAACCCTCATGTGTTGTACTCCTCCATTGGCTAGATGGTTTGTTTCGTATCTTCCCTGATCCGTTGTGAAGAACAAGCAAGGCTTGAGATGGTCCAATAGGTTGATGTCACTCAGACATTCAGATATCCACTAGTGTTCTCAATCCTTGGAGGACATTACTACCATCAACCATTGTGGGGAATTCCCTAATGTCCCTCTGCTTGGCATTAGAGGAGGTATCACTTATAACCCTTTCTTAGCTTTGCAACGATTTGGGTATGCCCGAAGGGATGGTCCTCATGAGATGCTCATCCAAGGTTTGGTGTTCGACTACGAAAGAAACGATCAAGGCTACCGTAAGAGGTTTATTCGATTTTGGAGGATGGTATACAAAGTGGATATTAGGACATTGGGACACAAGAATTCCATTCCCCTTGAGCCTTACCTTAGGTGGGTACGGGCTCGTTCTCAGAGTCTCGCAATGCCTTACCCCTCTATCCTTCCTGTCATCATAGAGCCTGTTGATGAGGGAGATCTCCCATATACTGTCCTTCATCCCAAAATGCCTACCTCTCTCGAAGACTTGCAAAATGATTGGATTCAGCTAAAGGAAGAACGAGACACTTTCGAAGCCCGATTATATGCCAGTGAGAAGAAAATTCTGGAACTCACCAAGAAACTACATGAAGAGCGGAGTCTAAACGCCTACATCGCGCCAAAGAGGATGCGTTCAACCTTTTTGTCTTAGGAGTTTTTGTATTTTATTCCTTTTATTCTAAGCCCAAAAAGGCATGATTTACTCAAACTTGGATTTATTAATGCAACGTGTGTTCCTTTTTGTCTAAAGAAAATTTAAATCTCTAATTTCCTTGAAATGATTTGCATGTGCATTTTCATTCATCATAACACAAATAGGTTTCTTACAACAGGTCTCCTTATCTTTCTACTGTTTATTTCAGTGAGATGGAAATAGAACAGACAGTAAAGGATCTCCAAGCGCAGAACACTCAATTCCAACAAATGTTCTTGGCTCTAGCAAAAGGACAAGAGGATTTGAAAACTTTGATGATCAAAGAAAAGAAGAAGAAAGCGAAGAAACCGGACGGTGTTTTAAATCCGGGATGAAGGTTCAAAGGACCATCCAGACGAACTCTAGATTTTGCAACATCATTGGGTGAAGGTGATAATAAAGAAGGGAAAAATAAGGAAGTGAATGACCATCCAGAATCTGAAGAAAAAGAAGAGGTTGATTACTCCAAAGAGCAGTATCCTCCAGCTGACGATAATTACTAGCAATTGGAGGATCACCTCAATGCTATGGAGATCTAAAGCGTACCTGGGTTGGATTTTGAAGAGCTAGGACTTGTCTCATGGGTTGTCATCCCATAGAAATTTAAGGTCCGCACTTTCGCTAAATATGACGGTGTCTCTTGTCCAAAGCTGCATTTAAGGTCACACGTCAGCAAAATTCAACCCCATACCGCGGATAGGAACCTATGGGTGAATTTCTTCCAAGAAATCTTATCAGGTACGCAGCTGGGTTGGTTCTATCAGTTAAAAGGGACTAATATTCGCAATTGGGAAGATTTGGCTGCCGCTTTTTAAAAGCAATACCAGTATAATGATGACTTGGCTCTAACTCGAACACAATTGCAAGGCATGTCTATGGGTGCGGGTGAAGGTTTTAAAACCTATGCTCAAAAATGGCGGGATCTCGCGGGAAGAGTCCAACCCCCTCTACCTGACAGAGAATTGGTGGATATGTTCTTAGGTACGCTATCTGGTCCATTCTTCAACCACCTGATCGGAAGCTCCTCGGCTGGATTTACTGGACTAATCATGACTGGTGAACGGGTAGAAGCCGATATAAAAAGTGGAAAAATTAAAAAAGATGTATCCTCGAGCACGGTGAAGAAGCCCTTTACCGGAAAGAAGGAGGTCAGTGTTGCATACGACCATAGAAATCAAAACAAAACTGAACGTCGTCCGATGGTAGGGGTTGTTATGATTTCTAATCTTGTACCAAACAGCAGCGAAATTATCAACGCAGGCCAGAGGCGCCCATGAGACGATTCACCCAAATCAACGTGACCTTGTCCCAAGTTCTGTCACATCTTTTGAAGTCCAATCTGGTGACCTTAAAGGAAGCTCCCAAGAACCCCAATACAACTTCTCCTCGCTACAACCCAAATGCTCGATGTGCCTATCATTCTTAAAGCTCGGGGCATGATAGAAACGATTGTTGGGCCTTGAAGAATAAGATACAAGACCTTATCGAGGGGAAAGAGATTGCGTTTGATCCCCCCTCTTTTGACCATTAAGCAGAATCTATTGTGAGCCGGTATGTTTCCGAGTTATGATGAAAGTTGTCAATCATGTGTGTCTCTACCCAATGGTTGTTTGTTACTAAAGATGGGTGTCCAATGTTTGATGGCTAACAAATAAATCCTATTTGAAAAAGTTCCTCTTATCAGAAATTCCTGTGAAGATGTCTCAATAATCACCATCTCCAACAATCCTCCCAGGGTTTCCACCAAAAGAACCGTTAGGATTACATTTGTTCCAAAGTCTGCTCCTCTAATCATTACCATGCCAAGGCCAATACCATATTCTTCGGATAAAGTCGTTCCCTGGAACTATGGGGATGACGTCTATTACTATGGCGTCAAGAAAGATCTGTTGGCTATCCAAGACAAAATTGAGAAAGATACTGATCCTGACACTGTCAATATCGTAGGGACCAGTAAGATAACAAGAAGTGGAAGAATCTTCTCACCAGAGATCTCTCCAAAGACCATTTCTACTCCCATAATTATTCCCGCTACCGCTCCTACCAACATTCCCCGTGATACTCCTGTTGACAATCCTACTGTTACCCCTGCGACCAAGACAAGGGGCAACGAGGTGTTATCTGAGCCTGTCCATACAAAGGTGCATCCAGAGGTTATTCCTAAAGCTTCTAGAAAGGAGATAGAAGAGATGCTAAAAATAATCAAGAAAAGTGACTACAACGTCGTGGAACAGTTGGTGCAAACCCCCTCGAAAATATCAATGTTGGCCTTACTTTTGTGTTTTAAGGCCCATGTCAAAGCCTAGGTAAAATTTCTAAACACTGCCCACGTGTCCCAAGAGAATTCCATTGACCAATTTAAGAATTGTGTGACCAATCTTACTGCTGGTAACAGATTGGGCTTTTCTGACGCCGACTTGACTCCCAAAGGAAGGAAACACAACGATGCCTTTCACGTCTCCATTGATTGCAGGGGCACTACGCTAGCCCATGTTCTGGTGGATACGAGATCATCGCTGAATGTCTTGCCCAAAACTGCTCTTGATCGGCTAGATTGCGAGGGACTCACTTTAAAGCCTAGCAACATTATGCTGAGGGCATTTGATGGTTCTAAGATGACAGTGCACAGAGAAGTTAACATCCCTATAAAAGTTGGAACTCAGACTTTTGATTCAACTTTATATGTGATGGATATTCGCCCTTCCTATTCCTATATTTTGGGCCGACCCTGGATTCATGGCGCTGGCGCTGTTACCTCTACATTACATCAGATGTTGAAATATCCAATCAAGGGAAAAATCATCACTGTCCATGGGGAGGAGGAATATATTATTAGCCACTTGAAATCTTTCAGGTACGTGGAAATGGATGGTGAGTTGAAAATCCGTGTCAGCATTTTGAGGAGGTCCCAAAAACAGTAGCGGCAGCCAAGACTCCAAAGGCTACCAGACCGCCATTGAAAATGGCCTATCTGAAGGATGCTAGAGCAGTGATCGAAGAAGGTGGATACGCTATCTGGGGTCAACTTCCGGATATTCCTTACAAATCCAACAAATTTGGTTTCGGTTTTACTTTAGAAGCACAAAGAGTTATTTGATGAACTCGCGTCGGGGGACCACCTTTACGTATCAGCAATTAGGGAGTCAACGCAGTGGAAGACAGTGATGGCAGATGTGACATGGACGAGTGGATCTTTCCAACCATCAGCGGAGGACTCAACAATTGGGAATCCAAATAATTTGTCCCTATTACTTTTATTCAAGAGTAATTATCTTTTAATTTTTTCGGACTTGTAATAATTAAAAAATTTAGACTTTAAAACCTTGTGTCTTACCCGAGGTACAATGGTCCATTTGTGAGGGTTGTTACTTCATCTTCATATGTCATCAATAAATCATGGACGTTTTTGCATGCAAATTTTACGCTCATTATTTTTATTTTTTACCTTTCTCATTTATCAAAGATAGCTATTCTCTTACACACACTCACATATCAAAATGCAGATCCACATCCACTCAGGATCCCATGGGTAACGATTCTGTTATGGCCTATCATGACTTTGAAAATCCGATCTACCAAGCCGAAGAAGAAGGTGAGGAAGATTGTGAGGTACCAGGGGAACTAGCCAGGTTATCACAACAGAAATAAAGGACCATACAGCCCCACAAAGAGCCAGTGGAAACAATTAACTTAGGTACTGAAGCGGACAAGAAAGAAGTCAAGGTAGGTGCCTACCTGGAGCCTAGTGTCAAGAAATGCTTAACTCAGTTACTACATGACTATGTTGAGGTCTTTGCCTGGTCATGCGAAGACATGCCCAGGACTCGACACTTATATTGTGGTCCATCGTCTGCCGACAAAAGAAGACTGCCCTCCGGTAAAACAGAAAGTCCATCGCATGCGGCCAAAAATGTTAGAGAAAATCAAGACTGAAGTCATGAAGCAGTTCAACGCCATATTCTTAGTCATCACCTCCTATCCATAATGGGTAGCCAATGTTGTACCAGTGCCTAAAAAGGATGGTAAGGTACATATGTGTGTTGGTTATAGAGACTTGAATAGGGCAAGCCCCAAGGATGACTTCCCGCTTCCCCACATCGATATTCTGGTTGACAACACCACACATCATAAAGTATTTTCCTTCATGGATGGTGTGATCGGTGGATTTAGAACTGACTGTTTAACGCTGGTTCTCGAAATGTCGCGGAAGCAAGAGTCGCCACCGTCTTTTATTTTCTCCAACATGGACAGGACAAAAGCACAGCAAAATTCCTTATGAGAACGTTTCTCGGTTCGGGAGGTAGATTTATAGAAAGGGAAGGTGTTAGCACCCTTTCTATCCATGGTTATCCATGGGTTCTTAGATACTTGCTCTTTATGTTTTCAAAATGTTTGCTTTTCAAAATATGAGTGAGTTTGAAAAAAGTTTCTTTGAAAGATTTCTGAATAACTCTTGTATCTGTCCTCAAGAGTGTTTGAAAAATTGTTTTGAAAGTCTTTTGAAAGTGTCAGTGTGAAAAGATTTTTGATTTGGTTTTTTAGAGAGCAAGTATCCATGAGTCATCTACCTACCCTAAGGAATTAGGTTGTGTATAAGTCCTTAAGGTAGTGCCATCCCACCATTGAGAGGTAGGTAGCACCACCGTTGGAGGTGTTCGGGTCAATTCGAGTGTAGGGACAGTGTGGTCACCGAAGCAACAGTAGGACACCTTAGAAGCTACCCTTATGTCCTTGATCCTTTTTTAATCTGAGGCAACCGTTTCGAGGCAACTATTTCGAGGCAACTGGATCATGGACATAAGGACCGCTAAAACGTCCTATACTTGACGACCACGTTCGTAGGCAACAGGTGAGGCGTACCCTAGAAGTGGTGTGTGTATTTGTGTGTTGTTTTCAGTTTAACAGTTATCTTTGATCATGGCATTGTGAGCTACGCTTGTTTTTAATTAACATACATTCTTTCATACAAAGTTAGAATTTAAGAGTGCGGAAAATTAAAAGACGGAAAGATAAAAGCTACGCTATTACAAGGCGCGGGTCTATACATCGCCAAAATATAAAGACCCATTTTTGATAAAGGATGCGGAAAGTAAATAAATACCTAATTACTATTACATCCAGAAAGCAGTTACATAATAATCACTAAAAGAAAATAAATGCGCGAAAAGAATTAATTGAACGTCCGAGGGTTTTGACCCTTTGCTTGAAATTAAATGAAATTAAAGTCTATTTAATTATTTAATTAAAGAAAAGTGTTTTTTATGTTTTTTGAAATAAAGAAAAGAATTTACAAGGAAACCCTAATTCTAGATTATTTTTAGTTATTAAAGAAAATATTAAAGTTAACCTAATTTACGCTAATTAATTAATTTACATGTTTTTTTACAAAAATAATAATTAATAATAATAATAAATAATGAGGAAAAATTAATTAAGAAAAAGATAAAATGTCAAAAACCTAATTCTATGCATTTTTTATTTATTAAGAAAAAGTGTCAAAATTAAAACCTAATTTAACTAAGTTAGTTATTGAAATTTATTTACAAAAATATTTTAATGGTGGAATTAAATATAATTAAACATATTTTACAATTTTGATTTTTTCTGATTTTATCATGAAAAGTTGATTAATGGTGAATTAATGAAAACAATTAAACAATTAAAAAGAATTAGAAAGAAAAGAAAATTAAATTAAAAAAATATGCAAACCAAGGGGGTGTCTGGCCCATGTGGAGGTGTTTTTGAAGTATTCTGGCCCATTAGACAAAGGCCTCGTTTGACTTTCCAGATTGAGTGCATATTGGTTGACTAGAGTGTACCATAGGCTTCAATCTGTGGCCACTGGATTATTGATCAAGACATCTGGCAAGCCAACGCGTGAGGACGCATGATGGAGCTTTGTAGGAGGCGCTGCACTAGAATACATTAGGACAAAAATTATGAATTATATGGGGGGACCTGGGAATCGAACCCAGGTCCCAGCACTCACCAAGCCACGTCCCTTGCCAATTGAGCTATTGCGCGCGTTTGTATATACAATGGAAAACAAATATTATATAATAAAACAAAAGTTAATGATATAAAACAAAAAAATACGCGCGCAGTTTGAATGCTCCTATCACACCTTGCCACGCATGCTTCTTCTTCGTTCTTCCTGCAAAATATAAAACAAGTAGCGGGGGTTTTAAACCCCCACAAACTGAAAGTCCTAGAAATAGCGATTAGCCCTGTGCATTACATAAATTGAGCGCGAGTAGTTGGTTGAATTCGTCTGGCCTTGAAGAATTCAACCATGGTCATGGCTTAATCCAATTTTTCCTCCTGTAGAAAAACCCAATTTTCAAGCTTATGAACCCTAGATTTTATCCATGGTGGATTTCGATTCAGGGGGCTATAATTCAATTGAATGGTACCAACAGCTTCAGAAGGTCCCTATGAGCATGAATCAACCCAAAAAAAATTTTAAAAGCGCATGAATGATGATATACGAATTTAGAAAATATAGCAAACCGTGTCACTTCGTGGGGATGATTCTTTGCGCGTTTGGACTAGTTCTTGATTGCAAACGCTTCCTGGCAATGTCAGCAAGGTGTTGGAATAGACTTTAGGCCTTGAATTATCCTCCAACTATGAAATCAGTTTCAAGCTTTTTATAAAATTTTTGCAAAGTGAGTATGTTGTTGCAGCGGCTTTTTCGTGTCCTTCTGAATAGGGTTCACTCTTGCATAAGTATGTGAAGCAAATTAGGTCAAAACAAGGCCCATGAATCCATTGAATTAATGTCTTGGATATTTGATTTTCAATTATGTAAATTTCAATCTTTTGCCATGAAAACTTTGCCAATTATGGAAGATCTTGTCTTGTTGATTGATGCACGAAATCCTTAGCATGTGTGGAGTATATTTGCTGCATAAAAAGATTTGACAACCATTATTTGATATTTTTCTACAATTAAAACTAATTAAATGAATTAATAAGAATAAAAATTCAATTAATTAATTAAAAATAAGAAAATAAATTCTTTTAAGCTCAATGGGTCGTGCATAGCTTTGGGTAATGATTCAAGGAAGAATTTGAGGCCCATTAGCAAATTTGAGGTGTTTTAGGCAAAGTTGACTTTTGAAAATTCCCAAACATTTCCCAACTTCTCCAATGCATATCTTGCTCAATTTTGAAGCTATGAACATGTTCTTTGACATTTTGGAAAGGTCTTGAAGTCATCTAAGCAATGCCTTTGGTCCCATGTCATTTTGATTTACCAATCTCAAGTTATGGTCTTTGACTTAAAGTGCCTTTTTGTTGACTTTTGAAAATGACCTATAATGTTGAAATTGATAACTTTTTGTGAGAGCATTTCTTGGACTTGGAGTGTGAAGATGAATTGTAGGAAATGTCATCCCCTTCAAAATGAGCATTGGATGGAATTTTTCTGATAAACCATGAGGAAGTTATGCCTTGGTCAATTTGCAGTTGACTTTTCAACTGTCCAAAAATAGAAACTTTTGCATCTTGAGACTTTTTGAGCCATGCTTGTGGAATCATGATCAAGAATTGATCAAATGATGATTGTGGCTTCAAAATAAGATGTTAACCAAAATTTTTGACTTTTGACTGTCAAATGACCATTTTGCCCCTGCAGTTGACTGTGAAGCCTTTAGGGTTTTTGACTGTACAACTTGATGCTGTGAGTCTTGAAACTTGACATATGGATGCTTGACAATGTATATGGGCATATGGGACTTGATTGGACCCTTGGAAACCTTAATTTCTTTGCCATAACCAAAACCCTAGTTTTGACTGTGTTAGGAGGCAATTGGACTGTGCAACCCTTGAGAGATTTTGAACCATGATCTTGCCAAATCTTGAAGAATATGGGAGGGAAAATTTTGGGGTACAAAAGTTTCCCCTGTTCAATCTTCTTAAACCTGAGGATGTAGATTGGCTGGCGTGCCTTTCGTAATTCGAAGGTGGAAGATGATTGAACACTAGAGTGCCCAGAAATTTGCACTCACATAATAGAATGTCAGCGGTGTGACGTAGGGAATGGGCTTATAGATGCCATTTGGAGACTGATGGATAGGAGGATGGGCTTATAGATGGCATCTGGAAGTGTGACAGAACTTTGTCGGGAATAGGCTTATAGATGCCATTTGGAGACTGTTGGTATGTGGATGGGCTTATAGATGCCATCTAGGTGTTGATCGCGTAAGAGATTCCTTAGTGAGAACTTGTGTACCTGAGAAAGAAAAATAATTACCTGGCCTGTTACAGGAGTTGATCTTCAAACCCTTTATGTAGATGTGCCCTGGCTGGATACAGGAATCGAGTCCGGAGAATATAGTCGTCAACAGATACACCCCGGCCAGATAGAGGAATCGGATCTTCGAACTCTTCAGACGTTCCCTGGAAAGATACAGGAATCGAGTCTGGTAATGTGAGTCGTCAACAGATACACCCTGGCAAGATACAGGAATCGGATCTTCAAACTTTTCAGACGTGCCCTGGCAGGATACAGGAATCGAGTCTGGAATTAGTCGTCAACAGATACACCCTGGCAAGATACAGGAATCGGATCTTCAAACTCTTCAGATGTGCCCTGGCAAGATACAAGAATCGAGTCTGGAATTCAGAAAGGTTGGTGAGTTGTCTCTACTGACAGGTTATTTCCATGGACGGGTGGTCTCTAACGACGAGTGTCTATAACGACGGGTGTCTATAACGACGAGTGTCTATAACGACGGGTGTCTATAACGACGAGTGTCTATAACGACGAGTGTCTATGACGACGAGTGTCTATAACGACGAGTGTCTATAACGACGAGTGTCTATAACTACGAGTGTCTATGACGACGAGTGTCTATGACCACGAGTGTCTATAACGACGAGTGTATATGACGACGAGTGTCTATAACGACGAGTGTCTATAACGACGAGTGTCTATAACGACAAGTGTCTATAACGAAGAGTGTCTATAACGACGATTGTCTATGACGACGAGTGTCTATGACGACGAGTGTCTATAACGACGAGTGTCTATGACGACGAATGGGAGTAATTTTAAACTGGACTTGTCTTCTTTTGACTGGATTTGTCTACTTTGACTTGATTTGTCTTCTTTGACATAGCTGATCATTTAACTGTATCCTTCCTAAAAGGTAAAGGTCAGTCATATATAATGCATGATATGGATCAAGAAATGATGTTCTTGACATAAATGAGATTGTATGTTCATGACGCGTATGTACATGCTATAATGTATGAAGATGTGATATTTATGAATGTATGTTCGTCTAGGAAAATAACTCCTTGACAGGTGCCGGGAAGTCAAATCCTGGGCTAATGTTGAAGAGTAGAGTTCTTTGTTTCCGTTGGGGATGGTGGTTGCAAGAATACCGGTAGGAGAAGATGACTCCGTTGGGGAATAAGCTTGGCGAATAGATTACTCTACGGGGAATGCTCTGTGGGGAGAGGAATACTTTGCTGAGATTTGATGATAACTCCGCGGGGGATACCATTGTTGAGTTATGTTGAAGGATATTGATGAACTCCACTAGGGGATAGGAAGACTTCGTCGGGGACGGTCTTTCCGTGGCAATTGGCTGAGGATAACCCAGTTATATCCTGGTAGGGAAATAACCTTTGAATACAGCCGGGGGAGACGCGTTCGCTCTGCAGGGAGTGAAGGTATCTTGGTCGTGTTCTTCAGCCGAACTTACCTTGGCGCTTCGGTAGACAGAGCAACCGGATCATTTAGACAACTCATTATTGCCCCAGTTTCTATTGGAGAAGAAGGTACCTGTGAAGGTGTTTGATGACTGCCGATTGACAAATCTTCTTCGGGTAGGCAAGCGACGAGATGACAGGACATAGTCGTACGCTTTGATCCCTAACTTTTGCCTGGACCGCCCTTCGGGTTTTCAGTCCACCGGGATACCCATTTTTGCCCAAGCCGCCTTTTCAGGTTTTCGACTTGCCGGGTGTACAATTTTTCATTTTCATCCCTTATTTTTGCCCGAACCCTTTTGGTTCGCCGGGAAGCCCTTATTTTTTCCTAGGCGTGTCAACCTAGCGAGTCTTTGATTTTGCGTAGTATTTTTTTGACTATGTCCGTGCTCTCAGGATGCAGGGAGGTGCCCCTGTCAGTAGTGTTGCGTTGCCATACTACCAGAAGATCTTCGTTTGATCGTCCAATGCCCCAAGTGATGGAGATTTGCCCCAAGCTGGTTGGCCTTTTGAGAGATTCTCCGAATCTTGACTGGACTGCCCCAGGTGATGGACCACGATCATGTCTGCCCCTTGATTGGATGTGCTTTTGTTCATTAGACATTCGTCGTGCGAACTTCTATGTTGTTCAAACAAAAAGTCATATGCAAACAAAGTTATGTCAAAAATGCAAAGCTTATGTCTGTCTTGAAGTTTTTTTTTTTGAAAATGCATTTTTCATAAAACACAAGTGAATTTTGTAAATTGTGATGTCAACTCGTTATTTTACCGCAAGCCTTAAGGAGTCAGGATACCTTTGTACAGTATGCTTTCGAGTTAACCCGTGCTTTAGCTAGGTCTTTTGAGGGTTATAACGTGGCCTGGTTCATGGTTTAAGAAACAAAGGATAAAGGCTCAAATTATTTGTACCCACCCGCTCTTCGTGATGTTCTTCAAACCTAAACTCAGTTGATCGTGCGTTAGACCTTGTTTGAGTCTTTGTCCTGATATTCTGGTGATGGTTCGGATACTGATGGTTTATTTTGAATAGGCAGTCATTTCCTTTTTGTTGAGGGTTTGTATGACCTCTTTCTCTTTTGATTTTATGATCCCTATTTTTTGCCTGAACTGTTTCTTTTGCGATTGCAGTCAGCGGGATGCCCCAGTTTTGTAAGTCTCCTTCATAGGTTTTGACTTATTGGGCTTTTATTTTGATAGATAACGACTGCCTGTCTTTATGATTATTCGGAACCATCATTGTCTTTCTTTGTTTTGTAAGGACCTCTTTGATGCTATTCGCTGTGCACTTGGATCCACTGAGAGAACTACCCTGCCCCGGGTTATGATTAAGGGTTTTAATTTTCGAAAAGAAAACTCCTACTTTTTTGGCTCAAAGGGGTTGACGAGGGATTATCTTCCTTATAACTCCAGTGTTTAGGAATTGAAACAATGCTTGTACCTCATCAGCGGGGTCTGTTCAAAAGCATACTATAAAGATCGTGATATCGTTTTACTCATCCTCCCTCAAGAGGCTTAGAATTTTCAATCAAGAGTTGATCATCACAAAAATATGAAAACAGTTTGCATATAGTGAACGAAATAATTACTTCAAAACAGACATGTGTAATGCATTAATGAAATAACCAAGTTTGACATGAAATAAAATGTTTGAACAATCAAAGAAAATTACAATCTGAACATTCAAATGAACAAAAGTTTCCAATCCTAGCCATGTTTGGGCAGGGGAGCAGTGGTCACATTGGGAGCTTCTGGAGAGTCGAGATGGACTTCTTTTGCGTCAATCAGATCCTGAACCTTGTTTCTCAAAGTCCAACAATCATCTGTAGCATGCCCCGGGCTGTCAGAATGATAAGCGCAGCGAACGTTGGGGTTATACCTTGAAGGAGTCCTGTTGGGATTCTTTGGAGGGTCCATGAGAGTTACCAACTTGGTTTCCAGAAACTGTGGCAATATCTGTGACAAGGTCATGCCGAGGGGAGTGAATTGCCTTTTGGGTCTCTCTTCCCTTTGCTGATTGTGACGCTGAGGAGCGCCGGCCGGTTTTGCAATAACCACCGCGTTGACATCTTGGCGGTGTTCGGACCTATTCTGCCCTCTTGAGCCATAGACAGCACTAGATTCTTTCTTGGATGGTTTCTTCTCAGTGTTCGAGGAGTCACCATTCTGTATTTTCCCCGACTTGATGCCAGCTTCTATTCTTTCCCCGGTCAAGATTAGATCTGTAAACCCAGCAGCAGAATTCCCAATCAGGTGGTTGAAGAATGGACCAGACAGGGTCCCCAAGAACATGTCGACGAGCTCGCGGTCAGTCAGAGGTGGTTGTACCCTTCCCGCGAGGTCCCTCCATTTTTGAGCATATTCTTTGAAGCCTTCGCCTGCACCCATAGACATTCCCTGAAGCTGAGTGCGCGTGGGAGCAAGGTCGGCATTGTACTGGTATTGCTTGTAGAACGCAGTGGCCAAGTCCTCCCAGTTGCGGATGTTGGCTCCATTCAGTTGATAGAACCAGTCGAGTAGAGTTTCGGCCAGACTATCCTGAAAGAAGTGAATCCACAAATTCTTGTCAGCCGTGTAGGGCTGGATCCTCCTTGTATAAGACCTGAGATGTAGCTTAGGACAGGAGGCCCCGTCATATTTTGCAAAAGCAGGTGCCTTGAACTTGTGTGGGATCACTACCCCAGAAGACAGACCTAGATCCTCGAAGTCCAGGCCGGGCACTTTTTGTATCTCCATGGCACTTAGTCGGTCTTCCAACTGTTTATACCTGTCCTCAGCTGGAGGGTACTGCTCATCATTGTAATCGGTCTCATTGTCGGAGACCACTGGACTAGGAACCTCCCTTTCTTGGGGACTGTCTTTCCCAACAGATGGGGTAGTCTGCTCAACTTCATTTTGTGATCCATTCCCAGATTTGCGTCTAGGGTTGAACAGCACCGTCCTCTTCTTCTTCTTTTTCAAAAGCAGGGTCTTCAGATCTTGTTGCCCCTGGGCTAGACTCATGATCAACTCTTGGAATTGGGCGTTCTGAGCCTGGAGGGCCTTGATGGATTGCTCAGTAGATGACTCAGGATTCATGATGATCGGCTGAAATAAACAGCGAAGAAGGTAAGCAACCTGTAAAAGGGATACCTGTAATGCAGTGATATGTATGTATGCATGCAATGTTTTCAAGGATCTCGCGGGGTAAACAAAGAAACTTGTTAGAATTGGAGTCTGATAGCTTGATTGAAGGAACTTCATGTTTGTTGAGAATCCTTCTTCGAGAGTCAAAGGCTCACCATATCCAGTGGGTCATAGCCCCTGACAACCTTGGCTAGAGGAAAATAAATCTCCTTTTCCCCTTGCTAGACGGTCGGTTCATCATGACCTGCATCACAAGCCCTTGAGATCCTTGAAATGGGTTAGTCCTTATGTAGGATGCATGCAATGGTATGATGTTATGCTATGCATGGAGTGACATAAGTAACCCTGTTATGAGTCCAGATTAAGGACTGTAAACAAAACCTGCAAGGAACTCGTGTTGTTAGATAACAAGTATGCAAGTAGTTCAAGTATAAAGGCACACAAGTCACACAAAAGAGCCCTTAGATTTTAGGCCAGCATGAAGTTTGGGTACTACCCTCTTTCAGTTTGTTGGTTAAAACCTGTCCTATCAGATGTAACCGGGTTCTAGAGGATCCCAATATCACTGACTACCCTCAATCGGTCATAACTCCAGCATCACAATCTTTTCTTGCGGCCAGAACCATCACAAGAGTTTAGCCTCAATGGGCGTAGCATACTGCTACTGTTCTATTGGCCAAGTTGGGTCATTTAAGGTTCTAAGGTCGGTTGGTGCTTAATGACTCCTCAGAAGACCCATATTCTCCTAGTTGTAACACAAGGGATATCGGTACAGACCAAGGTGCCACACCAACGTAGCCACTGCTTCACCCATGTCGGTCTACGCTGGACAGGTCCCTCACAGCTTATGCTACCTAACAGGGTATCCCCAGATCCGAGTTAGGATCTATGTAACTCCGATGCAGCCCATAATAATAAAGCAAACAAGCACAACAATTGAAAACACAAGTGATCTTAGTCCTAAGGTACACCTCACTTTATAAGATTCCCCAGCAGAGTCGCCAGTTTTGTGATCGGTGGATCTGGAACTGACTGTTTAATGCTGGATCGCGAAATGTCGTGGAAGCAAGAGTCGCCACTGTCTTTTATTTTCTCCAACATGGACAGGACAAAAGCACAGCAAAATTCCTTATGAGATAGTTTCTCGGTTCGGGAGGTAGATTTATAGAAAGGGAAGGTGTTAGCACCCTTTCTATCCATGGTTATCCATGGGCTCTTAGATACTTGCTCATTGTGTTTTCAAAAGTGTTTGCTTTTCAAAGTGTGAGTGGGTTTGAAAAAAGTTTCGTTTAAAGATTTCAGATCGACTCTTGTATCAGTCCTCAAGAGTGTTTGAAAAATTGTTTTGAAAGCTTTTTGAAAGTGTCGGTGTGAAAAGAGTTTTGATTTGTTTTTTGAAATAGAGCAAGTATCTACGAGTCATCCACCTACCCTAAGGAATTAGGCTGTGTGAATGTCCTTAAAGTAGTGTCATCCCACCATTGAGAGGTAGGTAGCACCACCGTTGGAGGTGTTCGGGTCAATTCGATAGTAGGGACAGTGTGGTCACCGAAGCAACAGTAGGACACCTTAGAAGCTACCCTTATGCCATTGATCCTTTTTAATTCTGAGGCAACCGTTTCGAGGCAACTGGATCATGTCATGGACATAAGGACTTACTAAAACGTCCTATACTCGACGACCACGTTTCGAAGGCAAGGCAACAGTGAGGCGTACCCTAAGAGTGGTGTGTGAATTTGTGTATTGTTTTCAGTTATGTTTTATCTTGTACATGCATCATGGTGATCTATGCTTGTTTTTTAATTTAGGCCATACATTCTTTCATGCAATTATAATTTAAAAGTGCGGAAGTTTAAATGCGGAAAGTAAAATCGTACGCTATTACAAGGCGCGGGTCTATACATCGCCAAATTAACAAAGACCTGTTTTTTAATAAAAATGTGGAAAGTAAAACCTAGTTACTATTACAAGGCTTGAGCAATTACATAATATTCACAAGAAAATAAAATAACGTGCGAAATAGAAATTGAAATTGAACGTTCGAGGGCGTTGGACCCTTTTGAAATTAAATTAAATTAAAGGTTAATTAATTATTAAATTAAAGAAAAGAAATGTTTTTTAGGTTTTTTGTATTTATGAAATAAAGAAATTAAAATTGAAGAGAAACCCTAATTCTAAGTTGTTTTTAATTATTAAAGAAAAATATTAAAGTTTAACCTAATTTACTAAATATTTAATATGCATATTTATTTACAAAAATATTTAATAATTAATAATAATAATAATGATGAGAAAATTATTTATTAAAAAAATGATGAAAAGTTACAAACCCTAATTTCTACATATTTTAATTTGTTAAGAAAAAGACTTAAATTTTAAAACCTCATTTAACTAAATAATTAATGTACATTTATTTACAAAAATATTTAATAAGTAAATTAATTAATATATTTTAGTTTCTGATTTTTTATATTTATGAAAATTAATTATTGGAATTTTAAGAGAACAATTAAAATAATTATAAAAAAAAGAAAAGGAAATTAAAAAAAGAATACAAACAATGGGGGTGTCTGACCCAAAGGGAGGTGAATTGGAGCATTTTTGTCCCATTGAACAAGAAGCTTGTTTGACTTTCCAGCGCGTGTGCATGAGCATTGACTGAGGTACATGGTGGAATTCACGTTATGGCCATTGGATTGACCATCAGATCCACTGGGCAGGCACAGGCGTTAGAATGCATGGTGCTCCTTTGAATGAGTGCTGCATAGAAGCGTGTTATGATAAAAAACATGGAATATGAGAGGGGACCTGGGAATTGAACCCAGGTCCCAATACTTGCCAGACAGCTCACCCCCCAACTAAGCCATTGAGTTTCTTTGTTAACCTAATACATGGAAAATATAATATGCAAAAAACGTTAGTTAGTGGTGTTAACAAAAATTTGCGCGCCAGTATTCAAATCCCCCAGTCATGTCTTGACACGCCATCTTCGTCTTCATCTTTCTGCCTGTAATAAAAACGAATAGCGGGGGTTTTAAACCCCCACTAACTGCAATGCATAAAAATAGCGATTAGAGCATGGGCAATTATAAAAAGGGCGCGAGGTGTGGATTGATTTCGTCTGGATGTCCTGATTTCAATGGAATAGGTTTGGTTGTCCAATTTTTCCATATGAAGGAACCCCTATTTCAAAGCTTTTGAAACCCTAAAATACGTTAATGGTGGATCACGATATAGGGCCTGATAATGCAATTGAGGTGTACCATTAGCTTCAAAAGGTTCATATTAGTATAAATCACTCAAGAAACATGATTAAAAATGCATGAATCATCATGTGGAATTCAAGAAATTTTGGTAAACCGTGTGATCTGTGTTCTATGATTCTGGGCATGTTTTGATTGATTCTTGATTGCAAAAGCTTCCTTGATAGTCCAGCAATGTATTGGAATAGCTTTTTGGCTTTGAAACGTGTAGTAGCTAGGATTTCAGTTTCCAATTTTTTGATGAACTTTGCAAATTGGTATGCAGCTCTTGGGCAGTTTTTTCGTGTCTGTTAGGATTAGGTTATGTTGTGTATAAGTATCTGAATGCAATTAGGTCAAAACCAAGCCCAAAGATCCATTGATTTAATGATTCAATATTTGATTTTGTTCACATCTTTTTTCAATCTTTTTCCATGCCTATCATGCCAAATATGGAAGATATTGTCCCTTTTGATTGATGCACAAGATCTCTTACATGTGAGGAGGATATTTGCTGCATAAAAAGATTTAAAACCATTGATTTAGTATTTTTCTTATATTTAAATTTAATTGAATGAATTAATGATAATAAAAATTCAAATAATTAATTAAAAATGAGAAAATAACTCCCTTTGAGCTTAGTGGGTCGTGCATAGCCTTTGGGTAATGATTCATGAAAGAAATTGAGGCCCATTAGCATTTTTGAAGTCTTTTGTGCAAAGTTGACTTTTCAAAATTCCCAAAAATTTCCCAACTTCTACAAGGCATATCTTGCTCAATTTTGAAGCTATGAACATGTTCTTGGACATTTTGGAAAGGTCTTGAAGTCCTCTAACCAATGACTTTGGTCCCATGTCATTTTGATTTACCAATCTCAAGTTATGGTCTTTGACTTAAAGTGCCTTTTTGTTGACTTTTGAAAATGACCTGTAATGTTGAAATTGATAACTCTTTGTGAGAGCATTTCTTGGACTTGAAGTGTGATGATGAGTTGTAGGAAATGTCATTATATTCAAAATGAGCTTTGGATGGGATTTTTCTGATAAACCATGAAGAAGTTATGCCCTGGTCAATTTGCAGTTGACTTTTTCAGCTATCCAAAAATGGAAACTTTTGCATCTTGAGACTTTTTGAGCCATGCTTGTGAAATCATGATCAAGAATTGATCAAATGATGTTTGTGGCTTCAAAATGAGATGTTGACCGAAAATTTTGACTTTTGACTGTCAAATGACCATTTTGCCCCTGCAGTTGACTGTGAAGCATTTAGGGTTTTTGATTGTGCAAGTTGATGTTGTGAGTCTTGAAACTTGGCATATGAATGCTTGACAATATATGTGGGCATATGGGACTTGATTGGACCCTTGAAAACTTCCATTTCTTTGCAAGAACCAAAACCCTAATTTTGACTGTGTTAGGAGGCAATTGGACTGTGCAACCCTTGAGAGATTTTGAACCTTGATCTTGGCCAATCTTGAAGAATATGGGAGGGCAAATTTTGGGGTACAACACTTGTCTTCAGCTGGAGGATACTGCTCCTCATTGAAATCAGTCTCGTTGTCAGAGACCACCGGACTAGGAACCCTTCCCCCTTGGGGACTGCCTTTTCCCACAGAAGAACCAGCTTGATCAACCTCATTCTGCAGTGCGTTACCAAACCTCCGGCCAGTGTTGAATAGTACAGTTCTCTTCTTCTTCTTCTTGACCAGCAGAGCTTTCAATTCCTCCTGTCCTTGGGCTAAACTCATGATCAGCTCTTGGAATTGGGCGTTCTGAGCCTGAAGGGCCTTGATGGATTGCTCAGTAGATGATTCAGGGTTCATGATGGCTGCTGAAATAAACAGCAAAGAACATTAAGCAACCTGAAAAGAAAAGTACCTGTGATGCATATGATGAATGGAATACGTATGATTTATGTTTTCAAAGACAATCGGGATTCAACTTTGTAAACAAAAAGGAAACGCACTTTATTAGATTCAACTTTGAAATTTATATTGTTCAACAGATTGCCCTTAGGCGTTACATAAAATGGAAATACTGGAAAGGGAAATAAAAACTGTAAAAGAACATCCAAAGTTCATCATTGATCCCAGGGTCTCCTCTTCTCAGTACGAATGTAGTCATTCAAGGCCCACTCTTTCTCCAACTGCTTTGTCAGCTTCTGGATCTTTAATTCCTGCTCGTTGAACTTTTCCCGATAAGAATCCCGTTCTTATCGTAGTTGCAACCAAGACCTCTTTAGTGTATCAACATCAGTAGGTATCTGAGGAGGGAGAACAGTTGGAGGAGCCCCATCTCTATCAGGATATTCAAGAATGATGGGTCTGGCAGCTTCATATGGCATACCTAAATTCTGAGCACGGATGCGGACCCATCTGTAGTAGGGTTCCATAGGTAGAGAAGTCTTCAGTCCCAACTCTTGTGGGTCATCTTTGTGAATTCTGTCCCAAGCCTTGATAAACATATGACGCAGCTCGTCACTGTCTACCTGAAACTCAAAACTGATGTGAGGCACCAACATCTAATGAGGCCCTATTCTTCTGGCTCTTCCAAACTGACGGAGAGCTAGACATGGATTATAAGAGATTCCTTCTTGGGTACCAATCAGAGGAACATTAGGATATTCTCCACAACGATCAATAACAGCTACCTCATCCAAACCCCTGAAAGTCCAAATGATGTTATTATTAGTGAGAGACATTAACCTATAAGCCCAACCTCTTCCTTCTTTATTCTTCAGCACGAACTTAGGGAGGTGCGAAATAAACCACCTCACTAACAAAGAAGTACAACACCACATATTTCCTCGTCTTCGGGCAGTACGAGCATAGAGTTGTTGCAGGATATCACCCAAGAGAGTGGGCACAGGGTTCCGAGACATGAAGATCCTTATGGCAGTGATGTTAATGAAGTTATCAGGATTAGGAAACAAGACTATACCATAGATTAAGAGAGCCAGGATGTCTTCATACGCCCTGAAGTCTAGGTCATTCCAGAAACTGTTAGCTTTACCGATCAGAAACTTGGCCAAGAAACCCTTAACTTTGCTTCTAGTCACCTATTTGTCCATTACCTCTTTGGTGGTCAAGGGAAGGGCTGCAACAATCTCCTCAAGCCTAAGAGTATTTTCCCAACCATTGAAGGGAGTCTGATCCAAGATAGGGATGCCAAGCAAATCAGAGAACTCTTCCAGGGTAGGGACCAGCTGGAAGTCTTGAAAGGTGAAACAGTTATACAAGGGATCATAAAACTGGGTCAGGACACTCATCAGTTGTTGGTCCCACTTTGCAGTGACTAAACCGAGAAGAGAACCATGCCTCTGGATGAAGGAAGTGGTGTTTGGAATTCTGCTAACCAATTCTTCAAGCAACTCAGGTGGGTGAACAAAGTTGAGGCGGATAGTGTTCCTTCGCATAGGCATCATGATGTCCTACAAAACAGAGCAAAGGTGAAACCCTCTTGTCTTTGAAATGGTCAGTCCTTATGCAGGATGCATGCAATGTCTATGATGGTATGATGTCATGATAAAGCACACCACAAATATTCACAAAGGCAAACATGATAAGGCACACAAGTCACACAAGATAGCCCTTAGAGTTTAGGCCAGCATGGGGTCTAGGTATTACCCTCTTTCAGTTTGTTGGTTAAGACCTGTCCTAGAAAAGTAACCGGGTTCTAGAGGATCCCAATATCACTGATTACCCTCAATCGGTCATAACTCCAGCATCGCAATCTTTTCTTGAGGCCAGAACCATCGCGAGAGTTTAGCCACAATGGGTGTAGCATGCTGCTACTGTTCTATTGGCCAAGTTGGGTCATTTAAGGTTCTAAGGTCGGTTGGTGCTTAATGACTCCTCAGAAGACCCATATTCTCCTCGTTGCAACACAAGGGATATCGATACAGACCAAGGTGTCACACCAACGTAGCCACTGCTTCACCCGTGTCGGTCTATGCCGGACAGGTCCCTCACAGCTTATGCTACCTAACAGGGTATCCCCAGATCCCGGTTAGGATCTATGAAACTCCAAGACAATGCCCATAATAACAAAGCAATCAAAACAAGGCAATTGAAAACACAAGTATGAGCTATCCTAAGGTACACCTCACTCTTAAGTATTCCCCAGCAGAGTCGCCAGTTCTGTGATCGATGGATTTAGAACAGACTGTTTAACGCTGGTTCACGAAATGTCGCGGAAGCAAGAGTCACCACCGTATTTTATTTTCTCCAACATGGACAGGATAAAAGCACAGCAAAATTCCTTATGAGAATGTTTCTCGGTTCGGGAGGTAGATTTATAGAAAGGGAAGGTGTTATCACCCTTTCTATCCATGGTTATCCATGGGCTCTTAGATACTTGCTCTTTATGTTTTCAAAATGTTTGCTTTTCAAAATGTGAGTGAGTTTGAAAAAAGTTTCTTTGAAAGATTTCTGAATAACTCTTGTATCTGTCCTCAAGAGTGTTTGAAAAATTGTTTTGAAAGTCTTTTGAAAGTGTCAGTGTGAAAAGATTTTTGATTTGGTTTTTTAGAGAGCAAGTATCCATGAGTCATCTACCTACCCTAAGGAATTAGGTTGTGTATAAGTCCTTAAGGTAGTGCCATCCCACCATTGAGAGGTAGGTAGCACCACCGTTGGAGGTGTTCGGGTCAATTCGAGTGTAGGGACAGTGTGGTCACCGAAGCAACAGTAGGACACCTTAGAAGCTACCTTTATGTCCTTGATCCTTTTTTAATCCGAGGCAACCGTTTCGAGGCAACTATTTCGAGGCAACTGGATCATGGACATAAGGACCGCTAAAACGTCCTATACTTGACGACCACGTTCGTAGGCAACAGGTGAGGTGTACCCTAGAAGTGGTGTGTGTATTTGTGTGTTGTTTTCAGTTTAACAGTTATCTTTAATCATGGCATTGTGAGCTACGCTTGTTTTTAATTAGCATACATTCTTTCATACAAAGTTAGAATTTAAGAGTGCGGAAAATTAAAAGACGGAAAGATAAAAGCTACGCTATTACAAGGCGCGGGTCTATACATCGCCAAAATATAAAGACCCATTTTTGATAAAGGATGCGGAAAGTAAATAAATACCTAATTACTATTACATCCAGAAAGCAGTTACATAGTAATCACTAAAAGAAAATAAATGCGCGAAAAGAATTAATTGAACGTCCGAGGGTTTTGACCCTTTGCTTGAAATTAAATGAAATTAAAGTCTATTTAATTATTTAATTAAAGAAAAGTGTTTTTTATGTTTTTTGAAATAAAGAAAAGAATTTACAAGGAAACCCTAATTCTAGATTATTTTTAGTTATTAAAGAAAATATTAAAGTTAACCTAATTTACGCTAATTAATTAATTTACATGTTTGTTTACAAAAATAATAATTAATAATAATAATAAATAATGAGGAAAAATTAATTAAGAAAAAGATAAAATGTCAAAAACCTAATTCTATGCATTTTTTATTTATGAAGAAAAAGTGTCAAAATTAAAACCTAATTTAACTAAGTTAGTTATTGAAATTTATTTACAAAAATATTTTAATGGTGGAATTAAATATAATTAAACATATTTTACAATTTTGATTTTTTCTGATTTTATCATGAAAAGTTGATTAATGGTGAATTAATGAAAACAATTAAACAATTAAAAAGAATTAGAAAGAAAAGAAAATTAAATTAAAAAAATATGCAAACCAAGGGGGTGTCTGGCCCATGTGGAGGTGTTTTTGAAGTATTCTGGCCCATTAGACAAAGGCCTCGTTTGACTTTCTAGATTGAGTGCATATTGGTTGACTAGAGTGTACCATAGGCTTCAATCTGTGGCCACTGGATTATTGATCAGGACATCTGGCAAGCCAACGCGTGAGGACGCATGATGGAGCTTTGAAGGAGGCGCTGCACTAGAATACATTAGAACAAAAATTATGAATTATATGGGGGGACCTGGGAATCGAACCCAGGTCCCAGCACTCACCAAGCCACGTCCCTTGCCAATTGAGCTATTGCGCGCGTTTGTATATACAATGGAAAACAAATATTATATAATAAAACAAAAGTTAATGATATAAAACAAAAAAATACGCGCGCAGTTTGAATGCTCCTATCACACCTTGCCATGCATGCTTCTTCTTCGTTCTTCCTGCAAAATATAAAACAAGTAGCGGGGGTTTTAAACCCCCACAAACTGAAAGTCCTAGAAATAGCGATTAGCCCCGTGCATTACATAAATTGTGCGCGATTAGTTGGTTGAATTCGTCTGGCCTTGATGAATTCAACCATGGTCATGGCTTAATCCAATTTTTCCTCCTGTAGAAAAACCCAATTTTCAAGCTTATGAACCCTAGATTTTATCCATGGTGGATTTCGATTCAGGGGGCTATAATTCAATTGAATGGTACCAACAGCTTCAGAAGGTCCCTATGAGCATGAATCAACCCAAAAAAATTGTTAAAAGCGCATGAATGATGATATACGAATTTAGAAAATATAGCAAACCGTGTCACTTCGTGGGGATGATTCTTTGCGCGTTTGGACTAGTTCTTGATTGCAAACGCTTCCTGGCAATGTCAACAAGGTGTTGGAATAGACTTTAGGCCTTGAATTATCCTCCAACTATGAAATCAGTTTCAAGCTTTTTATGAAAATTTTGCAAAGTGAGTATGTTGTTGCAGCAGCTTTTTCGTGTCCTTCTGAATAGGGTTCACTCTTGCATAACTATGTGAAGCAAATTAGGTCAAAACAAGGCCCATGAATCCATTGAATTAATGTCTTGGATATTTGATTTTCAATTATGTAAATTTCAATCTTTTGCCATGAAAACTTTGCCAATTATGGAAGATCTTGTCTTGTTGATTGATGCACGAAATCCTTAGCATGTGTGGAGTATATTTGCTGCATAAAAAGATTTGACAACCATTATTTGATATTTTTCTACAATTAAAACTAATTAAATGAATTAATAAGAATAAAAATTCAATTAATTAATTAAAAATAAGAAAATAAATTCTTTTAAGCTCAATGGGTCGTGCATAGGCTCTGGGTAATGATTCAAGGAAGAATTTGAGGCCCATTAGCAAATTTGAGGTGTTTTAGGCAAAGTTGACTTTTGAAAATTCCCAAAAATTTCCCAATTTCTCCAATGCATATCTTGCTCAATTTTGAAGCTATGAACATGTTCTTGGACATTTTGGAAAGGTCTTGAAGTCCTCTAACCAATTCCTTTGGTCCCATGTAATTTGATTTACCAATCTCAAGTTATGGTCTTTGACTTAAAGTGCCTTTTTGTTGACTTTTGAAAATGACCTATAATGTTGAAATTGATAACTTTTTGTGAGAGCATTTCTTGGACTTGGAGTGTGAAGATGAGTTGTAGGAAATGTCATCCCCTTCAAAATGAGCATTGTATGGAATTTTGCTGATAAACCATGAGGAAGTTATGCCTTGGTCAATTTGCAGTTGACTTTTCAACTGTCCAAAAATAGAAACTTTTGCATCTTGAGACTTTTTGAGCCATGCTTGTGGAATCATGATCAAGAATTGATCAAATGATGATTGTGGCTTCAAAATAAGATGTTAACCAAAAATTTTGACTTTTGACTGTCAAATGACCATTTTGCCCCTGCAGTTGACTGTGAAGCCTTTAGGGTTTTTGACTGTGCAACTTGATGCTGTGAGTCTTGAAACTTGACATATGGATGCTTGAAAATGTATATGGGCATATGGGACTTGATTGGACCCTTGGAAACCTCAATTTCTTTGCCAGAACCAAAACCCTAGTTTTGACTGTGTTAGGAGGCAATTGGATTGTGCAACCCTTGAGAGATTTTGAACCATGATCTTGCCAAATCTTGAAGAATATGGGAGGGAAAATTTTGGGGTACAACAGATGGTTTCTCCAGATACAACCAGATCAAAATGGCACCTGAGGACATGGAAAAAACGACCTTCATCACACAGTGGGGGATGTTCTGTTACAAAGTTATGCCATTTAGGTTGAACAACACCGGGGCAACCTATCAGTGCGCCATGGTAGCTTTGTTCCACGACATGATCCATCACGAAATAGAAGTCTACGTGGATGACATGATAGCCAAATCTCAAACTGAAGAGGAACACCTTGACCATCTGTAGAAACTGTTTGAAAGACTGAAGAAATACAAATTAAGGCTGAAGCCGAATAAATGCACTTTTGGAGTGAGGTCTGGCAAACTCTTAGGCTTCATTGTCAACGACAAACGTATCAAAGTGGACCCTGCAAAGGTAAAAGCAATAGAAGAAATGCCTGCTCCTCGCACTGAGAAGGAAATTAGGGGGTTCTTAGGACAGCTAAACTATATCTCCCGGTTCATTTCACACCTAATGGCTACTTGTGAACCAATCTTCAAGTTACTGAAGAATAATCAAGTGGTAGAATGGAACGACGACTGCCAGGCTGCCTTCGACGTGATCAAAGAGTACCTTCAAGAGCCTCCCGTTTTGATGCCGCCAATCGAGGGAAGACCTTTAGTCATGTATCTAACTGTCTTGGAAAATTCAATGGGGTGTGTGTTGGGGAAGCATGACGAGTCTGGATGAAAAGAGCATGCAATATACTACCTGAGCAAAAAGTTTACCGACTGTGAAACCAGATATTCACTGCTCGAGAAAACTTGCTGCGCTCTGGCATGGGCTGCTCGCCTGCTAAGACAGTATATATTTACTCACACTACCTTATTTATATCCAAGATGGATTTAATTAAGTACATATTCGGGAAACCCACCCTCTCTGGAAGAATAGCAAGACGGCAGATGGTCCTGACTAAATACGACATTCAATACACTACCTAGAAAGAAATAAAAGGAAGTGTGTTAGCCAATCACCTTGCTCATCAGGCTATGGATGACTATCAATCCATGAATTTCGAATTTCTAGAAGAAAACATCATGTTGGTAAACATTGGTGAAGAACTCAGACCATATGACGGACCTGAACAAGGATCCCGATAGACCTTGGTCTTTGACGGAGATTCCAACACACTCGGCAATGGCATAGGCGTTGTGATCATATCCCCTGAAGGATTCCATACTCCCTTCACTTCTAGATTGTGTTTTAATTGTACCAATAATATGGTGGAATATGAAGCGTGTATTATGAGTCTCAAAGTTGTCATAGACTTGGGAATCAAGTCCTTAAGTGGATTTGGAGATGCAGCCTTAGTCATCAGTCAGATCAAAGGAAAATGGGACACGAAGCACCCTAATCTCATCCCCTACAAAGAACATGTGTTGACATTAATCCCACATTTTGAGGGAATTACCTTTGAGCATTTTCCACGAGAGGAAAATCAACTAGCGGACGCGCTAATAACTATGTCATCCATGTTCAAAATCAAGTGGGATGATTAGGCTCCTCAAATCACCATCGAGAGAAGGGACGAACCAGCTTAATGTCACGAGATTGATATTGAAGAAGTAGTGGACAAGCCTTGGTTCCATGAAATTAAGAGATATCTTGAAGCCCAAGAGTATCCGGAGGGAGCTTCAGTCAATGACAAGAAATTCCTGAGAAGATTCTCCGCTAAGTTCTTCCTTATTAATGGGATTCTCTATAAGCGCAACCACGACTCTACTTTGCTTCAATGCATAGACAAGGGTGAGGAAGACAAGATCATGGTTGATTTACATGAAGGTACCTTTGGCACCCATTCTAGTGGGCATACGATGGCTAAAAAGATCCTATGGGCAGGATATTATTGGTCCACCATGGAAGCAGATTGTCATCGGCATTCACGAACCTGTCACAAGTATCAGATCTATGCTGACAAGGTACATGTGCCTTCATTTCCTATAAACGTCCTGACTGCTCCCTGGCCATTCACAATGTGGGGAATTGACATGATTGGAGAGATCAAACCTACAGCTTCTAATGGACACCGCTTCATCTTGGTTGCCATTGATTACTTCATGAAGTGGGTTAAGGCAACTTCATTCGCTTCTGTTACCAAGAACGTTGTGGCTCGTTTCATCAAATAGAATCTTATCTGTCGGTATGGTATCCCAGAGAGAATCATTACTGATAATGGTACCAATCTCAACAATACTATGATCATTGCACTATGCGTGCAATTCAAGATCCGGCATCATAACTCTTCTCCTTACCGGCCGAAAATGAATGGTGTTGTAGAAGCCTCTAATAAAAACATCAAGAAGATAATATAAAAAATGAGTGACCTATAAGAATTGGCATGAGGTGTTACCATTTTCTCTCCATGGTTACCGTACCACGACGCGCACATCAACAGGGGAAAATCATTTCTCCTTAGTATACGACATGGAAGCTGTTCTACCAATTAAAGTCCAAATACCTTCTTTGAGAATCATAAATGATGCGAGGTTGAATGAAATGAATGGATTCAAACTTTACTTTACCAACTGAACTTGATTGATGAGAAGCGGCTAACGGCTGTCTACCATGGTCAGATGTACGAAAAACGTACGATTAAAGCTTTTAACAAGAAGGTCAGACGTTAGGTATATTGGGTTGGTGACTTGGTAATCAAGTGTATCATACTGCCACAAGGTGATCCCAGGGGTAAATGGACTCTTACATACGAAGGATGGTTTGTGATAAAAAATTTATTTTCTGGTGGGGAAATGATCGTAACCACTATGGACAATAACAACCTTCCGCACCCTGTAAACGCGAACATAGTTAAAATATACTACGCATGAACAAAAACCCGCTAGGTCGACTGGCCTAGGCAAAAATTAGGACATATCGGTGAACCAAAAGGGTTCGGGCAAAAATTAGGGATAAAATACGAAAAATTTGTACACCCGACAAGCTGAAAACCTGAAAAGGCAGCTTGGGCAAAAAAGGGTATCCCGGTGGACAGAAAACCCGAAAGGGCGGTCTAGGCAAAAGTTAGGGATTTAAAGTGTATGACTATGTTCCGTTGGATCACCTTACAGCCACTCTCCAACATCAATCGTCAAACTCGAATGGTTCTAATCAATCTAATCAGCTTCGGACAAAGCAACAAGTGGATGAGATACTCAGAGACATGAAGGCTATAGCAGAGTGGGAACCCCATGGGATTATTTCACATAGCTGTCTTTACTTTGTATCAGTTTTCATTTTTACGACAACATTCTCTTACTAGGATATTTGTCTCTTTGTACAAAAATACTTATTCAAGTTAGTACAAAGATATTCCTTTGAAAGTGCAAAACTATTTGTTTCTCTTTTATTGTTCCTGTTTTGTTTGCAAAAAACGTCCAGTATTTATTTCTGAACATATGCATTTGAATGTAATTACTGTTTATAAATGAACGCATAAAAAAGGAAAACTAAACAGAAAGACAATTACTAATGGCTTTAAGAAACATGACAACATCTATGGGCCATTCCACAAAACCCCCGCAAATACTTTCTATAAACATAGCAAAATCAAGAACATCCTGCTACAAGATCTTTGTCATATCTCCAACATGCAGGATCTTTTGCCTTCATATCTCCGACGGAGCAAAGCTTCCAACTACTACCTCAAAGATTCCCCAGCAAAAGTCGTCTAACTTCTCAGGATTTCCCAACAAGATTTCATAAACCCCACAGGCAATGCATGGCATTTCCCTTCCCCAACAGAGTTTATTTCTCTAATAATGGAACTCCATCCATCAACGCTTCAACTTCAACAAAATATGAAGACTTACACTCCTCATTCCCAGTGGCAGTCTGGAATTTATTTTCCCAATCCAACAACATTATAGCAGAACAACTAATATGTCCATACATTGCATCCATACATCATAAACATCGACAACACAAATGGATATATCACAATCTCATTTATTTTGAGAAAACATAATTATGCCATGAATTTCATACATCATGGCATTGCATACAACTAACTCTTTACCTTTTAAGGAAAGATCAATCAATAGAAAATCATCATCAAATTCCCAAAAATACAGGGCAATTGTCTTTGAACAAATCAATGGTAGATAAATTCCCGAAACAGGACACGGTGACCATCTACATGACAAATAATTCCTTCCCAACCCATGTTGGTTCAGTTTAAATCTCTCAACGGTTTATCCTGATTCTTTCCTGCAGACATCTTCTCTAGTTCAGATAAATTGCCCCAAGATTTATTCTGATTCTTTTCCGGGCCTATGTTGGTTCAGTTTAAACCTCTCAACAGTTTAGCTTTTCTTTCCTGCAGACATCTTCTCTGGTTCAAATAAATCACCCTAAGATTTATTCTGATTCTTTTCCAGGCCTCTGCTGGTTTAGTTTAAACCTCTCAATGGTTTACCCTAATCTTTCTTGCAGACATCTTCTCTAGTTTAGATAAATCGCTCCAAGATTTATTATGATTCTTTTCTAGGCCCCTGTTGGTTCAATTTAAACCTCTTAACGGTTTACCCTGATTCTTTCATGTAGATATCTTCTCTGGTTCAGATAAATCTCTCCAAGATTTATTCTGATTCTTTTCTAGACCTCGGTTGGTTCAGTTTAAACCTCTCAACGATTTATCCTGATTCTTTCCCCAGTAGACACCTTTTCCGGTTCAGTTTAAATCTCTCAATGGTTTATCCTGATTCTTTCCCGCAGACATCTTCCCTGGTTCAGATAAATGATTCTAAAGATTTATTCTGATTCTTTTCCAGACCTCAGCTGGTTTAGCTTAAACCTCTCAACGGTTTATCCTGATTCTTTCCCCAGTAGACACCTTTTCTGGTTCAGTTTAAATCTCTCAACGGTTTATCCTGATTCTTTCCCGTAGACATCTTCTCTGGTTCAGATAAATTGCTCCAAAGATTTATTCTGATTCTTTTCCAGACCCCTACTGGTTCAGTTTTAAATCTCTCAACAGTTTACCATGATTCTTTCCCGTAGATTTCTTCTCTGGTTCAGATAAGTGGCTCCAAGATTTATTCTGATTCTTTCTAGTAAAAGAACATTCAAGACTCCTGCTGGTTCAATTTAAATCTCTCAACGGTTTATCCTGATTCTTTCTCGTAGACTACTTCTCTAGTTCAGATAACTCGCTCCAAGATTTATTCTGATTCTTTCTAGTTAAAGATTATTCAAGATTCCTGGTAGATTCAACTTTAAATCAACCTAAGTTTTATTCTGATCTTTTCCCCAGTTGAAGTCAAGCTCAAACTTAGTCTAGTTTTTTGTCAACAATCACCTTTGGATGGCATCTATAAGCCCATCTCCGGCAAATCTCCATCATTTCTCCAAATGGCATCTTTAAGCCCATTCCTTACACCTCAACCACAATACCATCAAGTGAAAATTTCTGGGCACTCTAGTGTTCAATCATCTTCCACCTTCAAGTCACGAATGGCAGATGCACCAATCTAACTATTCAGGTTTAAGAAGATTGAACAGGGGCAGCTGTTGTACTCCAAAATTAGCCCTCTCATTCCTCAAAGGATCATCCTGGACCCTCAGGTTTGCTTCTATCAAGTTTCAAGTCTTGGATTACAATTTTCCAACAAAGTCATTCACAAGGGCAAAATGGTCAAAAGCACACTGAAAAGTCAAACTTTGACCTTTTGATCAAAAATGAAGTTTCAGCAATCATATTTCATCAAGACATGAAATTGGTTCCTCAAGAAATCAAAAGTCAGAAATTACTTTGAAAAGATCAAATTTCTAAACATTTAGAAAATTTTCTAAGTGTTAAGAGAATATGATACTTCAGGACTTCTGGGCCAGCCTTAACACAAGTGCAATCAGAACTTGCAAACTTTGTTCAAAACATTACTCTTCGATCAGAACATATGGAAATTGCGTTCTTCATCTAGAACAATATTCTTCATCATATGGAGACTATGTTCTACACTTCGGTCAGAACATCACCCTTCGAATCTCATGTTGGTTTTCTTCAGTTAGAACATCACCAAGCCCCAAAGCCTCGTTTGAACAGTCTGTTACACTACTATGGAACGGTCCTGCATCCAGGTACCACAACACTCCAAATTGTTGTTGATCCAGTCCACGCCTGCACTTTTACAAACCCCATATTTGCACCAAATTAGCATACAAAAGTTGTGATTAAAAAGCAATGGAACAGTATGCCAAAAAGGTTTAAATCCCATTTGTCCCCCCCCCCCCCCCCCCCCAAAAAAAAACCACATGAAACCCATATATAAATAAGTTGTTCCATCACACGTTCAAGGGGCTGGCTTTTGGAAAGAGAGAATTATCAAATACAAAAATAGAGAAAACAAAACAGTCAAACATTCTCAAAACCCAGAATTCTCAAAAACAATATTTTGTTATTCCCTTTGAATCAAAGAACATAACACGTTCTGTTCCGTTCCTTGCTAACTCCAGAACATCTGAAGGTAGCAGCTCATGTCCCAAACACACGCTTCAGATTCAAGGTAAGTCTTTCTGACTTTGAACTTCTCATTCAGAACATCATTAAATATGTAAATATCATAGTATTGATATTTTCCATATCATGGCCTAAGTAGGGAAAAATTGTTGATCAGAACATCTTGAGTAAAGCTAGACTCAGAATAGGGATTAGAACTTCTATAAACTGTTGTGCTTTTATACTTCTGTTTTATTGTGGTTGAGAACTGAATAGGTTGCAGATGCTCTGGCCAATGTAAAGAGAGGAAGTGAAGCGTAACACAGAACTTCTAGTCTTTCCTACTATTTTTAACACACATAAAACTTCTGATTTTTGCTCACTTTTTAACACACATAGAATTTCTGATTTTTGCTCACTGTTTAGCACAATACAGAACTTCTGATTTTTTGTCACTGTTTAACACAACACAAAACTTCTGATTTTTACTCACTGTTTAACACAACACAGAACTTATGATTTTTTCCCACTGTTTAAACACAACGCACAGAAATTCTGGTTTCCTCTAACGTTTCTTTCAGAACTTCAATGCGCAGCAACCCAGAACTTTTGGTTCCCTCTAAGATTTCTTTCTGAACTACAGCGTGCTCAGCATCAGAACTTCTGGTCCCCTTCATTTACGTTTTCAGCAATGTGTTGATCCTGTTTTCATTAGTTTTTCCTTTTTCTTTCTTATTCTTATTATTTTCAGTATTAATACTTTTTTTATTAATATAAAAAAGGCATAAAAATATTTTCTTTTATCAACTAATTATTTTCCTTTTAATTTGTTAAAACAAAAAACCATTTTCAAAAACAAATCCTTTCCTTTTCTTGTGTTGTACAATTCAATATGGTTGTAATAGCTAATTAGGATTCAAATTCTTGTAAATCCCCATTTGTAAATATGTACCCCCATCTCCGAAATGATGCAATAACTTAGGATTTATTTTTGCATTTTATTTTCCTTTCATATATTTTTAGTAATTAGGATGCATGGCAAGATGAAATCAACAAGTAGATAACCATAATAAAAGACAAAATGCATGTAAATCAAATACACTTGCACACTAGCACCTCTTGTGTAGTCTCATTTTGTTGTCTTTCGAAAAATAGTCATGTCCCTCGAATATGGGCATTTTAGCAAAGACCCTCGATAAAAGATCGTAGTCCCTCGATGACCCTCAAATTTTACCTTCGGTAAACGACCTAGTCCCTAAACGACATTGCTAAAACGTCCCATAGGTTGCCTTCTATGACTATACAAAAACGTCCTGTGTTCGTCCCTTCACATCCAATGATGGGGCTTATTACAAAATCAATGGTAAGATAACAACATCTAAAGGAGGAGACAAGAAAATTTAAGACCTTTTAAGTAGTTAGGTTACTCCTAGTTTCTCACTTGTTCACAACAAAAACATTTTATACACCCACAACTTCACTTTGAAACACTTTTCAAAAGACAAAACACTTTGTATGCGTTCTTATAGAGATGAGAACCATTACAAAGAGCTTCATTTTCAAAATACTTTCAAAACCCACATCACAAACACACTTTCAAACAAAAAGCAAGTGATCTAGCAAGCAACTAAGAGCCTGTAGATAACTACAGACAAAAAGGGTGATAACACCTTCCCTTTTTATAATCTACCCCTCGAACTCAAGAAAATGTCTTGAAAGTTCTTTCCTGTTATTTTCAACCTTTCCTTTTGGATAAAAGAAAAGTCGATGGCGACTCTTGCTATCTGCACAATTGCGATCAAATGCAAAACACCCAAGTCAGTTCTCCCACCGTGTTACAAACTGCTTCCTGCAACAATGTACTCAGCCTCAGCAGTGGATAGAGACACATAATTTTGCTTCTTGCTGAACCAAGATATGAGGTTATTTCCTAGAAAGAAGCATCCTTCTGATGTACTCTTTCTATCATCAGCACTTTATGCCCAATCAGCATCACAAAAACCAGTTAAGGTAGAATTTGATCCATGAGAGTACAGCATCCCATAGTCACTTGTCCCATTCACATATTTGAGAATCCTCTTTAGATGGTTGGCATGGATAACTTTTGGATCAGCCTGATATCTTGCACACACTCCTACAGCAAAGGCAATGTCTGGTCTACTATTAGTGAGATATAGAAGACTTCCTATCATGATTCTATAGAGACTTTGATCTACACTCACTCCTTTTTCATCTTTAGTCAACTTCAGATTTGTGGGAGCATGGGTTCTTTTGCGACTTGCATTCTCCATCCCAAACTTCTTTACTATTTTCTTGGCATATTTGCTCAGAGATAAAAATATGGAGTCTTCCATTTGTTTAACTTGTAGGCCAAGGAAATAGGTTAGTTCACCAACTCGACTTATTTCAAATTCAGACTGCATCTGCTTGAAAAAATGTTAAACTATCTCATTTGACATCCCACCAAATACAATATCATCAACATAGATTTGAGCAATCATAATCTTCCCTTCTTATTCTTTGACAAAGAGAGTCTTATCTATGCCATCTTTCCTATATCCATTTTCCCCAAGGAATATTGACAGCCTCTCATACTAAGCTCTTGGAGCTTGCTTCAATACACACAAGACTTTCTTCAGTTTATAAACATGTTTAGGAAAGCTTGGATCAACAAATCCTTTTGGTTGCTCAACAAAAACTTCTTCATTCAGGTATCCATTCAAGAAGGCACTTTTTACATCCATTTGAAACAATTTAAATTTCAAAATTCATGCAACTCCTAACAGAAGTCTGATTGATTCAAGTCTAGCCACGGGAGCAAAGGTATCATCAAAGTACACTCCTTCAATTTGAGTGTATCCTTGAGAAACTAACCTTGCCTTATTTCTAGTGACCACCCCTTTTTCATCAGATTTATTCTTGTATACCCATTTAGTGCCAATCACATTTGTCCCTTCAAGTATTGGGACTAGATCCCAAACTTCATTCCTAATGAATTGTTCCAGCTCCTCTTGCATAGCATTAATCCATAACTCATCAGTTCGGGCTTCTTTGACATTCTTAGGCTCAATTTTTGATACAAAGCAAGAGTTAGAAATTCCTTCTCTTGATCTGGTAGTAACTACCTTGTTTGGATCTCCTATGATGAGCTCCTTAGGATGATCTTTCTGAGTTCTGATTGAAGGTCCTTTATTGAGCTGACTAGGCTAGGGATCTTCTTGAGGAGGATTAGAATCAATATTTGTGTCATTTGATTCAGTTGGACTATCAGGAAAAGATGTTCCAACATCTTCTGAGACATATTTGTAGGTGTTTAGTTATTGGCATGCTTTTTTGGTAAAACCAGGTGTGTGAATGTCATGACTAATGTCATAACATTCTGATTTATTAGGTACTGGTTTATTAGGTACCTTTGCAGAAAAATAGTGGCATACAGGTACTGCTGTTTATGAGTGTGTATCTGAGCATTTTGCAAAAAGATCACATTTATTGTCTTCTCAGTAAACAGGAATTCTGATGTCATAACAAATGTTAAGACATCCTGTACTGATCTAACAGTAGTGCAGTTTGGTTAATTCTGAGATTTTTCAGGAAGTTGGCTCATTCCTTCTAGAACAGAATCTCCCGTTGTCTTTCTGTTAACCTAGCTCAACCCTAAACTGGTTGATAAAGTCTTGTGACCAAGTCTTATGGTTAAACCTAATTAACCCTAGCTTTTTGTGGAAACCCTAACTGAAGAAACAGCTGCTATATATACAACAGGTCTGTTGTTTAGAAAACATCTTTTTGGATTGAATATCAATCAGAAACTGTATAGTTTTAACTGCTGTAATCCAAGCAATTATCATTGTGATAAGCGACTTGGAATAGGTTTTGTTTGTAAGGGTTTTTGTACCACTCAAAGCTTTGAAGCAAGAGTGTTTTGTGTCTCTTGACTAAAGCTTTAAAGCAAAGTCAAGTTAGGTTTATGTATCACTCAAAGCTGTGAAGTAAGAGTGTTTGTGTTACTTGATTAAAAAGTTGTGAAGCATAATCAAGTGTATGTTTTGAAGAGTGTATTCATTAATTCATTAGTCAATTGTTTTAAGTATCACTGTTGTGATTGAGGGGGAGTGAGTAGGAACTCAGGTTTAAGTAGAACTTAGATTGAAGTTGCATTAGGTAGATCTTAAGTGAAGGAGATAAACTGGTTGGTTTATTCCTGAATTAATATCTCTTATAGTGGATTTCCTACCTGGCTTGGTAGCCCCCAGAGTAGGTGTTGTTTCACACTGAACTGGGTAAACAATTGACTGTGTTCTTTACTGTTTTTGTATTTACTGTCTTAGAAAGTCAGATACGGTGTCATAACATTGACTGTGACATTGAGTATCTGCAGCCAGAATTTCAATTGGCATCAGAGTAGGCACCCTGCCTGTATTACTGGTTGAGATCTAGGGATATCACTTTCTGGCACTATGGACAAAGAAGGAGTTTTTGGAAATAGACCACCCATTCTGGATGGAACAAATTATGACTACTAGAAACCTCGTATGATTGCCTTCTTAAAATCTCTGGACAAAAAGGCCTGGAGAGCTGCTGACAAAGGATGGAACCATCCCACCATAATTGAGAAAGATGGGACAATCAGTCTGAAGCCTGGGGAAGAATGGAGTAAAGAAGAAGATGAGTTAGCCCTGGGAAATTCCAAAGCTTTAAATTCCTTGTTCAATGGAATTGATAGAAACATATTCAGACTAGTACATCAATATGAACTGGCCAAGGAAGTTTGGGACACTCTCAAAACTACCCATGAGGGCACTTCCAAAGTAAAAATGTCAAGGCTTCAGATGCTGACTACCAAGTTTGAGAATCTAAAAATGATGGAAGATGAAACCATTCATGAGTTTCACATGAACATCTTGGAGATTGCCAACACCTCAGGAGCATTGGGAGAAAAGATGTCAGAAGAAAAACTGGTGAGAAAGATTCTCAGATCCTTGCCTAAAAGATTTGCAATGAAGGTAACTGCTATAGAGGAAGCCCAGGATATCAGCAAGTTGAAAGTGGATGAACTCATTGGGTCTCTTCAGACTTTTGAGATAGGGATCACTGAAAATGTTGACAAAAAGAACAAGAGCATAGCACTTGTATCCAACACTGAAGATGAAAACAAGGAGGATGAAGAAGAAAATATTTCAGAAGCTATAGCCATGCTTGGAAGACAATTCAACAAACTCATCAAAAGAATAGATCCAAAGTCAAGGTCTAATGTTCATAACATCCCATCTGACATTGACAGTTCCAGCAGAAGACCAAGGTCAGAAGAGAAGGGAAATCAAGGCAGAGGAATTCAATGCCATGGTTGTGAAGGATATGGGCATATTCGAGCTGAATGTCCTACCTTTCTTAAGAAACAAAAGAAAGGAATGACTGTTACCTGGTCTGACTGTGATTCAGAAAGTAATTCTGAAGAAGAATCTGCCAAACTAGTTACTGCACTAACTGGTGTTTGTTCCTCTGAAAGTGACACTAGTGATGAGGAAGTGACATTTGAAGAACTGGCTGATACTTACAAGAAATTGTGTATCATAAGTGCTGAAGTCTGTGTGCAGAATGAGAAACAAATAAAACTCATCATAAAGCTGGAGGCTGAAAAAAGGGCAGACCTTGAAACTATAAGTCATCTAGAAGGGGAAGTTCAAATGCTGAACTCAAAACTGAACCAAATGACCAAATCTGTCAAGATGCTGACAAATGGAACTGACAAATTGGAAGAAATCCTTCAGGTTGGACAAAATATGGGAAACAAGTCTGGACTAGGATTTGTGGAAGCAAAGAAACCTGGTGCAGACAAGAAGATCAGGTCTGATAAACAAAGGTCAAAGCAGATGTCACAACATAACACTCAACATCGGGAATAGAAAAATATGAAGAAAAAGTACCAAAGATGGAGATGTCACCATTGTGGGAGGTTTGGTCACATAAAGCCTTTCTGCTTCAGATTGTATGGATACCCTAATCAGAACCCAGGTGTCAAACCTAAGGCTAACAGGGTACCACATACTCCTCAATGGAAGAAAAAGGCTACTGCCCTGATAGCCCACACTTCCCTGAGAGTCTCTGCAAAGGAAGACTGGTACTTTGACAGTGGGTGTTCTAAGCACATGACTGGAATCAAGAACATTCTCAATCATGTTAAACCTCACACCACTAGTTATGTGACCTTTGGAGATGGTGCTAAAGGTGAAATCAAAGGAGTTGGTAATTTGGACTGCCCTGGAGTTCCAAATCTGAATGAAGTACTATTGGTAAAAGGCCTGACTGCTAATCTCATTAGTATCAGTCAATTATGTGATCTAGGATTCAAGGTCAACTTCTCAAAATCTGAATGTCTTGTAATTAATGAAAAACAAGAAGTTGTAATGAAAGGAATCAGATCTAAAGACAACTGTTACTTGTGGCAGCCTGAGAACACTAATAACTCCACTATGTGTTCTATTGCCAAAGAAGAAAAAGAGTTGAAACTGTGGCACCAAAAACTTGGCCATCTTCATCTAAGAAGAATGAAAAGGACTATCTCTATGGAAGCAGTCAGAAGGATTCCAAGACTGCAAATTGATAAAGGGAGGGTTTGTGGTGAACATCAAGTGGAAAGGCTTGGTGAAAAGAGATATGTCTATGATATGGTGAATAACCTTGAAGTTGTTAAAGAACTGTGCAAAAGAACTCAAAAAGAAGGGTGTATTGTCAGAATCAGAAGTGATCATGACAAGGAATTTGGAAACAGCAAGTTTAATAAGTTCTGTTTCTCAGAAGGAATTAGTCATGAATTCTCTTCTCCTATAACTCCTCAACAGAATGGAGTTGACAGTAGGAAAAATAGGATCATACAGGAATCTGCCAGAGCTATGATTCATGTCAAAATAATTCCTTTTCAACTTTATGCTGAAATATTTGCAGCTGGTAGTAGCTGTTCTCAAATTATCTGGACAAAACAGATGCTCACTGAGTATAATGTCACACAAGATGTTATGACATTGTACTGTGACAATCTGAGTACAATCAACATTTCCAAAAATCCTATTCAGCATAGTAGGACCAAGCACATTGACCTTAAAAATTACTTTATCAGAGACCTTGTAGAGGAGAAGACAATTAAACTGGAACATGGTGTCATTAAGCTACAGCTGGCTGACATTTTTACCAAGGCTCTTGATGCAAATCAACTTGAAAACTTGAGGGGCAAGACGGGTATTTGCCAACATGAGAAATTATAGCAATTAATTTTGCTCAAAACAAGGGTTGAAGGAGTTATTTTTGTTAAGTCTATTTTAAGTGGGTTAATCATATATTTCCCAAATTCTTTCAAAATTACTAAGAAGTTGAACAGACACACATTTGCCTCCTTCCACTCTCGACTTTGCAACATCTTTTTTTCTCTCATTCAAAGTTTTCTCCCTAGTTGCTACTGGTTTTCCAAGTCAATCAAAATGTCTCAAACTTCATCCTCATCCAAGACAACTGTTTCATCTTCATCATCTGATCAAGATTCTCGAGCAATCACCTCATGCATGGATTCTGAAGTCCTGGAGATTACTCCTATCATAGAAATAGCAACTAACCCTTCCAAGGTAAAAAAGCTGAGAACAAGGCATGCAGGAAGGTCTCAGGCGACGTCTTCCGGTAATCCTTCTCAACCTTCATCTTCTGTACCTAATAGGGAAGGATCAGCTCATGTACACCAAGCAATAGCTAGGCTTGTTACAAGAATCCTGAGTGAGAACCACTCTGTACCAGGGATTTCTGTTCCATTAAATCAAGAATCAACAAGCCCAAATGTTGAAGCAAATCCAGATGTCTCTGAGAATGTTGAGACACCAGATGACAACATTCAAAAACCATCTGAAAACCTGGATGACATTCAGAACCCTTCAGAGAAGAATGTTGAACCACCTGTTATTGACGTGGATGAGGAATACTCAGACAATGACCTGATTGCAAATATCAACCCTAGCATAGCTAGGAGAATGATGAACAGGAAGGGAAATCAAGATGCTGCAAAAGGTCTGAACAAAGAGAAACCTGCTGATGAGAAAACCAGGTCTGAAAGGAAGACTGGTACTGTGAAGACTGGAATGTCCAAAGGGAAGGTGAAAGCCCAAGTGCATACTGGGAGTCTCTCAAAACCTGCTAGACAACCAATTACAAAGAAGAGAAAAGAACCTGAGTATTCTGATTCTGATGAGGAATCAGAGTTTTAAATTAATGCTGAAGACATTCCTATCAGAAGGAAACTCCCTTCCAGCAAAATGGCTAGAGTTCCTGAAGTCCCAACAGACAACATCTCTTTTCACCACCCTGAAAATGCCAACAGATGGAAGTATGTTTGCTTAAAGAGAATAGCTTTAGAAACAGAACTAAACAGTGGTGCCATGGATTGCAAGGAAATCATGGACCTGATCAAAGCTGCTGGACTAATGAAGACTGTGGTAAAATTTACCAAGTGCTTTGAAAATCTGGTCAAGGAATTTATAGTGAACTTGTCTGATGAATATGCTGATGGAAGGTCAGCAGACTTTGAATGTGTTTATGTTAGAGGAAGAAGGGTTAATTTCTCTCCATCAGAAATTAACAAATTTCTTGGAAGATCATATGAGGATTGCCCTGAACTTGAAGTCACTGACAATGAAGTATGCCAAACCATCACAGCAAGACAAGTCAAGTGCTGGCCCTTGAAAGGCAAGCTGAATGCCAGCAAACTAAGCATGAAATTTGCCATCCTGCACAAGATTGGTGCAGCCAACTGGGTCCCTACCAACCACAAATCAACTATCTCCACGGGATTGGGGAGATTCATTTATGCTGTGGGAACCAAGACTGAATTTGACTATGGCAGGTATATTTTTGAACAAACTTTAAAACATGCTGGTAGCTTTGCTGTCAAAGGCCCTATTGCCTTTCCCTCCCTCCTTTGTGGAATTATCCTTGCACAGTACCCTGATATCCTGGTGGCAAGAGATACTGCTTGCAAAAGAGCTCCTGCTCTTGGGTTACACTACAAGCTTTTTCAGGGATCTCATGTTCCTAATATTGTCATAACATCAGCTGAGACATCATCTGTAAAAACTCAGTCCAAAACATATGATGTTATAGCTATATTGAAAGAGACCTGCAAAGAGCTGGAGACTAGGAAAAAGACTCTAGAAAACCTAATTGCCAGGTTAGAACAGGAGGAGGCTGAAGGAAACAGAAGGGAAGAGGGTGCTGCTGAAGATCAACTCAATACTGAAGAAAGTAGCTCCTCTGAAGGGGACAGTGCTTAAAGGTTGGTGGAGTTGATGCTGGTTCCTGGTGGAGTTTGCAAGTGTGTTCAGATTTTAGTTGTTGTTTTTATTACTTTTTCTGGATGACTGTATAAACATTTAAGTACATGTATATTTGGCCCATTTGTGGCTAAAGAGGGGGAGATATTATGTGGTTAATTACTTGATAGACACTATATTTTTCTGCAGTCACATTTATTCTGCTGCTATCTATTCTCTGATTGCTTAGGGGCTTTAGCCAAAAATCTGCCAAAGGGGGAGTTTGTAGGTGTTTAGTTATTGGCATGCTTTTTTGGTAAAACCAGGTGTGTGAATTTCATGACTAATGTCATAACATTCTGATTTATTAGGTACTGGTTTATTAGGTACCTTTGCAGAAAAATAGTGGCATACAGGTACTGCTGTTTATGAGTGTGTATCTGAGCATTTTGCAAAAAGATCACATTTATTGTCTTCTCAGTAAACAGGAATTCTGATGTCATAACAAATGTTAAGACATCCTGTACTGATCTAACAGTAGTGCAGTTTGGTTAATTCTGAGATTTTTCAGGAAGTTGGCTCATTCCTTCCAGAACAGAATCTCCCGTTGTCTTTGGGTTAACCTAGCTCAACCCTAAACTGGTTGATAAAGTCTTGTGACCAAGTCTTATGGTTAAACCTAATTAACCCTAGCTTTTTGTGGAAACCCTAACTGAAGAAACAACTGCTATATATTCAACAGGTCTGCTGTTTGGAAAACATCTTTTTGGACTGAAGATCAATCAGAAACTGTATAGTTTTAACTGCTGTAATCTAAGCAATTATCATTGTGATAAGCGAATTTGAATAGGTTTTGTTTGTAAGGGTTTTTGTACCACTCAAAGCTTTGAAGCAAGAATGTTTTGTGTCTCTTGACTAAAGCTTTAAAGCAAAGTCAAGTTAGGTTTATGTATCACTCAAAGCTGTGAAGTAAGAGTGTTTGTGTTACTTGATTAAAAAGCTGTGAAGCATAATCAAGTGTATCTTTTGAAGAGTGTCTTCATTAATTCATTAGTCAATTGTTTTAAGTATCACTATTGTGATTGAGGGGGAGTGAGTGGGAACTCAGGTTTAAGTAGAACTTAGATTGAAGTTGCATTGGGTAGGTCTTAAGTGAAGGAGATAAACTGGTTGGTTTATTCCTGAATTAATATCTCTTATAGTGGATTTCCTCCCTGGCTTGGTAGCCCCCAGAGTAGGTGTTGTTTCACACTGAACTGGGTAAACAATTGACTGTGTTCTTTACTGTTTTTGTATTTACTGTCTTAGAAAGTCAGATACGGTGTCATAACATTGACTGTGACGTTGAGTATCTGCAGCCAGAATTTCAATATTCTTCAACATTACATCCTCTATCATCAATAGTGAAATTTATTGACTCCATTATTACTTTGGTTCTGGAGTTAAACACTCTGTATGCTCTGCTGTTTGTAGAGTATCCCAGGAATATTCCTTCATCACTCTTGGGATCCATCTTCCTTCTTTGTTCATGATCAGCTAATATGTAACATTTACTTCCAAAAACATGAAAGTATTTTACACTTGGTTTTCTTACCCTCCATATTTCATACAGAGTAGCTGAAGTGCCTTTCCTTAGAGTGACTCTGTTATGAATGTAGCGTGCAGTATTCATAGCTTCAGCCAAGAAATGGTAGGGAAGCTTCTTATCATGAATCATGGCTCTGGAAGATTCTTGGAGAGTCCTATTCTTGCATTCTACAATCCCATTCTGTTGAGGAGTAATGGGAAAAGAGAATTCATGGCTGATTCCTTCAGAGGAGCAAAATTCAGCAAATTTGTTGTTCTCAAATTCTTTTCCATGATCACTCCTGATTCTTATAACATGACTTTCCTTTTCCCTTTGAATTTTTTGACAAAGATCTTTGAATACTTCAAAAGTTTCTGATTTTTATCTAATAACACTTATCCATGTGTATCTAGAAAAGTCATATACAACAACATAGGCATACTTCTTACCACCATGACTTTCAACTTGTATAGGACCCATCAAGTCCATGTGAAGAAGTGCCAATACTTTTGATGTAGTAAGATGTTGAATCTTATGATGTGACATCTTAGTCTGCTTTCCAATTTGACAGTCACCATATACCCTTCCTTCTTCTATCTTGAGCTTAGGAATCCCTCTCACTGCTTCTTCGGATATAATTCTCTTCATACCTTTCAGATGCAAGTGCCCCAATTTTTGATGCCATAGTTTAACCTTGTTCTCTTTGGCTGAAACACATGTTGAGGAGAGGTTTAAATCTTGAGGAACCCATAGATAATAGTTGTATTTAGATATGATTCCTTTCACAACAACTTCATTCTTTTCATTGCACACTAGACATTCTTCTTTAGAGAAGTTAACTTTGAATCCTTGATCACCTAGTTGGCTTATACTTATTAGTTTAGTTGTTAACCCTTTTACAATTAACACATTATCAAGTTTAGGAACTCCTGAACAGTCAAGCTTGCCAACACCTTTGATTTCTCCTTTTTCTCCATCACCAAAAGTCACATAACTGGTGGAATGAGATTTGACATCCACCAACAGATTCTTGACACCTGTCATGTGTCTAGAACAGCCACTGTCAAAGTACCAGTCATCTTTGGTTGATACTATGAGAGAGGTGTGGGCAATGAGACTTCTAACATTGGACTTAGGAACCCATTGTTTCTTCTTTTTGCTGTTTTGGGGAATCTTATCATTTTTGGGAGGAGGAAAATTTTTAGGATACCCATACATCTTGAAACAGAAGGGCATTATATGTCCAAGCCTTCCACAGTGATGACATTTCCAGGGTTGGGGATTCTCTCTGGTGTGATTAAGCTTTTTCTTCCCATGATGTCATTTCTTATCATGATATTTTCCCACATGTTGAGACATCTGATTTAACATCTTTGGTTTAGCCTTGGCATGTATGAAAACAGATGCAGACTATTTTCCATGATGTTCATTCTTTATATGATGTCTTCCAGGATGTCCTTTCTTACCATGATGTTAAGACATTTGATTCGACATCTTTTGTTTAGGCTTGGTATGAGTGGAAACAGATGAAGGCTCTTCTGAGTTAGGTTCCTTTTTCTCATTGAAACCTAAACCACTCTTATCCCCTGTCACTCTTCCTGCTTGGAGAATTTCATCCAGTATGTCAGATCCATTATTCATCATCTTGAGAGATTTGACCATTCTATCAAGATTTGAATTTAGAGAGGACACTTCACTTTCCAGATCAGAAATAGTTTTAAGGTGCTCTTCCCTTTCCTCCTTCAGCTAAGTTATAAGGGCTTTTTGTTTATCCCATTCAAGACATACTTCTGCACTTCTGAGACATGATTCTTTGTATGAAGCAACTAATTCATCAAAAGTTAGTTCCCCATTACTAGACCCTTCATCAGATACATATTTTCCTGTCAATGCTTTCACATATTTGGCAGATTCTTCAAGATCACTCTCTGAGTCCTCTTCAGATCAAGTAATAGATAGATTCTTCTTCTGTTTCTTTAGATATGTAGGACATTCAGCTCGGATGTGACCAAAGCCTTCATATTCATTACATTGTATTCCCTTCCCTTGAGAATTTTTTTCTTTAGCCCTTTTTCTTCCCATGTCAGATGAGATGTTCTTAACATTTGACCTTTGGGTCCTACCCATTCTTTTTATCACTTTATTAAATTGTCTTCCAAGCATAGCTAGGGAATTTGATATTCCACCATCTAAATCCAGATCACAGTCCTCTTCTTCATCTTCAGTGTTGGATACAAAAGCTATGCTTTGTTTTTCTTCTCAGATATTTCATTTATGCTCAACTCAAATGTTAGAAGGGATCCAACAAGTTCATCCACTTTCATTTTGTCAATGTCTTGGGCTTCTTCTATAGCAGTTACCTTCATATCAAATTTCTTGGGAAGAGACCTGAGCATCTTTCTCACTAATTTGTCTTCATGTATTTTCTCTCCTAAAGCACTTGAAGCATTAGCAATTTCAAGGATGTTCATATGGAAGTCATTTATACTTTCATCATCTTTCATCCTTAAGTTCTCAAATTTTGTGGTGAGCAGTTGAAGTCTTGACATCTTAAATTTCGATGTGCCTTTATGAGTAGATTGAAGAATTCCCCATGCATCCTTAGCAACTTCACAAGTATTCACAAATCTGAAAATATTCTTGTCAATCCCATTGAATATGGCATTCAAGGCTTTAGAATTTCCAAGAGAAATCTCATATTCTTCCTTAGACCAATCTTCTTCTGGTTTTAATTTAGAAGTAGGTTCTCCATTTTCTCCAAATTTGACAGGGTGTTTCCATCCTCTTAAAACAGCTTTCCAAGCTCTGCTGTCTAAGGACATTAGAAAGGAAATCATACGTGGTTTCCAGTAGTCATAATTGCTTCCATCCATAATGGGTGGTCTGATAATAAATCCTCCTTCCTTGTCCATGTTACCAGAAAGTATCTTCCCTGGATCTCACCCAGATAAAAAGCAGGATGCCTGCTCTGATACCAATTGAAATTCTGGTATCAGATATGTGATGTCGAAAGAGATGTCACGACACAAATATCTGTTTGCAAGTAAGATGCAGTAAAATCAAAAGCAGTAAAAACACAAGAGATTGTTTACCCAGTTCAGTATACAACAACACCTACTCTGGGGGCTACCAAGCCATGGAAAAGTTCACTAAATAGTATCAATTCATAGACCCTCAGTAAACAAACTGTTTAAGATATAATCATTTAACCACTACCCAATCTAAACTTCTACCTAAGACTCACCTAGGTATGAGGCCATCCTCAAGTCCCTTCAACCACTTACAGAATTAATAAGTTTGAAACACTTCAATCATTCAATGCTTAAAAGCTTTTGAATGATGCACAATTAATAACCCAAATAACAACTCAAGTACTTAAACTAATACTTAGAGTGTATTACAAATAACAAGCCTATACCTCTAATCATAAAGAAAGTATTCTTTTTTAAAAATTTCTTGACTTTGAATAAGGTAACGAGTCCTTATATATGTGCAGCTTTGGCCTTGGGCTTGAAAACAAATATTCAAATCTTTTGAATATTTCCATAAAAACAGGCTAAGATGCAATTTGAAAAATATTCCTCCATATTTTTTGCAACCTGTAGTTCATAAATCCTGAGTTATAGAGTGCTGGAAATCAAGAAACAAAAGACTTAACTGATTTTGAGCTGAGATCAGTTTAGTAGGGTGATGTCAAGACATCTGCTTTGACATCAGTCAAAACAATTTTGCTCCAAATTTTAAGACATTTAGCAAAACATTAACAAGTCTTATTTTACCAAAATTTATGCCAATAAACACTTACAGTTTGATTGTTTCATGTCTCACTGTAGGTGCAAAAACTTCAGAGTAATCCAGCCCAAGATTCTGTAGAAAACCTCTTGCTACTAATCTTGCTTCGTGTTTGCCAATTGATCCATCTGGATTTAGCTTCTGCTTGAAAACTCATCTGACGCTGATGGCTTTCTTGCCTTTTGGAAGTCCTGTCAGCTTCCAAGTCTTGTTTTTATATATAGCATCAAGTTCTTCTTTCATGGCCTGCAACCAGACTTGCTGCTTAGGAGACTCTTCTGTACTCACGGCTTCAGAGTCTACTAACATTGCACACTGAATAACTTCTCCTTCGGAGTGTACTTCAGTGTCTTGCAGCATGTTTTACTCTGCATATCTTCTTGGGATGCTTCTGACTCTTTCTTGCTCTAAACTTGAACTTCAGAACCTCGAACACCAGAACTTTCCCCTTTAGAAGCTCTTTCTTCAGAAATTGGACTTTCTTTAGAATCGTGACTGTCTTCGGAGTCTTGAAAATTCCCAGAGTCTGAATCACCATCAGAGTTAGAGTCAGAATCATCTTCATCTTCTGAATCTACTTCAGAGTGAGAGTCACCATCAGACTTGTCTTCAGAGTTAAAATATTTACTAACTTCAGAAACATGTTTTTTTACTTTTCTTCAGAAGTTCTCTCATCAGAGTCAGAACGAGACTTTTCCCAATTCTAGACTTTTGATTCTTTTAGGATGACGTCTCTGTTGAACTTAACTTTGTTAGTTTCTGGACAATAAATTTTGTAGGAACTTGTACTGTGGTACCCCACCAGTAACGTTATTTTACTTCTATCATCCAACTTCTGTCTTCTGGCTTCTGGGACATGTTTGTAACATACAGAACCAAACAACTTCAAATGACTCACACTTTTCTTTTCTCTAGTCCACTTCTGAGTAGGAACTATTTCCTTCAACTTCTTCTTTGGAAATCTGTTGAGCACATAACATGAAGTGGCAACAGCTTCTCCCTACAAAGTATGAGAAAGCTTCTTCTCTTTCAACATGCTTCTCACCATATCAAGCAAAGTACGGTTTCTTCTTTCAGCAAGACCATTGTGTTCAGGAGTATAGGGATCAGTAACCTCATGCTCAATTCCATTCTCCTCACATAACCTTCTGAACTATGGATTTATACTCACCACCACCACCAGTTCTAAGAATCTTCAGAGTTTGGCCACTCTGATTCTCAACCTACAGTCTGAACTTCTTGAATTCAGCAAACACCTCGTGTTTGAACTTTATGAGAGATACCCATGTCATTTTGGTGAACTCATCAACAAATGACACAAAGTATTTATTCCCTCCAATCGATGCTACTGGGAATGGACCACACACATCAGAATGCACTACTCTTAAGGCATACTTTGCTCTTGGAGCTACTTCTAACGCAAATGGCAATCTTGGTTGCTTCCCTTCCACACACACCTTGCATGACTTCTCAGGATTTTTGATTGTAGGAATTCAATGTACCAACTTCTTCGATTTTAGATTCCCTAAGCTTATGAAATTCAGATGACTAAATCTTCTGTGCCACAACTCACTCTCCTTGACAACACTTGTTGCACTAAGACATTCAGAGTCCGCAGTTCTAACATTCACCTTGAATATTCTAATCCTTCCATGTTCTGACTCCATAATCATCTTCTGATTACAACCATACAGCTTCATAAGATTGTCCTTCATGGTAACTAAAAAAATCTTTCTCAATCAGTTGACCCACATTCATCAGATTGCTTTTCATGCCAGGTACATACCACACATTATGACATTTCCTATACCTTCTGTGTTGAGGTATTTATCATCAGCATATCTGATCTTTGTACTCTTCCTAGAGTCAAAATCAACCAACCATTTCTTGTTTCTAGTAAGATGGTTTAAACATCCTGTGTCCATATACCACAATTCTAATGAATTCATATCATTTGCATCAGAAGCCAACAATAGCATAGGTTCATCATCAGACTCTCCTCTGGCTATATTTGCTTCTTCTGACTTCCTTTCTTTGTTTGACCAGCAATCTTTGGCATAGTGACCAAAGTTCTTACAACAGTAACACTGAACATTCTTCTTGTCAGACTTCTCCTTTCCCTTCTGGACATTCTTCTGCCTATCATAGGTTAAGGCTTCTGATCTCTGACCACCATTAGTTTTCTTTATGGCTTCTGACCAAGTCTACTTCTGATACTTATTACCATAAGTTGCTTTCAGAACCTGTTGTTCTACTTCCCTCTCAGAAGTTCTCTCAGTCATGTGTAACTCATGCGCCTCTAGACTACTTTGCAGCTCTTCAACTCTCATGGTGCTCAGATCTTTGGAATGTTCAATTGCTACCACAATGTAATCAAATTGAGAAGTTAAAGATCTCACTACCTTCTATATGATTACTTGTTCATAAAGGGTTTCTCCACAAGCTTTCATCTTATTTGTTATCAGAATCACTCTAGATATGTACTCAAAAACCTTCTTGTTGTCATTCATGTTGAGATTCTCATATTGCTTTCTTAGGGACTGAAGCTTCACCTTCTTCACTGATACATCACCACCATAAAATATGACCAATGTGTCCCACACAACCTTTGTGTTTCAGAGTCAGCAATCTTCTCAAACACATTCATATCCATAAACTGATGGATGTAGAACAATTCTTTCTGATCTTTCTTCCTTATCTCCTTTTGTGTTGTATTTTGTGCCTCCGTCGTGTCTGCTGCTAATGAAGCATAGCCATCGGTGACAAGATCTAACACATCTTGAGAACCGAATAATACACGCATTCATATCTTCCAGCAATTCTAGTTTTTACCATCAAACACTGGAAGCTTGGAACTGATATCATTGTTTCCGTTCATCTTCAACCTTGTGCAGTTCACTCAAAACTCACTAACACATAGTGTTTCCCAAATCCCACATAATCAGAAAAATGTGATTCTCAATCACACAACACCTCATTGTTCACTCGTGTTTCCCGGTGGATTTCGAACCGAAGCTCTAGATACCAATTGTTGGTGAAAAAAGGAGAGATGAAAGACAAAAGGAATATATTAAATGACGGCTACAAAATAAGGAGTAATGAATATATTGACCTACCTACTACTAGGCTATTTATACACAATATTAGGGTATAATAAAATACTAAAATACCCTCTAACAGACTTAGTCAAACAGACATTCCTAAAATAAAAATTATTTCCAACACTTTTTGCATAAAGCTTGTTACCACATCATGTGTCTTGGCTTGCTGAATAATTCCCCTAATGCCTCATACTCCAAGTCAGCACCGTTATCATTTAATTTCAATTTAAAACTCCCAGGGTTTTCTGTTTGTTTAGATTTAGAAAATTGAGGAGGAATCCTGAAAATTAGAGGAGATATTTGGCCATAGAAGGAAGGAACTAAGTGGTTGGTAGCCAGAGATCGGGTTTCCGACGAATGTAGGTGGAGGTCACAGTGGCAGGTTTACGGAGATGAAGAAGGTAGGGAAGTCACGCTTTCAAATAAACTTGAAGGGTCACAAGACCTAGAATGTTGAAACGATAGCGTTTTGACACTTACTTCAACTTACTTTTAATTTTGTTTTATCAATATTAATACAATCCAATAAATAATCTGAAAAGTGAATAAAAATTAGTGATGGTTGAGGACTTGTATGATACGGTGGGAGAACTGACTTGGGTATTTTGCATTTGATCGCAAATGTTGCGGTTAGCAAGAGTCGCCACCGAATTTTCTTTTATCCAAAAGGAAAGGCTGAAAAGAACAGGAAAGACCTTTGAGATTATTTCTTGAGTTCGGGGGGTAGATCATGAAAAGGGAAGGTATTAGCACCATTTTCATCCATAGTTATATATGGGCTCTTAGTTTCTTGCTAGATCACTTTCTTTTGTTTCAAAATATGCTTTATGTGGATTTTGAAATTATTTTGAAAAGGCGCCATCGTTTAGGCAAACTTTGTAATAGTTCTCGTTCGTAAGAACATATACAAAGTGTTGATATTTTGAAAATGTTTCATGTTTGGAAAATGTTTTGAAAGTGTTTTTGAAAGTATTGGTGTTTGTTTTGAAAATAAGCAAGGATGTTTGTTTTGAAAATAAGCAAGAAGCTAGGAACAATCTACCTACTTAAAAGTCTTTGTTCATTTCTTCCTTTCCTTTGATATTGCTATGTTACCATTGATTGGTAAGAAGCCTTATCTTTGGATGTAAGGGACGGTCGTGGGTCATCGTATAGTCATGATAGCAATATTGTGAGATATCTTAACATTTCTCTTTGAAGGACTAAGATCATTTTGAAAGGCAACATTGATAGCATCATCGTGGGACTATGATCTTGTATTTTTTATTGCTTTTGCTAAGATATCCCACATGTATAACATGGAATTTTTGTAAGGCAACAAAGTGGAATTACCCCAAGGGATGCATGTGTGTAAGTGTGTTTGATTTACAGGCATCGTTTATCTTGAATTAGGGTTTGCTACTTGTTGATTTTAATCTTTCCATACAAACCCTAATTACTAGCATTTATATAAAACGATATATTGCGGAAAGTAAAATTACTACGCTATCACATCATTAGGGGAGGGGGTATACAAATTTACAAATGGGGATTTCAAGAAAATTAAACCTAATTAACTATTACAACCATATTGAATAATGTATAAGAAGAATTGAAAAATATAATGTACAAATTAAAATGGAAAAAGAAATGATTTTGTTTGGTTTTTGTTAAGGGTTTAAACCTAACGATTAAAAAGGAAAAAAATAATTGAAGATAAATAAAATTAAACCCAAATTAATTAAGAAAAGAAATTAGGTTAAAAAGTATTTTTTAGGGTTTTTTGTGAAAGGTTTTAAGTTAAATGGTAATAATATGAAAATTAATTAATTAAAAGAAAACCTAAATTCTAAGTTAATTTTAAATAAAAAAGAAAAATAATAATTAAACCTAAATCTAAATATTAATTAATTAAGAAAAAAAGAAATTAATTTATTAAGCAATTATTTTTAATCTTTTTGTCTTTATAAATAAAATAAATAAGTGTAAAAAGAAATAAAATATTTTTTGGGAATGGATTGGGAATGGGCTTATAGATGCCATTTGGAGGAATGATGGTAAACACTGGTAGAAGTATCAGCACAAATCTTTGGTCGACTCATACTAAAACTTGATGTTTCACCTGTGGGAAAAAAGGGTTAGTAAAAATGCAGATGTATGCAGATGTTCATAAGATGTGGTATTATGCTAAATGCATTTTGTATGTACATGTTATGATGTATGACCGTGGGATGCGTATTTGTATGGGAAAATAAATCCCTGACTGCTGCTGAGGAGTTTTGAATCTCGGATTGGTGTTGTGGATTATCTCTTGAATGTTAGCTGTTATTTGGTCAGGTCCAGGCTTTACAGCTTGCTGAGGATGAGGAAGTCAACTACTATCTGGTCGGATCCGGGCTTCACAGTAACTTACTGGTGAAGGATAAATTAATTGTTATCTGGTCGGATCCTAGGCTTCTCAGAAAATTTCTTGAAATTGAATTGTTATCTGGTCGGATCCAGGCTTCACAATAAACTTGAAGTGGTAACTACTATCTGGTCGGGTCCAGGCTTCATGGTTTTTGAAAAGTTATACTATTATCTGGTCGGGTTCATGCTTCATAGTGTCTTGCTAGGGATCATAGCTAATTGTTATTTGGTCGGGTCCAAGCTTCACAATATTTTTTGGGGATAAGGAAGTTAGCTGTTATCTGGTCAGATTCTAGGCTTCGCATTAATTTGCTAGAAAGGATGAAGTTGTACTGATATCTGGTCGGGTCCAGGCTTTATAGATTTTGAGGTGGATGAAGTTAATTGTTATCTGGTCGGGTCCAGGCTTCACAATAAACTTTTATGAAGAGATAAAGTTGAACTGATATCTGGTCGGGTCCAGGCTTTATAGTTACTTGCTTGGGAATTAGTTGTTATCTGGTCGGATTCCAGGTTTCACAACAAACTTCTGAGGGGAATTGCTATCTGGTTAGATCCAGGCTTCACAATAACTTACTTGAAAAGATGAAATTGAAAACTGATATCTGGTCGAATCCATGCTTCATAGTAACTTGTTAGGGTAGAGGTAAACTCTACTGGGGAAAAGAAGTTAAACCCTGGTCTGGTTGAGTCCAGGTTCTTCAATGTCTCGAAGAGTCAAACTATTATCTGGTCGGGTCCAGGTTTCATAGTATCTGAAAGTTATACCATTATCTAGTCGGGTACAGGCTTCATAGTAGCTTGAAAATTGTACTAATATATGGTCGGGTCCAGGTTTCATAGTAGTTGGAAAGGTTACACTATTATCTGGTTGGGTCCATGCTTTATAGTATCTTTTGGAGATAGTAAAGGCTTTGTTGACGACTTCACTGGGGATTAGGGGTTGTGGCCCTATGATTTGCAATAGTCTGAAAGGTAAACTCAAACTAGAGAGGATAAACTCAGCTGGGGAAGACAGGCTCGACTGGGGAGGACAAACTATGTCAAGGAATTTTGTTGTTCGTTGATTGTTGTATGTTGTTTGTTGGGGAGATAAACCTTGTTGGGGAAATAAACCTCGTTGAAGAATACTTGATGAACTGTTGATGAGATGAGTTATTTGAGGAAAAGATCCACAAGTTTTTTCTTGTAGGACCAACCTAGATGGGAGAGAGTTGTCAAGAGATTGAGGCTATGGTTGGGAATCAACCTATGCGAAGAAACTTTATGGGTAACTTTGTTGAGAATTGGTTTATTGTAGCCGTTTTGCGGGGATAATGCTAATGAAATAACTCTGTGGGGATATTCCATATACATTAAAGAGATGCTTGTTTCCGCTTAGCAGGACACATGTGCCAAATCATTTTAGTTATGTTCATATGCATATGTTCGTTCAATATTAATCATTGGACAAATTTGCATTCAAAACAAAAACAGAAAGTTTGCGCTTCAAAGTATATTAGTATTGATATTTTTCCCATGAATAGGCGTTTTTGTACAAAGAGACGGAAATCCTAGTAAGAGGAAATCGTAAATTGAAAACAAAAACAAATAGCCATGTGGAAATGATCTCATTGCATTCTAACTCTACTATTGCCCCAATGTCTTCGAATGCCCCTTGCCGTTGACAGAAGTTGATTAGATTGATCTTGGACCGTTTGAACTCGGACTTTGGTGATAAATTCGACTGTGGTGATTCCACGGGACATAGTCATACGCTTTGAATCCTTAACTTTTGCCCGGACCGCCCTTTTGGGTTTTCAACCGACCAGGATATCCATTTTTGCCCAAGTAGCTCTTTCAGGTTTTCAACTTGCCGGGTGTACAATCTTTTGCATATATCCCTAATTTTAACCCAAACCTTTTGGTTTACCGGGATGCCCTTATTTTGCCTAGGTGTGTCAACCTAGCGGGTCTCTTATGCGTAGTAGTTTTTAACTATGTCCGCGTTTATAGGATGTGGGAAGTCTTCACCATCCATGGTTGTCAGTATCATGGCACCACCAGAGAATACTCTCTTGACAACAAATGGCCCTTCGTAGGTGGGAGTCTATTTGCCCCTGGGGTCGCCTTGTGGCAGAATGATGCGCTTTATCACCAAGTCACCAGCTTGATATACTCGAGGCTTGATCTTTTTTTTGAAACCCTTGGTCATCCGTTTTTTGTACGTCTGACCATGACAGACAGTAGCTAGTCGCTTTTCATTGATCAAGTTCAACTGATCCAATCTCGGTTGAATCTACTCGTCTTCGCCTAAGCCTGCTTCATTCATAATCCTTAGTGAGGGAATCTGAACATCCACTGGCAAAACAGCTTCCATGCCATAGACTAGAGAAAAGGGGGTTTCCCCAGTTGACGTCCTAGCTGAAGTACGGTAGCCGTGTAGTGCAAATGGTAATATCCCATGCCTGTCCTTATAGGTTACTACCATCTTCTGCACAATCTTCTTAATATTTTTGTTGGCTGCTTCGACTGCGCCATTCATTTTAGGTCTATATGGAGAAGAATTGGGATGCTTGATTTTGAACAGAGTACAAAGTTCAGTAATCATAGCATTGTTGAGGTTAGTCCCATTGTCGGTGATGATCCTTTCGGGGATACCATAGTGGTAGATGAGGTTATGTTTGATGAATCTGGCTACCACATTCTTGGTGACTTAGGAAAAAGAGGCGGCTTTGACCCATTTGGTGAAATAATCAATAGCGACCAGAATGAAGGGATATCCATTGGAAGCGGTTGGCTTGATCTCTCCAATCATGTCAATGCCCCACATTGAAAATGGCCATGGAGAGGTATGATGTTCAGAGGGATAAGAGGCACATGGACCTTGTCAGCATAGATTTGGCATTTATGGCAAGTCCTAGAGTGTTTATGGAAATATGTCTCTATTGTTGACCAATAGTAGCCAGCTCCCAGGATTTTCTTGGCCATCGTATATCCGCTTGAGTGAGTACCAAAGAGACCATCGTGTATGTCTTCCATAATTTCCTCTGCCTCCTTCTTGTCCACACATTGGAGTAGAGTAGAGTCACAGTTGCGCTTGTACAATATTCCGTTACTTAGGAAGAATTTAGCTGAAAATCTTCGTAAGAACTTTCTGTCATTGATGGATGCTCCCTCGAGGTACTCTTGTGTTTCAAGATATCTCATCACCTCGTGGTACCATGGTTTTTTGTATCAGCGTCGAGCTCACAACAATGTGCAGGTTCGTCGAATCTCCCAATCGTAATCATAGGGGCTTTGTTGTCCGTTCTGACCTTGAACATTGAAGACATGGTTTCCAAAGCGCCAGCCAACTGATTTTCTTCCCTAGGGAAGTCTTCAAAGTTGATCTCTTCGAAGTAAGGAATCAGGGATAGCACAAGTTCCTTGTAAGGGATGAGATTAGGGTGCTTAGTGTCTCAATCTCCTTTTACTTGACTGATTACTAGAGATGAATCTCCAAACACATTCAAATGCTTGATCCTCAAGTCAATGGCAGCTCTCAAACCTAAAATACACGCTTCGTATTCGGCCATATTGTTCGTGCAATTGAAGCATAATCTTGCAGTGAAAGGAGTGTGGCAACCTTCAGGAGATATGATTACAACACCAATTCCCTTACCCAAAGCGTTGGAAGCTCCATCAAAGACCATAGTCTATCGGGATCCTTGTTCAGGTCCGTCATACGGTCCAGGTTTTGCACAGTCGGTCACCAGCATGATGCTCTCATTTGGGAAGTCAAAACTCATAGACTGATAATCATGAACAACTTGATGGGCCAAATGATCTGCTAGTACGCTTCCTTTGATGGCCTTTTGCATTGTGTATTGAATGTCGTACTCAGTCAAGATCATTTCCCATCTTGCTATCCGTTCGGAAAGGGCAGGTTTCTCAAAGATGTACTTGATTGGGTCCATCTTAGAAATCAACAAAGTGGTATGAGTCAACATATATTGTCTTAGCCAGTGAGAAGCCCATGCCAGAGCACAACAAGTTTTCTCGAGCAATGAATATCTGGTTTCACAATCGGTAAACTTTTTGCTCAAGTAATAAATAGTATGCTCTTTTCGGCCAGACTCGTTATGTTGGCCCAAAACACACCCCATAGAATTATCTAGTACTGTTAAGTACATGATCAAGGGTCTTCCTTCAACTGGAGGCATGAGAATAGGAGGTTCTTGAAGATATTCTTTGATTTTGTCGAAGGCAACTTGGCATTCATCATTCCATCTGACTACCTGATCTTTCTTCAAAAGTTTGAAGATTGGCTCACAAGTAGCAGTCAAGTGAGATATGAAGCGGACGATGTAATTGAGATGGCCCAAGAATCCTCTAACTTCCTTTTCAGAGTGGGGGACTGGCATTTCTTGGATGGCCTTTACCTTGGCAGGATCAACTTCAATGCCATTATTGCTGACAACAAAACCTAGAAGCTTTCCAGATCGTACTCTAAACGTGCACTTGTTAGAGTTTAACCTCAACTTGTACTTTTTCAGACTCTCGAATAGCTTATACAGGTGATCGAGATTTTCCTCCTCAATTTTTGATCTGGAAATCATATCATCCACATATACTTCTATTTCATGATGGATCATATCACGAAATAAAGCTACCATAGCCCTTTGATATGTTGCCCCTGCGTTCTTCAATCTGAACGACATGACCTTGTAGCAAAAGGTGCCCCATTGTGTAATAAAAGTTGTCTTATCCATGTCTTCGGGAGCCATCCTTATTTGATTATAGCCAGAGAAACCGTCCATGAAAGAGAAGACTTTATGTTGGGCAGTATTATCGACCAAAACGTCAATGTATGGTAGAGGGAAGTCATCCTTGGGGCTCTTCCTATTCAGATCCCTATAGTGTACGCACATGCGAAATTTTCCGTCTTTCTTTGGCATTGGCACCACATTTGCAACCCATTAGGGGTAAGATGTCACAGCTAGGAACCCTATATCAAATTGTTTCATCACTTCAGCTTTTATCTTTACAGACATGACAGGCCTCATGCGACGAACTTTTTGTTTGACAGGAGGACAATCTTCTTTTGGCGGCAGACGATGAACTACGACGTTAGTATCTAACCCTGGCATATCTTCATATGACTAAGAAAATACTTCCACATAATCATGCAACATTTGAACCAATCTTCTCTTGACACTACTTTCCAGGTTAGTGCTGATCTTGACTTCCTTCTTTTCTGTCTCAGTACCCAGATTGATGACTTCAACTGACTCTTCGTGTAGATTAATAGCTTTTTTATCTTGTAATAGAAGTCTGGCTAGTTCTCCCGGTATTTCACAATCTTTCTCGCCTTCGTCTTCGGCTTGGTTAATTGGATAATAAAGTCATAGTCGACAATAGTAGAGTCATTGGCAATAAGATCCAGAATGGATGAGGAACTGCAAGAGTGTGTGTGTGTGTGTGTGTGTGTGTGTGTGTGTGTGTGTGTGTGTGTGTGTGTGTGTGTGTGTGTGTGTGTGTGTGTGTGTGTGTGTGTGTGTGTGTGTGTGTGTGTGTGTGTGTGTGTGTGTGTGTGTGTGTGTGCATGTAAGATACATGGATATTTTGAAAAATATATTTGAAATAAAGACAATGAACACAAAGATTTGAATGCAAAAGAGTCCAATGATTTATATTGAATGATCATATGATTAGATGAACATAAATAAAACCCTTGACGGATGGACCAAAGTGCCCCGGGCCAGGCACATGGCTTAAAAGTCATTGTTAAATATTACAGATAAAATGTTCTTGAATTAATAAGAAAGAAAAAAACAAGTCATTACTCCTCAATGAAGGAGATGGGCACAAATTCCTTTGCATGCCATTTCTTCAGCTCCGTTGTAGTAGGATACACCCAATCTTCAAATGCAGCTTCTTCATTAGAATCTCCCACAGTGTTGACCTCATTGACATCCTTGCCATGTTTCGGCATAGGCGCGGTAATTATATTCGGAGTTGGAGGAGGATCAAAATAAATAGTCTTGTTATCAATCAAATCCTGAATTTTATTCTTCAAGGCCCAACATTGGTTAGTCTCATGCTCGGGGCTATTTAAGTGGTAAGCACATTTGGTGTTCGGATTATACTTTGGTGAAGAGGTATCTGGATTGGCAGGAGGATCGCGCAATGTTACCAAATTAGCCTTTAGCAGGTGTTGTAAGGCTTGGGATAGTGACATTCCTATCCTCATGAATTGTCTTCTCGGAGTTTCAAATGTTGATGATTAGCAGATGGTCTTGGAGCATGAGTTGGCTTGGAGATTCAGACAGCATTAACAGAAGGATGGTCACTCTTCTTGGTACAGGCCCTTTCCCTGTACACAACATTGATTTCTTTCTTTGCAGCAAAAGGTTTCTTTACAGGATTGGAAGTGGAGGCAGATGCCATGGAAATCTTCCCACTTTTGATGCCGCTTTCAACTCTTTCACCAGTTAAGATTAATTCGGTGAACCCAGAGGAAGAACATCCAACCAATATATTAAAGAATGGACCAGATAAAGTGACCATAAACATGTCAATGTTCTCCCTATCAGTCAAAGGTGGTTGAACCCTACTAGAAAGGTCTCTCCACTTTTGTGCATATTCTTTAAATCCTTCGTTCTTTCCCATTGTCATATCTTGCAACTGAACCCTTGTTGGCGCCAAGTCGGTGTTATACTGGTACTGATGGTAGAAGTCGGTAGCTAAGTCTTCCCAGGTATTGATACGGGAACCATCTAATTGGTAGAACCATTCTAGTTGTGTTCCGGCCAAGCTTTCTTGGAAAAAGTGAACCCAAAGCTTCTTATCAGCAGTGTGCGGATGTATCTTGCGCACATAAGATTTCAGGTGAATTTTTGGACAAGAAACTCCATCGTACTTTGCAAATACTGGTATTTTGAATTTGTGGGGAATAACAACCCCCGAGATCAAACCCAAATCATCAAAATCTAAACCGGGGATGGCTTGGATCTCGATTGCCTTCAATCTGTCTTCTAACTGCTTAAACTTGACATCAGCGGGTGGATACTGCTTGTCAAAATAATCATCATCAGACGCTTGACCTTTGATGCACCTATCCTGGGTACTCTTAGCTTCTCCAATCTGATTCTCATCTTCTTCAGATGAGTCTTCCACTACCGGGATCTAACATACTGACTCTTTGAGCCTTCTACCCATATTGACCAAAGCTTTCCTCTTGGGTTTCTTCTTGGCTTCCAGCAATGCCATCTTATATTGTTTCCCCTTGGCTAGGGCTAGTAGAGTCTCTTGGAATTGAGAGTTTTTTACCTGAAGATCCTTTACCGTTTTCTCTAGATCCATCTTGCTAAAATAAACAGTAGAAAGATAAGGAAACCTGTTGTGTGAAAACCTGTCATGTTATGATGCATGGAAGATGTATATGTAAATGATTTCAAGGATTTATAAAATTTAAATTTGTATGGACAAAAGAATTAATAAACTTCAATTTTCATTAATTAGTTTAAAAAGATTACAACATGCCTCTTGGGCTTACAAAATAACTCTCTAAGATAAAAAGACTAAATGCATCCTTTTCGGTGCAAGGTAGGCGTTCACACTTTACTCTTCTTGTAGATGCTTTGTAATCTCTAAGACCCTCTTCTCACTAGGATAGAATTGAGCTTCGAAAGCATCTCGTTCTTCCTTTAGCTGAATCCAATCCTTTTGCAAGTCTTCAAGAGAGGTAGGAATGTCGGGATGGAGGACAGTGTACGGGACATCTCCTTCAACCACAGGCTCCTTAACAATTGGTAAGATGGAGGGATAAGGCATCACAATTTTCTGAGCACGAGCTTGTACCCACTTAAGGTAAGGCTCAAGGGAAATGGAATTCTTATGTCCCAACGTCTTACTATCCATTTTTCTCACCATCCTCCAAGCTCGTATAAACCTCTGATGGTAACCTTGATCGTCACTCTCGTAGTCGAATACCACTCCTTGGATGAGAATCTCATGTGGACTATCCCTTCGGGCATAACCAAATTGTTGTAAGGCTAAGCAATGGTTCTAAGTGATACCTCCTCTAATGACAAGAAAAGGGACATTAGGGAATTCCCCACAATGGTCGATGATAGTAACATTCTCCAAGGATCGAGAACACCAATGAACATCTGAATGTCTGAGCGTTATCAGTCTATGGGACCACCTCAAACCTTGCTCGTTCTTCAACACAGATTGGGGAAGATGAGAAATAAACCATCTTTAAAAGAGAAGAGTGTAACACATGAGGATCCCTCTCTTCCTCATAGTGCGAGAGTGAAAAGAATGTAGGATATCTCCCAACAAAGTAGGCACTAGATTGCGAGACATGAAGATTTTGACAGCATTTAGATCTATGAGTTGGTTAGGGTTTGGAAACAAAACCATCCCATAGATGAGAATGGATAAGATTTCTTCAAAGGCTTGTAAGTCCAAAGAGTTACAACAATCTTGAGGTTTCTCAAACAATAACTTGGCTAAGAAACCTTTGACACCACTCCTTGTTTCCCAATTAGTTGTGATATCAGATTGTTGCAAGTGTAGTGCTTGGGCAATCTCTTCAGGCTTTGGATCTCTTTCTGTACCGTTGAAGGGTAGTTGATTGAGAATGGGAATTCTCAATAGTTGTGAGAATTCTTCTAGAGTAGGCACAAGTTGATAATCGGGAAAGGTGAAGCAATGGTGTAGAGGATCAAAGAATTGGAACAACACATTCACCATATCTTCATCAGTGTTGGAGGTAACCAAGCTTAGGACGCGACCATGTCTTTCGGTGAATGAAGAACTCTCAGGGACCCTTGATACTAACTCTTTGAGTTAAGGAGGAATTCTTACGAGATTGACTTGGATAGTGTTCATGCGGATAGAAGCCATGTCCTACAAAACAGAACAAAGATAAATCCCAAAAATCCTTGAAATGGTTAGTGAGAATGAGTATGATGTCATGATGTTTATGGTGTCATGTACAAGTAAGTATATACAAACAAGGAAAACAAGTCCTTAGGTTTATGCTTGCGTGGAGTCTCATAGGTAAGTACCCTCTTGAATTTTAGTTGGCTCAAACCTGTCATAGAAATAGTAATCGGGTTCTAAGGGATCTCAATATCACTGATCTGTCTTATCGGGCATTGTTTCAGTGCAAGCCTCTTCTATGGCGACCGAAATATCACGAGAAGTCAAATCTCAATGAGTGTAGTATCAAGTATCAACCAACTTCGGACTGCACCAAAGTCGGTAATCTCACTACGTCCTAATGGCCAAGCTGGTCAAGTAAAAGTTCTAAAGTCAGTTATGGCTTCATGACACCACACAGCGGCCCCATATTCTCCTTGACTACTCAAGGGCTACTGGTACCCACAAATGTGTCACACTAACTTAGCTATTGCTTAGACCATATCGGTATACCCTGCATAATTTCCATAATGTATTGCTACTTACCTATAAGGTATTCCAAATCCAGGTAGAGGATTAGAATAAGCCCAAACAAGGAACCAAAAATGTAAAGCAAACAAGTCAAACAATGAAAGAAAATAAAGGTGATCTAACCCTAAGGTAACCCCACTTTTAAGTTCTCCATAGCAGAGTCGCCAATTCTATGATACGAAGGGAGAACTGACTTGGGTATTTTGCATTTGATCGTAAATGTTGCGGTTAGCAAGAGTTGCCACCGACTTTTCTTTTATCCAAAAGGAAAGGCTGAAAAGAACAGGAAAGACCTTTGAGATTATTTCTTGAGTTCGGGAGGTAGATTATGAAAAGGGAAGGTATTGGCACCCTTTTCATCCATAGTTATCTATGGGATCTTAGTTGCTTGCTAAATCACTTGCTTTTGTTTGAAAATGTGCTTTATGTGGTTTTTGAAAGTATTTTGAAAAGGCGTCATCGTTTAGGCAAACTTTGTAATAGTTCTCGTTCATAAGAACGTATACAAAGTGTTGATCTTTTGAAAATGTTTCATGTTTGGAAAATGTTTTGAAAGTGTTTTTGAAAGTATTGGTGTTTGTTTTGAAAATAAGCAAGGGTGTTTGTTTTGAAAATAAGCAAGCAACTAGGAACAATCTACCTACTTAAAAGTCTTTGTTCATTTCTTCCTTTCCTTTGATATTTCTATGTTAACATTGATTGGTAAGAAGCCTTATCTTTGGATGTAAAGGGAGGGGCGTGGGTTATCGTATAGTCATGATAGCAATGTTGTGAGATATCTTAACATTTCTATTTGAGGGACTAAGATCATTTTGAAAGGCAACATTGATAGCGTCATCGAGGGACTATGATCTTGTATTTTTTATTGTTTTTGCTAAGATATCCCACATGCATAACATGGCCATTTTTGTAAAACAACAAAGTGTAATTACCCTAAGGGATGCAAGTGTGCAAGTGTGTTTGATATATAGGCATTGTTTATCTTGAATTAGGGTGCTACTTGTTGATTTTAATCTTTCCATACAAACCCTAATTACTAGAATTTATATAAAGCGAGAAATTGCAGAAAGTAAAATTACTATGCTATTACATCATTAGGGGAGGTGGTATACAAATTTACAAATGGGGATTGAAAGAAAATTAAACCTAATTAACTATTACAACCATATTGAATAATGTACAAGAATTGAAAAATATAATGTACAAATTCAAATGGAAAAAGAAATGATTTTGTTGATTATTTTTTTTGAATAACCAAGTATTTAAAAAAAAACTTCGCAAATAACCGCGTTTCGGAAAAAATTACGCAAATAACCATGTTTCAGATGACTCCCCAAAGGAGGAGCCATCTCACTTGGCGCATCCTCCCATTTTTTAAGGGGAGGCGCCATCTCACTTGGCGCCTATGTGCTTAGGGCATGCCCTAAGCCGAGTGAGATGGCGCCTATGTGTATTTTTAGGGCAAAATGTGTTTTTTTTTGTCCGATGCGTTGCATATTGGATACAGGATCAACAAAATAGACTTTTATTTTAAAAAAATAATTACATCCAACTGTATTACATTAAAAAAACAGATAAAAAACAGATAAAAAAAACAGATGAAAAAAAACAGGAAAAAAAACAGATAAATCAGTGATCCCCCGGAACCCGGTAATGACCCCTGGTTCCGCATCCCCGTCCTCGCCTTTCCCGTGCTGGGTGTCGTCGCGTTTCTTGATGTGGCAGGGTCGATGGCCCAGAAAAGTCAATGCGGTCCGGATCCATAAAATCAGTCAGATCTCCATATCTAGAAGATCCGCTTTGGTACAGTCGGTTACCCATACCCTCAAAATTTGGTCGTGTTGGCGGTGGGTGGGGTTCCATGGTGGGTCTGTAGCATTAATCGTCTGAGTACGGTGGGTATAAAGGAAATGGATCTTGGGGTGTTTGGTATTGAGGATGTTGGGTGGTTTGGTGATATTGTGGTTGATGGTAGGCTGGGTCGGTTTGTTCGTAATCTTCCGACATTCCCATATCAGGGCTAAGGCTGGATGTTGAGGGGCCCATATTGGGATATACGGAAGACTGAAATTGTGTGTGGGGTATGCGGGTGTGTTGGTATTGTGATTGGTATTGTGGTTGGGTGTGAGGCATATCGGGGTATTGGTAGTGAGGTGGTGATTGTGGTTGGTTGTGGGGCATTTGAGTGTAATTGTGTTGTGGTGGGGACTGTGGTTGGGTGTTTATGGTTCTGTTTCTTCTTGGGGGTTGGTGGGAAGTTGATGGGTTTTGGGTTTGTTGTTAGGGAAACGAGGGTTGTTCCCATTGTGTGCGTGGATCAACCAAGTACCTTGGATGAGACACGTGCATTTCAAGGTTACTAACCGACCTATACCAAGATAAATATTGATCTGTGTGTCGCATATTACCATGATTAAGGAAAACCGGGAATTGCAAGGCATAACGGTTACACCTCTGCCACATCTTACACCATTCTGGAGCGAAGTCTTTCCAGTTGGTAAGACCCCACTGGGCGTCGACCCTTTTAAGATGCCATGGGGACAAACAAGTTGGATCACTTGGAATCTCTTGATGCATTCCGAACTGCATCTTCACACGGTCGTTGTGGTGCATCTCCATAACATTGAACCAAACGATTGCAGTCTTCACGGTCCAAATTGCTGCATCCTCCGGGTTTGGATCATGGCCCAAACCCAAATATGGTCTCCAGACAAACTGCGATAAAATTTAAATCAGGTTAACGAAAACGTAATGTATAAATAATTTAAATGAAGAAAAGTTTAAAGCTACGAGGTACATCATCCGGGCCTAAGTGATCCAACAGATTGCGGTATAGTGCGACATTGAATCTTGGATTCTTTCTGTAATCCATACCCCTCACGCAATACCTAAAGGAAATGAAAAACATTTTATTCTTAGCATATATTTGGTGAAGAGATGAATAGTAATAAATGATATAACTTGATGACTTACTTTGTTGCATACGGGAAAACGAAAGTGTTGTTGTTGACGGGGTTTAAGGACTCCATCATCCACCAACCACAGGCTTGTAGTAAAAAAGCGCACCCATAAAATGTACATTTTTCCTTGACTGCATTTTTGCACAAGGAACTGTATAGGTGGGCTAAAACTGCAGAACCCCAACTATATTTTCTTGTTTTTTCAAAATCTCTTAGTAAATGTAAATACATAAAATTTACACTATTTCCCGTACTTTCGGGAAATAAAAAGGTTCCAAATAGTATCATAAGATAAGTTCTGGATTTTACTACCATGTCTTGCTCGGAGGAATTTTCGTTTAATTCCAAACTTGCATAATGACTTTTAAGCTCAGTGAGTAGTATTCCCTGACCTCTCGCACCACCACCTTCAACCATATCCCTGCCCAACAGTTCTTCACACTGAGAGTTGGGTTGTTGAACCGACCCGTTCACGGCCTTACCGTCGACAGGGAGACCTAGTACCATGTACACATCCTCTAGCGTGATGGTACATTCACCTATTGGTAGGTGAAATGTATGGGTATCTGGTCTCCACCTTTCCAACATTGCAAGAATGAACTTCGAATCAATTGTGCAGTTGGAGATCTTTATGACATGTCCAAAACCTGCGTATTCCAGATATGGTACGATAAATGGGTCGGGAGCCAGGTAGTTGTGAGAACGGATTCTGAATCTTTTGGTGTCCTGAGTTCATAATGTAAGAGGTGTAAGATTAAGTAAGATGAACAAAGCATTATCTGAAGTATGAAAAATGTATAACCAAAATAGAAACTTACAAATGCAGCAATGTTTTCCCTTGTGCCTCTATGAGAATCGCCCATTGTTAGAAGAGCCATTGTTTAAAATGCTTGAGATTATGAAAGACTTAGAAAGTGTAAGAGAGTATGAAAGACTTAGAAAGTGTAAGAGATTATGAAAGATTTCGTAGCAGAGAATAGGACTTGTGTGGGTGTGAGAGATGTATGATATGGTATGTATTTATAGGCAAAAAAATTCATAGAGTGGTTGCTGGTGCTTGCATACATGCGAAGTGTCACTCTTGCAGGCAAGGTGGCAGCCTAGGGGGTTACATATCTGCATGCATGTACAAAAATGAAAGGTGTCACTCTTGCAGGCTAGGTGGCAGCCTAAGGATGTATCACGATTGGACAATAAGGGAGGCGCCATTGGACTTGGAGAAAGAGTACAAAAATGAAAGGTGTCGCCATCCCAATTGGTGAATAAGAGGTGTCCTTGGTTGCAGGCTAGGCTCAGGCTACGTGACAACCTTTGGGATGCCATGCCTAAATGCATGTAACCCTATTGGAGGTGATGGGAGGAGACTTACAAGATACAGTATAGGTGCAGAGTAGGCGCAGGCTAGGTGGCAGCCTAGGGGGTTACATATTTGCATGCATGTATCACGATTGGACAGTAAGGTAGGCGCCATTGAACTTGGCGAAAGAGTACAAAAATGAAAGGTGTCGCCATCCCAATTGGCGAATAAGAGGTGTCCTTGGTTGCAGGCTAGGCTCAGGCTACGTGACAGCCTTTGGGATGCCATGCCTGAATGCATGTAACCCTATTGGAGGTGATGGGAGGAGACTTACAAGATACATTATAGGTGTAGAGTAGGCACAGGCTAGGTGGTAGCCTAGGGGGTTACATATCTGCATGCATGTATCACGATTGGACAATAAGGTAGGCGCCATTGGACTTGGCGAAAGAGTACAAAAATGAAAGGTGTCGCCATCCCAATTAGCGAATAAGAGGTGTCCTTGGTTGCAGGCTAGGCTCAGGCTATGTGACAGCCTTTGGGATGCCATGCCTGAATGCATGTAACCCTATTGGAGGTGATGGGAGGAGACTTACAAGATAGAGTATAGGTGCAGAGTAGGCGCAGGCTAGGTGGCAGCCTAGGGGGTTACATATCTTCATGCATTTATCACGATTGGACAGTAAGGGATGCGCCATTGGACTTGGCGAAAGAGTACAAAAATGAAAGGTGTCGCCATCCCAATTGGCGAATAAGAGGTGTTCTTGGTTGCAGGCTAGGCTCAGGCTACGTGACCGCCTTTGGGATTCCATGCCTGAATGCATGTAACCCTATTGGAGGTGATGGGAGGAGACTTACAAGATACAGTATAGGTTCAGAGTAGGCGCAAGCTAGGTGGAAGCCTAGGGGGTTACATATCTGCATGCATGTATCACGATTGAAAAGTAAGGTAGGAGCCATTGGACTTGGCGAAAGAGTACAAAAATGAAAGGTGTCACCATCCCAATTGGCGAATAAGAGGTGTCCTTGGTTGCAGGCTAGGCTCAGGCTACGTGACAGCCTTTGGGATGCCATGCATGTAACACTATTGGCAGCCTTGGGGGTTACATCCTTACTTAATTGAAATTTTTAGTCTTACGTTTATCATAACATTGATTCACTTAATCTGTCAAATCTTCCAACCTTCAAACGTTCTTACAATCAAACCTTCAGACCTTCAAACAATCAAACATACAAACCTTCGAATAACTCATAAAGTTCAAACATTCCAACCTTCAAACCTTACAACATTCAAACCTTCATACAATCAATAAACTTCAAACATTCCAACCTTCAAATAACTCATAAAATTCAAACATTCCAACCTTCAAACCTTCAAACAATCCTACGCAATGGCCTCTGCACCACAATTTGTCGTCAAAGCACATTTCAACGGTGAGACATACATTTGTCCCACCGCTGGGTTTTTGTTTAGAGACACAGTCAACATCTGATTTCTCTTAAACGGGAAAGCCAATTTCTCGTACTTCAAAAAACGATTGGAGGCCAAACTTGGACGAGGCCTGGTGACCCAGATATTTTATCAGAATCCAGTTTTTTTTGGAAACAACCAAGTAATTTTTTATAAGGTTGAAGTTCAAGATGACGAGGATCTCCAGAATATGTTTTCCAACCATGTGTATTCTGGGTACAACTCTATTGAGTTGTACATTATGCTGCGAGAGCCTCAGGTGACACAAGTGGTTGATCCTTTGGAGAATGAACAAGCTGAGGTAGATGCAGTTGATGAAGAAGAAGAAGATGATGAGTTAGAGTTTGATGAAATGGTGAATGATGATTCCGACGATGATGGCATACCTAGTATTCCTGCAAACGAAATCTACACACCACCTCCGCACATGACAAACTTCAACATGGGCGGAGATGAACCTTCTACTGACTTATTTTTCAATCCGTATAGGCAGCCGGATGAAAATTTAAAAGAGAAGGACAAGTTTCGTAACAGAGAGGAATGCATCAGAGCCATAAAAAAATTCCACATGCTCAACTCGGTTGATTTTAAGGTGGACCGTGTCAACCCGGAAAGGTACAAGATCAAGTGTGTCCACCCTGACTGTATGTTCAAGCTGACTGCATCATACAGATTAAGAGGTGACTACTGGGTCATAGGTTCCATGACTACCCACACTTGTGTAAGTTCTACCCAATCACAGGACCACCAAAAACTTAACTACGATCTCATCTGTCAAGAAATCCTACCCCTGGTCAGCAACGACCCATCTTTGAAGGTGAAAACAATCATTTCCCACATCACCGCGGTTTTTAACTACACTCCGTCTTACCGTAAGGTGTGGTTAGCAAAGACTAAGGTGATTGAAAAGGTGGACGGAAACTGGGAGGAGTCATACCAAGAACTTCCTTGCTACTTGAATGCACTCAAGACGTATTCTCCGGGTACTATTTACGTTCTGGAAACAGTGCCAGCATACGCCTAAGATGGTAGTCTACTAAACAGCAACGGAATATTCAGTCGATTGTTTTGGGCATTTCAACCTTGCATCACATGGTTTGCATCATGCAAACCAATTATACAAATTGATGGGACTTGGTTGTATGGGAAGTACAAAGGCACGCTACTGATGGCAGTTGCACAAGATGGCAACAACAACATTTTCCCCATTGCCTTTGCCCTTGTCGAGGGGGAGACCGGTGGTGCTTGGAGCTTTTTTCTGAAAAATCTGCAGACACACGTGGCTCCTCAACCAGATCTCTGTTTGATCTCAGACAAACATGCCTCCATTGAAAGTGCCTACAATAATCCTGCAAACGGTTGGCATGACCCTCCTTCTACGCATGTCTATTACGTTAGGCATATCATCCAGAATTTCACAAGGGAGATCAAGGACAAAACATTAAGGAAAGCGGTTATGAATGCGGGATATGCATTGACACAACCCACATTCAAATATTACCGCAATGAGATCCGTTTGTCAAATCTGGAAGCCGGTAGGTGGATCGACAATATTCCGGTGGAAAAATGGACTAGGTCATACGACAATGGCCAAAGATGGGGGAACATGACAACAAATCTTATTGAATTAATGAATGGGGTATTCAAAGGCATATGAAACCTCCTGATCACTGCTTTGGTAAAATCTACGTATTTTAGGATGGCTGCGTTATTTGCCAAAAGAGGTGAAATGTGGAATGCGGTGTTGCAATCTGGACAACTATGGAGTGAAAGTTGCATGAAATACATTAAGGCAGAAAGTGCTAAAGCCAACACTCATATGGTTATACGGTTTGACCGACACAACCACAACTTCATTGTGAAAGAGATAATCGACCACAACGAAGGCCTGCCAAGACAAGAATATAGGGTCATGCTACCTTCTCGTTGGTTCGATTGTGGCAGGTTTCAAGCATTTCGTATGCCTTGCTCTCATGTCATTTCCGCTTGTGCTCATACCCATCAAGACGCGCTGCAACTTCTGTAAAACATTTACAAATCTGAAATGTTGCTCAACGTTTACAACAACAACTTTCCTTTGGTAGCAAAACCAGATTATTGGCCTGCATACGACGACGAAATAGTGTGGCACAATGACCAAATGCGAAGGAACAAGAAGGGTCGTCCCAAAAGTAAGCGCATCACAACAGAAACGGACGATCTTGACAAGTTGGAAAGAAAGTGTGGTTTATGCCGTCAGTTCGGACACAATCGCAAAAATTGTCCGAATCGGGCGTCTGCCTCGACCACATAAAAATTGTAATACATAAAATCTTTACTTAATTATGTTGTAAACATTAGGGTTTTCCATTAACAGATTTTGCTACAATAAATAGCGCACGTACAAGAAAAATTAACGATATTCCGTCTACGAAATTACAACTGTTAACACAATTTCATCTGACCCATGCATCATCAACATTACATCGCTGTCTGTTTTGACTTCCTCCAACCATACATTAGGTCTTCCTGTCGCATGTGAGGTTGTTGTTAGTTTTCGCTGGATCCTTCAAAATTTTTCCCCTTCCGCAATGTCTCCATCTAACCATCGCATCAACTCCCGCTTCAGACGCTCCATGGAGTGAATGTGCCAGAATTTCATTTTCATCGCAGGTTTCGTGGCGGAGAAGATAACGTAACCATCTCTGCTAAAAATCATGGGCGACGTCATGACGCAAATAACAGAGTAAAAAATAAAAATACAGTGCGAGAAAGTGTGCGAAATTTCGGAGAAACGGACGAATTATTTATAAAATAGCATTTTGCCCTAGTTTTGCCCTAGGAGCCAAGTGAGATGGCGCCTCCTCTCACTTTTAAGGAGCATGCGCCATCTCACTTGGCTAAAATTGAAGGGAGGCGCCAAGTGAGATGGCGCCTAGGGAAAATATATGGGTGGAGGCGTCAAGTGAGATGGCTCCTCCTTTGGGGAGTCATCCGAAACATGGTTATTTGCGTAATTTTTTCCGAAACGCGGTTATTTGCGAAATATTATTTTAATACTTGGTTATTGTAAAAAAAAAAAAAATCGATTTTGTTTGGTTTTTGTTAAGGGTTTTAACCTAATGATTAAAAAGGAAAAAAATTAATTGAAGATAAATAAAATTAAACCCAAATTAATTAAGAAAAGAAATTAGGTTAAAAAGTATTTTTTAGGGTTTTTTGTGAAAGGTTTTAAGTTAAATGGTAATAATATGAAAATTAATTAATTAAAAGAAAACCTAAATTCTAAGTTAATTTTAAATAAAAAAGAATAATAATAATTAAACCTAAATCTAAATATTAACTAATTAAGAAAAAAAGAAATTAATTTATTAAGCAAATATTTTTAATCTTTTTGTCTTTATAAATAAAATAAATAAGTGTAAAAAGAAATAAAATATTTTTTGGATTTTTTATTAATAAAAATAATAATAATATTAATAATAAAAAAGTATTAAAAATAAAATAAAAATAAAAATATAAAAAGAAGTCAGGGGGTGAAAATTTAATTGGGGTGATTTTGTAGTAAAAGTTGTTTTAAGTCTGGCCCAATAGGTTTTTTTTTATAAACAGAAACCAAGAAAATAAAAAAGTTAATGGGCTGTGTGATAGGCAGTAAGCTGGGGGTATTGCTTAGAAAAAAAAAGGACAAATCCCAAAGGTGAGGGCCCAAACGCTCTGGATGCAAAACAAATATAAGCAAAAATATGAAAAAATAACAAAACTGACGTTGGGGCTCGAACACGGGTCCTAAAGGTGAAAGGAGTTTGCTTCTACCACTGGGTTGGCTATACATTCGTTAACTAGTATTAAACCATAAATATATATTATAAATCATGTCCATGGCCTGAACTTCATCTTCATCCTCACGCCCAACCAGACAACTTGTATCTTGCTCATTTCTCAATGAAAATTAAAATTGCAAACATGAAAGTTGTTCCATTTTTTCTCACAAATCCAACCATGTAAATAACTAAAGCTATAAATCAAATATGAATGAGAATTTTGTTGGCCTAATTTGAACCCTAAATTTTCCAGAAATTTCAATCTTAAAATTCTCTAAGCTCAATCCATATAAATGAAATCTATGGATATATACAGTTCCAGGGCAATGATATCTACATTTTGTCTTTGAAAATGCAAGCCTAACAATGCCTAAATAATTAGATGAAAAGACAGAAAACTCACCTTGCAGCTGGAGATCGTGTTTTGAGTTAGATCTTGATTCAAGTAGTTGTGATGATCAGGTTAGCTTCCTCAAGTTCCCAGGAAGCTAATGCAATTATTAGCTTGATTAGAGAGTGGTTGAAATGGTCTGGAGAAGTCCACTTGCAATGCTCTATTTTTGGTTATGGAAGATGAAGAAGATGGTGTTACAGTTGGGAAACAAGGATAGGGATGAGTTGTATTTGATGTAAGGAAGCTTTGAAAATTATTTTGAGGGAAAACGCACGATGGAAATATAAGATACAAGTTCAAGGTCAGAACCTGCATAAAAATGGAGTTTGTGTGCAATTTATGGCTAGAGGGTTTTGGGAGAATTTTAAGGCTTGCAAAATCGTGTCTTAAGTTGCATAATAGTGTCTCAATTTATAGGAAAAGGTTTTGAGAGCTTGGGGTGATCAGAAGTACAAGTTCACATGTTATGGCTCTTTGGCTTGTTTTTGAAGCAAGCTTGATACACATTGTCCCAATGCATAGTACAAGGCTATATAGAGTGATTACAAGCTTTAAACATGTTTATCTGACTTTGTATGTTGAGTGTGTGCTGAACAAACAAGTTATAAGCTCAAGACAAGTTGACTTTGTGATTAAAGCAACTTTTCAAGAATGGAATGGTAACTTTGTGCCATAAATGGAAATGCAACTTGGATAATGGCTCAAATGCTTAGAAAATGGATCTATCAGTTGTTTAAACATTCAATTATTGAGTGATTAGAAAGTTTGAAGCCTGCAAAGCAAGATTTGTACAGCATGCTTGAAGATTGGATCAAGTGTTCTTCAAAAATTTCCCTTGCAAAACAAGAATGAAACCCTAACTTCTTTCCTTCGATTATCCTTGCTAAAGTATGATCTCAATTAATTCTTTGACATTTTGGAAATCTTGTAACATCCTCTACAAGCTATATGTTGGACATTTTTTAAGATTCATCTTGGAACTATGTGAAAAATTTCCATGAAGTTAGGTCAAAATCCTGCCTAAACCAGGGTAAAATTTCACAAAGTTTTCGAGTTTCATGAACATGTCTTCTTAAAATCATAATTGGAAATCCATGAATTTCTAGAAAAAGTTGAGTTCTGCAATGTTTTAGATCCCATTGAGATCTACATATTTCATGTTGGATGTTTCCTTTGAATCATCTTGCATCATGGTGTAAATTTGGCTCAAAGTTATGAAAAAAATGTGAATTTCCAACATTTAGAAAAATTTCTAAGTTTAGAAATTTTGACTTTTCAAAATGAAATCTTAAATTTTTTATTTCTTGATGAGCAGGTTTCATATTTTGACATGTTTGGATGAACTGTGATCTTTGACACTTGATTTTGATCAAAAAGTCAAAGTTTGACTTTTCAGTGTATAGTTGACTTTTCATCAGTTGACTGAAATTCATCTGTCAATTAATTAATCTCGAGAGATGTTTTGAGCCATTCCATTAGGACAAAATGAATTATTTGAAACCTTGATATCATAACTTAAACCAATCAATCATTTGCTAGGTCAAATATCAGAAACTGCACCTTCTCAGTCAAAACCCTAATTTTGACCATTTTGCCCTTTTGATGATCTGATCAAATTTCTTGAGGAATTGTGATCCAAGTTTGATCAAATGAGATATATGAGTTCATAATGTTGATATGGATAAAAAAATCATGAATTTTGACAGTAAGTTGACCACCGTTGACTTTTCCCCCAATACAGTTGATATTAGGTCATCTGATCAATTGACTGAGCAAAAATGTGATCCAAGACTTGAAACTTGACATGAGAAATCTTGAGGGTCCAACATGATCCATGAAATTCATATGGGGAATTAAAAATCCATTTGTCCTTGTGGAAACTCAAACCCTAATTCAGTCAACAGTGCTAGAGGGGGTTTCTTGAGTTGATCAAACCTTGTGCAATATTGAACCAAGGGAGATCTTGATAAATGAGAGGTCAAATTTTGGGGTACAACAACTTGGATTGGATCTGATGATTCCTTGGGATTTCGCTGCTTTCACCTCTCCCTTAGCCCCGTACCACCATTTTTTGTAAACCTGGAACTTTGAACAAAAAAACTTCTTCCTAGGCCAACAGAGCCAAGCCCAAAGGTTTTATGAGGTGTGTCCAGACCTGTTGCTGGTCCACACTCCTAGTCTATCCATACACCCCCTGTAGAATTTTCTTAAATTCCTTTTTTAATTGTTCTTTTCATAATTTTTTGGTAATAAAAATAATTGATAAAAAACATTAAAAAATATTATAACTTTAGGATTTTTTTTAGAAATTAATTGAACGTCTTTTTCTATTAACTATTTATTTTCCTTCATGATTTTATTTACCATATTTCATGCTTTTGGTGCAATATTTTGATACTTGTTGCTTGATTTTTATATTTGCTTATATGTTCCTAACATAATTCCTTAGGTGATTTTGGTTCAATTTTAATCTTTGATTAAATTAAACTAATTAGACCTTAGACTATGAAACCAAGCATGGCAACAATTAAGTAAAATTTCCCTGTAATCCAAACTTTAGGACCACCATTGCATGTCAACATTAGGAATATAATTTTCCTTAGATTTTGCTTCTATTTGCATCCATTAAGACTAAAACTTTCCTTTTTAATCAAAACTCCAAAAACACTTAATCATACTTAAACACTTTCCGCAACAACAAAAACACAAACAAATCAAACGTGGCATCTTGCCTTGAGGGTGTAACTCAAAATAGTTTCAAAAGGGTTTATCACCCATAAAAAACACACAACAAACCAAAACTTTTGAGGTGAATTATGAGTGCCCTGATCCTCTATTGCACGAAGGAGGTACGTAGGCACAAAAGTTCGCAACCGCGGCGGACACAATAATAAAAAACTTTTCTTTTTCCTTAAGCAATTCATGCATGAATTCCCTTAGCAAGTAAGCCTTAGATATAACACACCCCTTGATTAGAATAATAAGAGTGGATCTCGTGGAGTACCACGGACGTGAGAGGTGATAATACCTTCCCCTCGCGTAATTAAATTTCGTACCCTTTCTCTTGGTCACAAGACCATCTTATCCATCCTTTTGTAGTTTTCTCGATATTTTCATTTCCTTCGGGATAAATAAAGTTCGATGGTGACTCTGTGTTTTTCCCGGTGTAACAGATGTACATAAGCCCCCAAGCACGAAGCCTGTAAGGGTAAAGTGTTTGATTAATTAAGTCCTATGTCCGAGAGCAACATCCTGAATAATAATTTTTTGGGATGTACATAATCCCCTTAAGTGTGAGGCCTGAGAAGGGAGATGCGCTTTAGAGTGATCCAAGACGTATATCTCATATGTACAAAGCTATTGATCCAGTAATTAACACATATGAGACATGTTTGAACATACTCCTAAATGTCCATGAATGCATGTCTGGATGAGATCTGTCTAGCCAAGCTCTGTTTGCTGTAGGTCTCAGATGTACATAAGCCCCTCAAGCGTGAGGCCTGAAAAAGGTGATACGCTTTAATTTGTTTTTTACTCGGGAGGTAGAGATGACTCTGATCTTGAGAAGGAGGAGATCCTATCTCAGTTTCTTTAAATGTTATTTATCACAGGATCCTGTGGTCGAGCTCTGTTAGCTGACTTGGTAGTTACTTTTTGGTCGAGCTCTATTGACCAACTTGGTAGCTTCTTTGTGGTCGGGGTCTATTGGTCGACTTGGTAGTTTCCTCGTGGTCAGGCCAAGTTGGATGACTTTGTAGTCTCTCCTTCGTCGAGCCATGTCGGATGACTTTATAGTCTCCATGCAATTGAGCTGTATTGGCTGACTTTGTAGTCTCCTTGTGGTCGAGTTATGCTGACCGACTTGGTGATATCCTTACGGTCGAGTCGTGTTGGCCGACTTGGTGATCACTTTATGGTCTATCCTTGCTGGCCTACTTGGTGATCCCTTCGTGGTCGAGTCGTGGTGGTCGACTTGGTAGTTTCCTCGTGGTCGAGCCGTGTTGGCCGACTTTGTAGTCTCTCCTTGGTGAGGCCATGTCAGCCGACTTTGTAGTCTCCATGCAGTAAAGTTGTACTGGCCGACTTTGTAGTCTCATTTCGGTCGAATCGTGCTGACCAACTTGGTGATATCCTCGCGGTCGAGCCGTGTTGGACGACTTGGTGATCTCTTCGTGGTCGAGCCCTATGGGCCTACTTGGTGATTCTATCGTGGTCGATCCTTGGTGGCCGACTTAGTAGTCGCATTGAAGTCGAGCTGTGTTGGTCGACTTAGTAGTCTCCTTGCAGTTGACTCGTGCTAACCGACTTGGTGATATCTTTGCGGTTGAGCCGTGTTGGACGACTTGATGTTCTCTTCGTGGTTGAGCCCTGCAGGCTGACTTGGTAGTCCCTTTGTGGTCGAGCCATGTTGGTCGACTTGGTAGTCTCCTCGCGATCGAGCCGTGTTGGTCGACTTGTAGTCTCCTCGTGATCGAGCCATGTTGATTGAGTTTGTAGTCTCCGAGCAGTCGAGCCATGCTGGCCAACTTTATAGTCTCCTTGTGGTGGAGTCGTGTTGACTGACTTGGTGATAACCTCACGGTCGAGCCGTGTTGGCCAACTTGGTGATCTCTTCGTGGTGGAGACCTACGGGCCGAATTGGTGATCTCTTTGTGGTCAAGCCCAGCGGGCCGACTTGGTGATCCCTTTGTGGTTGATCTATTGGTTGACTTAGTAGTCTCCTCACGGTTAATATATATTCGCCAACTTGTTGATCTCTTCGTGGTCGAGCTCTGCGGACCGACTTGTAGTCTCCATGCGGTCGGGCTCTTATTGGTCGACTTGTAGTCTCCTCGCGGTCGGGCTATTTTTGGTTGACTTGTTAGTTTCCTCTTGGTTCAGAGCATGCTTGGGGGTGACCAGGTTTGAGCCTTCCTGGGGCTGACCTTTAAAGTTTGGTTCAGAGCCCTCTTGGGGTGACCTTTAAAGTTTGGTTCAAAGCTCGCTTGGGGGTGACCTTTAAAGTTTGGTTCAGAGCCCACTTGGGGATTACCAGGTTCAGATCCCGCTTGGGGTTAACCTTTAAAGTTTGGTTCAAAGCCCGCTTGAGGAGACCATGCTCGAACCTGCCTGGGGATGATGACCTTTAAAGTTTAGTTCAGTATCCTTTTGGGGGTGACAAGGTTCAGAGCCCTCCTGGGGGTGACCTTTAAAGTTTAGTTCATAGCCCACTTGAGGGTGACCTTTAAAGTTTGGTTCAGAGCCCGCTTGGGGGTGACCAGGTTCAGAGCCAGCCTAGGGGCGACATTTAAAGTTTGTTTAGAGCCTGCTTGAGAGTGACCTTTAAATTTTGGTTTAGAGCCCGCTTGGGAGAGACTTGGTTCAGAGCCTACCTGGAGGTGACCTTTTAAGTTTGGTTCAGAACCCGCTTGAGGTGACCAGGTTTGAGCCCTCCTTCGGATGACCTTTAAAGTTTGGTTCAGAGTCCGCTTGGGGGTGACCAAGTTCAGAGCCCGCCAGGGGGTGACCTTAAAAGTATGGTTTAAAGCCCGCTTGAGGATGACCTTTAAAGTTTGGTTCATATCCTGCTTGGGGGTGACCAAGTTCAGATCCCTTTTGGGGGTGAGCTTTAAAGTTTGGTTCAGAGTCCGCTTTAGGGTGACCAGGTTCAGAGATCGCCTGGGGGTAATCTTTAAAGTTTGGTCTAGAGTCTGCTTGGGGGTGACCAGGTTCAGAGCTTTCCTGGGGGTGACCTTTAAAGTTTGGTTCAGAGCCCTCTTGGGGGTGACCAAGTTTAGAACTTGCCTGGGGGTGACCTTTTGGTTCTTAATGGAGGTCTTCGACATTCTCGTCCCTTTCTTTTGTTGGAGAGTAATTTTTGTTTGTGCTTTGTACCTATTACACATAAACATAATTTGTTAAATTTGAAATGTTTGTATATCTCTATGGTAGATTCTTTCCTAGATGAGATGAATCGACTTTGTCCTCTGTGATTTCAAAGTTTTCTAATCAGTGTGATATCGTAGTTTCTTTTGTCCATGGTGTGCACCGGCTTCTCCATGAGAATTCATCATCTTTGGTAATATATCGGCCTTTCTGACATCCTACGAATATCCTAGCCAATTTTACAATTTGGAAAGATAGAAGGTGCCTCATTCCCATGCAGGGGAGGTGAGCATCACCCTTTAGTCAAAGCAAGTTTTACAAAGTTCTTTAAAATAGTTACGAACGACAGATATTATAGCTCGCCTTTCAATAAAAAAATCAAAAATAGATATTTGACAATTTTATTTGTCTTTATTGTTGATCCCACATGATAGATTCATGCCTTCAAGATCGTCCTTATCTGTTTGTAGGCTATTTATTTATCTTCTAAGATTGATCTCTTTTCCATTTTGGTGATAGCTCTATTTACTCGGACAATTTTGATGTCCCTCCTGAATCCAATTTACTAGCATTTATAGTAGTAGCCAGTGCAATATTAGCATTTAATCATTTATCATACACACTTCCTTTATTGAAATCATTATTACCTAATATGCATTGCAATTCTAGCATCCCAAGAAACATATATGCATCGAAATCATCATTTAACATATCTTCTCGCGGGCTAGCCCTTCGTGGGCGAGCCCTCTATGGCCGAAACCTTTGTGGGCGAGCCCTATATGGATGAAACCTATGTGGGCGAGCCTTCTGTAGACAAAACCTATGTGGGCGAGCCCTCCATAGATGAACCCTCTATGGGCGAGCCCTCTGTGGACAAACCCTTTGTGGGCGAGTTCTGTATGGACGGACCATTTGTGTTCCACTTACATACTTCTTCCAATTTAATATAATTATTTCTTGCACAAATCATTTTTATTTCGATCACAACCAGCTTATCCATTTTCTCTTATCTCAGGAATTCGTTAGACCCTCTTAATCCTTTCGTCACGGGTCAAATTGCTTCATCATTATACAATGCTAACAAAAATTTAAATGAAATGGGCATCATCTCTACACTGTTATAAAATGATGATTAAAATATAAAAAGAAGAGAATAAGAAAAGGAAACCTTCTCCTATAAACAACGTGTACTTTTTAGGAATGTCAACATATTTTTCTCGGTTAGACAAAAATTATATTCATTGATGAATACAAGGCGTATTAGGAGTGGATCAACGAAGCCTGAGGCTCGGGATAGGAAGGAGATCCTCCGTGGGTGATCCCTTGTGGGCGAGTTGTGCTCTAACTGATTTAGATGTACCTTCAAGGGAAAGCTCTTCTTTAGGTCTTTTGTCTGAGACCAACATTGTAGATGATATTTTTCTGAGATGTACATAAGTCCCTCAATCACGAAGCCTGTAAGGGTGAAGTGTTTGATTACTTAAGTCCTGTGTTTGAGACCAGCATCCCGGATATAAATATTCCTGGGATGTACATATATGGCTTTTTTGACATTACCTTAAATTTTACCGTGAATATATGTGATTTACCCGGGCTTTACTATGAATAATTGTTATTTACTCATGGGAATGCCATGAGAACACATGTTGATGAGATATTTGCACTTCGAATTGTCAAATATATGTTTTGTCAACGCATGGAAGAAGAAGTTAGGGGAAAAAGAGGGTTGAAGGATTATATATAGTGTTCAAAATTTATATTTTTAAAAATTCTTAATTTTTGAGAATTCGAAATTCTAAAATACTTTAAATCATATTATGAACTTTAAAATTTGACTAATATTTTTTAATTTTCGAGAGACTTCTAAGAGAAATGAAATGTAAGACCTGTTTTTTTCTTTAATATTGCAAGGGATAAAATATATTATGTATTTATTGGATGAATTGAATAAATGATGCATTAGTAGATCAAATTGTGTCAATATCCCAAATTTGTGATTTTTTTTAGCAATAACCACATATTGAAGAAAAAAACACAAATAACCATGTTTCGGAAAAATTACGCAAATAATCATGTTTTAGAAAACACTATAATGGAGGCGCCAAGTGAGATGGCACATGCTTTTTAATTTTATGTAGATGCGCCAAGTGAGATGGCGCATAGGTGAAACGTGTTTTCCCTGAGCCATCTCAGATGGCGCCTAAGTTCATTAAACTCCCAAATTGTTTTGCTTTCTATTTTAAATAAGAGACCATAAGTAAATGATATAGCTTAATGCAACTGCGATTTTTCATTAACAAATGAACGATTACATAATGGAAAAAAACCATGCATATTATTTAGTTGTCTCTCAGAACTCCGTAACGATCTGTGGTTCCGCACCCGCGTCCTCGCCTATCTCGTGGTGGATTTCATCGATTTTCCTGTTGCATTTGGGTCGATGGCCCAGTGAAGTCAATGCGTTCAGGATCCATGAAATTTGTCAGATCACTATATCTGGAAGATCTGCTTTGGTATAATCGGTTACCCATGCCCTCAAAATTTGGTCATCTTGGTGGGGGTGGGGTTCTATTGATGGTCTACAACACTGGTCTTCTGAGTAAATGGGGTAAAAAGGAAATGAATCTTGGGATGTTTGGTATTGCGGTTGTTGGATGCTATGGTGATATGGTGGTTGATTGTAAGTTAGGTCGGTTGGGTCATATTCTTTAGGAAAGCCTAGATTTGGGCTAAGGTGAGATGATGAGGGGCCCACATCGGGATGTTCATAGGACTGGATTTATGTGTGGGGCATGTTGGTGTATTGGTATTGAGATTGGGATTGGGGTTGGGTGTGGGGCATATGGATGTATTGATATTGTGGTGGTGATTATGGTTGGGTGTTTGTGGATCTTTATCATCGTGGTGTTTGGTGGAAGGTTTATGTGTGTTGGGTTTATTGTTGGGGATTTGAGGTTTGTTCCCATTGTGTTCATGGGTCGACCAAATACCTCGGGTGAGACACGTGCATTTCTGGGTTCGTAACCGATTTGTACCAAGCAAAATATTGATCCGTGTGTCGCATATTATTCTGGTTGAGGAAAACAGGGAATTGTAAGACATGTTAGTGACGCCTATGCTACATCTTACACCATCTTGGAGAAACATATTTCCAATCAGTAAGACCCCATTGGGCGTCGACCCTTTTGAGATGCCAGGGTGACAAACAAGTTGGATCGCATGGTATCTCTTGATGCATTCTGAACTGCATCTTAACACAGTCGCTATGGTGCATCTCCACACTGTTGAACCGTATGATTGCAGTCTTTACAGTCCAAACTATTGCATCCTCGGGGTTGGGTTCATGCTCCAAACCCAAATATGGTCTCCAGATAAACTGTGAATAAAATTAAATCAGAATACTGAAAATGTAAAAAATATATAATTTAAAAGTAGAAAAGTTTAAAGGTACCACATACATCATCTAGGCCAAGGTGATCCAATAGATTACGATATAGAGCGACATTGAATCTTGGATTCTTTCCGTAATCCATACCTGTTACCCAGTACCTAAAGGAATTGAAAAATAGTTAATTTTATACATTTATTTGGCGAAAGGATGAATAATAAATTATTTAAGTTCTTGACTTTGTTGCATATGGGAAAATGAACGCATTGTTGTTGACGGGGTTTAGGGACTCCATTCTCCACCAACCCCGTGCTTGGAGTAAGAAAGCGCATCCATAAAAGTACATTTCTCTTTTGTTGAGTACATTTCTCTTTTCTTGTTTTTTCGAAGTTCCTAAGCAAACTTAAATACATAAAATTTACATTGTTCCCTGTACTTTCGAGAAATAAAAAGCTTCCAAATAGTATCATCATATAATTTGTAGCCTTAATTATTCTTGCTAGCTCGGACGAATTTTCATTTAATTCAAGAGTAGCATAATGTTTTTTAAGTTCGGTTAGTAATATACCTTGGCCCCTAGCACCACTACCTTCTACCATATCTTTGCCCAACAATTCCTTGCATAGAGAATTGGGTTGTTGAACCGACCCATTCACTGCCTTATCATCGATAGGGAGACCCAATAACATGTACACCTCCTCTAGTGTGACGGTACATTCACCTATTGGTAGATGAAATGTGTGTGTCTCGGGTCTCCACCTTTCCAACATTGCAAGTATAAACTTGGAATCAATCGTGCAGTTTGAGATTTTTATAACATTTCCAAAACTGACATATTCGAGATAGGGCACGATCAACGGGTCCGGAGTAATGTAGTTGTGTAAGCGAATTCTAAATCTTTTTGTATCCTAAATTTAAAATGTAAATAGTGTATGAGTCCATAAGATGACTAATTTAATAATACTTTTATAAAAATATATATTAATATAAAAGAGTTTATAGAAACTTACAAACACCGTGATGTTGTCTCTTGTGCCTCTATGAGAATCGCCCATTGTGAGAAGATCCATATTTGAAATTGTATAAGACAATGAAATAGTTTGTTTTAGAGAGTATGATGATTGGTGATGCAAAACAAGGGTCTCGGGCGCTATATTTATAGGCGAATTCGTATAAGAGTGAATTAATGAGGTGGTTGGTGGTTGCATGCATGCATGATACGTGCCATGCTGGCGCCAAGTCAAATGGCGCCTACATGCATTTTAGAGAGAATGTGTTGTTCAACTTGGCGTGGAACAGGCCTACTTGTAGAGTAGGTGGCAGCATAGGCTCAATGTTGGATGATAGCATAGGGATATTCTTTTATGCATGCATGTAAGGTGATAGGACATGTAGAGATGCACCATCCTAGATGGCACATAAGAACAAAATTGATAGAAGTTTCCATCTCGCTTGGAGAATTAGTGTTGGAAATTTTTGTCTTGTTCAAGTTTAATGAAACCTATTTATCCTACATGCATATATTTTTATCAACACTCAAACACTCAAACAGTCAAATATTCAAACTTTCAAACATTCAAACATTCAAGCTTTCAAAAATTCAAACATTCAAACACCAAACACAATGTCCTCTACACCATAATATGTTATCAGCGCACATTTCAATGGTGAGACGTACATTTGTCCCACCTCTGGTTTTTTATTTAGAGACACTGATAACATCCGATTTTGAAACAGAAAAGAAAATTTCTTGTATTTCAAAAACGATTAGAGGTCAAACTTGGACGAGGTCTAGTGACACACATCTTCTATCAAAATTTAGTTTTTTTACTGAGAACCAAATAATATTTGATAAGGTAGAGGTTCAAGATGACGAGGACCTTTAAAATATATTTTCCAATCATGAGTATTCTGAGTACGACTCGATTGAGTTATACATTGTGTTGCAGGAGCCTCAGTGTCATGACCAACTCAGTCACAAGTGGTTGATCCTCTCAAAGACGAATAAGCAGAAGTAGATGTCGTTGATGAAGAAGAGGAAGATGAAGAGTTAGAGTTTGACAACATGGTCAACAATGATTTGGAAGACGATGCGCTACCTGAAATACCTCTGAATGAAGTCTACACACCACCTTCACACATGAAAAACTTTAACATGGGTGGAGATGAACCCTCATCAGATGTTATTTTCAACATGTATATGCAGTCGGATGAAAATTTAAAAGAGAGAGAAAAATTTCGTAATAGAGAAGATTGTATCTGAGTTATAAAAAAGTTTCACATGAAAAACTCTGTCGATTTTAAGGTAGATCGGGTAAATCCAGAAAGGTACAAGCTCATGTGTCTTCACCCAGATTGTATGTTCAGGCTCATTGCATCATACCGGTTGAGAGGTGATTGTTGGGTTATAGGTTCTATTTCCACCCATACGTGCGTCAATTCCACTCAATCAAAATATCATCATAAACTAAATTATGATCTAATATGTCAAGAAATCCTACCTCTCGTCAACAATGATCTGTCATTGAAGGTGACAACCATAATCTCTCACATCACTACAGTATACAATTATACTTTGTCATACAGAAAGGTGTGGTTAGTCAAGAGCAAGGCAATTGAAAAGGTATATGGAAACTGAGAGGAGTCATACAAAGAACTACTGCGCTACCTGCATGCACTTCAGAAGTATTCTCCTGGAACTTTTTATATAATGGAAACATTTCCTGCGCATGCAACAGACGGTAATTATGTTAACAGAAATGGAATATTCAGTTGACTGTTTTGGGCTTTTCAACCTTGCATCACAGGGTTTACATCCTGCAAACCTATTATACCAATAGATGGAACATGGTTGTACGGGAAATACAAAGGCACGCTACTAATGGCATTTGTACAAGATGGCAACAACAACATTTTCCCAATTACCTTTTCTCTAGTCAAGGGAGAGACTGGTGGTTCTTGGAGTTTCTTTCTTAATAATCTCAGAACACACATGGCTCCACAACCTGATCTCTGTTTGATATCCGACAGACATGCATATATTGAGAGTGCATACAATAATCCTGCAAATGGTTGGCATGACCCTCCTTCTACGCATGTCTACTGCATTATACATATCATACAAAATTTCACGAGGGAGATCAGAGACAAGGCTGTTAGAAAAGCAGTTATGAACGCGGGGTATACATTAACACAACCTTCATTTAAACATTATCCCGAGATCAGATTGTTAAATCTGGATGCAGGTAGGTGGATTGATAATATTCCAGTGGAGAAGTGCACAAGGTCATACAATAATGGAAAACGATGAGGCCACATGACAACAAATCTGATCGAATTAATGAACATTCTATTCAAAGGAATACGAAACCTCCCAGTAACCGCTTTGGTGAAATCAACATATTTTAGGATGGCTTTGTTGTTTGCAAAAAGAGGTGAAATGTGGAATGCGGTCTTACAATCGGGACAACTATGGAGTGAAAGCTGCATGAAATATATTAAGATAGAAAGTGTTAAAGCCAACACCCATCCTGTTATAAGGTTCGACCGATATAGCCACAACTTTATTGTTAAAGAGACAATCGACCATGATGAGGGGCTCCCAAGACAAGAGTATAGGGTTATACTACCATCTCATTGGTGCGATTATGGAAAGTTTCAAGCCTTTCATATGTCTTGCTCTAATGTCATTACGACATGTGCATATACTCATCAAGATGCATTACTACTTCTATCTCCCATTTACAAGTCTGAAGCCTTGCTCGACGTACACAACAATGGCTTTCCAATGGTAGCGAAACCCGATTATTAGCCTGCATACAACGGGGAAATAGTATGGCACAACGATCAAATGCGAAGGAATAAAAAGGGTCTTCCCATAAGCAAGCGTATCACAACTGAAATGGACTCTCATGACAAGCTAGAAAGAAAGTGTGGTTTACATCGTCAGGTCGGACACAATCAAAAAAATTGTCCCACTCGGGCTACAAGCTCAACAACATAAAAATTGTATGCAAACCATCTTCACTTTTTTAAGTTCTATTTGTAACTTTTTTCATTAAGAGAATTTGTTACAATAAACCATACGCAAACTACAAATAAAAACACGATAAAATATCTAAGAAATTACAAACGTCAAAACAATTTCATCTGAGCCATGCATCATCACCATTACGTCTCTGTCTGTTTTGACTTCCTCCAACCAAGATTGAGGTCTTCCAGTTGCAAGGGAGGTGGCTGTTCTTCTTCTATGGATCCTTCTAATTTGTTCCCCAACCTTGATCTCTCCCTCTAGCCAACGCATCAACTCTCTCTTCAGACGCTCCATGGAGTGAATGTGCCAAAATTTCATTTTCATCGGAGGTTTGGTGGGGGAGAAAATAACGTATCCTTCTCTGGTGAAAATCATGGGAGATGTCATGATGCAAATAACAGAGAGAAAATAAGAAGAGAATGTCATAAAATGTGATGAATGGTGGAGAAATAGGTGTTTTATTTATAGAAAACACAAATGTACGTAGTAGCCATCTCATATGGCGCCTCCTTCCCTTTTTATAGAGCATGCACCATCTCACATGGCTAAAACAAAGTGCATGCTCCATGTGAGATGGCGTATAAGAGAAAAAGCTTATTGTATGCGCCAAGTGAGATGGCGCCTCTATTGTAGTGTTTTCTGAAACATGGTTATTTGCGTAATTTTTTCCAAAACATGGTTATTTGTGTATTTTTTTCAATACTTGGTTATTGCTAAAAGAATTCCAAATTTGTCTTCTTTATTTCTACAGTTAAAAAGATTTTCAACATTGGTTTTTATAATATTCTTTGGTTCAACTTTACTAACATTTTAACAATAATTTATTTCGCTCATTTAAAATATATAATAGTTCATTTCAAATTATTTGTATTTTAAATAGTAAATACTTTCATTAATGTTTTTGTTTTCATTATTGTTTCTAAGATACTTTCATTTTACTTTTATTTTTTATTATTAGAGAGGATGACATGTGTAATGTATTAATTAGTTAGATCTTAAACTTTTGAAAAATTCTAATTTGGTTATGTTCCATCATGATGCACCGCCCCATATATTGTTACATTACAACCTGGTTTTTTTTCTTCCCATTCGCATATTTTTGTTTCAATTTACTTTTGATTTATTATTTATGTCTAGATTAAATTACATTTTAGATTACTGGGTATGATACGGTGGTAGAACCGACTATTATATTGATTTTGCATTTGTGTTCGCAAATGTTGCAGTAAGCAAGAGTCGCCACCGACTTTTCTTTTATCCAAATTAAGGAAAGGGTGAAAAGAACAGAAAAAGACCTTTTTGAGAATTTTTTGAGTAAGGGGGTAGATTATGGAAAGGGAAGGTATTAGAACCCTTTCCATCTGCAGTTTTCTACGGGCTCTTATATGCTAGCTCATATTTTGAAAATTGCTTGTGCTTTGTGTGTTTTAAAAAAAAAAATTTGAAATGTCTTAGTGCGGCGATTCGCTTTGTGATAACTCTTGTATCAGTCCTCAAGAGTGTTGACAAAGCAAATGTTTTTGAAAGTTGTTTTTGAAATGTGTAAGTGTGAAAGTTTGTTTAGCTTGAGCAAGCATCTAACATCTATCTACTTGCACTCGAAAAGGTAGTTATTTTCCTCTTATCCTTTAGATAGTGTTATCTTACTATTAGTGAGTAGGTAGCCCTATCGTTGGATGTTTTGAGGGACATTCGAAGGGACGATACGGTCATGAAGGCAACTTGGCAAGGAATTTTAGTAACTGTCCTAAAGTTCTAATATCACTTTTAGCCGAGGCAACATCGAGAGGGTCATCGAGGGACTTGTGATCTTTCAAACTAGAGGACAGCCACTAAAACTTCTCACGTTTCGAGAATTGTGACCGTTTTCCGAAGGAAACCGAAGTGGGGTACCCTAGAGGTGTATATGTGCATGGTGTGTTATGTTCAGTTATTTTAGTCCTGCACATTTAGGTTTGCTAGTGTTTTAATTTTCAGTTTTTCCATGCAATTCTAATTACTAACAGTGGTATATACAGTAATTTAAAGTGCAGAAATGTAAAATGCGGGAATGTAAATCCTACGCTATACAGTGTTTCGGGGAAGGGGTATTTACATGTTCAAATGGGAGGTGTGATCGGTGGATCTGGAACTGACTGTTTTTTAATGCTGGATCGCGAAATGTCGCGGAAGCAAGAGTCGCCACCGTCTTTTATTTTCTCCAAATGGAAAGGACAAAAGCACAGAAAAATTCCTTATAGAGATTGCTCTCGGTTCGGGAGGTAGGTTATAGAAAGGGAAGGTGTTAGCACCCTTTCTATCCATGGTTATCCATGGGCTCTTAGATACTTGCTCAATGTGTTTTCAAAATTGTTTGCTTGCTTTTCAATGTGGGTTTAAAAGTTTCTTTGAAAAATTTCAGTTCGACTCGTACGTCAGAGTGTTTGAAAAGTTTGTTTTGAAAGCTTTTGAAAATGTGTTGGTGTGAAAAGTCTTTTTGAGTTTGTTTTTGAGATTAGAGCAAGTATCCTTGAGAACCTACCTACCCTAAGGAATTCGTCTGTGTAAGAGTCCTTTAAAGTAGTGCCATCCCACCATTGAGAGGTAGGTAGCACCACCGTTGGAGGTGTTCGGGTCAATTCGAGTTTTAGGGACGTGGTGATCACCGGAGCAATAGGAAGACACCTTAGAAGCTACCCTCATGCCAGGTTCCCGGATCATGAGGACTTACTAAGACGTCCTCTACTCGACGATCACCTTTCGAAAGGCAACAGTGAGGCGTACCCTAGGGGTGGTGTGTGCGAATGGTGTGTCATGTTTCAGTTATTTGTCTTGTCATGTTTGTTGTGATCTACGCTTGATTTTAATTAAGGGCATTCATTCTTGCATGCATATTTAACAGTTATAAGTTGCGGGAAAATAAATCTAAGGCTATTACAAATGGCGCGGGTCCACATCGCCAAAATTAAACCGGACCCGACTTGACGAAAAATAAAGAAAGCAATAAATGGAAGTGCGAGAAATTTAAATTACAATGCTTTGGGAGAGATACAAAATTATAATAGATGACATAAAATAAATGTGCAAATAATTAGAACAATGGGCGTTGGACCCTTCTTGCAAAATATTTAAAGTTAATGAGAATTAAAATTAAAATTAAATGTTTTTTTTGGTATTTTACGTTTTTTATGATTTAACAAGAAAAAAAAGTTAATTGAAATTAAATCAAAAGGCAAACCCTAGTTCTAATGTTTTTTAAGTTTATTATGAAAATGTTGAATTTTTGACCTAATTTAAACCTAAGTTAATTTATATGCAAAATTCAATTTATGGAAATAAACAAAATAATAATATTATGATAAAAAAAAGGAAATAAAAAGAATTAACAATTAAAACCTAAATTCTACATTTTTTATATTTTTTAGGAAAAGAATTAAAGTTAAAACCTATTTTACTAAATTTATTTACATGTTAATTATTTACAAGAAAATAAATAAAATAAATATTTTTATTGTTTTTTATCCTTTTTCTGAATTTTAATGTTTTTTATGTTTTTGTGAAAATAAATTAATTAAATTACACAATCAAGAAAACAAAATAATAATAAAATATAAGAAAAATAAAAAGGAGGGCAAACCAGGGTGGGGTGTAGTCCCATTATGGAGGTGCAGGCCTGGAATTTTGGCCCATTAAGCCTTGAACTTGTTGACTTTTTTTGGATCATGTGTGATGCATCTGACCAGGTGTAGCGTATCCCTCAAATCTAAGCCTTTAGTTTGATCTCCAGGGGGACGTGTCAAGGCTTGGTCCGGGGTATATGGTGCGTCTTCATTCCAGCATTGCATGGGATTTATTTGTGAAAAATAATATTGAGGTTTTACACAGACCTGGGACTCGAACCCAGGTCTTAGACAATGCAAGCTTAACACCTGTGCCACTGAAGCAGTTCAACGCGTTTGTAATATAATTAACAAATAAACAATATAATATAAAAACGAAGCATGAGTGGATTAGCGCGCGAGAATTTGAATTGGCCTATCCCCACGTGACACGCTATCATCGTCTTCGTGTATTTTTCTTTTTTCCTGAAAACATAAGCATACAGCAACGGTTTTAGAAACGTTGTCTTAGGCCAGTTTACAAAAATAGCGATTAGCTCGTTTCTCAACATAAATTAGGCGTGAGGACGCATTCTTCTTCGTCTCCATGCCCTGAATACAACCATGGTGTTGAGAACGTCCAATTTTGCCGTACCTGGAAACCCCTAATTCCAAAACTGAAAAACCCTAATGCTCGTTAATGGTGAAATCACATGTATTGCACAAAAACGAAATTCATTGGCATGGTTAGCATCAGAACAAAACAACAGTCATGAATCAACAAATAAAACTTAAGAAAGATGCTTAAATCATGATGCACGACTCCAAGTTTCCATCTGTACGGTTTTGAGTCATTATACCAATTCTTCGCGTTTTGGTTGATGTTAGGGATTGGCACACGTTCAGAGATTGTCAAGGAAGCTATTGAACCAAGTTTGGAGCCTTGAATCGACCTCTAGAATGCTTTTCAGTTTTGAACTTTTTTCAAGAATTTTCAAGTTTGTAATGTCAATTGCTGCGCAGTATGGAGTCCTCTAGGATTAGGTTTTGAATCATGCTTATGTATTGAAGCTATTAGGTCAAAAAAATTGAATAAAATCCATGGCCATAATAGTTTTTGAATATTTGATTTCAATGATCTTTTCATATCTTTTTTTCATGGTTTTTGTGTCAATTAGGATCAATTTGCTCCAAATCTTTCCCCATTGGGATCTGCACGAATTATAGAGCCTAAAATGTGTACAAAAAGATTCATTAGGTCAAGTTAGATATTTTCTATATATTTAAATAATTTAATTGAATTAATATTAATATAAATTCAAATAAATAATTAAAAAATGAGAAAATACTTCCCTTTGGGCCTAATGGTCGTGCATAGGCTTGGCATGAAGAAACTTGGAAGAAAAATGGGCCCATTAGCAAATTTAGGCCTTTTGAAGTAATGTTAACTTTCAAAAATTTCCAAAAATTTCCCAACTTCCACAAGGCATAACTTGGTCAATTTTTAAGCTTTTCACATGTTCTTGGACATTTTGGAAAGGTCTTTGAGTCCTTTAACCAATGCCTTTGGTCCCATGTCATTTTGATTTACCAATCTCAAGTTATGGCCTTTGACTTAAAGTCCCTTTTTGTTGACTTTTGAAAATGACCTATAATGTTGAAATTGATAACTTTTTGTGAGAGCATTTCTTGGACTTGGAATATGAAGATGAGTTGTAGGAAATGTCTTTCTCTTCAAAATGAGCTTTGGATGGAAATTTTCTGATAATCCATGTGAAAGTTATGCCCTGGTCAATTTCAGTTGACTTTTTCAGCTGTCCAAATATAGCAACTTTTGCATCTTTGATGATTTCTGAGCCAAATTTTGAGAATCATGATCAAGCATTGATCAAATAATGTTTGTGGCTTCAAAATGATATGTTGACCAAAAATTTGAACTTTTGACTGTCAAATGACCATTTTGCCCCTACAGTTGACTGTAGTGCAATTTAGGGTTTTGACTGTGCAATTTTGAGCTGAATGCCTTGAAACTTGATATGAGGATATTTGACCATCTTTGTAGGCATATGATACTTGATTGGGCCTTTGAAAACTTCCTTTCTTTGATCAGAACACAAACCCTAGTTTTGACTGTATAGGAGACAATTAAACTGCACAACCCTTGGGGAATTTTGTGACTTTGACTTGACAAATCTTGGAGAATATGGGAGGGCAAATTTTGGGGTGCAACAGTTGCCCCTGTTCAATCTTCTTAGACCTGAGGATGCAGATTGACTGACGTGCCTTTCGTAATCCGAAGGTGGAAGATGATTGAACACTAAAGTGCCCAGAAATTTGCGCTCACATAGTAGCAGTGATGATGGGGGAATGGGCTTATAGATGCCATTTGGAGATTGCTGGATAGGATGATGGGCTTATAGATGCCATCGGGATGTTGATCGCGTAGGAGATTCCTTAGCGAGAACCTGCATACATGCAAAAGAAAACTGAGTACCTGACACGTTGCAGGAGCTGATTTTAGATGCTTAGTATAGATATGTCCTGACTGGTTACAGGAGCTGAGTCTGGAGCTTCAAACGCTGATGAATGAACCAGGTATGGTTACTGCCTTAGCATAAATGGTAAGAGAACCTTGGGTGATTTTAATTTCAACAACGCTCGTTGAGAAAATCTTGGCGGGAATTACCATCTTTGCAATATCGGGAAGAAAACCATAAGCTATTATAATCTGAAATGAATGATCACCTCACACTCATCGTCGGAGAGGGAAACATAAAAAAAGGAATTACTACCTCACACACCGTTGGAGAGGGAATCATAAGAGAATATCACCTCACGCTCATCGTCGGGGAGGGAAACATCTGAAAAGGGGATTACTACCTCACACACCGTCGGAGAGGGAACCATAGGAGAATATCACTTCATACTCATCGTCAGAGAGGGGACCATAAGAGAATATCGCCTCACACTCATCGTCGGAGAGGGGAACATCAAGAAAGGGATTACTACCTCACACACCGTTGGAGAGGGAACCATAGGGAGAATATCACCTCACACTCATCGTCAGAGAGGGAAACATCTAAAAAAGGGGATTACTACCTCACACACCGTTGGAGAGGGAACCATATGGAGAATATCACCTCACACTCATCGTCGGAGAGGGAAACATCTAAAAAGGACTTCTGGAAGCAGTATCAGAACGTCACCATATCTGGTTTACATCTGAAACTATATCTGGAAGGAAATCTGGAAGCAGTATCAGAACGTCACCATCGCTGGGTTTACATCTGAAACTATATCTAAAAGGAATCCTGGAAGCAGTATCAGAACGTCACCATCGCTGGGTTTACATCTGAAACTATATCTAGAAGGGAATCTGGAAGCAGCATCAGAACGTCACCATCGCTGGGTTTACATCTGAAACTATATCGAGAAGGAATTCTGGAAGCAGTATCAGAACGTCACCATCGCTGGGTTTACATCTGAAACTATATCTAGAAGGAAATCTGGAAGCAGTATCAGAACGTCACCATCGTTGGGCTTACATCTGAAACTATATCTAGAAGGAATTCTGGAAGCAGTATCAGAACGTCACCATCGCTGGGCTTACATCTGAAACTATATCTAGAATGAATTGCGATTAGTTGATAGTAGTCATTTTTGTATTGATCTTTTTCCTGAAAAGGCGAGATATAATTGGATGCAAAATCATGATGCATGAACTGTATGTCTTCAAAATCAATGAGATTCGGGTAGTATGATGCATATGCATGCTATAATGATGTATGTGACGTTTTATGAATGTATGTTTGTCTAAGAAAATAAATCCTTGACGGGTGCCGGGAAGTCGTATCCTGGGCTGATGTTGAAGAATAGTTGCAAGAATTCCAATAGACGAAGATAACTCCATTGGGGAATAAACTTGGCGAATGGAGGATTCTGCGGGGAGAAAAAGATATTCTAGCGACCATGCTGGGAAGAAATACTCTGTAGGGAGGTGCTTTTGGCTGAATTGTTGAGGATGACTCGCTGAGGATACCTTGCTGTATTGGAAGTATGAATGGACTTCGCTGGGGATGAGAAGATTCTGTCGACGACGCTCTTTTCGTGGCTTTTGGCTGAGGATAACCCAGTTATATCCTGTTAAGGAAATAACTCTTTAAATCAAGCCGGACGACGCGTTCGTGCCTTGCGAGGGGTAAGCTTCCAGAATTTACTGGGGAACTGGATTGGATTCTCTGGGGAAGTTTTGAACTGCGTTGGCTATGTTCTTCAACGGAGTTTATCCTGATACCTTGGAGGACAGAACAATCAGATTGCTTAGACCATTCTTTATTGCCCCTGTTTCTATGGGGGAGGCACTTGTGGGGTGCTGATAGTTGTTGAGGGTCAAACCTTCTTCTGGTAGGCAGATGATAAGATGACGGGACATAGTCGTACGCTTTGATCCCTAACTTTTGTCTGGACCGCCCTTTCGGGTTTTCAGTCCACCGGGATACCCATTTTTGCCCAAGCCGCCTTTTCAGGTTTTCGACTTGCCGGGTGTACAGATTTTTTTCATTTCATCCCTTCATTTTGCCCGAACCCTTTCGGTCCGCCGGGAAGCCCTTATTTTTGCCTAGGTATGTCGACCTAGCGGGTCTTTGGTTTTGCGTAGTATTTTTCGACTATGTCCACGCTCTTAGAATGTAGGGAGTTGCCCCTGTTAGAAATGTTTTGCCATGCCACCAGAAGATGTTTGATCAGGCAAGATTCGTTGTTGGAGTGCCCCAAGTGACTTAGGCGGAGATTTGCCCCAGGCTATTTGGCCTTTGAATCTTGACTGGATTGCCCCAGATAATGGACCATGGTCATGTCTGCCCCTTGATTGGAGATACTCTTGTTCATTAGACTTTCGTCATGCGAATTTCTATGCTGTTCAAACAAAAAGTCATATGCAAACAAAGTTATGTTAAAAATGCAAAGCTTATGTCTGTCTCAAAGATTTTGAAAATGCATTCTTTTTTCATAAAACAAGTGAATGTTTGTAAAACGTGATGTCAACTCCGTATTTACCGTAGGCCTTAAGGAGTCAGGATACCTTTCGTGACAGTATGCTTTCGAGCTAACCCATGCTTCAGCTAGGACTTTTGAGGGTTATAACGTGGCCTGGTTCACGGTTTAAGAAACAAAGGATAAAGGCTCAAATTATTTGTACCCACCCGCTCTTCGTGATGTTCTCCAAACCTAAACTCAGTTGATCGTGCGTTAGATCTTGCTTGAGTCTTTGCTTTGATGTTCCAATAATGGTTCAGATGTTGATGATTTCTTTTGAATAGGCAGTCATTTTTTTTTAGTTGAGGGTTTGTGAGACCCCTTTCTTGATTTTGTTATCCCTTTCTTTTTTTGCCTGAACTGTTTCCTTTTTTGGAATTACAGTCAGCGGGATGCCCCAGTTTTGTAAGTCTCCTTCATGGGTTTTGACTTAATGGGTTTTTCATTTTTGAGATAATGACTGCCTGTCCTTGTGATTTATTCAGAACCATCACTGTCTTTTGTTTTGTAAGGACTCCTTTGGTGCCCTTCGTTATGCACTTGGATCAACTGAGAGAACTACCCTGCCCCAGGTTATGATAAAGGGTTTTAAATTTCGAAAAGAAAAACTCCTACTTCTTTGGCTCAGAGGGGTTGACGAGGGATTATCATCCTTATAACTCCAGTGTTTAGGGATTGAAACAATGCCTGTACCTCATCAGCGGGGTCTGTTTAAAAGCATACTGTAATGATCGCGGTATCGTTTTCGTCATCCTCCCTTAAGAGGCTCAGAATTATTAACCAAGAGTTGATCATCAGAAAAATATGAAAAGAATTTTGAATATAATGAAAATAATTGTATTAATTTCCAAAACAGACATATGCGATGTATTAATAGAATAAAAGAGTTTGCTATGACATTAATTGTTTGTATAAGCAAAGAAAAGTACAACTCAAAATATTCAAATAAACAAAAGGCTTCAATGATTGGGCAACGGAGCAGCGACTATGTTCGGAGTCTCTGGCACTTCAAACTGAATCTCTCCAGCGTCGATCATATCTTGGATCTTGTTCTTGAGAGGCCAGCAGTTGTCCGTAGTATGCCCCGGGCTATCTGAATGATATGCGCACCTATCGTTGGGATGATAGTTGGGTGCCGAAGTGTTCGGATTCCGGAGAGGAGCCCTTAAGGTGATCAGCCCTGCCTTCAACAGTTGTTGCAGTGCTTGATCCATCGACATGTTGAGTTTGGTATACTGCCGTTTCTCCTTTCGCGGCTGCCCCTGTCCTTGTTGAGTAGGTCCGGGATTGGAGATCTGGATTGCCCCTGCCTCATGACGGCTCTTTTTACCGTGCACAGCATTGGATTCTTTCTTTCCATGATGAGGCTTCTTATCAGAAGGTACAGCCTCTTGAATTTTCCCAGACCGGATGCCAGCTTCTATTCGCTCTCCAGTCAAGATAAGATCTGTGAATCCAGCAGACGAATTCCCAATCAGGTGGTTATAAAATGGACCAGACAAGGTCCCCAAGAACATGTCCACAAGTTCCCGATCAGTCAGAGGTGGTTGTACCCTTCCAGCGAGATCCCTCCATTTCTGCGCATATTCTTTAAAACCTTCACTTGACCCTAACGACATACCCTGGAGTTGGGTACGCGTAGGAGCAAGGTCGGCATTATATTGATACTGCTTATAGAAAGCAGTAGCCAACTCCTCCCAGTTACGAACTTTGGTCCCATCCAGCTGATAGAACCATTCGAGATGAGTCCCTGAAAGACTCTCCTGGAAGAAGTGGATCCATAAATTCTTGTCCACCGTGTATGGTTGAATCTTCCGAACATAGGACCTTAGATGCAGCTTGGGACAAGACGCCCCGTCATACTTAGTGAAGGATGGTGCTTTGAACTTCCGAGGGATAACCACACCAGTTGACAAACCCAGATCTCCGAAATCCAGCCCAGGTACCTGTTGAACCTCCATAGCTTTCATTCTGTCCTCCAGTTGCTTATATCTGTCATCAGCAGGAGGGTACTGCTCTTCATCAAAATCTGTCTCGTTGTCGGAGACCACTGGACTGGGAACCTCTCTTTCATGATGACTGCTCTTTCCCACAGATGGGGTTGTCCTCTCAGTTTCAGTCTGCGGTGTATTCCCAGATCTGCGCCTAGGGCTGAACAGGACAGTCCTCTTCTTCTTCCTGTCCTTCTTCAAGAGCAAAGCCTTCAGATCTTGCTGCCCTTGGGTCAAATTCATTATCAGCTCTTGGAACTGGGCGTTCTGAGCCTGGAGATCCTTGATAGTCTGCTCGGCTGATGATTCAGGATTCATGGCGATCGGCTGAAATAAACAGCGCGGAAGGGTAAGCAACCTGTCAAGGGATACCTGCAATGCAATGAGATGTATGATGTGCATGCAATGTTTTCAAGGACCTCGCGGGGTAAACAGAGAAACTTTGTTAGCTTTTGGAACCGGTGGCTTGACTGAAGGCACTGCATATTGTTGAGAGTCCTTCTTCAAGGGTCAAAGGCTCACCATATCCAGTGGGTCATAGCCCCTGACAACCTTGGCTAGAGGAAAATAAATCCTCTTTGCCCCTTGCTGGATGTTTGATTCATCATGACCTGCATCACAAGCCTTTGAGATCCTTGAAATGGGTTAGGATGTATGCGGGATGCATGCAATGGTATGATGTCATGCTATGCATGGGGTGATGTAGGTAAACCCTGTTATGAGTCCCAATTAAGGACTATAAACAGACCCTGCAAGAAATTCAGTATACTTTGTTATGAGTCCCAATTAAGGACTATAAACAAAACCTGCGAGAGATCTAGTAAACCCTGTTATGAGTCCCAGTTAAGGACTATAAACAACACCTGCAAGAAATTTGGTAAACCCTGTCATGAGTCCTAGTTAAGGACTATAAACAAGACCTGCAAGAAATTTGGTAAACCCTGTCATGAGTCCTAGTTAAGGACTATAAACAAGACCTGCAAGAAATTTGGTAAACCCTGTCATGAGTCCTAGTTAAGGACTATAAACAAGACCTGCAAGAAATTAGGTAAACCCTGTCATGAGTCCTAGTTAAGGACTATAAACAAGACCTGCAAGAAACAAGTGTCAGGTAACAAGTACGCAAGTAGGCAAGTACAAGGGCACACAAGTCACACAAGAGAGCCCTTAGAGTTTAAGGCCAGCATGAGGTCTGGGTAGTACCCTCTTGAAGTTGGTGGGTTCAACCTGTCCTAATCAAAGTAACCGGGTTCTAAGGTTCCCAATATCACGGGATTGCTTTCATTGTTCATCGTTTCGATTTAGCCACTGAACTGGCGACCGAAATATTCCAGGAAAGCAACCCTCAATTGAGTGTAGTATCGAGTATCAACCAACCTCGGACTGCACCAAAGTCAGTTATCTCACTACCCTAAAGAGGCCAAGATAGTTCAATTAAGGTTCCTAAGGTCTGTTGATGCTTCACGACACCACGCGGAGGCCCCGTACTCTCCTTGACTGAACTCAAGGGTTACCGGTACACACCAAAGTGCCACATCAACGTAGCAGACTGTTTCAACCATGTCGGTATACCCCGCACAGTTCCCTTACAGCCTTGTTGCTACTTTCTATGAAAGGTATCCCCCAGATCCGGGTTAGGATCTATAGAACTCCCAAGCAACCCACAATTTAAAGCACACAAGGAAAACAATTGAAAACATAGTTATAAGCTAGCCCTAAGGTACACCTCACTTTTAAGTTGGTCTCCCCAGCAGAGTCGCCAGTTCTGTGATCGGTGGATCTGGAACTGACTGTTTTTTAATGCTGGATCGCGAAATGTCGCGGAAGCAAGAGTCGCCACCGTCTTTTATTTTCTCCAAATGGAAAGGACAAAAGCACAGAAAAATTCCTTATAGAGATTGCTCTCGGTTCGGGAGGTAGGTTATAGAAAGGGAAGGTGTTAGCACCCTTTCTATCCATGGTTATCCATGGGCTCTTAGATACTTGCTCAATGTGTTTTCAAAATTGTTTGCTTGCTTTTCAATGTGGGTTTAAAAGTTTCTTTGAAAAATTTCAGTTCGACTCGTACGTCAGAGTGTTTAAAAAGTTTGTTTTGAAAGCTTTTGAAAATGTGTTGGTGTGAAAAGTCTTTTTGAGTTTGTTTTTGAGATTAGAGCAAGTATCCTTGAGAACCTACCTACCCTAAGGAATTTGTCTGTGTAAGAGTCCTTTAAAGTAGTGCCATCCCACCATTGAGAGGTAGGTAGCACCACCGTTGGAGGTGTTCGGGTCAATTCGAGTTTTAGGGACGTGGTGATCACCGGAGCAATAGGAAGACACCTTAGAAGCTACCCTCATGCCAGGTTCCCGGATCATGAGGACTTACTAAGACGTCCTCTACTCGACGATCACCTTTCGAAAGGCAACAGTGAGGCGTACCCTAGGGGTGGTGTGTGCGAATGGTGTGTCATGTTTCAGTTATTTGTCTTGTCATGTTTGTTGTGATCTACGCTTGATTTTAATTAAGGCCATTCATTCTTGCATGCATATTTAACAGTTATAAGTTGCGGGAAAATAAATCTAAGGCTATTACAAATGGCGCGGGTCCACATCGCCAAAATTAAACCGGACCCGACTTGACGAAAAATAAAGAAAGCAATAAATGGAAGTGCGAGAAATTTAAATTACAATGCTTTGGGAGAGATACAAAATTATAATAAATGACATAAAATAAATGTGCAAATAATTAGAACAATGGGCGTTGGACCCTTCTTGCAAAATATTTAAAGTTAATGAGAATTAAAATTAAAATTAAATGTTTTTTTTGGTATTTTACGTTTTTTATGATTTAACAAGAAAAAAAAGTTAATTGAAATTAAATCAAAAGGCAAACCCTAGTTCTAATGTTTTTTAAGTTTATTATGAAAATGTTGAATTTTTGACCTAATTTAAACCTAAGTTAATTTATATGCAAAATTCAATTTATGGAAATAAACAAAATAATAATATTATGATAAAAAAAAGGAAATAAAAAGAATTAACAATTAAAACCTAAATTCTACATTTTTTATATTTTTTAGGAAAAGAATTAAAGTTAAAACCTATTTTACTAAATTTATTTACATGTTAATTATTTACAAGAAAATAAATAAAATAAATATTTTTATTGTTTTTTATCCTTTTTCTGAATTTTAATGTTTTTTATGTTTTTGTGAAAATAAATTAATTAAATTACACAATCAAGAAAACAAAATAATAATAAAATATAAGAAAAATAAAAAGGAGGGCAAACCAGGGTAGGGTGTAGTCCCATTATGGAGGTGCAGGCCTGGAATTTTGGCCCATTAAGCCTTGAACTTGTTGACTTTTTTTGGATCATGTGTGATGCATCTGACCAGGTGTAGCGTATCCCTCAAATCTAAGCCTTTAGTTTGATCTCCAGGGGGACGTGTCAAGGCTTGGTCCGGGGTATATGGTGCGTCTTCATTCCAGCATTGCATGGGATTTATTTGTGAAAAATAATATTGAGGTTTTACACAGACCTGGGACTCGAACCCAGGTCTTAGACAATGCAAGCTTAACACCTGTGCCACTGAAGCAGTTCAACGCGTTTGTAATATAATTAACAAATAAACAATATAATATAAAAACGAAGCATGAGTGGATTAGCGCGCGAGAATTTGAATTGGCCTATCCCCACGTGACACGCTATCATCGTCTTCGTGTATTTTTCTTTTTTCCTGAAAACATAAGCATACAGCAACGGTTTTAGAAACGTTGTCTTAGGCCAGTTTACAAAAATAGCGATTAGCTCGTTTCTCAACATAAATTAGGCGCGAGGACGCATTCTTCTTCGTCTCCATGCCCTGAATACAACCATGGTGTTGAGAACGTCCAATTTTGCCGTACCTGGAAACCCCTAATTCCAAAACTGAAAAACCCTAATGCTCGTTAATGGTGAAATCACATGTATTGCACAAAAACGAAATTCATTGGCATGGTTAGCATCAGAACAAAACAACAGTCATGAATCAACAAATAAAACTTAAGAAAGATGCTTAAATCATGATGCACGACTCCAAGTTTCCATCTGTACGGTTTTGAGTCATTATACCAATTCTTCGCGTTTTGGTTGATGTTAGGGATTGGCACACGTTCAGAGATTGTCAAGGAAGCTATTGAACCAAGTTTGGAGCCTTGAATCGACCTCTAGAATGCTTTTCAGTTTTGAACTTTTTTCAAGAATTTTCAAGTTTGTAATGTCAATTGCTGCGCAGTATGGAGTCCTCTAGGATTAGGTTTTGAATCATGCTTATGTATTGAAGCTATTAGGTCAAAAAAATTGAATAAAATCCATGGCCATAATAGTTTTTGAATATTTGATTTCAATGATCTTTTCATATCTTTTTTTCATGGTTTTTGTGTCAATTAGGATCAATTTGCTCCAAATCTTTCCCCATTGGGATCTGCACGAATTATAGAGCCTAAAATGTGTACAAAAAGATTCATTAGGTCAAGTTAGATATTTTCTATATATTTAAATAATTTAATTGAATTAATATTAATATAAATTCAAATAAATAATTAAAAAATGAGAAAATACTTCCCTTTGGGCCTAATGGTCGTGCATAGGCTTGGCATGAAGAAACTTGGAAGAAAAATGGGCCCATTAGCAAATTTAGGCCTTTTGAAGTAATGTTAACTTTCAAAAATTTCCAAAAATTTCCCAACTTCCACAAGGCATAACTTGGTCAATTTTTAAGCTTTTCACATGTTCTTGGACATTTTGGAAAGGTCTTTGAGTCCTTTAACCAATGCCTTTGGTCCCATGTCATTTTGATTTACCAATCTCAAGTTATGGCCTTTGACTTAAAGTCCCTTTTTGTTGACTTTTGAAAATGACCTATAATGTTGAAATTGATAACTTTTTGTGAGAGCATTTCTTGGACTTGGAATATGAAGATGAGTTGTAGGAAATGTCTTTCTCTTCAAAATGAGCTTTGGATGGAAATTTTCTGATAATCCATGTGAAAGTTATGCCCTGGTCAATTTCAGTTGACTTTTTCAACTGTCCAAATATAGCAACTTTTGCATCTTTGATGATTTCTGAGCCAAATTTTGAGAATCATGATCAAGCATTGATCAAATAATGTTTGTGGATTCAAAATGATATGTTGACCAAAAATTTGAACTTTTGACTGTCAAATGACCATTTTGCCCCTACAGTTGACTGTAGTGCAATTTAGGGTTTTGACTGTGCAATTTTGAGCTGAATGCCTTGAAACTTGATATGAGGATATTTGACCATCTTTGTAGGCATATGAGACTTGATTGGGCCTTTGAAAACTTCCTTTCTTTGATCAGAACACAAACCCTAGTTTTGACTGTATAGGAGACAGTTAAACTGCACAACCCTTGGGGAATTTTGTGACTTTGACTTGACAAATCTTGGAGAATATGGGAGGGCAAATTTTGGGGTGCAACAGGAGGGAAATAAAGAAAGCCATAAAATCCTATTTTAATCTATTACATACTGTCAGCAAATACATTATTATAAAAAAGGCGAAAGTAAAATAATGCACGCAAAATAAAGAAACGTCTAAGAAATCCTAAGAATTAAGCTAAGTAAACCTAAAGAAATATTTTTTTGTTAATGTCTTTATTAAAAAATTACTTAAAATTTAAGTGAGAAAAATATGATCCTAATTAATTAAATAAAAGAAATATGATTGTTAATTGATAAAACTAATTCTACTATTTTTTGGGTTTTTATTAAGAAAATATTTGAATGAAATAAATCTAAGTCTAATTGATTTTTAATTAATAAAAATAATGTCAAAATAATTAAATTAATTAATTTACAAAATTAAGATTAATTTAAGAAAACCTAAGTCTATTTAATGTTTTTATTTTATTTTATGCTTTGTTAAAAAAATGATTAAAGAAATAAATAATAAGACAAATAAAAATAAAAATAAAAACAAATTGGGCCTGAAGATAATTAGTAAATAGGGGGGGTGCTTGGAATTTTTGTCAGACCCAAAGCCTGAGTCCAATGTCCCAATAATGATCCAGTAGGCACCACCCTTGGAGTTGCAGGGTAGAAATGCACCTCAGGATGGTCAGATTTCTTTGCATCATATTAGAAGGCTCAAACATGAAGGTATATGGTGAACGCTTATGGGTGCAACGCACTGAATCCTGCAAAGCAATGTTAGAAAATATAAATTGTTGGACCTGGGATTCGAACCCAAGCACTCTCCTTCATACATGTGCGCCTTTACCAATTGAGCTGCTTTACAATTCGTGTGTTATAACCAAATAATTACATTATATGTTAAATAAAGTCAAATATATCTGAAAACAAAAAGAACACGCGTGGATTTGAATTGGCCAATGGGAAAGAAACAGGTATTGCGTCGGATTCAACAAGTCAATGGTGCCGAAGAAGACCTCCGGTCATCTTCTCAGGGAAACCAAAATTTGTACCTGAAATAAAATGCAATTTAAATCAAAACCAAGGGTCCTATCTTATGTAAAATCTTGTCCTGGTTTTGAATCTGGCCTTAGATTGGCCTAAAAGTGACTGTATCGCCCAGATCGAAGTTCAACAGTTTTAAGACCTTATCAATGGTAATTTTCCATTTAAGCATCAAAGCACACACGCTTTGCGTCAAACCTGTCATATGAATCATCCTGAGCACGAAGTAAACATAAAAATGCATTATTATATCATAATATTAGAGATGCGAATTTGAAAATTTTACCAAAAGGGTGGTTCTGGTTTGGCACTTATGGACTTGTGATAGCTTGAATGAGGGTTGGGAATGAATCCTGGGAACTTCAGGAGGAGGATGGCACACTTGATTTGGGTGAATGATGGCTGGAAATTCAGTTTTGAATTTCACCACTTTTAGAATTTTTGCAACTTTCGTGTGGTCTCTAGGCTATATCTGTCCATGAGGCTTGCAAATGCCACCTTTATATAGAGCCGATGGAGGGGACAAGGCAAGAGGGATATAAGCATGCTCAATAATATTCTTTAAGAGCCATAAACGGATATTTGAAACTTGGCCAAAGGTATGGAATTCTTGTCTCTTTTTTGAATTTGAATGAATGTGGACATAAATGGCTTTCGAATGCCTTCAGTCCCTACCCTTTGATTGAACCTCTTGTATATCCTTCGAATGGGTCTTTTGAATGTCTTTTGAATAGTCCATATGTATGCCTTGTGCCCTCTTCAAATGGGCCACCAAGGTGTGTCCTTCGAATGACTCAAGCCTCGTCATTGGGGCCTCTTCGATTAAGCCCCTACTCAGCTAGCTGCTTGATTCAAACAACTCAAATAAAGACTTGAATTTGGCTAATTGAAAACTTTCTTTGTCACCACCATCGAGTGCTATTGCACAAGAGGCCTGGGCTTGGCCACATGTAGGTCCAAGACCCATCAAAAAGCAAACTTGTTTTCAATAATCATGGGTCCTTCAAATTGACCAATGAATGCTTCTTCGAAGGGACCACATGAATGTGCCTTCGAAGGGGCTATCATGCATGTTGAAGTTTGTACAGTTGTTTCAAAGGGGACCATTTCCCAGTTGAAGCTGGCACAAAGGCAGCTCATGCCTTGTGGATGCTAGCATGAGGCAGGTCAAAGCAAGCGTAAAAGAGGTCATTGCCTAGGAGAAGCTGGCACAAAGGTAGCCAATGCCTTGTGGGTCGAAGGAAGCTTTTTTCCTAGTGGATCAAAGACAAATCTGAAATAATCTTGGACTTGTATGTTGATGGCAAGCTGAAGAGGGGGTCTGTGCCTTATGTGTTGAAGGCAAGCGCAGAGAAGGCCCTGCTGGAATGATACTTGTGGACCAAAGCTTGCTCAAATGGGTCTTTTAGATGTCCAACCGAAGCTTGTCTGCAGGGGACTACTAATTTGTGAATCGAAGCAGGCATGGAGGCAGTTCTTGCCTTGTGAATCAAAGGCAAGCCTGAAGCAACCAATGTGCAGTCGAAGTCTTGTGATTTGAACTTGATCGAAGGGGGTCCAACACCCAGTCGAAGCTTGTGAATCAGGCTTGCGTCAAAGGAAGCTCAGTGCCCAATCGAAGTTTGTTCATATGCCAATCAAAGTACCCTATTCAGATGCCAATTGAAGGACATTACTGAATTACCAATCGAAAGAAACTTTGCTAACATTAAAAAAATTCATTTTCTTTAGGCAAGTGTTTGTAACCATCCATATAAGAGAAAAACCTTTGGAAACATGAGAGGGAATATTTTGGGGTACAACACTGGGCCTTGAGTGTTTGGGGCCTGCTAGTGTAAATTTCTAATTCACACCCGTTAGTTCTTCTTAATCTATTTATTTGTAGTTTGATTTTATTTAGTTAATTATTTTAGATTAGTTAAGTTATTGTTAGAGAAAATTAGAAAATACAAAACAATAAAGATATAAAATACAAAGAAATCAAACTTTTTTATCTAATTAATGTTAATATTTTTGCAAATAAAAGGATTTCACATCCTCAAGTAATTAATAGGTCTACTTAACGCCTTACCAATTAATTATTCAAGTCAAAACATTTAAAATTCACTAACCAATCAAATTAATTTCTTCTCCCCGTATGACTTAATTCTAATAAGGAAGATGTTGTACCCCAAAATTTTCCCTCCCATATTCTTCAAGAAATTGCCAAGTCATGCTTCAAAATTCCCCAAGGGTTGCACAGTTCAAGGGCCTCCTAAACAGTCAAAATTAGGGTTTTGGTTCTGATCAAGAAAATGAAGTTTCCAAGGGTCCAATCAAGTCCCACATGCCTATAAACATGGTCAAGCATCCTCATACAAAGTTTCAAGACTTTCAGCACAAAATTGCACAGTCAAAACCCTAATTGCACTACAGTCAACTGTAGGGGCAAAATGGTCATTTGACAGTCAAAAGTTCAAATTTTTGGTCAACATCTCATTTTGAAGCCACAAACATCATTTGATCAATGCTTGATCATGATTCTCAAAGCTTGGCTCAAAAATCATCAATATGCAAAAGTTTCCTTATTTGGACAGTTGAAAAAGTCAATTGTAAATTGACCAGGGCATAACTTTCACATGGATTATCAGAAAAATTCCATCCAAAGCCCATTTTGAAGAGAAAGACATTTCCTACAACTCCTCTTCATACTTCAAGTCCAAGAAATGCTCTCACAAAAAGTTATCAATTTCAACATTATAGGTCATTTTCAAAAATCAACAAAAAGGGACTTTAAGTCAAAGGCCATAACTTGAGATTGGTAAATCAAATTGACATGGGACCAAAGGCATTGGTTAGAGGACTCAAATAACTTTCCAAAATGTCTAAGAACATGAGCAAAGCTTAAAAATTGAGCAAGTTATGCCTTGTGGAAGTTGGGAAATTTTTGGATATTTTGAAAAGTCAACATTGCTTCAAATGACCTAAAATTGCTAATGGGCCTCTTTTTCTTCCACAATTCATCATCCAAGGCATGTGCACGACCACTTGGCCCAAAGGGAAGTTTTTCTTCATTTTTATTTATTTATTTGGATTTTTATTATTAATAATTCATTTAAATTAATTAAAATGCATGAAAAATATTAAACCTAATGTTTCAAATCTTTTTATGCATATAATATCTCCAAGATTTTGTGTAAGTCAGATTAGGAAAGAATTGAAGCTAATTGGACATGATTTGGTAGCAAAAGCATGTGAAAAAGATTTGAAAATCATGGTTTAAAAATCAAATATCATATTCATCAATGCATGGATTTTGATCAAGTTTCTTAACCTAAAACACTCACACATAAGTACAGAAGGAAACCCTCGTGCTCACTGACTGAAAAAACTGCACAACCAAGCCATACAAAAACTCAAGAAACTCATATATTCTAAAAATTCGATTTTGGTTTTACAGGTGAATTCAAGGTGTAAAAGTTGTTCAAACACCTTCCTTGAGGGTCATAGAACGTTTTCCAATCATTCACTAAGTCCCATACTCAAGAGAATACGAAATCACCATTGAAATTGGTGAGAAAAATTCCAAAATCGTTTTCCATCATTCATGCATTTTTAACATGTTTCATTGTTGTTTTTGTGTTTAGAATGATGTTTGCAAGCTAACTGCATAATTTGATTGGAGTTTCATGCTAAAACGAAGAATCCACCATGTGAGCATATTAGGGTTTCGTGAAAATTGATTTAGGGGTTTCCAAACCTTGAACAATTGGCACATGGGACCTAGGCTATCCAACTCAGCGCTCTTAGACGAACACAAAATGACCCTCGCGCCTAATTTCTAATGCCAGGATTCCTAATCGCTATTTTCTGGAATGCTATATTCTGGAACGGTTCAAAAATCGTTGCTTATGGTTCTGTGTTTCGGGGAACGTAGGAGAAGAAGATGAGGTGGCCATCAACGATTGGATCGTTTAAACTTTCGCGCGCAAAGAGCACTAACGCGTTTGTTTTATTTTATAATGATTGTTTATTAGTTAATATACAGAAAACGCGTTTGGATCAACTGGCAGGCTTAAGCATTGGTAATGTTCAGGACCTGGGTTCGAGCCCCAGGTCCTCACTCTTTCCCTATTATTTTTCAACTAACGTTCCTATGCAGCGTCAACACTAAAGCACGCCATGCACTCACGCTACCAAACGTCCACGCGTCCCACTGGATTCAATCAAGGGCCAGGATCTGAAGAATATGGTAAACTCAAGTCAACGCTTGGGCACGCTAGTGGGAAAGTCAGCCAGGCCAAAGGTCATTGGGCTCAAATTACTGGACTTCACCCTCCAAATTAGGGACAACACCCCCCTCAGGCTTGCAATATTTTTTTTTTCATCCTTTTTTTTATTTCAATTATTATTCTTTTTATTAATTAATTTAATATTTTCATAATATATAAAAAACACCAAAAAATCAAAAAAAGATAAAAAATAATAAATATTTTTATTTTAGTATTTTTGTAAATAAATTGCATTAATTCACTTAGTTTTAATTTAGGGTTTAATCTTAACATTTTTTTTCAATAAAAACCTAAAATTGGTAGAATTAGGGTTTATAATAATTTTTATCCCTTTTTCTTTTCTTTCATAATAATTAAATATTTAATATTATTTACTTTTATAAATTAAAATTGCATGTAAAATAATTAGGTTTAATTTTAGGTTAAAGTTTAATACTTCCTTAACAAATAAAAAATTTAGAATTAGGGTTAGTTTCTCAATTCCAACGTTAATTCAAATCGCGCATTTATTTTCTTTTCGTATAATTTTTATGTACCTCTCCCAAAGCCGTGTAATTAATTTCTCGCACTTTACTTTTCTTTAATTCTTTATTTTTTCTGTCAAATCGGGTTCTGGAAATTTTGGCGATGTGGACCCGCGCCTTTTGTAATAGCTTAGAACTTTACTTTTCTCGCACTTTTAAATGTTAATCAAGGCATGCAAGAATGAATGATAAAAATAAAAACAAACGTGTAGATCACCTATACCATGACAAGACAAAAAATAAACGAATCTGACACACAAATCACACACCACCCCTAGGGTACGCCTCACTGTTGCCTTGCCTCGAAAGGTGATCGTCGAGTAGAGGATGTCTTAGTAAGTCCTCATGATCCGGGAACCTGGCATGAGGGTAGCTTCTAAGGTGTCTTCCCATTGCTCCGGTGATCACCATGTCCCGAACCTCGAATTGACCCGAACACCTCCAACGGTGGTGCTACCTACCTCTCAATGGTGGGATGGCACTACTTTAAAGGACATTTACACAGACGAATTCCTTAGGGTAGGTAGACGACTCTAGATACTTGCTCTAATTTCAAAAACAAATCAAAAATACTTTTCACACCAACACATTTTCAAAAAGCTTTCGAAAGCAACTTTTCAAACACTCTTGAGGACCGATACAAGAGTCGAACTGGAATTTTCAAAGAAACTTTTTAAAAACCCACATTGAAAAGCAAACAAACCATTTTGAAAACACAAATGAGCAAGTATCTAAGAGCCCATGGATAACCATGGATAGAAAGGGTGCTAACACCTTCCCTTTCTATAACCTACCTCCCGAACCGAGAGCAATCTCTTTAAGGAATTTTTCTGTGCTTTTGTCCTTTCCATTTGGAGAAAATAAAAGACGGTGGCAACTCTTGCTTCCGCGACATTTCGCGAACCAGCGTTAAACAGTCAGTTCCAGATCCATCGATCACAGAACTGGCGACTCTGCTGGGGAAAAACTTAAAGTGAGGTGTACCTTAGGGTTAGTTCATAACTGTGTTTTCAATTGTATTGCTTTGCTTGCTTTATTATTGTGGGTTGCATCGGAGTTACATAGATCCTAACCCGGATCTGGGGATACCCTGTTAGGTAGCATAAGCTGTGAGGGACCTGTCCGGCGTAGACCGACATGGGTGAAGCAGTGGCTACGTTGGTGTGGCACCTTGGTCTGTACCGATATCCCTTGTGTTGCAACGAGGAGAATATGGGTCTTCCAAGGAGTCATTAAGCACCAACGGACCTTAGATCCTTAAATGACCCAACTTGGCCATTAGAACAGTAGCAGTATGCTACGCCCATTGAGGCTAAACTCTCGTGATGGTTCTGGCCGCAAGAAAAGATTGCGATGCTGGAGTTATGACCGATTGAGGGTAGTCAATGATATTGGGATCCTCTAAGAACCCGGTTACTTTGATAGGACAGGTATGAACCAACAAACTGAAAGAGGGTAGTACCTAGACCTCATGTTGGCCTAAACTTTAGGGGCTTGCCTTGTGTGACTTGTGTGTCTTACCATGTTTGCCTTTGTATCTATTTGTGGTGTGCTTTATCATAACATCATAACATCATGAGCATTGCATGCATCCTGCATAAGGAATGACCATTTCAAAGACAAGAGGGTTTCACCTTTGCTCTATTTTGTAGGACATCATGATGCCTGTGCGAAGGAATACTATCCGGTTCAACTTTGTTCACTCACCTGAGTTGCTTGAAGAGTTGGTTAGCAGAATTCCAAATACCACTTCCTTCATTCAGAGGCATGGTTCTCTTCTCAGTTTAGTCACTGCAAAGCGGGATCAACAGTTGATGAGTGTTCTGACCCAGTTCTATGACCCTCTGTACCAGTGCTTCACCTTTCAAGACTTCCAGCTGGTCCCTACCCTGGAAGAGTTCTCTGATTTTCTTGGTATCCCTATCTTGGATCAGACTCCCTTTACTGGTTGGGAAAAGACCCTCAGGCTTGAGGATGTTGCTGCAGCTCTTCCCTTGACACATCAGGAGGTAATGGACAACTGGGTAACTAGAAGCGGAGTTAAGGGCTTCTTGGCCAAGTTTCTGATTGGCAAAGCTAACAGTTTCTGGAATGACCTGGACTTTAGGGCATATGAAGACATCTTGGCTCTCTTAATCTATGGGTTAGTCCTGTTTCCTAATCCTGATAACTTCATTAATGTCACTGCCATAAGGATCTTTATGTCTCAGAATCCGGTGCCCACTCTCTTGGGTGACATCTTGCAATAACTTCATGCTCGTACTACCCGAAGACGAGGAACCCTATGGTGTTGTATCCCTTTGTTGGTGAGGTGGTTTATTTCGCACCTCCCCAAGTTCGTACTGAAGAATCAAGAAGGAAGAGGTTGGGCTCATAGGTTAATGTCTCTCACCGACAAGGACATCAGTTGGACTTTCAGAGGCTTAGATGAGATAGTTGTTATTGATCGATGCGGAGAATACCCTAATGTTCCTCTGATTGGTACCCAAGGAGGAATCTCTTACAATCCATGTCTAGCGCTCCGTCAGTTTGGAAGATCCAGAAGAGCAGGTCCCCATGAGATGTTGGTGCCTCACATCAGTTTTGAGTTTCAAGTGGATAGTGACGAGCTGCGTCGTAGGTTCATCAAGGCTTGGGACAAAGTTCATAAAGCTGACCCACAAGAGTTAGGGCCAAAGACTTCTTTACCTATGGAAGCCTACTACAAATGGGTTCGCATCCGCGCTCAGAAGTTAGGTATGCCGTATGAAGCCGTCAGACCCGTCATTCTTGAGTGTCCTGACAAAGATGGTGTTCCTCCAACTGTCCTTCCTCCTCAGATACCTACTGATTATGAGACATTGAAGAGATCTTGGTCGCAACTGCGAGAAGAACGGGATTCTTACCGGGAAAAGTTCAACGAGCAGGAATTAAAGATCCAGAAGCTGACAAAGCAGTTGGATAATGAGCGAGCTCTGAATTCCTACATCCGTACTGAGAAGAGGAGACCATGGGATCAATAAGGAGCTCCGGATGTTCTTTTACAGTTTTATTTCCCTTTTCAGTATTTCCTTTCATGTAACGCCTAAGGGCAACCTGTTGAATAATTTCAGTTTCAAAGTTGAATCTAATGAAGTGTGTTCCTTTTTGTTTACAAAGTTGATTCCCGATTGTCTTTGAAAACATAAATCATACGCATTCCATTCATCATGTGCATAGCAGGTTTTCTTCTTTTCAGGTTGCTTACCGTACTTCGCTGTTTATTTCAGCATCATGAATCCTGACTCATCATCAACTGAAACATCCATCAAAGCTCTTCAGGCGCAGAATGCGCAATTTCAGGAATTAATCAAGGGTTTGGCTCAAGGCCAAGAAGAGCTGAAGGCTCTGCTCCTGAAGAAGGAGAAGAATAAGAAGAGAAGAACTGTTCTGTTTAGCTCGGGCCGAAGGTTTGGCAATACTCTGCAGAATGAAGAGGCTGGTTCTTCTATTGGCAAGAGTACTCCTCAAGCAGAAAAAGGTCCTAGTCCGGTAGTCTCTGAAAACGAGACTGATTTTGATGAAGAGCAGTACCCTCCTGCAGAAGACAGATACAAGCAACTGGAGGATAGGTTGAATGCTATGGAGATCCAACAGGTACCTGGGCTGGATTTCGGAGATCTGGGTTTGTCTACTGGTGTGATTATTCCTCATAAGTTCAAAGCACCATCTTTCACTAAGTACGACGGGGCGTCTTGTCCCAAGCTACATCTCAGGTCCTATGTTCGGAAGATTCAACCGTACTCCGCGGATAAGAATTTGTGGATCCACTTCTTCCAGGAGAGTCTTTCAGGGACTCATCTCGAATGGTTCTATCAACTGGATGGGACCAAGGTTTGTAACTGGGAGGAGTTGGCTACTGCTTTCTATAAGCAGTATCAATATAATGCCGACCTTGCCCCTACACGTACCCAACTCCAGGGTATGTCGTTAGGTTCAAGTGAAGGTTTTAAGGAGTACGCTCAGAAGTGGAGGGATCTGGCTGGCAGAGTGCAGCCTCCGTTGACTGACCGGGAGCTAGTAGACATGTTCTTGGGGACCCTATCTGGGCCATTTTTCAACCATCTTATTGGGAATTCTTCTGCTGGGTTCACCGATCTTATTCTGATTGGAGAGAGAATTGAGGCTGGGTTGAAGTCTGGTAATATTTCGAAGGGTGCATCGTCTAGTTCTGAGAAGAAACCCTTCAAAAAAGAGGCCAGTGTGGTGTATGGGCCTAGAAGGCAAGACAAACCAGAGCGCCGCCAATCCGTCAACGCGTTGGTGATTGCAAAGCCTGCCGCCGCTCCTCGGCAAGCTAACCAACCAAGGGCTGAGAGACCCCGGAGAGAGTTCACCTGTTTGAGTATGACCTTGTCACAAATCTTGCCACAGCTGCTCTCAACCAACTTAGTGACCGTCAGAGAGGCTCCGAAGTTTGCAAATACTACATCCCCTAAGTACAATCCAAATGCCCGTTGTGCTTATCACTCCGATAGCCCGGGGCATGCCACTGATGACTGCTGGGCATTAAGGAATAAGGTGCAAGACCTTATCGACGCGAAAGAGATACAGTTTGAAGCGCCTGAGAGGCCGAATGTGGTTACTGCTCCTATGCCCCAGCATGGAGTAAATGCTGTTGACGAAGATGTTTACGCTGTTTCTGTGGATGATCTAGCTACTCCTTTGAAGACCGTCAAGAGGAACCTACTGATGGCCGGTTTATTTCCGGGTTGCAGTGAGGGTTGCCTGTTCTGTGCTGTTTCCCTATCTGGTTGTCCCTTGCTGAAGTTAGGCATCCAAAGCCTAATGGATAGCAAGGAGATTCTGTTTAAGAAGGCTGCTGTTCAGTGGGTTCCGGTAGAAGAAGTTTCTGTGGTTACCATCTTCAATAATCCAATCAAGGCTCTCCCGAAGAAGCCTGTTCAAATCATGACTGTTGCACCTGTGGTTATTACGGTTCCGGGGCCTCTCCCCTACGTATCTGATAAAGCTGTCCCCTGGCACTATGGGGCAGATGTGTATGTGAATGGGATCAAACAAGAATTCAATACTGGCGCCAGTATCTGTGATATCACTGGACCAACCAAGGTTACCCGCAATGCCAGGCTCTTCTCGCCTGACATTGCACCACCCGCTACTCGAAGACCCCTCCTTATAACACCTACAAGTGTACCTGTTCCTATTGCTGATCAAGTTGTTTCCCCTGCTGCCGAGTCGTCTAATGCTCGGGGCAAAGGGGTTGAAGTTGAGCCTGCCCAGATGGAGGCACCAATACCTATAACTGCTGAAGCCTCCCAACAAGAAATGGAGGAGATTCTAAAGATAATAAAGAAGAGTGACTTCAATGTTGTGGAGCAGTTGGGGCATACGCCCTCCAAGATCTCCATGCTCTCCTTATTGCTGTGCTCTGAGGCCCATGCTAAGGCCTTGATCTCATTTCTCAAGACGGCCCATGTGCCACAGGAGACATCTGCAGTCCAGTTCACTGACTGCGTAGCAAATCTGACAGCAGACAATGGCTTGGGTTTCTCAGATGCTGACCTGACTGCAAAAGGAAGAGACCACAATGATGCTCTGCATGTCTCTATTGAATGCAGGGGCACTACTCTGGCACATGTATTGGTGGATACTGGTTCTTCCTTGAATGTTCTACCAAAGAAGGCTTTAGACCGTTTTGATTGTGAAGGCCTGGAATTAAAACCCAGCAATATCATCGTCAGGGCCTTTGACGGTTCAAAAAGGATGGTTCATGGAGAGGTTGATATTCCTATTCGCGTGGGCTCTCAGGTGTTTGACTCTACTTTTTATGTGATGGATATCCGTCCATCGTACTCTTGTCTACTGGGTCGACCTTGGATCCATAAAGCTGGGGCAGTGACCTCTACCTTGCACCAGAAGCTGAAGTACCCCGTCAGAGGGAAGATCGTCACTGTGCAGGGAGAGGAGGAGTATATGGTAAGCCATCTGAATTCCTTCAGATGCATTGAGATGGACGGGGAGTTTATTGAAACCCCCTTTCAGCATTTCGAGGAGGTGCTTCCAATTTCAGCAGCAGTAGAAACAGCAGTCGAAGAGGATGTTCCCTTGAAGATGGCTTCCCTGAAGGATGCCCGGGCTGCGGTTCAAAAAGGTGAAGGTGCTAACTGGGGCAGGCTTCCCGACTTTACACAGAAAACTGACAAGTTTGGGCTGGGTTTTACTGCAGAGGGTCAGAAAGCTATGCGGAAGGCGAAGACCGGAAGACCTCCTGTGCTCATCACAAATCCAGGAGTGAATGCTGTTGGGGAGGACAATGAAGTGGATGAAGCAGAATTCAATAGCTGGATCTATCCGACGACTGAAGGCGGATTGACCAATTGGATTGTCAAAGACCATACTCCTGTTACTTTTGTTACGCAGTAATAAACTTCTTTGTTTTGTTATTTGTAATAAACAATAAATAAACTCTACGGCCCGGTGTCTTACCCGAGGCACCGTGGTTTCATTTGTGAGGGCATATAAATTGTCATTTCATATATCATAAATGAAAATCTTGGACGTTTTCTCGCATTGCAAATCTTATGCTCCTTTTCTATCTTTCTTTCCTTTACATATTTTTCAAAACAGCTGTATTTACACACACACTCACTCATACAGGTTTCAATCCACTCTGGATCTCACTGGTAACGACTCTGCTACTGCCAGTTATGACTTCGAAAATCCGATCAACTTAGCCGAAGACGAAGGTGAAGATGATTGCGAAGTGCCTGGAGAGCTTGCAAGACTGTTACTTCAGGAAGAGAGGGCAATTCAACCCCATGAAGAGCCAGTGGAAACAATAAACCTGGGTATTGAGGCAGACATGAAAGAGGTAAAGATTGGTGCCAACCTAGAGCTCAGCGTGAAGCAACGGTTGACTCAGATGCTGCATGATTATATGGAGATCTTTGCCTGGTCCTACGAAGACATGCCCGGGTTGGATACCGATATTGTGGTCCATCACTTGCCAACTAAGGAAGATTGCCCTCCGGTTAAGCAAAAGGTCTGTCGTATGCGTCCAGAGATGTCTGAGAAGATTAAGGCCGAGGTTATGAAACAGTTTGATGCCGGGTTTCTTGCAGTGACTTCTTACCCTTAGTGGGTTGCTAATGTGGTGCCGGTACCTAAGAAGGACGGTAAGGTCAGAATGTGTGTCGACTATAGGGATCTGAACAGGGCCAGCCCCAAAGATGACTTCCCTTTACCTCACATTGATGTCCTTGTTGACAATACAGCTCAGCATAAGGTGTTCTCTTTCATGGATGGCTTTTCAGGTTACAATCAGATCAAGATGGCCCCTGAAGACATGGAAAAGACTACTTTTGTTACTCAGTGGGGCACCTTCTGCTACAAGGTCATGCCTTTTGGACTAAAGAACACTGGGGCAACCTACCAACGTGCCATGGTCGCTTTATTTCATGACATGATCCATCATGAGATAGAAGTGTATGTTGACGACATGATCGCAAGGTCCCAAACTGAGGAAGAGCACCTAGATCATCTGCAGAAGTTGTTTGACCGGTTGAAACTGTACAAGCTGAGATTGAACCCGAACAAATGCACCTTCGGGGTAAGATCTGGGAAGTTGCTAGGCTTTGTTGTAAGTGACAAGGGCATTCAAGTGGACCCTGCTAAGGTCAAAGCTATTCAAGAGATGCCAGTTCCCAAGACAGAGAAGGAAGTCAGAGGCTTTTTAGGACGCCTGAATTACATTGCTCGCTTCATCTCACACCTGACTGCTACCTGTGAACCAATCTTCAAGCTGCTGAAGAAAGATCAGGTAGTACGTTGGAATGATGAATGTCAGGATGCTTTTGACAAAATCAAAGAGTATCTCCAAGAACCACCTATCCTTATGCCACCGGTTGAAGGGAGACCTCTGATACTATACCTGACAGTACTTGACAACTCAATGGGGTGTGTGCTGGGGCAGCATGACGAGTCTGGTCGAAAAGAGCATGCCATTTATTACCTTAGCAAAAAGTTTACCGACTGTGAGACCCGATACTCACTGCTCGAGAAAACTTGTTGCGCTTTGGTATGGGCTGCTCGCCGGCTGAGACAGTATATGCTGACTCACACTACCTTGTTGATCTCAAAGATGGATCCTATAAAGTACATATTCGAAAAGCCTGCTCTGTCTGGGAGAATTGCAAGATGGCAAATGATCTTGACGGAATACGACATTCAGTACACGACCCAGAAAGCCATCAAGGGAAGTGTATTGGCAGACCACTTGGCACATCAGGCCGTAGACGACTATCAGTCAATGAACTTCGAGTTTCCGGATGAAAGCATCATGATTGTGACTGATTGTGAAGTACCTGGACCGGATGAAGGACCTGAGGAAGGATCCCGATGGTCTATGCACTTTGACGGAGCCTCCAATGCTTTGGGTAACGGTATTGGCGCCATAATCATATCCCCCCAAGGCACTCATACTCCACTCACTGCCCGGCTATGTTTCAACTGTACCAACAACATGGCAGAGTATGAGGCGTGCATCATGGGTCTTCAAGCTGCGATCGACCTAAGGATTAAGTTTCTGAGTGTCTTCGGAGATTCCGCTTTCGTGATCAATCAGATCAAAGGAGAGTGGGATACGAAACATCCGAATCTTATCCCTTACAGAGAATGTGTGTTGACCCTGATCCCCCACTTCACAGAGATAACATTTGAACACTTTCCGAGAGAAGAGAATCAGTTGGCGGACGCGTTAGCTACAATGTCTTCTATGTTCAAAGTTAAATGGGATAATGAGGCTCCCCGGATCATCATTTGGAAACTAGACGAACCGGCATACTGTTGCGATCTCGAGACTGAATTGGTGACTGAGAAGCCTTGGTACCATGAGGTGAAGAGATATTTGGAAGCTCAGGAATACCCTAAAGGTGCATCCGTCAACGATAAGAAGTTCTTGAGAAGATTCGCAGCAAAGTTCTTCCTTAGCAATGGCATCTTATACAAGCGAAACCATGATTCAACCTTACTGCGTTGTGTGGATAAGACTGAAGCAGAAAGGATCATGGAAGAGCTACATGAAGGGACCTTTGGTACACATTCCAGTGGACACACTATGGCTAAAAAGATCCTTCGGGCAGGGTATTACTGGTCCACAATGGAAGCTGACTGTTACCAACATTCCAGGACATGCCATAAGTGCCAGATTTATGCAGACAAGGTGCATGTTCCTCCAGTTCCCCTGAATGTTCTGACTGCGCCTTGGCCGTTTGCAATGTGGGGCATAGACATGATCGGTGAGATTAAACCTACGGCATCTAATGGGCACCGCTTCATCCTAGTGGCGATTGATTATTTTACAAAATGGGTCGAAGCAGCATCTTATGCTACGGTAACCAAGACTGTTGTGGCACGGTTCATTCGGCATAATCTGATCTGTCGGTACGGCGTCCCAGAAAGAATTATTACAGACAACGGTACCAATCTGAATAACAAGATGATCACTGAGCTCTGCGAGCAGTTCAAGATACAGCACCATAATTCTTCTCCTTACAGACCGAAGATGAATGGGGCTGTAGAAGCAGCAAATAAGAACATCAAGAAAATCGTGCAGAAGATGACAGTGACTTATAAAGATTGGCACGAGATGTTACCATTCGCTCTACATGGGTACCGTACCTCAGCTAGGACGTCAACCAGGGAAACTCCTTTCTCTTTGGTTTATGGTATGGAGGCAGTCTTACCGATTGAAGTGCAAATACCCTCTCTCCGGATAATGAAAGATGCAAATCTGAACGAGGATGATTGGATCCAGACACGACTTGATCAGCTCAACCTTATTGATAAAAAGAGACTTGCTGCTATCTGTCATGGTCAGACGTATCAGAAACGGATGATCAGGGCATTTAACAAAAAGGTCAGACCACAGGAATATCAAGTTGGGGATCTGGTAATCAAGCGAATCATCCTTCCTCAGAGTGATCCAAGGGGCAAATGGACCCCTACGTACGAAGGGCCATTTGTGGTTAAACATGTGTTCTCAGGAGGAGCCATGATTCTAACCAATATGGATGGTGACAACCTTCCTCACCCCGCCAATGCAGACATAGTAAAAAGATACTACGCATAAAAAAGACCCGCTAGGCTGACATGCCTAGGCAAAAATTAGGGCTTCCCGGCGAACCAAAAGGGTTCGGGCAAAATGAAGGGATGAAAATGAAAAAATATGTACACCCGGCAAGTCGAAAACCTGAAAGGGCGGCTTGGGCAAAAATGGGTATCCCGGTGGACTGAAAACCCGAAAGGGCGGTCCAGGCAAAAGTTAGGGATAAAAGCATAATACTATGTCTCATTGATCACTTTGCATCCAGAATCCGGTATCTACATCAAGTTCAGACGGCATTGATCAGTCAACTTCATCTTCGATTAGGTCATCAAGTGATGAGACGCTCGGAGTTATAAAGGCAATAGCAGAGTTGAAACCCAGTGGGATCATTCATTTCACACAGCTGTTTTATTTTCTTTTGTACAAAATTTGTATAAACTCTTTTGTTCGGCGGCGTTCTCTTACTAGGACGTCAGCCTCTTGTACACAAAACGCCTATTTTCAGGCCATTCAAAAATCAATACAAATATACTTTTCAGTTAAAAGTGCCAATTGTTTTTCTTTTTCTGTTTTGTTTTGCGAAGAACGTCCAAGGTTCAATTTGTGATATATGCATTGACAATAATTTTCTAACTCATGAATATTTGCATACGAAACAAAGGATTAATTACAGGTAACATTAGAAACAGGGGCAATAAAGAGTTGTCTAAGCAATCTAATTGTTCTATCCTCTAAGGTATCAAGATAGGTTCAGTTAAAGAACATAACCAGTACATCTTAATTCCCCAGAGAGTGAGCCAGCAAGTCAGTGCACTCTTCTCCAAGCAAGGTTATCAAATCTTAAGGAAGTTGGGTATCCTCTAGTGGATCTCAACATCCCCCAGCAGCATATGTATTCTTAACAAGCATCCCCGGCAGTCTTGGCCTAAAGATTGTTCCCCGGCGGTACATCAAATATTCAAAGGAGTCACTTCCCCCGCAGTTCAAAACTTCCCCAGGAGAGTCCAATCCAGTCCCCCAGGAAAATTGGAATTCATCTCCCCAAGTAGTAAGCTTATCCCCAGTAGATTCTGGAAGCTTATCCCCGCAGAGCATGAACGCGTCGTCCGGCTTTATTCAAAGAGTTATTTCCCTACCAGGATATAACTGGGTTATCCTCAGCCAAGAGCCACAGAAAGATCGTCGTCGACACAGTCTTCTTATCCCCAGCAAGTTATCATCAACAACTCAACAAGGTATCTTTCTCCCCACAGAGTATTGCTTCCCAGCAAGATTGCTAGAGTACTTTGCTCCCCGCAGAGTAATCCATTCGCCAAGTTTATTCCCCAACGGAGTTATCTTCTCCCAACCGGTATCCTTGCAATTATCATCCCCAGCGGAAGCAAAATCTATTCTCCAACATCAGCCCAGGAGTGACTTCCCGGCACCCGTCAAGGATTTACTTTCCTAGACGAAAAATACATTCATAAACATCTTCATACATTATAGCATGCATATACGCATCATGAACATACAATCTCACGTATTCAGAGAGTATCTCGCATGTCATACCACATGACATCGCATACAACTAACGCTTGTCCTTTCAGGACAAAAGTACAAAAATGATTACCATCAATGGTCGCAACTAAAGATCCGATTCCTGAATCTTGCCAGGGTGTATCTGTTGATGACCAATTACCAGATCCGATTCCTGTATCTTGCCATGGTGTGTCTGAAGAGTTCGAGGATCCGATACCTGAATCTTACCAGGGTGTATCCGTTGAAGACTAGCATTACCATATCCGATTCATGTATCTTGCCAGGGTGTGTCTGAAGAGTTCGAGGATCCGATACCTGAATCTTGCCAGGGTGTATCCGTTGAAGACTAGCATTACCAGATCCGATTCCTGTATCTTGCCAGGGTGTGTCTGAAGAGTTCGAGGATCCGATACCTGAATCTTGCCAGGGTGTATCCGTTGAAGACTAACATTACCAGATCCGATTCCTGTATCTTGCCAGGGTGTGTCTGAAGAGTTCGAGGGTCCGATGCCTGAATCTTGCCAGGGTGTATCCGTTGAAGACTAGCATTACCAGATCCGATTCCTGTATCTTGCCAGGGTGTGTCTGAAGAGTTCGAGGGTCCGATGCCTGAATCTTGCCAGGGTGTATCCGTTGAAGACTAGCATTACTAGATTCGATTCCTGTATCTTGCCAGGGTGTGTCTGAAGAGTTCGAGGATCTGATACCTGAATCTTGCCAGGGTGTATCCATTGAAGACTAACATTACCAGATCCGATTCCTGTATCTTGCCAGGGTGTGTCTGAAGAGTTCGAGGATCCGATACCTGAATCTTGCCAGGGTGTATCCGTTGAAGACTAACATTACCAGATCCGATTCCTGTATCTTGCCAGGGTGTGTCTGAAGAATTCGAGGATCCGATACCTGAATCTTGCCAGGGTGTATCCGTTGAAGACTAACATTACCAGATCCGATTCCTGTATCTTGCCAGGGTGTGTCTGAAGAGTTCGAGGGTCCGATGCCTGAATCTTGCCAGGGTGTATCCGTTGAAGACTAACATTACCAGATCCGATTCCTGTATCTTGCCAGGGTGTGTCTGAAGAGTTCGAGGATCCGATACCTGAATCTTGCCAGGGTGTATCCGTTGAAGACTAACATTACCAGATCCGATTCCTGTATCTTGCCAGGGTGTGTCTGAAGAGTTCGAGGATCCGATGCCTGAATCTTGCCAGGGTGTATCCGTTGAAGGCTAACATTACCAGACTCGATTCCTGTATCTCGCCAGGGCACGTCTGAAGAGTTTAAAGATTCAGCTCCTGTAACCAGTCAGGACACATCTATACAAGGCATCTGAGGACCAAATCCTGCAACATGTCAGGTACTCATCTTTCTTTTGCAGGTACGCAAGTTCTCGCTAAGGAATCTCTTACGCGATCAACATCCAGATGGCATCTATAAGCCCATCATCCTATTCATCAACCTCTAAATGGCATCTATAAGCCCATTCCATCATCACACTGCTACTATGTGAGCGCAAATTTCTGGGCACTCTAGTGTTCAATCATCTTCCACCTTCGGATTACGAAAGGCACGTCAGCCAATCTGCATCCTCAGGTCTAAGAAGATTGAACAGGGGCAACTGTTGTACCCCAAAATTTACCCTCCCATATTCTTCAAGAAATTGCCAAGTCATGCTTCAAAATTCCCCAAGGGTTGCACAGTTCAAGGGCCTCCTAAACAGTCAAAATTAGGGTTTTGGTTCTGATCAAGAAAATGAAGTTTCCAAGGATCCAATCAAGTCCCACATGCCTATAAACATGGTCAAGCATCCTCATACAAAGTTTCAAGACTTTCAGCACAAAATTGCACAGTCAAAACCCTAATTGCACTACAGTCAACTATAGGGGCAAAATGGTCATTTGACAGTCAAAAGTTCAAATTTTTGGTCAACATCTCATTTTGAAGCCACAAACATCATTTGATCAATGCTTGATCATGATTCTCAAAGCTTGGCTCAAAAATCATCAAGATGCAAAAGTTTCCTTATTTGGACAGTTGAAAAAGTCAACTGTAAATTGACCAGGGCATAACTTTCACATGGATTATCAGAAAAATTCCATCCAAAGCCCATTTTGAAGAGAAAGACATTTCCTACAACTCCTCTTCATTCTTCAAGTCCAAGAAATTCTCTCACAAAAAGTTATCAATTTCAACATTATAGGTCATTTTCAAAAATCAACAAAAAGGGACTTTAAGTCAAAGGCCATAACTTGAGATTGGTAAATCAAATTGACATGGGACCAAAGGCATTGGTTAGAGGACTCAAAGACCTTTCCAAAATGTCTAAGAACATGAGCAAAGCTTAAAAATTGAGCAAGTTATGCCTTGTGGAAGTTGGGAAATGTTTGGATATTTTGAAAAGTCAACATTGCTTCAAATGACCTAAAATTGCTAATGGGCCTCTTTTTCTTCCACAATTCATCATCCAAGGCATGTGCACGACCACTTGGCCCAAAGGGAAGTTTTTCTTCATTTTTTATTTATTTATTTGGATTTTTATTATTAATAATTCATTTAAATTAATTAAAATGCATGAAAAATATTAAACCTAATGTTTCAAATCTTTTTATGCATATAATATCTCCAAGATTTTGTGTAAGTCAGATTAGGAAAGAATTGAAGCTAATTGGACATGATTTGGTAGCAAAAGCATGTGAAAAAGATTTGAAAATCATGGTTTAAAAATCAAATATCATATTCATCAATGCATGGATTTTGATCAAGTTTCTTAACCTAAAACACTCACACATAAGTACAGAAGGAAACCCTCGTGCTCACTGACTGAAAAAACTGCACAACCAAGCCATACAAAAACTCAAGAAACTCATATATTCTAAAAATTCGATTTTGGTTTTACAGGTGAATTCAAGGTGTAAAAGTTGTTCAAACACCTTCCTTGAGGGTCATAGAACGTTTTCCAATCATTCACTAAGTCCCATACTCAAGAGAATACGAAATCACCATTGAAATTGGTGAGAAAAATTCCAAAATCGTTTTCCATCATTCATGCATTTTTAACATGTTTCATTATTGTTTTTGTGTTTAGAATGATGTTTGCAAGCTAACTGCATAATTTGATTGGAGTTTCATGCTAAAACGAAGAATCCACCATGTGAGCATATTAGGGTTTCGTGAAAATTGATTTAGGGGTTTCCAAACCTTGAACAATTGGCACATGGGACCTAGGCTATCCAACTCAGCGCTCTTAGACGAACACAAAATGACCCTCGCGCCTAATTTCTAATGCCAGGATTCCTAATCGCTATTTTCTGGAATGCTATATTCTGGAACGGTTCAAAAACCGTTGCTTATGGTTCTGTGTTTCGGGGAACGTAGGAGAAGAAGATGAGGTGGCCATCAACGATTGGATCGTTTAAACTTTCGCGCGCAAAGAGCACTAACGCGTTTGTTTTATTTTATAATGATTGTTTATTAGTTAATATACAAAAAACGCGTTTGGATCAACTGGAAGGCTTAAGCATTGGTAATGTTCAGGACCTGGGTTCGAGCCCCAGGTCCTCACTCTTTCCCTATTATTTTTCAACTAACGTTCCTATGCAGCGTCAACACTAAAGCACGCCATGCACTCACGCTACCAAACGTCCACGCGTCCCACTGGATTCAATCAAGGGCCAGGATCTGAAGAATATGGTAAACTCAAGTCAACGCTTGGGCACGCTAGTGGGAAAGTCAGCCAGGCCAAAGGTCATTGGGCTCAAATTGCTGGACTTCACCCTCCAAATTAGGGACAACACCCCCCTCAGGCTTGCAATTTTTTTTTTCATCCTTTTTTTTATTTCAATTATTATTCTTTTTCTTAATTAATTTAATATTTTCATAATATATAAAAAACACCAAAAAATCAAAAAAAGATAAAAAATAATAAATATTTTTATTTTAGTATTTTTGTAAATAAATTGCATTAATTCACTTAGTTTTAATTTAGGGTTTAATCTTAACATTTTTTTTTCAATAAAAACCTAAAATTGGTAGAATTAGGGTTTATAATAATTTTTATCCCTTTTTCTTTTCTTTCATAATAATTAAATATTTAATATTATTTACTTTTATAAATTAAAATTGCATGTAAAATAATTAGGTTTAATTTTAGGTTAAAGTTTAATACTTCCTTAACAAATAAAAAATTTAGAATTAGGGTTAGTTTCTCAATTCCAACGTTAATTCAAATCGCGCATTTATTTTCTTTTCGTATAATTTTTATGTACCTCTCCCAAAGCCGTGTAATTAATTTCTCGCACTTTACTTTTCTTTAATTCTTTATTTTTTCTGTCAAATCGGGTTCTGGAAATTTTGGCGATGTGGACCCGCGCCTTTTGTAATAGCTTAGAACTTTACTTTTCTCGCACTTTTAAATGTTAATCAAGGCATGCAAGAATGAATGATAAAAATAAAAACAAACGCGTAGATCACCTATACCATGACAAGACAAAAAATAAACGAATCTGACACACAAATCACACACCACCCCTAGGGTACGCCTCACTGTTGCCTTGCCTCGAAAGGTGATCGTCGAGTAGAGGATGTCTTAGTAAGTCCTCATGGTCCGGGAACCTGGCATGAGGGTAGCTTCTAAGGTGTCTTCCCATTGCTCCGGTGATCACCATGTCCCGAACCTCGAATTGACCCGAACACCTCCAACGGTGGTGCTACCTACCTCTAAATGGTGGGATGGCACTACTTTAAAGGACATTTACACAGACGAATTCCTTAGGGTAGGTAGACGACTCTAGATACTTGCTCTAATTTCAAAAACAAATAAAAAATACTTTTCACACCAACACATTTTCAAAAAGCTTTCGAAAGCAACTTTTCAAACACTCTTGAGGACCGATACAAGAGTCGAACTGGAATTTTCAAAGAAACTTTTTAAAATCCCACATTGAAAAGCAAACAAACCATTTTGAAAACACAAATGAGCAAGTATCTAAGAGCCCATGGATAACCATGGATAGAAAGGGTGCTAACACCTTCCCTTTCTATAACCTACCTCCCGAACCGAGAGCAATCTCTTTAAGGAATTTTTCTGTGCTTTTGTCCTTTCCATTTGGAGAAAATAAAAGACGGTGGCGACTCTTGCTTCCGCGACATTTCGCGAACCAGCGTTAAACAGTCAGTTCCAGATCCACCGATCACAGAAGACATTTTCGAAAAAAGGATTAAATATAATTACTTTCATAATTAACTGCGAACTGCATCTATGATCACTCAACTTACAACCCAGACAAGTTTCAAGGATAATTTGAAATCAATTCTAAGCAATCCTATAAAAAAACACCAACCAACACTACGAACTACGAATTGGGACTCTGATTCCTCATAAGACCAAACATAGGCACACGACTTAAAAACCAAGTTGAGTTCCCCTAATTAAAATTAAAACCATATTCCTAAACCGTAAACCTAAACCTTAGTATCCTTGTGAACAAGGTAGATGAGGCGTGCCTAACACCTTCCCTCGTCTAAAGTGAGTCAACAACTTAGAATCTCTGATCAAATTAAGGTTATGTGTTATATTCCCTTCCTTAGGATAAAAATTAATGGTGGCGACTCTATAATTTTCAGTCGGTTATTACAGCTGGCGACTCTTTTGGGAACACACAACCCTAGGGTCTAGAGTTTACCCTTGTTTTACGTCTACTGCTTTTCTAAGGTTTTCTCTTCTTTTTTGGTATGTTATTATTTCCATATTTGTTATTTTTTTGGTTTATTTATTTATCTTATCTATTTTTTTCATATTATTTGCTAATTATTTTTCATTTGTTGGTGGGATCTCAAATTCGAAAATTTCAAACCCTTAGAAAGAAGGTTCATCTATTGGCCAAGGGGATATATCATTCCTATGAGTTTTTGTGACGACTTCGCCTAGAGTCGGTGGAAATTTTAAAAAAAATGTCTCAAGAGGTATCCTATTAGGGGATAGGACTTTGGAATGAAACCTATGACTGTTTATATAATCCTAAACCAAAATCTCATGATGAGACCTTGTACGACCTTAGAGACGAATGTTTCGGTCTACAATGAGGCTCTGCTTAAGGGAGTCCCTTGTGCCTTTCCCTCTAGTGTTATTCATAATACCCTTAAGGAAACCACCTTATGGGGAGGGTAAAATATCCATAGGCCGAAACTAGGAACCTACGTACTAAGGAAACTATTGTCATCACATCCTTCATAGGAAACCTTCCTGTGAGGTACATTTTATTTTAATTTTAAACCTATGCAGGGTTACCTCTTATCATTATTATACCCTAGACTCGTAGGGGTATTATTTCGTTTAGCTCGTAGAGTTTTCTATTTAGTCATAATCCCTAGCCTATAGGGATCCCCTTTTATCCGTAATTATCCTTAGCACCTTTATAGGATCTTGTTCCCCATATGGAACCTTCCTACGAAGGACGTCCCCGTTGATGCACGCCACGTGGCCTATATCAGGCCATGTGATTTGGTGACCGTTAATCGGTCACCATGTGCTCTCTTCTACACTATTCTCTCAAGTCCAATCTCCATCTCAATTGTCCATTGGTTTATCAAAATTCCTAGCCTGTAGGTATTCTCGTCCCTCTGTTACGATCCCTAGCTTGTAGGGATTCCTCTTCGTCTTTTATTGTCCATAATCCTTAAGGAGTTCTCGTTTGTCTCAATCTTTGAGTCAGTGTAGGGTATCCTCATTTACATGTCTATCATTAAACCCGTATAGGGTACCCTTATGTTTACCTTCATATTACGTCTTCTTTGCATCGCATATCCATGAAACTTTTTTTACATACTGTGATACGGTGGGAGAACTGACTTGGTTGTTTTGCGTTTTATCGCAAATGTTGCAGTTAGCAAGAATTGCCACCGACTTTTCTTTTATCCAAAAGGAAAGGTTGAAAAGAACAGGAAAGACCTTTGAGATTATTTCTTGAGTTTGGGGGTAGATTATGAAAAGGTAAGGTGTTAGCACCCTTTTCATCCATAGTTATTTATGGGCTCTTAGTTGCTTGCTAGATCACTTGCTTTTGTTTGAAAATGTGTTTTGTGTGGTTTTTGAAAGTATTTTGAAAAGACGTCATCGTTTAGGAAAACTTTGTAATAGTTCTTGTTCGTAAGAACGTATACAAAGTGTTGATCTTTTGAAAATGTTTCATGTTTGGAAGATGTTTTGAAAGTGTTTTTGAAAGTGTTGGTGTTTGTTTTGAAAATAAGCAAGAATGTTTGATTTGAAATTGAGCAAGCAACTAGGAACAATCTACCTACTCAAAAGTCTTAGTTCATTTCTTCCTTTACTTTAATATTTCTATCTCACCATGGATTGGTAAGAAGCCTTATATTTGGATGTAAAGGGACAGGTGTGGGTCATCGTATAGCCATGATAGCAATGTTGTGAAATATCTTAGCAATTCTCTTTGAGGGACTAAGATCATTTTGAAAGGCAACTTTGATAGCGTCATCGAGGGACTATGATCTAGTATTTTTGATCGCTTTTGCTAGGATATTCTACATGCATAACATGGCTATTTTTCATAAGGCAACAAAGTGGATTTACCCTAAGGGTGTAGGTGTGCAAGTGTGTTGATTTACATGCTTTGTTTTCTCTTGATTTAGGGTTTGCTAACTTGTTGATTTTAATCTTTCCATACAAATCCTAATTTACTAGCATTTATATATAAAGCATTAAATTTCGGAAAAATAAAAATACTAAGCTATTACATCATTACGGGAGGGGGTATACAAATTTACAAATGGGGATTTTGCAAGAAAATTAAATCTAATTAACTATTACAACCATATTGAATAAATATACAAAATTGAAGATAAAAAGGCAAGACTGCAAAATGGAAAAAAGAAATGATTTTTATTTGATTTTTATGAAAGGATTTTAACCTAACCCTAATTAAGAAAATGATTAATTAAAATTAGCTAAAACTAAAACCTAAACTAATTAACAAAGAATAATAAGTTAAAAATGATTTTTTAGGGTTTTTCGTGAAAAGGTTTTAAATTTTAAAAAAATAGAGAAATTAATTAATTAAAATAAACCGAAGTTCTAAATTAATTTTAATTAAGAAAAGAAAATAATTTAATAATTAATCCTAAGTCTAAATATTAATTCATAAAAAGAAATTAATTTGTTAAAAGAAAATGTTTTTTTTTGGTCTTTTTTGTATTTACAGAGCAAATAAAATAAGTAAGTATAAATAATAAGTAAAATATTTTTTTTATATTTTTATTAAAAAAAATGATAATAATAATAATAATAATAATAATAATAATAATAATAATAATAATAATAATAATAATAATAATAATAAAATAATAAAAGTAATATGAAAAATAAAAAAAAAAAATAAAAAAAAAAATTGAAATAAGATAGTCAGGGGTGCAAAAATGAGATTGGGGTATGAAGAAGCAAACAAAATGCCAGGCCCATGCTGGAGGCCCAGCGCTGCAAAAAATTAAATGGAAGTGAGAAAATATGAAGAAAAAAAAGGCAAAAGGGTACCACTGGGGCTCGAACCCATGTCCCTCAGGTTACATGTGCACGCTTTAATCAGTGGGGTGGTGATACATCTGTTAACTTGTACACAATAATAAATACATAACAAAAAATTTTCCCTGACTGTACTTCATCTTCAACCTTCATCCAAAGGATTTGTAACTTGCTCATTCCTCAACCATTTTCAAAAATGTAAATATGAAACTTGGGCATTTTTCCATCACGAATCCAACCATGTAATTAATTTAAGCTAACATTCAAAGATAAGGATGAATTTGTGAAAGTGCCAAATTCTGACCTAAACATTTCAGCAAGTTCAAACTCAAAATTCTCTATGCTCAAGTAAACATAAATGAACTCTATGGACATGTATAGTTTCAGGACAATGATATCTACATTCTATCTTCACAAATGCAAGCCTAACAATGCTTAAATAATGAGATAGAAGTTCAAGAAAAATACCTTAAAACTGGAAATCGTGAAATGAGTTTGAGCTTGTTTCAAGTGATGGTGATGATCAGGTTATCTTCCTTGAACCTCTAGGAAGCTAATGCAATGGTTGGCTTGAATTGAAAGTGGCTGGAATGGTCTAGAGAAGTCCAACTGCAATGCTCTGTTTTTGAACATGAAAGTTGATGAAGATGATGTTATAGTCGTGTAACAGGGATAGGGATGGCTTATGTATTATATTTGGAAGCTTTTGGAAGCAAAGGGACAAGAAACGCACGAGTGGTTTTTGATTTTAGAATTTCTGGCCAGAATATACAAAAATGGAGGTATGTTATTAAAATATGACTTTGGGGGGAGTTTGAGAGCTTGTTTATTCGTGTGTTAGCTTGAAAACAACTTGTGCATATGTATGGAAAAGATTGAGCACTTGAGAGGGTCAGAAGCACAAGATATAGACTTATGGCTATGTTACTCAATTTGGAAGAAAAGTGGAAATATAGTTTCAAGGCAAAGTACAAGCATGGTCTGAGTTGTTAGAGGCTTTATACAAGTTTCTTATGGCTTTTAGATTGTGTGTGATCAGAAGAAAACAAGTGCAAAGCTCAAGAAATGACTTTGTGCATAAAAGCCACTTTTCCAAAATGGCAATGTTGCCTTTCTTCCTAAAATGGTATTAAGCATGGGCAATGCATTGAATGCTTGGATTAAAGCTTCAAACAGCTGTGCAAACATTTAATAATGGAGTGCCAAACAAGTTTGAGGCCTGAAAATAAAAAATTATGCAGCCTAGGCTTGGATTTGAATTCTTGTTCATCATGAAATGGCTTGTAAATCAAGAATGAAACCCTAACTTCATCTCTTCGATTCTCTTTGCTCAAGAATGACCCCAATGAGTTCTTGGACATTTTGGAAAGCTTGTAACATCCTATACAACCTATATGTTGATCACTTTTGAAAATTCCCCTTGGAACTATGTGAAAAATTGCCATGAAGTTAGGTCAAAATCCTGCCTAAACTAGGGAAAAATTTCACTAAGTTTCCAAGTTTCATGAACATGTATTCACAAAATCATAACTTGAAATCCATGCATTTCTAGGAAAAGTTGTGTTATACAATGTTTTATATATTATTTGAGATCTACAACTTTCATGTTGAAAGTTTCCCTTGAATCATTTTGCATCATGGTGAAAAATTTGCTCAAAGTTGTGAGAAAATATGAAATTTCCAACACTTAGAAAAATTTCTAAGTTTAGAAATTTGGACTTTTCAAAATGAAATCTTGACTTTTTGATTTCTTGATGAACAAGTTTCACATTTTTACATGTTTTGATGAATTGTGATCTTTGATACTTGATTTTGACCAAAAAGTCAAAGTTTGACTTTTTTAGTATGCAGTTGACTTTTGATCAATTGACTGAAAATCAACTATCAATCAATTGATATTGAGAAATGTTTTGAGCCATGCCATTAGGTAAAAATGATGCAATTGAATCCTTGAGATCATGTCTCCAACCAATCAACCATTTGCTAGGTCAAAAATTAGAAATTGCCTTTTCTCAGTCAAAACCCTAATTTTGACCATTTTGCCCTTTTGTTGATCTGATCAAATTTCTTAAGGAATTATGGTTAAAACTTGATCAAATGACATATATGAGTTTGCAATGTTGATATGGATCAAAAATTATGAAGTCTGGTTGTAAATTGGCCACAGTTGACTTTTTACCTAATACAACTGATTTTTAGGTCAAATGATCAATTGACTGCGCAAAAATGTGATCCAAGACTTGAAACTTGACATGAGCAAACTTGAGAGTCTAAAATGATCCATGAAAGTCATATGGGGAATTAAAAGTCCATTTATCCTTGTGCAATCTCAAACCCTAATTTTCAGTCATCAGTGCTTGAGGAGGTGTCTTGAGCTGATCAACCCTAGTGCAGTCTTGAGCCAAAGGAGATTTTATGAGAGATTACTTGAGAAATGAGAGGGAAAATTTTGGGGTACAACATATACCCTTAATGCCAAAAATATTTTTGAATACCATACATTCATACATATTCATCTCCATCTTCGCCCTTGTCCAACTACCATCCAACTAATAGATTTCCTGATACTCAAAGAACAAATTCCAAGCATGCTTCAAGAAAGCTTGACGAAACTCAAGAAATTTATAAGTCGTTGAAGGATAAAGTCATCCAATGAGCTTGGTCCTACAAATCTTGTTAATGAGAGAAGGCAACCCTTTGTCATACAAGTCAAAGGTCCACAATGCCTCAAATGCAACTATCATTAGTGACTCCTCCATATCAATAGCAACTTCCATATCGGTAGAATAGGTATGCCCAAGAAACGTCAAGGGTCACCCCCATGCTCTGACAAGTCCAAAAGCATCCAGAAGCTCTTCTAAAGTCAAGAGGATAAAAAAAGAAGCTCTTCCATAGGATCATTAGACTATCAATTTCAAATTGTAATTTCTATATTGCTAAGTTGTATTTGGTGTAAATTTGTATCTTTTTTTACTAATGACTCAAATAAATAATCATGCATGTTTTTGAAATCAATTCATTCGTATTCACTATTCTATCATTTTCCATAAATATCAACTATTCACTTTCATCTTCCATTTCACAACTTTAACAAACTTTGGGGGAGAATGGTGAAAACTAAATAACTGAATTTACTATGCTTTCAATGGAAAGACTGAGCTAACAATGTAAGGCATTTATTCACTTCCCAAACAGTGGAGATATAAGGAGATAATCTGTAGTTAACCCCCTCGATCTAGGAGTTCGAGTTTTGTTCTATTTTCTAAAATAAAAAACCTTAATTTTAACCAGTGGCATGGTAGATTTCAATTAATTCAACGATGCATTCCAATCCTAGGAGAATCGGATAATCTAAGCAAAAGTTCAAGCATATTTCCTCCCTCGATACATCATTGAGGAAATGATCTGAGCAAAGGTTCAAGCACGTCCTTTTCCTTGCACATCAATACAGATTGAGGAAGCAATTAATAAAGACAAAGTTCACGACATCTTCTTACTCAGAACATCCTTCAAGATCGGGGAAATGATAAAGACAAAGCTTACAATATCAGCATAGGAAGTCACAAATTTTCAAAATCAAAAGCAAAAAAAAAGATATTAAAAAAAAGCCCGTTAAGTCAAGTAACAATAAAAAAACTTGACTTAGGCAAAAGTTAAGATATCCCAATGGACCAGATTTAAAAGAATCGGCCCATGCAAAAATAAGGGATTTGAAACAAAATTGGAGAAAAATCTTATGACTGCCATCTTAAGAAATATCAAGGCTTCTCATCAATGCTTGAACTTTATCTGCACTTCTCATCATCTGCGCGACTATGAAATTTCTCTTGGAGATTGAACATATATGTTGCATTAATTGGATTTAGGATTGGACAACATCAAGGAGAATGGGGTGGGCTAAATAAACGTTGAGCTTTATATCCTTTGTTTTTTAAACCTATGAACCATGGCCACATTACAACCTTCAAAATTCCTAATTGAATCAAGGTTAACTATGAAAACATACTCGGAAAAATTTGTGTTAAACTGACTCCTATGTTTGTTAAAACTATTGCTAACCACTTCACCTCTTTGGATCTCCATCTCTAATCATCCATTTCTATTCAAACTTCGATTTCAAAACTTGCATGTGCATTACTAAGAACTACTTTTCAAAGCGTACATTTTTATATACGAATCAATACTTAGCATCAAAGAAATCTCAAAAATTGGTTTAATTAAAAGTGATCCTTTCCAAGAAGCTCCTAACTAGGGGTAAAGCATCTAAAGAAGAACCCTATAATCATAAGCAAGACTAATGATCGTACGGGCATATCACATGAAAATAATGTTTGACTAGGGTGATCATTTTGAGATTCAATTAACTTGGGTCACATTTCAAAAGTTTAGTTCAATTAGGGGTATACCTTTCGAAAAGGCATTTCTAAAATCAAGTTCGTATCACAACATGGTAGGACTCGGTTCCCTATTTCGACCACTTCTCAAGGCTCTAATAATAAAGGGGCAACCTTCGAGACTCAAATCTTAGGGAAAATCATCCAAAAGTACCTCCTCCAATTTCTGGAGAGTGGGGGCATATCTTTCAAAATTTGAATATTGAGGCAGACCACTGCAAGGCTCGATCAATAAGAGATTGATTTAAAAAGAACTTCGTCAAGGGCATAATGTTTCAAAGTCCAAGATTGTAGGGTCATTCATACTATAATCAAACGACTCTCTAAAATCATATCAAGAAGAATCTCTCCAAGACCTTACCAACAAATTGGGGCAAGACATTCCACAAAGGGGCAAGCTCTGTGCGTACTTTCACTATCCCCAGTGAAACTCTCCTCCCACATTAGCAATCTGTGAGTTCGAAACGAGTGTCAGGAAATCATGTTAGCATAACATCCAACTATCATGGGACAAGCATCCTTGTTACATAGGCAACCTCTATATGTCTTAACCATATGTGATCCCTCACAAGAACACTCGTCAAAAGCATATGAGGTTGCATAAATCATTCATTAGGGCACTTCGATCCAGAATAAAGCTATATTATCATCTCATCCATCTGACGAATTCCGACAGCATGGGTCGAGCATATCTAAAAAATCCCAATTACTCATTGGCATTTCAAAATCCAACATTCATTGATACATAGCCAAGTCACTCATTACATGAATCAATTAATCATTACATTTCATGCATCAATCAAAATGTACACGCATAACATAAAACCATGTTTCCTGTGAAGTCAATCATAATTGTCAATCAATTTATATATTCTATGCATAACCTCGGCAGTAGATTTCCCTGGTTGATCTTGGCAGTTGATTATCCATAAGACCTCAGAAGAAGGTAGTTTCTCAACAGAATCTCGGCAGTAGATTCTGGTTAATCTCGGCAGATGATTTTCCAGAAGACCTCGGCAGAAGGTAGTTTTACAACAGAATCTCAGAAGTAGATTCCCATGGTTGATCTCGGCGGTTGATTATCCAGAAGACCTCGGTAGAAGGTAGTTTCTCAACAGAATTTCAGCAGTAGATTCTCCCGGTTAATCTTGGAAGATGATTTTCCAAAAGACCTCGGTAAAAGGTAGTTTCTCAACATAATCTCAGCAGTAGAATCTCCTGGTTAATCTTGGTAGATAATTTTATAGACAACCTCGGTAGAAGGTAGTTTCACAACAGAATCTCGACAGTAGATTCTCCTGATTAATTTTGGTAGATGATTTTCCAGAAGACCTCGGCAGAAGGTAGTTTCCCAACAAAATCTCGGTTGTATATTCTCTTGGTTAGTCACGATATATAATTTTCCAAAAGACCTCGACATAAGGTAGTTTCATAATAGAATCTGGGCAGTAGATTCCCCTAGTTAATCTCGACATATGTTTTTCTAAAATACCTCGGTAGAAGGTAGTTTCTCAACAGAATCTCGACAGAAGATTCTCTTGGTTAATCTCGGCAGATGATTTTCCAGAAGACCTCGGAAGAAGGTAGTTCATAATAGAATCTCGGTAGTAGATTCCCCTGGTTAATCTCGGCAACTGATTATCTAGAAGACCTCGACACAAGGTAGTTTGTCAACAGAATCTCGATAGTAGATTCCCCTGGTTGATCTTGGCAGATGATTTTCCAAAAGATCTCGGCAGTAGGTAGTCCTTAATTGAATCTCGACAGTAGATTCCTTGGAAATTTTGGCAGTAGATTTCCCATTAAGAGCCTCACATCAAGCATAACATGCACATAACCATATCAAAGTATCAAGATCATTCATAACATTTGGTGTATCTAACATACGGAAACACCAAAGAGCATTTGATAAAACATCAAAGTTTATTTTGGTTAGAAAAACGTCGAAAGAGGTTTACGACTACGCCTACACCTAAGATGCAAATTAGCAGCAACATGTTGACACTGTTCACCATGATATATCAGAATTCAAATCACCTCAAAGATACAAATATAAATAACAGACAACGTTGGGGAGTCTGGGACAAAAAAACCAATGGTTTAAATGGAGAGAAATATAAATAAATTTACAAAAAAAAACATTTGGTGCATGAACATACGAAATATTTGGTGCATATACAAAATACTCAGTGCATATACATTTTGGGTTCCATATCAACTTAGGGAATTATGCATGGAATTTTCAAATACATTTTTGTTAAAGTATGAACTTTCTTGGGGCCATTGTTGAATTATCTTAACAAATGAATGCCTTGGTTGAGAACAGATACAACCGGTAAACTTCAATCTTATCTTTGGTCTAGTTATCTAAGATTCAATTATAAAAACACTTTTCAAGTATATATCCTCTAGGTCGTGGTAGGTATGTGAATCATCTGGATATGTTATTTATCCTCTAGGTCGTGATAAATATGTAAGCCTATCCTCTTGTCGTTTATCCTCTAGGTCATGAAAAACGCACAAACTTTTCAATTATTTATCCTCTAGGTTGTGATAGGTATGCGAATTGTTAGGATTATGTTGTTCATCCTCTAGGTCGTGATGAAGACATGAACCTATCCTTGAGTCATTTATCCTCTAGGTCGTGATAAATGCATAAGTGTATCCTCGTTTTATCTATCCTCTAGGTTGTTGTAAGTAAGCGGATTCTCAGGGTTATATTATTCATCCTCTAGGTCGTGATGAATACATGAGCCTATCCTCGTGTAGCTTATCCTTTAGGTAGTGATAAAGGCACGGGTCTATCCTCGTATTGTTTACTCTCTAGGTTGTAGTAAACATATGAAATTTGCGATATAGTTCATTGTGTTAGTCTCCATGCGGCAATGAATTATCAGACTTGTTATTCATCCCCTAAGTTGAAATGAGTATACAAAATCTGCGTTAAGCTTACTATGTTAGTCTCGAGGCATTAGTAAGTAAATTTTCAAACTTGTGTTACTTACCTCCTAGGGCGTGGTAGATACGCCAAAAATCTATGATCACTTTTCTAGGTATTGGCGAGTTATCTGCGTCGTCATACTTCTTGCGCTAACTCTGGTAAGATGATACATCATCATCTTTTCCTATCTTTCATCATTTTGTGGCATGCTTTACAGTATATCCTTATCTAGCCAACCTTGGGTTAAATTTTGGGGTCTTCCATTATTTAATAACCCTCTGATTAGAATGTACGAGACCTACGTATTCTCGCACCCTTCAATCGAAGATTAATTAAATATGGGTAGTTGTCATATCCCAAATTTGCTCTCCCTTTATTTCTACAGTCAAAAATATTTTTAACATTGGTTTTTATAATATTCTTTGGTTCAATTTTACTAACATTTTAATAGTAATTTCTTTTTCTCATTTAAAAATGTATAATAGTTTATTTCAAATTATTTGTATTTTAAATATCAAATACTTATTCACTTTCATATACTTTCAAATTGGTTTTTTCATTTCAAATGAGTAACATAGCGTAGTTGGTAAAGAATGAAGCTTGTAAGTATGAGGTCGCGGGTTCGAATATCTTGTGTTGCACTTTTAACATTTTCTTTTTCTATTTTTTGTTACTAATTTTCTTTCCTTTTTTAGAGATCAGGCTTTGGGCTTCTCTTAGTTTTTGGGTAACTTAATTTCTAAGTTTTTTAACCTAATTATAAGTTTATAAATAGGACTATTGTCCAATATAATTTTTCATCCAGAAATCCACAATTTGACAACCTCAATCTTTCTCTTACTTTTGGTTTATTCCAGAGTTTCCAAACAGAAACTATGAGAAACAAATTCAAAAGCAACACTATCAAACAATATCAATAACAACTCCTCCAACCGTCGGTCACTATCCGCTGCCATAACCACTCGCAACAACCTCTGATACCCTCGCAATGCTCAACCATTACTTCGAACCACAATTCCTCCTTCATTGATGTTTCAGATCCGATAATTACTATTCATACTTATTCACTTGTTGTTCTATGATATCCTTGAATCTTGTGTGTATATGTGTAGCGGTAGAAATGTTCAAGACTAAGCCATTGGATTGACTAGACTTTATACAAATCAAAATCAAAATCGCCACCGCGCTTTATTGTTTCCAAAGGAATGGGAAAAAAGCGAATACCCCAAAAAGAGGGGGAAAGATTCAAGGTAAGGCGGTTGGTTATGCAAAGGGAAGGTATTAGCACCATAAACATCTATGGTACTCTGCAGGAGCCTCTTTGTAAAATCTGTATATTTTGGCTATAAAAATGTTGTATATATAAAAATGGATGGTGGAGGTGAGGAAAGAAATATATTTATTTTTATAATTTTTGCACCCGCCACGGTTGGGAACCTTTAGTGCCTACGTACCACCTTTTCATGCAATGGGGGATCAGGGTACGCGTAGTTCCTCTTTTATAAGTTTAAAACACAAATGCGTTGATTAATTTTATGAGATGAAACATCATTGTCATTGTCCTATGGAAAACATACCTACTACCCACAATCATGAGAAAGGAGAATTTGCATCATCTCAAAGTGGAGGATATGGCTTGGATTTTAAAAATCAACAATGCCTCACTCAACACCCAAGTGGAAAATATCTCTCTTTACTAAATATTGTAGAAGTATAGTTGTTTGCATCACTACAAGGATTGGCAAGAGTTCAACCTTTTTTGAGAAAAGTTTAAAGATAAAAGCCAAAGTGGAAAAATGGTTTGAAATGAGATTGATTGACTTTTAGTCTTCTCACAAAAATGTCAAGGCATTATTAAGTTGATTAGAGTTTATTTATGAAAAATGTTTTGAAAATGCATGGACATAAGTCCAAGTTTATTATGAAAGTGGTTCAAGTTCAAAAACAAGAAGAGTTTTCAAAAAGGGAAAGAAGATTTTTGAAATTAAAGAAGATAGGAGGAGAAGAAGGGACTATCCTAAAGCATAAGGTAAAAGCTAGGGATAAGAACCATCTAACCAACAAGAAACCAATACTTGACATTAGAGCCAAGATAGAATTCTCATTCCTTGGATTGAAACCAATCAAGCAAAGAAATACTAGACCTCTTGAGAGAACCAAACTTCAAGTGTATTAAGTCTTAACAAAAAATTGGGCAGAGTAACGGCTGTATACGGGTGAATTCCAGATTACAAACAAAGGGAGTAATCACAAAAACCTGCACACAAAAACAAACAAGTAACGTAATGTCTTGAGGCAAGCCTCAAGAATTCCAGACAAAATAATCAGATAAGATCTCCAAGATAGGTCAAAGTTTTTAATCCTAAGTCTAAGAAAAGTCCCATGCTCCATAATGCCAAGGATAGTAACCAAATAGTCCAAGCACCATTAAAGATTCTTTAGGGTTTATGTTGATTATTAAGTGTCTTGAGAAAGGAAAAGAAAAGCTCAAGTGAGCAAAGTAAAAAATGGCAAGAAAATAAATGCTCAAATGAGCAAAGATGAAAATGACATGAAATGTAAATGCTAAAAGTAAATAGTACATAAAGCATAAAAAAAATAAAAGTATAAGGTAAACAAGTCAATAATTAGTGGTTAGTTGGATAGCTATTTTGAAGCTTGCATTTGGAACTCATTAGAGGATTGGTAGAACCAAAACCTCCACACAACAAGTTGCATTTTCTTTTTGTCAAGTATATCTTCCATTTGGAATTCTCATAAGTACCATTTAATGATTAACGATGTTTAAGTGATCCGCATTGACCAAAGATGTTGTAGACCCATTAGAGGATTGGTAGAACCAAAGCCTCCACACATTGAATCTCAAGGTTATTGGATAAAAGAGATCAAATTAACATACTTGGTCTTATAATCATAAGTTTGGGCCACGAATGATTATTTATTCGAATCGGGAAAAAATTTAGCGCTATGTTAAGCAATCGTAAGTGGACTTATATAGAAGTCGCACCTATTTTAAGGCCGGTCAATAGCAATCTATGCACCATTTTTTTTAGATATGATATATAGATCATGCTCCAACAACATTTAGTGCAATAAGAAAGGGATAAAATGAAGAGGGATGGGAAAAATATACAAACCACATTTGAATTAAATTTTAATCAAACTATTATTAAAATCATCCATCCATTTTTGTGGAGTTAAACTCAACGCCATGGATCCAATGATGTTAATAAAGTTCATGATCCAAAATCTAACCCAAGATCAGCCAGAAAATAATCACAAAATAATATCACATTTAATATACACAAAAAAGGATTTTTAAAAATGTTTTAAAAATAGAAAATAATGAGAAAAATATCAAATATGTTCTAATTAATCAAAAAATGAAAAGTAAGACCATAGAAAAATCAGAAAAAGGCCTAAGTAATTTTACAATTTTTTTGGTAATTTTTTAAAGTCAGAAACTATTTTTAAAATTAAAATAAATGGGTCAAATAAACAAAAAATGGTAAAAAAAATAGTAAATTCAGAAAAAAAAATAAAATGAGGTCACCAATATTTGTCACAATATCATTGGTTTATTCCATAATTTTTTTAGAATTTAAAAATGTATAAAAGTATTTTTAAGCATTTAAAACAAATCAAATAAGTGTAAAATTTGTAAAAAATACCAAAACACGAAATTAAATTGTGAAAAAATATAAATCAGAAAGAGAATAATCAAATATATTTTTCATAATTATTTCAGATTTTTTGGACTAAAAGTGAATTTTCTATGATTTTTAGAAATTTAAAACAATTAAAATATAAAAATCAGAAAAATAAAATAAAAGTAAAATATGTGGATCATTGGCTGAAAGTCAAAACACGTTAGTAATCAAATCCAAGGGATCTGGCGCGCTGTGCATATCATGGTCATTAGTGAATATTGTACATAATCATTAATTAAATCAGAATTTGAAAAATACAGATGGCGCGCCTTCATTGGTTAGAAGATGGCACGTTGGTCATCTTCAACCTCCGGCCATCACGAATTGCAGGTCTCTCAAACAGTAAAATCAGAAGCTCAGACCTATACCATTTTCTTCGTCTCTTCAAGACGAAGACAACCACACCCTCGCGCCAAATTTATATAAAATGTAGCTCAAGTAATTTGGAAGGAATGTTTTGAAAAGGGATTTAAAATTTCATGGTCAAAATGTGTTTTCAGTAAAAGGTAAGTGTTGCAACTAGAACCAGGGCAATGAGAGAAACACAATGATATCAGAGTTTTGAAGAATTCATGAAAGAATCTACCTATTGAAGTTGAGTTGCAGAGCTCTGAAACTTGACTTCTATGGAGCAGTATAGGGCACGATTCTTGAATGTAATTATATGGTTAGCTTCAGGGAAGATCAAGGAAGGTGAATTGATGGAAAAATTGGATTGAAAAAGGGTCGAGAATGGATTTTGAAGTTACATAAAATTGAGTTATGAAGCAAGTTTGGCAGGGTGATTCTGGCTATCCAAGCTTGGGAATTGAATGGGATAGTTCATGTATTTATAGGAGAAGCGAATGGGATCAAAAGGAAGAGTGAATGATGCGTTTTGGAGGGAAATCATGCACACCTGATGCACGAGTGAAGTGTGATATAAACTTCATCAAAACTCATCCAATTCTTGCATTTTGATGCGCTAAACAAACATGGAACTTCACTAAACATGTTTAGAGGCAAAAAAGCGTGGAAAAATTGTGATTAGAGGCCACATTATGGATTTCAAAATTCTGACTTGGTGAGAAATTCAATTTCAAAGTGCCAACTTCTGACCAATGGCATTTTCAACTCAAGGGGTCTTAGGGCATGATTCTTGATGCTTTAGAAAGATGAGGTTACAAGCTTTGCAATGGAAAAATAATGGAGTTAAATGGATGCTTGAGATGAAATTTGCATTGAGTCAAAGTTGAAGAAAAAGGGTTGACTTTCCATACTTAGAAAAATTTCACATTCTTCTTCAAAAATGACCTATAATGTCTTGCATCCAAACATGGCCTTCCACTTGGAATTTGCTCTTGACCAAAAAAGATGGCATGAAGTAGACCTCTTGAATAACACTTTGAAACTTGAGTCATTAAAAATCTCCAAAATTTGAGCAAGTTATTGTTAGAAGATAATTTGGTTCTAGACCCCAGTCAGAGTTTTGATGATAACAAACACATGAGATAAAGAACAAATATGCTCGCTAATAAAAGTATGTTTACATGCAGGATGTTCTGATGTTAAAAAGATGTTTTGATGCAACTGGATGTTCTTCCAGAACATCACCAGAAGTTCTGATTATGCAAGCACAGAATTTGAGAGGACAATGAAAGATTCATACGCATCAAATATGCACCAGCGCTGCGAAACAGAATCTCTGATACTATGATGTGCAAAATTCTGATCAACCTGTAAAGAACTCTCAACGGTAATATTCATCCTCTGATGTGAGAAGCTCTAAAGCGTTACAATTCCATCAATGTAAGATCACAAGTAACAGCTACAAACAGACACTGATCTCCTGATTTGGAAAGCTCATTAACTCGTGTTATGGACTTACCAAAAGTATATTCTTATGTCTCTATTGCAAGACCTATATAAAGCAGACTAGAATAAGATTTCATGATGATGAATAACTGCGCTCATAAAGAAAAACTCGTGTGAAAAAGTAAACAACGTAGCTTTCATTCTTCATCTTCAACGATTCAATATTAACTGTGTAATACATCACAAGTTTGTGATAATGTTTATTTAGAAACACCATTGTACACTTTTATTCAATTAACAATTTAGTGAAATTCCTTGATAAAACCGGGTTGTGGTTTTGGACTCAAGAAGACTTTAACAGTTGTTAAAGTAGAATTGTAATCAGATTTGATTAGTGAATTAAGTCCTCGTTGGAGAGAGGCGAAATCACCTTGGCGGGTGGACTGGAGTAGTTTGAGATCAAACGAACCAGGATAAAAATAAATGTGTTCCTTACTCCATTGATTTTTTAAGTTTCAATTCAACCCCCCCCCCCCCTTCTTGTGTTTTTCACTTCTTCAATTGGTATCAGAGCACCTGGATCTGGGTGCAAACACTTAACCGTGTCAGATAAAGATCCAAGGGGGAAAAACACTATGATGGGAACAAGTCAGAACATCAGCAGCAGCCCTCCAATATTTGACGGTGAAAATTTTGACTACTGGAAGGATATCATCAGAAGTTTCTTCCTAGCCTATGATGCTGACCTCTGGAATATGGTAACTGATGTATACATACATCCTGTTGATGAAAGCAGTCAGAAGATTGACAAAAAAAGAATGACAAATCATCAAAAGCAAGACTTCAGAAATCATCACAAGGCCAGAATGATTCTCTTGAGTGCCATCTCATATTCAGAGTATGAGAAGATCACAAACAAAGAAATAGCTAAGAACATGTTTGATTCTCTGAGAATGGCGCATGAAGGCAACATGCAAGTAAAATAAACCAAAGCCCTTGCTCTCATTCAGAAGTATGAAGCCTTCAAAATTGAAGAAGACGAAACCATTGAAACAATGTTCTCTAGATTCCAAACTCTGGTGGCAGGGCTAAAGGTGCTGGACAAAGGGTACTCAACTGTTGATCATGTAAAGAAGATCATCAGAAGTTTACCAAAACAATGGAGACCAATGGTCACGGCTCTCAAACTGGCAAAATATCTGAACAAAATATCTCAAGAAGAACTTGTCAGCTCCCTCAGAAGCCATGAGATAGAGTTAGAAGATGATGAGCCTCAGAAGCAATGTAAGTCTCTCGCTCTGAAATCTAACAAATATGAAACCAAAAATTTTGCAGGCAGAAGAAGAAGCATAAAACTCTGGAGAATCCTCATCAGAAGAAGACGAACTGTTAATTCTATCCAGAAGTATCAATCAGCTGTGGAAGCACAGGCAGAAGAATTTCACAAACTCCAGAAGAACAGGAAATGACTCTGAACAATCATCTGGATACAGAAAATCAAGTAACAGAATCATTACCTGCTATGAATGCAATAAACAAGGTCACTACAAAAGTGATTGTCCAAGGCTTCAGAAGGAGAAATATAAAAGGAAGTTCGTTAAGGAGAAGAAGAAAACTCTTATGGCAACATGGGATGACTCTAAATCTTTTGAAGACGGAACAGAATCAGAAGATGAACAAGCCAATATAGTTCAAACAGACAACTTATTAGATATCTCTGAATCTTCTGAAGACGGAACATAATCAGAAGATGAACAAGCCAATATAGCTCAAACGGACAACTTATTAGATGTCTCTGAATCTTCTGATTCAGAATCAGAATCAGACGCTGAAGAGGTATTTCCTGACTTTACTGTTAATTTTACTAAAGATGAACTAGGAGAAAGTCTAAGTGAAATTCTGGAAAGATATCAGCAGCTTTGAGTCAAATTCAGGAACCTGAAAAAGGATCTTGCTTTTGACTCTGAAGAAACTGAGATTCTGAGATTAGAAAACTCTGAGTTAAAAGAAAAGATTTCAAAACTAGAAAATGATTTACAAAACTCTCAGAAGGAAATAATCTCAGAGGATCCCAGTAATGCTGATAAGATCATAAAGGAATATGATCAAAGCTTTCAGAAGTTTCTGGATAAAAACATAGACAGAAGCAAAATGGCTTCAATAATCTATGGAGTTAGCAGGAATGGCAGAATAGGCATAGGATACAAAGGCAAAGTATCCCAACCTAAGAAAGTTAAGGATCTGGTTATCAAATGCACTCCTCTCTATTCTCACTTCACCACTGGGCAAACACATGATATAAAACATGTTGGTAAGGCGTTTTATACTAAACCAAAATTCAAACAGAATTTTGGAAACTCTAACAGTCATGGACCCAGAAAGATATGGGTACCAAAAGACAAAATCATCTATGTTGCAGATATTTTTAACAGCATGGTTGAAACTCCAGTATTAACACCTGGACTCTGGATGGTATCTACAGATGGAGGAAAGAAAGCATATGTTCCAAACCTGGAATTTAAAAGATTCACAGGTTTCAGAGGAAATCAGAAATAGAAGATTACTGCCTCTGAAACTATTTGAAACAGGAATGGAAATACAGCATCAGAAGCTCTCTAAAGAATCTCAGATGTATCCAGAAGAGGTTGTCACACTGTTTTAAGAACTTCTGTCAGAGCAAGCCAACCAGAGTCTTTACCACTTTTTGATTCTTGACAAAAGGGGGAGAATGAATAATATTTTGACTCATAAATATAAGATCCTCAGGGAAGTATTTTATTTTCTCGTTAGTTGAGTACTCTACTCAGGGGGAGCCTTCCTTTTAATTTTTGTTCTTTATATTCCATCAAAATATACTAGTTTTTGTCATCATCAAAAAGGGGGAGATTGTTAGAACATAATTTGGTTCTACATCCCATTAAGAGTTTTGATGATAACAAACACATGAGATAAAGAAAAATATGCTCGCTAATAAAAGTATGTTTACATGCAGGATGTTCTGATGTTAAAAAGATGTTCTGATGCAACTGGAAGTTCTGCCAGAACATCACCAGAAGTTCTGATTATGCAAGCACAGAAGTTGAGAGGACAATGAAAGATTCAGACGCATCAAATATGCATGACACACTTATATGAAGAAGTTCTGATTGACTTTCTGAATGCACCAGCGCTGCAAAACAGAATCTCTGATACTCTGATGTGAAAAATTCTGATCAAGCTGTAAAGAACTCTCAACGGTAATATTCATCCTCTGATGTGAGAAGCTCTGAAGTGTTACAATTCCATCAATGCAAGATCACAAGTAACGGCTACAAACAAACAATGATCTCCTGATTTGGAAAGCTCATTAACTCGTGTTATGGACTTACCAAAAGTATCTTCTTATGTCTCTATTGCAAGGCCTATATAAAGCAGACTAGAAGAAGATTTCATGATGATGAATAACTGCGCTCATAAAGAAAAACTCATGTGAAAAAGTAAACAACGCAGCTTTCATTCTTCATCTTCAACGATTCAATATTAAACTGTGTAATACATCAAAAGTTTGTGATATTGTTTATTTAGAAACATCATTGTATACTTTTATTCAATTAACTGTTTAGTGAAATTCTTTGAGAAAACCGGGTTGTGGTTTTGGACTCAAGAAGACTTTAACAGTTGTTAAAGTAGAATTGTAATCAAATTTGATTAGTGAATTAAGTCCTCGTTGGAGAGAGGCGAAATCACCTTGGCGGGTGGACTAGAGTAGTTTGAGATCAAATGAACCATGATAAAAATAAATGTGTTCCTTACTCCATTGATTTTTTAAGTTTCAATTCAACCCCCCCCCCCCCCCCCCCCCTTCTTGTGTTTTTCACTTATCCAGTTATGACTTGTTGAAGTTGGCAAAAAATCATGAAATGACCTATAATCTTTTGCATCTTTAACGAAACTTCTATTCATTTTCCCACTTTGCACATAAAAGAAGGCATAAAGTTTACATCTTCAAGATAATTATGGAAAAAGAATGGACTCAAGGTGATAAAAATTTACCAAGTTAGTACCATTTAAAGTCACTCATGTAAAATTGTGGATTCATCTGGATGACTTGTAATCTTTCTTCTTCACCAAGTTCCTTCCACATGAAAACTCCTTGGAACTTTTGAAGTGATTTGTTGAAAACCGTTTGAAGAGGAGGATATATTTGGAATCACTCAAAAATATCAAAAGGTGAGCAAGATGTACTCCTTTGAAGTTCAAAACCCTAGCTCCTAGGTCAAGAAAATACTTTGAGGAACTTTGACAAGTTTGAATAAACTTCTCGTACCAATATTCTTGCTTTGTGAATATAAGTTGTTGAGGATGATAATAAGGACTCATAGCCATAAAAACCACTTTTATATCTTGAAATTTGATAGAAATAAGCTCTTGTGACCAATAGGAACAAGGCCTTGTCCAAACATGACAATTTCTCCAATCAACCCCTTGTACTTTTGAGTCAAATCTAATAACCTTGAAATGTGATGAACCAAAGCAACCTTGCCATGCCAATTCTCCCAAAACCAATCCAATGGTGAGGTTTGAACTTCTCAAGCTATATTGACTAGGGCGTGGAAATAAACTCATGAACCCATGGGGTAGCTTGTTAAATCTCATTGCCTTCACCTACATGGATAACAAGCAAGACAAACCAACATTGCATTTTATTAGTTAAATGAAGAAAACAAAACAATATTCATGATCACAAAATGAACATAAGTCAAGGTGCTTGGTAATCCCTTAAAAAAGGGCAAAACTAAATGTAGGGAGGGGAACCAAGAATCCTAGTGTGATCTTGTTGTGAGTGAATCAACATGGTAAGATGAATGGATCTTAGGGGCAAAAATTGGGGTACAACAATATAATTGAATTTTTTTTCTGTAAGAAAATTGAGAGAGGACCAAACGCGAGACAGAGAAAAATAAACATAATTAACTTGTTTTGTTTTCATTATTGTTTCTAAGATACTTTCATTTTGCTTTTATTTTTTATTATTAAAGAGGATGACACGTGTCATATATTAATTAGTTAAATCTTAAACTTTTGAAAAAGTATAATTTGGTTATGTTCCATCATGATGCACTGCCCCATATATTGTTACATTACAACATGGTTATTTTCTTCCCATTTACATATTTTTGTTTCAATTTACTTTTGATTTATTATTTATTTCTAGATCAAATTTGATTTTAGATTACTGGGCCTTGAGTGTTTAGGGCCTGCTAGAGTAAACTTTTAATTTACACTCGTTAATTCTTCTTAATCTATTTATTTGTAGTTTGATTTTATTTAGTTAATTGTTTTAGATTAATTAAGTTATTAATAGAGAAAATTAGAAAATTCAAAAACAATAAAGATATAAAATACAAAGAAACCAAAAAACTTTTCTAATTAATTTTTATATTTTTACAAATAAAAATATTTTGCATCCTCGAGTAATTAATAAGCCAGATTAACGCCTTACCAATTAATTATTCAAGTCAAAACATTTAAAATTCACTAACCAATCAAATTAATTTCTATGCCCCGTGCGACTTAATTCTAAAAAGGACCAACTCCTTATAAAACCAATTTCTTCGCCCCGCGCGATTTAAAGATCAACTCTTTATCAATGAAACATTTAAAATAGCTAACCAACGATCAAATCATTTTTATACTAACATAATAAAACCTAAGACATTTTCAAAAAAAAGGATTAAATATAATTACTTTCAAAATTAACTGCGAACTGCGTCTACGATCACTCAACTTACAACTCAGACAAGGTTCAAGGATAATTCAAAATCAATTTTATGCAATCCTATAAAAACCAACCAACACTACAAACTATGAATTGAGACTCTGATTCCTCATAAGAGGATACGTAGGCATGCGGCTTAAAAACTAAGGCAAGTTTCCCTAATTAAAAATTAAAACTCTACTCCTAAACCGTAAATTTAAACCCTAGTATCCTTGTGAACAAGGTAGATGAGGGGTGCCTAACACCTTCCTTTCGTCTAAAGTGAGTCAACAACTTAGAATCTCTGATCAAATTAGAGTTATCTGTTATATTCCCTACCTTAGGATAAAAATTAATGGTGACAACTCTAATTTTCAGTCGCTCTTAAATTTCATTAAAAAAATCTAATCATGTAATTTATATTAACGCATAATCATATAGAGTTATGTAATTCTATTTTTCTCCTTTACCTATTCTTAATTTATTGTACATTTATAAAAGAGAAGAAGACACAATGATACAATAAGTCAATTAATTTAATAGATGTATCCTATTAATTTATTATTTTATATGTATTTCTTATAAATATAATAATAATAATAATAATAATAATAATAAACAATTGAAATAAATTCAGACCCAAACTACTAACAAAAAGTTTTGTGTAGATAATAAATCTAGCACATAAGTGTGTCTTATCCCTAATTATTTTATGGAATTTCTTTGTATACCTCTTAGGGGTGGAAAAAAATTCTGAAAACTCAAAAATGTCCTTCGAAAATGTTTCGGAGATGCATATCCGAAAGCATCCAATATCAAATTTTGGGGTTAATTCAAAAATGCACTTATGAAAATACCATGTTTCTAGTTAAATGTTATCTTTAAACATCCAGGTATATTTTCGGAGATGTATTCTCGAAAATATGCTAGTTATACACCTTGCTGCACGAACAATTTCGTTCTGTTCATTAGCTTTTCACAACCAAAACCCTCTTCAAAAACTCAATACATTTTTCGTCTCCAAAAGAAGTTTCAAGTGTTTTATCATGTCAAAGAGAGCAAATGTATTTCTGAAACTCCTTGTTACAGAAATAAAATTATTAAAAATTTATATTTTTTTATGTGTTAGATATGGTGCACCCCAACATGTTTCCCAAGGATGTTTCGAACAACGTGAATAATGATGCTAATCTGGATGAGGTGAAAAATGACGTTAAATCGAATGTTGTCGACATAGATGTTGGACACAAATTTGCAAATGATCAAGTTTTCAATAATCGAAAACAGTTGCTTGATTATGTCTGAATGAAATAGCATACTCGGCTTTGGTATTGTGATTGGAAGGTCCGACAATTGCACTAATAGAAGGAAAGCATTTGTAACCATGAGACATGAGAGAAGTGGAAAATATGTTCCAAAAGTTCGGAATTTAAAACATGATGAAACTTGATCGAGAAAATGTGAGTGTCCGTTCAAATTGCGTGGATCATGTAGGGTGGATGATACGTAGCGTGTTTTCTGTCATTTCTAGTAAATATAATCATGTGTTGGACACCAAGCTACAAGGTCATCAAATTTTAGGTTGACTTAAGCCGGGGGAGAAGGAAATTATTTCAGAAATGTCGATAATCAAAGTTGCGCCAAGAAACATACTTTCAGATTTGAAACGAAAATGACCACAAAATGTTTCAAATATCAAGCATGTTTATATTGAACATTATAAACAGCTTATTCCCCCATATGTATGGACGAGGTCTACAATCATCGGAAAAGACTCTGATTTGATGACTACAGTTCTACGAAAGACTGTACATTGAGTATTACCATCAAAATTGAGTTGGAAGTGATCATGGATAGATTTTCTAAAGCGGATGACACTATGAGATTTCACATTAAAGAAAAATTGAGTAAAATAGCCTATCCAAAAACCACCATTATGAAATCTCATTGACAATCGGTAAAATGAAAGGTGCACTAAAAAAGTGTAAAAGTACACAAGATGACAATTTAACAAGACGAACACCATCTTACCATGAAGTTGTTGATTCACATTTTCCAGACTCTCCAACCCCGAAATTGAAAAAAAGTATTTTCAAAGGAGCTCGCATCATCAAACCACCTCATACACCTCCGGTAAAAAAAACCACCAATTCCACCGCCGATTATTCACATTGATGAGATGCCAATTTTTATGCACAAATACATTGAAAGGATTGTAGATGTGGGAGGGACAGTAATTGCGGGTTTCAGGCCATGTCCAGTTTACTTGGTAAAGGTGAGGAGAACTACACAATTGTACGACAAACACTTATTTCGGAATTGATGGCGCATAGGGAAGATCAATTACGACTTTAAGAGGGTAAGGAACGTTTAAATAAAATTCATAACACTCATGTTCCAACTCTTACCGGTTCCACACCACCTGAGAAGTGGATGAGCCTCCCTGAAATGGTTCATCTTATAGAAAATGCATATGAGAAGGTGTGTATCGATCTCACGAGATATGGTTTTTCGAATATTTTTTTCCTTTACGAAGTCGCCCACCTCAAGACCCATTCGGCTGCATCATTTGTATTGGGTATCTTAGATCGCTCCATTTTGTTCAAGTATTTTTGAAGTCGGGGTGTCCTATTTCGGTTACGTCAGTGCAATGGACGGTACATTCTACAAAAGAGCATAAACTTGGTCGGATCATTTTTTAGAAAGGATGGTCGAATTCAGTAAGTTATTGGAACTTGAAAGTGAATCAAATAGGGAGAAGTCGAAGAAAGAACCGATTTTAGATTTAAGCGGTAGTCATTTGTTCAGTACATTTTAGAATGTTATTGAATCATTTTTTGTATGTATTATTGTGCACAATGTAATCGAATCATTTTGGAATGTATCTACATGATTCAATACATATATAATATATCTATTCAATATTTTACCGATTTATACATTTTACTGATTTATACTTTTACCGATTAAATTGTGATTTATCTTTGAATGATATTAATTCTGCCAACTTATAATTTTGTCTCTGCATAATTCGGAAATGCATTTTCTAATTATTTATAAAAAAAACAATCAGGGAATGTTTCGGAGATGTACTTCCGAAAACACCTTTTTTTTATAAATATAAGGGGTTGTTTCAGAAGTGTATTTCCGAAACATGTCCTGACACAAGATAAGAATTCTTAGGACCATATTGCTTCAAAACTTTTATAAATAGGGTGTTTAAACCTATTCTTCAATATCATACACCTCAAATCAGATATCACACACCACAAATCATATATGACACAGACATATCCTCACCTTGCTTTTGTCTACTTCAATGGTGCAATGCCGCCATTTCAATTTAGATTCTGCAAGGATACGCCTCTTGCATTATTTCGGAAATATACTTCCGAAATTGTTCAATAGATATCTTTGCAAATGCATCTCCGAAATCACCCAAAAAAATGACATTCCGTAACTTCGATAATGCATCTCCGAAATCACCTCAGAAAAGTGAAATTTGATGCATTCATAGATACATCTCCGAATTTTGAGAATAAAAATAGAATTTCGCCAGAAGTGACTAAGAAAGTATAAGAGTATACAAAAAATTTCTCTTATTTTATTAAAAATAAAAGAAGCATGGCTAATGGGTTTCAATTTGGCCTATCCCATGATTTTGATTTGGGCCAAATGCGTCTGAACATTGTACCTGCGTTATATAACAATCTTAGGAAAACGTTAGCTCGTACCCCTTCAATTAAAATTGTATGCCCCTCCAAAAAACCTCCATATTCCCAAAATATCATTCGCTTATAAAAAAAAGATGTCATACAATTTTTCTTTAATTTTAAATTTATAAATATGTGATTTGAAATAAACCTGGAATAATATATTTTTCTTTTTCCAAAAAATAAATAAATAAATATTCAAAGTGAAAGTTATAAAAATAAAAAGATTGAGTTTGAATATTCAAATTGAAAGTTTCAAACTTTCAAGTATCTGACACCTATGGAAGTGATGTATAATGGTAAGATCATGTTTTAACTTTCAAACTTCCATGTTATTTTATTTTAAAAATTCTTATAATTTAGTTTTCAATTTATGACAATATTATTATTTTTTATATTTTTTCATAATATATTAATATAAATAAGGTGTTGATATTTATAAATAAATAAATAAAAAGAATACAAATAGAATTGAATTGGAAAAGAAATGAAAAACATAAGATACATGAAACTTCAACTCCAACTCCAACTCGCTCTAAAAAGTGTGGTAGCTCATTTAAACTTAGAGAGAAGTTGTTAGAAGGATGCCATTTGATAGTTGGTTAAATATATGTGTGGATTTATAACCATGTGTTATCTCATATGTTGATCGACTATTTATTTGTGAGGCGTTTAAATTGAAAAGAGTTAAAGACATGTCTATAAATTGACAAAATACGTTGCACCAAGACACAAATTGGATTTATAGAAATATCAAAACAGCGACGATAAAACAATTATCGTTCATATTTATAAGATTTAGATCTTGATCTGATGATCTTTGAGAGGTCATAGAGTTGAAATGCAACACCTAACAAAATTAGCAAAAGTTTAGAATAATGTGTTAGAGTAAAAGACATGAAGAATCTCAAGTCTTGAGTGACCTATTTTCTGCACCGAGATCGAATCAACTTAATAAACATGTTTCATATTATGTTAATACTTAAAACTATGTACAAAATCAATAAATACACGCTACCATTCTGTGAAGTTATTGTTATCACATTAATAATGTTGACATATCGAGTGAAACTACATACTTGGAATCAGAGCATCAATAAACTTTTTTGTTGCGTACTATATAAGTTAAAGTAATTATTTATTACTAAGAGATAAATTCCTAAGGTGTTGTTATTTAATGAGAAACAATATGGGTAGAGTTTGATACAATTTGAGGAATCATGTGTGGATGAAACAAATTTGTTGGTTATATCAAAGATGCTTGGTTGACTTCTCACAAAGAAGTCTTTTTTGTACAATTGACTAATCGAGTGATGCACTTTGGAAATACAATGAATGTTATGTGCGTGAACTTATATTAAAATTGAAAGTGCTTTGTTTAAATGTATAAAAATTGGTGTGTAGAATCATATTCCTCACTAACTCATTTTTCAATTTGACCTGGGTATTTTGAGTTCTACAAAGATTTTTACAATGATATTGCCACCCGATTTCTAACGCTAGAACTTCTATATATACTAGTACAGAAATAACTTCTTGCAACGACTATGTTCTCGGTATTCGACGCGTAACTTACTGCACGATTTCCAACCTTTTGACTTGCTTCCACGTGTTTTGACATTTAGATAAGATCAAAAAACAGTTACTGAATCTAATATTTTTGTCCTGTCTTAACTGTCCTAGTTGGCAACTCATTTTGTCGACTTTGTGAAAAACAACATACTCATAATTCTAGAAAATATGTCAAGTCCCAGATCTTAGGATTAGCATGTCGAATTCAACACCAATGGTCGAAAACTAACCTTTGTTGAACATATAAACATATGTTCTCATATTTTTACTATGTATTCTCTCAACATCTCATTCTCTTTGTTGAATCCAAAATTTTGAGAACTCCATGTTAACTTGTATATTGAGTTATACAATGAGATAAGACTGAATTGTGTGACAAGCTGGGGGTTTATCACCTTGGGAATTAAGGAAAGATCAGTTTGGTTGACCTCTGCATTGTTTCTCAAATTTCTCCATAATTCTTTGACATAACTCCTAACTTGTGCTACCTACCATGTTCTAAGAATTTTGGAAAAAGCTCGCAGGAAAACCACCAGGGCCCGGGTATTTCCAGGGTGCCATAGAAACTAAAGCTTTTTGAATCTCATCACTACTCAACTCTTCCTCTAGATGCTCCTTCATCTGAACTTCAAGCTCTTGAAATTTTCTTATGGTGTTGATCCACTCATTTACCTCCACCTCTGGAGTATAAAGGTCCTGGTACCATTCTTTAAAAATATTTTTGATGGAATCCGGATCCTTGACCCATTCACCTTCTTCATTCTTTATGAGGTTTATGGTTTTTCGTTTTTCTCATTTGGATAGTTGAAAGGTGATACATAGACGTGTTTTTATCCCCCATCCGGCAACCAAAATTTTTTTGAACCAAATTAATCTCTTATGATAAAGGGTTTTCTCAAGTGCTTTTTGTATATCTCTTTTGATCTTTTCCAGACCCTTTTGCTCCCTTCCATTGTGAAAAGCTTTTTGAATTCATGTAAGCCTACTCATGAGTTAGTTTTTCTACCTCTGCACTCCTTTGACAGTTACCATGTTCCAAGAATTAGCAACCATTTTAATACTCTTCAGATTCTCCTGAACATCATTGTTTTTGTTCCATGCCTCAGTAATCACAGCTTTATAGGATTCTTCCATCACCCAAGCACATTCAAATTTGAATGTTTTACTGTGTCTGCAAAACTTGTCATCTTGAATGGATATCAAAATAGGATGATGATCGGAGTATTCAATTCTAGTTAGCACTCTAACATTTGCATATGGAAATTGAATATGGTATTCGTCTTTACACAGTGCCCTATCAAGCTTCTTGTATATTCTTAATCCCCCACTACAACAAATAACACTTTTTATGATGAAGCTTTCATCTCCAACATGCTAAAAATCGAGAGGATATGTCTTGAGAGCACAATGTTTTATTTTTTTAATAAGATAAATAACATGTTACGTCGATGTTATAAAAAACTGAGGTAACACAACTATAAGTTAGCGCCTTTTTTTATCCATAAAAAAATAATAAATCTGTTATCTCAGTTTTCATGAGAACCGGGGTAATATAGCTATAAGGAACCTCACTTAGAATCTCCGTTGTCGTATTTAGAACATTTTTCAATTATTTATCACTTGGCGTCTTTTCCAAATGCCATGTTTTTTTGTTCATTAGTAATGCTCAAAAACTTTGTTATCAATAAACAAGAATACATAATGATAGAAAAAAATTTCATTGATAATAAAAAACAACACAACAAAGAAAGCTACTCAATAAATTCAAACTTTTCAGTCCACTCGACTTCAACATTATCCCTGACGATCCCTAACTTATAGAAAAGTTCATAAAAAACTCTTTCATAAGTTATTAGAAAAGTCATTTCCTCCCGAGAAGTCTTTATCATTTTCTTCAAGAAGTTGAAAATGGTCAGAGGAAGATTAAATTTGATGTTGTAGGTGAGGAATAACAAGAAATGCTTGTCATACCAAGTAAGCATTTCTAGGTCTTTCTCTCTTGGGCGGAGATTTGACACTAAAAGTTGAAACCAAAATTTTGCAATTGGGAGTAGAGAAGCAGGACTGAAGAGTTTATTTTGGTTGGCATAAATTTAGTGAAATTGGGTTGAGTAGACATTGTTGAATTCATAGTGTTCAACACAACTACCTGTCTCTTGACAGTTGATTGTCATAACAATCAGTGATAGAGTAATGAAGAAATGAGATCCATTGACATATAATTAAGAGCCACTGACATAAGACTGGATGACTTCATCATGACCAGCTGGAGCAACAGAGGAATTCATCCAAAACTCTTTAACGAGATTAGTGTATATGGGGCCATGAAGAATGTGAAAGTAACCACTCAACCTTTATTTGTTAACAACTTTCCTTAGTTCAAAATGATCGAAACCATTGAAATCAACATACTTTTCATTGATAACGAACAACAAATTTGCATCCATTTTTTATAGGAAAAAAGGACTTTGAAATAATGAAACAAGACACAGATAGTTGGTAATGAGAGGTTAGAAATAGGAAAAGAATTTGAAACAATGTTTAAAGACACAATGAGTTGGTAATTAAACGTTTAAATAGCTCAAAAGCCTCCTTGATAATCCAAAAGAGACGTTACGACTTGAATTTAGTTGATCACTGTTATTCTAGTGATATGATTCCAATGCATGTGCGTCATGTCGGTGTTCTAACCTCTCTTTTAATTGTATTTTTTATTTATAAATTAAATTTTCTAACCCGTCAATTTTCCAAAAAAATCCGAGGGAACATTTAGCATTAAAATTGGAACCTTTATTGTAATTGTATTTTTTATTTGTAAATAAAATGTTCTAACTCATCGGTTTTCCTAAAAATTGAGGGGATATTTACGTTAAAATTGAGGATATTTATCAAATTCTTGTCGTTCATTTCATGACTATCAACACTCAAGACATTACCATTAGTGATTCGCGTGGAACATAAATAACTTCCATTATAAAAGCATTCTGAAGCATCATGAAGCACTTGAAACTATCCTCCACTTTAAGATTTGCAAGAGTCTTTGTCATTAAGAATTCACTATGATAGATTGCAAGAGCAGAAAATTATTTATGTTTAAGGTTTGTACTCTTAAATATTTATTTAAGAAGAAAAACATTTATTTATCTAACCCTTTTTTATGTAAACATTTTTTTGTTCATATCAGAAACAAATGCAAGCAAAAAATGAAAGGACCAAAGATTTGAGCTCTAAAGGGTTGACTAATTTTGGTAAAACTGGATGTTGAACAAGATGTCTCATTATGATCATGTGACATCTTGTCTGGTATAAATGGATGCTTGGATTCTGTGAGTGGGTTACAAATATGGATCCTTCTGGAAGTATTTGGTAACCATATGTTGTGTTCATGTTGAAGAACTCAGAAGTGTTGAACTAACATGTTTCATCATTAGAGAGACATTTCGAATGAAGATGTCCTATGAAGAGCCATTCAACTTCGCGCTTGTGACAAGCTAGACAGTTGGATTTAATTGATATATTTCATGTGCAGAATATTCTGGAATATTATGCTATCCTATGTGGCGCTCAGTTTGAAGATTGAAGAAGATTCAAGTTGATTTCAAGGATAATTATGACTTTCTAATTATGGAGATAAATTAGGAAGGTTATGATTAAATCCCTATCTTCATGGAGAAGTTTATGCTGATTTTCTGCAACAAATCAACTGCTATTCTAAAGCCTAAATCCAGCATCTTGAAGATTATAAAAGGAATACTTAGTCCTAGGGAAAATTAACTAAACCAAGTGTATCAAAGTTAGAAGTTAAATAAGGATTTAGGGTTTTGAAAGTCGTGTACTTTTTTAGGTTGTAAGTCACCATTTATATTGATTTGATACATTGTGGTAGACATAGTTTTATGCAGATTCAGAAGCCTTTGGGTAGTGAATCATGTATTGTTCTTGGATGAAGCTTTGAAGTAAATCCAATTATGTTTGTTTGTCAAGAGTCTTGACTTAACTGGTTGTAGTTGATAGAAATATCACTGAGGTGATTTAGAAAGTGAGATGTAAATTTCTCATTTTTAGGGAGAACCTAGGTAGAAGTTGCTTTGGGTAGGGATTAGGCGAGAAGTTGTAAAAGGGGGAGTGTTGTAACCCAAAATTTGCCCTCTCATTTATCAAAAATTTTGCTCACAAGACTCTTTGGACTCAAGAAAAATTTAGGGTTTGCTCAGCTCAAGACCTCACCTTGCACTGATAACTTGAAATTAGGGTTTGAGTTTGCATGAGGATTTTTGGACCATCAATGCCTCATGTAACTTTCATACACCATCTTGGACCCCTAAGATTGCTCATACCAAGTTTTAAGCCTTGAATCACATTTTTGCCCAGTCAATTAGACAGTTGACCTAAAAATCAGTTGTATTGGGGAAAAAGTCAACCATGGCCAATTTACAATCAAACTTCATAATTTTTGATCCACATCAACATTATAGACTCATATGAATCATTTTATCAAGTTTGGATCACAATTCCTCGAGGAATTTGATCAGATCATCAAAAGGGCAAAATGGTCAAAATTAGGGTTTTGACTGAGAAAGGGCAATTTCTGATTTTTAACCTAGCCAATGGCCAATTGGGTTCAAGCATGATTTCAAGGACTCAATAACATCATATTTACATAATCACATAGTTCAAAAGATCTCAAATGCATAGGATTGACAGATGAATTTTGCAGTCAACTGATCAAAAATCAACTGTACACTGAAAAGTCAAACTTTGACTTTTTGGTCAAAATTAAGTGCCAAGGGTCATAATTCATCAAGATATGTCAAAATGTGAAACTTGTTGACCAAGAAACCTAAAATTGCAAATTAAGATTTTAATTTGAAAATTTTCATAACTTAGAATTTTTCAAAGTTATGGAAATTTCTTATTTTTTCCCAACTTTCCACAACTTTTTCACCATGATGCAATTGGACTCAAACAAAATTTCAAACATGAAAGTTGTAGTACTCCATGAAATCTACAACTTTTATTCAGAAAGTTTTCCCAAAAGATGCTTGGATCTCAAGTTATGATTTTGTGAATAGGGGTCCATTAACTTTTTAACTTGGTGAAATTTTGCCCTAGTTTAGGTAGGTTTTTGACCTAACTTCATGGCAATTTTTCACCTAGTTCCAAGAGGAATCTCAAAATTAATTTCAAAGATGGATTGTAGAGCATGTTACAAGCTTTCCAAAATGTCAAAGAACTCTCCAAGATCATTTGTGGTTAGGAAGAATCGAAGAGAAAATGGCAATTTATCACTTTTGTTCAAGCCATGTTTCACAATGTTACAAGTTTCAAATCAGATCCTAGCATGCTTGTACTTGGTATTACATGTCCTAATCCCATCTACACTCCATAATTGAATGCTAACACATTGATAATGGCCTTGTTCTGACTTTTGAAGCATTGCACAATGAATTAATCTAAAAATGGCATAAAGTTCACAATACTACTTTGATAAAGCTTGCTTTTTCCAACTTTACATTTCTTGAGCCATGGACCTGATCTTTTGTTGCAAACAAGATCCATAAACATCAGGCAACTTGTACCAACTATATGCAGTCCATAAGCTAGCAAGTACAAGCTTTTGTATTGTCACTTCCAACTTTCTTCAAAAGCAAGCAAACTTGCAAAAGTCAAGGAAGCTTGTGCATCTGATAAAGGCAAGCCTTGGCATCAATTGAAACAACTTCAGAACTTTGTCACAAGCAAAAAGCACGAATTGCTAACATCCCAAACACTCTCAAACACCAAAATCACAAATTTCTGCCCAAACAGGGCATCTTCTGCAGAACCCTTGCCAAATCAATATTGGCTTATGCGCTTCTTGTTTCAAGGCTTCAAACACTTTACATACATCCTACCTAAACTATGCAGGCCCTTGTCTTGCAACTGTAACCCCTGTTTCAAGCTTCACCATTTTCATTGTGCAAGGTTGCAGGTTGACTCATGCAGGAAGATTCAGCCATCCTCAAGGCAAGCTGAGCATTGGGAAAGCTTGAGGGACCTTCAAGGAAGCTCACACAATCTTCAGGCCTCACTCAAAGTCCCCAAATTTCCATATCCAAACTCAACTGAACAAGGTATTTTTCAAAGTTCTATCTCCTTATTTAGGCATCATTAAGCTTGGATTTATTAAGCAAAAATGTAGTCTTTAACTTGCTTAAGCTGTACATATGCATAGTTGTTATTTATATTAACTGAGTAGTGAGAATTTGAAGCTTGAAGTTCATAAAAAATTTAGGTCAGGAATTAGGGCCACTGAAATTCTCTCTGGTTTCTTAGAGTTAGGTTTCAAATTTTATATCATTAGAATCGTGATCAAAAATGCTACAAGTTTCATGTTGCAAGATTTTGTTTTTGTGCAAAGAATAGAGAGTTGCAGGTTTGAACACAGGGTGCGCGCGCGAAGCAAGGACAGGGATGAAGTTGGCGTTCTGGGCCTGGCGCCTTGGGCCTTTCACTTTCCATGCCCCCCATTTTACTTCTGCACCCCCTTTGCATATTTTTATATTTTTTATATTTTCTTGCATATTTTATATTTCTGACTTTATTTTTTTCCTGAATATTAAGAAATCCCAAAAATATTTTCTTAATTTTTTGCATTTTATTTTATTTTTTATCTTATTTTTTTGCATATAAAAATAGTTTTATTTTAATAAATAAAAATCATTTTTTTAAAATAATTTGTAAATAATAAAAAAATACAATACATTTTTATTTTGATTATTTCACACATTAAATATTTATTTTTCATACATATTTAATTTTTAAATATTTGTACATAATATTATTATTATTTTTCTTGAACAAAAATGAATAATATGAATAATATAGAATATATTTCTTTTAAACAAAAATTAGGGTTTTTCACCCTTTCAAAAATAATCACAATATTTTTCTTATTTTAGACTTAAATAATTTATTTTTCTCATACATAAGATAAATATAAAAAAACATTCTGCATATATACATTTTATTGCATATTTAAATAATTGTTTATTTATTTATTATACAATAAATTCAATTGGGTTGTAATAGTAAATTAGGGTTTTATTTTGAGCAATATCCCCCATTCAAAACTTGTATCCCCCCCCCCCCCCCCCCCCCCCCCCCCCCCCCCGCCCCCACATAATATTGTTGTAATAGTTTATATTTACTTTATGCAATTTATCGCATTATATCCATGTTTAGTAAACTAGGGTTTGTATGATAAGACAAAATCAAACAAATAGCATGACCTAATACAAGACAAAAATGCATGAAAAATGACAAAATCTTGCACACAAGCACCTCTAGGGTTTCACCCACTTGGTTGCCTAAACAAATGGCCATGGTATGCATGCTAGGTATCTTAGCAAAACAAAACAAAACGAAAGATCATAGTCCCTCGACGACACTAGACAAGGTTTCCTAAAAACAAAATGATCTTGGTCCCTAAGACTTGCTAAGATACTTGGCACCATTGCTATCATGATCATACGATGACCCACGCCCGTCCCATTTAACATCCAAAGATAGGGTTGTTTACCAATACAATGGTAAATCAACAATGTCAAAGGAATAAAAATGTGTAGGAAATACTTTTGAGTAGGTAGATAGCTTCTAATTACTTGATCAATTTGCAAACAATCCTTACTATTTTCAAACAAACACACACATATTTCAAAAACAATTTCCAAACAACTTTCAAAATATTGAAACATTTTTTCAAAAGATAAACATCTTTGTATACATTCTTACGAACGAGAATCATTACAAAGATTGCCTAAACAAAGGCCTATTTTCAAAATACTTTCAAAACCACACAAAGCACCATTTCAAACAATTGCAAAAGAAAAGCAAGTGATCTAAACAAGTAACTAAGAGCCCATGGAAAACCATGGATGAAAAGGGTGCTAGCACCTTCCCTTTGCATAATCTACCCCCCGAACTCAAGAAAACATCTCAAAGGTCTTTCCTGTGCTTTTTGACCTTTCCTTTTGGATAAAATAAAAGTCGATGGCGACTCTTGCTAAACTGAAACATTTGCAAACACAAAATGCAAAACCTCAAGTCAGTTCTCCCACCGTATCACAGAACTGGCTACTCTGCTGGGGATTTAAGTAAAAGTGGGGTTACCTTAGGGTTTTAGATCACCTTTACATGCTTATCTTGCTTGACTTGTTTGCTTTACACTTTGGTTCTATTGTTTGGGCTTGAATCCTCTACCCGAATTTGGGGAAACATTCATAGGTAAATAGCAATACGTTGTGGAAACTGTGCGGGGTATACCGATATGGTCTAAGCAATAGCTATATTAGTGCGAAATATTTGTGGGTACCGGTAGCATTTGAGTCAATCAAAGAGAATACGGGGCCGCTGAGTGATGTCATGAAGCACTAATGGACTTTTAGAACCTTTACTTGACCAACTTGGCCTTTTAGGATGTAGTGAGATGACCGGCTTTGGTACAGTCCAAAGTTGGTAGATACTCGATACTACACTCATTGAGGGTTGGTTCCTTGGAATATTTCGGTCGCCAGTAAAGAGGCTGAATTGAAACAATGAACATGGAAACAATCCAGTGATATTGAGCTCCTTAGAACCCGGTTACTATTTCTAGGACAGGTTGAGTCAACTAAACTTCAAGAGGGTACTTACCTATGAAACCCCATGCAAGCCTAAACTAGGAACTTGTGTGATTTGTTTGTACATATATACTTGTGCATAACATCATGGACATCATGAAGCATCATATGCATCCACTAACCATTTCAAGGATTTTTGGAAGTTCATCTTTGTTCCTGTTTTGTAGGATATGGATTCACTTCACAGGAAAACTATCCAAGTCAACCTTGTAAGAATTCCTACACAACTAAAGGAGCTAGCTTCAAGGATTCCTGAGAATTCTCCATTCATCGAGAGGCATGGTCGTCTTCTCAACTTAGTCACCACCAACACTGAGGAGGATATGCTGAAAGTTCTCTTCCAGTTCTTTGACCCTTTGCATCATTGCTTTACATTTCCTGACTACCAACTTGTGCCTACTTTGGAGGAATTTTCTCAACTCCTGAGGATTACTATTCCCAATCAACTACCCTTCAATGGTACAGAAAGAGATCCAAAGCTAGAATAGATTGCTCAAGCCCTACACTTGCACTCATCTGATGTCACAACACATTGGGAAACTAGAAGTGGTGTCAAAGGTTTCTTGTCAAAGTTTATGTTTGAGAAGACCTAAAGTTGTTGGAATTCTCTAGACTTGCAAGCCTTTGAGGAGATTGTAGCCCTTCTCATCTATGGGATGGTCTTGTTCCCTAACCCTGACCAACTTGTAGATGTGAATCCTGTCAAAATCTTCATGACTCGCAACCCGGTGCCTACTTTGCTTGGAGATATCTTGCAGTCTTTTCACACTCGTACAATGAGGAAAAGAGGTGTTCTCATGTGTTTCACTCCTCTACTGGAAAGATGGTTTATTTCTCATCTTCCCCAATCAGTCTTAAAGAATGATCAAGGTTTGAGGTGGTCACAACGATTGATGACTCTTACACATTCAGATGTTCATTGGTGTTCTCGATCCAGAGAAAATGTTATCATTATCGACCGTTGTGGGGAATTCCCTAATATCCCTCTACTTGGCATTAGGGGAGGCATCACCTACAACCCCTGCTTGGCTCTGAGACAGTTTGGTTATGCCCGAAGGGATGGCCCACATGACATGCTGATTCCAGACTTGGTTTTTGACTTCGACAACGACGATCAAGGATTCCGACAAAGTTTCATCCGAGCTTGGAGGATACCCAACAAGGTAGACAGTAAGACCTTGGGACACAAGAATTCCATCCCCCTTGAGCCTTACCTCAAGTGGGTACGAACCCGCGCCCAAAGTCTCATGATGCCTTACCCCTCCATTCTCCCTGTGATTATAGAGCCTGTTATGGAAGGAGAGGTTCCATACACCCTCCTACATCCTGACATGCCAACATCACTCGAAGATCTACAAAGGAGTTGGATACAGCTCAAGGGAGAACGCGATACTTTTGAAGCCCAATTCTATGCAAGCGAGAAGAAGGTTTTTGAAATCACTCGTCAACTTCACGAAGAGCATACTCTAATCACCTACATCGCACCAAAGAGGATGCGCAACGTCTTTTTACCTTAGAATTTTGTATTATTTTGCCCATGGGGCATTGATGTACTAACAATTCTATCTTATTAATATGGCGTTGTTTCTTTTTTGTTTAAAACAAATTTGAATTTCTGAATCCTTGAAAGCATTACATGAATACATATCATTCATTATATGCATAAACAGGTCTTCACACCAAGTTTCATCATCTCTCTGCTGTTTATTTCAGCAAGATGGATATTGAACAAACAGTCAAAGATTTGCAAGCCCAGAATTCACAATTTCAACAACTACTTCTAACCTTGGCCAAGGGGCAGGAGGAGCTCAAGACTCTGCTAGAAAAGGAAAAAGAGAAAAAGAAAAAGAAGCAAGTTGGGGTGGTTCTTATGGGCAGAAAGTTTGAAGGACAAGCCATACGGACTTTGGAATTCCCATCAACATCTGAAGAGGGGGGAGGAAAGGGTAAAGGAACGGCAGTGCCATCTGAATCTGAAGCGAAAGAAGAGGAAGATGAGGACTATTCTGAATAACAGTACCCTCCGTCCGATGAGAAATACAAAAACTTGGAATAGCGTCTAGCTGCCATGGAGATACAGAGAGTTCCGGGGCTGGATTTTGAGGAGTTAGGGTTGGTATCTAGAATTGTAATCCCTCCTAAGTTTAAAGTGCCACTGTTTGCTAAGTATGATGGGGTTTCTTGCCCAAAGATGCACCTTAGATCCTATGTCAGGAAAATTCAACCACATTCTTCTGACAAAGACCTGTGGGTCCACTTTTTTCAGGACAGTATTTCGGGAACGCAGCTTGATTGGTTCTACCAGTTGAAGAGAGAAGATGTCCATAATTGGGAAGACTTGGAAGCCGCATTCTATAAACAGTATCAATACAACGCCGACTTGGCGCTAACCCGCACTCAGCTACATAGTATGGCTATGGCTACCAATGAGGGCTTCAAAGACTACGCCCAAAAATGGTGGGATTTAGCCGGAAGGGTGCAACCACCTTTATCTGAAAGAGAGCTAGTGGACATGTTCTTGGGGACTCTGTCAGGTCCTTTCTTTAACCACCTGGTTGGAAGCTCCTCTGCAGGTTTCACTGAGTTGATTCTAACTGGCGAAAGGGTGGAAGCCGGTATTAGAAGCGGGAAAATTCAGAAAGATGCATCTACCTCTGCCGCTGCAAAAAAGCCCTTCACAGGAAAGAAAGAAGTGTCTACTGTATATGCCCAGAGGAGTCAGGGAAGAACTGAAAGACGACCAACTGTGGGGGATGTTATGATTCAAAAGTCTGCCTCAGACCAGCCGAGAAACAACCCGCCGAGAAATGATCAATCGAGAAACAACCAGCAAAGGGTGGAAAGGCCTGTATGGCAATTCACCAAGATAAACATGACTCCTGCTCAAGTCTTACCACATCTCTTGAAGTTGAACCTGACCATGCTAAAGGAGGCCCCTAAAAATCCTAATACCTCATCTCCACACTACCATCCGAATGTCAGGTGTGCTTACCACTCAGAAAGTCCAGGGCACGACACCAACAACTGTTGGGCCCTGAAGAACAAGATTCAAGATCTGATTGACGCAAAGGAAGTTGAATTTGAAGCTCTTGAAAAGCCGAATGTTATCTCTGCTCCAATGCTTAGGCATGGACATAATGCCAGTGCTGTGGAAGAAGATCTGTTTGTTTCTACTGTCGATGAACTGTCAACTCCTCTCCTAACCATCAAGTTGAATTTGTTGAAAGCTGGGGTATTCCCAGGTTGTGACCAAGATTGCCATGCTTTCCTATCCTCCCCATTTGATTGTCCTCTATTGAATAAAGGGATCCAACAATTGATTGATAACAAGGAAATTTTGTTTGAGAAAGCTCCTGTCTCACCCATTCCAGTTCCAGAAGTTTCAATAATAACTATATATGCCAATCCTTCAAGGGTTCCTAAAAAACCCGTTAGGATTACATTCGCTCCAATGGCTACTCCATTGAAGATAACAATGCACGGGCCAACCCCATACAAAACCGATAAAATGATACCATGGAACTATGGTGGAGAAATCTACTACCATGGTGTCAAACAGATTGAACAGACCATTGAAGAAGACAGCTCTGAGGAAGATAATCCCAACATCAGTGACATTGCCGGAACAAGCAAAGTTACCCATAGTGTAAGAATATTTTCTCCAGAGATTGCTCCTCCAACAGCAGTCTTTGGACCCGTGGCCATTCCGAATATTACCCTTGTGACTGTACCTGCAAGTGTACCCGCCAACAATGACAATGCAATTCCCATCCCTGTTTCCGCTGTTGAGAAAAAAGGAAAGAATGTTCAAGAGGAGCCTGTCTTGACGAAGGCTCAGTCACTAGTTATTCCCGATACATCCCAGAAAGAGATGGAAGAGATTCTGAGGATCATTAAGAAAAGTGATTATGATGTTGTTGAACAACTGGGGCAGACCCCCTCTAAAATCTCTATGTTAGCCCTGTTGTTGTGCTCTAAGGCACATGCTAAAGCTTTGGTCAAGTTTTTGAGACCGCACACGTGCCACAGGAAACCTCCGCAGATCAGTTCCAGGAATGTGTGGCTAGTTTAACAGCTGACAATGGTCTAGGATTCTCCAATGCAGATTTAACCTCGAAAGGGAGAAAACATAATGATGCTTTGCATGTCTCGGTGGAATACAGAGGGACAACCCTAGCTCATATTTTGGTTGATACTGGATCATCTCTAAATGTCCTGCCAAAGAAAGCCTTGGATAGATTGGACTGTGAAGGCCTAACTCTGAAACTCAGCAATATAATTGTCAGAGCCTTTGATGGTTCTAAAAGGATGGTCCATGAAGAGGTGGACATCCCGATCAAGGTGGGTACCCAGACGTTCAATTCAACATTCTACGTGATGGACATCCGTCCTTCCTACTCTTGCCTGTTGGGACGCCCCTGGATCCACCATGCTGGAGCTGTCACTTCTACCTTGTGTTGCACCCCAAAATTTGCCCTCTCATGTTTTCCAAAGTCTTCCCCCTGCATGGTTGATCATAAACTCTTGCCTAAGGAAAAAGAAGTTTTTTGAGTGGTGCTTTAAGTACCTTTCGATTGGCATTCAGAAAGGCCCTTCGATTGGTACTTTGAAGGAACACTTCAATTGGAATTATGGACAAGCACTTCGATTTGCATTCTGAAAGGCCCTTCGATTGGTACTTTGAAGGAGCCTTTCGATTGGCATTATGGACAAGCACTTCGATTTGCATTCTGAAAGACCCTTTGATTGGTATTCTGAAGGAGCCTTTCGATTGGTATTATGAACAAGCACTTCGATTGGCATTATGTCAAGGCAGCTTCGACATGCATGTTAGCCATGTCCTTCGATTAGCATGAACAACACCTTTCGATTGGCCTATTGACAAGGCCTTTCGATTCGAATTTTAATTAGTACCCTTCGATTGATCTTTGGACAAGGGTCATTCGAAGGAGGTCATCAAGAGGGCACTCAAATCAAAAGTGTCCAGGTTCATTCAAGAGACATGAATATTTCAAAAAAGGAACACTTTTAATGTGTCTGATTCTTGTCTCATGGCTTTAATGGCCTATTTAATGGCTGTCTCTTGCCGTTACAAGACCCTCACACCCCTATAAATACAGAGGCCAGCATACATATCCAGGACACGAAAAAACACACAACAGGAGAGCGAAAGAAACATTGGAGAGAGGCTGCCCACAAAATCCATCAAAGGTTGCCAGAATTTTCCAAGCAAAGCCACCCTTCAGCAAAAGTAGCCAAGCCCAGAAGCCCAGATCGAAGGTGCCTACATCCAGGAACCGCCCAAATCGAAGGTCCAATCTACTGGTAAGAGAGGGTAAACTGTCCAACCTTGTATTTGCATTACACATTCGTGCTTGTTGTTACCTTCAATTTACTATCCTAGACAGGATCAAAGGGCATGGGTTTGGCCCCAGGTCATGTTCTTCGTTTGCTAACATTTGTTGCAGATTTAGCCTGAAAAGACTCAGCGCATGTAGGATCGAAGGGCCTGGGGTTCGATACCAGGCCCTGAGTTTATTTTGCTAACATACTGTGATCGGTGGATCTGGAACTGACTGTTTAACGCTGGTTCGCGAAATGTCGCGGAAGCAAGAGTCGCCACCGTCTTTTATTTTCTCCAAATGGAAAGGACAAAAGCACAGGAAAATTCCTTATAGAGATTGCTCTCGGTTCGGGAGGTAGATTATAGAAAGGGAAGGTGTTAGCACCCTTTCTATCCATGGTTATCCATGGGCTCTTAGATACTTGCTCATTGTGTTTTCAAAAATGGTTTGTTTGCTTTTCAACTGTGGGTTTTAAAAAAAGTTTCTTTGAAAATTCCAGTTCGACTCTTGTATCGGTCCTCAAGAGTGTTTGAAAAAATGCTTTCGAAAGATTTTTGAAAATGTGTTGGTGTGAAAAGTATTTTTGGATTTGTTTTGAAATTTAGAGCAAGTATCTACGAGTCGTCTACCTACCCTAAGGAATTCGTCTGTGTAAATGTCCTTAAAGTAGTGCCATCCCACCATTGAGAGGTAGGTAGCACCACCGTTGGAGGTGTTCGGGTCAATTCGAGGTTCGGGACATGGTGATCACCGGAGCAATGGGAAGACACCTTAGAAGCTACCCTCATGCCAGGTTCCCAGATCATGAGGACTTACTAAGACATCCTCTACTCGACGATCACCTTTCGAGGCAAGGCAACAGTGAGGCGTACCCTAGGGGTGGTGCGTGATTTGTGTGTCATGTTCATTTGTATTTATCTTGTCATGTTATTGGTGTTCTACGCTTGTTTTTATTTTTGTCCATACATTCTTTCATGCCATTTGTTAACAGTTAAAAATATTGCGGGAAAGTAAAAATTCTAAGCTATTACAAAAGGCGCGGGTCCACATCGCCAAATTAAACCAGGACCCGATTTTGACGGAAAATAAATAAATAAAGAAAAGTGCGAGAAAATTAAAAGGTTACATGGCCTTGGGAGAGATACATAAATATTATAAAGAAATAAAATAAATATGCGCATTAAATAAGAATTAAACGAGGGCGTTGGACCCTTTTTGCAAAATTAAATAAAACGATGAATTAATTAATAAAAAAAGAATTGTTTTTTGGTATTTTTTAATGGGAAAAGAATTAATTAAAATTAAACCTAATTCTAATTGTTTGTAATTTATTAAGAAAAGAAGATTAAAACCTAATATTAATCCTAATTAATTTACATGCAAATTTAATTATAAAAATAAATATTTAATTATTATGGAATAAAAGAAAAAAAAGATGAAAATTAATTAAACCTACTTCTATATTTTTTAGATTTTTATTAAAAAGTTTATAATTAACCCTAATTTAAAACTAATTAATTTATGAACTTATCTACAAAAAAATATTAAAATAAAAAATATTTATTATTTTATTTTTATCTTTTCTGATTTTTTTTATTGTTTTGGGTTTTTTATGGAAAAAAAATAATTAATTAAAAAAAGAACAATAATTAAAAGAAAGAAAAAGATAAAAAAGAAAGAATGTAAAAAATGCAAACCTAGGGGGGTTCAGACCCCAAAGTGGAGGTGAATTGTTAGCATTTTAAGCCCATTAAGGATTTGGCCTTATTGACTTTCCAGGTAGTGTGCCCAAGTGTTGACTAGAGCCTATCATATTCCACAAATCTTGGCCCTTGAATGAATGCCCTTGGACGCGTGGCTGACTGGATGGTGGGTCACATGATGGACTTCCTGTATTGACATTGCACAAGAACACGTTTGAAATAAAAATAATATGAAAGGGTGGGGACCTGGGGCTCGAACCCAGGTCCTGTGGTTTATCATTCAAACGCTTCACCAATTGTGCCACTTTGCTTATTTGTAAATAATATAAACAATGAATATAATAAAACAAAACGCGTGGATACTTGGTTTTCCGCGCGAAAATTTAAACAGGCCAATTGCTCCTTGCCACCTAATCATCTCCTTCGCTTGGTTTTTTTTTCTGAAAACAAGAACAAATTAGCAACGGTTTTCAAACGTTGCCATAGACGTTATACTAGAAAATAGTGAATAGCCCCTGGGGCTCCATAAATTGAGCGCGAAGGTGTCATTCTTTTCGTCTAAGCGAGCTGGTTTTGTTCATGGCATTGTGGTGACCTAATTTTACAGTATTAGGAAACCCCTAATTTGGATTCCAAGAAACCCTAGCCTGCATCAATGGTAAAATCATGTACATCGCACAAAAACGCAATTAATTTGTATGGTTAGCTTCAGAATCTTATAATGAACATGAATCAAGCGTTAAAAGTTACAAAGGATGCATGAATTGAGATGCACGATTATGAATCTTTCTTGGTACAGTTTGCACTCGTGTTACCAATTTAAGGCGTCAGGATGCTTGATTTCAATTGGAAATCCTTCCTTGAAGCTTTAGGAAGGTGATAGGATAAAAATCTGGCCTTGAATCGCCCTGGGAATTGGTTTTCAGAATTTGAGTTATTGCAAAAAATTGAGTTTTGTCAATGGGGTTTTGCGCAGCTTTTCCGGTCCATGGCATTAGGTTTGTATTCAGGCTTATGTAATGAACCAATTAGGTCAAGAATTCTGATCAAAATCTCTTGTATTCATGGCTTTTGAGATTTGATTTTCAAGATCTTTTTTCAAATATTTTCCATGTGTTTTTGTACAAATCATGATCAATTCTCTCCAAATCTTTCCATATTTGAATATGCACGAATTATTGAGTAGATTTCATGCAAAAAAAGATTGTAAAACTTAGGTTAAATATTTTTCATGTATTTAATTTGATTTAAATGAATTATTATTAATAAAAATTCAAATAAATAAATAAAAAATGAAGAAATACTTCCCTTTGGGCCAAGTGGTCGTGCACATGCCATGGATGATGAATTATGGAAGAAAAATGGGCCCATTAGAAATTTTAGGTCATTTGAACCAATGTTGACTTTTCAAAATATCCAAAAATTTCCCAACTTCCACAAGGCATAGCTTGCTCAATTTTTAAGCTTTTCTCATGTTCTTGGACATTTTGGAAAGGTTTTTGAGTCCTCTAACCAATGCCTTTGGTCCCGTGTCATTTTGATTTACCAATCTCAAGTTATGGCCTTTGACTTAAAGTCCCTTTTTGTTGACTTTTGAAAATGACCTATAATGTTGAAATTGATAACTTTTTGTGAGAGCATTTCTTGGACTTGAAGTATGAAGATGAGTTGTAGGAAATGTATTTATCTTCAAAATGAGCTTTGGATGGAATTTTTTTGATAATCCATGTGAAAGTTATGCCCTGGTCAATTTACAGTTGACTTTTTCAGCTGTCCAAATAAGGAAACTTTTGCATCTTGATGATTTTTGAGCCAAGCTTTGAGAATCATGATCAAGCATTGATCAAATGATGTTTGTGGCTTCAAAATGAGATGTTGACCAAAAATTTGAACTTTTGACTGCCAAATGACCATTTTGCCCCTACAGTTGACTGTAGTGCAATTAGGGTTTTTGACTGTGCAATTTTGTACTGAAAGTCTTGAAACTTGATATGAGGATGCTTGACCATATTTGTAGGCATGTGAGACTTGATTGGGCCCTTGGAAACTTCATTTTCTTGATCAGAATAAAAAAACCCTAATTTTGACTGCTTAGGGGACCCTTGCACTGTGCAACTCTTGAAGAATATGGGAGGGCAAATTTTGGGGTACAACAGTTGCCCCTGTTCAATCTTCTTAGACCTGAGGATGCAGATTGGCTGACGTGCCTTTCGTAGTCCGAAGGTGGAAGATGATTGAACACTAAAGTGCCCAGAAATTTGCGCTCACATAGTAGCAGTGTGATGATGGAATGGGCTTATAGATGCCATTTAGAGGTTGATGGGGGATGATGGGCTTATAGATGCCATCTGGATGTTGGTCGCGTAAGAGATTCCTTAGCGAGAACCTGCATACCTGCAAAAGAATAAATGAGTACCTGACCTGTTGCAGGAGCTGGTTTTCAGATGCTTGGTATAGATGTCTCCTGACTGGTTACAGGAGTTGGACCTGGAGCTTCACAAGATGGTGAATGAACCAGGGGTGGTTACTACCTCAGCATGAACGATGAGAGAACCTTGGGTGACTCTAACTTCAACAACGCTCGTTGAGAAAATCTTGGTGGGAATTACCATCTTCGCAGGATCGGGAAGAGAACCAATAGGCAATTATAATCTCAAAAGAGGACGTCTGAGAAAAACCTGGAATGGAATTATCATCTCACGCACCGTCGGGGAGAGAACCATAGGAAATTATAACCTGAAATGGAATTATCACCTCACGCACCGTCGGGGAGGGAACCAATAGGAAATTATAACCTGAAATGGAATTATCACCTCACGCACCGTCGGGGAGGGAACCAATAGGAAATTGTAACCTGAAATGGAATTATCACCTCACGCACCGTCGGGGAGGGAACCAATAGGAAATTATAACCTGAAATGGAATTATCACCTCACGCACCGTCGGGTAGGTAACCAATAGGAAATTATAACCTGAAATGGAATTATCACCTCACGCACCATCGGGGAGGGAACCAATAGGAAATTATAACCTGAAATGGAATTATCACCTCACGCACCGTCGGGGAGGGAACCAATAGGAAATTATAACCTGAAATGGAATTGTCACCTCACGCACCATCGGGGAGGGAACCAATAGGAAATTATAACCTGAAATGGAATTATCACCTCACGCACCGTCGGGGAGGGAACCAATAGGAAATTATAACCTGAAATGGAATTATCACCTCACGCACCGTCGGGGAGGGAACCAATAGGAAATTATAATCTCAAAAGGAATTATCACCTCACGCACCGTCGGGGAGGGAACCATAGGAAATTATAATCTCAAAAGGAATTATCACTTCACGCACCGTCGGGGAGGGAACCATAGGAAATTATAATCTCAAAAGGAATTATCATCTCACGCACCGTCGGGGAGAGAACCATAGGAAATTATAATCTCAAAAGGAATTATCACCTCACGCACCGTCGGGGAGGGAACCATAGGAAATTATAATCTCAAAAGGAATTATCACCTCACGCACCGTCGGGGAGGGAACCATAGGAAATTATAATCTCAAAATGGAATTATCATCTCACGCACCGTCGGGGAGAGAACCATAGGAAATTATAACCTGAAATGGAATTATCACCTCACGCACCGTCGGGGAGGGAACCATAGGAAATTATTATCTCAAAAGGAATTATCACCTCACGCACCGTCGGGGAGGGAACCATAGGAAATTATAATCTCAAAAGGAATTATCACCTCACGCACTGTCGGGGAGGGAACCATAGGAAATTATAATCTCAAAATGGAATTATCATCTCACGCACCGTCGGGGAGAGAACCATAGGAAATTATAATCTCAAAATGGAATTATCATCTCACGCACCGTCGGGGAGAGAACCATAGGAAATTATAACCTGAAATGGAATTATCACCTCACGCACCGTCGGGGAGGGAACCATAGGAAATTATAATCTCAAAAGGAATTATCACCTCACGCACCGTCGGGGAGGGAACCATAGGAAATTATAATCTCAAAAGGAATTATCACCTCACGCACCGTCGGGGAGGGAACCATAGGAAATTATAATCTCAAAATGGAATTATCATCTCACGCACCGTCTGGGAGAGAACCATAGGAAATTATAACCTAAAATGGAATTATCACCTCACGCACCGTCGGGGAGGGAACCATAGGAATTTATAATCTCAAATGGAATTATCACCTCACGCACCGTCGGGGAGGGAACCATAGGAAATTATAATCTCAAAATAGAATTATCACCTCACGCACCGTCGGGGAGGGAACCATAGGAAATTATAACCTGATAACTTCTACTGAGTCTTCATCAGAAAAATCTGTTGAGAGTCGATTTAGCTGGACTAGAGAAGGCCTTGGACTGGATAAGAAATATTTGGAGTCGATTAACTGAACCGGTCTAGGTCTTGAAATAGCTGAGAATTTAACTGAATCTTTCCTGAAAGGTAGAGGTCAGTCATAGGCAATGCATGATATGGATCAAGCAATGATGTTCTCAACATAAATGAGATTTGTATGATATGATGCGTCTATGCATGCTATAATGATGTATGCGAATGTTTAGGAATGTATGTTTTCGTCTAGGAAAGTAAATCCTTGACGGGTGCCGGGAAGTCACTCCTGGGCTGATGTTGAAGAATAGATTTTGCTTCCGCTGGGGATGATAATTGCAAGAATACCGGTAGGAGAAGATGGCTCCGTTGGGGAATAAACTTGGCGAATGGCAGATTCTGCGGGGAGAAAAGTACTCTGACGATCTTGCTGGGGAGCAATACTCTGTGGGGAGAGGTATTTCTGCTGAATTGTTGATAATATCTTGCTGGGGATACCCTTGTTGTGTTGGAAGTGTGATAGACTTCGCTGGGGATAAAAAGACTTGGTCGACGACGATCTTTCCATGGCTTTTGGCTGAGGATAACCCAGTTATATCCTGTTAAGGAAATAACTCTTTGAATAAAGCCGGACGACGCGTTCGTGCTCTGCGAGGGTAAGCTTCCAGAATCTACTGGGGATAAGCTTACTGCTTGGGGGGATGAAATCCAACTTTCCGGGGAAATTGGATCGGACTTTCCTGGGGAAGTTTTGAACTGCGGGGGAAGTGATTCCTTTGAATATTTGATATGCCGCCGGGGAACAATCTTTAGACCAAGACTGCCGGGGATGCTTGTTAAGAATATGTGTATACTGCTGGGGAATGTTGGGATCTGCTGGAGGATACCTAACTTCCTTAAGATTTGATAACTCTGCTTGGAGAAGAATGCACTGACTGCTGACTTACTCTCTGGGGAATTAGGATATCTGGTTATGTTTTTCAGCTGAGCTCACCTTGATACCTTGGAGGATGGAACAATTAGATTGCTTTAGACAACTCTTTATTGCCCCTGTTTCTGAGTTTGGAGAAGAAGACCTGTGAGGGGTTGATAGTTGTTGATGGACCAACCCTCTTCTGGTAGGCAGGTGACAAGATGACAGGACATAGTCGTACGCTTTAATCCCTAATTTCTGCCTGGACCGCCCTTTCGGGTTTTCAGTCCACCGGGATACCCATTTTTGCCCAAGCCGCCTTTTCAGGTTTTCGACTTGTCGGGTGTACAGATTTTTCATTTCAACCCTTCATTTTGCCCGAACCCTTTTTGGTTCGCCGGGAAGCCCTTATTTTTGCCTAGGTGTGTCAACCTAGCGGGTCTTTGACTTTGCGTAGTATTTTTTTCCGACTATGTCCATGCTCTGAAAGTAGGGAGTTGCCCCTGTTAGAAGGGTTTTGTCATGCCACCAGGAGGTATTTGATCAGTCAAGATTCGTCGCTGGAATGCCCCAAGTGACTCAGGCGGAGATTTGCCCAGACTATTTGGCTTTTGAGAGATTCTCCGAATCTTGATTGGATTGCCCCAGATAATGGACCATGGTCATGTCTGCCCCTTGATTGGAAGTGCTTTTGTTCACTAGGTATTCATCGTGCGAATTTCTCTGCTGTTCAAACAAAAAGTCATATACAAACAAGGTTATGTTAAAAATGCAAAGCCTATGTCTGTCTTGAAGATTTTGAAAATTCATTCTTTTTTCATAAAACAAGTGAATGTTTGTAAAGCGTGATGTCAACTCCTTCTTTATAGTAAGCCTTAAGGAGTCAGGATACCTTTCGTCACAGTATGCTTTCAAACTAACCCATGCTTCAGCTAGGACTTTTAAGGGTTATAACGTGGCCTGGTTCACGGTTTAAGAAACAAAGGATAAAGGCTCAAATTATTTGTACCCACCCACTCTTCGTGATGTTCTCCAAACCTAAACTCAGTTGATCATACGTTAGACCTTGTTTGAGTCTTTGCTCTGATTTTCCGGTGATGATTCAGATATTGATAACTTATTTTGAATAGGCAGTCATCCTTGTCGAGGGTTTGTAAGACCTCTTTCTTTTTTTTGATTTTTGTTATCCCTTTCTTTTTTTGCCTGAACTGTTTCCTTTTTTGGAATTACAGTCAGCGGGATGCCCCAGTTTTGTAAGTCTCCTTCATGGGTTTTGACTTAATGGGTTTTTTTATTTTTGAGATAATGACTGCCCTTTTTTATTGATTATTCAGAACCATCACTGTCTTCCTTTGTTTTGTAAGAATCTCCTTGGTGCCATTTGTCATGCACCTGGATCAACTGAGAGAACTACCCTGCCCCAGGTTATGATAAAGGGTTTTAATTTTTGAAAAGAAAAACTCCTACTTGTTTGGCTCAGAGGGGTTGACGAGGGATTATCATCCTTATAACTCCAGTGTTTAGGAATTGAAACAATGCCTGTACCTCATCAGCGGGGTCTGTTCAAAAGCATACTGTAGATTATGGTATCGTTTTCGTCATCCTCCCTCAAGAGGCTTAGAATTATTAATTAAGAGTTGATCATCAGAAAAAATATGAAAATAATTTGCGTATAGTGAATACGAATATATTGCCTCAAAACAGACATATGCGATGCATTAATGAAATAACAATGTTTAACAATGAGTAAATGTTTGAACAAAAGAAAATTGCAACTTGAACATTCGAATGAACAAAAAATTCTTCTCATCTCCGGGCTTGTTACTTCAAATGGTGCCTCCTGTAGGGATGGTAGAAGCACTCAGCCTGGCCATCTTGGGTGAATTCCACAGCTCCTTCCTCAATCAGGTCCTGGATCTTGTTCTTCAGAGCCCAACATTCATTTGTATCATGCCCCGGGCTATCAGAATGATAAGCGCAGCGAGCGTTGGGGTTATACTTTGGTGACGTTGTATTTTGAAACTTCGGAGCCTCTTTTAGAGTTACCAGCTTGGCCTCCAGCAACTGTGGTAATATCTGGGATAAGGTCATGCTGAGCCGAGTGAACTGCCTTCTCTCGCTCTTTTGTTGGTTGTGATGTTGAATTTGTGACACTGGAGCCATTTGAGGAGCTCTCTCCTTGCCTCTTTGTCTCAAAGGTGGTCGAACGATGACTGGCTTTTTACCCTTAGACTTTTGCCCCAGCTGGTTACCCTGAAGCAATTGGTTGACGAGAAACCAGAGCTCATCTTGTCTTTGAGCTAACCCTTGAGTGGCAGTCACCTGCCCCAGCATCCGGACCTTCAATGCATCCACCTCAGCTTGTAGGTGTTTCAGCCTTTCATCCTCAGCACTGTTCCTGACAAAAGTCTCCATGAGAAGTGTCCTTAGCTCCTCCTGCCCCTTGGATAGATTCAGGAGGATTTCCCTGAACTGAGTCTCTTGAGCGAGAAGGTCCTGGTTATCTGGTTGGAAGGCCATTGCTGAAATAAACAGCGAGAAAGGTAAGTAACCTGCAACAAAGATACATGTTATGTAATGATGTGTATGACATGCATGCAATGTTTTCAAGGACCTCGCGGGGTAAACAAGAAAATTGGTTAGCATCTGGATCCGGTAGTTTGATTAAAAGAACTTCGTATTTGTTGAGAGTCTTTCTTCCAAGGGTCAAAGGCTCACCATATCAAGTGGGTCATAGCCCCTGACAACCTTGGCTAGGGCAACCTTCTTCAAGTGTCAAAGCTCACCATATCAAGTGGGTCATAGCCCCTGACAACCTTGTCTGGAGGAAAATAAATCCTCTTTGCCCCTTGTTGGGATAGTTGATTCACCATGACCTGCATCACAAGCCCTTGAGATCCTTGAAATAGGTTAGGATGTATGCAATGGTATGATGTCATGATGCATGGGGTAATATGAATAAACCCTGTTATGAGCCCTTATTAAGGACTATAAACAGAAACCTGCACGAAACTCAAGTAAGACCTGTCATGAGTCCCAGTTAAGGACTAAAAAACAAAACCTGCAAGAAACTCGGTAAACCCTGTTATGAGTCCTAATTAAGGACTGCAAACCAAAACCTGTAAGAAACTTAGTATACCCTGTTATGAGTCCTAATTAAGGACTGCAAACCAAAACCTGTAAGAAACTTAGTATACCCTGTTATGAGTCCCTATTACGGACTATAAACAAAACCTGCAAGAAACTCAAGTGTTAGATAACAAGCATGCAATTAGTCAAGTACGAAGGCACACAAGTCACACAAGAGAAATCCTTAGGGTTTAAGGCCAGCATGAGGTCTAGGTACTACCCTCTTTCAGTTTGTTGGTTCAACCTGTCCTATTAGAAGTAACCGGGTTCTAAGGGTCCCAATATCACGGGATTGCTTTCATTGTTCATCGTTTCGATTTAGCCACTGAACTGGCGACCGAAATATTCCAGGAAAGTAACCCTCAATTGAGTGTAGTATCGAGTATCAACCAACCTCGGACTGCACCAAAGTCAGTTATCTCACTACCCTAAAGAGGCCAAGATAGTTCAATTAAGGTTCCTAAGGTCTGTTGATGCTTCACGACACCACGCGGAGGCCCCGTACTCTCCTTGACTGAACTCAAGGGTTACCGGTACACACCAAAGTGCCACATCAACGTAGCAGACTGTTTCAACCATGTCGGTATACCCCGCACAGTTCCCTCACAGCCTTGTTGCTACTTTCTAAGAAGGTATCCCCCAGATCCGGGTTAGGATCTATAGAACTCCCAAGCAACCCACAATTTAAAGCACAAAAGGAAAACAATTGCAAACACAGTTATGAACTAGCCCTAAGGTACACCTCACTTTATAAGTTTATTCCCCAGCAGAGTCGCCAGTTTTGTGATCGATGGATCTGGAACTGACTGTTTAACGCTGGTTCGTGAAATGTCGCGGAAGCAAGAGTCGCCACCGTCTTTTATTTTCTCCAAATGGAAAGGACAAAAGCACATGAAAATTCCTTATAGAGATTGCTCTCGGTTCGGGAGGTAGATTATAGAAAGGGAAGGTGTTAGCACCCTTTCTATCCATGGTTATCCATGGGCTCTTAGATACTTGCTCATTGTGTTTTCAAAAATGGTTTGTTTGCTTTTCAACTGTGGGTTTTAAAAAAAGTTTCTTTGAAAATTCCAGTTCGACTCTTGTATCGGTCCTCAAGAGTGTTTGAAAAAATGCTTTCGAAAGCTTTTTGAAAATGTGTTGGTGTGAAAAGTATTTTTGGATTTGTTTTGAAATTTAGAGCAAGTATCTACGAGTCGTCTACCTACCCTAAGGAATTCGTCTGTGTAAATGTCCTTAAAGTAGTGCCATCCCACCATTGAGAGGTAGGTAGCACCACCGTTGGAGGTGTTCGGGTCAATTCGAGGTTCGGGACATGGTGATCACCGGAGCAATGGGAAGACACCTTAGAAGCTACCCTCATGCCAGGTTCCCGGATCATGAGGACTTACTAAGACATCCTCTACTCGACGATCACCTTTCGAGGCAAGGCAACAGTGAGGCGTACCCTAGGGGTGGTGCGTGATTTGTGTGTCATGTTCATTTGTATTTATCTTGTCATGTTATTGGTGTTCTACGCTTGTTTTTATTTTTGTCCATACATTCTTTCATGCCATTTGTTAACAGTTAAAAATATTGCGGGAAAGTAAAAATTCTAAGCTATTACAAAAGGCGCGGGTCCACATCGCCAAATTAAACCAGGACCCGATTTTGACGGAAAATAAATAAATAAAGAAAAGTGCGAGAAAATTAAAAGGTTACATGGCCTTGGGAGAGATACATAAATATTATAAAGAAATAAAATAAATATGCGCATTAAATAAGAATTAAACGAGGGCGTTGGACCCTTTTTGCAAAATTAAATAAAACGATGAATTAATTAATAAAAAAAGAATTGTTTTTTGGTATTTTTTAATGGGAAAAGAATTAATTAAAATTAAACCTAATTCTAATTGTTTGTAATTTATTAAGAAAAGAAGATTAAAACCTAATATTAATCCTAATTAATTTACATGCAAATTTAATTATAAAAATAAATATTTAATTATTATGGAATAAAAGAAAAAAAAGATGAAAATTAATTAAACCTACTTCTATATTTTTTAGATTTTTATTAAAAAGTTTATAATTAACCCTAATTTAAAACTAATTAATTTATGAACTTATCTATAAAAAAATATTAAAATAAAAAATATTTATTATTTTATTTTTATCTTTTCTGATTTTTTTTATTGTTTTGGGTTTTTTATGGAAAAAAAATAATTAATTAAAAAAAGAACAATAATTAAAAGAAAGAAAAAGATAAAAAAGAAAGAATGTAAAAAATGCAAACCTAGGGGGGTTCAGACCCCAAAGTGGAGGTGAATTGTTAGCATTTTAAGCCCATTAAGGATTTGGCCTTATTGACTTTCCAGGTAGTGTGCCCAAGCGTTGACTAGAGCCTATCATATTCCACAAATCTTGGCTCTTGAATGAATGCCCTTGGACGCGTGGCTGACTGGATGGTGGGTCACATGATGGACTTCCTGTATTGACATTGCACAAGAACACGTTTGAAATAAAAATAATATGAAAGGGTGGGGACCTGGGGCTCGAACCCAGGTCCTGTGGTTTATCATTCAAACGCTTCACCAATTGTGCCACTTTGCTTATTTGTAAATAATATAAACAATGAATATAATAAAACAAAACGCGTGGATACTTGGTTTTCCGCGCGAAAATTTAAACAGGCCAATTGCTCCTTGCCACCTAATCATCTCCTTCGCTTGGCTTTTTTTTTCTGAAAACAAGAACAAATTAGCAACGGTTTTCAAACGTTGCCATAGACGTTATTCTAGAAAATAGCGAATAGCCCCTGGGGCTCCATAAATTGAGCGCGAAGGTGTCATTCTTTTCGTCTAAGCGAGCTTGTTTTGTTCATGGCATTGTGGTGACCTAATTTTACAGTATTAGGAAACCCCTAATTTGGATTCCAAGAAACCCTAGCCTGCATCAATGGTAAAATCATGTACATCGCACAAAAACGCAATTAATTTGTATGGTTAGCTTCAGAATCTTATAATGAACATGAATCAAGCGTTAAAAGTTACAAAGGATGCATGAATTGAGATGCACGATTATGAATCTTTCTTGGTACAGTTTGCACTCGTGTTACCAATTTAAGGCGTCAGGATGCTTGATTTCAATTGGAAATCCTTCCTTGAAGCTTTAGGAAGGTGATAGGATAAAAATCTGGCCTTGAATCGCCCTGGGAATTGGTTTTCAGAATTTGAGTTATTGCCAAAAAATTGAGTTTTGTCAATGGGGTTTTGCGCAGCTTTTCCGGTCCATGGAATTAGGTTTGTATTCAGGCTTATGTAATGAACCAATTAGGTCAAGAATTCTGATCAAAATCTCTTGTATTCATGGCTTTTGAGATTTGATTTTCAAGATCTTTTTTCAAATATTTTCCATGTGTTTTTGTACATATCATGATCAATTCTCTCCAAATCTTTCCATATTTGAATATGCACGAATTATTGAGTAGATTTCATGCAAAAAAAGATTGTAAAACTTAGGTTAAATATTTTTCAGGTATTTAATTTGATTTAAATGAATTATTATTTATAAAAATTCAAATAAATAAATAAAAAATGAAGAAATACTTCCCTTTGGGCCAAGTGGTCGTGCACATGCCATGGATGATGAATTATGGAAGAAAAATGGGCCCATTAGCAATTTTAGGTCATTTGAACCAATGTTGACTTTTCAAAATATCCAAAAATTTCCCAACTTCCACAAGGCATAGCTTGCTCAATTTTTAATATTTTCTCATGTTCTTGGACATTTTGGAAAGGTCTTTGAGTCCTCTAACCAATGCCTTTGGTCCCATGTCATTTTGATTTACCAATCTCAAGTTATGGCCTTTGACTTAAAGTCCCTTTTTGTTGACTTTTGAAAATGACCTATAATGTTGAAATTGATAACTTTTTGTGAGAGCATTTCTTGGACTTGAAGTATGAATATGAGTTGTAGGAAATGTCTTTCTCTTCAAAATGAGCTTTGGATGGAATTTTTCTGATAATCCATGTGAAAGTTATGCCCTGGTCAATTTACAGTTGACTTTTTCAGCTGTCCAAATAAGGAAACTTTTGCATCTTGATGATTTTTGAGCCAAGCTTTGAGAATCATGATCAAGCATTGATCAAATGATGTTTGTGGCTTCAAAATGAGATGTTGACCAAAAATTTGAACTTTTGACTGCCAAATGACCATTTTGCCCCTACAGTTGACTGTAGTGCAATTAGGGTTTTTGATTGTGCAATTTTGTACTGAAAGTCTTGAAACTTGATATGAGGATGCTTGACCATATTTGTAGGCATGTGAGACTTGATTGGGCCCTTGGAAACTTCATTTTCTTGATCAGAATAAAAAAACCCTAATTTTGACTGCTTAGGGGACCCTTGCACTGTGCAACTCTTGAAGAATATGGGAGGGCAAATTTTGGGGTACAACACATACTTTTGCAGGTGTAGCATCCCAGATCGAAGGAGACACCTTCTCTAGATCGAAGCTTCCCATTGTCCTCCTGGATCGAAGAAGGCATTTTTCCCAGGATCGAAGGGAAATCCCCTTCCCTGAATCGAAGGTTGTTCATGCCCACTTCCTGGCCCAATCGAAAGAGCCATGACCCTGTTTGGATCGAAGCTTCCCAGGCCTCCAAAATTATGTTTTTTTATTTGCTGCCTGTTTCTTTCGTTTTTCATCCTTATTTTGACTATTTTTATTTCTTTTTTTTTCAACATAAAATCAATTAAAAATCAAAAAACACAAAAATATTAGGCTAGTTTTTCTATTAAATTAACTTTGTTAATTAACTTTTTAATTATCTTAACATTTTATTCAAAACTAAAATTAAGTAGATTTAGATCATTTTCTCAAAATAAAATAAAACTCAAAAATATTTTCTTTTTAATTAATTAATCATTAGTTAGTCTTAATTCTTAAATCAAAAAATGACAAAAAAATATGCTTTATTTAATAAAAAAAGGGTCAAAACCCAAGGACACTCCGATTCAATTTTTTTCGCGCGCGCTTATTTTATTGTAACTGCTTACTGGTTTGTAATAGCTTAATTAAGACCTTTTACACTTTACTGCTTTTTATTCCCCCAATTTTTGGACATGTAAATAATCCCCCTCCCCGAAGCCTTGTAATAGCGTAGGATTTACAATTCTCGCACTTTAAATTCCTGTACATATATTAACTGCTTAGATGTATGCTAACTAGGATTGTATGACAAGATTAACTCTTAAGTTAAAATCAATAGTAGCTCACCATGACATGTAAAAATAATATAACTGAAAATTGACACACTTGCACATGTCACTCTTAGGGTACACCTCACTTGGTTGCCTCGAACGTGGTCATTAAATATAGGATGTCTTAGAGGTTGCCCTCCTGTCCAAAGATCAAAGTTGCCTCGAAATGGTTGCCTCGGAAAAATGATCTAAGACATTAGGGTTATCGCTAAAGCGTCCTAACATTGCTTTAGTGACCACACGTCCCTTAAATCGAATTGACCCGAAAACTCCAACGACGGTGCTACCTACTCCTCAATAGTGGGATAGCACTGTCTAAAGGACATTTGCACAATTTAATTCCTTTTTGAGTAGGTAGAGGTTCTTAAGTACTTGCTCCTTTTAAAACAAAACAAAAACTTTTCGCACTTACACTTTCTTCAAAAAACAAAACTCTTTTCAAAACCCACAATCACAAAGAAAAGCAAACCTTTTGAAAACATAGTGAGCAAGTACCTAAGAGCTCGTGGATAACCACAGATAGAAAGGGTGCTAACACCTTCCCTTTCTATAATCTACCTCCCGAACTCGAGAAACATCTCGAAAAGGAATTTTTCTGTGCTTTTGTCCTTTCCTTGTTGGATAAAATAAAACGACGGTGGCAACTCTTGCTTACTGTGACATTTTGCGAAAACAAACGCAAATGCGAACCAGCATTCCAAAAACAGTCAGTTCTCGTTCCCACCGATCACAGAACTGGCGACTCTGCTGGGGATCATTTTAAGTGAGGTGTACCTTAGGATTAGATCACTTGTGTTTTCAATTGTATTTCTTTGTATGCTTTTAATTTTGTGGGCTTGTATCGGAGTTCTATAAATCCTCCACCCGGATTTGGGAAACATTCATAGATAGCAATATGTTGTGGAAACTGTGCGGGGTATATCGACACGGTTGGAGCAATAGCTATATTAGTGCGACATATTTATGAGTACCGGTAGCCTTTGAGTCAATCAAAGAGAATACAGGGCCGCTGAGTGATGTCACTAAGCACTAATGACCTAGAACCTTACTTGACCATCTTGGCCTTTTTTAGGGGTAGTGAGATGACTGACTTTGGTGCAGTTTGAAGTTGGTAGATACTCGATACTACACTCATTGAGGATTGTTTTCTTGGAATATTTTGGTCGCTAGTTCAGTGGCTAAACCAAAACGATGAACATAGAAAACAATCCAATGATATTGAGCTCCTTAGAACCCGGTTACTATTTATAGGACAAATTTTGAGCCAACTACACTCAAGAGGGTACTTACCTATGAAACTCCATGCCAGCCTAAACTTAAGGCTATTTGTGTGACTTGTGTGCCTTCAAATCTGAACTACTTGCACATTCTTGTTATCTGACAACATGAGTTCCTTGCAGGTTTTGTTTACAGTCCTTATCCAATAATTTGGATTTATTGCAGGGCTTACATACATCACCTCACACTTTTGCTTAAACGCATAACATACACATCATAACATCATGCCTTAACATTTCTTTAACCATTTCAAGGATCTCAAGGGTCTGTGATGCAGGTTATGGTAAATCAAATGGCTAGCAAGGGGCAAATGGGATTTATTTTCCTCTAGCCAAGGTTGTCTAGAAATCCAAGCACGACAACTTGAGTCAGGGGCTATGACTCACTCGATATGGTGAGCTTGACTCTTGAAGAAGGACTCTCAGCAATATGAAGTTCCTTCAATCAAGCTACCAGATTCAGATTCTAACAGTTTCTTGTTTACCCCGCGAGATCCTTGAAAACATTTCATACATATATCATACATATCATTGCATAACAGGTCTCCCAGTACAGGTCTCTTATCTTCTTCGCAGTTTATTTCAGCAATCATCATGTCTACTGAACCTTCCACTGAGCAAACTATCAAGGCCCTCCAGGCCCAGAATTCCCAATTTCAAGAGTTGGTCATGAGCCTAGCTAAGGGTCAGCAGGACTTGAAGACCTTGATTCTGAAAGAGAGGAAGAAGAAGAAGAAGAAGAGGACCATCCTGTTCAACACTGGACGCGGGTTTGGAAATGGGTTGCAGAATGAAGTTGACCTGACCACCTCATCTGGAGGGAAAGACAGTCCACAAGAAAGGAGGGCTCCTAGCCCTGAAGTCTCCGACAACGAGACAGACTATGATGAAGAATAGTATCCCCCTGCTGAGGATAAGTACAAACAATTGGAAGACTGTTTGAACGCTATGGAAATACAGAAGGTGCCCGGTCTGGACTTCGGAGATCTAGGTCTATCCTCTGGAGTGGTGATTCCCCCATAAATTCAAGGCACCCGCCTTTGCCAAGTACGACGGCGCTTCCTGTCCAAAGCTACACCTCCGGTCATATCTGAGGAAGATTCAACCCTATACTGCTGATAGAAATCTCTGGGTTCATTTCTTTCAAGATAGTCTGTCAGGGACTCAACTGGTATGGTTCTGTCAACTGAAAGGAGCTAACATCCACAACTGGGAGGACCTTGCTGCTGCTTTTTATAAGAAATACCAATATAATGCCGACCTTTCTCCCACACGTACTCAGCTTCAGGGTATGTCTATGGTTACAGGCGAAGGCTTTAAGGACTACGCTCAGAAGTGGAGAGATCTTGCTGGAAGAGTCCAACCCCCTCTGTCTGATAGGGAGTTGGTGGATATGTTTCTTGGGACTTTGTCTGGTCCCTATTTTAAACACTTGATCGGAAACTCTTCAGTCGGGTTCACCGAGCTAATACTGACCGGCGAAAGGGTCGAAGCTGGCAACAAAAGTGGGAAGATTCAAGAAGTTACACCTTCTGATGCTCAGAAAAATCCCTACAATGGAAAGAAAGAGTCTAATGTTGTGAACAGTCAAAAAAGTCACAGTCACCAACACGTAGGGGCAGTCCTGGTCTCTGGTTCTGCGTCACACCGACAACAGCAAAAGGGAAATCAACGAAAGCCAGATGAGCCTAAAAGACAGTTCACCAACATCAACATGTCGTTGTCTCAAGCGTTGCAACACTTGTTGAGGATGAATCTAATTACATTGATAGGACCTCATCCAAACCCCAAGACTTCTTCTCCCAACTACAATCCTAATGCGACCTGCGCTTATCATTCTGACAGTCTCGGGCATGATACTAACGATTGTTGGGCATTGAAGTACAAGATTCAGAATTTGATTGATGCCAAGGAGATTGAGTTTGGTCCTCCGGAGACTCAAGCATAATCACTGCTCCTATGCCAAATCATTAAGAATGTCTTTGTTCATTTGAATTTTCAAGTTGTAATCTCTTTGTTATTCAAACAATTATTTATTAATGCCAAACTTTGTTTCATTAATGCATTGCATAGGTTTGTCTTGATTTGATCCAATCATTTTAATTACATTTAAACTATGCTTTTTACTCACTTTATAACATTCAACTCTTGCTAAAAGTTACAAGCCTTTAGAGGGAGGATGACGAAACAATGCCATAATCTCATACAGTATGCTTTTGGACAGACCTTGCTGACGATGTACATGCATCTCTTTCAAATCCTAAACACTGGAGTTATAAGGAAGATAATCCCTAGTCAACCCCTTCGAGCCAAAGAAGTAGGAGTTTTCTGTTTTTAAACAAATTGAAACCTTTGATTTAAACCTGGGGCAGGGTAGTCTCTCAGTTAATTCAAAAGATGCGCATTGAAGTCGCAAAACTCTCAGTTCATAATACCACGAACGACATCAAAAGCATTCCTCTGGAATCAAAAGACAGTGGTGGTTCCTTATTTCATAGGCAGTCAATCTCTCAAAAGAGAAAATCCCACTGAGCCAAAACCTATAAAGGAGGCTTAAGAAAGCTGGGGCATCCCGCTGACTGTAATCTCGAAAACAGGAACAGTCAGGCAAAAGTTAGGGATAACAAATCAAAAGAACGAGGTCGCTAAAAATCCTCAACAACATGAAAAATGTTGCAAAAATGACTGCCTTCCAACAAATCCAACTTGTGTGAACCATCACCAAAAACGTCGTTCCAGACTCATTTGGAGTTCAAATGCACAATTAACTGAGTTTAGGATTGAAGAACATCACGAAGAGCGGGTGGGTACAAATATACTTTGAACCTTTATCCTTTGTTTCTTAAACCGTGAACCAAGCCACATTACAACCCTTCAAAAGTCCTAACTGAAGCATGGGTTAGTTCGAAAGCATACTGTTACAAAAGGTATCCTGACTCCTGTAAGGCTTTGTCCTAAATCTTGTGTTGAATTTGTCTTATAAAAAGTTTTCTGCTAAAAAACGCATTTTTCAAAACTTCGAGACAAGCATAAACTTTGCATTATTTGAATATCATTGTTCGCATATGGCCATTTGTTTGACAGCGGAGAAATTCACACGATGAATATCCGATGAACGAAAGCTCTCTCAGTGAACAAAATCACTTCAAAAAGGATGACACTTCCATTGACAAATCTCCTATCAACAAGGGGGCATGACATGTCACTATCCAGCACACCTGGGGCAGTCCAGTCAAGATTCCAGGAAATCTCTGAAGAAGTGCAGAATAACCAGGGGCAAGTCTCCATCTCCGGCACTGGGGGCATTGAACATCAATCTCAGTGAAGGGTTACGTACAATTAAACATTTTCTGGCAATGTCACAAACACTTGCTATTAGGGGCAATGACAAATCCCCCCAAAATCCTTCTCATAGGATGATTCCCCAGTGGAGTTATTCTCTCCTACAGGATTATTCTCCCAATCATCTTCGGTCGTTATCTCCAGCGAGTGAAACTCTTTATTCTCCAACAACAGTCAGGGATTTATTTTCCCAAACTCGGACATACCACAATAGCATTTCATGTTCATACATCATGACGTGCGCATACGTATTGCATACAGCATAATCTCATTTATTTTGAGAACATCATCATACAATGCATGTCATATACGATTAATCATGTACCTTTTCAGGAAAGATGGTTATCATCAACAACTTCCAGCAAGTTCAAGGTTAACTCCGGAAACTAAACAGACTTCACACGGGTCTATCCTGAAAAATCCTACACGGGTCCTTTATCATATATTTCTGAATGAAGTTTTACACGAACTCATCCCAAAGTAACCTTACCCCGGTTCATCCTGAAGTTTTACACGAACTCATCCCAAAGTAACCTTACCCCGGTTCATCCTGAAGTTTTACACGAACTTATCACAAAGTAACCTTACCCAGGTTCCTCATGAAGTTTTACACGGACTCCTCATCAGGCAACCCTACACTGGTTCCCTCTGTTTCCAAGATGCAGTTTTACACGGACTCGTCATCAAGAAACCCTACACCGGTTTCCTCTTCCCAAGATGAAGTTTTACACGGACTCGTCATCAGGAAACCCTACACCGGTTCCCTCTCTTTCCAAGATGCTGTTTTACATGGACTCATCATCAAGTAACCCTACACAGGTTCCTCCTTTCCAGATGAAGTTTTACACGGACTCGTCATCAGGAAACCCTACACCGGTTCCCTCTCTTTCCAAGATGCAGTTTTACATGGACTCATCATCAAGTAACCCTACACAGGTTCCTCCTTTCCAGATAAAGTTTTACACGGACTCGTCATCAGGAAACCCTACCCCGGTTCCCTCTCTTTCCAAGATGCAGTTTTACATGGACTCGTCATCAGGAAACCCTACGCAGGTTCCTCCTTTCCGGATGAAGTTTTACATGGACTCATCATGAAGTAACCTTACCCAGGTTCCTTCTCAGTCCAGATATGCAGTTCACCTCCAGAGTTAATTCCCCAGTAGAGTAACGGACAACTGAAGCTCCTAAAATTCTATTTCTCTCAAGACAGTCCATCAATCATTTCTGGATGGCATCTTTAAGCCCATCCTCCTACCAACAATCTCCAAATGGCATCTGTAAGCCCATTCCCGACGTCACAATGTGATACTACACCATGCGAGTGCAAATTTCTGGGCACTCTAGTATTCAATTATCTTCCACCTTTGGATCACGAAAGGCTCGAAAGCCAATCTATATCCTCAGGTTTAAGGAAATTGAACAGGGGCAACTGTTGCACCCCAAAATTTGCCCTCTCATGTTTTCCAAAGTCTTCCCCCTGCATGGTTGATCACAAACTCTTGCCTAAGGAAAAAGAAATTTTTTGAGTGGTGCTTTAAGTACCTTTCGATTGGCACTCAGAAAGGCCCTTCGATTGGTACTTTGAAGGAACACTTCGATTGGCATTATGGACAAGCACTTCAATTTGAATTCTGAAAGGCCCTTCGATTGGTACTTTGAAGGAGCCTTTCGATTAGCATTATGGACAAGCACTTCGATTTGTTTTCTGAAAAACCCTTCGATTGGTATTCTGAAGGAGCCTTTCGATTGGCATTATGAACAAGCACTTCGATTGGCATTATGTCAAGGCAGCTTCGAAATGCATGTTAGCCATGTCCTTCGATTAGCATGAACAGCACCTTTTGATTGGCCTGTTGACAAAGCCTTTCGATTGGAATTTTAATTAGTACCCTTCGATTGATCTTTGGACAAGGGCCATTCGAAGGAGGTCATCAAGAGGGCACTCAAATAAAAAGTGTCTAGGTTCATTCAAGAGACATGAATATTTCAAAAAAGGAAAACTTTTAATGTGTCTGATTCTTGTCTCATGGCTTTAATGTCCTGTTTAATGGTTGTCTCTTGCCGTTACAAGACCCTCACACCCCTATAAATACAGAGGCCAGCATACATATCCAGGACACGGAAAAACACACAACAGGAGAGCGAAAGAAACATTGGAGAGAGGCTGCCCACAAAATCCATCAAAGGTTGCCAGAATTTTCCAAGCAAAGCCACCCTTCAGCAAAAGTAGCCAAGCCCAGAAGCCCAGATCGAAGGTGCCTACATCCAGGAAGCGCCCAAATCGAAGGTCCAATCTACTGGTAAGAGAGGGTAAACTGTCCAACCTTGTATTTTCATTACACATTCGTGCTTGTTGTTACCTTCAATTTACTATCCTAGACAGGATCAAAGGGCCTGGGTTTCGCCCCAGGTCATGTTCTTCGTTTGCTAACATTTGCTGCAGATTTAGCCTGAAAAGACTCAGCGCATGTAGGATCGAAGGGCTTGGGGTTCGATACCAGGCCCTGAGTTTATTTTGCTAACATACTTTTGCAGGTGTAGCATCCCAGATCGAAGGAGACACCTTCTCTGGATCGAAGCTTCCCATTGTCCTCCTAGATCGAAGAAGGCATTTTTCCCAGGATCGAAGGGAAATCCCCTTCCCTGGATCGAAGGCTGTTCATGCCCACTTCCTGGCCCAATCGAAAGAGCCATGACCCTGTTTGGATCGAAGCTTCCCAGGCCTCCAAAATTATGTTTTTTTATTTGTTGCCTGTTTCTTTTGTTTTTCATCCTTATTTTGACTATTTTTATTTCTTTTTTTTTTCAACATAAAATCAATTAAAAATCAAAAAAACACAAAAACATTAGGCTAGTTTTTCTATTAAATTAACTTTGTTAATTAACTTTTTAATTATCTTAACATTTTTTTCAAAACTAAAATTAAGTAGATTTAGATCATTTTCTCAAAATAAAATAAAACTCAAAAATATTTTCTTTTTAATTAATTAATCATTAGTTAGTTTTAATTCTTAAATCAAAAAATGACAAAAAAATATGCTTTACTTAATAAAAAAAGGGTCAAAACCCAAGGACACTCCGATTCAATTTTTTTTCGCGCGCGCTTTTGTAAGTGCTTACTGGTTTGTAATAGCTTAATTAAGACCTTTTACACTTCACTGCTTTTTATTCCCCCAATTTTTGGACATGTAAATAATCCCCCTCCCCGAAGCCTTGTAATAGCGTAGGATTTACAATTCCCGCACTTTAAATTCCTGTACATATATTAACTGCTTAGATGTATGCTAACTAGGATTGTATGACAAGATTAACTCTTAACTTAAAATCAACAGTAGCTCACCATGACATGTAAAGATAATATAACTGAAAATTGACACACTTGCACATGTCACTCTTAGGGTACACCTCACTTGGTTGCCTCGAACGTGGTCATTAAGTATAGGATGTCTTAGAGGTCGCCCTCCTGTCCAAAGATCAAAGTTGCCTCGAAATGGTTGTTTCGGAAAAATGATCTAAGACATTAGGGTTACCGCTAAAGCGTCCTAACATTGCTTTAGTGACCACACGTCCCTTAAATCGAATTGACCCGAAAACTCCAACGACGGTGCTACCTACTCCTCAATAGTGGGATAGCACTGTCTAAAGGACATTTGCACAATTTAATTCCTTTTTGAGTAGGTAGAGGTTCTTAAGTACTTGCTCCTTTTAAAACAAAACAAAAACTTTTCGCACTTACACTTTCTTCAAAAAACAAAACTCTTTTCAAAATCCATAATCACAAAGAAAAGCAAACCTTTTGAAAACATAGTGAGCAAGTACCTAAGAGCCCGTGGATAACCACAGATAGAAAGGGTGCTAACACTAGAAAGGGTGCTAACACCTTCCCTTTCTATAATCTACCTCCCGAACCCGAGAAACATCTCGAAAAGGAATTTTTCTGTGCTTTTGTCCTTTCCTTGTTGGATTAAATAAAAAGACGGTGGCGACTCTTGCTTACCGCGACATTTTGCGAAAATAAACGCAAACACGAACCAGCATTCCAAAAACAGTCAGTTCTCGTTCCCACCGATCACACCTTGCATCAAATGCTCAAGTACCCCATCCAAGGGAAAATTATAATTGTCCATGGAGAAGAGGAATATATGATTAGTCATCTGAATTCCTTCCGTTATGTGGAGTTAGATGGCGAATTCATAGAGACCCCTTTCCAACATTTTGAAGAAGTTTCTGAAGAGATATTGGCGACTAAGGCGGTGTCCTCAACTCTTGTGATCACAAGACATGTACCTCGGATGTCATCTCTCAAGGATGCTAGGGCAGTAGTGGAAGAAGGTGGATCCACTATATGGGGGCAGCTTACCGACTTTCCTTTCAAATCAGATAAGTTCGACCTAGGGTTTACTTCGACTGGTCAGAAGGTTGTGCGCCGCTCCCGTGCCGGAGGGCCACCTGTGAAGATCAGCCACCGAGGGGTTGACGTATTTTGTTACTTTGAAAAAGGATATCAATATTTGAACCACAATAAAGACTATGATTGAGAGGAAGCACAAGGTTAGGAATGCACCCCCTAATACTTCTCTCAATACTTAAGGATCATGATATACGGTTTGCCTCTTTATTTGTTATGTGCCTTTGAGATTTGATAAAGAAAAAGAAGTTTTAGTTTTAAATGCAATGCAAAAGGGAAAACAAAATCTAAGGAGAAACTCGAATCATAATGTTGTCATGCAATATGGTCTTAGAGTTAGCATATCAAAAGGGAAATCTAACTAAGAGTTAACATGTATCATGAACCTAAGGCCAAGGATTGAGGAAACTTTTACCTAATGTTATCATGCTTGGTTTAAAACCTAAAGTCTATTTAATTCACACCTTGGGCGAGATGGAATCAAACTCATAAGGGTACAAGTGAGCACAAGCAGTCAACAAAGATACAACAAAGATGGTAGCGAACAAAACCAAAGTATCACTTGAAAAAGAAAAAAAGATTTTGAAAATCAAAGGGAAAGAGACGAAGAGACTATCCTAAAGCATAAAGTAAAGGCTAAGGTAAGGAAGGTCTGACCAAACAAGAAGACAACACTTGGCATAATAAAATCAACACATAATTCATATCCTTTATATTAAAGCCACAAGCAAATAATAAATCAAGAGTATACCAAGCATCAAGTGAAAATAAATCACAAGTAGAAAGTGCATCAGATAAACCTGAGATGTCATATAAAGCTCAGAGCATCAGATGATCATCAAAATATCATATAAGAATCTCTAAATCAGATGAAAAGCCGCACAGACAGACAAAACTAGGATAACAGATAAATAATCCAAAGGTCTCATATGAAAATAGAATTCAAGTCCAAGTGGGTTAGAACTATGTATCAAAGCTATATGAATAAATGAAATATGAAGTGCATGTTTAATTAATTAATTAGGAGTTAATTAAATTAATTAATTAGGTTAAGAAAAATTAATTAGCTAAACTAATTAATTTTTAATAATAAAATCAACTAACTAAATCGACCACTAATCAATTAAGTAAAAGCAACAAAGTGGTGCTAAGAGGAAGAAGTGCATTTGAGCCATTTTGAAAGTTACATAAACCATAAACATGTTAGCAACATAAGAGAAAGTGTAATAAACAAATTGAAGCTTGCATTAACTTCCATGTATTCGTAACCCAAATTTTCAACAATAATTATCATACATGTATGAATGAAATAGTAAAGCAAGAACATGAATCAAAATGAAATTAACATTCAATTGTGAATTAACAAAGTAAGTTGGTAAGGATGAATTGCAACCAAGAATTCATGAACTTTAAGTCTTAATTTTTTCTTCAAAATACATCACAATTCAAATAATTTATTCCAATTAATAAACCCAAAACAAAAGGAATTTAACTCATGTATCATTTAATTCAACACATGCATACAAGAATAATCAAGAGTTTCCATCTGTTGCACCCCAAAATTTTCCCTCTCATGTTTTCCAAAGTCTTCCCCCTGCCTGGTTGATCACAAACTCTTGCCTAAGGAAAAAGAAGATTTTTGAGTGGTACTTCAAATACCTTTCGATTGGCATCCTGAAAGACACTTCGATTGACATTCTGGACAAGCATTTCGATTGGCATCCTGAAAGACCCTTCGATTAGAATTCTGAAGGAGTATTTCGATTGGCATTATGGACAAGCATTCGATTGGAATTATGTCAAGGCAATTTCGACAGGCATGTCAACCATGTCCTTCGATTGGCATGAACAACACCTTTTGATTGGCCTGTTAGCAGAGCCTTTCGATTGGAATCCTTCGATTGATATTTGGGCCAGGCCCATTCGAAGGGTACGCAGGGAGTCCATTCGAAAGAGGCAAATCAGGACTAATCGAAGAGCATGGCCTGAAAGCATTCGAAATCCAAGCGTCCAGGTTCATTTAAGGGACACGAATGTTTAAAAAAAGGAAATAATTTAATGTGTTTGATTTTTGTCCAGAGCGTTAAAGGCCTATTTTAATGGTTGTCCCTTGCCATTTTCGTGCACTCCGACACTCCTATAAATAGGAGGCCAGCGACACATTACAACACACGAAAATCAGAGGAAAATCACACACGAAAATATACAATGAAACACACAAAACTCTGCAGGAGAACACACAGAAAAATTGCCTCAAAGAGCCAAAGCAGTCCTTCAGATCAAAGGTGCCCACGCCCAGAAGCCCAGATCGAAAGTGCCTGTATCCAGAAAGTGCTCAGATCAAAGGTGCCCACGCCCAGAAGCCCATATCGAAAGTGCCTGTATCCAGGAAGTGCTCAGATCAAAGGTGCCCACGCCCAGAAGCCCAGATCGAAAGTGCCTGTATCCAGGAAGTGCTCAGATCAAAGGTGCCCACGCCCAGAAGCCCAGATCGAAAGTTCTTGTATCCAGGAAGTGCCCAGATCGAAGGTGCCTACGTCCAGCAAACGTCCAAATCGAAGATCCAATCTGCTGGTAAGAAAGGATAAATTATTCAACCTCATATTTGCATAATACATTCATACTTGTTGTTACCTCTGATTTGCCATCCTAAACAGGATCGAAAGGCTTGGGTTTGGCACCTAGGTCACGTTTTTCGTTTGCTAACACTTGTTGCAGACATAGCCTAAGGGGACCCAACAAGCGCATGATTGAAGGGCCTGGGGTTCAATACCCAAGCCCTGCATTTTATTTCGCTCACATACTTTTGCAGGTATAACAGCCCAGATCGAAGGAGACATCTTCTCTGGATCGAACTCATTAGCATGCTGGATCGAAGGAGGCATCTCATTCCTGGATCGAAAGCCATGACCTCCATGATCAGAAGACAATCCTCTTCCTTGGATCACAGGCCACTCACACCTTACTGTCTGGCCCAATCGAAAGGACCAGGACCCTCTCTGGATCGAAGCAGTCCATTCCCTCCCTGGGTCGAAGCTCCTTTTTCCTTGGATCGAAGGATCCCTCTTGCATTTTATTTTTGTTTTCCATAGACTTCTTTTTTTTATCTTTTTAATTAACCTTAAAATCAAAAACCACAAAAACATTAGGCTAGTTCTTTTTCTATTAAATTAATCTTGTTAATTAACCTCTTAATTATCTTAACATTTTTCCAAAAAAAACTAAAATTAAATAGATTTAGATTATTTTCCCAAAATAAAATAAAACAACAAAAAAGATTTTATTCTTAGAATTTTAGAGTTTATTTTCAGATTCGCGCGTTTATTTTATTGTAACTGCCTACTGGTTTGTAATAGCTTAAACTTTTACTTTACTGCTTTTTATTCCCCAATTTTGGATATGTAAATAATCCCCCTCCCCGAAGCCTTGTAATAGCGTATGATTTACAATTCCCGCACTTTAAATCTCTGTACACATATTAATTGCTTAGATGTATGCTAACTAGGATGGTATGACAAGATCTGTCTTAACTTAAAATCAACAATAGCTCACCATGACATGCAAGAGTAAAATAACTGAAAATTGACACACTTGCACATGCCACTCCTAGGGTACACCTCACTTGGTTGCCTCGAATGTGGTCATTAAGTATAGGATGTTTTAGAGGTCGTCCTTTGTCCCAAGATCATAAGTTACCTCGAAATGGTCGCCTCGATAAAAATGATCTAAGACATTAGGATTACCACTAAAGCGTCCTAACGTTGCTTTAGTGATCACACGTCCCTAAAATCGAATTGACCTGAAAACTCCAACGACGGTGCTACCTACTCCTCAATAGTAGGATAGTACTGTCTAAAGGACATTTGCACAATTAAATTCCTTTTTGAGTAGGTAGAGGTTCTTAAGTACTTGCTCTCTTTTAAAAAACAAAACAAAAACTTTTCGCACTTATACCTTCTTCAAAAACAAAATTCTTTTCAAAACCCACAATCACAAAGAAAAGCAAACCTTTTGAAAACATAGTGAGCAAGTACCTAAGAGCTCGTGGATAACCACAGATAGAAAGGGTGCTAACACCTTCCCTTTCTATAATCTACCTCCCGAACCCGAGAAACATCTCGAAAAGGAATTTTCTTGTGCTTTTGTCCTTTCCCTTGTTGGATAAAATAAAAGATGGTGGCGACTCTTGCTTACCGCGACACTTTGCGAAAATAAACGCAAACGCGAACCAGCATTCCAAAAATAGTCAGTTCTCGTTCCCACCGATCCCAGAACTGGAGACTCTGTTGGGGAATTAATTAATAAGTGGGGTATACCTTGGGATTAGATAACTTGTGTTTTCAATTGTATTGCTTTGTATGCTTTTAATTTTGTGGGCTTGTATCGGAGTTCTATAGATCCTAACCCGGATCTGGGGGTACCCTTTTTAGGTAAGTAGCAACAAACTGTGAGGGAACTGTGCGGGGTATACCGACATGGTTGAAACAGTAGCTACGTTGATGTGGCACTTTGGTGAGTACCGGTAACCCTTGAGTTAAGTCAAGGAGAGTACGGGGCCGCCGCGTGGTGTCGTGAAGTATCAATTGACCTTAGAACCTTACTTGACCATCTTGGCCTTTTTTAGGGGTAGTGAGATGACCGACTTTGGTGCAGTCCGAAGTTGGTAGATACTCGATACTACACTCATTGAGGGTTGTTTTCTTGGAATATTTTGGTCGCCAGTTAAGTGGCTAAACCAAAACAATGAACATAGAAAACAATCCAATGATATTGAGCTCCTTAGAACCCGGTTAATATTTATAGGATAGGTTTTGAGCCAACTAAACTCAAGAGGGAAATACCTATGAAACTTCATGCCAGCCTAAACTTAAGGCTATTTGTGTGACTTGTGTGCCTTCAAATCTGAACTACTTGCACATTCTTGTTATCTGACAACATGAGTTCCTTGCAGGTTTTGTTTACAGTCCTTATCCAATAATTTAGACTTATTGCAGGGCTTACTTACATCACCTCACACTTTTGCATACCTGTACATAACATCATAACATCATACCATAGCATTTTCCTTAACCATTTCAAGGATCTCAAGGGTCTGTGATGCAGGTTATGGTAAATCAAATGTCCAGCAAGGGGCAAAGGGGATTTATTTTCCTCTAGCCAAGTTTGTCTAGAAATCCAAGCACGATAACTTGAGTCAGGGGCTATGACCCACTCGATATGGTGAGCTTGACTCTTGAAGAAGGACTCTCGGCAACATGAAGTTCCTTCAATCAAAACTACCTGATTCATATTCTAACAGTTTCTTGTTTACCCCGCGAGATCCTTGAAAACATTGCATACATATATCATACATATCATTGCATAACAGGTCTTCCAATAGAGGTCTCTCATGTTCTCGCTGTTTATTTCAGCAATGGCTTTCCAACCAGACAACCAAGATCTCCGGGCTCAAAATGCCCCAACTTCAAGAAATGTTCTTGAACCTATCCCAGGGGCAAGAAGAAATAAAAGCTCTCCTCACAAGGGGCTTGGTCCTAGGGAATCCAGGAGGCATCAGGAATGATCAGTTGGAAGGGCTACAAATTGAGTTGGCAACAATGAAGATCCAGGTGATGGGACAGCTGGTGGGCCAGATGGCTCTCATTCAAGACTTAGCTCAAAGACAAGAAGAGCTCAGGGTCCTCGTCAACAAGCTGCTTCAAAATAACCGAGCGGGGCAAACAACTAGGGTTGAAGATCAAGTCATCGTTCAACCACCTTTGGGGCAAGAAGACAAGGGAAGAGCTCCTCAGCTTGCTTCAGGGTCACAAGCCCAGCGTCAACCTCACCAAAAGCAACGGATTGACCGGAGGCAATTTACCAAGCTCAACATGCCGTTGTCTCAGGCTTTACAACACCTGTTAAGATTGAATCTGGTGACATTAAGGGACCCTCCTAAGAATCCCAACACAGCCTCCCCAAGGTACAATCCTGATGCAAGGTATGCATACCATTCTGATAGTCCTGAACATGACACCGACGATTGTTGGACTTTGAAGAACAAAATTCAAGACCTGATTGATGAGGGAGCATTGGAATGGTCAGGCTGAGTTCTTCTACCATCCCTCCAAGGTTCACCATTTGAAGTGACAAGTACTGAGACGAGAACACTTTTGTTCATTTGAATTTTCAAGTTGTAATCTCTTTGTTATTCAAAAAATTATCCATTAATGCCAAACTTTGTTTCATTAATGCATCACATATGTTTGTTTTGATTTGATCCAATCATTTTCATTACATTTAAACTATGTTTTTTACTCACTTTATGACATTCAACTCTTGCTAAAAGTTACAAGCCTTTAGAGGGAGGATGACGAAACAATGTCATAATCTCATACAGTTTGCTTTTGGACAGACCTTGCTAACAATGTACAGGCATTTCTTTCAAATCTTAAACACTGGAGTTATAAGGAAGATAATCCCTAGCCAACCCCCTCGAGCCAAAGAAGTATGAGTTTTCTTTTTTTAAACAAATTGAAACCTTTGATTTAAACCTGGGGCAGGGTAGTCTCTCAGTTAATTCAAAAGATATGCATTGAAGTCGCAAAACTCTCAGTTCATAATACAATGAACGACATCAAAAGCATTCCTCTGGAATCAAAAGACAGTGGTGGTTCCTTATCTCATAGGCAGTCAATCTCTAAAAAAAAAACGCCCACTGAGCCAAAACCTATAGAGGAGGTTTAAGAAAGTCGGGGCATCTTGCTGACTGTAATCTCGAAAACAGGAACAGTCAGGCAAAATTAGGGATAACAAATCAAAAGAACGAGGTCATTACAAATCCTCGACAACATGAAAAATGTTGCAAAAAATGATGATTGCCTTCAAAAATCCAACTTGTGTGAACCAACACCAAAAACGTCGTTCCAGACTCATTTGGAGTTCAAATGCACAATTAACTGAGTTTAGGATTGGAGAACATCACGAAGAGCGGGTGGGTACAAATATACTTTGAGCCTTTATCCTTTGTTTCTTAAACCGTGAACCAAACCACGTTACAAACCCTTCAAAAAGTCCTAACTGAAGCATGGGTTAGTTCGAAAGCATACTGTTACAAAAGGTATCCTGACTCCCGTAAGGCTTTGCCCTCCTAAATCTTGTGTTGAATTTGTCTTATAAAGAGTTTTCTGCTAAAAAACGCATTTTTCAAAAACTTCGAGACAAGCATAAACTTTGCATTATCTGAATATCACTGTTTGCATTTGGCTATTTGTTTGACAGCGGAGAAATTCACACAACGAATATCCGATGAACGAAAGCCCTCTCAGTGAACAAAATCACTTCAAAAAGGATGACGCTTCCATTGGCAAATCTCCTATAAACAAGGGGGCATGACATGTCACTATCTAGCACACCTGGGGCAGTCCAGTCAAGATTCCAGGAAATCTCTGAAGAAGTGCAGAGTAACCAGGGGCAAGTCTCCATCTTCGTCACCTGGGGCATGGGACATGAATTCCAGCAACGAATCTTGCATGATCAAACATCTTATGGTAGTATGGCAACACGACACTACTAGCAGTGACACCTCCCTACACTTTGAGAGCATGGACATAGTCAAAAAAGTACTACGCATAATCAAAGACCCGCTAGGTTGACTGGCCTATGCAAAAATAAGGTCTTCCCGGCGAACCAAAAGGGTTCGGGCAAAAATAAGGGATGAAAATGAAAATTTGTACACCCGGCAAGTCGAAAACCTGAAAAGGCGGATTGGGCAAAAAAGGGTATCCCGATGGACTGAAAACCCGAAAGGGCGGTCTAGGCAAAAATTAGGGATCAAAGCGTACGACTATGTCCCGTCATCTCGTCACTTGCCTATCAGAAGAAGATTTGTCACTTCAATTGGCAAATTACCAAGCACCTCATAGGTGGGGATAATACCAGATCCACAGGGCCGCCGCGGGCACTTTGTCCTGCAAAAACAGGGGCAAATAAGAATTGTCCGAACGGTACAAATTGCTCTGTCCACCAGGTACCAAGGTATATTCAGCTGAAGAATATGGCTAAGATACTATCACTCCCCGCAGAGTAAAACGGTAATGATAACTCTCTCAGCTGAGACTTACAGCTATGTACAAATCAGCAATACTCTCCCCAAGCAGAGTTAGTCTACCGTCAGCCCCGAAAAGGTTTGGTATCCCCAGAAGATCTTAATATTCCCCGGCGGAGTATAAGGATATTCTCCAGCAAGCGTAAGAGTATCCCCGACAGTCTTAATATTCCTCAACAGAGTATAAGAATGTTTCCCGGAGGAATACAAGATACCCCCAGTGGAGCCATTTCCCCAGCGCAGTCTAAAAAAAAGGGTTTCCCCAATGGAGTTGAATCATCTTCCCCAGTAGATTCTGGAAGCTTGTCCCCTGCGAAGCACAAATAAGTCTCCCCAGCCAATTTCAGAAGGTTATCCTCTCCAAGTTGCAACTGAAAGATCATCCCTAGCGAAGTTCTTTCTTTCCCCAAGCAGGACTTCTATCCTCAACAGATTCAATATCACCAGCAACGGTAATCCATCCCCAGCGGAGTTTATCATCAAAATCCCCAACAGAGCTTATCAACAGAATCCCCAACGGAGTTTATCGTTAAAATCCTCAGCAGAGTATATCTTCCCCAGCGGAGTTCATCGTTAAAATCTCCGCAAAGTATCTCTTCCCCACAGAGTATTTCCCCTCGGAGTAATCTCTTCATCCTGTTTATCCCCCATCGGAGTTCTTTTCTCCTAACAGGTTTAACCTCGTAATCATCTTAGTTCGTCATCCCTAGCGGAAACTAAGAACTCAACTCTATTCTCCAGCAGCTCCGGGATTTATTTTTCCCAGCTAAAACATCACACTTCCATACATCATGATACATGCATATGCACATCATACCATACAATCTCATTTATGTTGAGAACATCATTGTCTGACCCATATCATGCATTGCATATGACTGACCTTTACCTTTCAGGAAAGATCCGGTTAAGTTCTCAGCCATTTCCAAGACTTCCTCTGGTCCAGTTAAATCGTTTCCTAAAGATTTTTCTGATGCCGATCCAGTCAAAGGCCTTCTCTAGTCCAGTTAAATCGATTCCTAAAGATTTTCCTGATGCAGATCCAATTGAAGATTCCAAGACCTTGCCTGGTCCAGTTAAATCGATTCCTAAATATTTTTCTGATGCCGATCCAGTCAAAGGCCTTCTCTGGTCCAGTTAAATCGATTCCTAAAGATTTTCCTGATGCAGATCCAGTTGAAGATTCCAAGACCTTGCCTGGTCCAGTTAAATCGATTCCTAAAGATTTTTCTGATATCGATCCAGTCAAAGGCCTTCTCTGGTCCAGTTAAATCGATTCCTAAAGATTTTCCTGATGCAGATCCAGTTGAAGATTCCAAGACCTTGCCTGGTCCAGTTAAATCGATTCCTAAAGATTTTCCTGATGCAGATCCAGTTGAAGATTCCAAGACCTTGCCTGGTCCAGTTAAATCGATTCCTAAAGATTTTTCTGATGCCGATCCGGTCAAAGGCCTTCTCTGGTCCAGTTAAATCGATTCCTAAAGATTTTCCTGATGCAGATCCAGTTGAATATCCCAAGACCTTGCCTGGTCCAGTTAAATCGATTCCTAAAGATTTTTCTGATGCCGATCCAGTCAAAGGCCTTCTCTGGTCCAGTTAAATCGATTCCTAAAGATTTTCCTGATGCAGATCCAGTTGAAGATTCCAAGACCTTGCCTGGTCCAGTTAAATCGATTCCTAAAGATTTTTCTGATGCCGATCCGGTCAAAGGCCTTCTCTGGTCTAGTTAAATCGATTCCTAAAGATTTTCCTGATGCAGATCTAGTTGAAGATTCCAAGACCTTGCCTGGTCTAGTTAAATCGATTCCTAAAGATTTTTCTGATGCCGATCCAGTCAAAGGCCTTCTCTGATCCAGTTAAATCGATTCCTAAAGATTTTTCTGATGCCGATCCAGTTGAAGATGTTCCAAAACCTTTTCAAGTCCCAGTTTAATACCTGTAGCAAACCAGGAAAACTATCTGTGGACGACTGATTGTAGATTAATACCTGAAACCAGCCAGGAAAACTATTTATATGATGAGATTGAAGATTAATACCTGTAACAAGCCAGGAAGACCTTTCTTTCTCAGGTCAGAGATTAATACCTGTAACAAGCTAGGAAAACTATCTACACAAAGAGATTGAAGATTAATACTTGGAACCAGATAGGACAAGTTCTATAACCTCAACGGTATACTCCCGGTGAGCACGAGTCAGTTCCTAAATCTCAAACAAAGTTAGACTTCCCCAGTGGAATCTTCTACAACAACAGGTATGCAAGTTCTCGCTAAGGAATCTCTTATGCGATCGACACTCCTGCAGATGGCATCTATAAGCCCATCCTCCTACCAACAACCTCCAGATGGAATCCATAAGCCCATCCTCCTACCAACAATCTCCAAATGGCATCTGTAAGCCCATTCCCGGCGTCACAATGTTGATACTACACCATGCGAGTGCAAATTTCTGGGCACTCTAGTGTTCAATTATCTTCCATCTTCGGATCGCGAAAGGCTACAAAGCCAATCTATATCCTCAGGTTTAAGAAAATTGAACAGGGGCAACTGTTGCACCCCAAAATTTGCCCTCTCATGTTTTCCAAAGTCTCCCCCCTGCCTGGTTGATCACAAACTCTTGCCTAAGGAAAAAGAAGATTTTTGAGTGGTACTTCAAATACCTTTCGATTGGCATCCTGAAAGACACTTCGATTGACATTCTGGACAAGCATTTCGATTGGCATCCTGAAAGACCCTTCGATTGGCATTCTGAAGGAGTATTTCGATTGGCATTATGGACAAGCATTCGATTGGAATTATGTCAAGGCAATTTCGACAGGCATGTCAACCATGTCCTTCGATTGGCATGAACAACACCTTTTGATTGGCCTGTTAGCAGAGCCTTTCGATTGGAATCCTTCGATTGATATTTGGGCCAGGCCCATTCGAAGGGTACGCAGGGAGTCCATTCGAAAGAGGAAAATCAGGACTAATCGAAGAGCATAGCCTGAAAGCATTCGAAATCCAAGCGTCCAGGTTCATTCAAGGGACACGAATGTTTCAAAAAAGGAAATAATTTAATGTGTTTGATTTTTGTCCAGAGCGTTAAAGGCCTATTTTAATGGCTGTCCCTTGCCATTTTCGTGCACTCCCACACTCCTATAAATAGGAGGCCAGCGACACATTACAACACACGAAAATCAGAGGAAAATCACACACGAAAATATACAACGAAACACACAAAACTCTGCAGGAGAACACACAGAAAAATTGCCTCAAAGAGCCAAAGCAGTCCTTCAGATCAAAGGTGCCCACACCCAGAAGCCCAGATCGAAAGTGCCTGTATCCAGGAAGTGCTCAGATCAAAGGTGCCCACGCCCAGAAGCCCAGATCGAAAGTGCCTGTATCCAAGAAGTGCTCAGATCAAAGGTGCCCACGCCCAGAAGCCCAGATCGAAAGTGCCTGTATCCAGGAAGTGCTAGGATCAAAGGTGCCCACGCCCAGAAGCCCAGATCGAAAGTGCGTGTATCCAGGAAGTGCCCAGATCGAAGGTGCCTACGTCCAGCAAACGTCCAAATCGAAGATCCAATCTGCTGGTAAGAAAGGATAAATTATTCAACCTCATATTTGCATAATACATTCATACTTGTTGTTACCTCTGATTTGCCATCCTAGACAGGATCGAAAGGCCTGGGTTTGGCACCTAGGTCATGTTTTTTGTTTGCTAACACTTGCTGTAGACATAGCCTGAATGGACCCAGCAAGCGCAGAATTGAAGGGCCTGAGGTTCAATACCCAGGCCCTACATTTTATTTCGCTCACATACTTTTGCAGGTATAACAGCCCAGATCTAAGGAGACACCTTCTCTGGATCGAACTCATTAGCATGCTGGATCGAAGGAGGCATCTCATTCCTGGATCGAAAGCCATGACCTCCATGATCAGAAGACAATCCTCTTCCTTGGATCGAAGGCCACTCACGCCTTACTGTCTGGCCCAATCGAAAGGACTAGGACCCTCTCTGGATCGAAGCAGTCAATTCCCTCCCTGGGTCGAAGCTCCTTTTTCCTTGGATCGAAGGATCCCTCTTGCATTTTATTTTTGTTTTCCATAGACTTCTTTTTTTTTATCTTTTTAATTAACCTTAAAATCAAAAACCACAAAAACATTAGGCTAGTTCTTTTTCTATTAAATTAATCTTGTTAATTAACCTCTTAATTATCTTAACATTTTTCCAAAAAAAACTAAAATTAAATAGATTTAGATTATTTTCCTAAAATAAAATAAAACAACAAAAAAGATTTTATTCTTAGAATTTTAGAGTTTATTTTCAGATTCGCGCGTTTATTTTATTGTAACTGTCTACTGGTTTGTAATAGCTTAAACTTTTACTTTACTGCTTTTTATTCCCCAATTTTGGACATGTAAATAATCCCCCTCCCCAAAGCCTTGTAATAGCGTATGATTTACAATTCCCGCACTTTAAATCTCTGTACACATATTAACTGCTTAGATGTATGCTAACTAGGATTGTATGACAAGATCTGTCTTAACTTAAAATCAACAATAACTCACCATGACATGCAAGAGTAAAATAACTGAAAATTGACACACTTGCACATGTCACTCCTAGGGTACACCTCACTTGGTTGCCTCGAATGTGGTCATTAAGTATAAGATGTTTTAGAGGTCGTCCTTTGTCCCAAGATCATAAGTTGCCTCGAAATGGTCGCCTCGATAAAAATGATCTAAGACATTAGGATTACCACTAAAGCGTCCTAACGTTGCTTTAGTGATCACACGTCCCTAAAATTGAATTGACCCGAAAACTTCAACGACGGTGCTACCTACTCCTCAATAGTAGGATTGTACTGTCTAAAGGACATTTGCACAATTAAATTCCTTTTTGAGTAGGTAGAGGTTCTTAAGTACCTGCTCTCTTTTAAAAAACAAAACAAAATTTTTTCGCACTTATACCTTCTTTAAAAACAAAATTCTTTTCAAAACCCACAATCACAAAGAAAAACAAACCTTTTGAAAACATAGTGAGCAAGTACCTAAGAGCTCGTGGATAACCACGGATAGAAAGGGTGCTAACACCTTCCCTTTCTATAATCTACCTCCCGAACCCGAGAAACATCTCGAAAAGGAATTTTCTTGTGCTTTTGTCCTTTCCCTTGTTGGATAAAATAAAAGACGGTGGCGACTCTTGCTTACCGCGACACTTTGCGAAAACAAACGCAAACGCGAACAAGCATTCCAAAAACAGTCAGTTCTCGTTCCCACCGATCACACCATCACTTTGTTAAGATTCGGGCAGCAACAAACAATGACAAATTAGTGCTTAAAAACTCATTTTAAATAAGTTCAAGACAGGATAAAATAAGCTCAAAACCCTAACCAAAAGAATTCTCAATCAAATTGATTTCAGGGTCAACACAGATACTCACTAATGTCATCCAAATTAACTCAAACCAAATAAATTCTTCATTGAAAATTCAACACAAATTATCCTTCCATTTACCATAATCATGCTACTATCTATTAGAACAAACAACAATACCACCAATTCATCATTCAATTCATCACCACTAAAAGGAATAATTAAAATACAGAACAAAAACAATTAAGTCAACCCTCACTTTGTCATACACATGATACAAACAAACAACTTCATCATTCAACTTAACACAAGAAATCCTGGAATTAAACTAAATGAAAATGGTGAAAGAAGCTTACCCACTTGAAAATGGTGAATCAAAACTCTGGCAGCTAAGGTTGTAGCATCATCCCAACATCCAACATCTTGTAGCTGAGAACACGTTTCTTGATATCTTCCAACTACACACAGAAGATGAGTGTCAGAGAGTGATGCTGAACGGAAGTTGTTGTTCGTGAGAAGTGAGGAACACACGTTGAAGAGGGGTGTCGAGAGAAAGAGCTAAACGGTTGGTGGCGAGGTGGCCATGTGGGAAATGACTGTCGTGAACAGAGGTTTCACATGAATGAAGAAATGGAGGGTGAAGAGCGGAACGTGGGTGAAGGGTGGAAGGCGTAAGGATGAAGGGAGTAAGGTTGGAAAATGGTATACATAAGAGAGAAGAACAAAGGGAGGCATATGGTTTACACTGAGAAGGGTAGTGGGACTGTTTACAATGGTGGTGGAAACAGGAAGGGAACTTCGGTGATGACCGGATGATCGTTCGAAATCGGGCAAAGGGAGCGTTTTGTTCTGCTTCTTCGTTTTTTTTTTTACAAATCCGATACCCTTCTCCTCAAATCTTATCTCTATGCCTCTTAAATACTAACAATTAGGTTTTCTTATTTTCTAAAATGGCCAAAATGCCCTAAAATTAACCTAAAAACTTAGAAGAATAAAAATAAATACACTCAAAAATATTTTTGTTTTAATTTTTTATGAATAAAAAAGGAGATCTAAAATAATTTAAAATGATAAAAAAATAGGACACTTAATTAATCGAAAAAAGAAATAAACAATTTAAAATAAACTACGAGTCAGAAAGTTAAATAAAAGAGACTGCAAATGACCAAATCAAAAATGAAACTAAAATAAGAATATTCGGTTGAACAGACGTGACAATTAAAAAAGAGACTGCAAACTACACCGAAAAAATAAGCGAGCATACCGACATGATCTACGCGCAACATAGATTCATAAAACACTTAGCAAAAGATGAAAACTTGAAATATTTCACCTGCTAATTTTTCACACAATGTCAAATCGTTTTTAACAGTCTGCATGTTGAACCGAAATATCAATATTATTGAAATATGATCAACTTGGCGCAACACGTGAAGTGGGGTAAAGAGATAAAAATGCATGAAATGAGATATCAAGTATTTTTCAACTCTAAAACTATGTACATGTTGATTTAAATTTACTTTTGGTCAACTTAAATGCATGAATGACCGACTAATGATGCAAGTGCGATGATTGAATAACCCTGAGGAAAAATTAGGGTATGACAACTACCTCTATTTAATTATCCTTAACTAGATAGACCCATAGTGAAAGGTAATTAATTAAATACAAAAAGACTCCAAATTTTGTCCCTTGGGTAGAAATAGAATGCAATGTAATGCATGGATTTTTGACATATTTTTTTATATATATGATATGATACGAAAGACTGGCTATTTAAGAGTTAATGAGGCAAATGCAAAGGAATTCTAGTGGAAAAACTTGTTGGGGAAAGGAAATGGTGCCGCCTAGTCATTCTCAACTAATGTGTTGATAAAGGAAAACAAAAGATGATCGACATAAGCTAGTGTACTAATGAAGGAAAATAAAGATAGACCTATATTAGCTAGTATACTGACGAGAGATGTAAAACAATGACAAACGTCAGCTAATGTATTAATGAGGAAAAGCGAAACAGATCTACATCAGCAAATGTACTAATGAGGGAAGGCAAATCAGACATACATCAGCTAATGTACTAATGAGGGAAAGCAAAACAGACATGCATCAGCTAATGTACTAATGGGGAAAATTCAAATAGACCTGCATCAGCTAATATACTGATGAGGGAAAGAAAAATGACCTAAATCAACTAATGTATTGATGAGGAAGAGCAAATCGACCTACATAAGCTAATGTACTGATGAGGGAAAGCGAAAAAGACCTACATTAGCTAATGTATTGATGGGGAAGAGCAAAAAAACCTACATTAGCTAATGTACAAATGAGGGAAAGCAAAACAAACCTACATCAGCTAATGTACTGATGAGGGAAATCAAAATAGACCTACATCAGCTAATGTACTGATGAGGAAGAGAAAAATGACCTACATTAGCTAATGTACTAATGATGGAAGGAAAAACAGACCTACACCAGCTAATGTACTAATGAGGGAAGGCACCGCAACATCCAAGAATACCATTGAATGAGGTGAGAAACATTTTACTAGGGAATATGACATCCAATTACTGACTTTGGATAAAAGTGAGAAGTAACATATCCAAGAATAGTATTGTATGGAAAGAGAAACAAACTGACTAATATCTGCTTTGGTAGGTGTCAAGTAAATTGGGCTTTGATCTCAAGGTGACATGTCGACTGTAACAAGGCCTATGGGAGAACGCACATGGGCACGAAACACTCTTGTTATGCATGATATTGAATTTTTCTATGCATGATATATGAATGATCAGTGCATGATATATGAATGATCTATGTATGTAATGCAAGTGATTGAGACATCTAAGCTTGACTCTTCAGGGGAAAACCAAGATTGGAACTTTGATTCCTCAACACATGGAACACTTTTAAGTCCGCTTGGGGAAAATGTCGAACATATCTTTGTCACACTGGTGAATTGTATCAAGCTGATTGTCCTTTTAAGGAAGGAAGTGAAAAGCTGCTTGGGGATTCTCTTGGAGTAAACTACCACAGATTAGCTGATTGTTGAGGATAAATTGATCATGGCTTCAGTCGGCTATTGCTTGGAATAAACTGATAATGGCTTTAGTTCTTTAAATGATTGTTAGGAAGGATTTCCCCGGTATGAGTCTTGAAAGAGATCTTCTAGTTAACCATCCTGAGAATAATTTGCACTGAGTAATAAATCTTGAATTGATTCACAATAGGATCTGGAAGATACTTGCCCCTGATAGGATCACTGACCAAGTTTCTTGTCTGTTTGAACTTCCTTGATGAGGAAAGCTTGTGTGCAAGCAAAAATTGTTCATTCAAACATGGTAATTTTAATGCAAAGTTCATGTAAAGGTTTTGAAATCAACATCATTTTTGGAATGATGTTATCAATGTATTGCCAATGAATAAGTGGTCAAAACACGAGGGTTTAGACATTCACGATGAAAGAGAAAGCAAAGGCATGATACCAAGACAAATTATTTGCAAAAATCTTAGGAGTCAGTTTACACAAGCTTGTTATAGTGCTCTTTCAAAAAAAATATGGCTTTAATTAGGTCTTTTGAGGGTTGTAGCATGGTCTGGTTCACGATTTATAAAATAAAGGATAAAGGCTCAAAGTTTATTTGTACCCAGCCCATTCTTCATGATATTCTTTAGTCCTACACTTAGTTAACTATAACTATGCATTCAAGTTTCAAGTGATTTTGGAATTGTACAGGTGATAGCAATGATGATGGCTCAGAAACCAAGGAATTCTTTGAGAAGGCAATCACTTGCCCTTTACAATATTTTTTTTGTTTTCATTGAGGACTTTATTCAACTCATTTTTTGTCTTTGTTGAGGATTTCGATGACCTCCTTTTTTATTTAAATTTGTTATCCCTAACATTTTCCTGAATTGTTTCATCAGAGATTATAGTCAGCGGGATGCTCCTAATTTTTCCTAAGTCTCCTTCATAGGTTTTGACTTAGCGGACTTTTATTTTGATATTTTCATTCTATTTTTTTAGGAAAGATAGTGAATGCCTTGCTTAATGATTACATCGGACCATCATTGGCTTTATATTTGGAAGACATCTTCGACACTTCTTTGATGTGTCTAAAGGAAAGCTTGATTACAACCTTTATTGAAAGGTATATTGCATGATCCTTTTGCATTTGAATGTACAGACGAATTAACTAAAGACTACCCATCCCCAGGTTAAGATTGCGGGTTTTTTCATATAAAAGGAAACTCCAACTTCTAGGCTCAAAGGGGTCGACAAGGGATTAAATTTCTTATTTCCCTAGTATTTGGGAATTGAAACAATGCATGCACATCATCAACAAACAACAGTTATGGGTATTTCGTTTCATCATCCTCCCTTCAATATTTGCATAAACAAAAATTTAGTAAAGAAAAAAATAGGAGAAATATATTTGAAAGCATTATATGAAAATGAATTGAATCAAAACATTGTAATGCTCATTTCATTAAAATTAACATGCAAGTACAAACAAAGTTTGAAAGCAACAGTCAATGCAATTAAAGGAAAACACAAACAGAAAGAAACATGGCCTAGTGACTAATCAGCAACAAGGATGAGTTGTCTTGTCTGAAACACGGGCTTTAGGTGGTAGGTTGGCTCTGACTGAAGCTTCACTTGTCATGTCCTCGAAACGGGTCATTGATGACATTGTGACCTTTATCATGGAAGGAGAGAATGTTTTCCCTCGCTAATTCTTACACTCTAGCCTTCAGTGCATAGCAATTTTTTAAATCATGATCGATAGCTCCCTGATGAAACTCACTGATCAAAAATCATCAAGTCATGTACTAGGTCAAAAATCACTGATCAATCATTCTCAGTCAAAAACCCTAATTTTGACCATTTTGCCCTTTTGATGATTTGGATGTTTTTCTTGAGGAATTATGATGAGATCTTGATCAATTTATGAATATGACTTCAAAATATTGATGTGGATCAAAAATCTTGAATTTTGACTGTAGATTGACCACAATTGTCTTTTTACCCAATACAGTTGATTTTCAGTCATCTAAGCAATTGACTGAACAAAATTGTGACCCAAGACTTGAAACTTGACATGAGTAACCTTAGGAGTTTATAATGAACCATGAAAGTCAATTGAGGCATTAGAAGCCCAATTGTAATTGTGAAAATCAAAACCCTAATTTATGGCCTTAATGCTAGGAGATGAGTTTTGTCTGATCAAATCTTGGAGAATTCTTGAGCATTTGAGATTTCTTGTGAGAAATGTCTTAGGATAAGAGAGGGAAAATTTTGGGGTACAACACAAAGGAACCAAGCAACATGAGGATCAACATCTGTACCTGTAAGGATAATTTCCACCCCATCTCACATGTAAATTCTGGCTTGGGTATGGTCAAAAGGTCCACATAGTTGTTAGTCCACATGGAAACATATCATCATAACAGAGGTACGTATGACGATAAAATCCCCAAATGAACCTCGTCTGAGCGCGGTACTTCATGATTGCACTAGTAAGCCCTACACTCCACAGGCGTCATGAACATTAATTCTAGTCCTATGTGTTCCTAAGTGTTTCCCTCTGGCCTTGGTATAGGCCTTTTACCTCATAGTATCATCCCACCCAACCTGAAAAATAAAAAATCCAACAACTAGCATAGTATATATCTAGAATAGTGGAAAACAATAAAATGAAATACATGTAATAAATAAACATCAAGTAAAGCATATAGATAAACACTCAAAGAAAATAAACAAACAAATCTAGGATTGACCCACTTAGAGACGGTTCCCAAGTGAAGTTGACAGCTATCGCTACCGCGAAAAAATATCAAACACAATGAAGTCGCCATCAAATATTTATTTATCCCAAGGAAGGCAAAGGAAAACATCTAAGAAAACCTATCAAGGAAAAGATCATGATCGAGAGACCAAGATAAGGGCAATGGAGTCAATTACGCAAGGGGAAGATATTAGCACCCCTCACGTCTAATGTACTCAACGGGATCCACTCTAGTTGTTCTAATCAAAGGGTATGTATAATCTAAAGCTTATAAGCTAAGAGAATACATGAATGAATTATTAAAGAAAAAAAAGAAAAGTTTTTATTATTGTGCTCGCCTCAGTTTTAAAACCTCGTGCCTATGTATTCTTGTCGTGCAATAGGGAATCATAGTACTGTAGTTCTTCTAGAAAAGGTTTATTTGTTGCTTGATTTTCAATGACGAGACAAGTCATCATTTTAAGGAGAAGACTAGACTAATCACCCAAAAAGTATGAGAAAGAGTGACAATGCACCAACAAGAGAGAGTGTTTGGACACACCTCTAGTACTCAAGTGAAAAAGTCAACATTTGTACAACCATGGGGATAAGGGAATGACATATTGATTATAAATGACTCATGTCTAATCTTGAAAAATGTTTTAAAGGAGAAAAGGTGCACGAGGGAATAAAAATGATTTGAATGAGTTAAAGTATTTTGTTACCTTGAAAAAGGATTTGGTGATTTGAACCACATCAAAGACTATGATTGAGAATAAGCACAAGGTTAGGAATGCATCCCTTCATACTTCTCACAAAACTTAAGGCTCGTGACATATGTTTCGCCTCTTTATTTGTTATGTGTTTTTGAGATTTGCTAAAGAAAAAAAAAGTTTTAGTTTTAAATGCAATATAAAAGGGAAAACAAAATCTAAGGGGAAACTCAAATCCTAATGTTGTCATGCAATATAGTCCTAGAGTCAGGATATCAAAAGGGAAATCTACCTAAGAGATAACATGCATCATGGACCTAAGAGAAAGGATTGAGAGAACTTCTACCTAATGTCATCATGTTTGGTTTAAAATCTAAAGTCTATTTAATTCACACCTTGATAAGATGGAATCAAACTCTTAAGGATACATGTGAGCACAAGCACTCAACAAAGATACGACAAAGGTGGTAGCAAACAAAACCAAAGTATCACTTGAAAAAGAAAGAAGATTTTGAAAATTAAAAGGGAAGAGACAAAGAGATTATCCTAAAGTATAAAGTAAAGGCGAATGTAAGGAAGGTCTGACCAAACAAGAAGCCAACACTTGACATAATAACATCAATACAGAATTTACATCCTTTGGATTAAAGCCACAAGCAAATAATAAGACAAGAATATACCAAGCATTAAGAAAAATAAATCACAAGCAGAAAGTGCATCAGATAAACTCGAGGTGTCAGATAAAGCTCAGAGCATTAGATGATTATCAAAATATCAGATAAGAATCCCTGAATCAAATGAAAATCCTCTAAGAAAGACAAAATCAGGATAGCAAAGAAATAATCCAAATGTCTCATATAAAAATAGAACTCAAGTCCAAGTGGGTTAGAACCATGTATCAAAGCTAGATGAATAAATCAAATTTGAAGTGCATGTTTAATTAATTAATTAGGAGTTAATTAAATTAATTAATTAGGTTAAGAAAAATTAATTAGTTAAACTTAATTTTCAATAATAAAATCAGCTAACTAAATTGACCTCTAATAAATTAACTAAAAGCAACAAAGTGGTGTTAAGAGAAAGAAGTGCATCTGAGTCATTTTGAAAGCTACACAAACCATAAACATGTTAGCAACACAAGATAAAGTGTAATAAACAAAATGAAAATTGCATTAATTTACATGTATTAGTAATCCAATTTTTCAACCAAAATTACCATACATGTATGAATGAAAATGAAATTAACATTCAATTCTGAATTAACAAAGTAAGTTGGTAAGAATGAGTTGCAACCAAGAATTCATGAACTTTAAGTCTTAAAACAAATTTCAAAACACATCACAATTTAAATAATCCATTCCAATTACTAAGAATTTTTTTTATTAATAACCATGTATTAAAAAAATATTTCGCAAATAACCGGGTTTCGGAAAAAATTACGCAAATAACCATGTTTGAGATGGCTCCACAAAGGAGGAGCCATCTCATTTGGCGCATGCTCCTCTTTTTTTAAGGGAGGCGCCATCTCACTTGGCGCCTAAGGGCAAAGGGCAAGCCCTAAGCCAAGTGAGATGGCGCCTATGTACAAAATTAGGTCAAAAAATTTTTTTTTTCTTTCCTGCGCGTTGCGTATTAGACAGAGATAAACAAAATGGATTTTTTATTTAAAAAAAAATAATTACATTCAACTGTTTTACATTTAAAGAACAGTAAAAAAATATATACAAAAAATACTGGGAAAAAAAAAGATACATCAGTGATCCCCAGGAACCCGGTAATGACCCCCAGTTCCGCATCCCCGTCCTCGCCTTTCTCTTGCTGGGTGCCGTCTCGTTTCCTGCTGCGGCAAGGTCGATGGCCCAGCGAAGTCAATGCGATCCGAATCCATAAAATCAGTAAGATCTCCATATCTCAAAGATCCGCTCTGGTACAGTCGGTTACCCATACCCTCGAAGTTTGGTCGTGTTGGCGGTGGGTGGGGTTCCATGGTTGGTCGGTAGCATTGGTCGTCTGAGTATGGGGGGTAGAAAGGAAATGGATCTTGGGGTGTTTGGTATTGTGGATGTTGGGTTGTTTGGTGATATGGTGGTTGATGGTAGGTTTGGTCGGGTTGGTCATAATCTTCTGACATTCCCATATCAGGGCTAAGGCTGGATGTTGAGGGCGCCATATTGGGATATGTGGAAGACTGAAATTGTGTATGGGGTATGTGGGTTTGCTGGTATTGGGGTTGGTATTGTGGTTGGGTTTGAGGCATTTCCGGGTATTGGTAGTTTGGCGGTGATTGTGGTTGGTAGTACGGCATTTGGTTGTAGTTGTGTTGTGGTGGGGAATGTGGTTGTGTGTTTGTTGGTCTGTTTCTTCTTGGGGGTTGGTTTGAGGTTGATGGATTTTGGGTTTGTTGGTGGGGAATCGAGGGTTGTGCCCATTGTGTGCGTGGGTCAACCAAGTACCTCGGATGAGACACGTGCATATCTGGGTTACTAACCGACCTGTACCACGACATATATTGATCGGTGTGTCGCATGTTACCTTGAGTAAGGAAAACCGGGGATTGCAAGATGTAGCGGTGACGCCTTTGCCACATTTTACACCATTCTGGAGCAAAGTCTTTCCAGTTGGTAAGATTCCACTGGGCGTCGACCCTTTTTAGATGCCAGGGGGACAAATCTGTTGGATCACTTGGTATCTCTTGGATCATTCCGAACTGCATCTTCACACGGTCTCTATGGTGCATCTCCACAATGTTGAACCGAATGAGTGCAGTCTTTGCAGTCCAAGTTGCTGCATCCTCTGGATTTGGAGAATGGTCCAAACCCAAATATGGTCTCCAGACGAACTGCGATAAAATTTAAATCAGGTAAGCGCAAAAGTAATGTATAAATAATTAAAATGAACAAAAGTTAAAAGCTACGACGTACGTCATCTGGGCCTAAGTGATCCAACAGATTCCGGTAGAGTGCGACATTGAATCTGGGATTCTTGCCGTAATCCATACCCCTCACGCAATACCTAAAGGAAATGGGAAACATGTTATTTTTAGCATATATTTTGGAAAGAGAAGAATAGTTATAAATGCTATAACTTATTGACTTACTTTGTTGCGTAAGGGAAACCAAAAGTGTTATTGTTGATGGGGTTTAAGGACTCCATCCTCCACCAACCCCAGGCTTGTAGTAAAAATGCGCACCCGTAAAATGTACATTTTTCCTTGACTGCGTTTTTGCACAAGGAACTGTACAGGTGAGCTAATACTGCAGAACCCCAACTAAATTTTCTAGTTTTATCAAAATTTGTTAGTAAATGTAAGTACATGAAATTTACACTATTTCCCGTACTTTCGGCAAATAAAAATGTACCAAAAAGTATCATAATATACGTTCGGGCTTTTACTACTCGGTCATTCTCTGAGGAATTTTCATTTAATTCCATACTTGCATAATGCCGTTTCAGGTCAGTGAGTAGTATTCCCTGCCCTCTTGCTCCACCACCTTCTACCATGTCCCTACCCAACAGTTCTTCACACTGTGAGTTCGGTTGTTGAACCGACCCGTTCACCGCCTTACCGTCAATAGGGAGGCCCAGTAGCATGTACACATCTTCGAGAGTGATGGTACATTCACCTATTGGTAGGTGAAATGTATGGGTCTCCGGTCTCCACCTCTCCAACATTGCAAGAATGAATTTGGAGTCAATGGTGCAGTTGGAGATCTTTATCACGTGTCCAAAACCTGCATATTCCAGATAAAGGACGATAAATGGGTCGGGAGCAAGGTATTTGTGCGAACGGATTCTGAATCTTTGTGTATCCTGAGATCATAATTAAACAAGAGTAAGATTAATTAAGATGAACAACACGTTATTTGAAGTATGAAAAATGTATAACCAAAGAAGAGACTTACAAATGCAGCAATGTTTTCCCTTGTGCCTCTGTGAGTATCTCCCATTGTTAGAAGGGCCATTGTTCAGAACGCTTGAGAGAATGAAAGACTTAGGAAGAAATAGAGAGTATGATAGACTTAAGAAATATTTTGTAGCAGAGAGTGAGAGTTGTGTGGGTGTGAGAGATGTTTCATAAGGCATGTATTTATAGGAAAATAAGTTTGATGTAGTGGTTGCATGCCTGCGATGTGTCACATTTGCATGCTTAGGGTGTTACACATATGCATGCATGCATTTACAAAAATTGTAAGGTGTCACTCTTGCAGGCTAGGTGGCAGCCCATGCATGTATCACGATTGGACAGTAAGGGAGGCGCCATCTCACTTGGCGAAATAGTACAAAAATGAATGGTGTCGCCACCCCATTTAGCGAATAAGAGGTGTCACGTTTTACAGCATTGGCTCAGGCTACGTGACAGCCTTTGGGATTCCTTTCTTTGTTGCATGCAAGGCCATTGGAGTTGATGGGTGGAGTCTTACACAAAATATTTATGTGTGCAGAATAGGGCCAGGCTAGGTGGCAGCATAAGCCCATGCATGTATCACGATTGGACAGTAAGGGAGGCGCCATCTTACTTGGCGAAATAGTACAAAAATGAATGGTTTCGCCACCCCATTTGGCGAATAAGAGGTGTCACGTTTTACAGCATTGGCTCAGGCTACGTGACAGCCTTTGGGATTCCTTTCTTTGTTGCATGCAAGGCCATTGGAGTTGATGGGTGGAGTCTTACACAAAACATTTATGTGTGCAGAATAGGGCCAGGCTAGGTGGCAGCATAAGCCCATGCATGTATCACGATTGGACAGTAAGGGAGGCGCCATCTCACTTGGCGAAATAGTACAAAAATGAATGGTGTCGCCACCCCATTTGGCGAATAATAGGTGTCACGTTTTACAGCATTGGCTCAGGCTACGTGACAGCCTATGGGATTCCTTTCTTTGTTGCATGCAAGGCCATTGGAGTTGATGGGTGGCAGGCTAGGTGGCTGCATAAGCCCATGCATGTAATATTATTGGCAGCCTTGGGGGGTTGCATCACTTACTTAATTGAAATTTTTTGCCTTACGTTGAACATAACATTCATTCACATAAATTGTAAAATTTTCCAACCTTCGAATCAGTCATCTAACCTTCAAACATTCCAGCATTCATACCTTCATACAATCAATAAACCCAAAACATTCCCACCTTCCTACCTAAAACAATTCTACACAATGGCCTCTTCACCACAATTTGTTGTCAAAGCACATTTCAACGGTGAGACATACATGTGTCCCACAGTTGGGTTTTTGTTTAGAAACACCGACAATGTCCGATTTCTCTTAAACGGGAAAGCAAATTTCTCGTACTTTAAGAAAAGATTGGAGGCCAAACTTGAACGAGGCCCGGTATCCCAGATATTTTATCAGAGTCCAGTCTTTTTTGGAAACAACCAAGTTATTTTTTATAAGGTTGCAATTCAAGATGACGAGGATTTCCAGAACATGATTTCCAGCCATGTCTATTCTGGAAACGACTCTATTGAGTTGTACGTTCTGTTTCAAGAGCCTCCGGTGACACATGAGGTAGAGCCTCCGGTGACACAGGAGGTTGATCCTTTGGAGAATGAGCAAGATGAGGTGGATGCAGTTGATGATGAAGAAGAAGATAACGAGTTAGAGTTTGATGAAATGGTGAACGACGATTCTGACGATGATGGCATCCCAAGTATTCCTACCGACAAAATCAACACACCACCTACGCACATGACAAACTTCAGCATGGGCGGAGATGAACCTTCTACGGACTTGTTTTTCCAACCGTATATGCAATCGGATGAAAATTTAAAAGAGAAGGACAAGTTTCGTAATAGAGAGGAATGCATAAGGGCCATCAAAAAATTTCACATGCTCAACTCGGTTGATTATAAGGTGGATCGTGTAAACCCGGAAAGGTACAAGATCAAGTGTGTCCACCCTGACTGTATGTTCAAGCTGACCGCTTCATACAGACTAAGGGGTGACTGCTGGGTCATAGGTTCCATGACTATCCATACTTGTGTAAGTTCCACTCAATCACAAGACCACCGAAAACTCAACCATGATCTAATCTGTCAAGAAATCCTACCCCTGGTCAGCAACGACCCTTCTTTGAAGGTGAAAACAATCATCTCCCACATCACCACGGTTTTTAACTACACTCCGTCTTACCGTAAGGCGTGGTTAGCAAAGACTAAGGCGATTGAAAGGGTGTACGGGAACTGGGAGGAGTCATACCGAGAACTTCCCCGCTACCTAAATGCACTCAAGACATATTCTCCAGGTAGTGTTTATGTTCTGGAAACATTGCCAGCGTACGCCCAAGATGGTAGTCTACTACATGGCAACGGAATATTCAGTCGCGTCTTTTGGGCATTTCAACCATGCATCACAGGGTTTGCATCATGCAAACCAATTCTACAAATAGACGGGACTTGGTTGTATGGGAAGTACAAAGGCACACTTTTGATGGCAGTTGCACAAGATGGCAACAATAACATTTTCCCCGTTGCGTTTGCCCTTGTCGAGGGGGAGACCGGTGGTGCTTGGAGCTTTTTCCTGAAAAATCTTCGTACACACGTGGCTCCTCAACCAGATCTCTGTTTGATCTCGGACAGACATGCCTCCATTGAAAGTGCCTATAATAATCCGGCAAATGGTTGCCATGACCCTCCTTCTACGCATGTCTATTGCGTCAGGCATATCGTCCAAAATTTCTCGAGGGAGGTCAAGGACAAAACATTGAGGAAAGCGGTGATGAATGCGGGATACGCACTGACATAGCCCACATTCAAATATTACCGCAACGAGATCCGTTTGTCTAACCCAGAAGCCGGTACGTGGATCGACAATATACCGGTCGAAAAATGGACTAGGTCATACGACAATGGCCAAAGATGGGGGCATATGACAACAAATCTTATTGAATCAATGAATGGGGTATTCAAGGGCATACGAAACCTCCCCATCACTGCCTTGGTGAAATCCACGTATTTTAGGATGGCTACGTTATTTGCCAAAAGAGGTGAAATGTGGTATGCGGTCTTGCAATCAGGACAACTATGGAGTGAAAGCTGTATGAAATACATTAAGGCTGAAAGTGATAAAGCCAACACTCACATGGTTACACAGTTTGACCGCCATAGCCACAACTTCATTGTGAAAGAGACAATTGACCACAATGAAGGCCTGGCAAGACAAGAATACAGGGTCATTTTACCTTCTCAATGGTGCGATTGTGGCAGGTTTCAAGCTTTTCGTATGCCTTGCTCTCATGTCATTGCCGCTTGTGCGCATACCCATCAAGACGCGCTTCAACTGCTCTCAAACGTTTATAAATCTGAAACGTTGCTCACTGTTTACAACAACAACTTTCCTTTGGTGGCAAAACCGGACTATTGGCCTGAATACAACGGTGATATAGTTTGGCACAATGACCAAATGCGAAGGAACAAGAAGGGTCGTCCCAAAAGCAGGCGCATAACAACAGAAATGGATGATCTTGACAGGTTGGAAAGAAAGTGTGGTTTATGCCGTCAGGTCGGACACAATCGCAAAAACTGTCCGAATCGGGCGTCTGGCTCGACCACATAAATTTTGTAATACAATAAATCTTTTCAATATTTGTGTTGTAAACATTATGGGTTTTCCGTTAATAAAACTGTTCACACAATTTAAGAAATTCAATATAGGAAATTACATTAGGGTTTTCGCGTACAACAATGATTAACGATATTCAATCTAGGAAATTACAACTGTTAACACAATTTCATCTGACCCATGCATCATCAGCATTACATCACTGTCTGTTTTGACTTCCTCCAACCACACATTAGGTCTTCCTGTCGCATGCGAGGTTGTTGTTCGTTTTCGCTGGATCCTTCGAATTTTTTCCCCCTCGGCGATGTCTCCATCTAGACACTGCATCAACTCCCGCTTCAGACGCTCCATGGAGTGAATGTGCCAGAATTTCATTTTCATCGCGGGTTTCGTGGCGGAGAATATAACGTAACCATCTCTGCTAAAAATCATAGGCGACGTCATTACGTAAATAAGGGAGTACAAAATAAAAATACAGTGCGAGAAAGTGTGAGAAATTTCAAAGAAACGGACGAATTATTTATAAAACAGCAAAAAACCCTAGTTTTGCCCTAGGCGCCAAGTGAGATGGCGCCTCCTCTCCTTTTTAAGGAGCATGCGCCATCTCACTTGGCTAAAAGCCAAAGAAGGCGCCAAGTGAGATGGCGCCTAGGGCAAAACCCTAGGTGCATGCGCCAAATGAGATGGCTCCTCCTTTGTGGAGCCATCTGAAACATGGTTATTTGCGTAATTTTTTCCGAAACCCGGTTATTTGCGAAATATTTTTTTAATACATGGTTATTAATAAAAAAAATTCCAATTACTAAACCAAAACAAAAGGAATTAAACTCATGTATCATTTAATTCAACACATGCATACAAGAATAAACAATAGTTTTCATCACTTTGTTAGGATCTAGGAAGCAACAAACAATGACAAATTAGTGCTCAAAAACTCATTTTAAATAAGTTCAAGACAAGACAAGATAAGCTCGAAACCCTAACCAAAAGAATTCTCAATCAAATTGATTTAAGGGTCAACACAGATACTCACTAATGTCATCCAAATTAACTCATGCTACTATCTATTAGAACAAACAACAATACCACCAATTTATCATTCAATTCATCACCACTAAAATGAATAATTAAAATACAGTACCAAAACATTCAATTCAACCCTCACTTTGTCATACACATGATACAAACAAACAACTTCATCATTCAACTTAACACAAGCAATCCACGAATTAAACTAAATGAAAATGGTGAAAGAAGCTTACCCACTTGAAAATGGTGAACTAAAACAATGGCAGCTAAGGTTGTAGCATCATCCCAACATCCAACATATTGTAGTTGAGAACATGCTTCTTGATATCATCCAACTGCACGGAGAAGATGAGTGCCAGAGATTGATGTTAAGCCGAAGTTGCTGTTGGTTAGAAGTGGGGAATGAATGTTGAAGAGGCGTGCCTAGCAGAAGAGTTGGACGACTGGTTGTGAGGTGGCCATGTGGGTCAATGGATGTCATGAACAGAGGTTTCGCGTGAACATAGAAATGGATGGTGAAGAGCCGAACATGGGTGAAGGGTGGAAGGCGTGTGAACAGAGGGAGTAAGGCCGAAAATGGTATACAGTGGAGAGAACAATAAAGGGAGGCGGATGGTGTATGTTGAGGAGGGCAGTGGGGCTGTTTCTGATGGTGGTGGAGACAAGAAGGGAACTTTGGTGATGACCGGATGAGCGTTCGAAATCGGACAGAGGGTGAGTTTCGTTCTGCTTCTTCATTTTTTTTTTTTACAAATCAGATACCCTCCTCCCCTAATCTTATCTCCATACCTCTTAAATACTAACAATTAGGTTATCATATTTTCTAAAATGGCCAAAATGCCCTTTGTGACAAAATTAACCTAAAAACTTAAAAGAATAAAAATAAATACACTCAAGTATTTTTGTTTCAATTTTTTCGGAATAAAAAAGGAGATCTAAAATAATTAAAAATGATTAAAAAATAGTACACTTAATTAATCGAAAAAAAGAAATGAATACATTAAAATAAACTACGGGTCACAAAGTTAAATAAAAAAGATTTCAAATGAACAAAATTAAAAATAAAACTAAAATAAGAATATATGGCTGAACAGGTGCTGCCATTTAAAAAAGAGACTACAAACTGCACCGAAAATATAAAGTGAGCATACCGACATGATCTACATGCAACGTAGATTCATAAAACAATCAGCTTAAGATGAAAACTCAAAATATTTTGCCTGCTAATTTTTTGCACAATGTCGAATCGCTTTTAACAATCTGCCTGTAGAACAGAAATATCAATATTATTGAAATATGATCAACTTGGCGCAACGCATGAAGCTGGGTAAAGAGATAAAAATTCATGAAGTGATATATCAGGTATTTTCAACTCTAAAACGATGCAAATGTTGATTTAAATTGACTTTTGGTCAACCCAAATGCATGAATAATCGACTAATGATGCAAGTGCGATGATTGAATAACCCTGGGGCAAAATTGGGGTATGACATCTCCCAAAGTTCTTTTCTACCATTTTCCCTAGAGTAAGCATAAATTGGAGTAAACGTCCTTTCTATTCCATCCATGTGCTTAATAGTTGTGTGAAGAAATTGAAAATTCTTTAGCTCCATTATGACATTCACTTTATCCTTTCTACACCCCATAGCGATACCCCCCGAGTACCTATGAACTTCAGTGAACTCGTGCCCATCAAAGCCCATGAGCGGAATTTTTCTCTCAACTTCTCAGGATCAACTATTATTTCAAGAACTATGAAGATATCATGGGATGTAGCTCTAATATAATTCCTAAAATTCCTGATAAATGCCTTGTTTGTCGCACCTCGATAATTCCAAATGAAGATTTTTGATTGTTCTCAAATCATTGGAAAAATAAATTTGGAAAATTGTTGCATTGCCTTTGAGTTGGTGTTTCAACCACCAGAAGGATGTCTCCTTCCCCTTTTTCATCATTTTTCTTTTGTTCACTAGGGTGCTCCATCGTTGTTTCTTCCTCATCTGTTGGCTTCTCTCTCAATTATTCATTGTTCGAGTCATTGCAAACCGCTTCAACCCTAATTGGAAAGTTTTGGCATAACTCATATATTGGGCTCATGGTTATAGCATATTGGGCTTGCATGGGGCCCAGAATTCCCTTCTACAGGTTCAAAATTGCCAATGATCAAGCCGATTTTACGTTTCAAATTTCTTCCATGTGGCCCCATCTCAATATCTTCCATTAAACGTTCCATTCTCTTTCTCACACTTTCACGTGTCATGCCTGTAATACGGTGGGAGAACTGACTTGGGTGTTTTTCATTTTATCGCAAATGTTCATGATAGTAAGAGTCGTCATCGACTTTTCTTTTATCTAATAAAGGAAAGGGTGAAAAGAACAGGAAAGACCTTTTTGAGAATTTTTGTGAGTTCGGGGGGTAGGTTATGAAAATGAAAGGTATTAAAATCCTTTTCATGCGTAGTTATCTACGAGCTCTTAATTGCTTGATCATTTTGAAAATGTTTTATGTTTGTGTAAGTTTGAAAAATGTTTTGAAGATGTTTTGAAAGTGGTAATTTTGTAATGATTCTCGTATCATTGAGAATGTATACAAAATGCTGGTTTTGGAAAATATTTTGAAAATGCCTTGGCACGACAAACTTTGTAATGACTCTCGTATCATTGAGAACACATACAAAGTGTTTGTTTTGAAAATATTTGTTTGGAAATAGAGTGTTTGAAAAGATGTTTGTTTTTTGAAAGTGTGAGGTGTGAAGATGGTTTTAGTTTGTGAGCAAGCAATTACGAGCAATCTACCTACTCAAAAAACTTTTTGTTCTTTTCCTCCTCCTTTAGATAGTGCTTGTCTACTATTAGTTAGTAGGAAGCCATATTATTGGATGTGAGGGACGGGCGTGGCTCATCATACAGTCATAGAAGGTAACTTGTAAGATGCTTTAGCAATTATCATAAGGGACTAAGATCATTTACCGAAGGCAACACTAAAGGGTCATTGAGGGACTATGATCTTATAAATCGAGGGTCTTCGCTAAAATATCCTACGTTCGAGGGACATGTCTGTTTAATCCAAGGAAACAAGTGAGGTTAACCCTAGAGGTGTATGTGTGCAAAGTGTGTTATTTTCAAGTATTTTATCTTGAATTAGGGTTGTCTAATATTTGATTTTAAATCTTGCCATACAAACCCTAATTACTAGGAAAGCGATAAATTGTGGAATTTAAATGTCCTACGCTATTACAACGCTTTGGGAATGGGAGTACAAATTTACAAATGGGGATGGAAAACAATAATGCCCTAATTACTATTACAAACCATTGAATATGAATAACAATAAAATGCACAAAATATAAAGATGAAGAAGAAAGAAAATAATTTATTTTTTATGGTTTTTTGATGGGAAAAAGTTTGATAAGTAATTAAACTAATTAATTTAGAAAAGGAGTTAATTAATTAATTAAACAAAAAAACAAAAAATATCTAGGTAAAATTAATAAAACCTAAGTCTACTAAGCTTTGATTTAAAAAAAGAAATTAATTGTTTAGAAGAATATTTTGGGGTATGAAAAATAAAATAAAAATGATTAAAATGTTTTTAATCTATTTATTTTAAAAAATATATATTTTTGTATTTTAATTAAATAAAATAAATAAATAAATAAATAAATAAAAATAAAAAGGTTGGGCCTGAGTTAAAAGTAAAAAGAAGGGTGTGAGAAAGAATTTTTGGTTAGGCCCAAAAGAAAGTTTTTTTGTTTGAATTAGAAATAAAATAAAAAATGAAATGAGCTTGTGTTAGAATCGGTAAAATGGGGGTGAGAAATAAAAAAAAGGTCAAGGCCCAGAAACCAAAAGTCAAGCGCCTATGAGATCCAGTGTGATCGTACTTTGAGAGTGTGTTATGGTCATGCTCATGTGGAGCGCTTGATTTGATGGCTGGAAGATCTGATGGTGTTGATGATAGGTGCAGCGTGTACGATTTAGGCTTGTATGCATGGAATCTGCAAGAAATAAATGTGAAACAAATAAAAGAGTACCACTTGGGCTCGAACCCAGGTCCATATACACAAATGCCTTAGTGCGCGCTTCTCTGCCACTAGGTGGTTATTTCATCAGTTTATAAAACAAGTTGCAATAAATTTAAAATAAACTCATTTCTGAATATTTGAAATGACTTCATCTGCTTCCTTGCGCACGCCAAGAATAACAACTCCATTGCTAAGTCTGTAAATTCTTCATTTCTCAACCATTTTCAAAAATGTAAACACGAAAGTTGCTTGACTTTTCCTCACGAATTCAACCATGTAAATAACTTAAACTATAAATCAAAGATGAGCATGAATTTCTGTTTGTACCAAATTAAAACCTAATTTTTCTGAAACTTCAACTTCAAAATTCACATCACTCAGGCAAGATAAATAAAAACTAAAGGCATGGTTATATTCAGAGCAATGATGTCTACATTTTTTATTTACAAAGTAACCATAAATGATGCTTGTATGAGGAGTTCAAAGTTGAGAAAACTTACCTAAAACTGGAAATCGTGTATGGAGTTTGAGAACTTTTGGAGGTGTGGTGATGATTAGGATAGCTTCACTGAACTCCTAGGAAGCTATTGCAATGCTTAGTTTGAGCTGAGAGTGCCTGAATCTCCCTGGAGAAGTCAAGTTGCAGAGTTGAGTTTTGAAAATTGTGGGTGGTGATGGAGGTGTTACAGAAGTGGTGCAAGTGTTTGGATCACTTCTATATGGTGTATGGATGATGTTTGAATAATTGAAATGGAAATCGCACAAGTAGATTTGAGGTTGGGTGTTTAAAGTTAGAAGTTGCCATAAAACGGAGTTTGAGAGTAATTCTGAGTTTCAGAGTGTTTGGGGGAGTTTCTAGGCTTGTCAATTTGTGTGTTAGCTTGCAAATAACCTCTCTAGTTATATATAAAAGGTTTGAGGGCTTGGAGTAACCAGAAATCAGATATCACATGTTATGGTTTTGAAACTTGGTTTTGAAGCAACTTGAAATAACATTGATCCAATGCTAATACCAAGGGATCTGAGATGGCTAGAAGTTCTAGACATGTTGCTTATAGCTTTGACATTGTGTGTGCAGAAGGAATAGGTGAGAGGCTCAAGGAGAGTGGACTTTGTGATTAAAGTCACTTTTCCAAAATAGAAGTGTGAACTTTGTTCCATTAATGGAATGATCACTTGGATAATGGCTCAAACACTTGGATCATAGCTCAATCAGTTGTGTAAACATTTAATTATGGAGTGATTTACAAGTTAGAACCTGCAAAGCAAGATTTATGTAGCATGGCTTGAGATTTGATCAAGTGTTCTTCATGAAAATGACCTATAATTCAAGAATGGATGCTCAACTTCTTCTCTTAGATTCTCTTAGCTCAAGAATGATCTCTTCAAGTTTTTTGACATTTCGAAAAGCTTGAAACATTGTCTAAAACCTTCATGTTGACCATTTTGGTAAATCATATTAGAGCTTGGTGAAAATTGGCCAAGAAGTTAGGACAAAAAATCTGCCTAACTTGATGAAAATTTCACTAAGTGTTTTAGTAAAAAGGTCATGACTTCATGAGCCTATATCTTCAAATCTAAGCATTTTTTGGACATAAACCCTAAGGGACTTTGTTGTAGAACTCATCAAGATCTACAACTTTCATGTTGAAAATTTTCCTTGAATCATTTTGCATCATGGTGAAAAATTGTCATGAAGAAGTGAAATTATCAAGGTTAAAAAACACTTAAAAATTTTCTAAGTTTTAGAAATCTTGACTTTTTGTTTACTTTCTTGACTTTATTGATTATTGATGACCAAGTTTAATATTTTTGAATGTCTTGATGAAGTTTTTTATCTTTGAAATTCAATGTTGATCAAAAAGTCAAAGTTTGACTTTTTGTGTATCAGTTGACTTTTCATCAGTTGATCAAATTTCAACTATCAATCCATTGATCTTGAGAAATGATTTGAGCCATGAAATTAGGTCAACATGTTGTGTTTCAGTCCTTAAGATCATGCTTCAATCCATTAGGTCATGTACTAGTTCAAAAGTCACTGATCAGTCATTCTCAGTCAAAACCCTAATTTTGACAATTTTGCCCCTTTGGTGATTTAAGTGCTTTTCTTGAGGCATTATGATCAAACCTTTATCAATTGATGAATATGACCTCAAAATGTTGATTTTGGCTAAAAATCATGAAGTTTGACTGTATATTGACCATAATTGATTGTTTACCCAATACAACTAATTTTCAATCATCTGAGCAATTGACTGAGCAAATTTGTGATGCAAGGCTTGAAACTTGGTATGAGCAATATTAAATACCTATAATGAACCATGAAAGTCACTTGAGGCATCAAAAGTCCAATTTTCCTTGAGAAAACCAAAACCCTAATTTGGAGGCTTAGTGTTTAGGAGCTGAGCTTGTCTGATGAACTCTTTGAAAATCCTTGAGCATTTGAGATCTTTTGTGAGAAATGTCTTGAGAAAAGAGAGGACAAAATTTAGGGTACAACAACTTCCTCTGTTCAATCTTCTTAAACCTGAAGAGTTAGATTGGCATGTTCGTCATTCACGACTTGAAAGTGGAAGATGATTGAACACTTAACTGCCCAGAAATTTGTACTCGCCTGTGTATAAAGTGAACTGTTTGTTTATTATCGAGAATGGGCTTAGATATACCTTTTGGAGAGATGATGGAGAGTTGTCAGATATGGGCTTATAGATGCCATCCAAAGGTAATTGTTGATAGAAGTATTAGGATGAGTCTACATTTGACTTCAATTGGAAAAAGAATCATAATAAATCTTGGGTCAATTTAAACTGAACCAACATATGTCTGTATTTTTGTCTTTGACTGGATAAGAATTAGAATAAATCTTTGATCGATTTAAACTGAACTAGAAAAAAGCGTCTACCGGAAAATAATCAAAATAAATCTTGGGTCGATTTAAATTGAATCAGCAGATGTCTTATTTTTGTCTTTGACTAGATAAGAATTAGAATAAATCTTTGATCGATTTAAACTGAACTAAAAAAAGCGTCTACGGGAAAAGAATCAGAATAAATCTTGGGTAGATTTAAACTGAACTAGCAGATGTCTTGATTTGTCTTTGACTGGATAAGAATCAAAATAAATATTTGATTGACTTAAACTGAACCAGAAAAAGTGTCTACCGGAAAAGAATCAGAATAAATCTTGGGTCGATTTAAACCGAACCAGCAGATGTCTGGATTTGTCTTTGACTGGATAAGAATTAGAATAAATCTTTGATCGATTTAAACTAAACCAGAAAAAAGCATCTACCAGAAAAGAATCAGAATAAATCTTGGGTCGATTTAAACTGAACTAGCAAATGTCTTATTTTTGTCTTTGAATAGATAAGAATCAGAATAAATCTTTGATCAATTTAAATTGAACTAGAAAAAGCGTCTACCGGAAAAGAATCAGAATAAATCTTGTGTCGATTTAAACTGAACCACTAGATGTCTTGATTTGTCTTTGACTTGATAAGAATCATAAGAAATGTTTGATTGATTTAAACTGAACCAGAAAAAGTGTCTACTGGAAAAGAATCATAAATATCTTGGGTCGATTTAAACTGAACCAGCATATGTCTTGATTTGTCTTTGACTGGATAAGAATCAGAATAAATCTTTGATCGATTTAAACTGAACCAGAAAAAGTGTCTACCGAAAAAGAATCAGAATAAATCTTGGGTCGATTTAAACTGAACTAGCAGATGTCTTGTTTTTGTCTTTGACTTGATAAGAATCAGAATAAATCTTTGATCAATTTAAAATGAACCACAAAAAGCGTATACTAGAAAAGAATCAGAATAAATCTTGGGTCGATTTAAAATGAACCAGCAGGTGTCTTTATTTGTCTTTGACTGGATAAGAATCAGAATAAATCTTAGATCGATTTAAACAGAACCAGAAAAAGCGTCTATCGGAAAAGAATCAGAATAAATCTAGGGAAGATTTAAACTGAAACAGTAGATGTCTTGTATTAGAATGACACTCTGAGGAAATTGCTTAAATAGCCCTTTGTTAGATGTATCCTTTGAGAAGACTATTGGGTTGTATTGATTGATCTTTTCCCGAAAAAGGTAAAAAGTTAGTTGTATGCAATGTCATGATGTATGAAATGTATTGCGTAATGATGTTCTCAAAATAAATGAGATTGTGCTATATGCGTTCCGTATGCATATGCCATGATATTTGTAAATGATGTGAAATGTGTTGAAGTGCATCTGTAAACTTATGCACCATCTTTATTTGGGAAATTAAATCCTTGATTATTGTTGGGGATGAAGAATATGTGTATCTTTAACCTTGTCTAGAATGCTTCCGCTGGGGATTCTTGGTTACTTGTTTGAGGAAAATCTACAGGGGATGTATTTATTTCTAATTGGGGAAAAAGATTCAGGAACACTAGTCGTTCATCGTTCTACTGGGGGATTTAATTCTTATATATCCTGAATGGTGATAAAAGAGATGGATAATCTTCTGATTCGTCTGCGGAGGATAAAGTTAACTGATATTTGTTCGGATTCCAAGCATCGCTACAACTTTCTGGGGATAGTGACGACTTTACTGGGGAGAAGAATTTTGCCAGTGATTTGTAGTAGTCTGAGGAATAGACTCGAGCTGGGGAATTTGTAGGTTGTTGGGGATATAAACCATGTTGTCGAAGAATTTTCTATTGAGGAAACAAATTCTCCTGGGGAAATTGAACTTGCTAAAGGTAAGAACTTTGAAAGGTTTATTTTTCAGTTTTGGAGGACCAAACTCAGTTGGGGAAGAGAATTTCCAAGAGATGTACTGATTGGAACTCTGTAGGGAAATTGTGGGGAATGTACCCTCATTGGGGATTTGTGAATATTAATTTGTGGGGATAATCTCATGGAAATATCTATGGAGACTTCACCGGGGATATCCTTATGAAAGGGATTTTATGGGGACTTATGGACAGCTTGGGTGTCATCCCAGCTCCTAGAGTTTTAAGTAATTGCTTAGTCTTGTTCTTATGCATATATTTGTTAATAGTTATTCATGTTCATATGTATATGTTCATTCAATTAATTCATTGGACGTTGTTGTACCCTAAAATTTTCCCTCTCATTTATCTAGAATTTGCTCACAAGATCTCCTTGGGCTCAAAACTGCACTAGGGTTTGATCAGCTCAAGACACCTCCTTTTGCACTGATGACCAAAATTAGGGTTTAAGTTGGCACGGGTATTTTTGAACTATAAATGATTCATATGACTTTCATGGATCATTATGAACCCCCAAGATTAGTCATGTCAAGTTTCAAGCCTTGGATCACACTTTTGATAAGGCAATTGAGCAGTTGACCTAAAAATCAGTTGTATTGGGGAAAAAGTCAACTATGGCCAATTTACAATCAAACTCCATAATTTTTGATCCACATCAACATTTTAAACTCATATGTATCATTTGATCAAGTTTGGACTACAACTTTTCAAGAAATTTGATCAAATCTCCAAAAGGGCAAAATGGTCAAAATTAGGGGTTTGACTGGGAAAGGGCAATTTCTGATTTTTGACCTAGCAAATGATTAATTGGTTTAAAGCATGATATCAAGAGTCCAATTACATCATTTTTACCTAATGACATGATTCAAAACATTTCAAATCCATTGGATTGACAGATGAATTTTGCAGTCAACTAATCAAAAGTCAATTGTATACTAAAAAGTCAAACTTTGACTTTTTGGTCAAATTTAAGCACCAAAGATCAAAATTCATCAAAACATGTCAATATAGGAAACTTATTCATCAAGAAATTAAGAAATCAAGATTTCATTTTGAAAAGTCAAAATTTCTAAACTTAGAAATTTTTCGAAGTGTCAAAAATTTCTTATTTTTCATAACTTTGAGCAATTTTTTCATTATGATGCAAGATGATTCAAAGGAAACTTCAAACATGAAAGTTATAGATCTCCATTAAATTTAAACTTTTCTTCACACAAATTCCCCTAAAATTTCTTGGATCTCAAGTTATAATTTTATGAATACATGCTCATGAACTAAAAAAGACTTAGTGAAATTTTGCCCTAGTTAGGCAAATTTTTAACCTAAATTCATGGAAATTTTTCACACATTTCCAAGGGGAATCTTCAAAAGAAATTCAAAGATGAGTTTTAGAGAACATTGTAAGCTTTCCAAAATGTCCAAGAACTCCTTGAGATCATTCTTGAGTATGGAGAATCGAAGAGATGAAGTTCGTGTTTTGTCACTTGAATTATAGGTCATTTTCATGATGAACACAAATGCAAATCAATGTTAGGCTGCATAATATTTGCTTTGCAGGCCTCAAACTTGTTTGTCACTCCATAATTAATGGATTACACAAACTTTTAATCTATAATCCAAGTGATTTAAGCTTTACCCAATTCACATTTCCATTTTGGGAAGAAAGTTAACAATACCATTCTTGAAAAGCAAGCTTTATGCATAAAGTCCACTCTTGAGCCTCTAACTTGTTCCCTCTGATCACACTTCATCTACAAAGTCATAAGCAAGTGTGTTTAAAGCATAACCACTCTATCTTAGCAAGTACACAAGGCATTGAAACTTTTTTTCTTAAAAAATCACATGTTTAGCTTAAGGATGCAAATTCAAATTCTGATCAACAACAAGTCTCTAAACTTGTTGCTTATAAATAGAAGCACTATTTGTGAACTAGGACACGAGCTTGAAGCCCCTGAAACTCACTAAAACTCCCTCTAATCAGAAATTGTGTCAAAACACTATTGTTGTGCAAGTTCTGACTTTACATACCAAACTCCAAATCCCCTCGTGTGTTTTTTGGCCTTTCACTTCCAAAAGCTTCTAAACATCAAATACAAACCATCCAAAGTCCATTTGCTCAACTGTAACACCTCCATCATCAAGTTCCATTTTCAAAAACAGGGGTCTTCAACTTGACTTCTCCAGAGCTCTTCAGCCACTTTCAGCTCAAGCTAATTATTGCATTAGCTTCCTGGGACCTCAAGGAAGCTAACCTGATCCTTGCAGCACTTTGAATCAAGCTCATTTGCATTTCACGATTTCCAGTTTTGAGTTATTTTTCTTGAACTTCTATCTCTTCACTTATGCATTGTTAGGCTTGCATTTGTGAAGATAAAATGTAGACCTCATTGCCATGAAGTTGTACATATCCATAGTTTTCATTTACATGGCCTGAGCTTAGAGAATTTTAGAGTTGAAGTTTCTAAAATTTTTAGGGTTCAAATTAGGGCCAGAGAAATTCTCATTTATCTTTGACTTTTAGCTTTAGTTATTTACATGGTTAGATTCGTGAGGAAGAATGCAACAACTTTCATTTTGTCATCTTCCATTTTTATTGAGAAATGAAGAAGTTACAGGTACACCGGCTAGAGGTTGAAGATGAAGTCATCAGGACTTGATTTTCCTTACATATTTATTGTTTTGTTTATATAAACGGATGTATAGCCACCCCAGTGGTAAAGCGCGCGTCTGTTCACCCCATGGTCCTGGCTTCAAGCCCCAGCGTGACTATTTTTACATTTTTACATATTTTTTGACATTTTTCTGATCTATTTGCAGGCGCTGGGCCCTTTGGGCCTGGCTTTCTTTTTTTTTGTTTTTGCTGACTAACTCCCTGCCTACTTCATAGACCGCCTGGCCCATTTGTATTTATTTATTTATTTATTGCATTTTTATTTTTAAATATATTTTCTAAAATACTAAAAAATCATAAAAATACAAAAAAAAATGATATATTTTATATTTTGACTTATTTTATTTTATTTTTCTATAAACAAAAAGTATTTTATTTACTATACTTTATTTATTTTATTAACTAAATCTTATAGACTTAATTAATATTATATTATTTATTTTCCTTCATACCATTTAAAAATATATTATTTAAATACCAAAAAAGGACTAAAAATATTTTTAATGCTATAAATATTTTCAAGATAAAAAATGCCAAAAAAAAAAATACTTTCTTTAAATTATTTTATTTTGGTTGATTAATAGAATTAGGGTTTTTTTTCTTTTAAAATCTTTTTCTTAATAAATTCAAATTTAGTTAACTATCTTCTTTATTTAAATTAGGCTAAGACAAAAATCTTTTTATAAAAGAAAACAAACAAAATTCATTTTCTTTACATTTTGCGTCCTTGTACATTTATTCATTTTTTATACTTGTATATTATATTCATTTCATTCCTAGTATATTTATGCAATTCAATATGGTTGTAATAGATAAATAGATTTATTTTCTTGCAAATCCGCATTTGTAATTTGTATACCCCCTCCCCTAAATGATGTAATAGCGTAGTAATTTTAATTCCCGCAATTTATCGCTTTATATAACAAATGCTAGTAATTAGGGTTTTGTATGGAAATATTAAAACCAACCAAATAGCAAACCCTAATTCAAGACAAAATCAAGCATGAAAACAATACACTTGCACACAAACACCCCTAGGGTAAACTCCACTTGGTTGCCTTATATAAAATGGCCATATTACGCATGTAAGGTATCTTAGAAAAAATAAGCAAATACAAGATCATAGTCCCTCGATGATGCTATCTAAGTTTCCTTAAAAATGATCTTAGTCCCTAAAAAAGAATGCTAAGATACCTTGCAACATTGCTAATCATGGTTATACGATGACCCACGCCTGTCCCGCTTACATCCAAAGATAGGGTTTCTTACCAAATCAATGGTAAGACAACAATGTCAAAGGAAGAGAAAACGAACAAGAAAGACATTTGAGTAGGTAGATTGCTCCTAATTACTTGCTCCATTTCAAAACAAACATCCTTGCTATTTTCAAAATAAACACATACACTTTCAAGCATCTTACAAAATTGAAAACATTTTCAAAAGATCAACATCTTTGTATACATTCTTACGAACGAGAATCATTACAAAGATTTCCTAAACAATGGCCTCTTTACAAAATACTTTCAAAAACCACATAAAGCACAATTTCAAACAAAAGCAAGTGATCTAGCAAGTAACTAAGAGCCCAGGGAAAACCATGGATGAAAAGGGTGTTAATACCTTCCCTTTTCATAATCTACCCCCCGGACTCAAGAAATAATCTCAAAGGTCTTTCCTGTGCTTTTTCACCTTTCCTTTTGGATAAAATAAAAGTCAGTGGAGACTCTTGTTAACCGCAACATTTGCGATCAAACACAAAACCCTCAAGTCAGTTCTCCCATCGTATCACAGAACTGGCGACTCTGTTGGGGACAATTCTAAAAATGGGGTTCCCTTAGGGATAGATCACATTTATTTGCTTACATTGTTTAACTTGTATGCTTTACATTATGGTTCTTTATTTGGGTTTAAATCCTCTACCTCAATTTGGGATACATTATAGGTAAGTAGAAATATGTTGTGGAAACTGTGCGGGGTATACCGATATGGTCTAAGTAATAGCTACGTTAGTGCGACATATTTGTGGGTACCAGTAGCCTTTGAGTTAATCAAAGAGAATACGGGGCCACTGAGTGATGTCATGAAGCACTAATGAACTTTTAGAACCTTTACTTGACCAACTTGGCCTTTAGGATGTAGTGAGATGATCGACTTTGGTGCAATCTGAAGTTGGTAGATACTCGATACTACACTCATTGAGGTTTGGTTTATTGGGATATTTTGGTCGCCATTAAAGAGGCTTGTGCTGAAACAATAACCAAGGAAACAAACCAGTGATATTGAGCTCCTTAGAACCCGGTTACTATTACTAGGACAAGTTTAAGCCAACTAAACTTCAAGAGGGTACTTACCTATAAAACTCCATGCAAGCCTGAACCTAAGGATTTGTTTGCTTTGTTTGTATACTTGTACACAACATCATGAACATCATGAAAATCATATACATCCATTAACCATTTCAAGGATTTTTGGATTTATCTTTGTTCTTGTTTTGTAGGATATGGATTCACTTCGCAGGAAAACTATTCAAGTCAATCTTGTAAGAATCCCTCCACAACTTAAGGATCTAGCTTCAAGGATTCCTGAAAAATCTCCATTTACCGAGAGACATGGTCGTCTACTCAACTTGGTCACCTCTAACAAAGATGAGGATATGATGAAGGTTCTCTTTCAGTTCTTTGATCCTTTACACCATTGCTTCACATTTCCTGATTATCAACTTGTGCCAACTTTGGAAGAATTATCCCAACTCTTGAGGATTCCCATTCTCAATCAACTACCTTTCAACGGTACAGAAAGAGACCCAAAGCCAGAAGAGATTGCTCATGCTCTACACTTGCACTCATCTGATGTCACAACTCATTGGGAAACAAGGAGTGGTGCCAAAGGTTTCCTAGCAAAGTTCTTGTTTGAGAAAGCCCAAAATTGTTGGAATTCCTTGGACTTGCAATCCTTTGAGGAAATTGTAGCTCTCCTCATCTATGGGATAGTTTTGTTTCCAAATCCTGACCAACTCATAGATGTCAACACCGTCCAAATCTTCATATCCCGCAACCCGGTGCCCACGTTGCTAGGAGATATCCTACACTCTTTTCACACTCGCACAATGAGGAAAAGAGGTGTTCTTATGTGTTGCACTCCTCTCTTGGCAAGATGGTTTATTTCACATCTTCCCCAATCTGTATTAAAAAATGAGCAAGGTTCAAGGTGGTCACAAAGGTTTATGACGCTCAAACATTCAGACATTCATTGGTGTTCCCGATCTAAAGAGAATGTTATCATTACCGACCGTTGTGGAGAATTCCCTAATGTTCCTTTAATTGGCATTAGGGGAGGTATCACCTACAACCCATGTTTAGCCTTAAGACAGTTTGGTTACGCCCGAAGGGATGGCCCGCACGAGATGCTGATTCAAGGTTTGGTATTTTACTACGACAACAATGATCAAGGTCTTCACCAGAGATTTATTCAACCTTGGAGGATGTTGAATAAGGTGGATAGCAAGACTTTGGTGAATAAAAATTCCATCTCTCTTGAGCCTTACCTCAAATGGGTACGAACTCGTGCTCAGAGCCTTATGATGCCTTACCCCTCCATTCTCCCGGTAATCATTGAGCCTGTCATGGAAGGAGATGTTCCATACACTATCCTACATCCTGATATGCCCACCTCTCTTGAAGACCTACAAAGAGATTGGATACAACTCAAGGGAGAGCGAGATACTTTCGAAGCCCAATTCTATGCAACCGAGAAGAAGGTTTTAGAACTCGCTAGGCTACTTCACGAGGAGCGGACTCTGAATGCCTACATTGCACCAAAGAGTATGCGTACTACCTTTCTATCTTAGAGTTTCTTGTATTTGTCTTGCCCAAGAAGGCATTGATGTACTCGAGCTTTAATCTATTAATATAAATTGTGTTTCCTTTTTGTCTAAAACAAATTTGAATCTTAAAATCCTTAAAAACTTTTGCATATGCATTTATCATTCATCATAACATAAGCAGGTCTTTTGGAACAAGTCTCCTCATCTCTCTACTGTTTATTTCTGTAAGATGGATCTCGAGCAAACAGTGAAGGACCTCCAAGCTCAGAATACACAGTTTCAACAGTTGCTCTTGACCCTAGCCAAAAGACAAGAAGAGTTGAAGACTTTTCTTGCTGAGGAGAAAAAAAAGAAAACAAAGAAGGTAACCGGAGTCCTAAACATGGGAAGAAGATTTCATGGGCAGACAAGAAGGACCTTAGACTTTGCAATGACATCCGGTGAAAGAGACAATCAAGACGGGAAGGGCAAGGAAACAATTGTCTAGTCAGAATCAAAAGAGGAAGACGAAGAAGAGGACTATTCTAAAGAACAATACCCTCCAGCTTATGACAAGTATAAACATCTCGAAGAGCGGTTGAGTGCGATGGAAATCCAAAAAGTGCCTGGCTTGGACTTTGAGGAATTGGGTTTAGTGTCGGGGATTGTCATTCCTCCCAAATTCAAAGCACCTGTGTACGCCAAGTATGACGGAGTCTCATGCCCTAAAATGCATCTTCGATCCTATGTGAGGAAAATCCATCCCCATACCGCTGACAAAGACTTATGGGTACACTTCTTCCAAGACAGTCTGTCTGGAACTCAACTTGACTGGTGTTACCAACTAGAAAGAGCCAACATTCACAATTAGGAAGATCTTGCTGCAGCCTTCTACAAACAATACCAATACAATGCTGATCTTGCGCCTACCCATACTCAACTCCAGAGTATGTCCATGGTTTCCAATGAAGGTTTCAAGGATTATACGCAAAAATGGAGAGATTTAGCCGGAAGAGTTCAACCCCCTCTATCTGAGAGAGAATTGGTAGACATGTTCTTCGGAACCTTGTCTGGTACCTTCTTCAATCATTTAATTGGAAGTTCATCTGCAGGTTTTACTGAACTAATATTGACCGGAGAAAGGGTGGAAGTCGGTATAAAGAGTGGAAAGATCCAAAAAGATACATCCTCCTCTGCTGCCATAAGGAAGCCATTTATCATAAAGAAAGAAGTGGTTGTTGTTTATCCTCAGAGAAATCAAGATAGGGCTGAATGCCGACCAATGGTGGGGGCTGTTATGATTCCTAAACCAGCACCTGATCAGCAAAGCAACAATTAACCGAGGATGGAAAGACCGGTCAGGAAGTTCACCAGAATTAACATGACCCCGTCTCAGGTATTACCGCATCTACTAAGATCCAATTTGGTGACCTTGAAAGAAGCTCCGAAAAACCCCAAAAAAACATCTCCTCACTATCATGCCAATGCCCGTTGCACATATCACTCTTAAAGTCTCGGCCATGACACTAATAACTGTTGGGCTCTAAAGAACAAAATACAAGATCTCATTGAAGCAAAATAAATTGAATTCGATGCGCCTGAAAAGCCAAATGTCATTTCTGCCCCTATGCCCAGACATAGCCATAATACCAATGTCATTGAAGAAGAAATGTTTGTTACTTCAGTTGATGAACTTATGACCCCACTTCTGACTATTAAAATGAACTTGTTGAATGTCGGTGTGTTCCCAGGCTGTGATGAAGATTTCCATTTCTGTTTGTCCTCACCAACCAATTGTCCTTTGTTGAAAGCAGTCATTAAGTGCCTAATAGATAACAAAGAAATTTTATTCGAGAAGACTTCTGTTCCACCTATTCCTTTTGAAGATGTTTCTATCATTACCATTTCCGCCAATTCTTCTAGGGTCTCCACCAAAAGACCCGTTAGAATTACATCAGTTCCAAAAGCAACTCCTTTAATAATTACAATGCCTAGACCTGTCCCGTATTTGTCAGACAAAATCGTACCATGGAATTATGGAGGGGATATCTACTACCACGATATTAAGCAAGATTGGCCAGGTACCAAAGATCCAAGTTCTGATAAAGTGGATTCCGACGTCATTAATATTGCAGGGACTAGTAAGATTACCCGAAGTGGTAGGATCTTCTCTCCAGAAATTGCTCCCCCAAAGGTTGTTTCTGGACCCGTAATCATTCATGTTGTTGTTGCCCCTCTGAAGGTTATTCCCAGTCCTACAATCATCTCCACTAATAAATCTGTTACAACCCCTGTTATCATTCCTACCAACACTCCTGCTACCAAATTAACCGAGACTCGAGGAAAAGGTGTTCTGGTTGAGTCTGTCAAGACGAAGACACAATCATTGGCTATCCCTGAGACCTCCCGGAAAGAGATGGAGGAAATTCTGAAGATCATAAAAAGAAGCCAATACGATGTAGTTTAACAACTAGGGAAAACTCCCTCTAAAATTTACATGCTGGCATTACTATTATGTTCTGAGGCGCATGCAAAAGTCTTGGTAAAATTCCTGAAAATTCCCATGTACCCCAAGAGACATCTGCCGATCAGTTTCAAGACTACGTAGCCAACTTAACTGCAGATAATGGTCTAGGTTTTTCAGATGCAGATTTAACGCCAAGGGGAAGGAAGCATAATGAGGCATTGCATGTCTCAGTTGAATGTAGGGGCACAACCCTGGCTCATGTTTTGGTGGACATTGACTCATCTCTGAATGTATTGCCTAAAAAAGCTCTTGATAGGCTTGACTGTGAGGGATTAACATTGAAGCCAAGTAACGTAGTAGTAAGGGCTTTTGACGGCTCGAAAAGGATGGTAATGGGGAGGTAGACATTCCCATAAAAGTGGAACACAAACTTTTGATTCAACTTTTTATGTAATGGATATTTGTCCTTCATATTCCTACTTGCTAGGCCGACCATGGATTCACAATGCTGGCGTTGTCACTTCTATGTTACACCAAATGCTGAAATATCCGATTCAAGGGAAGATTATCACCGTTCATGGAGAAGAAGAGTATATGATCATCCATCTTAATTCCTTCAGATATATGGAATTAGATGGTGAATTTATTGAAACTCCATTTCAACACTTTGAAGAGGTCCCGCTAGATATGGCAGTAACCAAGGTTGTTCCCAAGAACACAAGGCCTCCACTCCGGATTTCATCTCTGAAGGATGCCAAAGTAGTGGTAGAAGAAGGTGGGTGCACTATCTGGGGACAACTCCCAGATATCCCATATAAGTCTGACAAGTTTGGCCTGGGTTTCACTTTAAGTGCTCAGAAGGTTGTACGTCGCGCTTGTGCCGGAGGACCACCCCTGAAGATCAGCAACCATGAGGTCAAAACCGTAGAAGATGATGAAGATAGCTGTGACTTGGAGGACTGGATATTCCCAACTATCAATGGAGGGCTCAGCAACTGGGAGGCTAGAGATTTTGTCCCGATCACTTTTATCCCACAGTAATTTGTCTTTACATTTTGTTGGATCTGTAATATTAAAAGAATTTGCACTATTAAAACCTTGTGTCTTACCGAGGCACAATGGTCCATTTGTAAGGGTTATTATCTCATTTTCATATGACATCAATGAATCATGGACGATTTCACATACAAACTTTTGTGCTCATTGCCTTTCTTTTTTAATTTTTATTTCTTTCAAGTATAGATATACCCTTACACATACTCACACTCACAATGCAGATATACATCCATTCAGGATCCCATGGGTAACGATACTGCTATGGCCTTTTGTGACTCTGAGAATATCATCTACCAAGCTGAAGACGAAGGTGAGGAAGATTGTGAAGTACCAGGGGAACTTGCGAGACTACTACAACACGAAGAGAGAACCATTCAGCCTCACAAAGAACCCGTGGGTACAATCAACCTAGGTACCTAAGAAGACAAAAAAGAGGTCAAGGTGGGTACTAATCTGGAACCCAGTATCAAGGAGCGCCTGATTCAGTTATTACACGATTATGTCGAAGTCTTTTCTTGGTCATATAAAGACATGCCGGGACTTGATGCAGATATTGTGGTACATCGTCTGCCTACAAGAGAGGATTGTCCGCCAGTAAAGCAAAAGGTTCGCCTCATGAGGCCTGATATGTTAGAAAAGATTAAAGCAGAAGTCATGAAGCAATTCAACACTGGATTCTTGGCTGTCACCTCTTATCCCCAATGGGTTGCCAATGTTGTTCCCGTTCCCAAGAAAGATGGCAAAGTGCGAATGTGTGTGGACTACAGAGATTTGAATAGGGAAAGCCCTAAGGATGATTTTCCACTCCCCCACATTGATATCCTAGTTGACAATACGACACAACACAAAGTGTTTTCCTTCATGGATGGTTTCTCAAGTTACAACCAAATCAAAATGGCGCCTTAGGACATGGAGAAAACAACGTTTGTCACACAGTGGGGCACTTTCTGCTATAAGGTGATGCAATTCGTATTGAAGAATGCCGGGGAAACCTATCAACATGCCATGGCAACTCTATTTCACGACATGATACATCACGAAATAGAGGTATATGTGGATGACATGATAGCCAGATCTCAAACAGAAGAAGAGCATCTTGATCACTTACAAAAACTGTTTGAGAGACTGAAGAAGTATAAACTGAGGTTGAATCCAAACAAGTGCACATTTGGGGTACGGTTTGGTAAACTCCTAGGCTTTATCGTCAGCAATAAAGGTATTAAAGTAGATCCTGCCAAGGTAAAAGAAATACAAGAGATGCCTGCTCCTCGTACTGAGAAGGAATTCAGAGGGTTCTTGGGACGTTTGAACTACATTTCCAAATTCATCTCTCACCTGACAGCTACTTGTGAACCAATCTTCAAATTGTTAAAGAAAGATCAAGTAGTCAAATGGAATGAAGAGTGCCAACTTACTTTTGACAAAATCAAAGAATACTTACAAGAGCCTCTTGTGTTGATGCCACCAGTCGAGGGAAGACCATTGATCATGTATCTGACTTTTTTAGAAAACTCAATGGGGTGTGTATTAGGGCAGCATGACGAGTCTAGCCGAAAAGAGCATGTTATTTATTAACTGAGCAAAAAGTTTACCGACTGTGAAACCAGATATTCACTGCTCGAGAAAACTTGCTGCGCTTTGGCATGGGCTACTCGCCGGCTAAGACAATATATGCTAACTCATACTACTTTGTTGATATCTAAAATGGATCCGATAAAATACATCTTCGAGAAGCCTTCTCTTTCTGGGAGAATAGCGAGATGGCAGATGATCCTGACATAATATGACATACAATATACTACCCAGAAAGCTATAAAAGGCAGTGTACTAGCCGATCACCTTGCTCACCAAGCTGTGGGAGACTACCAGCCCACGAAGTTCGAATTTCCAGACGAAGACATCATGACGGTAAATAACTGTGAAGAATTCAGGCCATATGACGGACCTGAACAAGGATCCCGATGGACCCTGTTCTTTGATGGGGCATCCAATGCACTTGGCAATGGTATCAGTGATGTACTCATATCTCCGTAAGGGTGTCATACTCCCTTTACCACAAGACTTTACTTCAATTGTACAAACAACATGGCAGAATACGAAGCGTGCATCTTTGGTCTCAAAGCTACCATAGACTTGGGGATCAAATCCTTTGATGTATTCGAAGATGCATATTTGGTTATCAGTCAGATCAAAGGGGAATGGGACACCAAACACCCTAACCTTATCCCTTACAAAGAACATGTTTTGACATTGCTACCACATTTTATGAAGATTACCTTCGAGCATTTCCCGCGAGAAGAAAATCAGCTAGCAGAGGCTCTAGCCACAATGTCATCTATGTTTAAACTTAATTGAGATAATGAGGCTCCCCAGATCACCATCGAACGAATGGAGGAACCAGCGCATTGTCACGAGATTAATACTGAAGAAGTAGTGGACCAGCCTTGGTTTCACGAAGTCAAGAAGTATCTTGAAGCTCAAGAATACCCAGAAGGAGCTTCAATCAATGATAAGAAGTTCTTAAGGAGATTATCTACTAAATTCTCCCTTAGTAATGGCGTTCTTTACAAATGCAACCATGACTCTGTGTTACTTCGATGCGTAGATAAGGTTGAAGCTGAAAGGATCATGGCTGAATTGCATGAAGGAACTTTTGGCACCAAATCCAGTGGGCATACGATGGCAAATAAAATCCTACGGGCAGGCTATTACTGGTCTACCATGGAAGCAGATTGCTATCAACACTCTCGAACCGGCCATAAATGCCAGATTCATGCTGACAAGGTGCACGTACCTCCGGTTCCTCTGAATATCTTGATGTCTCCTTGGCGCTTTGCTATGTGGGGAATAAATATGATTTGGGAAATCAAGCCGACGACCTCCAGTGGACACTGCTTCATCCTAGTGGCCATTGACTATTTTACAAAGTGGGTTGAGGCGGCCTCTTTTACTTCTGTTACCAAGAATGTTGTTGCCCGTTTCATCAAACAAAATCTCATTTGCCGGTACGGTATCCCGGAAAGGATCATCACTGACAATGGTACAAATCTCAACAACACTATGATCACCGCCTTGTGTGAGCAATTCAAGATCCAGCATCACAATTCTTCCCCTTACCGGCCAAAGATGAATGGTGTTGTCGAAGCTGCAAATAAGAACATTAAAAAGATCATACATAAAATGACAGTCACATATAAAGACTGGCATGAGATGCTACCATTCTCTCTCCACGGGTATCGTACCACAGCTCGCACATCAACCGGGGCAACACCCTAGTCTTTGGTTTACGACATGGAAGCCGTCTTGCCTATTGAGGTTCAGATCCCCTCTCTAAGAATTATGAAGGATGCAGGGCTGAACGAAGACGATTGGATCCATACTCGATTTGATCAACTGAAATTGATTGATGAGAAGAGACTTACTGCTGTTTGCCATGGTCAAATGTATAAAAAACAGATGATCAAGGCTTTCAACAAGAAGGTCAGATGTGAGGTGTATCAAGTTGGGGATCTGGTAATCAAACGCATCATACTGCCACAAGGTGATCCCAGGGGAAAACGGACTCCTACATACGAAGGACCATTTGTAATCAAAAACATTTTCTCTGGTGGGGTAATGATCTTGACCACCATGGATGGCGACGACCTACTACACCCTGCGAATGCAGACATAGTCAAAAGATACTATGCATAAGAGACTCGCTAGGTTGACATACCTAGTCAAAACAAGGGCATCCTGGCGAACCAAAAAGGTTCGGGCAAAAATTAGGGATTAAACAAAAAAAATCTGTACACCCTGCAAGTTGAAAACCTGAAAGGGCGACTTGGGCAAAAAAGGGTATCCCAGTGGACTGAAAACCCAAAAGGGCGGTCCAGGAAAAAGTTAGGGAATTAAAGAGTACCATTATGTCCTGTTGGATCACCTTACAGATAACCTGCAAACTCAGAGGTTTTGATCAATTCAATCATCTTCAGACAAAGCAACAAATTGACAAGATGCTCACAGATACAAAGGCTATAGCAGAATGGGAACCCCATGGGATAAATACACATAGCTATCTTTTCTTTGTATTAAAATTTTCAATTTTTTTACGACGGCATTCTATTACTAGAATATTTGTCTCATTGTAAAAAAATACTTACTCAAAGTCAATACAAAGATATCCCTTTGAAAGTGCAAAAAACTATCTGTTTTTCTTTACTCTTGTGTTTTGTTTACAAAAACGTCCAATGATTCATTGTTGAACATATGCATTTGAACATAATTAATGTTTACAAATAAACAAAATGAAATACAATTACTAAGGGCTTTAAGAGGTAGGGAAATCTCTCTAAGTTATTTCCATAAATCCCCCACAATTTGCAGTTTAATTCCCAGCGAAACAAGCTTCCAATTATCAATCCCCAGTAGAAGTCGTTCATTTTCTCAGGATTTCACAACAGGATTTTACAAGCAGTACATGGCATTTCCTTTACAATAGAGTTTATTTCTCTAAGCAGAAATTCATCAACACTTCAACTTCACAACCTGAAGACTTACACTCCATATCCAACAGCAGTCAGGGATTTATTTTCCTCAATCCAACAGCAGTGCAGCAAACTAGCTCACATACGCATACATTGCATCCATATATCATAAACATTGATAACACGAATGCATTATACTATGCGTTTCTTACAACATAAACATTGCATTTTGTTTTACCCTTTTCAGGATAAGGTTAACAACTACCATTAACAATGTTTAAAGTTTTCAGATACAGTCCAGATACGCTCCAGACGCGGATGCCATTCTGATACTCATTCAAATACAACTTTTAGATACAGTTCAGATACGCTCAAGACACGGACGCCATTTTGATACTCATTCAGATTCAACTTTCAGATACGCTCCAGACACGGATGCCATTCTGATACTCATTTAGATTCAACTCTCAGATACAGTTCAGATATGCTCCAGACACGGATGCTATTCTGACACTCATTAAAAACTAGCTTTCAGATACAGTTCATATACGCTCTAGACATGGATGCCATTCTGATAATCATTCAAAACCAGCTCCCAGATATAGTTCAGATATGCTTCAGACACGAACGCCATTCTGATACTCATTCTTCCAACTTACAAATTACAATACAAACAATCACTTTTGGATGGCATCTTTAAGCCCATCTCCTACAACTTTCTATCACCTCTCCAAATGGCATCTTTAAGCCCATTCCCCTAACCATCACATCATTGAGTGCAAATTTCTAGGCACTCTAGTGTCCAATCATCTTCCACCTTCGAGTCACGACTAAAAAAACATGCCAATCTAACTCTTCAGGCTTAAGAAGATTGAACAGGGGAAGCTGTTGTACCAAAAAATTTTCCGTCTCATTTATCTAGAATTTTCTCACAAGATCTCCTTGGGCTCAAAACTGCACTAGGGTTTGATCAGCTTAAGACACCTCCTTATGCACTCATGACCAAAACTAGGGTTTGAGTTGGAACAAGGATTTTTGAACTATCAATGCTTCATATGACTTTCATGGACCATTATGGACCCCCAAGATTACTCATGTCAAGTTTCAAGCCTTAGATCACACTTTTGATCAAGCAATTGAGCAATTGACCTAAAAATCAGTTGTATTGGGGAAAAAGGAAACTATGGCCAATTTACAATCAAACTCCATAATTTTTTATCCACATCAACATTTTAAACTCATATATATCATTTTATCAAGTTTGGACCACAACTCTTCAAGAAATTTGATCAAATCTCCAAAAGGGCAAAATGGTCAAAATTAGGGTTTTGACTGGGAAAGGGCAATTTCTGATTTTTGACCTAGAAAATGGTCAATTGGTTTAAATAATGATCTCAAGAGTCCAATTACATCATTTTCACCTAATGACATGATTCAAAACATTGCAAATCCATTGGATTGACAAATGAATTTTGCAATCAACTGATCAAAAGTCAACTGTATACTAAAAAGTCAAACTTTGACTTTTTGGTCAAATTTAAGCACCAAAGATTACAATTCATCAAAACATGTCAAAATAGGAAACTTATTCATCAAAAAATTAAGAAATCAACATTTCATTTTGAAAAGTCAAAACTTCTAAACTTAGAAATTTTTCTAAGTGTGAAAATTTTCTTATTTTTCATAACTTTGAGCAATTTTTTCATTATGATGCAAGATGATTCAAAGGAAACTTCAAACATGAAATTTCTAGATCTCCATGAAATCTACAACTTTTCTTCACACAACTTCCCATAAAAGTGCTTGGATCTCAAGTTATAATTTTATGAATACATGCTCATGAACTAAAAAAGACTTAGTGAAATTTTGCCCTAGTTAGGCAAATTTTTGACCTAACTTCATGGCAATTTTCCACATAGTTCCAAGGGGAATATTCAAAAGCAATTCAAATATGAGTTGTAGAGAACATTGCAAGATTTCCAAAATGTTCAAGAACTCCTTGAGATCATTCTTGAGTAGGTAGAATCGAAGAGATGAAGTTGGTGTTTTGTCACTTGAATTATAGGTCATTTTCATGATGAACACAAATGCAAATCAATGTTAGGCTGCATAATCTTTGCTTTGCAGGACTCAAACTTGTTTTTAACTCCATAATTAATGGATTACAAAAACTTTTGAGCTATAATCCAAGTGATTTAAGCTTTATCCAATTCACATTGCCATTTTGGGTAGAAAGTTAACAATACCATTCTTGAAAAGCAAGCTTTATGCATAAAGTCCACTCTTGAACCTCTAAATTGTTCCCGCTTATCACACTTCATCTACAAAGTCAGAAGCAAGTGTGTTTAAAGCATAACCACTCTATCTTAGCAAGTACACAAGGCATTGAAACTTGTTTTCTCAAAAAATCACATGTTTAGCTTAAGGATGCAAATTCAAATTCTGATCAACAACAAGTCTCTAAACTTGTTGCTTATAAATAGAAGCACTATTTGTCAACTAAGACACGAGCTTGAAGCCCCTAAAACTCACTAAAACTCCCTCTAATCAAAAATTGTCTCAAAACATCATTGTTGTGCAAGTTTTGACTTTACATACCAAACTCTAAATCCCCTCGTGCGTTCTTTGGCCTTTCACTTCCAAAAGCTTCTAAGCATCAAATACAAACCATCCAAAGTCCATTTGCTCAACTGTAACACCTTCATCATCAAGTTCCATTTTCAAAAACAAGGGTCTACAACTTGACTTCTCCAGAGCTCTTCAGCCACTTTTAGCTCAAGCTAATCATTGCATTAGCTTCCTGGGACCTTAAGGAAGCTAACCTGATCCTTGCAGCACTTTGAATCAAGCTCATTTCCATTTCACGATTTCCAGTTTTTAGGTATTTTTCTTGAAATTCTATCTCATTACTTAGGCATTGTTAGGCTTGCATTTGTGAAGATAAAATGTAGACCTCATTACCACGAAGCTGTACATATCCATAGTTTGCATTTACATTGCCTGAGCTTAGAGAATTTTAGAGTTGAAGTTTCTGAAATTTTTAGGGTTCAAATTAGGGCCAGAGAAAATCTCATTTATCTTTGACTTTTAGCTTTAGTTATTTACATGGTTAGTTTAGTGAGTGTTGTACCCCGAAATTTTCCCTCTCATTTTACTCAACATATCTCCTTGAGATCCTCAATTTGCTCAAAGTTTGCCCAAGAGTTGACCAGACAAACTCTCTCCTAAGGCAGGTTATCTCAAATTAGGGTTTCCATTTTCATCAAGATAGGTGGAATCCGAAGACCTCATATGCTCTCCATGGTCTTGATATGTTCTCAAGACCCTACATGTCAAGTTTCATGCCTTGCACCAGAAGTTTGCTCAGTCAACTGCTCAGATGCTTGAGAATCGACTGTATTAGGTCAAAGGTCAACTGTGACCCACATACAGTCAAACTTCAAGATTTTTGGTCAACATTAACATTTTGAAGTGAATTTCATCATTTGATCAAGGGTTGATCATGATTCCTCAAGGAATACTCCAAATTCATCAAAATCCAAAATCGCTAAATTAGGGTTTCTAAGGAAAAGTCAACCAAACTTTGACCAAGCATAACTTCCACATGCTTCATCAGAAATTTTCCATCCAAGGCTCATTTTAAAGAGGATGAAATCCCTACAATTCATATTCATCCCACAAGTTAAAAATATGCACCCACAAAAAGATATGAATTTCTACATTATGGGTCCTTTTGAAAAGTCAACAAAAACATATTTTGGGTCAAAGCTTCTTACATGAACATGGAAGAATCAATTGAGATAAGACCAAAAGTTTTGCTTAGAGGACATCCTAAGCTTTCTAAAAAGTCTAAGAACACCTATCTAGGGTTAAAATTGGAGGAGATATGCCTTGTCAAAGTTGACCTTTTTTGCAAAATTGCCAAAAGTCAAATATGCTCAAAAATGCTTTTTATTGCCAAATGGGCCTAACTTTTTATGCTTGCACCTCACTTATAATATGATCCAAGACCCAAATATTCACCCACACATTATTTTCTTCATTTTTCAATTTATTTTGATTTTTTATTAATTAAAAAATTGAATTAAATCAAATAATTGGTGAATAATAGCAAAGATATGATTTGATTTGGTTTTTGGACAGGTTGGCAATCAAAATATGCCGAGTTATCAAGAGGAAAATGAATCAAGCATAATTGGTACAAGAAAGGGATGATTTGGCTCAAAATAGCAAGTTTTCATATAGCATGAAAATCAAATCAAATCTCTCATAATTGCAAAGATTCAATCCAAGTTTGTAACCCTAATTAATTCCTAGATATATATTGGACAAGAACAAAGCATGGGACAAGGTTTTGCGGTCGTGAAAAGCATCAAATAAAACATGGATTTCTTGCAAAAAGTGTGATTCGACTTTCAGTCTATAGGACGATTCAAGGCAATTTGAAGCTAGCAATCTCTTCCTGGGCGTGCATTAAAGCCATTCCAATCATTCCCAAGTCATCAAACCACCAGAATTGCCAACTATACATCACGGCTTGCATCCTATGAACTCAAACTTGTTCCTCTAGTTTTAAGCATTTTTAATCCAATTTGCTTGCATATACATATTTAGGATCATGCTAGGAAGCTTTTTGATAGCCTGGATTTAAGTTTTGATGCAGGAATAGTTACTTGCCATGGTTAGGGTTCGTGAGCTCCAAATTGGGGAACCCTAGCTAGAGGCAAAATTGGGCCAAATTAAGGGCCTCTTCATGTTCAGGGGATGAAGTACATTTGATTCATGCCCTTGAATGGAATTTATATTGCTTGAATTTTGTTTTAAGATTTTTGCAGGTTTTAGCCACGCATAAGAAACTGTCATTATAGCTTATAGTGACGAGTTTGTCCGTAAGTAAAGGGTTAATGTCAAAAGCGACAATCCTGGGGAAGGAGACAATCACGTGGCAACCATATATTTGTCCATTTAAATTTCGCGCGCGATTTGATGCCAGTCACTTGGTTTTATATATTATATTTTGTTGTGATTATATTAACAAATAGAAACAGTAGCGCAGCTGGCAAGGGAGTGTGTTGGTAAGCGAGAGGACCTGGGTTCGATCCTAGGTCCCAGCAAAAATTTATTTTCTTATTTTCCTTTACAGATTATGTACATCACCTGCCCAGACGTCCACCATGTACCACACCATACAGACAATGGATTATCACCAATCTAGATCAAACACTCAGTCCAAGGGGAGTCCATGGTACACCCTTCAGGCGTGACTACACAAGATCAGGCGTGGGAATTGGGCTCATCTTCACGGGCCTAGAGAATTTCAACATGCACCCCCATTCAGCATAACACAGGCCCAATTCTTCTTTTTTTTCTTCTTTTTTTTAACTCTTTTAATTATTTCCTTAATTATTTTAATTAACATCAAAAATCATTTTTTTAATCAAAAATCATGAAAACACCAAAAATCTTTTTTTAATAAAAATATTTTTAATTTCTTAATTAACTAGTTTAATTTAATTTAGGGCAATTTAATTCTTTGTTTTATAAGTTAAAAACAATTAGAATTAGGGTTTTAAATTTTGTACATAACCTAATTAATTTTCTTTCTCAAAAATAACCTAAATATTTTCTTAATTAGATTTTTAGGGTTTCTAATTATTCTCACATTGAATTCGCCGCGCGCATTTTAATTATTTTTTCTATTATTATAACTGCTTCGGGTTTGTAATAGTAACTAGGGTTTTAAGCTTCTGCGTTTTTATTTTCAGTCGAGATAATTATGTAACTGTCAAAGCCTTGTAATAGCTAGGTTTATTTTTTGCACTTTAAATTCCTGCAAACATTTAACTGTTAGATGCATGCTAATAGGATTGTATGGGAAGATTACTTGAAATTAAAACGGTAGATCACCTAATGTGCAAAGATTAAATAAATGAAACAATTCATATGCACATATTCACTCCTAGGGTTTACCCCACTTCGATTGCCTTCGGTAAACAGTCATTAAGCATAGGAGACTTTAGTGGTTGCCCCCCAGTCTAAATGATCAAAATGTCCCATTCGAATGTCGCCTCGGAAATGTTGCCTCGGAAAGATCTTAAGACTCTAGGGTGACTACTAAAGTTTTTTAACTATTGCTTTAGTGATTGTACTTGTCCCTTTTGAATGTCCCTTACTACTCCAACGACGGTGCTACCTACTGCTTAATAGTAGGATAGCGTTGTCTAAAGGAAACGAGAACGAACAATATTTTTTTGAGTAGGTAGAATCTTAAGTACTTGCTCAACAAAACTTTTCACACAAACACCTTTCAAAACAATTTTCAAAACAAACTTAGTCACACCCCTGAGGACTGATACAAGGGTTATCACGAAGTAAAACCTTTTTCAAAACAAGCACACACACAAGCAATTTATAAAAAAAAGAGCAAGTACCTAAGAGCCCATGGAAAACCATGGATAGAAAGGGTGCTAACACCTTCCCTTTCTATAATCTACCCCCCGTACTCAGAAACATCTCGAAAAAAGGTTTTTTCTGTTCTTTTTCCTTTTCCATGATTGGATGAAATAAAAGTCGGTGGCGACTCTTGCTTACCGTGACATTTTAGCGAACAAAAAACACAAAACATAAACCAGTATTAAACAGTCGGTTCTGCCACCATATCACAGAACTGGCGACTCTGCTGGGGACTTAATAAAGTGGGGTATACCTTAGGATCTAGGTCATTTTTAATTGCTTTCTTGTTTGTTTTGTCTGCTTTATCTTTAAGGGTTTTTGCTTGGGTATTGTTGAAGATCCTACACCCGGATCTGGGGGAACTTTTTAGGTAAACAGCAATAGATCGTGGAGACTGTATGGCATAGACCGATATGGTTTAAGCGATGGTTGTGTTGGTGTGACACTTTGGTTGGTACCAGTATCCTTTATGGGGAAACGAGGAGAATAAGGGGCCTCTGCGTGGTGTCGTGAAGCACTAACGAACCTTATAACCTTAGTTGAACAAACTTGGCCATTAGAAAGTAGTGAGACAGCCGGCCTCGGTGTAGAGCTAAGGATTGGTTGATACTCGATGCTACACTCATTGAGATCAGACTTTCGGGATATTTCGGCCGCAAGAAAAGATTGCTTGAGCTGAAACAATGCCCGATAAAGTATGGTCAGTAATATTAAGATCCTCTAGAACCCGGTTACTTTTTAAGACAGGTTTGAAACCAACTAAACTTCAAGAGGGTAATACCTTTAACCTCATGTAGGCCTTAAATCTAAGGACTTTGTGTGATTTGACTGTGTTTGATATACCTGTGTTTTCTATACCTGTGTTTTCTCATGACATCATGCATCATAACATAGCATCCATTCTTATTGCACTAACCATTTCAAAGACCAAGGGAATTAATCTTTGTTCTGTTTTGCAGATCATGGCCTCCGTTCGTAGAAACACTATCCAAATCAGCTTTGTGAAGATACCTTCCCAACTCAAAGAGCTAGCATCAAGGGTTTATGAAACTTCTGCATTCACTAAGAGACACGGTTGACTTCTCAACCTGGTTACTTCAAACTTTGATGAAAATATGATGAGTGTACTCTTTCAGTTCTTTGATCCCAAGCACCACTGCTTCACCTTTCCAGACTATCAATTGGTGCCTACCTTGGAGGAATTCTCTCAGCTGTTGGATATACCCATTCTTGAACAGTTGCCCTTCACAGGTATAGAAGAAGTTCCTAGGCCAGAAGTCATTGCCTCAGCTTTTCATCTGAAATGGGCCGACGTGGTATCCAATTGGGAAACTAGAAGTAGAGTCAAGGCTTTTCTAGCTAAGTTTCTGATAGACAAGGCCCAGCTTTTTTGGGATGATATGGATTTTCAGGCTTTTGAGGAGGTTTTGTCTCTTCTAATCTATGGGTTAGCCCTATTCCCTAATCCGGACTCACTCATAGATGTGAATTCTATCAAGATCTTCCTCTCCCGCAACCCTATGCCTACCTTGCTCTGAGATATTTTGCATACTCTACATACTCGTACCATGAAGAGAAGAGGGGTTCTTATGTGTTGTATGCCATTGATGTCGAGGTGGTTTATTTCTCACCTCCCTAAGTCTGTACTGAAGAACGAAGAAGGTTTGGGTTGGTCGCAAAGGATAATGTCACTCACTCATACGGATATTCTTTGGTGTTCTCAAGTTATAGAAAACACTGCTATTATTGACCGCTGCGGGGAGTACCCTAATGTCCTGTTGCTTAGTATCAGAGGAGGTATAACCTACAATCCTTTTTTAGCTCTACGACAATTTGGTTACGCTCGAAGGGATGGTCCCCGTGAGTTACTTATCGAGGGCATTATATTCAACTATGAGGATGACGCTCACGAATATCGCCAGAGGTTCATACGAGCTTGGGGCATGGTAAACAGGTCTGGCGCCAAGGCTTTGGGGCCAAAAACTTCCATTCCTATGGAACCTTACCTCCAATAGGTACGAGCTCGTACCCAGAAGCTTATGATGCCCTATGTGGCCATTTTACCAGTGATTGTGGAACCCACTACTGAAGAAGGTATTCCTTACACGGTTCTTTATCCTTACATACCCACTGATCTTGGGGAATTACATAGGTCTTGGATTCAGTTGATGAAGGAGCGGGATACTTACAGGGATCAGTTCCATGCTCAGGAGAGGAAGGTTTTAGAGCTCACAAAGCAACTGCATGAAGAAAGAGGGCTTAATGATTATCTCGACACAAAGAGAAAGCATCCATGGGAATTTTGATTTCTTTTCTAATTTTAGATTTATTTTTAATTGTAACACCTAAAAGGCATTTTGAACCTTCAAATTCAGCTAATAAAATCTTTGTTTATTTTGGTTTGCAAATTTAAATTTCCCGAAGTCTTTGAAATCATTGCATACGCATCCCATTATCATACACATTATTACAGGTACCATTACAGGTTTCTCATCTTCTTCGCTGTTTATTTCAGCATGAAATGTCTTCCGAACAAACCATCAAGGACCTTCAGGCACAGAACGTCCAATTCTAACAAATGTTCATAAGTCTGGCAAAAGGGCGGGAGGATCTGAAAGCCCTCATCCTGAAAGAGAAGAAGAAAAAGAAGAAGTTTGCCGGTATTCTGAATATGGGCAGAAGGTTTGGAGAGAGGTTGAAGCAACAAGTCGATCTGACCTCTTCATCTAAGGAAGCGGAGAATCAAAAGGAAGAGAAGGACCTCAGTCCTGCAGTTTCTGACAATGATACCGATTTCAATGATGAGCAATATCCTCATGATGAGGATAAATACAAGCAATTGGAAGATCGTCTGAGTGTCATGGAAGTTTAGAGGATTCCTAGACTAGATTTCAAAAAATTGGGATTGGTATCGGTAGTGGTCATCCTGCAGAAGTTCAAAGCTCCAGTTTTTGCTAAGTATGGTGGGGTGTCCTGCCCAAAGCTCCATCTCCGTTCTTATGTCATAAAGATCCAGCCCCACACTGCTGATAGAAATATGTGGATTCATTTCTTTCAAGATAGTATGTCAGGGACTCAGCTTGAATGGTTCTACCAGTTGGAGGGAGCCAATGTCCAAAACTGGGAAGATCTAGCTGCTGCTTTCTACAAGCAGTATCAATATAATGTCGACCTTGCTCCTACTCGTACTCAACTTTAGAGTATGTCCATGGGTGCAAGTGAAGGCTTTAAGGACTATGCACAGAAATGGAGAGACTTGGCTGGGAGAGTTCAACCCTCATTGTCTGATAGGGAGTTGGTTGATATGTTTATGGGGAGTCTATCTAGTCTATTTTTCAATCATTTGATCAGCAGCTCGTCAGCTGGCTTCACCGACCTGATTTTAATTGGAGAGAGAGTAAAAGTTGGGATCCGGAGCGGTAAGATATAGAAGGACGCCTCTTCGAGCTCAGTAAAGAAGCCTTTCGCTGGTAAGAAGGAAGCCAGTGCCATCTATAGCCTGAGGGGCCAAAATAGGGCTAAACATCGTCAGACAGTAAGTGTCATGATGATACCTATACATGCAGTTGCTCCATAATGCAACAATCAACAAAGGGTGGAAAGACCAAAACGGTAGTTTACCCACATCAACATGACATTGGCTAAAGTGCTACCTCACCTACTGAGATCTAACTTGGAGACCTTGAAAGAGGCTCCCAAGAATCCAAATACTACATCTCCCCGATATAATCTGAATGCCCGGTGTGCCTATCATTATGAGAGTCCTGGCCACGATACAAATGACTGCTGGGCTCCGAGGAACAAAGTACAAGACTTGATTGAAGCCAAGGAAATAGAGTTTGATGCTCTGGAGAAGCCAAATGTCATAACAGCTCCCATGCCCAAGCACGGTCGTGGAGTTAATGTTGTTGATACTGATTTATTTGTTACCTCTGTTGATGAAGTTTCTACTCCTCTCATGACTGTCAAGAAAAATTTGTTGTTGGCCGGTTTATTTCCGGGTTGTGGTGAAGGTTTCCACGTGTGTTCGTTGCTACCTTCTGGTTGCTGTTTGCTGAAATTAGGTGTTCAACGCCTGATAGATAGCAAAGAAATTTTGTTTAAGAAAACTTTGGTTCCCATTGTTCCATCTGAATACATTGCCATTATAACCATTTCTGCAATTCCTTCCAAGGTTTCCTCGAGAAGACTTGTTAGGATTACATCTACTCCAAGAATTGCTCCACTGATAATCATTGTTCCTGGTCCTGTCCTGTATGTCTCGAACAAAGCTGTCCCATGGCATTTGGTGCCGATGTGTACTATCATGGCATCAAACAAGATCTGAAAGATGAAGAGGTTGATCCTGATATTGGTAACATTGTCGGAACTAGCAAAATCACCCTAAGTGGAAGGGTCTTCTCTCCCGAGATTTCCCCTAAGACTGTCAACAAGCATATTATCATTCCATCTGATGTTCCTGCTAGTACATCCACTACAATTCCTGTTCTTACTCCAATTATTACCCCTGTCGGTGAATCGTCTGATACCCGCGGCAAGGAAATTATAGGTGAGCCTGCTCGGACGGAGGCGCCTAGGAAAATTGTTATGGAAGCCTCTAAGCAAGAAATTGATTAAATATTGAAAATCATTAAGAAGAGCGACTACAATATGGTCGAGCAGCTGGGGCAGACCCCGTCGAAGATATCCATGTTGTCTTTGTTGTTATGCTCCGAGGCCCATGCGAAGGATTTGATTGCATTCCTCAAAACTGCGCATGTGCCGCAAGAGACTTCAGTTGATAAGTTCAAAGATTGTGTGGCCAGCCTGACTGCCGATAATGGGCTGGGTTTTTCAGATGTGGATTTGACACCAAAGGGAAGGAATGCTCTGCATGTCTCGATCAAATGCAGGGGCACCACTATGGCTCATGTGCTGGTAGATACTGGGTCTTCACTGAATGTTTTGCCGAAGAAGGCGTTGGATCGGTTAGATTGCGAGGGTTTAACTCTAAAGCCTAGTAACATTGTGGTAAGGGCTTTTGACGGGTCGAAGATAATGGTGCACAGGGAGGTGAACATCTCTGTCAAAGTGGGTTCTCAGACTTTTGGGTCCACTTTCTATGTGATGGATATCAGGCCGTCATATTCTTGTTTGCTGGGTCGTCCTTGGATCCACGAGGCGGGGGAAGTCACTTCCACACTCCACCAAATGCTGAAGTATCCGGTGAAAGGAAAGATTGTCACAGTGCAGGGTGAAGAAGAGTATATGATGAGCCACCTCAATTCCTTCCGGTATGTAGAGATGGACGGGGAATTCATAGAAACTCCTTTTCAGAACTTCGAAGAGGTTCCTCAGATCTTGGAATTAACTGAAACTACTAGCAACAAACCTCCTTTAAATATGGCTTCTCTCAAGGACGCCAGGGCTGTGGTTGAAGAAGGTGGGTGTACCAATTAGGGTTAGCTCCTTGATTTCACTCACAAAACTGACAAATTTGGTTTGGGCTTTACTACAGGGGCTCAAAGGGTTGTTCGACGCGCTCGGGCTAGAAGACCTCCCCTACACATCAGTAATCGGGGAATTAACGCCATTGAAGACAGCGAGAAGGACTCAGACATCGACAGCTGGATCTACCTAACTACCAACGGTGGACCGAGTAACTGGACGACTAGGGACTTTATACCAGTTTCTTTTCTTCCGCAGTAATTGACTTATTTGTTTTAAGATTTGTAATAAACAATTTGAAACATTACGGCCTGGTGCCTTTCCCGAGACACCTTGGCTTTGCTTGTGAGGGCTATTATTTGTCATTTCATATACCATTAATAAAGCATTAGACGTTTCTTGCATACAAATTTTACGCTCTCTATTTTTCTTTTCTGTTTTTTACTTTATCAAGACAGCTATTCTCTTACACACACTCACGTATCATAATGCAGATCCATATCCACTCTGGATCCCATTGATAACAGCTCTGCTATTGCCAGTTATGACTTCAGAAATCCGATCAACCCAGCCGAGGACGAAGGTGAGGATGATTGTGAGGTGCCTGGAGAACTTGCTAGACTATTACAGCAGGAAGAAAGGGCCATACAGCCTCATGAAGATCCGATTAAGATAGTGAATTTGGGTACTGAGGAAGACGGAAAAAAGGTTAAAATAGGTGCAAATCTGGAGCTTAGCGTTAAACAAAGGTTGATACAGATGTTGCACGACTATGTTGAGATCTCCGCCTGGTCCTATGAAGACATGCCTGGTTCTGACACTGATATTATGGTACATCTCCTACCGACTAAAGAAGACTGTCCTCCAGTTAAACAGAAGGTTCGTCGTATGTGCCCTGAACTTTCAGAGAAGATCAAGAAAGAGGTCATGAAACAGTTCGACGCATGATTCTTAGTTGTCACTTCGTATCCACAGTGGGTTGCTAACGTCGTTCTGGTACCTAAGAAGGATGGTAAGGTACAAATGTGTGTATATTACAGAGATCTGACCAGGGCAAGCCCCAAGGATGACTTCCCTCTTCCTCACATTGACATTTTGGTTGATAACACCATGCAACATAAAATCTTCTCCTTCATGGATGGTTTCTATGGCTACAACCAGATCAAGATGGATCCTGAAGACATGGAGAAGACAACCTTCATTACACAGTGGGGCACCTTCTGCTACAAGGTGATGCCTTTTGGGTTGAAGAACGCTGGGGCAACCTATCAACGCGCCATGGTCGCTTTGTTCCACGATTTGATTCACCATGAGATCTAAGTTTATGTTGATGACATGATAGCCAGGTCTCAGACTGAAGAAGAACATCTTGATCATCTACAAAAGCTGTTAAATAGGTTGAAGACGTACAAGCTAAGGTTAAATCCGAACAAGTGCACCTTCGGGGTAAGGTCTGATAAACTTCTAGGATTCATCGTCAGTGACAAAGGTATTCAGGTAGACCCTGCAAAGGTGAAGGCCATACAAGAAATGCTGGCTCCCCGTATAGAGAAGGAAGTTATAGGTTTCTTGGGACGTCTGAATTACATCGCCAAGTTCATTTCACATCTGACCGCTACTTGTGAACCAATCTTCAAACTTCTAAAGAAAGATCAAGTGGTAAAGTGGAATGATGAATGCCAGACCGCTTTCGAAAGAATCAAAGAATATCTTCAAGAAACACCAATTTTGATGCCTCCAGTTGAAGGAAGACCTTTGATATTATACTTGACAGTGATAGACAATTCAATGGTGTGTGTGCTGGGGCAGCATGACGAGTCTGGTCGAAAAGAGCACGCCATATATTACCTTAGCAAAAAGTTTACCGACTGTGAGACACGATACTCATTGCTCGAGAAAACTTGTTGTGCTTTGGCATGGGATGCTCGCCGACTGAGACAGTATATGCTGACTCACACTACTTTGTTGATATCAAAGATGGATCCGATCAAGTATATTTTCGAGAAGCCCGCTCTCTCCGGAAGGATAGCAAGGTGGCAAATGATCTTAACTAAATATGACATACAATATACAACCCAAAAAGCAATAAAGGGGAGTGTATTGGCTGATCATTTGGCTCATCAGGCTATGGATGACTACCAGTCCATGAATTTCGAGTTCCTGGATGAGAATATTATGTTGGTGAATGATTACGAAGAACCTGGACCGGATGAAGGACTTGAGAAAGGATCTCGATGGTCTATGTATTTTGATGGAGCCTCGAACGCACTGGGTAACGACATTGGCACTGTAATCATATCTCCCGAGGGCTGTCATACTCCATTCATTGCCAGATTATGTTTCAACTGTACCAATAACATGGAAGAGTATGAAGCATGTATTATGGGTCTTCGAGCTGCTATCGACTTAAGGATCAAGTTCTTGGGTGTATTCAGGGATTCCGCTTTGGTGATAAGTCAGATCAAAGGCGAGTGGGATACGAAGCACCCGAACCTTATTCCTTACAAAGAGTATGTACTGACATTGCTCCCACACTTTGAGGAGGTAACCTTTAAACATTTCCCACGAGAGGAAAACCAGTTGGCAGATGCGCTAGCTACCATGTCTTCTATGTTCAAGGTTAGGTGGGACAATGAAGCTCCCCAAATTACCATTGAGAGGTTGGATGAACCAGCACACTGCTGTGAAATCGATACCGAAAAAGTGGCAGACAAACCTTGGTTTCACGAAGTCAAAAGGTATCTCGAAGTTCAGGAGTATCCCGAAGGGGCATCTGTCAATGATAAGAAGTTTCTGAGAAGGTTCGCTGCAAAGTTCTTCCTCATTAATGGAATCCTCTATAAACGCAACCATGACTCCACACTATTACGGTGTGCAGACAAGAGCGAAGCAGAGAGGATTATAACAGATCTACATGAAGGCACCTTCGGAACCCATTCTAGTGGACATACCATGGCTAAGAAGATCCTACGGGTAAGATATTACTGGTCCAATATGGAAGCCAATTGTTATCAGCACTCTCGAACTTGTCATAAGTGCCAAATCTACGCTGATAAGGTGCATGTACTTCCGGTCCCCTTAAACGTCTTGACAGCTCCGTGGCCCTTTGCAATGTGGGGCATTGACATGATTGCAGAAATCAGGCCCACCGCTTCCAACGAACATCGCTTCATCCTAGTAGCCATTGATTACTTCACGAAGTGGGTTGAGGCAGCCTCTTTTGCTACAGTAACTAAGAACGTCGTGGCACAGTTCATCCGGCATAATCTGATTTGTCGATATGGTGTGCCAGAGAGAATTATTATCGACAATGGTACGAATCTCAATAACACAATGATCACCGAGCTCTGTAAACAGTTCAAGATACAACATCATAATTCTTCTCCCTACCGGCCAAAGATGAATGGAGTTGTTGAAGCAGCTAACAAGAACATCAAGAAGATTGTACAGAAGATGACGGTGACATATAAAGACTGGCATGAGATGTTACCATTCACTCTTCATGGGTACCGTACCTCAGCACGGACGTCGACAGAGGAAATACCCTATTCTCTGGTATATGGCATGGAGGCAGTCCTACCCATTAAAGTCCATATACCTTCTCTCAGGATTATGAAGGATGAAGGTTTGAACGAAGAGGACTGGATCCAAACCCGACTTGATTAGTTAAATCTAATCGATGAGAAGAGACTTACTGCTATCTGCCATGGTCAGACGTATCAAAAGCGAATGATCAAAGCTTTTAACAAGAAAGTCAGGCGTCAAGAATATCAAGTTGGGGATCTAGTGATCAAACGCATCATACTGCCGCTAGGTGATCCTAGGGGAAAATGGACCCCCACGTACGAAGGGCCATTTTTGGTTAAGAACATTTTCTCGGGGGGAGCTATGATTCTAACCAACATGGACAGTGACGACCTTCCTCACCCTGTCAATTCAGACATAGTGAAAAGATACTACGCCTAATCAAAGACCCGCTAGGTCGACTGGCCTAGGAAAAAATAAGGGCTTCCCGGCGAACCAAAAGGGTTCGCGCAAAAGTAAGGGATGAAAATGAAAAAAGCTGTACACCCGGCAAGTCGAAAACCCGAAAGGGAAGCTTGGGAAAAAAGGGTATCCTGGTGGATTGAAAACCCGAAAGGGAAATCCAGGAAAAAGTTAGGGATTGAAGCGTATCACTATGTCTCATTGGATCATCTTGCGACCAGACTTCGGTATCGACTATCAAGCTCGGACGGCGCCAACCAATCTAATCAACCTTCGGCCAAGTAGCAAAGTGATGAGACGCTTGAAGATATAAAGGCAATAGCAGAGTTGGAACCCAATGGGGTTGTTTCACATAGATGTTTTTTCTTTCTTGTACACAAATTGTAATTTCTTTCAGCGGTGTTCTCTTACTAGCGCGTCGCCTATTACATGCCAACTTCAAAAATCAATACAAATCATTTTCACAAGAAACTTCATTCATTTTTTCTTTTTCTGTTTCGTTTTGCAAGAACGTCCAATGATTTATTTTTGATATATGCATTTGAAAATGATTGCTTCTCATAAATATTTACATAAGAAACAAAAGACAATTACTCGTAATTCCAAAAACAGGGAAAAACAAGAAGTGCCAAACCCTACAGTTACTTTGCCCAGCAGATACCGGGATAGAGCCAGCTTGGGAACATGATTATTGGTACATACACTCCCCATAGAGTAAAAGTATTCAAAGGCATTGATGTCAGCTTCCCTGAAACAGGACATAACCACCCCAGCCGAGGTTCACAATCACGGGCGAGTCAGTAAATTTCGTCCCCAAAGCTGAGTTTATTTCTCTAGATATAGAAGCTCAATCTCCAACAGAGCTCTTCTCTCCAGCACTGGAAGTTCATCCCCAGCTGAGTTTATTCCTCCAGATCAGCGGGTCTACCAACAAAGTATCTCCTCCCCCTAAGTTTGGTCCCCACAGAGTTATTCTCCAGCATCTCTTCTAGACAGAATATTTATAAATCTCCAGCGACCGTCAGGGATTTTTTTCCCAGATGCGAGCATACCCCGATAACATTTCATGAACATACATCATGACATATGCATATATATCATATACATCATAATCTCATTTATTTTGAGAACATCATCTCACCCTGTATTTCATGCATCACATATAACTAACCCTGATATCTTTTCAAGAAAAGAGGATTAGCTATAACAAATTCAGCAGTTATGCGAGTCACATCTGTAGACGACTAATACAAACTCAATTCCCGAAACCAAACGGGTCATCTAATCTACATTATCGCTTTGAAGTAACCCTACTATCCAGGTTCCTTCTTACAGCTTTATTATCCAGGATTTCATATCGAAGTAACCCTACTATCCAGGTTCCTTCTCACATCCCTACCATCCAGGCTTTCATATCGAAGTAACCCTACTATCCAGGTTCCTTCTCACAGCCCTACTATCCAGACTTTCATATCAAAGTAACCCTACTATCAAGGTTCCTTCTGACAGCCCTACTATCTAGGCTTTCATATCGAAGTAACCCTACTATCCAGGTTCCTTCTCACAACCCTACTATCCAGGATTTTATATGGAAGTAACCCTACTATCCAGGTTCCTTCTCATAGCCCTACTATCCAGGATTTCATATCAAAGTAACCCTACTATCTAAGTTCCTTCTCATAGTCCTACTATCCAGGCTTTCATATCGAAGTAAACCTACTATCCAGGTTCCTTCTCACATCCCTACTATCCAGGATTTCATACTAAAGTAACCCTACGACCTAGGTTCCTTCTCACAGCCCTACTATCCAGGCTTTTATATCAAAGTAACCCTACTATCCAAGTTCCTTCTCATAGCCCTACTATCCAGGCTTTCATATCTAAGTAACCATACTATCCAGGTTCCTTCTCATAGCCCTACTATCCAGGCTTTCATATCGAAGTAACCCTACTATCCAGGTTCCTTCTCACAACCCTACTATCCAGGTTCCTTCTCACAACCCTACTATCCAGGCTTTCATACTAAAGTAACCCTATGACCCAGGTTCCTTCTCACAACCCTACTATCCAGGCTTTCATATCGAAGTAACCCTACGACCTAGGTTCCTTCTCACAGCCCTACTATCCAGGCTCTCATATCAAAGTAACCCTACTATCTAGGTTCCTTCTCACAACCCTACTATTTAGGCTTTCATATCGAAGAAACCCTATGACCTAGGTTCCTTCTCACAAGCCCTACAATCCAGGCTTTCATATCGAAGTAACCCTATTATCCAGGTTCCTTCTCACAACCCTACTATCCAGGCTTTCATATCGAAGTAACCCTATTATCTAGGTTCCTTCTCACAGCCCTACTATCCAGGCTTTCATATCGAAGTAACCCTACTATCCAGGTTCCTTCTCACAGCCCTACTATCCAGGCTTTCATATCGAAGAAACCCTACGACCTAGGTTCCTTCTCACAAGCCATACTATCCAGGCTTTCATATCGAAGTAACCCTACTATCCAGGTTCCTTCTCACAGCCCTACTATCCAGGCTTTCATATCGAAGTAACCCTAATATCCAGGTTCCTTCTCACAACCCTACTATCCAGGCTTTCATATCGAAGTAACCCTACTATCCAGGTTCCTTCTCACAACCCTACTATCAAGGCTTTCATATCAAAGTAACCCTACTATCCAGGTTCCTTCTCACAGCCCTACTATCCAGGATTTCATATCGAAGTAACCCTACTATCCAGGTTCCTTTTCACAACCCTACTATCCAGGATTTCATATCGAAGTAACCCTATAATCCAGGTTCCTTCTCACAGCCCTACTATCCAGGCTTTCATATCGAAGTAACCCTACTATCCAGGTTCCTTCTCACAGCCCTACTATCAAGGCTTTCACTTCGAAGTCACCCTACTATCCAGGTTCCTTCTCATAACCTTACCATCCATGTTTCTTTTTTCTTACCTCCAGATGACAGCTTACAACACGGCAAAACCTGGACCTGACCAGTTTTGGTCAATTTCACCTTTCCCTAGTAAGTGGAACATATACCCTGACCAGATATGCAGTTCACTTCCGCTTCCTCAAGCTGGAGTTATTTTCCCAATAGAGTAACGGACAACTGAAGCTCCTAAATTCTATTTCTCCCCAGACAGATACCAACGTTCCTCAGTAGATTCCTCATCAACAACAGTAATAGGAACTCCCATCGAAGGAATGTCTCAAGAAATCAACATCCTCTAGATGGTATCTTTAAGCCCATCTCTGACAGTATTCTGCCACATCTTGGATGACATCTTTAAGCCCATCTCTGACAATTCTCTAGCAACTTCCAAAGGCATCTATAAGCCCATTCCCAATATCACAAATCAAGTATCACTTCATGCGAGTGCAAATTTTCTGGGCACTCTAGTGTTTAATCATATTCCACCTTTAGATCACGAAAGAAGGACGGGTCAATCTACATCCTCAGGTTTAAGAAGATTGAATAGGGGAATCTGTTGTACCACAAAATTTTCCCTCTCATTTTACTCAACACATACTCCTTGAGATCCTTAATTTGCTCAAAGTTTGCCTAAGAGTTGACCAGACAAACTCTCTCATAAGGCATGTTGTCTCAAATTAGGGTTTCCATTTTCATCAAGTTAGGTGGTTTCCAAAGACCTCATATGCTCTCCATGGTATTAATATGTTCTCAAGACCCTACATGTCAGTCAACTGCTCATATGCTTAAGAATCAACTGTATTAGGTCAAAGGTCAATTGTGACCCACATACAGTCAAACTTCAATATTTTTGGTCAACATTAACATTTTGAAGTTACTTTCATCATTTGATCAAGGGTTGATCATGATTCCTCAAGGAATACTCCAAATTCATCAAAACCCAAAAGTTGCTAAATTAGGGTTTCTCAAGAAAAGTCAACCAAACTTTGACCAAGCATAACTTCCACATGCTTCATCAGAAATTTTCCATCCAAGGCTCATTTTGAAGAGGATTCAATTCCCTACAGTTAATATTCATCCCACAAGTTAAAAATATGCACCCACAAAAAGATATGAATTTCTACATTATGGGTCCTTTTGAAAAGTCAACAAAAACATCTTTTGGGTTAAAGCTTCTTAGATGAACATGGAAGACTCAATTGATATAAGACCAAAAGGGTTGCTTAGGGGACATGCTAAGCTTTCTAAAAAGTCAAAGAACATCTCTCTAGGGTTAAAATTGGAGGAGATATTCCTTGTCAAAGTTGACCTTTTTTGCAAAATTGCCAAAAGTCAAAAGTGCTCAAATATGCATTTTTTGCCAAATAGGCCTAACTTTTTATGCTTTGAACCTCACTTATAATATGATCCACGACCCAAATATTCATCCACACATTATTTTCTTCATTTTTCAATTTATTTTTATTTTTTATTAATTAAAAAATTGAATTAAATCAAATAATTGGTGAATAATAGCAAATATATGATTTGATTTGGTTTTTGGACAGGTTGGTAATCAAAATATGCTGAGTTATCAAGATCAAAATGAATCAAGCATAATTGGTACAAGAAAGGGATGATTTGGCTCAAAATAGCAAGTTTTCATGTAGCATGAAAATCAAATCAAATCTCTCATAATTGCAAAGATTCAATCCAAGTTTGTAACCCTAATTAATTCCTAGATATATATTGGACAAGAACAAAGCATGGGACAAGGTTTTGCGGTCGTGAAAAGCATCAAATAAACGTGGATTTCTTGCAAAAAGTGTGATTCGGCTTCCAGTCTATAGGACGATTCAAGGCAATTTGAAGCTAGCAATCTCTTCCTGGGCGTACATTGAAGCTATTCCAATCATTCCCAAGTATTCAAACCACCAGAATCTCCAGCTATACATCACGGCTTGCATCCTCTGAACTCAAACTTGTTCCTCTAGTTTTAAGCATTTTTAATCCAATTTGCTTGCATATACATATTTAGGATCATGCTAGGAAGCTTTTTGATAGCCTGGATTTAAGTTTTGATGCAGGAATAGCTACTTGCCATAGTTAGGGTTCGTGAGCTCCAAATTGAGGAACCCTAGCTAGAGGCAAAATTGGGCCAAATTAAGGGCCTCTTCATGTTCAGGGGATGAAGTACATTTGATTCATGCCCTTGAATGGAATTTATATTGCTTGAATTTTGTTTTAAGATTTTTGCAGGTTTTAGCCACGCATAAGAAACCGTCACTATAGCCTATAGTGACGAGTTTGTCCGTAAGTAAAGGGTTAATGTCAAAAGCGACAGTCCTGGGGAAGGAGACAATCACGTGGCAACCATATATTTGTCCATTTAAATTTCGTGCGCAATTTGATGCCAGTCACTTGGTTTTATATATTATATTTTGTTGTGATTATATTAATAAATAGAAACAGTGGCGCAACTGGAAAGGGAGTGTGTTGGTAAGCGAGAGGACCTGGGTTCAATCCTAGGTCCCAGCAAAACTTTATTTTCTTATTTTCCTTTACAGATTATGTACATCACCTGCCCAGACGTCCACCATGTACCACACCATACAGCCAATGGATTATCACCAATCCATATCAAACGCTCAGTCCAAGGGGAGTCCATGGTACACCCTCCAGGCGTGACTACACAAGATCAGGCGTGGGAATTGGGCTCATCTTTATGGGCCTAGAGAATTTCAACATGCACCCCCATTCAGCATAACACATGCCCAATTCTTCTTTTTTTCTTCTTCTTTTTTTTAACTCTTTTAATTATTTCCTTAATTATTTTAATTAACATCAAAAATCATTTTTTTAAATCAAAAATCATGAAAACACCAAAAATCATTTTTTAATAAAAATATTTTTTATTTCTTAATTAACTAGTTTAATTTAATTTATGGCAATTTGATTCTTTGTTTCATAAGTTAAAAACAATTAGAATTAGTGTTTTAAATTTTGTACATAACCTAATTAATTTTCTTTCTAAAAAATAACCTAAATATTTTCTTAATTAGATTTTTAGGGTTTCTAATTATTCTCACATTAAATTCGCCGCGCGCATTTTAATTATTTTTTCTATTATTGTAACTGCTTCGGGTTTGTAATAGTAACTAGGGTTTTAAGCTTCCGCATTTTTATTTTCAGTCGAGATAATTATGTAACTGTCAAAGTCTTGTAATAGCTAGGTTTATTTTTTGCACTTTAAATTCCTATAAATATTTAACTGTTAGATGCATGCTAATAGGATTGTATGGGAAGATTACTTGAAATTAAAACGGTAGATCACCTAATGTGCAAAGATTAAATAACGGAAATAATTCATATGCACATATTCACTCCTAGGGTTTACCCCACTTCGGTTGCCTTCGGTAAACAGTCATTAAGCATAGGAGACTTTAGTGGTTGCCCCCAGTCTAAATGATCAAAATGTCCCATTTGAATGTCGCCTCAGAAATGTTGCCTCGGAAAGATCTTAAGACTTTAGGGTGACTACTAAAGTTTTCTAACTATTCCTTTAGTGATTGTACTTGTCCCTTTCGAATGTCCCTTACTACTCCAACGATGGTGCTACCTACTCCTTAATAGTAGGATATCGTTGTCTAAAGGAAACGAGAACGAACAATATTTTTTCGAGTAGGTAGAATCTTAAGTACTTGCTCAATAAAACTTTTCACACAAACACCTTTCAAAACAATTTTCAAAACAAACTTCGTCACACCCCTGAGGACTGATACAAGGGTTATCACGAAGTAAAACCTTTTTCAAAACAAGCACACACACAAGCAATTTAAAATAAAAAAAGAGAAAGTACCTAAGAGCCCATGGAAAACCATGGATAGAAAGGGTGCTAACATCTTCCCTTTCTATAATCTACCCCCCGTACTCAGAAACATCTCGAAAAAAGGTTTTTTCTGTTCTTTTTCCTTTTCCATGATTGGATGAAATAAAAGTCGGTGGCGACTCTTGCTTACCGCGACATTTTGCAAACAAAAAACGCAAAACGCAAACCAGTATTAAATAGTTAGTTCTGCCACTGTATCACAGTGAGGAAGAATGCAACAACTTTCATTTTGTCATCTTCCATTTTTGTTGAGAAATAAAGAAGTTACAGGTACACCTACTGGAGGTTGAAGATGAAGTCATCAGGACTTGATTTTCCTTACATATTTATTGTTTTGTTTATATAAACGGGTGTATAGCCACCTCAGTGGTAAAGCGCGCTCCTGTTCACCCCATGGTCCTGGGTTCAAGCCCCAGCGTGACCATTTTTATATTTTTACATATTTTTTGACATTTTTCTGATTAGTTTGCAGGCGCTGGGCCCTTTGGGCCTGGCTTTCTTTTTTTTTTTTTGTTTTTGCTGACTAACTCCCTGCCTACTTCATGCACCTTCTGGCCCATTTGTATTTATTTATTTATTTATTTATTTATTTATTGCATTTTTCTTTTTAAATATATTTTCTAAAATACTAAAAAATCATAAAAATACAAAAAAATGATATATTTTATATTTTGACTTATTTTATTTTATTTTTCTATAAACAAAAAAATATTTTATTTACTATACTTTATTTATTTTATTAACTAAATCTTATAGACTTAATTAATATTATATTATTTATTTTCCTTCATACCATTTAAAAACATATTATTTAAATACCAAAAAAGGACTAAAAATATTTTTAATGCTATAAATATTTTCAAGATAAAAATGCCAAAAAAATACTTTCTTTAAATTATTTTCTTTTGGTTGATTAATAGAATTAGGGTTTTTTTCTTTTAAAATCTTTTTCTTAATAAATTCAAATTTAATTAACTATATTCTTTATTTAAATTAGGCTAAGACAAAAGTCTTTTTATAAAAGAAAACAAACAAAATTCATTTTCTTTACATTTTACGTCCTTGTACATTTATTCATTTTTTATACTTGTATATTATATTCATTTAATTCCTTGTATATTTATGCAATTCAATATGGTTGTAATAGATAAATAGATTTATTTTCTTGCAAATCCCCATTTGTAATTTGTATACCCCTCCCCTAAATGATGCAATAGCGTAGTAATTTTAATTCCCGCAATTTATCGCTTTATATAACAAATGCTAGTAATTAGGGTTTTGTATGGAAAGATTAAAACCAACCAAATAGCAAACCCTAATTCAAGACAAAATCAAGCATGAAAACAATACACTTGCATACAAACACCCCTAGGGTAAACTCCACTTGGTTGCCTTATACAAAATGGCCATATTACGCATGTAAGGTATCTTAGCAAAAACAAGCAAATACAAGATCATAGTCCCTTGATGACGCTATCTAAGTTGCCTTACAAATGATCTTAGTCCCTCAAAAATAATGCTAAGATACCTTGAAACATTGCTAATCATGGTTATACGATGACCCACGCCCGTCCCATTTACATCCAAAGATAGGGTTGCTTACCAAATTAGTGGTAAGACAACAATGTCAAAGGAAGAGAAAATGAACAAGAAAGACATTTGAGTAGGTAGATTGCTCCTAATTACTTCCTCCATATCAAAACAAACATCCTTGCTATTTTCAAAACAAACACATACACTTTCAAACATCTTATAAAATTGAAAACATTTTCAAAAGATCAACATCTTTGTATATATTCTTACGAACAAGAATCATTACAAAGATTGCCTAAACAATGGCCTCTTTACAAAATACTTTCAAAAACCATACAAAGCACAATTTCAAACAAAAGCAAGTGATATATCAAGTAACTAAGATCCCATGGAAAACCATGGATGAAAAAGGTGCTAATACCTTCCCTTTTCATAATCTACCCCCCGAACTCAAGAAATAATCTCAAAGGTCTTTCCTGTGATTTTTCACCTTTCCTTTTGGATAAAAGAAAAGTCGGCGGCGACTCTTGCTAACCGCAACATTTGCAATCAAACGCAAAACCCTCAAGTCAATTCTCCCATCGTATCACATACGTTTTTGCAAGAAAAACAGAAAAAACAAAAGGTTTGAACTTCAAAGTATATTTGTATTGATAATTTGCCTATAAACAAGCGATTTTGTATAAAGAGATGGGAATCCTAGTAAGAGGAAATCATCATAAAATGAAAGAGTACATAGTCAAAAAAGTGTATATAGCCATGTAGAAGTGATCTTATTGGGTTCCAACTCCGTTATTGCCCCTATGCCTCTTGAATATCATCCTTTTCCGTCAAAAGAAGTTGATTGCACTGATTTTGTACCATTTGAACTTTTGACCTTGGTAATAGAGCTGGTTGTAAGTGATTTGACAGGACATAGTTATACACTTTAATCCCTAATTTTTGCCTAGATCGCCCTTTTGGGTTTTCAGTCCACCAGGATACCCCTTTTTGCCCAAGCCGCCTTTTCAGGTTTTTGACTTTCCGGGTGTACAATCTTTTGTATATAACCCTAACTTTTTCCTGAACCCTTTTGGTTCACTGAGATGCCTTTATTTTTGTCTAGGTATGTCAACCTAGCGGGTCTCTTTTATGCGTAGTATTTTTTGACTATGTTTGTATTCACGGGGTTCGGGAAATATTCATCGTCCATGGTGGTTAACATAATAACACCGCCCGAGAATACATTCTTGACGACAAATGGCCCTTTGTAAGTGGGAGTCCATTTGCCCCTAAGATCGCCTTATGGTAGAATGATGCGCTTTATTACTAAGTCGCCAGCCTGGTATACCCGATGCTTGATCTTTTTGTCGAATGCCTTGATCATACGTTTTTGATACATCTGACCATGACAGACAACAACCAGCCTCTTTTCGTCAATCAAATTCAACAGATCCGACCTAGTCTGAATTCATTCATCTTCGCCTAAGTCTGCTTCTTTCATAATTCTTAAAGAAGGGATTTGAACTTTAACAGGAAGGACAACTTCCATGCCATAGACCAAAGAGAAAGGGGTTTCCCAAGTTGATGTCCGTGCTGAAGTACAGTAGTCGTGAAGAGAAAATGGTAGCATCTCATGCCAGTCTTTATAGGTCACCACCATCTTTCGCACAATCTTCTTTATGTTCTTATTGGTAGTTTCCACTGCGCCATTCATCTTAGGTTTGTATGGAAAAGAGTTGTTGGCTGAGAACCTCCGCAAGAATTTATTATCATTGATTGATGCCCATTTGGGATACTATTGATCTTTGAGATATCTTTTCACCTCATGAAACTAAGGCTTCTCCTCTACATCATCAGTGTCAATCTCATAGAAGTACACAGGTTCGTCAAATCTTTCGACAGTTATTCGGGGAGCTTTGTTGTCCCATATGACCTTGAACATAGAAGACAAGGTATCTGGTGAACCCTAAAACTTACCCTCTCTTTTATCAAGGCATTTATCACAAAAGATCTCAAATGCTCAAGGTTTCTCCAAGATTTGATCAGACAAACTCATCTCCTCACACTGAGGCCACAAATTAGGATTTTGGTTTTCTCAAGGACAATTGGATTTTTAATGCCTCAAGTGACTTCCATGGTTTATTATAGTTCTTCAAGAATTCTCATGCCAAGTTTCAAGTCTTGCATCTCAAAATTGCTCAGTCAATTGATCAGATGACTTAAAATCAGCTGTATTAGGTAAAAAGTCAACTATGGTAAACTTTGTATTTTAGGGATCATGTCCAAAAAGTGCTTATAATTTGAGTTATAGGCCCATGAAGTCATGCATTTTTTCTTAAACACTTAGTGAAATTTTGACATAGTTTAGTCAGGATTTTGACCTAACTTCTTGGCCAATTTTCACATAGTTCCAATTTGATTTAGCAAAAGTGATTAAAATAGGGGTTGTAGACAATGTTACAAGATTTCTAAAATGTCAAAGAACATGAAGAGATCATAATTGAGCTAAGATATTCGAAGGCAAGAAGTTAGGCATCCATTCTGTATTTTCAAGTGATTTTTATGAACACATAACCAAATTCCAAGCCATGTTGTACAAAATCACTTTGAAGACCTTCTAAATTCTGTATCTATATCTAATAATAATATTACACAAGCTTTTGAGCTATGAACCATTTGACTTAAGCAATGTTCAATACATCTTGCCATTTAAGGAAGAAAGTTCACACTTCCATTTTGGAAAAGTAACTTTAATCACAAAGTCAACTTGTATGGAGCATCTAACGTGTTCCCTCTGCATACATTAACAGACAAAGTCAGAAGCAACATGTTTAAAGATCTTAACCATATAAGTATAAGAGTGCGCCTAAGAGGGGGGTGAATTAGGTACTTTAACATTTTTTTGGTTTTAGTGACGATGGATATTATTTTTCTGGTTTAGTGCATGAGTTTACAAATGTGTTTCTTTTTTTTCTGGTTTATGACTAGTGATGAAAGCGGTAAATTCGGAAAAGTAAAGAACACAAAGATGTATCCTGGTTCCCCTCACAGTCTGAGAGTACTCTAGTCCCCTTTCAACATGAAAGAGATTTCCTTATTGTTAGATCTCTAGAGAAGACACCCTAGTCCTTCTATATAAGACTCTAACCAATAAAACCACCAAGAACAATCCTCTTGGATTTTCACTATGTCAACAATGATAATAATCCTATCAAGGTAACCTAACTTGTATCCAACAATCCTGGAAAAACAAGATTACAAAACCACTTGAACTTATTTTCAACAATCCTGAAAAATAAGAAATTGTATAGCAATATTTGATTGATAGAGTTTGTAGTGCAATAATCACTTTGAGTGATTTTATCAATAACTTGATCTTCTCTTCTAATAATAATAATATACAATGACTCAAGACTATAGAATGCTCAAATTTTTCTGTTTAACAATATATGAAAATGTGCAGAAAAACTTTGTGTATGAAAGTGAAGAAAAAGCTTGAGTTTTGATATTTTAAAATTCAGATTGATTGGAAGAGGTACAAAATGATTTTGAAAATTCAGTATTTATAGTTCATAGCACCTCTTTGAAATAACATCAATTTCTGCAAATGAATCATGAACAATTGCCAAGATTCAATGAAAAGTTTCCATGAAATGGTGTTATGAAAAGGTATGTTCAAAGCTGCTGATTTTCAAAAACGTTCAGCATGCAATCGATTGCACCCTTGTGTAAATCGATTGCACGGGTCTTGACAGCTAAAAAATTCAAATATTTTTAGTGAACAATCGATTGCACATGTGTGTACATAGATTGCACTTTAAAACAGTAGTAACATTTGATAGAGAGCAATCGATTGCACAAACATGCAAATCGGTTTCACTTAGAAACAATAGCTAACATTTTGAAAATGTGAAGCATGCAATCGATTGCATCAACATGAAAATCGATTGCACCCAAGTGAAAATTGAACTTTTGCTTAGAAAAATTGATAAAAAGTTTGGACAAGATAAGAACACTTCTTTTGATCATTGAGCATCTAAGACTTAAGTTTATAGCAAGAATTGTTATTATACCTTATGAAATTTTCCAAGAGCTTGAACCAAAGACTTTTATCCATAGATGCTTTTAGCTTGATCAACATATTTGCCTTCTTGCCAATATAGTTTGTCTTCATCAAAACAAAATGCATAGAGAATCATTTGAGAAGCTTAATATTACATTCTCCCTCTTTTTGATGATGACAAACAATCTTTCTTGAAGCTTTGTTATTTTAGGAAAGAGACTTCTCCCCCTAAGATGTATAAATCCCCCTTTGTATGAGAAGCTTTGAAATCATTTGGATTTTCTCATCTTGAAGGATTCTTTGTACCTTGAAATTTTAAGACAAAGAAATACACAAGCATAAAGTGTAACATCCTTCTCCCCCTTTGACATTATCAAAAAGAAGGGAAAGATGCATACAAATATACAATGAAATTATAAACATAAAACAATTTTTACCTATGAGTTTTACCTCAAGAGTGACTTCATAAACCATTCATCCTTGATGAATTTGAAGACTTTTCAACAAAGTTATCTTTTACTTAGAAGTTGTATTTTGTTCTTCAACATAAAGTACATCTTCAATGGATATGAAAGTTAGTGTATGTCTTCCATCAAATTCTTAGAGCCACCACTTATAAAAACATCATAGATTTAAAGTGGTCCTCAAGCAAACCTACAAAATAAATTAAGTTTGATTTGTTGCCCAATGTGCTCTGGGTCCATCATTGTTAGTTCCCTTCTTAACCCACACATAATGTCCACTTGCTACACTAATATTTCTAACATAGCAAGCATTAGGTGTATGGCCAACAATACCATAATAAAAACAAGTAGGTTCAAAGTTACTTCTATATTTAGGAGGGTAAGATTTCTTCTTGTGAAATGTTTTCTTTTTAGGATAATTATGAACCACTTTATGTTTGTTCACTTTCTCTTTGGATGATTGATCACTAGTCTTAACAAAGATAGTTTTATTAGAACTTGGTTTTGAAAACTTTGAATATCCAAGTCCACTTTTATCATTGGAATATCTTTGTTGGCTAAGAACACCTTCCAATCCAATTTGACCTTTTTCATATCTCTCAATAACTCTTTTTTATTGTACAATTTGTAAAGAGATTGATTCACAATTTTTGCATACAAAATTATGCTTTTGCTCACTAAATTTTTGTTTTTCATCTTTGAGATCTTTTTTCATAGACTCATATTTTTCTTCTAAAGATGAAATTTGTTTCTTTTGAGATGAAATAGTTTTGTATAAAATTTTGCATTCATTTAATAGTTCATCTATTGCACCTTGTACATCATTATCATAAAGAGGAAATTCATTACTAACCTTGTCATTTTCACTATTAGAATGGTGTGAGGGCATCAATGCAAGATTAATACGTTGATTGTTTTCGGAATCGGAAGATGAACTTTCCCATGCTATATAAGCTTTCTTTGAATTCTTATCTTTATTTCTCTTGAAATATTTCTTCTTCTTTTCAAGTGTAGGACATTCAATTTTAACATGTCCCGTTTCTCCACATTCAAAGCATATAACCTTCCTTGTTGGTGCTTCCCTTTTTCTTTCTTTTCGTAGAACCTTTTCAATCTTCCTGATGAGATCATCATCTTCACTACTAGTGGATTCACCCTCTTGATTGTTATCATGATTTTTTATCCTTGTATTTAAAGCAATGTCTTTTGAATCTTTTACTTGGATTTCATTCTTTTCAAGTCTTGCAAGTTTCGTCTCATATTCTTGAAGTTTTCCGAACAAAGTGGCATAAGTCATTGTTGATAGATTCTTCTTCTCGGATATTGCTGTCACTTTTGGTTGCCATTCCCTGGATAAGGATCTAAGCATTTAAGATTAAGTTCATCATTATTTAAAGTCTTACCGAGTGCTTTCAAATGATTTGTCAAGTGCACGAATCTTTTCTGCAAGTCGAGGATTGATTCTCGGGGCTGCATTATGAATAGTTCATATTCCTGACTCAATGTATTTAATCTCGATTTTTTAACTTTAGTGGTTCCTTCATGAGTTTCTACCAAGGTATCTCATATTTCTTTCTCCATTTTACATGCTGAGACACAGAAGAATTCATCCATGCTAAGTGCACCTTTGAGAAGGTTGATTGCCTTTTTATCATAGAGGAACTTTTTCTTATCATCTTCATCTCATGCAGTTTTAGGCTTTGATGAACCAACACCTTTGATCACCGTTATAGGAATAAATGGACCATTCTCGACGGCATCCCATATTTCTTCTCCTTGTGCTTCTAGATGTGCCTTCATGCGTATTTTCCAGAAGTCAAAATATTCACCACAAAATAGAGGAGGCTTGTTGTCACTACCACCATCTCTGAAAACAGGATTTTGATTTGCAGAAGCCATTCTGGATCTTTTAGGAAAGTATAAGAGTGTGCCTAAGAGGGGGGTGAATTAGGTACTTTAAAATTTTTCTGGTTTTAGTGATGATGGATATTATTTTTCTGGTTTAGTGCATGAGTTTACAAATGTGTTTCTTTCTTTTCTAGTTTATGACTAGTGATGAAAGCGGTAAATGCAGAAAAGTAAAGAACACAAAGATGTATCATGGTTCCTCTCACAGTCTGATAGTACTCCAGTCCCTTTCAACATGAAAGAGATTTCCTTATTGTTAGATCTCTAGACAAGACACCCTAGTCCTTCTATACAAGACTCTAACCAATAAAACCACCAAGAACAATCCTCTTGGACCAAGAACAATCCTCTTGGATTTTCACTATGTCAATAATGAGAACAATCCTCTCAAGGTGACCTAACTTGTATCTAACAATCCTGGAAAAACAAGATTACAAAACCACTTGAACTTATTTTCAACAATCTTGAAAAATAAGAAAGTGTATAGAAATATTTGATTGATAGAGTTTGTAGTGCAATGATCACTTTGAGTGATTTTATCAATGACTTGATCTTCTCTTCCAATAACAATAATATACAATGACTCAAGACTATAGAATGCTCAAATTTTTCTGTTTAACAATATATGAAAATGTGCAGAAAAACTTTGTGTATGAAAGTGAAGAAAAAGCTTGAGTTTTGATATTTTAAAATTCAGAAACTATTGATTGGAAGAGGTACAAAATGATTTTGAAAATTCAGTATTTATATGTTCATAGCACCTCTTTAAAACAACATAAATTTTTGCAAATTAATCATAAACAATTTCCAAGATTCAATGAAAAGTTTCCATGAAATGGTGTTATGAAAAGGTATGTTCAAAGCTGCTGATTTTCAAAAACGTTTAGCATGCAATCGATTGCACCCTTGTGTAAATCGATTGCACGGGTTTTAACAGCTAAAAAATTCAAATATTTTTAGTAAATAATCGATTGCACATGTGTGTAAATCGATTGCAATTTAAAACAGTAGAAAAATTTGATAGAGAGCAATCGATTGCACAAACATGCAAATCGATTGCACTTAGAAACAGTAGCTAACATTTTGAAAACCTGAAGCATGCAATTGATTGCATCAACATGCAAATCGATTTCACCCAAGTGAAAATTGAATTTTTGCTTAGAAAACTTGAGAAAACGTTTGGACAAGATAAGAACACTTCTTTTGATCATTGAGCATCTAAGACTTAAGTTCATAGCAATAATTGTTATTATACCTTATGAAATTTTCCAAGAGCTTAAACCAAAGACTTTTATCCATTGATGCTTTTAGCTTAATCAACATCTTTTCCTTCTTTCCAATATAGTTTATCTTCATCAAAACAAAATTCATTGAGAATCATTTGAGAAGCTTAATATTACAAACCACCCTACAATCCTTGTATTATGCATGGGAACAATGTTTGTCAAGGTTACTTCAAATACAAGTCAAAATACATAAGCATGTGATCTTGTGATTCTGATCACCTCATGCTCTCAAACCTTTTCATATAAACTGAGGCATTTTTTACAAGCCTAGGATGATTTCAAGATCCCTAAAACTCACTCAAACTCCCTAGAACTCAGAATTGTATCCAAGCCTCCATAACTTGTCATTTCTGGTAAAAAAACTTCAATCTCATGATCCACTCGTGTGTTTTCCCTCTAAATCATTCTCAAAGCTTCCATACATCAAATATAATCCATCCTAACACCTGTTACAGTTCTATAACTCCATTTTTATCTTCTTCCAAACTCAAAACCAGAAGCCTGCACATTGACTTCTACAAGGAGTTTCAACCACTCTCAACTCAAGCTAAGCATTGTATTAGCTTTCTAGAGGTCCAAGGAAGCTAACCAGATCATTGCAGCACCTTGAAGCAAGCTCAAACTCAAAATACTAATTCCATTTTCAAGGTGAGTTTTCTGACTTTTGAGATCTTCATATAGACATCATTTGGTTTCCATTTTCAAAGATAAAATGTAGATATCATTGTCCTGAAGCTAACCATATGCTTACTTTTCATTTTCATTAACCATGTGTTGAGAATTTTAGATTTGAAAATCCAGAAGAGTTAGGTTTTATTTTGGGGCTAAGTAAAATTCTCATTCACCTTTGATTGATAGTTCATGAAATTTATATGGTTGGAATCGTGGTAAAAAATGGAGTAAGTTTCATGTTTATGTTTTTGAAAATGATTGAGAGATGAACGATTTCATATTTTGATTATGAAGGAGAAGGGAGAACAAGGGCGCGCGAAGGTTGAAGATGAAGTTGGATTTTTAAATCTGACTTTATCTTATATTTAACATTTTGTATTTCAAACAATTGATGTATAGCCACCCCAGTGGTAGAGAGCGCGCGCGTAAGGCTTTTAACTATAGGGACCTGGGTTCGAGCCCCAGTGGTACCCTTTTGCATTTTATTTGTTATTTTTCAAACTACTATGCAGGTTTATTATATTTTGTGTGGTACCTATTTCTAAACACAAGCAGGCGCTTGGCCTGGTGGTAAGAGCGCACGCATTGGATCTTAGGGGCGTGGGTTCAACACCTACCCCCATGCATTTTTATTTTCCCTTTCTTTTAATTCCTTTGTTTTATCATATGTTTTTTTAATCATTTTTAACTAATTATTTTTTGCATCCAAATTTAATCATTTCAAGCTGATTTTTTGCACATTACTAATTTACCATGCCTATTTTATAAAAAACATGACAAAAATATTATTATTTTATCACTTTTTCAACTAAATCAAAACCATTACCTTTTTAGGGTTTTTGTTGATCTTTTAATTAAATATTCAACCTTGTACACAAAGCTTGATTTCCTCATGATAAATCTTGTATTTTAATACTTGTGTAAATATTTTTGTAAACAACTTGATATTTCTTAAGACTTTTTCTCAAATCATGGAACATATACAAAAAATCAATACTTATGCTCTATGAATTTCATCTTAATTGTGATGCATACACTTGTTTCAAGCATACAAATTCTAACTATCTTGTCATAACAAAAATACGAAAAATATTCTAATTTCCTCTTTTCCTTACTCTTATTTATATTCCTAGATAAATTGCGTAGGATGCAAATATCCAATGTTTTGTAATAGTAATTAGGGCTTTATTACTTTCCTCCCCCATTCACAAACTTGTACCCCCATCCCCTAAAGCGTTGTAATAGCGTAGGACACTTAAATTTATTTAATATATCGCTTTCAATATTATTGCTAGTAATTAGGGTTTGTATGACAAGACTTAAAATCAAACAAGTAGACAACCCTAATTCAAGACAAAATGCATGAAAATAAAACACTTCGCACACTTGCACCTCTAGGGTTAACCCACACTTGTTGCCTTAGAATAAAATAGTCATGTCCCTGGAACGTTGGATGTTGTAGCAAAAGACCCTCGATTATAAGACTGTAGTCCCTCAATGACCCTTAAATGTTGCCTTCGGTAAACAATCTTAGACCCTTACGACAAATTGCTAAGACATCCTACAATTTTGCCTTCTATGACTATACGATGACCCACGCTTGTCCCTTCACATCCAATGATAAGGTTTCTTACTAACTAATGGTAAGATAACACTATCTAAAGGAGGAGGTAAAGAAAAAAAATACTTCTTTTGAGTAGGTATAATGCTCGTAGTTTCTTGCTCACAAACATTTCAAACACACCAACACTTTCATAAAATATTTTCAAAAGGTCAACACTTTATATACATTCGTATAGAGACGAGAATTATCAAAGTTTTCCTAAACAAAGGCAATTTTCAAAAATACTTTCAAACGGACACAAACACATTTTACAAAAGAATTTCAAAGTAAGCTAGCAACTAAGATCCTGTAGATAACTACTAATGAAAATGGTTCTAATACATTCCCTTTTCATAACCTACCCCCTGAACTCAAGAAAATATCTCAAAAGGTATTTCCTATTCTTTTCACCCTTTCCTTTATTGGATAAAAGAAAAGTCGGTGGCGACTCTTTCTATCCTCAACATTTACGATAAAACACAAAACATGCAAGTCAGTTCTCTCACCGTATTACAGTAGCTAAGGCATCCGCCAATTGATTTTCTTCCCTTGGAATATGTTCAAAGGTGATCTCTTCAAAGTACGGGATCAAGGTTAGCACAAACTCTTTGTAAGGGATAAGATTTGGATGTTTTATATCCCACTCTCTTTTAACTTGACTGACTACCAAGGCTGAGTCTCCATACACATTTAAGAATTTTATTCTTAGGTCAATAGTTACCTTAAGACCCAAGAAGCATGCTTCGTATTCGGCCATATTATTGGTACAATCAAAGAAGAGTCTTGCAGTGAAAGGCGTATGGCAACCTTCAGGGAAAATGATCACAACACCAATCACGTTACCCAGTGTGTTGGAAGCTCCATCAAAAACCATAGTCCATCGGGATCCTTGCTCAGGTCCTTCATACAGTCCAGGCTTTTCACAATCCATAATCAGCAGAATATTCTTGTTCGGGAATTCAAAGTTCATAGATTGGTAGCCATCTACAACTTGATGCGCCAAATGATCTACCAGTACACTTCCTTTTATTTCTTTTTGTGTAGTGTACTAGATATCATATTCAGTTTAAATCATTTGCCATCGAGCTATCCTTCCAGAGACAGTTGGCTTCTCAAAGATGTACTTGATGTAATCCATCTTAGAGATTAATAGAGTGGTATGAGTCAACATATATTGTCTTAGTCAGCGAGCAACCCATGCCAAAGTGCAGCAAATTTTCTCGAGCAATAAATATCTAGTTTCACAGTCGGTAAACTTTTTGTTAAGGTAGTATATTGCATCTCTTTTCGACCAGACTCGTCATGCTGCCCCAGCACACACCCATTGAATTCTCTAACATGGTTAAGTACATGATCAGAGGTCTTCCTTCAACTGGTGGCATCAGAATTGGTGGTTCTTGAAATTACTATTTGATCTTGTCAAAAGCTATTTGATAGTCGTCATTCCATCTTACTACTTGATCTTTCTTCAGTAGTTTGAAGAGTGGCTCACAAGTAGAGGTCATGTGAGAAATGAATCGGGAAATATAGTTGAGTCGACCTAAGAAACCTATGACCTCCTTCTCAGTACGAGGAGCTGGCATTTCTTGGATAGCTTTAACTTTTGCAGGGTCAACTTCAATACCTTTGCCACTGACAAAAAATCCTAAGAGTTTTCCAAACCTCACCCCAAAAGTGCATTTGTTGGGATTCAACCTCAACTTGTACTTCTTCTTCCTTTCAAATAGTTTGTGCAGAGGATCAAGGTGTTCTTCCTCAGTTTGTGATCTTCCTATCATTGTCATCAACATAGACTTCTATTTGATGATGAATCATGTCATGAAATAAAGCCACAATAGCCCGTTCATAAGTTGTGCCTGCATTCTTCAGCCTAAAAGGCATGACCTTATAACAAAAGGTGGCCCACTGTGTGACAAAGGTAGTTTTCTCCATGTCTTCATGCGTCATTTTGATTTGGTTGTAACCCGAGAAGCCATCCATGAAGGGGAACACCTTGTGTTGAGCAGTGTTGTCAACTAAGACATCAATATATGGTAGTGGGAAGTCATCTTTGGGGCTCGCCCTATTTAAATCCCTGTAGTCTACACACATATAGACCTTACTGTCTTTCTTCAGTACCGGAACAACATTTGCATCCCATTGGGGATACGACATCACTTCGAAGACACCTGCATTGAACTATTTCATTACCTCAGCCTTGATATTCTATGAAATATCAGGACGCATGCGATGAACCTTTTGTTTGATCGGAGAACAACCATCTTTCATTGGTAGACGAAGAACCACATTATCAGTATCGAACCCTGGCGTGTTTTCGTATGACCAAGCGAATACCTCAACATAGTCGTGCAACATCTGAACCAATCTGCTCTTGACACTATCTTCTAAGTTAGCGCCAACCTTGACTTCTTTTTTATCTGCCTTAGTACTCAAGTTTATCACTTCGACCGATTCCTTATGCGGTTGGATAGCCTTTTCCTCTTGTATTAGGAGTCTGGCGAGTTCTCCAGGTATCTCACAATCTTCTTCACCTTCGTCTTCAGCTTGATATATTAGATTTTCAAACTTATAAACGGAAATAGCATAACTATTTTCAATGAGATCCGAAGTGGATGTGGATCTGCAAATGTGTGTGTGTGTGTGCGTGTAAGGTCACATGGCTATTTGAAAATGCAGTAAAGTAAAGGAAAGACAAGGAGCACAAAATTTGAATGCAAAATCATCCAATTTTTTCATTAAATGAGCATATGATATATGAAATGACAACCCTTAACAATTGGACTATTGCGCCCCAGGTAAGGCACATGGTTTAAAGTCATTGTTTTAAATAGAAATTATACAGACAAACTTCTTAAAGCAATAAGAAAACAGGAAATATCAATTACTCTTGGCTGAAGGAGATTGAGATGAAGTCTTTGGCCTTCTAGTTGTCAAGTCCACCATCAGCAGTTAGGAATATCCAGTCGTCCAAGTCACCATCACTATCCATGTCTTCTAGTGCATTGACTTCATTGTTGTTAATACGGAGATGTGGTCCACCAACACAAGCACGACGAACCTCTTTCTGAGCCTTTGAAGTGAAACCCAATCAAAATTTGTCAAATTTGTAGGGGATATCAGGAAGTTGTCCCCAGACAGTGCAACCTCCTTCTTCTACAACAGCCCGAGCATCCTTTAGAGAGGCTATTCTTGGTGTGTCCTTAGCAATTTTAGGAGCAGCAATAATAGCTTTAGCAACAAAAATCGTTGGAGGGACTACTTCAAATACTTGGTAGGGGGTTTCAATGAATTCTCCATCCATTTCAACATATTTGAAAGAATTCAAATGACCGACCATATATTATTCCTCTCCACAGACTGTGACAATCTTTCCTTTCACTGGGTATTTTAGCTTTTGATGCAATGTAGAGGTGACCGCACCTGCGCCATGAAACCATGGGCATTCGAGTAAGCGTGAATAGGCCAGGAGGATATCCATTAAATAAAAAAGTCGAATTGAAGACTTGAGATCCCACCTTGATCGGGAGATCAACCTCTCCATGGACCATCCTTTTTAAACCGCCAATGGCTCTTACCACAATATCGCTAGGTTTTAGTACTAGCCCTTCACAATCCAGTCTATCCAAAGCACCTTTGGGTAAAACATTGAGGGAGGACCCAATATCTACCAACACATGCGCTAGAGTGGTGCCTTTGCAATTAATAGATATATGCAGAGCTTTATTGTGATTCTTCCCCTCGGAGTTAGATCTGCATCAGAAAATCCCAAGCCATTATCAGCAGTTAGGCTTGCAATACAATTCTCAAATTGATCAGCAGTGGTCTCTTGTGGTATATGGGCATTCTTCAGAAATTTGAACAAACCTTGGGCATGTGCTTCAGAGTATAACAACAAGGACATCATGGATATCTTTGAAGGTGTCTTCCCCAGTTGCTCAACTATTTTTTAATCACTTTTTCGGATGATCTTCAGGATTTCTTCCATCTCTTGTCTAGATGGGTCTTCAATTATTAATTCTTTTGAGGGTGCCTCTGTCAGGGAAGGCTCAATAACTTTCTCTTTACCTCGGGCATTGGCAGTTGTCCCAGCAGCAGGAATGCGAACAGGTGTTATAATGGTTGTTGAGGAGAGATCTCCGGAGAGAAGATCCTCCCTATCCTAGTGAACATACTAGTTCTAACAATGTTTGTAATTTCATGATCTTCATTTTCAGTAATCCATGGCTCTTGCTTGACACCATAATAATAAACTTCTGCCCCATAGTTCCAAGGCACAACTTTGTCAGATGAATAGGGGACTGGCCCCGGTGTAGTGATAATCAGGGGAGCCACTCTTGGCTCAGCAGGAATCCTTATAGGACCTCTAGAGGTGATCCTAATAGGAGTATTTGAAATAGTGATTATGGAAACATCTTCAAGTCTTAGTTCTTGGAATATACTTTCAGGAAAACTCTTCACGGACGAAGTTTTCTCGAACAGAATTTCATGGCTATCAATTAGGCGTTGAATACCTTTCTTCAGCCACATAACACCATTAGTTTGGGAAGCACAATGGTAACAGTTTTGAAGGCAGTCTGAAAATAAACCCGCTCTTAACGGATTCTTCTTAACAGTCAATAAGGGAGTAGTCAAATCATTGATGGTGGAGACAAAGGAGACATCGTTAATGGCATCGACCCCATTACCACCACTGGGCATGGGAGAAGTAATGACATTAGTGGTTTGTGGTGAGTCAAACTCAATCACTTTGTTATCAATCAAATCTTGGATCTTGTTCTACAACACCCAACAATTATTGGTGTCATGTCAAGGACTATTTGAATGATAGGCGCATTTCCATTCGGGTTTTATTTGGGAGAGGCGGTATTGGGATTTGGAGGAGGATCTCACAGCATTACCAAATCTGCTTTCAACAGATGTTGTAGAGCTTGAGACAATGGCATGTTGATTCTAGTAAATTTCCTCCTCGGAGCATCTGGCCTTTGTTGATTGTTTGATTATTGTGGTCGTTGAATTGGGGTTATGTTAGAAATCAATACTGCACCTACCGACTGATGACGACCATTCTTGATATGGCTCCTTTGTCCATAAACAACATTAGTTTCCTTCTTACTAACAAATGGTTTCTTTATAGCAGTAGAGGTTTAGGCCATTGGGATATTCTCGCTTTTGATAATGTTTTCAATTCTTTCCCCGGTCAGAATCATCTCCATAAAACTAGGCGACGGACTTCCAATCAATAAATTAAAGAACGGACTAGTCAAGGTACCTATGAACATATCCACTAATTCTATGTCAGTTAAAAGGGGTTGTACTATTCCATCCAGGTCCCTCCACTTTTGGGCATACTCCTTAAAGCCTTCGTTCGAACCCATGGTCATACTTTGTAATTGCACACAGGTTAGTGCAAGATCAACATTGTATTGGTATTGTTTATAAAAGGCAGCAGCCAGATCCTCCCATGTGTGGATATTAGTCCCCTCTAGCTGATAGAACCACTCTAACTGTGTCCCAGATAAGCTCTTGGAAGAAATGAACCCATAACTTCCTATCAGTGGTGTGTGATTGAATCTTGCGGACATATGCCCCTAAATGGAGTTTCGGACAAGAGACTCCACCATATTTGGTGAAGACAGGAACCTTGAATTTATGAGGAATGCCCATCCTAGGGACCAAACCTAAATCTTCAAAGTCCAAACCAGGCATTGTTTTGATCTCTACAACCTTAAGACGGTCTTCCAGCTATTTACATTTGTCATCTGCCAGTGGGTACTGCTCTTCGGAGTAGTCTTCATCCTCAAAATCTGGTTATTTCCACCCCCAACCCTGGTGCTTCTAACATCCTTGTCTTGACTGTCGTCTTCCTCAGAGGAGACCTCTTCAACTTGAGCCAGTCGGGTAGGGCCTTTGAACCTCCTTCCCATGTTGATAACAACCCGTTTCTTAGTCTTCTTCTTTGTGACGAGAAGCGCCATCACCTCTTGTTGACCTTTGGCTAGGTTCAGGAGAGTCTCTTGGAACTGTGTGTGTTGAGTTTGTAGATCTTTGACAGTTTTCTCTAGAGCCATCTTATATTGAAATAAATAGTAAAAAGATGAGGAAACATGTATCAGAAAACGTGCTTATGATATGATGCATGATATGCGGATGCAATGTTTTCAAGGACCTTAAGGAATTTAAAGTTGCTAGCCAAAAAAGGAAACAAACACAACAATTGTATTAATAAGTTCAAAGATTACAATTTTCCCTTGGGCTTACAATGAAAAATCAAAAAGGTCTCAAAGAGACAACAAAATATACTCTTAAAACAAAAGACTTAAGTCTCCCACGGGCGCTTCCTCTTTGGTGTAATGTATTCATTCAGGCTTTACTCCTCGTGAAGTTGCTTGGTGAGCTCGAACACTTTCTTCTCGCTTGCATAGAATCGAGCTTCAAAGGTGTCTTGTTCTCCCTTGAGTTGAATACATAATTTCTACAATTCCTCGAAGTCAGTAGGCATGTCAGGATGGAGAATGCTATAAGGAACATCCTTCTAAGTAGTAGGCTCCACAATTATTGGTAGGTTGGTTGGATATGGCATCATGAGATTTTGAGCGTGTGCTTGCACCCATTTGAGATAAGGATCCAAAGGAATAGAGTTCTTATGTACCAAAGTATTGCTATCAACCTTGCTTACCATGCCCCAAGCTCGTACAAACCTTTGACGATAACCATAAGCATCATTCTCATAGTCAAAAATAATACCTTGAATGAGTGCGTCGTAGGGACCATCTCTTCGAGCATAGCCAAATTATCGTAGAGCTAGAGAAGGGTTATAAGTAATACCTCCCCTAATGCCCAAGAGTGGAACATTAGGGAACTCCCCACAATGGTCAATGATAGTAGTGCCCTCTTTAGATCGAGAGCACCAATGGATATCCAAATGAGAGAGCGACATTATCCTTTAAGACCACTTGAAGCCTTGTTTATTCTTCAATATTGATCGAAGAAGGTGCAAAACAAAACACCTAGATAGAAACAGTATGCAACACAAGAGAGACCCTCTCCTCCTCATAGTACGAGTGTGAAGAGAATGCAAAATGTCTCCGAGCAAAGTAGGCACAGGGTTACGAGAATGGAATATTTTGACAGCATTCACATCTATGAGTTGGTCTGGATTAGGGAACAGTACCAAACCATAGATTATAAGAACCAAGACTTCTTCAAAATCTTGAAAATCCATAGTATCCCAAAACAGTTGAGCCTTCTCTAACATAAATTTAGCTAGGAAACCCATGACTCCTCTCCTTGTTTCCCAATTAGCTACGATGTTGAATCATTTCAAATGCAAGGCTGATGCAATCTCTTCGGGTTATGGATCTTTCTCTAAAATGGTGAAGTACATTTGATCAAGAACAGGTACTCCCAATAGTTGAGAGAATTCTTCCATTGTGGGAACCAATTGATAATCGGGAAAGGTGAAACAATGATGTTTAAGATTAAAGAATTGAAAGAGCACACACATAATTTTTTCTTCAAAGCTTGAGGTAACCAGATTGAGAAGTCGATCATATCTTTTGCTGAATAAAGATTTCTCAGGGACCCTTGATTCTAACTCTTTAAGTTAAGGAGACACCCTTACAAAGCTGATTCAGATAGTATTTCTCCAAACAGAAGCCATATCCTATAAAATAGAACAAAGATAAATCCCTGGGTTCTTGAAATGGTTAGTGAAAATGCTATGACATGATGTCATGAACAAATAATCGTATACAAACAAAACACATAAGTCCTTAGGTTTAGGCTTGCATGGGGTTTATAGGTAAGTACTCTCTTGAAGTTTTATTTGGTTCAACCTGTCCTAAAAGAAGTAACTGGGTTCTAAGGAAAATCAATATCATTAATCTTTCTTCATCGGGCATTATTTCAGCATAAATAATCTTTTTTTGCGGCCAAAATATCCCGAGAGTCCGATCTCAATGAGTGTAGTATCGAGTATCAACCAACTCCAGTCTTGCACCAAAGTCGGCTATCTCACTACTTTCTAATGGCCAAGTTGTTCAACTAAGGTTCTACGGTCAGTTAGTGCTTCATGACACCACACAACGGCCCTGTATTCTCCTTGATTCAACACAAGGGACACCGGTACCAACAAATGTGTCACACTAACATAGACATCACTTCAACCAGGCCAGTCTATGCCGTATAGTTTCCATGATCTATTGCTACTTACCTAATATGCCTCAGATTTGGGTATAGAATCTATACAAGAAGTAAACCCAAGCATAACCCAAAAATGTAAAGCAAACAAGGTGTTGTACCCCAAAATTTTCCCTCCCATATTCTTCAAGATTTGGCAAAATCAAGCTTCAAAATCTCTCAAGGGTTGCACAGTCCAATTGCCTCCTAACACAGTCAAAATTAGGGTTTTGGTTCTAGCAAAGAAATTGAAGTTTTCAAGGGCTCAATCAAGTCCCATATGCTCATACACATTGTCAAGCACCTACATGTCAAGTTTCAAGGCTCACAAGGTCAAGTTGCACAGTCAAAAGTCCCATTTGCTCAACAGTCAACTGTAGGGGCAAAATGGTCATTTGGCAGTCAAAAGTCAAATTTTTTGGTCAACATCTTATTTTGAAGCCACAATCATCATTTGGTCAAGTCTTGACCATGATTCCCCAAGCATGGCTCAAAAAGTCTCAAGGTGTCAAAAGTTTCTATTTTTGGACAGCTGAAAAATCAACTGTAACTTGACCAAAGCATAACTTTTTCATGGTTCATCAGAAAAATCCCATCCAATGCTCATCTTGAAGGGGAAGACATTTCCTACAACTTATCTTCACATTCCAAGTCCAAGAAATGCTCTCACAAAAAGTTATCAATTTCAACATTATAGGTCATTTTCAAAAGTCAACAAAAAGGCACTTTAAGTCAAAGACCATAACTTGAGATTGGTAAATAAAAATGACATGGGACCAAAAACATTGGTTAGAGGACTTCAAGACCTTTCCAAAATATCCAAGAACATGTTCATATCTTTAAAATTGAGCAAGATATGCATTGGAGAAGTTGGGAAATTTTTGTGAAATGGCAAAAGTCAACTATCCTTGAAACTTCAATTTTTGACAAAAGGGCCCACTTTTTTCCACTTGATTCATCCTTGTCATGCCACCCACGTGTCCCATGATAAATTTCAAGACCAAATAATTATTTTTCTATTTTTATTTAATTTTTATGGATTTAATTCATTTTAATCCATAATAATTCAAGTAAATCTAAAAAAATTAATTAAATGGTATCTTATGGTTTGAATAGCCTTCATGAAGCATTTGCAACCTACCAATTTCGTGCTAAGCTCATTTAGGCATGAAAATTCAAATTTTGAACAAGCTTTGAAAGGCCTTTAATGGTGGTTAAGACAAAATCCAAAGCTTAATTGCTGGTTAAAGGCTCCTAAATGTGACTTATTCTCACTCATTACTATATATACAAGCCTTACAAGCCTCATTCACAACCTATAACATTACACAAACGGCCAGAGCAAAATCCACAAAGTGTCAAAAAAAAGTGTGAGATCAAAAGGAGTATTGCAAGCATTTTCAGGCCAAAAGGAGAACGTGACTCTCTTCTTTGCCATCCCCTGAAGCTAAAGCAACCCTTGCCACGTCCTAAGATCCATCATACCGCGCTGTAAGTTCTTCCCAGGTCCCCCATATAATTGTTCATATTTTTTCTAACATATTCCAATGCAGTGTTCCAGCAAAAGTCCATCATACATCTCCAACAATCAGCGTGCCAAGTGGCCTCAGAAGCAGATCCAAAGGCTAGGAAATGAGGAGCACCATGCTCATGAGTCAACATGCTCCAGGCAATTCCAAAAGTCAGCAAGGGCTTGATCACTATTGGGCCCAGATTGCTTCACTTAACCCCCTTTTTTGGTTCATCCCTCTTTCTTCTTGTTTTGTATTTCTATTTTGTTTGTTTATTAATTAATTTTTTCTAATTATCACTAAATTAACATAACTAACTTTTTTTCATAAAAATAAAAAAAAACTAATATTATTATTATTATTATCATTAATTACATTTTATTTTTGTAAATAAATACTAATAAATTGAATTAATTATAATTAGGCAAACTTTAACCTTTTTTCTTAATAATTAAAATAAATTTAGAATTAGGTTTATTAACTTTTAATTTTAATTCCTTTATTTTATTTTCATTAAAAACATAAAAACGCAAAAACATTTTTTCTTTTAATAAATTAATTAATTAATTTAATCATTAGTTTTAATTTCATTAAATCACAAATAATTCAATTTCTTTTCCTAAGAGGGTCAAAACCCTTAGAACATTCCCGATTAATTTTTATTCGCGCGCATTTTATTTTGATTATTATGTAATTGCTTCCAAGAATGTAATAGTAATTAGGTTTACCGCTTTATTTAATTTCTCGTACTTATTTATCAAAACGGGTCTTTGTATTTTTGGCGATGTATAGACCCGCGCCTTGTAATAGCCTAGAATTTATATTTCCGCAATTTACTTTCCGCACCCCCTAACTGTTAATAAAATGCATGAAAGAATGTATGTAAATAAAATTAACCCGTAGCTCACAAATAACATGTACAAAAACATTAACTAAAAAACAACACACAAAGCACATGCCACTCCTAGGGTACGCTTCACTCGTTGCCTCGAAACGTGGTCATCAGGTATAGGATGTTTTAGAGGTCGCCCTTTGTCAAAAGATCCAGTTGCCTCGAAACGGTTGCCTTGGATTAAAAAGGATCTAGGACATTAGGGTTACTTCTAAGGTATCCTACCATTGCTTCGGTGACCACACTGTCCTAATAATCGAATTGACTCAAACAACTCCAACGACGGTGCTACCTACCTCTCAATGGTGGGATAACACTATCTAAAGGACTCTTATACAGCTTAATTCCTTAGGGTAGGTAGACTTCTCTTAAGTACTTGCTCTCTTCAAACAAAACAAAACAACTTTTCACACCTCACACTTTCTAAAAGATTTCAAACAAATTTTTCATACACTCTTGAGGACTGATACAAGAGTTACTTAGAAATTTTTCAAACGAAACTTTTTCAAAACCCACACTCACTTGAAAAGCAAACAAATTTTGAAAACATAAGAGCAAGTACCTAAGAGCCCGTGGATAACCACGGATAGAAGGGTGCTAACACCTTCCCTTTCTATAAATCTACCTCCCGAACCGAGAAACATCTCAAATAAGGAATTTTGCCGTGCTTTTGTCCTTTCCATATTGGAGAACATAAAAGACGGTGGCGACTCTTGCTTACCGCGACATTTCGCGAAACCAGCTTAAAAACAGCCAGTTCTATTTCCACCGATCACAGAACTGACGACTCTGCTGGGGACCATAAAAGTGAGGTGTACCTTAGGATTAGATCATACTTGTGTTTTCAATTGCTTTGCTTTGATTGCTTTATATTTGTGGGCTTTGCATCGGAGTTTCATAGATCCTAACCCGGATCTGGGGATACCCTTTTAGGTAGCATAAGCTGTGAGGGACCTGTCCGGCGTAGACTGACACTAGTGAAGCAGTGGCTACGTTGGTGTGGCACCTTGGTCTGTACCGATATCCCTTGTGTTGAAACGAGGAGAATATGGGTCTTATGAGGAGTCATTAAGCACCAACCGACCTTAGAACCCTAATATGACCCAACTTGGCCATAGAACAGTAGCAGTATGCTACACCCATTGAGGCTAAACTCTCGCGATGGTTCTGGCCGCAAGAAAAGATTGCGACGCTGGAGTTATGACCGATTGAGGGTAGTCAGTGATATTGGGATCCTCTAGAACCCGGTTACTTTTGATAGGACAGGTCTTAACCAACGAAACTGAAAGAGGGTAGTACCTGAACTTCATGCTGGCCTAAACTCTAAGGGTTGTCTTGTGTGACTCGTGTGCTTTCAAACTTGACTACTTGCATACTTGTTATCTGACACTTGAGTTTCTTGCAGGTTTTATTTACAGTCCTTAATCTGGACTCATAACAGGGTTTACTTACATCACTCCACGCATAGCATAACATCATGCCATCATACCATTGCATACATCCTACATAAGGACTAATCCATTTCAAGGATCTCAAGGGTTTGTAATGCAGGTCATGATGAACCAACTGTCTAGCAAGGGGCAAAGGGGATTTATTTTCCCCTAGCCAAGGTTGATAACTTGAGTCAGGGGCTATGACCCACTCGATATGGTGAGTTTTGACTCTTGAAGAAGGACTCTCCACAACATGAAGTTCCTTCAATCAAGCCACCCAAATTCAAATTCTATCAATTTTTCTTGTTTACCACGCAAGATCCTTGAAAACATCACATGCATACATACATATCATTGCATTACAGGTACACTGTTTACAGGTCACTTACCTTCTTCGCTGTTTATTTCAGCAGTCATCATGAATCTTGAATCATCCAATGAACAAGCTATCAAGGCCCTCCAGGCCCAGAACGCCTAGTTCCAGGAGCTGGTCATGAGCTTAGCCCAAGGACAACAGGAATTGAAGACTCTGCTTTTGAAAAAAAAAGAAGATGAGGACTGTTTTGTTCAACCCTAGACGCAGATCTGGGAATACACTACAAAATGAAGCTGAGCGGACTACTCCATCTATTGGGAAAGGCAGTCACCAAGAGGGAAGGGTTCCTAGTCCCGTAGTCTCTGACACCGAGACAGATTTCAATAATGAATAGTACCCTCCTGCTGAGGACAGGTACAAGCAACTAGAGGACCGACTGAATGCTATGGAGATTCAACGTGTGCCTGGGTTGGACTTTGGGGACCTAGGTTTATCTTCTGGGGTGGTGATCCCTCACAAGTTCAAGGCACCTGCCTTTGTAAAGTACGACGGGGCTTCCTGTCCTAAGCTGCACCTCCGTTCTTATGTAAGGAAGATCCAACCTTACACTGTTGACAAGAATCTATGGATCCATTTATTCCAGGAAAGTCTTTCAGGGACTCAACTCGAATGGTTCTATCAACTGGATGGAACCAGTATTCGTAACTGGGAGGACTTGGCTACTGCATTCTACAAGCAGTATCAGTATAATTCCGACCTCGCTCCTACGCGTACCCAACTCTAGGGCATGTCGCTAGGATCGGGAGAAGGTTTTAAGGAGTACGCGCATAAATGGAGAGACCTGGCTGGCAGGGTGCAGCCACCTTTGACTGACCGTGAGCTCGTTGACATGTTCTTGGGGACCCTGTCTGGTCCTTTCTTCAACCATCTGATTGGGAATTCTTCTGCTGGGTTTACAGATTTGATCTTGACCGGGGAGAGGATTAAAGCTGGTATCAAGGCTGGAAAGATTCAAGAAGCTGCACCTGCTGATGCTCATAAAAAGCCTTACAATGGGAAGAAGGAGTCCAATGCGGTGCATAGTAAAAAGGGTCGCCATGATCAACATGTAGGGGAAACTCAGATCTCTAATCCTAGGCCTGCTCAACAAGGACAGGGGCAGCAACGTAAGGAGGTCGCACCCAAGAGACAGTTCACTAAGATCAACATGTCACTGGATCAAGCGCTACAACAAATGTTGAAGGCAGGGCTGATTACCTTAAGGGCTCCTCTCCAGAATCCAAACACTTTTGCTCCTAACTATCATCCCAACGATAGGTGCGCATACCATTCTGATAGCCCAGGGCATACTACAGACAACTGTTGGGCTTTGAAGAACAAGGTCCAAGACATGATTGACGCCGGAGAGATTCAGTTTGAAGCACCAGAGACTCCAAACATAATCACTACTCCTTTTCCCAATCATTGAAGGCTTTTGTTTATTTGAATTTCCGAGTTGTATTTTTCTTTGCTTATACAAACAATTAATGTCATAGCAAACTCTTTTATTTCATTAATGCACTGCATATGTCTGTTTTTGAATTAATCCAATTATTTTCACTATATTCAAACTGCTTTCATTTTGTGATGATCAACGCTCGGTTAATAATTATAAGCCTCTTGAGGGAGGATGACGAAAACGATACCACGATCTACAATATACTTTTGAACAGACCCCGCTGATGAGGTACAGGCATTGTTTCAATTCCTAAACACTGGAGTTATAAGGAAGATAATCCCTCGTCAACCCCTTTGAGCCAAAGAAGTCGGAGTTTTTCTTTTCGAAAATTAAAACCCTTAATCATAACCTGGGGCAGGGTAGTTCTCTCAGCTGATCCAGGTGCACAACGAATGACATCAAAGGATTCCTTCCAAGACAAAAAGACAGTGATGGTTCCGAATAATCATAAAGACAGGCAATCATCATTTCTTAAAATAAAAGCCCAATAAGTCAAAACCTATGAAGGAGACTTACAAAACTGGGGCATCCCGCTGACTGTCATCACAAAAGAAACAGTTCAGGCAAAAAAAATAGGGATAACGAAATCAAAAAAAGAGGTCTCACAAACCCTCAACAAAAGGAAATGACTGCCTATTCAAAATAAATTGTCAATATCCGAACCATCACCGGAATATCAGAGAAAAGACTCAAACAAGGTCTAACGTACGATCAGATGAGGTTAGGTTTGAAGAATATCACGATGAGCGGGTGGGTACAAATAAAATTTGAGCCTTTATCCTTTGTTTCTTAAACCGTGAACCAGACCACGTTATAACCCTCAAAAGTCCTAGCTGAAGCATGGGTTGGTTCGAAAGCATACTGTTACGAAAGGTATCCTAACTCCTTAAGGTTTGCTATAAAATACTGAGTTGACATCACGTTTTACAAAATTCACTGGTTTTACTAAAAAAACACATTTTCAAAAAACTTCAAGACAAGCATGAGCTTTGCATTTTAATATAACATTGCTTGCATATGACTATTTGTTTGAACAACATAGAAGTTCGCACGACGAATATCTAATGAACAAAAGCACCTCCAATCAAGGGGCAGGGCATGACCATTGTCCATCATCTGGGGCAGTTAGTTCAAGATTCAGAGAATCTCTCAAATGCCAAATAGCCTGGGGCAAATCTCCTCCTGAGTCACTTGGGGAATTCCAGCAACGAATCTTGTCCAATCAAACGAAGATCTTCTGGTGGTATGGTAACACTGCACTACTAACAGTGACAACTTCCTGTATCCTAAGAGCGTGGACGTAGTCGGAAAAATACTGCGCATAATCAAAGACCCGCTAGGTTGACACACCTAGGAAAAAATAAGGGCTTCTCGGCGAACCAAAAGGGTTCGGGCAAAAATAAGGGACGAAAATGAAAAAATTTGTACACCCGACAAGTCGAAAACCTGAAAAGGCGGCTTGGGCAAAAATGGGTATCCCGGTGGACTGAAAACCCGAAAGGGCGGTCCAGGCAAAAATTAGGGATCACAGCGTACGACTATGTCCCGACATCTCGTCACTTGCCTACCAGAAGAAAATTTGTCAATTGACAGTCATCAAGCACCTCCACAGGCACCTTCTCCCGCAGAAACAGGGGCAATAATGAGTTGTCTAAGCGATCTAGTTGCTCTGTCCACCAAGGTACCAAGGTAGGTTCAGCTGAAGAACGTAACCAAGATACCTCCACTCTCCGCAGAGTAAGACAAATCATAAATACTCTCCCCAAGCAGAGTTGGTCTCCCGTCAGCCCTAACAAGGCACTGTATCTCCAGCAAGTCAGCGACACTCTCCCCAAGCAGATTTAGTCTACTGTAGCCTTAAGGAAGTTTGGGCATCCCCAGAAAATCTCTATATTCCCCAGCGGAGTATACAGATGTTCCTAAGCAAGCATCCCCGGCAGTCTTGATCTAAGATTATTCCCCGGCGGAACACCAGACATCCCAGTGGAGCCATTCCCCAGTACAGTTCAAAAGTTTCCCCAGGAGAGTTGAATCAATCTCCCCAGTAGATTCTGGAAGCTTATCCCCTGCAGAGCACAAACGCGTCTCCCTGGCTTTATTCAAAGGTTATTCTCCACCAGAGCTTATAACTGGGTTATCCTCAGCTAGATACAACGGAAAGATCGTCCCCGACGAAGTTCTTCCTACCCCCAGTAGATTCTGGAAACTTATCACCTGCAGAGCACGAACGCGTCTCCCCGGCTTTATTCAAAGATTATTCCCCACCAGGGTATAACTGGGTTATCCTCAGCCAATTACCACGGAAAGATCGTCCTCGACGAAGTTCTTCCTATCCCCTAGCGGAGTTCATCAAATTCCCCAACATAACTTATCAACGGAATCCCCGACGGAGTTATCTTCAAAACCTCAGCGAAGTATCTCTCCTCCACAGAGTAATTCCCCGCAGAGTAATCTCTCCAACAAGTTTATTCCCCAACGGAGTCATCTTCTCCTACCGGTTTATTCTTACAACCATCGTCCCCAGCGGAAACGAAGAACTCTAATCTTCAGCATCAGCCCAGGAGTTATCTTCCCGGCATTCGTCAAGGATTTATTTTCCTAGACAAAAATACATTCATAAACATCGCATATTCTTACATTATAGCATGCATACGCATCATACAACACAAATCTCATTTATTCTTGAGAACATCATGACATCATGACATTGCATACAACTGATGTTTCGCCTTTTCAGGAAAAAGGTCAATCCAAAGACGATTACTATCAACTATCGCAATTCCAGATTCGATACCTGTATCTAGCCAGGGCATATCTGTGAGCGATTAATTGTAGATTCGATACCTGTATCTAGCCAAGGCATATCTACATTAAAGAGATTTCAAAGATAGCTTAGAGATGCTCCGGACACGGATTCTATTTTATTGCTTATTCAGACTTCCTTCTAGAGATAGCTTGGAAATGCTCCCGACGCGAATGCTATTCTATTGCTTATTCAGACTTCCTTCTAGAGATGGTTCAGATGCGATCCAGATATGGCTACATTCTGATACTTATTCCAGATTCCCTCTCAGAGATAGCTTGGAAATGCTCCAGATATGGATGTTATTCTATTGCTTATTCAGACTTCCTTCTAGAGATAGCTTGGAAATGCTCCAGACGCAGATGCTATTCTATTGCTTATTCAGACTTCCTTCTAGAGATGGTTCAGATGCGATCCAGATATGGCTACATTCTGATACTTATTCCAGATTCCCTATCAGAGATAGCTTGGAAATGCTCCAGATATGGATGTTATTCTTTTGCTTATTCAAAGTTTCTTCTCAGAGATAGTTCAGATATGCTCCAGAACCGGATGCTATTCTGTTGCTTATTCAGAGTTTTCTTATTCAGAGATAGCTTGGAAATGCTCCCGACGCGGATGCTATTCTATTGCTTATTCAGACTTCCTTCTAGAGATGGTTCAGATGCGATCCAGATATGGCTACATTCTGATACTTATTCCAGATTCCCTCTCAGAGATAGCTAAGAAATGCTCCTGATATGGATGCTATTCTTTTGCTTATTCAAGAGTTTCCTTTCAGATATAGCTGGGAAATGCTCCAGAGATGGATGTTGTTCTTTTGCTTATTCAGAGATATCGAAGAGATGCTCCGGACCCGAATGCTATTCTTTCGCTTATTCAGATTTTCTCTCCAGTAATAGCTCAGAGATGCTCCAGACCCGGATGTTATTCTATTGCTTATTCAGAGATTCCTTTCAGAGATGGCCTAGAGATGCTCCAGATCTGGATGCTATTCTATTGCTTATTCAGATTTCCTTCTAGAGATAGTTCAGATACAACCCAGGCATGGCGACATTCTGATACTTATTCCAGATTCCGTCCAGAGATAGTTCAGATGCAACCCAGACATGGCGATATTCTGATACTTATTCAGATTTCCTTTCAGAGATAGCTCAGAGATGCTCCTGACCCGGACGCTATTCTATTGCTTATTCAGATCCAAACTCCTAAAGATAACTTAGAGATGCTCCAACCACGGATGTTATTCTATTGTTTATTCTAGATATAGTTCAGAGGCGGCCCAGACATGGCGACATTCTGATACTCATTCTAGATTTCCTTTCAGATATAGCTTAGAGATGCTTCTGACCCGGATGTTATTCTACTGCTTATTCAGATTTCTCTCCGGAGATGGCCTAGAGATGCTCCAGATCCGGACACTATTCTATTGCTTATTCAGATTCAAACTTCTAAAGACAACTTAGAGATGCTCCAGCCTAGATGCTATTCTATTGTTCAATCCAGATATGATCCAGATTCGGATGACATTCTGTCACTCATTCAAACACAGTATGGATATACCCCAGACGCGGCGGTCATTCTACTATTTATTCAGACGTCAGCAATTAGACACATACTAGATATGCTCCAGACACGGAAGCCATTCTATTTCTTATTCGGACACCACTATCCATTACCTTTCCAAATGGCATCTATAAGCCCATTCCCGACAAGGTCCTGTCACACCTCCAGATGGCATCTTTAAGCCCATCCTCCTATCCACCATCTCTCCAAATGGCATCTGTAAGCCCATTTCCGATATCACACTGCTGATACTCTACTATGTGAGTGCAAATTTCTGGGCACTCTAGTGTTCAATCATCTTTCACCTTCGGATCACGAAAGGCACACAAGCCAATCTACATCCTCAGGTCTAATAAGATTGAACAGGGGCAACTGTTGTACCCCAAAATTTGCCCTCCCATATTCTTCAAGATTTGGCAAGATCAAGCTTCAAAATCTCTCAAGGGTTGCACAGTCCAATTGCCTCCTAACACAGTCAAAATTAGGGTTTTGGTTCTGGAAAAGAAATTGAAGTTTTCAAGGGCTCAATCAAGTCCCATATGCTCATACACATTGTCAAGCACCTACATGTCAAGTTTCAAGGCTCACAAGGTCAAGTTGCACAGTCAAAAGTCCCATTTGCTCAACAGTCAACTGTAGGGGCAAAATGGTCATTTGGCAGTCAAAAGTCAAAAATTTTGGTCAACATCTTATTTTGAAGCCACAATCATCATTTGGTCAAGTCTTGACCATGATTCCCCAAGCATGGCTCAAAAAGTCTCAAGGTGTCAAAAGTTTCTATTTTTGGACAGCTGAAAAGTCAACTGTAACTTGACCAAAGCATAACTTTTTCATGGTTCATCAGAAAAATCCCATCCAATGCTCATCTTGAAGGGGAAGACATTTCCTACAACTCATCTTCACATTCCAAGTCCAAGAAATGCTCTCACAAAAAGTTATCAATTTCAACATTATAGGTCATTTTCAAAAGTCAACAAAAAGGCACTTTAAGTCAAAGACCATAACTTGAGATTGGTAAATCAAAATGACATGGGACCAAAGACATTGGTTAGAGGACTTCAAGACCTTTCCAAAATGTCCAAGAACATGTTCATAGCTTTAAAATTGAGCAAGATATGCATTGGAGAAGTTGGGAAATTTTTGTGAAATGGCAAAAGTCAACTATCCTTGAAACTTCAATTTTTGACAAAAGGGCCCACTTTTTTCCACTTGATTCATCCTTGACATGCCACCCACATTTCCCATGATCAATTTCAAGACCAAATAATTATTTTTCTATTTTTATTTAATTTTTATGGATTTAATTCATTTTAATCCATAATAATTCAAGTAAATCTAAAAAAATTAATTAAATGGTATCTTATGGTTTGAATAGCCTTCATGAAGCATTTGCAACCTTCCAATTTCGTGCTAAGCTCATTTAGGCATGAAAATTCAAATTTTGAACAAGCTTTGAAAGGCCTTTAATGGTGGTTAAGACAAAATCCAAAGCTTAATTGCAATGGTTAAAGGCTCCTAAATGTGACTTATTCTCACTCATTACTATATATACAAGCCTTGCAAGCCTCATTCACAACCTAGAACATTACACAAACGGCCAGAGCAAAATCCAAAAAGTGTCAAAAAAAAGTGTGAGATCAAAAGGAGTATTGCAAGCATTTTCAGGCCAAAAGGAGAACGTGACTCTCTTCTTTGCCATCCCCTGAAGCTAAAGCAACCCTTGCCACGTCCTAAGATCCATAATACCGCGCTGTAAGTTCTTCCCAGGTCCCCCATATAATTATTCATATTTTTACTAACATATTCTAATGCAGTGTTCCAGCAAAAGTCCATCATACATCTCCAATAATCAGCGTGCCAAGTGGCCTCAGAAGCAGATCCAAAGGCTAGGAAATGAGGAGCACCATGCTCATAAGTCAACATGCTCCAGGCAATTCCAAAAGTCAGCAAGGGCTTGATCACTATTGGGCCCAGATTGCTTCACTTAACCCCCTTTTTTGGTTCATCCCTCTTTCTTCTTGTTTTGTATTTCTATTTTGTTTGTTTATTAATTAATTTTTTCTAATTATCACTAAATTAACATAACTAACTTTTTTTCATAAAAATAAAAAAAAACTAATATTATTATTATCATTAATTACATTTTAGTTTTGTAAATAAATACTAATAAATTGAATTAATTGTAATTAGGCAAACTTTAACCTTTTTTCTTAATAATTAAAATAAATTTAGAATTAGGTTTATTAACTTTTAATTTTAATTCCTTTATTTTATTTTCATTAAAAACATAAAAACGCAAAAACATTTTTTCTTTTAATAAATTAATTAATTAATTTAATCATTAGTTTTAATTTCATTTAATCACAAAAAATTCAATTTCTTTTCCAAAGAGGGTCAAAACCCTTAGAACATTCCCGATTAATTTTTATTCGCGCGCATTTTATTTTTATTATTATGTAATTGCTTCCAAGAATGTAATAGTAATTAGGTTTACCGCTTTATTTAATTTCTCGTACTTATTTATCAAAACGGGTCTTTGTATTTTTGGCGATGTATAGACCCGCGCCTTGTAATAGCTTATAATTTATATTTCTGCAATTTACTTTCCGCACCCCCTAACTGTTAATAAAATGCATGAAAGAATGTATGTAAATAAAATTAACCCGTAGCTCACAAATAACATGTACAAAAACATTAACTGAAAAACAACATACAAAGCACATGCCACTCCTAGGGTACGCTTCACTTGTTGCCTCGAAACGTGGTCATCAGGTATAGGATGTTTTAGAGGTCTCCCTTTGTCAAAAGATCCAGTTGCCTCGAAACGGTTGCCTCGGATTAAAAAGGATCTAGGACATTAGGTTACTTCTAAGGTATCCTACCATTGCTTCGGTGACCACACTGTCCTAATAATCGAATTGACCCAAACAACTCCAACGGCGGTGCTACCTACCTCTCAATGGTGGGATAACACTATCTAAAGGACTCTTACAAAGCTTAATTCCTTAGGGTAGGTAGACTTCTCTTAAGTACTTGCTCTCTTCAAACAAAACAAAACAACTTTTCACACCTCACACTTTCTAAAAGATTTCAAACAAATTTTTCATACACTCTTGAGGACTGATACAAGAGTTACTTAGAAATTTTTCAAACGAAACTTTTTCAAAACCCACACTCACTTGAAAAGAAAACAAATTTTGAAAACATAAGAGCAAGTACATAAGAGCCCGTGGATAACCACGGATAGAAAGGGTACTAACACCTTCCCTTTCTATAAATCTACCTCCCGAACCGAGAAACATCTCGAATAAGGAATTTTGCTATGCTTTTGTCCTTTCCATATTGGAGAACATAAAAGACGGTGGCGACTCTTGCTTACCGCGACATTTCGTGAAACCAGCTTAAAAACTGTCAGTTCTATTTCCACCGATCACACAAGGCAAACAAGTAAACCAATAAAGGTGATCTAGCTCTTAAGATAACCCCGCTTTTTAAGTAAATCATTCTCCAGCAGAGTCACCAGTTCTGTAATATAGTGGGAGAACTGACTTGGGTGTTTTGCGTTTTATGGAAAATATTGCGGATAGAAAGAGTCTCCACTGACTTTTCTTTTATCCAATAAAGGAAAGGGTGAAAAGAACAGGAAAGACCTTTTGAGAATTTTCTTGAGTTCGGTGGTAGGTTATGAAAAAGGAAGATATTAGCACCCTTTTCATCCGTAGTTATCAACGGGCTCTAAATTTCTTGATCATTTTGAAAATGATTTGTGTTTGTGTAAGTTTGAAAAATGTTTTGAAGATGTTTTGAAAGTGGTAATTTTGTAATGATTCTCGTATCATTGAGAATGTATACAAAATGTTGGTTTTGGAAAATATTTTGAAAACGCCTTGGCACGGTAAACTTTGTAATGACTCTCGCATCATTGAGAATGCACACAAAGTGTTTGTTTTAAAAATATTTGTCTGGAAAGAGAGTGTTTGAAAAGATGTTTGTTTTTTGAAAGTGTGAGGTGTGAAGATGGTTTTAGTTTGTGAGCAAGCAATTACAAGCAATCTACCTACTCAAAAAAGTCTTTGTTCTTTTCCTCCTCCTTTAGATAGTGCTTTTCTACCATTAGTTAGTAGGAAGCCATATCATTAGATGTGATGTACGGGCGTGGGTCATCATACAGTCATAGAAGGCAACTTGTAAGATATTTTAGCAATTGTCATAAGGGACTAAGATCATTTACCGAAGACAATATTGAAGGGTCATCGAGGGACTATGATCTTATAAATCAAGGGTCTTTGTTAAAACATCCCATGTTCGAGGGACATGACTGTTTATATCTGAGGCGACAAGTGAGGTTAACCTTAGAGGTGTAAGTGTGCAAAGTATGTTATTTTCAAGTATTTTATCTTGAATTAGGGTTATCTAATGTTTGATTTTAAATCTTACCATACAAACCCTAATTACTAGCAATAATATGGAAATTGATAAATTGCGGAATTTAAATGTTCTACGCTATTATAACGCTTTGCGAATAGGGGTACAAATTTACAAATGGGGATGAAAAGCAATAAAGCCCTAATTACCATTACAAACCATTGAATATGAATAACAATAAAATGCACAAAATGTAAAGATGAAGAAGAAAGAAAAGAAATTGTTTTTTATGGTTTTTTGATGGGAAAAGGTTTGATAAGTAATTAAACAAATTAATTTAGAAAAGGAGTTAATTAATTAATTAAACAAAAAAACTAATAATATCTAGGTTAAATTAATAAAAACATAAGTCTACTAATCTTTGATTTAAAATAAATAAATAAATAGTTTAGAAGAATATTTTTGGGGTATGAAAAATAAAATAAAAATGATCAAAATGTTTTTAATATATTTATTTAAAAATATATATATATATATATATATATATATATATATTATTTTAATTAAATAAAATAAAATAAATAAATAAAGAAAACATAAAAAAGAAATAAAAAGGTTGAGCCTCAGTTAAAAGTAAAAAAAAAGGGTGTGAGAAAGTATTTTTGGTTAGGCCCAAAAGCATGTTTTTTGTTTGAATCAGAAATAAAATAAAAATTGAAATGGGCTTGTGTTAGAATCAGTAAAATGGGTGTGAGAAATAAAAAAAAAGGTCAAGGCCCAGAAACCAAAAGTCCAGCGCCTATGAGATCCATTATGATTGTACTTTGAGAGTATATTATGGTCATGCTCATGTGGAGCCCTTGATTTGATAGTTGACAGATCTGATGGTGTTGTTGAGGGGTGCAGCGTGTGCGCTTTAGGCTTGTATGCATGGAATCTGCAAGAAATAAATGTGAAACAAATAAAAGGGTACCACTAGGGCTCGAACCCAGGTCCATATAAACAAATGCCTTAGTGCGCTTCTCTGCCATTGGGGTGGCTATTTCATCTGTTTATAAAACAAGTTGCAATAAATTTAAAATAAACTCATTTCTGAATATTTGGAATGACTTCATCTTCTTTCTTGCGCGCGCCAAGAATAATAACTCCATTGCTAAGTCTGTAACTTCTTCATTTCTCAACCATTTTCAAAAATGTAAACATGAAAGTTGCTTTACTTTTCCTCACTAGTTCAACCATGTAAATAACTTAAACTATACATCAAAGATGAGTGTGATTCGGTGGGAGAACTGACTTGGTGGTTTGCGTTCAATCGCAATTATGCGAATAGTAAGAGTCGCCGCCGACTTTTCTTTTATCCAAAAGGAAAGGTAAAAAAGCACTGGAAAGACCTTTCGAGATTACTTCTCGGGTTCGGGGGTAGAGTATAAAAAGGGAAGGTGCTAGCACCCTTTTCATCCATGGTTTTTCATGGGATCTTAGTTACTCACTAGATCACTTGCTTTTGTTTGAATGTGCTTGTGGTGTGTTTTTTGAAAGTATTTTGAAAAATGTCTTTGCAATGGTTCTCGTCTCTATAAGAACGCATACAAAGTGTTGTTTCGAAAAGTAGTTCAAAGAGGTGTTTGTGTATTGTGTTTTTTTTAAGGTGATTTTGAAAAGATGTTTTTGTAATGGTTCTCGTCTCTATAAGAACGTATACAATTTTTTTTTGTCTTTTGGAAAAGTTTTTAGTGTAAAATGTTTGATTGTGAGCAAGCGAGCAATTTAAGAGCGAATCTACATACTCAAAAGGTCTTAAATGTTCTTTTCCTACTTTAGAATTTGTTATCTTACCATTGATTTGGTAAGAAACCCCATCATTGGATATGAAGGGACAGGCGCAGGACGTTTGTACAGTCATAGAAGGTAACTTGTGAGATACTTTAGCAATTTTCATAAGTGACTAGATCGTTTTATCAAAGGCAACATCGAGGGACATCGAGGGATTTCGATCTTTTCTATCGAATGATCTTTGCTAAAGCGTCCCATATTCGAGGGACATGATTGTATTTCCGAGGCAACGAGCGAGTTTACCCTAGAGGTGCGTGTGTGAAAAAGTGTGTTTGATTCAAGTTATTTTTTGTCTTTGATTAGGGTCATCTAGCGATTGATTTTGAATCTTTCCATGCACGCCTAATTACTATACAATATAAGAAAAAAAGTAAAATGCGGAAATTAAAATTCTACGCTATTACAGAGCTTTCGGGAATGGGGGATACAAATTTACAAATGGGGATGGATCGAATCGACAATGCCATTAAAAATCTAAATAAGCAATCAATACAACCCAATCGAAATAAAATAAAAAAGATAGTTAATTAAACTAAAACAAACTATTAAATTAAATTAATAAGCGAAATAATTAATAATATCAAAATAATACTTTTGGTGTTTTGTTTGTGATTAGAACTTAAAAAAAGAGAGAAATAAAATTCTATTCTATTACTTTTTTGAAGTTTTGTTTATCATGAAGAATTTAAACAATTTAAAAGAATGTTAACTAAAAAAATGTTATTTTAACTAAATTATTCACAAAATCTCTAACTAAAATAATTAAGAAAAATTAAATAATTTGAAATGATATTTTTTATTTAATTGAATTAAAATTAGAGATTAATTAAATTAAATCTAAACCAAATAAAGTTATTAACTTAAAATTCTAATTTACTAAATTAAACATAAACTAAGCTCACTATAAAATTAAATTTAAATTAAATAAAGTTATTAAAATGATTCTAAACTAACTTAAGATTCTAATTTATTAAATTAAGCCTAAACTAAAATAATTATAAAATTACTAAATTAAAACAAAATTAAATTAATTATACAAATACCAATTTAAATTTAAACTACATTGATAATAAATTTACTAATCTACATCTAAACTAAATTAGCTACTAAAGTAAATATCATAAATAAAAAAAAGGATAATGAAACTGAAAATGAGGGTGTGAGAAATCAAAAAACGGACTGGGCTTTTAAAATAAGTGAAACAAGGCTTAAATTCTAAACAAATTATAAAACAAAAAATAATAAATAAAATAAATAAATAATAAAAAAAACTAGTAGGCTGGGTCGGACCGGGTCGGGCATTAACCCGGGTCCAACCACCTTGTAATAGTGAGACGGGTTAGGGAACCCTAAAAATCAAAAACATTGAGGCAGCGCCTCTTCTTCCTAATCAGTTCACAATTTTTTTGTTGTTTCATCATTTTGCTTATGTCTTCATCGATTGATCAAACGATAAACCCTCCTAACCTAATTTTCGATTCAGCAAAACTCTCTCTCTAATCTGCGTTCATGATAAAACAACAACAACAAACTCTTTCCTCCTCTCTCGCGATTTAGTCCCTCTGCTTAAACTCAAATGTCATTAAAGTTTGATTCATAACAGCAAATAAAACTCGAAGAATACAAAGATCAATCGTACACAGATCAAATGTGAAAACAAATTTTAAAGGAAGAGAAAATAGTTACCGACGATGAGATTTTTTTGCCAAAATTTTGTCAAGGTATGCTCGAACTTATTTCTTCCTCTTCGTTCTATTTATGTGTTTCTGTTGTTAATCTATGATGCGTTTGCTTCTATTTCTACGCGTATTGAATGTTGCTGGTGTTTGGATAGGTTGTTTCTGGATTTCGAAATTTGTTGTTGTTTTCTGTATTGCAGGTGATTCTGAGTTAAGGTTGGATTTTGGTTGAAGGTTATGAGTTGAGCGTGACAAAGGGTTTGTGGAAGTTTGTTGGTTCTGTTTGGTTTGTGTTCAGTTCATGCTAATGCTCTTCTTTAGAACAGATGGGTATTGTGTTTTTATAGGAAATGGAAATTTTGTTTTTTTGGTTTTTCTAATGGCTTTATTTTGGTTTTGCTGTTTGTTAGTTTGTATATCCTTGCTCTATGCAATTTTCTGTGAAATTTGTGAAGTTTTTTTGTTTAGTGAAACAGTGGCTTTTATATTTGAGATTGGAGAGAAGTTGTTGAGATTTTCGAACAAAATGGATATGCTATTTTATTGTCCTTATTATGCAGCGTTTACTTGGTCTGTTTGTGTGCAATTTTTTTTGCTGTACAATGCAGTTGCTTTTGATAGCTTTTTTTGGACTGTTTTAGAAAGCTGACTTTGAACACTTTGAGTGAAATTTTCATATTGCTATTTGTGTGCAAATGTTGGGCTGGTATAGCAGATGATGCAGGTTTGACAGTTTTAAGGTTGTTTCTTGTCTAGGTGATATGTTTATGTCCCTACCCTCTTTCCTCTTTCCTCTTTCAATGAAAAAGCAATCTTGCTTATTTTTCAATGAAAAATTCTGAAGGGTTTGTATGATTATAGGAAAATGATGACATGTTTGGTTTGATAAGCAAATTAATTTTTTGTTTTTCCTTGTTCTAATTTTCTTTTATTTGTGCTGCTCTGCTATGTATTTTGCTGCAGGTTGGACAGTTTGCTTGCCCTGCTGCATTCCAGCTTGCCTTGTTGACTTGCTGCTATACTTCCTTTATTTTGTTTGCTTGCATTGCTGCTGCTTTGCAGCCTTGGACCTGCTGCTATACTTCCTTTGTTTTCTTGTTGCTGATGTGCTATGTATTTTGCTGCAGGTTGGGCATCTTGCTTGCCCTGCTGCATTGTAGCTTGCCTTGTTGACTTGCTTGCTTTTGTTTGACAGCGGGTTAGGCAGCTTGCTTGCCCTGCTGGTTTTGCTTGTTGGTTAAGCTATGCAGCCTGTTTGTTGTGGATTTGGGAAGCCTTGGGCTTGCATTTTTGTTTTGGTAGCTTTTGGCTTGCATTTTTGCTTTTCATTCTTGTGAACCAAGGTTCAACCTTGTGATTTGCAAGAATGGGAGAAGAGGTATTACGATAAAACAAACCTACTTGAATTCTGATTCCTATATACAAACCCTAGTGATAAAATTTCCCTTTTGACAAACTCTTTCACTTGAATTCTTGCTAACTTTTTTTTTTGTGTTTTCATGGATGGCGAGCGAGGCAAGGTGAAGAGAAGTCACAGATAGCAAAGAGGAGTTTCTTAAAGATGAAGCAAACATTTATTTCTTTCTTTGTAAACAACAAATGTATCTTGTGATTCAATTTATATTTTGCATTGTAAACCCTTTTTGCAAATTGTCCAAGAATGTAACCATAACGTAACATTTGAATGAAATGTATGAATGATGAATTTGTTGTACAAAACTTTGAGTTTTAATTTAAAATTTTCAATTCTTGATTGAATGCTTTGTATAAAACATCTTGGTTTGGTAACTTGAACTTCAAGCAATCACAAAATGATCAAATAAACCATGCGCTTTGTACTCTGATCAAATTTCTAAACAAAATAAATGTTTAAAAATGGAACTTCATTGCCAAACAAATCATGCTTTGAGAACCATCATCAACCTTAACCAATTTCAAGAACAATGATGATTAAGAACACTTGAAATCAAACAAATGACTTGCGACAATTCGATGACTTTCAAAGTCTTCCCAATGCAATTTTATTTCGATCTTTGAAGATAAACTCATGTGAAAAATCACCTATGACCATATACAGAAATAATCGTCTCAAGATCTCATAATTTGGGGAAATCACAAACCTTAGAAATCAGGCGACAGTTGTTTAAGATTAGATCAAAATCCAAGAAGTGACATTTAACGCCTTCGAATTTTGGTGATCTTCTATGCGTAATCAGCTCTTGATTTGTGAAGAGAAATTATAGATAACATCAAGGAGAGTCTTACGCAAGAAGAACCTCTCAAAAATATCGAATAATGAAGAAGTTACAATTGCTTGAACTTGGTCTAAAAAAGGGTCAGTTTTTTTTTGGGGTTAATGGAGTCATTTTCAGTCGTCTGAACCATTGACTGAGCAAACTTGTAACGCGAGGTTCGAAACTCGGTATGAACATCCTCGAGGAGACATGAAGATCTATGAAGACCATTTGAAACCTTGAAGAATCAGTTTTCTTTGAGAAACGCCAAACCCTAATTGTTGACTTACTACCTAGGAAGAGAATTTGTCTGACCAACTTCCGAGCCAAATTGAACATTCGAGAAGACCTAGGATAGCATCTTGAATAAAAAATGAGAGGGAAAATTTTGAAGTACAACAGTTGCCCCTGTTCAATCTTCTTAAACTTGAAAAGTGAGATCGACATGTTTGTCTTTCGTAGCTTGAAAGTGGAAGATGATTGAAAACTAGAGTGCCTAGAAATTTGCACTCGGTGATGTGTTGTGTAGGGAATGGGCTTAAAGATGCCATTTATAGAAATGATGGAGAGTTGTCAGAGATGGCCTTATAGATGCCATCTGAAGGTGATTGTTAACAGAATTTAGACTAAGTCTAAGTTTGACTTTAACTTGGGGGAAATGTGAAATCGACTGTATTTGGCCGGGTCCAGGTCTTACAGTGTTGTAAACTGTTGTCTGGAGATAAGGGAGAAAGAACCTGGATAGTACGATTGCTTCGAAAGGAAAGCCTAGGTAGTAGGGCTACTTTGAAATGAAAGCTTGGATCTGAATGAGTATCAGAATGGCATCCGTATCTGGAGCGTATCTGAACTGTATCTAAAAGCTGAATCTGAATGAGTATCAGAATAGCATACGTGTTTGGAGCGTATCTGAACTGTATCTGAAAGATGAATATGAATGAGTACCAGAATGGCATCTGTATCTGGAGCATATCTGAACTATATCTGAAAGCTGAATCTGAATGAGTATCAGAATGGCATCTGTGTCAGGAGCATATCCGAATTGTATCTGAAAGCTGAATCTGAATGAGTACCAGAATGGAATCCGTATATGGAGTATATCTGAACTGTATCTGAAAGCTGAATTTGAATGAGTACCGGAATGGCATCCATATCTGGAGCGTATCTGAACTGTATCTAAAAGCTGAATCTGAATGAGCATCAGAATGGCATCCATGTCTGGAGCGTATCTGAACTATATCTGAAAAAGCCTTTGAATATTGTTAGTGGTAGCTGTTGATTAATTTTATCCCGAAAAGGGTAAAATGTTAGCCAATATGAAATTTCATGTTGCATGAAATGTATGCATAATGGGATTATATTGTATGCATTTGTGTCATCAATGTTTATGATATATGAATGCGGTGTATGCGTATGTGAGTTGATCTGATGCACTTCTGTTGGATTGGGGAAAATAAATCCCTGACTTCTGCTAAGGATATGGAGTGTAAGTCTTCATGTTGTGAAGTTGAAGTGTTGATGAAATTTCTTTTAGAGAAATAAACTCTATTTGTAAGGGAAACGTCATGGTGTTTGTGAAATCATGTTGGGGAATCCCGAGAAATTTGACGAATTCTATCGAGGAGTAGATAATTGGAAGTTTTGTTCCGCTGGGGATTAAACTGCACACTGCGGGGTTTTTTACGGAGAACTCAAAGAGATTTCCTTGTCTCTTAAAGCCATCAGTGATTATCTTTTTATTTTGTTCATTTGTAAACAGTAATTATGTTCAAATGTATATGTTCAAAAATAAATCATTTGACGTTTTTGCAAACAAAACACAAGAGCAAAGAAAATAGATAGTTTTTGCACTTTCAAAGGGATATCTTTGTATTGACTTTGAGTAAGTATTTTTGTACAATGAGACAAACACTCTAGTAAGAGAATACCGTCGTAAAAAAATGAAAGTTTGATACAAAGAAAAGATAGCTATATGAAATAATCCCACGGGGTTCTCATTCTTCTATAGCCTTCATATCTTAGAGCATCTTGTCTATTTGTTGCCTCGTCCGAAGATGATTGAATTGATCAGAACCTCTGAGTTTGTCAGTGGAAGCCAAAAGTTGTCCATAAAGTGATCCAACGGGACATAGTCATACTCTTTAATTCCATAACTATTGCTTGGACCTCCCTTTCGGGTTTTCAGTCCACCGAAAACCATTTTTTGCCCAAGTCGCCCTTTCGGGTTTTCAACTTGCCAGGTGTACAGATTTTTTTGTTGTATCCCTAAATTTTGCCCGAACCTTTTTGGTTTGTCGGGATGCCCTTATTTTTCCTAGGTGTGTTAACCTAGCGGGTCTTTTATGCATCGTATCTTTTGACTATGTCTGCGTTTGCAGGGTGCGGTAGGTCGTCACCATCCATGGTGGTCAAGATCATTGCTCCACCAGAGAATATGCTTTTTATTACAAATGGTCCTTCATATGTAGGAGTCCATTTTCCCCTGGGATCACCTTGCGGCAGTATGATGCGTATGATCACCAGATCCCCAACTTGATATACTTGGCGTCTGACCTTTTTGTTGAAAGCCTTGATCATCCGTTTTGATACATTTGACCATGGAAGACGACAGTAAGCCTTTTCTCATCAATCAAGTTCAATTGATCAAGTCGAGTCTGGATCCATCTTCTTCCTTCAGCCCTGCATCCTTCATAATTCTCAGAGAGGGGATCTGGACCTCGTCAGGCAAGACAGCCTTCATTCTGTATACCAGAGAATAGGGTGTTGCCCCGATTGATGTGCGTGCTGTGGTACGATACCCGTGGGGAGCGAATGGTAGCATTCATGCCAGTCTTTGTATGTGACTGTCATTTTCTGTATGATCTTCTTAATATTCTTATTTGCGGCTTCGACAACACCATTCATTTTTGGCCGGTAAGGGGAAGAATTGTGATGCTAGATCTTGAATTGCTCGCACAAGGCGGTGATCATGGTATTGTTTAGATTCATACCATTGTCAGTGATGATTCTCTCTGGGATACCGTACCGACAGATGAGATTCTACTTGATGAAACGGGCGACAACATTCTCGGTAACGGAAGCGAAGGAAGCTGCCTCAACCCATTTTGTAAAATAATCAATGGAAACCAAGATGAAGTGGTATCCATTAGAGGTTATTGGTTTGATTTCCCCAATCATATCGATGCCCACATAGAAAAGGGCCAAGAAGCCGTCAAGACATTCAGAGGGACCGGAGATACATGCACCTTGTCAGCATAGATCTGACACTTGTGGAAGGTTCGAGAGTGTTGATAGCAATCTGCTTCCATGGTAGACCAGTAATAGCCTGCCCGTAGGATTTTCTTCGCCATCGTATGCCCACTGGAATGGGTGCCAAAAGTGCCTTCTTGTAATTCAGCCATGATCCTCTCAGCTTCATTCTTGTCTACACACTGAAGTAACACAAAGTCATGATTGCGATTTTATAGAACGCCATTACTAAGGAAGAACTTAGCAGAGAATCTCCTTAAGAACTTCTTATCGTTTACTGAAGCTCCTTCTCGATATTCTTGAGCCTCAAGATACCTCTTGACTTCGTGAAACCAATGATGGTCCACTACTTCTTCAGTATTAATCTCATGAAAGTGTGCTGGTTCATCCCTTCGTTTAATGGTGATCTGGGGAGCCTCGTTATCCCATTTAAGTTTAAACATAGATGACATTGTGGCTAGTGCGTCTGCTAGCTGATTTTCTTCTCGCGGGAAGTGCTCGAAGGTAATCTTCTCAAAATGTGGGAGCAACGTCAAAACATGTTCTTTGTAAGGGATACAGTTAGGATGTTTGGTGTCCCATTCCCCTTTTATATGGCTGATAACCAAAGCTAAATCCTCGAATACGTTCAAATATTTGATCCCCAAGTCTATGGAGCTTTGAGACCAAAGATACATGCTTCGTATTCCGGGATGTTATTTGTACAATTGAAGCAGAGTCTTGCCGTAAAGGGAGTGTGACATCCTTCCGAAGATAAGAGTACATCACCAATACCATTTTCAAGTGCGTTGGATGCCCCATCAAAGACTAGAGTCCATCAGGATCCTTGTTCAGGTCCGTCATATGGCCTGAAATCTTCACAGTTGTTTACCATCATGATGTCCTCATCTGGGAATTCGAACTTCATGGACTGGTAGTCTTCCTCAGCTTGGTGAGCAAGGTGATCAGCTAATACACTTCCCTTTATTGCTTTCTGGGTAGTATACTGTATGTCATATTCTGTCAGGATCATCTTCCATCTTGCTATTCTCCCAGAGAGAGCAGGCTTCTCGAAGATGTATTTTATTGGATCCATTTTAGATATCAACAAGGTACTATGGGTCAGCATATATTGTCTTAGCCGGTGAGCAGCCCATGCCAGAGCACAACAAGTTTTCTCGAGCAGTGAAAATCTTGTTTCACAGTTGGTAAACTTTTTGCTCAGGTAATAAATATCATGCTCTTTTCGGCCAGACTCGTCATGCTGCCCCAGCACACACCCCATTGAATTTTCTAAAACAGATAGATACATGATCAATGGTCTTCCCTCGACTGGTGGCATCAAAACAGGAGGCTCTTACAGGTACTCTTTAATCTTGTCGAAAGTAGCTTGGCACTCAACATTCCATCTAACTACTTGATATTTCTTCAGTAATTTGAAGATTGGTTCACAAGTAGCTGTCAGGTGAGAAATGAATCTGGCAATGTAGTTCAAACGTCCCAAGAACCCTCTGACTTCCTTCTCGGTACGAGGAGCAGGCATTTCTTGAATTGGTTTCACCTTGGTAGGATCTACTTGAATACCTTTATTGCTGACGACAAAGCTTAGGAGTTTACCAGACCGCACCCCAAATGTGCATTTATTTGGGTTCAACCTCAGCTTGTATTTCTTTAATCTCTCAAACAGTTTCTGTAAATGATCAAGATGCTCTTCTTTTGTTTGAAATCTGGCTATCATGTCATCCATATAGACCTCTATTTCGTGATGTATCATGTCGTGAAATAGAGCTACCATGGCACGCTGATAGGTTGCCCCAACATTCTTCAGTCCGAATGGCATAACCTTATAGCAGAATATGCCCCACAGTGTGACAAAGGTTGTTTTCTCCTTGTCCTCAGGCGCCATTTTGATTTGGTTTTATCCTGAGAAACCGTCCATGAAGGAAAACACTTTGTGTTGTACCGTATTGTCAACTAGAATATCAATGTGGGGAAGTGGCAAATCATCCTTAGGGCTTGCCCTATTCAAATCTCTATAGGGAAGGTGCTAACACCTTTTTCATCAATGGTTTTCCATGGGCTCTTAGTTACTCGCTAGATCACTTGCTTTTGTCTAAATGTGCTTGTGGTGTGTTTTTTGAAAGTATTTTAAAAAATGTCTTTGCAATGGTTCTCGTCTCTATAAGAACGCATACAAAGTGTTGTTTCGAAAAGTAGTTTAAAGAGGTGTTTGTGTATTGTGTTTTTTTAAGGTGATTTTGAAAAGATGTTTTTGTAATGGTTCTCGTCTCTATAAGAACGTATACAAAAAGTTTTTCTTTTGGAAAAGGTTTTAGTGTAAAATGTTTGATTGTGAGCAAGCGAGCAATTTAAGAGCGAATCTACATACTCAAAAGGTCTTAAATGTTCTTTTCCTCCTTTAGATGTTGCTATATTACCATTGATTTGGTAAGAAACCCCATCATTGGATGTGAAGGGACAGGCGCGGGACATTTGTAAAGTCATAGAAGGCAACTTGTGAGACACTTTAGCAATTTTCGTAAGGGACTAGATCGTTTTATCGAAGGCAACATCGAGGGACTTCGATCTTTTTTATCGAAAGGTCTTTGCTAAAGCGTCCCATATTCGAGGGACATGACTGTATTTCGGAGGCAACGAGCGAGGTTACCCTAGAGGTGTGTGTGTGGAAAAGTATGTTTGATTCAAGTTATTTTTTGTCTTTGATTAAGGTTATCTAGCGATTTATTTTGAATCTTGCCATGCAGGCCTAATTACTATACAGTATAAGGAAAACAGTAAATTGTGGAAATTAAAATTCTACGCTATTACAGAGCTTTCGGGAATGGGGGATACAAATTTACAAATGGGGATGGATCGAATCGATAATGCGATTAAAACTCTAAATAAGCAATCAATACAACCCAATCGAAATGAAAATAAAAAAGATAAGTAATTAAACTAAAACAAACTATTAAATCAAATTAATAAGCGAAATAATTAATAATATCAAAATAATACTTTTGGTATTTTGTTTGTGATTAAAACTTAAAAAAAAAAGAGAGAAATAAAATTCTTTTCTATAACTTTTTTGAAATTTTGTATATCATGAAGAATTTAAACAATTTAAAAGAATGTTAACTAAAAAAATGTTATTTTAACTAAATTCTTCACAAAATCCCTAACTAAACTAATTAAGAAAAATTAAATAATTTGAAATGATATTTTTTATTTAATTGAATTAAAACTAGAGATTAATTAAATTAAATCTAAACCAAATAAAGTTATTAAGTTAAAATTCTAATTTACTAAATTAAACATAAACTAAGCTCACTATAAAATTAAATTTAAATTAAATAAAGTTATTAAAATGATTCTAAACTAACTTAAGATTCCAATTTATTAAATTAAGCCTAAACTAAACTAATTATAAAATTACTAAATTAAAATTAAATTAAATTAATTATACAAATACCAATTTAAATCTAAACTACATTGATAATAAATTTACTAATCTACATCTAAACTAAATTAGCTACTAAAATAAATTTCATAAATTAAAAAAAGGGTAATGAAACAGAAAATGGGGGTGTGAGAAATCAAAAAACAGATTGGGCTTTTAAAATAAGTGAAACAAGGCCTAAATTCTAAACAAATTATAAAACAAAAAATAATAAATAAGTAATAAAAAAAACTAGTAGGCTGGGTCGAACCGGGTCGGGCGTTAACCCGGGTCCAACCACCTTGTAATAGTGAGACGAGTTAGGGAACCCTAAAAATTAAAAACATTGAGGCAGTACCTCTTCTTCCTAATCAGTTCACAGTTTTTTTTTGTTTCATCATTTTGCTTATGTCTTCATCGATTGATTAAACGGTAAACCCTCCCAACCCAATTTTTGATTCAGCAAAACTCTCTCTCTGATCTGCGTTCATGACAAAATAACAACAACAAACTCTTTCCCCCTCTCTCGCGATTTAGTCCCTCTGCTTAAATTCAAATGTCGTTAAAGTTTGATTCACAACAGCAAATAAAACTCGAAGAATACAAAGATCAATTGTGTAAAAATCAAATGTGAAAACAAATTTTAAAGGAATAGAAAATAGTTATCGACGATGAGATTTTTTCGCCAAAAGTTTGTCAAGGTATTCTCGAACTTATTTCTTCCTCTTCGATTCTATTTATGTGTTTCTGTTGTTGATCTATGGTGTGTTTGCTTCTATTTCTACGTGTATTGAATGTTGTTGGTGTTTGGACAGGTTGTTTCTGGATTTCGAAATTTGTTGTTGTTTTCTGTATTGCAGGTGATTCTGAATTAAGGTTGGATTTTGGTTGAAGGTTATGAGTTGAGCATGACAAAGGGTTTGTGGAAGTTTGTTGGTTCTGTTTGGTTTGTGTTCAGTTCATGCTAATGCTCTTCTTTAGAACAGATGGGTATTATGTTTTTACAGGAAATAGAAATTTTGTTTTTTTGGTTTTTCTAATGGCTTTATTTTGGTTTTGTTGTTTGTTAGTTTGTATATCCTTGCTCTATGCAATTTTCTGTGAAATTTGTGATGTTTTTTTTGTTTAGTGAAATAGTGGCTTTTATATTTGAGATTGGAGAGAATTTGTTGAGATTTTTGAACAAAATGGATATGCTATTTTACTGTCCTTATTATGCAGCTTTAACTTGGTCTGTTTGTGTGCAAATTTTGTTGTTGTACACTGCAGTTGCTTTTAACAGTTTTTTTGGACTGTTTTGGAAAGCTGACTTTGAACACTTTGAGTGCAATTTTCATATTGTTATTTGTGTGCAAATTCTGGGGTGTTATAGCAGATGATGCAGGTTTGACAGTTTTGGGGTTGTTTCTTGTCTAGGTGATATCTTTTTGTTCCTTTCCTCTTTCCTCTTTCAATGAAAAAAAGCAATTTTGCTTATTTTTCTATGAAAAAATCTGAAGGGTTTGTATGATTATAGGAACATGATGACATGTTTGGTTTGATGAGAAAATTAATTTGTTGTTTTTCCTTATTCTAATTTTGTTTTATTTGTGGTGCTCTGCTATGTATTTTCTACAGGTTGGGCAGTTTGCTTGCCCTGCTGCATTGCAGCTTGCCTTGTTGACTTGCGATTATGCTTCCTTTGTTTTGTTTTCTTGCATTGGTGCTGATTTGTAGCCTTGGACCTGCTGCTATACTTCCTTTGTTTTCATGTTGCTGTTTTGCTATGTATCTTGATGCAGGTTAGGCAGCTTGCTTGCCCTGCTACATTGCAGTTTGCCTTGTTGACTTGCTTGCTTTTGTTTGACAGCAGGTTAGGCAGCTTGCTTTCCCTGTTGATTTTTCTTGTTGGTTAAGCTATGCAGCCTGTTTGCTGTAGATTTGGGCAACCTTGAGCTTGCATTTTTGTTTTGACAACTTTGGGCTTGCATTTTTGCTTTTCCTTCTTGTGAACCAAGGTCCAACCTTGTGATTTGCAAGAATGGGAGAAGAGGGATTATGATAAAACAAACCTACTTGAATTCTGATTCCTATATACAAACCCTAGTGATGAAATTTCTCTTTTGACAAACTCTTTTACTTGAATTCTTGCTAACTTTTTTTTTTGTGTTTTCATGGATGGCGAGCGAGGCAAGGTGAAGAGAAGTCACGACTAGCAAAGAGGAGTTTCTTGAAAATGAAGCAAACATTTATTTCTTTCTTTCTAAACAAAAAATGTATCTTGTGATTCAATTAATATTTTGCATTGTAAACCCTTTTTGCAAATTGTCCAAGAATGTAACCATAACATAACATTTGAATGAAATGTATGAATGATGAATTTGTTGTAAAAAAATTTGAGTTTTAATTTAAACTTTGCAATTCTCGATTAAATGCTTTGAATTAAACATCTTGGTTTGGTAACTTGAACTTCAAGAAATCATAAAATGATCAAATAAACCCTGCGCTTTGTACTCTGATCAAATTTCTAAACAAAATAAATGTTTAAAAATGGAACTTCATTGCCAAACAAATCATGCTTTGAGAACCATCATCAACCTCAAACAATTTTAAGAACAATTATGATTAAGAACACTTGAAATCAAACAAATGACTTGCGACGATTGGATGACTTTCGAAGTCTTCCTAACGCAATGTAGGTGTTGAGGGCCTCTTGCTCATGGAGTCAGCGGGTAAGCTCTAAAACCTTCTTCTCACTTGCGTAGAAGCTGGCTTCAAAAGTGTTCCGTTCCTCCTTGAGCTGAATCCAACTTTTCTGCATTTCCTCCCACGATGTAGGCATGTCAGGATGTAGGATGGTGTAGGGAACCTCTCCTTCCTTGACGGGCTCTTTAATCACCGGGAGTACATGAGGATAAGGCATCATTAGACTTTGGGCTCGGGCTCGTACCCACTTGAGATAAGGCTCAAGAGGGATGGAGTTCTTGTGTCCCAACGTCTTGCTATCAACCTTGTTGGGCCTTCCCCAAGCTCTGATGAATCTTTGGCGAAGTCCTTGCGCATCGTTGTCGAAGTCAAAAACTAGGTCAGGAATTAACATGTCGTGAGGGCCATCCCTCCGTGCATATCCAAATTGCCTCAAAGCTAGGCAAGGGTTGTAGGTGATACCTCCTCTGATTCCAAGTAAAGGAACATTAGGAAACTCTCCGCAACGATCGACGATGATGACATTTTCTCTGGACCGAGAACACCAATGTACATCAGAGTGAGTAAGAGTCATCAACCGTTGGGACCACCTTGAGCCTTGGTCATTCTTCAAGAAAGATTGTGGAAGGTGCGAAATAAACCACCTTGCAAGGAGAGGAGTACAGCACATGAGAACACCCCTCTTTCTCATTGTTCGTGTGTAAAATGAGTGAAGAATGTCCCCAAGCAATGTTGGTATTGGATTTCTGGACAAAAAGATTTTGACGGCATTGACATCTACCAATTGATCAGAATTTGGGAACAAGACCAACCCATGGATAAGGAGTGCCACAATTTCTTCAAAGGCTTGTAGGTCCAATGAATTCCAACATTCTTGTGCCTTCTCAAACAAGAATTTTGCTAAGAATCCTTTGACGCCACTTCTGGTTTCCCAATGCCCCTTGATGTCGGATGGTTGTAGATGTAATGCTCGAGCAACACCTTCCGGCTTTAGTTCCTTTTCCGCGCCGTTGAAGGGTAGTTGATTAAGGATAGGAATTCTCAGGAGTTGAGAAAAATCCTCCAAGGTGGGCACCAACTGGTAATCAGGGAAAGTGAAACAATGGTGAAGTGGGTCAAAGAACTGGAATAGCACTTTCATCATGTCTTCTTCAATGTTGGTGTTGACTAAGCTGAGCAGTCTACCATGTCTTTCACTGAAGGATGAGCTTTCCGGAATTCTTGAGGTGAGCTCCTTGAGTTGAGGAGAGATTCTCACAAGGTTGACTTGGATGGTTTTTCTGCGAGGAATTTCCATGACCTACAAAACAAGAACAAAGATGAAGATCCAAACCCTTGAAATGGTTAGTGAATGCATATGATGCTTTATGATGCTTATGATATATGCACAAAACATATGTACAAGCAATTCACACCAAACCCTAGTTTCAGGCTTGCATGGGGTTTCATAGGTAAGTACCCTCTTGAGTGTAGTTGGCTTAAAAACCTGTCCTATAAATAGTAGCCGGGTTCTAAAGAGCTCAATATCACTGGACTATTTTCATTGTTCATTGTTTTATTTTAGCCACTTAACTAGCGACCAAAATATTCCAAGAAAACAACCCTCAATAAGTGTAGTATCGAGTATCTACCAACTTCGGACTGCACCAAAGCCGGTCATCTCAATACCCCTAATGTAAGGCCAAGATGGTCAAGTAAGGTTCTAGGTCATTAGTGCTTAGTGACATCACTCAGCGGCCCCGTACTCTCCTTGATTGAACTCAAGGGTTACCGGTACTCACAAATATGTCGCACTAATATAGCTATTTCTTCGACCGTGTCGGTATACCCCGCACAGTTTCCACAACGTATTGCTATCTATGAATGTTTCCCAAAATCCGGGTGTAGGATTGCAAACCCAAACAATAGAGCCAAGATATAAAGCAATCAATTCAAACAATTAGTCATGCAAGAGGGTGATCTAAGCCCTAAGGTTACTCCACTTTTAAGTATGTCCCCAGCAGAGTCGCCAGTTCTGTGATACGGTGGGAGAACTGACTATGGTTTTGCGTTTGTTTTCGCAAATTTTTAGGTTTGAGCAAGAGTCGCCACCGACTTTTTATTTTATCCTAAGGAAAGGTTTAAAAAGCACAGCAAAAACCTTTGAGATTTTTTCTTGGGTTCAGGGAGTAGATTATAGAAAGGGAAGGTATTAACACCCCTTCTATCCATGGTTATCCATGGGCTCTTAGGTACTTGCTTAGATCAACTTGCCTTGGTTTTCAATTGTTTGAAATGGTGCTTTGTGTGTGGCTTTGAAAATGTTTTGAAAAAGATGCCTTGTCTAGGCTACCCTTGTAACAATTCTTTACTCGAATGTTTTACAAAAGGTGTTTGTCTTTTTGAAAAGATGTTTCAAGGTTTTTTGAAAGTTTGTTTTGAAAGTGTTTGTGAAGTGTGGTTTGAAAATAGGCAAGTGTTTTATTTTGCAAGTTGACAAGTACTTAAGAGCTATCTACCCTAAAGTTCTCAAAGATTTATGCTATGTTTTAACCCTTTTGACAATTTTGTTCCACCATTGTATTTGGTGGACAATCTTGTGTTAGGATGTGAAAGGGACGGGCGCGGGTCATCGTTTAGACCATAATTGCAATGGTGCTAAGTATCTTTGGGCAATTTTCCTTTAAGGGACTTGATCATTTTAGGCAACTTTTCGAAAGCGTCATCGAGGGACTATGATCATTTGATTGTTTGTTTTGTTTTTTCCCAAAGAGACCTAGCATGCAATATGGCCCATTTATTGAAGGCAACAAGTGGAATACCCTAGGGGTGCAAGTGTGATATGTGTTGTCCATTTTCATGCTTGATTATCTTGAAATTAGGTCAAACTATGTTGTTGTTTTTATTTGCATACAAACCCTAATTCTAACATGGTATAATTAGAAAGCAATAAAGTGTTAAATTTAAATTTCCTAAGCTATTACAACACAATATGGGAAGGGGGGTACAAATGTTCAAATGGGGGGATATTTAGACAAGGAATTTAAACCTAGCTATTACATCAATTTGGAATTTATTTACAAGATAATTAATTGCATAAATTAAATGGAAAATAAAATAAAGATGCAAAATGCCAAAAGGGTTTTTATATGTATGGAGAAAGGGTGTTTTTTATGTCAAATAAACAAAATAAAAAAAAGTATTATTTTTTGGAGTTTTTGTGTTCTAAGGGCAAAACCCTAATTTTATTAAGTAAATATATTAACTATTTAATATGTATAATATTTAATAATTGTATACAAAAATAAAATAAAATGAAGTATATTTGTCAAAATGGTATTGTTACTATTAAATATCAATAAAAATAAAATGTATATATTTTTTGCATTATTTACTAAATATTCTAATAAAAATATATGTATATGTATTAATTTCTAAATATGTATTATATATATAAAAATAATAATATTTAATATTTATAAAAAAAAGTATATTTTATACAAAATATTTTAAGAAGATAAGACAAAATGAAAAATGAAAATAAAATGTGTTTACATTATTTCCTAGTATTTTAAATAAAAGGTGTTTATTTATTTATTTATGTACAAATGTCAATATGAACAAATAAATGCCTAAAAAATATAAAAATGGTATAAAAATATTTTTTATGTTTTTTAATATTATTAGCAAAAATAAATAAATCAGAATAAAAAGAGAAAAGTCAAAAAATCATTAAAACGAACAAAATGGGCTCAGGGGGTATGAAAGCAAAAATAGGGTGTGAAGAGAAATAGCACAACAGGCCCAGTCCATGAAGACCTTTCTTCAACCTTCAGACAACTTTTGTTCAAAAACACGCGCCTTATTCATGAATTCAAACATCCTGATTCCTTGATTTTTTGCACAAACTTTCAACATAAGAAATGTTAATCATCAAGCCACGATTCTAAATATGTAAAGAACTCATCCTAACTCTCAGAAATGAGAGAGAATTTTATCATTCCCAAATCTTGACCTAGTTTTTCTTCCATATTCAGACCTTAAATTCTCATAGCTCAGGCAAAATAAATGGAAAGTGAAAGTATGTACCGATTCAGGGGCATGAGTAGAACACTTTTTATTCACAAACCTAGAACTAACAATGCCTACACTAAGAGTTAGAAGTTCATGAATATACCTTCTCAGTTGGAATTGTATCTGATGATGGAGGTACTTTCAGAGCAAGGTGATGATTGATACAGCTTCCTTGATGTCCAGGGATGCTATTCCAAGTCTTACTTTGCTTTGAAACACTTTGAATCGAGCTATGAAACTTCAACTGAAAAACAAGAAAGTGAAAATGGTGGAACTGATTAGAGGAGTTACAGGTCGTGTTTGAGACTTTGGTTAGCTTCAAGTGATGCTAGGGAATGTGTTTGATGAGTCTTTAGAAAGAATGCATGAAAGGGATGAGAGTTGGCACTCAAACTGCAGTAGGAGCTCTGTTTGAGCAACTTGAGGGTGGTTATGTGTTCTAGAGGGCAATGAAGGTGTTGGAGTAGTGTGCTAGCTCAGTTAGGATGTCTTGAATGTGTACAAAGTATTTTCTTAAGGGTTCTATTGCTGAGATGAAAGTTCTGTTCAGTTATGCCATATTTCTTACACTTTAAGCAACCAAAAGCCAAGTTGGTGTTTAGACAGGTAGAGGCCCCCATAACATGCTGCAAACCTTGGCATTGATCAGTGTGATTAGTCCCTAAACTTGTGCCAAGGGGATTTGATCTGTACTTCTTGGATTTTCATTTTGACATAAAGCTTACTTTTGCAAAAATGGTTAAAGTGCTTTATCTATTTTGGGATTAATCCATCATGCAATGCTTGAACACCTAGAACATGGTCTTGGCACAAAGAGTTTGCATTAAATTTATGAGTGTTGGATGGTTTAGAGGCCTGTAATCAAGGGAAGCATGCTGATTTGAAAAATTGCACAAGTTATGAACATGGAAATTGGCCAATTCAAAAGTGAGTTTTTGTCATATTGCAAAATTCGATTCTCTCAAGTCATGAGGTTGTTCGATGAGTTCTTGAACATTTTGGAAAGCTTGGAATGTGTACTACAATCCATCTGTGAAATGCAAATTGAAATTCCAAGTGGGAGTATGTGAAAAATGGTCTTGAAGTTAGGTAAAAACCTTGCCTAAAAAGGTCAAAATTTCACTAAGTTAAGAATGGTTTGGTACCCTTGTTCCAAAAATTGTAACTTGAGATACAATCTTATTTTGGGAAAACTTTGTGAATAAAAGTTATAGATTATGCAATAGGCTACAACTTTCATGTTTTGACTTTTGCTTGAATCCAAATGAATCTTGGTGAGAAAGTGGGGCAAAGTTGGGAAAAAATTAGGGTTTTTCATAACTTAGAAAAATTCTAAGTTATGAAAAATTCTCATTTCAAACCCTAATTTGCAATTTTTGATTTCTTGGTGAACAAGTTTAATGATTTGGCATTTTTTGATGAAAAATGAATCTTGACTCTTGATTTTGACCAAAAAGTCAAAGTTTGACTTTTCAGTATACAATCAAAATTGATCAATTGACTGGGAAATTCAACTGTCAATCTTGTGCATTTGGGATCTTTTGAACTTGTTGAGCATGTCAAGATAATTCCATGGGGTCCTTGAGTCCATATGTGAGCTTGGTTTGCCATTGGCTAGGTCAAACAGTCAAAAATTGCCTTTGTGCAGTCAAAACCCTAAAAATGACCATTTTGCCCTTTTGGTGATCTGATCAAATTTCCTGTGGAATTGTGATCCAAACTTGATCAAATGGTCCATGTGAGTTTATAATGTTGATGTGGGTCAATTTTCATGAGATTTGACTGTCAATTGGCCACAATTGACTTTTTCCCCAATATAGTTTATTTTTAGGTCAACTGCCCAATTGACTGGGCAAAACTTGGAATCAAGGCTTGAAACTTGATATGGATAAACTTGGGAGTCAAATATGAAGCAAGAAAGTCATCTTAGGCATTTTAGATCAAAACATCTTTGTGCAAACACAAACCCTAATTTGGGTCAACAGTGCAAGGAGAAGTCTTGAGCAGATGAAACCCTAACTGGATCTTGATCTCCAAGGGCTTGGTGATGAGAAATGTTGAGAAAATGGGAGGGCAAATTTTGGGGTACAACAGTTGCCCCTGTTCAATCTTCTTGAACCTGAAGAGTTAGATTGGCAAGTTTGCCTTTCGTGACTCGAGGGTAAAAGGAGATTGGACACTAGAGTGCCCTTAAATTTGCACTCGTCAATGCAATGGATGCGGGAATGGGCTTAGAGATGCCATTTGGAGATGGGCTTAACGATGCCATCAGGAGGAGTGACAGAAACTTGTCGGGAATGGGCTTAAAGATGCCATCTGGAATGAGTATCAGAAAGGTGTCCATGTTTAGGACCATCTTTGAACTGGGATCTGAATAAGCAATAGACTGACATCCGTATCTGGAGGCATCCGTAAACTGTTTTCAGAGGTTGAGAAGAGTATGAACAAGCGATAGATTAACATCCATTGTTGGGAAGAATCCGTAAACTGTTTTCAGAAGTCTGGAGAAGAATCTGAACAAGCGACAGGTTAACATCCGTTACTTGGCGAACCCGTGAACTGTTTTCAGAAGTCTTGAAGTTGAATAAGCAATAGAGCAGCATCCGTTGTTGGGAAGCGTCCGTAAACTGTTTTCAAAAGTCGCATCTGAACAAGCGATAGATTAACATCCGTTGTTGGGAAGAATCCATAAACTGTTTTCAGAAGTCTTGAGAAGAAACTGAACAAGTGATAGGTTAACATCCGTTACTTGGAGAACCCGTGAACTGTTTTCAGAGATCTTGGAGTTGAATAAGCAATAGAGCAGCATCCGTTGTTGGGAAGCGTCCGTAAACTGTTTTCAAAGGTTGCATCTGAACAAGTGATAGATTGACATCCGTTATTGGGAAGAATCCATAAACTGTTTTCAGAAGTCTTGAGAAGAAACTCAACAAGCGATAGGTTAACATCCGTTACTTGGAGAACCCGTGAACTATTTTCAGAAGTCTTGAATTTGGAGGAAGAACCGATGTAGGGTTCCCTGATGATGAGCTCGTGTAAAACTGCATCTGGATAAATCTGGAATAAGCATTAGAATGTTGCCGTGTCTGGGTCACATCCGAACTATTCCTGGAAAGAAATCTCGGAAGATAATGATTTTAGTCTTTCGACTGATCTTACCTGAAAAGGTAAAGAGTTAGTTATATGCAATGTCATGATGCATGATACAATGTATGTTATGTGATATGAATGTAAATGAATGCGCATGTAAGCTGGAGAGCTGTCTTGCAAAGGATAGATGAATCCGAGATGGCTGAAGATAACAGTATATTGACTGCTGCCGGGAAGAATAATTCATGGTTGTTGCTGGAGAAAAAGGAGTTGGGTTGTATACCAATCTTCTGGGGAATTCCTGATGACTTCTACTGGGGAGTTCCAATCTAATAGACTCATGCTGGGGAGGTAAGACTGAGAATCTTCAGTTTGGTGGGAAGTATCTCTGTGGGGAGAAGGTTCACTAGTCTGGCTCCGCTGGGGATTGATAATTTGAAGTTTTAGCTCGGCTGGGGATACTGAAACTTAAATTCTAAGGGGAATTGAGTTCTGGAGGATTCTCTGGCTGGGGATAACAAAGATAAACTCCTTTGGGGATTGTATTGATAAGTTATGTTGGGGAACTTTGATGAACTCCGCTGGGGATAGGAATAAATTTGCCGAGTGTGATCTTCCGTGACAATAAGCTGAGGATAACCCAGTTATAAACCCTTGGGAGGAATAACTTTGAATAAAACTCGGGAGAGACGTCTGTACTCTATAAGGGATAAGCTTCCAGAACCTACTGGGGATAAGCTTCAAAACTTGCTGGTGTCAGAAGTGGGATATGGATTCCAAAGCTCCTGGGGACTTCCTTTGAAAGGGTATCAAGATATCCAACCTATCAGTAATCCTCTTTCTTGATTCATAAGGAAATGATTATGTTCAAATGCATATGCCTATTTAACAAAACGTTGGACGTTTCTCAAAATAAAACAATTAGTGCAAGAGGAAAAGAAAAAGGGAAATGACACAAATTTCTGGGAAAAGTATTTGTATTAACTTTTTCATGAGTATATTTGTACAAAGGAGACAACCACCCTAGTAAGAGGATTTCGTCGTAAATATTGAAAAATTTATACAAAATAAAGATGGCTATGTGAAATAATTCCATAGGATTCCATTCCGCTATAGCTTTCACAACTCTGAACATCTGTCCATTCAATGCTTCGTTTGCTGATGACTGGATTGATCGGAAACCTGGAACTGGTTGATGAAGAGATTGTCTTTGCAGTGATCCGACGAGACATAGTCATACGCTTTAATTCCCTAAATTTTGCCTGAATCGCCCTTTCGGGTTTTCGATCCACCGGGAAACCCCTTTTTGCCCAAGCCGCCCTTTCGGGTTTTCAACTTGCCGGGTGTACAGATTTTTTTATTTTTATCCCTAACTTTTGCCTGAACCGCCCTTTCGGGTTTTCGGTCCACCGGGATGCCCATTTTTGCCCAAGCCGCCCTTTCGGGTTTTCGACTTGTCGGGTTATTTTATGCGTAGTATCTTTTGACTATGTCTGCGTTCGCAGGGTGAGGCAAATCGTCGCCGTCCATGGTGGTCAGAATCATTGCACCACCAGAAAATATACTCTTGATCACAAATGGTCCTTCATATGTAGGAGTCCATTTGCCCCTGGGATCACTTTGCGGCAAGATAATCCGCTTGATTACGAGATCTCCGACTTGATACACTTGACGTCTGACTTTCTTATTGAAGGCCTTGATCATCCGTTTTTGATACGTCTGACCATGGCATATAGCAGCGAGTCGCTTCTCGTCGATCAGATTGAGTTGATCAAGTCGGGTATGCATCCAATCATCTTCATTCAAACCTGTATCCTTCATAATCCTTAGAGAAGGAATCTGAACTTCCATAGGCAGGACAGCTTCCATGCCATATACCAAAGAAAATGGGGTTGCCCCAGTTGAAGTGCGTGCCGTTGTACGGTATCCATGTAGAGAAAACGGTAACATCTCATGCCAGTCTTTGTAAGTGACTGTCATTTTCTGAATGATCTTCTTAATGTTTTTGTTCGCAGCTTCAACAGCACCGTTCATCTTCGGCCGATAGGGAGATGAATTGTGATGATAAATCTTGAACTGTTCGCACAAAGCGGTGATCATCGTGTTATTCAGATTTGTACCGTTGTCTGTGATGATCCTGTCTGGAACACCATACCGGCATATGAGATTTTGCTTGATGAAGCGGGCAACCACATTTTTAGTAACAGAGGCGAAGGAAGCTGCTTCGACCCATTTGGTGAAATAGTCAATGGCAACTAGGATGAAGCGATGTCCGTTGGAAGCCGTAGGTTTGATCTCTCCAATCATGTCAATGCCCCACATTGCAAATGGCCACGGAGCAGTCAGAACGTTGAGAGGAACCGGAGGGATATGAACTTTGTCTGCGTAGACTTGACATTTGTGGCAAGTACGGGAATGTTGATGGCAGTCAGCTTCCATGGTAGACCAGTAATAGCCTGCCCTTAGGATCTTCTTAGCCATTGTATGCCCGCTCAAGTGAGTGCCAAATGTGTCGCTGTGTATCTCAGTCATGATCAACTCTGCTTCAGCTTTGTCTATGCATCGGAGTAACACACAATCATGGCTTCGTTTGTAAAGGATGCCGTTGCTCAGGAAGAACTTAGCAGCGAATTTCCTTAAGAACTTCTTGTCATTTACGGAAGCTCCTTCGGGATAATCTCTAGTCTCGAGATACCTTTTGATCTCATGGAACCAGGGTTGTTCCACTACTTCTTCGGTATTAATCTCGTGACAATGCGCAGGTTCATCCATTCGCTCGATGGTGATTTGGGGAGCTTCGTTATCCCAGTTGAGTTTAAACATGGAGGACATTGTAGCTAGAGCATCTGCTAGCTGATTCTCTTCTCGCGGGAAATGCTCGAAGGTAATTTGCTCGAAATGAGGCAACAATGTCAAGACATGTTCTTTGTATGGGATAAGATTAGGATGTTTGGTATCCCACTCTCCTTTGATTTGACTGATAACCAAAGCCGAGTCCCCAAATACGATCAAAGATTTGATCCCCAAGTCTATAGCAGACTTGAGACCAAAGATGCAAGCTTCGTATTCAGCCATGTTGTTTGTGCAGCTGAAGCAAAGTCGGGCCGTGAAAGGAGTGTGACAACCTTCCGGAGAAATGAGTATTGTGCCGATACCATTTCCAAGTGCATTTGAAGCACCATCAAAGTACAGGGTCCATCGGGATCCCTTTTCAGGTCCGTCATACGGTCCGTTACTTTCAATGTTGTCCAAGTTCATGATGTCCTCGTCTGGGAAGTCAAATCTCATGGGTTGATAATCTTCGATAGCTTGATGAGCCAGATGGTCAGCTAATACACTCCCTTTTATAGCCTTTTGAGTGGTGTACTGGATGTCATACTCTGTTAGGATCATTTGCCATCTAGCTATCCTTCCAGATAAAGCGGGCTTTTCGAAGATATACTTGATAGGATCCATTTTGGAAATCAACAAGGTAGTATGAGTCAACATATACTGCCTTAGTCGGCGAGCAGCCCATACCAAAGCGCAACAAGTTTTCTCGAGCAGTGAGTAGCGAGTCTCACAGTCGGTAAACTTTTTGCTAAGGTAATAAATGGCATGCTCTTTTCGACCAGACTCGTCATGCTGGCCCAAAACACACCCCATTGAGTTATCCAAGACGGTCAAATACATGATCAATGGTCTTCCTTCGACGGGTGGCATCAGAATAAGAGGTTCTAGCAAATACTCCTTGATCTTATCGAAAGCAGCTTGGCAATCGTCGTTCCATTCAACTACCTGATCTTTCTTCAAGAGTTTGAAAATTGGCTCACAGGTAGAAGTCAGATGAGAGATGAATCTGGCAATATAGTTCAAGCGCCCCAAGAAACCTCTAACCTCCTTTTCAGTACGGGGAGCAGGCATCTCTTGTATTGCTTTCACTTTTGCTGGATCGACTTCAATGCCTTTGTTGCTTACAATGAATCCTAGAAGTTTACCAGACCTAACTCCAAAAGTGCACTTACTTGGATTCAACCTGAGTTTGTATTCTTTCAACCTGGCAAACAGCTTTTCTAGATGTTCAAGGTGCTCCTCCTCTGTTTGTGACCGAGCTATCATATCGTCTACGTAAACTTCAATCTCATGATGTATCATATCATGAAACAAAGCTACCATGGCGCGTTGATAAGTTGCCCCTGCATTCTTCAGCCCGAACGGCATCACCTTGTAACAGAAAGTGCCCCATTGTGTGACAAAAGTTGTTTTCTCCATATCCTCGGGAGCCATTTTGATTTGATTGTAGCCCGAGAATCCATCCATGAAGGAAAACACTTTGTGCTGAGCTGTATTGTCGATCAAAATGTCAATGTGTGGAAGTGGAAAATCATCTTTGGGGCTGGCTCTATTCAAATCCCGGTAGTCCAAACACATCCTGACTTTGCCATCTTTCTTAGGTACTGGCACGATGTTAGCGACCTATTGAGGATAGGACGTAACAGCCAGAAAGCCAGCGTCGAATTGCTTCATCACTTCTGCTTTGATCTTTTCAGACATGTCAGGCCTCATTCGGCGGACTTTTTGCTTGATCGGTGGACAATCCTCTCTTGTGGGGAGACGGTGAACCACGATGTCTGTGTCTAAACCCGGCATGTCTTCATAAGACCAAGCGAAGATTTCAACATACTCATTCAACAAATGTATCAGGCGTTCCTTGACACTCGGTTCCAGATTGGCACCCACTTGCACCTCCTTTCGGTCTTCCTCGGTCCCTAAGTTGACAGTCTCCAATGACTCTTCGTGAGGTAAGATGGCCCTTTCCTCTTGCTGTAGAAGTCTGGCTAGTTCCCCTGGTACTTCACAACCTTCGTCATCCTCATACTCGGCTTGATTGACCAGATCTTCAGAGTTATTGAAGGATATAGCAGAATCGTCACCCATGGAATCCAGAATGGATGGGTACCTGCATTTGTGAGTGTGGGTGTGTGTAAGGGATAGCCATCCTTAAACAAAAATGCAAAAGGAAAGAAAATGAACACAACAGTTTATCAAATGAAAAACGTCCAATGAATAATTAAACATGGCATATGGATATGAAAAATAATCAAAACCCTTACAAATGGACCTACATGCCTCGGGCAAGGCATGAGGTGAAAAGATAGTGTACGGATTGTTTGAAAATAAATATTACAGACCAAATAGGAAATGTTTGACAGATAAATTACTGATGAATAAAAGTGATGGGGACAAAGTCTTTTGCCTCCCAGTTGCACAATCCTCCTTTGGCAGTTGGGTAAATCCACTCTTCGATGTTGCTCTCTTTGTCTTCATCCTCCAAAGCGTTGATTCCGTAGGGAGAAATTTTGAATGGCGCTCTTTCAATCTTCGAACGGCGCATAGCTTTCTGGCCTGCGGTAGTGAACCCTAAACCGAATTTGTCTGTCTTATGTGGAATATCAGGCAACTGCCCCCATGCTGAATTCTTCCCCTCCTTTATTGCGGCCCTTGCGTCCTCCAGCGATGCCATCCTGGCCATCTGCCTTGGTGTCTCAGCTGCCAACTTTGCTACTGCTATTTCAGGAAGGACTTCTTCGAAATGCTGAAAAGGCGTTTCAATGAATTCCCCTTCTACCTCCACATACCGGAAAGAATTCAAGTGGCTAATCATGTACTCCTCTTCACCATGGACAGTAATGATCTTTCCCTTGACAGGATACTTCAACATCTGATGTAAGGAGGAGGTGACTGCCCCAACATGGTGTATCCAAGGCCTACCCAACAAGCAAGAGTATGACGGACGGATGTCCATCACATAGAAAGTAGACTTAAACACCTCAGTGCCTACCTTGATGGGAATTTCAACCTCCCCATGGACCATTCTCTTCGAACCATCGAAAGCTCTGACCACAATATCACTCGGTTTCAACTCCAACCCTTCACAATCTAGTCGGTCCAAGGCCTTCTTAGGCAGTACATTCAGCGACGAACCAGTGTCGACCAAGACATGTGCGAGAGTGGTTCCTCGGCACTCGACTTAAATGTGCAAAGCATCATTGTGGTTTCTACCTTTAGGAGTTAGGTCGGCATTGGAGAAACCTAATCCATTGTCCGCAGTAAGGCTAGCCATGCAATTTTGAAATTGATCTGCAGAGGTTTCCTGGGGCACATGGGCTGCCTTCAGGAATTTTATCAGAGCTTTAGCGTGCGCTTCCGAGCAAAGTAGTAGTGCCAGCATGGAGATCTTTGAGGGGGTTTTCCCCAGTTGTTCTACCACATCATAATCACTCCTTTTGATTATCCTTAAGATCTCATCCATTTCCTTCTTGGAGGTTTCCGGGATGACCAAGGGTTGAGCCCTCGTCCTGACGAGCTCATCTTGGATTCCCTTACCTTTGTCAGCAGCGGTAGGAAGGACAGTACTAGGAACAACAACATCTTCAATTAATGGGGTTCTAGCGGAGAGTTTTATTGATGCAGGGATGACCTTGTCGGCAGATGAGGGTCCAAAGATTGCTCTTGGAGGAGCAATCTCTGGAGAAAAAATTCTCCCGCTCCGGGTGATTTTGCTCGTGCCTGCAATGTTACCAATGCTGGCTTCTTCATCATCCGAACTTTCTTCAGTTATTTCGATTTGTTTAATACCATGGTAGTAGACGTCACCGCCATAGTTCCATGGTATTTACTTCTCAGAAACATAGGGGACAGGCCCTGGCATTGTTATCTTCAAAGGAACGGATTTTGTAGCTAGTGTAATCTTAACAGGCTTTTTGACGTCCTTGGAAAGATTGGCGTGAATGGTTATGATTGAGACATCTTCAGTATGGGTTGGAACAGCAGAAACTTTTTCAAACAAAATTTGTCGACTATCCATTAGGCCTTGGATGCCTTTCTTCAGTAACAGACAATCAAACGGCAGAGAATAACAACAATAGCAGTCCTCTTTACATCCCGGGAAGATCCCGGCCCTTAACAGATTCAACTTGATGGTTAACAATGGGGTTATCAGATCATTGACATCAGCAACATACAAAACCTTTTTCAATGGCATTGACATTTCGGCCGTGCTTCGGCATGGGAGCAGATATCACATTAGGCTTCTCCGGAGCGTCAAACTCCACCTCCTTCGCCTCTATCGGGTCTTGGATTTTATGCTTGAGTGCCCAACAATCATTGGTGTCGTGCCCGACACTGTCAGAATGGTAGGCGCATTTAGCATTAGGATGATAATGCGGAGAGGACGTATTCACATTTTTTGGTGCCTCCTTGATAGTGGCGAGATTCAACTTCAACAGATGGGAAGCACTTGCGCTGGAGACATATTAATGCGGGTGAACTGCCGTTGTGGCCGTTCCACCCGTTGTTGATTTGGTCTGGACTGGTTATAGCGAGGTTGTTCACTTGAAGGGTTTTGAATCATTACGGCCCCCACAGTTGGCCGGCGTTCAGTCTTCCCTGCTCTTCTCTAGGAGTATACCACAGTCGTTTCCTTCTTAAAAGGCTTCTTCTCAACACTTGCAGCAACACCCTTCTGAATTTTTCCTGACTTGATGCCAGCTTCTATTCTTTCGCCTGTTAAGATCAAGTTGGTAAACCCCGCGGAAGAGTTACCAATCAGATGATTGAAAAATGGCCCAGATAGGGTCCCTAGAAACATATCAACAAGTTCACGGTCGGTTAAAGAAGGCTGCACCCTGCCAGCCAAATCCCTCCATTTTTGTGCATATTATTTGAATCCTTCGCCTGTTCCTAGTGACATACCCTGAAGTTGGGTACGAGTAGGAGCAAGGTCAGAATTGTACTGATATTGTTTGTAAAAAGCGGTGGCCAAATCTTCCCAATTTCTGACGCTGGTTCCCTCTAGCTGATAAAACCACTCCAATTGAGCCCCAGAAAGGCTGTCTTGAAAGAAATGAATCCAAAGGTTTTTATCTGCCGTATAGGGTTGGATCTTTCTTACGTAGGACCTGAGATGCATTTTTGGACAGGACAACCCATCATACCTCACAAACACTGGCACCTTGAACTTTGGGGGAATCACAATCCCAGCAACCAAACCCAAGTCTTCAAAGTCCAAACCCGGTACTCTTTGTAGCTCCATGGCGGCCAACCTGTCTTCTAAACCCTTGTATTTATCATCAGCTGGAGGGTATTGTTGATCAGAATAATCTTCATCCTCTTCGACCTCCTCTTCTTCCATATCGGACTCGGAAGGTACCGCAGCCCCACCTCCTTTACTGGTTCCTTCATCAGAAATAGGAGGAAATTCAAGCACTCTCCGAGCTTCTCCGTCAAATATTCTCCCTAAAGTAGCCACCCCGAGTCTCTTTTTCTTCTTCTTCACTGGGTCTTTATTCCCCAGCAAGGTCTTGAGATCCTCCTGACCTTTAGCCAAGGTGGTCAGGAGTTGCTGAAATTGTGCATTTTGAGCTTGTAGGTCTTTGACTGTTTGCTCGAGATCCATCCTACTGAAATAAACAGCAGACAGATAAGGAAACCTGGCGTGAGACCTGCTTATGCACATGATGAATGGTATGCTTATGTATGCAATGCATTCAAGGATTTAGGACATTCAAAATTGTTTCAGACAAAGAAGAACGCACATCATATTAATAAGAAGAAATTTGTTAGTACATAGATGCCCCATGGGCCAAATATTACAAAAACTTCTCAAGGTAAAAAGACATTGCGCATCCTCTTTGGTGCGATGTAGGTGTTGAGGGCCTCTTGCTCATGGAGTCGGCGGGTAAGCTCTAAAACCTTCTTCTCACTGGCGTAGAAGCTGGCTTCAAAAGTGTTCCGTTCCTCCTTGAGCTGAATCCAACTTTTCTGCATTTCCTCCCACGATGTAGGCATGTCAAGATGTAGGATGGTGTAGGGAACCTCTCCTTCCTTGACGGGCTCTTTAATCACCGGGAGTATATGAGGATAAGGCATCATTAGACTTTGGGCTCGGGCTCGTACCCACTTGAGATAAGGCTCAAGAGGGATGGAGTTCTTGTGTCCCAACGTCTTGCTATCAACCTTGTTGGGCCTTCCCCAAGCTCTGATGAATCTTTGGCGAAGTCCTTGCGCATCGTTGTCGAAGTCAAAAACTAGGTCAGGAATTAACATGTCGTGAGGGCCATCCCTCTGTGCATATCCAAATTGCCTCAAAGCTAGGCAAGGGTTGTAGGTGATACCTCCTCTGATTCCAAGTAAAGGAACATTAGGAAACTCTCCGCAACGATCGACGATGATGACATTTTCTCTGGACCGAGAACACCAATGTACATCAGAGTGAGTAAGAGTCATCAACCGTTGGGACCACCTTGAGCCTTGGTCATTCTTCAAGACAGATTGTGGAAGGTGCGAAATAAACCACCTTGCAAGGAGAGGAGTACAACACATGAGAACACCCCTCTTTCTCATTGTTCGTGTGTAAAATGAGTGAAGAATGTCCCCAAGCAATGTTGGTATTGGATTTCTGGACAAAAAGATTTTGACGGCATTGACATCTACCAATTGATCAGAATTTGGGAACAAGACCAACCCATGGATAAGGAGTGCCACAATTTCTTCAAAGGCTTGTAGGTCCAATGAATTCCAACATTCTTGTGCCTTCTCAAACAAGAATTTTGCTAAGAATCCTTTGACGCCGCTTCTGGTTTCCCAATGCCCCTTGATGTCGGATGGTTGTAGATGTAATGCTCGAGCAACATCTTCCGGCTTTGGTTCCTTTTCCGTACCGTTGAAGGGTAGTTGATTAAGGATAGGAATTCTCAGGAGTTGAGAAAACTCCTCCAAGGTGGGCACCAACTGGTAATCAGGGAAAGTGAAACAGTGGTGAAGAGGGTCAAAGAACTGGAATAGCACTTTCATCATGTCTTCCTCAATGTTGGTGTTGACTAAGCTGAGCAGTCTACCATGTCTTTCACTGAAGGATGAGCTTTCCGGAATTCTTGAGGTGAGCTCCTTGAGTTGAGGAGAGATTCTCACAAGGTTGACTTGGATGGTTTTTCTGCGAGGAATTTCCATGACCTACAAAACAAGAACAAAGATGAAGATCCAAACCCTTGAAATGGTTAGTGAATGCATATGATGCTTTATGATGCTTATGATGTATTCACAAAACATATGTACAAGCAATTCACACCAAACCCTAGTTTCAGGCTTGCATGGGGTTTCATAGGTAAGTACCCTTTTGAGTATAGTTGGCTTAAAAACCTGTCCTATAAATAGTAGCCGGGTTCTAAGGAGCTCAATATCACTGGACTGTTTTCATTGTTCATTGTTTTGGTTTAGCCACTTAACTAGCGACCAAAATATTCCAAGAAAACAACCCTCAATGAGTGTAGTATCGAGTATCTACCAACTTCGGACTGCACCAAAGCCGGTCATCTCACTACCCCTAATGTAAGGCCAAGATGGTCAAGTAAGGTTCTAGGTCATTAGTGCTTAGTGACATCACTCAGCGGCCCCGTACTCTCCTTGAATGAACTCAAGGGTTACCGGTACTCATAAATATGTCGCACTAATATAGCTATTGCTTCGACCGTGTCGGTATACCCCGCACAGTTTCCACAACGTATTGCTATCTATGAATGTTTCCCAAAATCCGGGTGTAGGATTGCAAACCCAAACAATAGAGCCAAGATATAAAGCAATCAATTCAAACAATTAGTCATGCAAGAGGGTGATCTAAGCCCTAAGGTTACTCCACTTTTAAGTATGTCCCCAACAGAGTCGCCAGTTCTGTGATACGGTGGGAGAACTGACTATGGTTTTGCGTTTGTTTTCGTAAATGTTTCGGTTTGAGCAAGAGTCGCCACCGACTTTTTATTTTATCCTAAGGAAAGGTTTAAAAAGCACAGCAAAAACCTTTGAGATTTTTTCTTGGGTTCTGGGAGTAGATTATAGAAAGGGAAGGTATTAGCACCCCTTCTATCCATGGTTATCCATGGGCTCTTAGGTACTTGCTTAGATCAACTTGCCTTGGTTTTCAATTGTTTGAAATGGTGCTTTGTGTGTGGCTTTGAAAATGTTTTGAAAAAGATGCCTTGTCTAGGCTACCCTTGTAACAATTCTTTACTCGAATGTTTTACAAAAGGTGTTTGTCTTTTTGAAAAGATGTTTCAAGGTTTTTTGAAAGTTTGTTTTGAAAGTGTTTGTGAAGTGTGGTTTGAAAATAGGCAAGTGTTTTATTTTGCAAGTTGACAAGTACTTAAGAGCTATCTACCCTAAAGTTCTCAAAGATTTATGCTATGTTTTAACCCTTTTGACAATTTTGTTCCACCATTGTATTTGGTGGACAATCTTGTGTTAGGATGTGAAAGGGACGGGCGCGGGTCATCGTTTAGACCATAATTGCAATGGTGCTAAGTATCTTTGGGCAATTTTCCTTTAAGGGACTTGATCATTTTAGGCAACTTTTCGAAAGCGTCATCGAGGGACTATGATCATTTGATTGTTTGTTTTGTTTTTGCCCAAAGAGACCTAGCATGCAATATGGCCCATTTATTGAAGGCAACAAGTGGAATACCCTAGGGGTGCAAGTGTGATATGTGTTGTCCATTTTCATGCTTGATTATCTTGAAATTAGTTCAAACTATGTTGTTGTTTTTATTTGCATACAAACCCTAATTCTAACATGGTATAATTAGAAAGCAATAAAGTGCGAAATTTAAATTTCCTAAGCTATTACAACACAATATGGGAAGGGGGTACAAATGTTCAAATGGGGGGATATTTAGACAAGGAATTTAAACCTAGCTATTACATCAATTTGGAATTTATTTACAAGATAATTAATTGCATAAATTAAATGGAAAATAAAATAAAGATGCAAAATGCCAAAAGGGTTTTTATATGTATGGAGAAAGGGTGTTTTTTATGTCAAATAAACAAAATAAAAAAAGTATTATTTTTTGGAGTTTTTGTGTTCTAAGGGCAAAACCCTAATTTTATTAAGTAAATATATTAACTATTTAATATGTATAATATTTAATAATTGTATACAAAAACAAAATAAAATGAAGTATATTTGTCAAAATGGTATTGTTACTATTAAATATCAATAAAAATAAAATGTATATATTTTTTGCATTATTTACTAAATATTCTAATAAAAATATATGTATATGTATTAATTTCTAAATATGTATTATATATATAAAAATAATAATATTTAATATTTATAAAAAAAAGTATATTTTATACAAAATATTTTAAGAAGATAAGACAAAATGAAAAATGAAAATAAAATGTGTTTACATTATTTCCTAGTATTTTAAATAAAAGGTGTTTATTTATTTATTTATGTACAAATGTCAATATGAACAAATAAATGCCTAAAAAATATAAAAATGGTATAAAAATATTTTTTATGTTTTTTAATATTATTAGCAAAAATAAATAAATCAGAATAAAAAGAGAAAAGTCAAAAAATCATTAAAACGAACAAAATGGGCTCAGGGGGTATGAAAGCAAAAATAGGGTGTGAAGAGAAATAGCACAACAGGCCCAGCCCATGAAGACCTTTCTTCAACCTTCAGACAGCTTTTGTTCAAAAAACACGCGCCTTATTCATGAATTCAAACATCCTGATTCCTTGATTTTTTGCACAAACTTTCAACATAAGAAATGTTAATCATCAAGCCACGATTCTAAATATGTAAAGAACTCATCCTAACTCTCAGAAATGAGAGAGAATTTTATCATTCCCAAATCATGACCTAGTTTTTCTTCCATATTCAGACCTTAAATTCTCATAGCTCAGGCAAAATAAATGGAAAGTGAAAGTATGTACCGATTCAGGGGCATGAGTAGAACACTTTTTATTCACAAACCTAGAACTAACAATGCCTACACTAAGAGTTAGAAGTTCATGAATATACCTTCTCAGTTGGAATTGTATCTGATGATGGAGGTACTTTCAGAGCAAGGTGATGATTGGTACAACTTCCTTGATGTCCAGGGATGCTATTCCAAGTCTTACTTTGCTTTGAAACACTTTGAATCGAGCTATGGAAATTCAACTGCAAAACAAGAAAGTGAAAATGGTGGAACTGATTAGAGGAGTTACAGGTCGTGTTTGAGACTTTGGTTAGCTTCAAGTGATGCTAGGGAATGTGTTTGATGAGTCTTTAGCAAGAATGCATGAAAGGGATGAGAGTTGGCACTCAAACTGCAGTAGGAGCTCTGTTTGAGCAGCTTGAGGGTGGTTCTGTGTTCTAGAGGGCAATGGAGGTGTTGGAGTCGTGTGCTAGCTCAGTTAGGATGTCTTGAATGTGTACAAAGTATTTGCTTAAGGGTTCTATTGCTGAGATGAAAGTTCTGTTCAGTTATGCCATATTTCTTACACTTTAAGCAACCAAAAGCCAAGTTGGTGTTTAGACAGGTAGAGGCCCCCATAACATGCTGCAAACCTTGGCATTGATCAGTGTGATTAGTCCCTAAACTTGTGCCAAGGGGATTTGATCTGTACTTCTTGGATTTTCATTTTGACATAAAGCTTACTTTTGCAAAAATGGTTAAAGTGCTTTATCTATTTTGGGATTAATCCATCATGCAATGCTTGAACACATAGAACATGGTCTTGGCACAAAGAGTTTGCATTAAATTTATGAGTGTTGGATGGTTTAGAGGCCTGTAATCAAGGGAAGCATGCTGATTTGAAAAATTGCACAAGTTATGAACATGGAAATTGGCCAATTCAAAAGTGAGTTTTTGTCATATTGCAAAATTCGATACTCTCAAGTCATGAGGTTGTTTGATGAGTTCTTGGACATTTTGGAAATCTTGGAATGTGTACTACAATCCATCTTTGAAATGCAAATTGAAATTCCAAGTGGAAGTATGTGAAAAATGGTCTTGAAGTTAGGTAAAAACCTTGCCTAAAAAGGTCAAAATTTCACTAAGTTAAGAATGGTTTGGTACCCTTGTTCCAAAAATTGTAACTTGAGATACAAGCTTCTTTTGGGAAAACTTTGTGAATCAAAGTTGTAGATTATGCAATAGGCTACAACTTTCATGTTTTGACGTTTGCTTGAATCCAAATGAATCTTGGTGAGAAAGTGGGGCAAAGTTGGGAAAAAATTAGGGTTTTTCATAACTTAGAAAAATTCTAAGTTATGAAAAATTCTCATTTCAAACCCTAATTTGCAATTTTTGATTTCTTGGTGAACAAGTTTCATGATTTGGCATGTTTTGATGAAAAATGAATCTTGACTCTTGATTTTGACCAAAAAGTCAAAGTTTGACTTTTCAGTATACAATCAAAATTGATCAATTGACTGGGAAATTCAACTGTCAATCTTGTGCATTTGGGATCTTTTGAACTTGTTGAGCATGTCAAGATAATTCCATGGGGTCCTTGAGTCCATATGTGAGCTTGGTTTGCCATTGGCTAGGTCAAACAGTCAAAAATTGCCTTTGTGCAGTCAAAACCCTAAAAATGACCATTTTGCCCTTTTGGTGATCTGATCAAATTTCCTGTGGAATTGTGATCCAAACTTGATCAAATGGTACATGTGAGTTTATAATGTTGATGTGGGTCAATTTTCATGAGATTTGACTGTCAATTGGCCACAGTTGACTTTTTCCCCAATACATTTGATTTTTAGGTCAACTGCCCAATTGACTGGGCAAAACTTGGAATCAAGGCTTGAAACTTGATATGGATAAACTTGGGAGTCCAATATGAAGCAAGAAAGTCATCTTAGGCATTTTAGATCAAAACATCTTTGTGCAAACACAAACCCTAATTTGGGTCAACAGTGCAAGGAGAAGTCTTGAGCAGATGAAACCCTAACTGGATCTTGATCTCCAAGGGCTTGGTGATGAGAAATGTTGAGAAAATGGGAGGGCAAATTTTGGGGTACAACAAAGACCATTTGAAACCTTGAAGAATTAGTTTTCTTTGAGAAACGCCAATCCCTAATTGTTGACTTACTGCCTAGGAAGAGAATCTGTCTGACTAACTTCCGAGCCAAATTGAACATTCGAGAAGACCTAGGATAGCATCTTGAATAAAAAATGAGAGGGAAAATTTTGGGGTACAACAATGAGCATGAATTTCTGTTGGCACCAAATTAAAACCTAATTTTTCCTGAAACTTCAACTTCAAAATTCACATCACTCAGGCCAGATAAATGAAAACTAAAGGCATGGTTAGCTTCAGGGAAATGATGTCTACATTTTTTTTATTTACAAAGTAACCATTAATGATGCTTGTATGAGGAGTTCAAAGTTGAGAAAACTTACCTCAAAACTGGAAATCATGTATGGAGTTTGAGCACTTTTGGAGGTGTGGTGATGATCAGGATAGCTTCACTGAACTCCTAGGAAGCTATTGCAATGCTTAGTTTGAGTTGAGAGTGCATGAATCTTCCTGGAGAAGTCAAGTTGCAGAGTTGAGTTTTGAAAATGGTGGATTGTGATGGAGGTGTTACAGAAGTGGTTCAAGTGTTTGGTTCACTTCTATATGGTGTACGGATGATGCTTGAATGTTTGATATGGAAAATGCACGAGTAGATTTGAGGTTGGGTGTTCAAAGTCAGAAGTTGCCAAAAAAATAGGGTTTAAGAGAAATTATGAGTTTGGAAGTGTTGTACCCTAAAATTGTCCCTTTCATTTTATTCAAGACATGCTCATAGAGGTCCTCAATTGCTCAAGGTTGATCAAGAATTGGCCAGACAAATTTTCCTCCTAAGCAATGGACTTCCAACTAGGGTTTCAATTTTCACCATGAAGTTTGGTTTCCAAAGGCCTCAAGGGACTTCCATAGTTCCTAATATGTCCTCAAGAATTCTCATGCCAATTTTCATGCGTTGCATTACAAGCTTGCTCAGTCAATTGCTCAGATGACTGGAAATCAATTGTACTAGGTCAAAAGTCAACTATGAACAATATAGTCAAACTTCATGATTTTTGGTCAACATCAACATTTTGAAGTGATATCCATCATTTTATCAAGGGTTGATCATGATTCCTCAAGGAATGTTCTTAAATCATTAAGAATCAAAACATGTCAAATTAGGGTTTCCTATAAAAAGTCCAATGAACTTTGACCATGCATAACTTTCACATGCTTCATCCATTTTGCCCCAACCAAAGCTCATTGTGAAAAAAATACAATTGCCTACAACTTTTCTTTTTCCCTCAAGTCCAAGAAATGCATCATTGGAAAGATATGAGTCAATACATTATAGGTCCTTTTGAAAGTTATCAAAAAGGCATTTTTTGTCAAGGGAAGTTAGTTAAAGATAAATCCTCCATATTTAAAAATTGTAAACATAGAGATTTTAGGAGACATCTTGAGATTTATAAAAAAAATCAAGATCATCTCCAAAAGATGAAAATTGAGAAAGTTATGGTTTGCACAAGTTGGGAAATTTTGGTCAAATTCATGAAATGCAAAACATGCAAATTTGAAAATTTAAAATTAGTGGCATAACTTTTTAAGCTCCAAACATATTCATGACCTTGTGCAAGACCTATAAACTCATTCTTACCTTGACTTAAAATTTCTATCTATTTTATTCTTATTTATTTTGTTTTTATTCAAATAAATGCAAGATAAATTGTATAAAATAGTGAGTGATGGATCATGACACATGGGTCGATGGTTTGGATGGATTTTAGGCCCAAGATTTCATGCAAACATGTCTTGGTTATTGCCTCAAATAAATGGGAAATAATATTCATTTTTGGAAATATTTCAAAATTGATATCTTGTGATTTAAGCCATGCCATTACACTTTGATTCCCTCTCATCTTTGTTTCCCCCATACCTATATAAATACAGAGCCAAAGTGCAAGCAAAGGACACGCAAAAACCCTGCCTGAAAGAAGCTTCAAAATTTCTCAAAAAAAATTCAAACTTGTGAAATTCAAAGAGCTTGCTCCAGCCTTCCTCCATTCAAACCAGGCCTTGCATCGTGCTCTTGAGGTCTCTAGGAACCATTTCCACACCTTGAAACGTGAGATATTTTAGTGGCTACCCTCCGGTTTAAAGATCTAAAAAATGACCCTCTCGATGTTGCCTCGGTATGATCTTAAAACCCTAGGGTGGTTACTAAAGTATCTTGCCCAGTTGCCTTGGTGACTGTAATGATGACCCTTCGAGTGTCCCTCAAACCTTCGACGATAGGGCTACCTACTCGCTAATAGTAGGATAGAACTGTCTAAAGGAAAAGAGGAAAAGAACGAACCCTTTCGAGTAAAGTAGATAGTTCTTAGATGCTTGATCAAAAACAATTTTTCATATACAAAAACTCTTTCCAAAAACATTTTCATAATACTTTGTATATGTTCTCAACAATACGAGAAACATTACGAAGATCGCTGCACTAAGACGTCTTTTCAAAATACTTTTTTTTCAAACACACAAACACAAGGTATTTTCAAAATGAGCTAGCATCTAAGAGCCCATAGATAACTACGAATGGAAAGGGTGCTAACACCTTCCCTTTCCATGATCTACCCCCCTTACTCAGAAATAATCTCGAAAGGTAATTTTCTGTTCTTTTCACACTTTCCTTTGTTGGATAAAAGAATATTTGGTGGCAACTCTTGCTTACTGCAACATTTATGAATACAAACGCAAAACCAGTATAACAATCGGTTCTTCCACCGTATTACAGAACTGGCGACTCTGCTGGGGATCTTTTAAAATTGGGGTTACCTTAGAGCTAGATCACATTTAAAATTGCTTTCTTTGTCTAATTTGTGTGCTTTAATTTTCGGGTTTATGTTTGGATATTCTTGTAAAGATCCTATACTCGGATCTGGGGAACTTTTAGGTAAGCAGCAATAGATTGTGGAGATTGTCCGGCATAGACCGATATGGTTGTAGTGATGGCTGCATTAGTGTGACACATTTGTTGGTATCAGTATCCCTTGTGTTAAATTGAGGAGAAAACGGGACCGTTGTATGGTGTCATAAAGCACTAACTGACCTTATAACCTTAGTTGAACAAACTTGGCCACTAGAAAAGTAGTGAGATAGTCGGCTTTGGTATAAAGTTGAAGATTGGTTGATACTCGATACTACACTCATTTAGATCGGAATTTCGGGATATTTCGGCCGCGAAAAAAGATCGCATGAGCTGAAATAATGTCTGATAAAGAAAGATCAGTGATATTGAGACTCCTTAGAACCCGGTTACTTTTCTAGGACAGGTTGAACTAACTAAACTTTAAGAGGGTATTTACCTATAAACCTCATGCAAGCCTAAACCTAAGGTCTTGTGTGTTTTGCTTGTGTTTGATTAAATTGTTCAAACATAATATCATGCATCATAACATCCAATTTCATTTCACTAACCATTTCAAGGACCAAGTGAATTTAACTTTGTTCTATTTTTTAGATCATGGCTTTCGTTCGTAGAAACACCATCCGAATCAGCTTTGTGAGAACACCTCTCCAACTTAAATAACTAGTATCAAGGGTTCCTGATACTTCCTCGTTCACCAAGAAATATGGTCGACTTCTCAACCTAGTTACCTCAAGCTTTGATGAGAAGATGATGGGTGTAATCTTTCAGTTCTTTGACCCTAAACACCATTGCTTTATGTTTCATAATTATTAGTTGGTACCCACCATGGAAGATTTCTCTTGATTATTGTGTGTACCTATTCTTGATCAGGTACCTTTCACCGATTTAGAGGAAGATCCAAAGCCAGAGGTCATTGCAGCAACCTTGCATCTGAAACGGCCTGATGTTATATCTAATTGGGAAACAAGAAGGGGAGTCAAGGGTTTCCTAGTCAAGTTCTTATTAAAAAAGGCTCAGTTGTTTTGATATGATTTGGGTTTCCAAGCTTTCGAAGAAGTCATGCCTCTTCTAATCTATGGGTTATTATTGTTACCTAATCTGGACTTACTCATCGATGTGAATGTTGTCAAGGTTTTCCTCTCTCGTAACCCTGTGCCTACTTTACTCGGAGATATTTTGCATTCCCTTCACAATCGTACCATGAGGAGAAGAGGGATTATTATATGTTGTATACCGTTTTTGTCTAGGTGGTTTATTTTACACATTCCTCAATCAGCATTGAAGAACGAAGAAGGTTTGGGTTGGGCACAAAGGATAATGTCACTCTCTCACTCGGATATTATTTGGTACTCTCGGTCTATGGGAGATATTTCTATCATCGACCATTATGGAGAATTCCCTAATGTCCCACTCCTCGGCATTAGGGGAGGTATCACTTATAATCCTTCTTTGGCTCTATGATAGTTCGGTTATGCTCAAAGGGATGGTCCCCATGATATGTTAATCCAAGGCATTGTGTTCAACTACGAGGATGGTGTTCAAGGGTATCTTCAAAGGTGCGTACAAGCTTGGGGCATGGTAAACAAGGTTGATAGCAAGACTTTGGGGCATAATAATTCCATTCATATGGAGCCTTATCTTAAATGGGTACGAGCTCGCACCCAAAACCTTATGATGCCATATACAACCATCTTGCCAGTGATTGTGGAGCCTATCACCGAAGGAGATGTTTCTTATACAGTTCTCTATCCTGACATACCCACTAATCTTGAAGAGTTGCAGAGGTCCTGGATTCAGATGAAGGAAGAACTCGATACCTTTAGAGATCAATTCTACACCAATGAGAAGAAAGTGTTAGAGCTCACGAAGCAATTTCACAAAGAAAAAAGTCTTAATGTCTACCTCGGCACGAAGAGGAAGCACCCATGGGAGACTTGATTCTTAGATTTTAAGAGTGTTTTAATTTTCAATTGTAAGCCTAAAAGGCAGTTGTAATTTGAATTCTACTAATAAAATCTTTGTTTCATTTTGGTTCGCAAATTTAAATTTCCCGAAGTCCTGAAAAACATCGCATAAACATGTCATACACATAATTATATAAGAAGGTATTTCAAGAAAGGTTTCTTATCTTTTAGTTGTTTATTTCAGCAAAAAGAAGTGGCTCTCGAACAAACAGTTAAAGATCTTTAAGCACAGAACACTCAATTCCAACAGATGTTCCTGGCTCTGGCTAAGGGACAAGAAGATTTGAAAGCTCTCATTGTCAAAGAGAAGACAAAGAAGGTAAATAAACTGGCTGGCATCTTGAATATGGGAAGAAGATTTAGAGGACCAGCCAAACGAGCTCTAGAATTTTCAACTCCATCAAATGAGGGGAGTAATCAAGAAGAGGATGACAAGAAGACAAAAGAAAAAGATAACATCCTAGGGACTGATGAAGAGGAATCAGACTATGTTGAAGAATATTATCCTCCTACTGATGACAAATATAAACAACTGGAGGATCATCTCAATGCTATGGAGATTCAGAGGATACCTGGTCTGGATTTTGAAGAGTTAGGACTGGTCTCAGGAGTGGTTATCCCACATAAATTCAAAGTTCTCGCATTTGCAAAGTATGACGGTGTTTCCTGTCCCAAGCTGCATTTAAGGTCTTATGTCAAGAAGATCCAACCCCACACAATTGACAGGAATTTATGGGTTCATTTCTTCCAGGACAGTTTTTCAGGGATGTAGTTGGAATAGTTCTATCAACTGGAAGGAACCAACATTCGCAATTGGGAAGATCTGGCTGCTGCTTTTTACAAGCAGTACCAATACAATGCTGACCTTGCTCTAACCCGTACGCAACTTCAAAGCATGTCTATGGGTTCTAGTGAGCGTTTCAAAGATTATGCCCAAAAGTGGAGAGAACTTGCAGGAAGAGTCCAGACTCCTCTGTCTAATAAAGAGCTGGTAGATATGATCTGGGGTACTTTGTCAGGCCCATTTTTCAACCATCTGATCGAAATCTCTTCAGCCGAATTCACCAAGCTGATATTGATAGAAGAACGAGTAGAAGCTAGCATCAAAAGTGGAAAAATTCAAGGGGTTTCATCTTCAAGTGCTGTGAAGAAGCCTTTCAGTGGAAAGAAGGAAGTTAGTGCTGCCTATGGCCAGAGAAATTAGGGTAAATTTGAACGCTGTCCAACGTTAGGAGCTATAATGATCTCCAACCCTGCATCAACTCAACAATAAAACAATCAGCGCAGGCAGGATGCACCTAGAAGACAATTCACCAGACTCAACATGCCTTATTCCAGGTATTGCAGCATCTAATGAAGGCTAGCTTGGTCACTCTGAGGGAGCCTCCTCAAAATATAAATATTACATCTCCCCTCTATAATCCAAATGCTCGGTGTGCCTACCACTCCAACAGTCCAGGACATGATACAAATGATTGTTGGGCTCTAAAGAATAAAATTCAGGATCTTATTGATGTAAAGGAGATTGAATTTGACCCTCCTGAAACCTTCAATGTGATAACTGCACCCATGCCCAAGCACGACCAAGGTATTAATGTTGTTGATGGTGACCTGTTTGTTTCTTATGTTAATGAACTAGCTACTCCTCTTCCAGTGGTTAAGGAGAATCTCCTACAAGCCGGTTTATTTCCAGGTTGTGGTGAAGATTTCTACCATTGTGTGTCTCTTCCTAATGGTTGTTTATTACTGAAAATAGGCGTTCATCATCTGATTAATGATCGGGAGATCCTTTTTGAGAAGATTCCCTCTACAAGAAGTTTGTGTAAAGATGTGTCAATTATTACCATTTCCGACAATCCTCCCAGGGTCTCCTCTAAAGTTCCTGTCAGGACTACATCCACTCCTAAGGTTGCTCCTTTAGTTATCACCTCTCCTGGGCCAATACCATATTCCTCCAACAAAGCCGTTCCTTGGAACTATGGAGCTGACGTCTACTACCATGGCGTCAAGCAAGACCTGTTGCTTATCAAGAATGAATTTACTAAATATACTGACCCTAACATTGACAACATTGTTGGGACCAGTAAAATTACTAGAAGTGGAAGGATTTTCTCTCCTGAAATCTCTCCAAAGACTGTTGCCACTCCTTTTGTTATTCTTGCTAATACTCCTGTTGATACTCCTGTTGATACGCTTGTTGATAATCTTGTTAATACTCTTGTTGTTACTCCTGTTGTTATTTCTGCTACTGAGTCAACTAATACTCGAGGCAAATAAGTGTCGGTTGAGCCTTCCCGGACGAAGGCACCTAAAGAAGCCATTCCTGAAGCCTCAAAACAAGAAATGGAGGAAATTTTTAAAATCATACGGAAGAGTGATTACAATATTGTGGAACAATTGGGGCATACCCCCTCAAAAATTTCAATGTTTCCCTTGTTATTATGCTCCGAAGCCCATGCTAAGGCTTTGGTGAAGTTCCTGAAGTCTGCTCATGTGCCACAAGAGACTTCTACCGACCAATTTGAGAACTGCGTTGCTAGCCTGACTGCTGACAATGGACTCGGTTTCTCCGATACTAATTTGACGCCCAAGGGAAGAAAGAATAATAATGCCCTGCATGTCTCTATTGAGTGCAGGGGCACTACTATGGCTCATGTTTTAGTTGATACATGTTCATCTCTGAATGTTCTACCCAAGAATCCCTTAGACAGATTGGACTATGAAGGACTTACATTGAAACCCAATAATATTGTGGTGAGGGCTTTTGATGCCTCCAAGAGAATGGTACATGGGGAGGTGGACATTCCTATTAAAGTTGGTTCCCAGACTTTCGATTCTACTTTCTATGTGATGGACATTCACCCGTCTTACTCTTGCTTATAGGGACGCCCTTGGATTCATGGGGTTGGTGCTGTCACATCCACTTTGCATCAGATGTTAAAATATCCGGTTAATGGAAAGATTGTTATAGTCCATGGCAAAGAAGAGTATTTGATAAGCCATTTTAACTCTTTCAGATATGTCGAGATGGACAGCGAGTTCATTGAGACCCCCTGTCAGAATTTTAAAGAGGTTCCTCAGACGATTGATGTTACCAAAGCTGCTACCGCCGCTCCAAAAATTATCAGACCTCCACTGAAAATGGATTCTCTAAAAGATGCTAAGGGTGTAGTTGAAGAAGGTGGGTGTACTATTTGGGTCCAATTACCTGACATCCCCTATAAGTCTGACAAATTTGGTTTTAGTTTCACTTCAGGAGCTCAAAAAGCTATTCGTCGTGCTTGTGCCGGAGGACCACCACTACGCATCAGCAACCATGGAGTCAATGTTGTAGAAGACACTGATAATGACCTGAACAATTGGATCTTCCCTACTACCAGCGGTGGACTCAATAATTGGACGGCTAGAGACTTTGGGCCTATTTCTTTTATCCAGGAGTAATTGTTTTTTCTGTTTTTAAGGATATGTAATTTTCAAACAGTTTAAACTCTAAAGCCCTGTGTCGTACCCGAGGAACAAAGGTCTATTTGTGAGGGTTATCACTTCATATTCATATGTCATTAATAAATCATTGGACGTTTTGCATACAAATTTTACACTATCTGTTTTTCTTTTTACTCTACTTTGTCAAAATAGTTATGCTCTCTTACACACACCCACATATCAAATTGCAGATCTACATCCACCCTAGATCCCTTTGATAACAGTTCTGCTATTGCCAGTTATGACTTTGAAAATCCAATCTACTAAGTCGAGGACGAATGTGAGGAAGATTGTGAAGTACCAAGAGCACTTGCTATACTATTACAGCAAGAGGAAAGAGCAATACAGCCTCATGAAGATCCGGTCGAGACAGTAAACTTAGGTACTGAGGAGAATAAAAAGGAAGTTAAGATAGGTGCCAACTTGAAAATGGTGTTAAAAATGATTAATTCATATGTTACATGATTACATTGAGATCTTTGTCTGGTCATACGAAGACATGCCGGGGCTGGACACTAATATTATGGTTCATCGTCTGCCAACTAAAGAAGACTGCCCTCCAGTGAAGAAAAAGGTTCGTCGTATGCATCCTGAGATGTCAGAAAAGATCAAGGCTAAAGTCACGAAACAATTTAATGTCGAATTCTTAGCTGTTACTTCTTATCCATAATGGGTTGCGAACATGGTACCGGTACCTAAAAAGGACGGTAAGGTGCATATGTGTGTGGATTACAGAGATTTGAATAGGGAAAGCCCCAAGGATGACTTTCCGCTTCCCCATATTAATGTTCTGGTTGACAACACCATACAACACAAGATCTTCTCCTTCATGGACAGTTTCTCTGGGTATAATCAGATCAAAATGGCACCTGAAGACATGGAGAAAACAACTTTCGAAACACAGTGGGGAACCTTCTGTTACAAAGTTATGCCATTTGGGTTGAAAAACATTGGGGAAACCTATCAGCGTGCAATGGTAGCTTTGTTTCATGACATGATCCATCACGAGATATAGGTCTATGTCGATGATATGATAGCCAGGTCTCATACTAAAGAAGAGCACCTTGATCACCTGCAAAAGCTGTTTGAAAGACTGAAGAAGTACAAGTTAAGACTGAAACCGAACAAGTGCACCTTTGGGGTAAGATCTGGTAAGCTCTTAGGTTTCATTGTCAGTAGAAAAGATATTGAAGTATACCATGCAAAGGTTAAAGCCATACAAGAAATGCCAACTCCCTACACTGAGAAGGAGGTTAGGGGATTCTTGGGACGTCTAAACTACATTTCCAGATTCATTTCTCACCTAATCGCTACTCGTGAACCAATCTTTAAATTACTGAAGAAAGATCAAGTAGTGAAGTGGAATGACGACTGTTAGACTGTCTTTGACAGAATTAAGGAATATCTTCAAGAACCTCCAATTTTAATGTCGCCGGTTGAAGGAAGACCTATGATCATGTACTTAACAGTATTAGAGAATTCAATGGGGTGTGTGTTGGGGAAGCATGACGAGTCTTATCGAAAAGAGCATGCAATATACTACCTTAGAAAAAAGTTTACCGACTGTGAAACAAGATACTCACTGCTCGAGAAAACTTGTTATGCTTTGGCATGGGCTTCTCGCCAACTAAGACAGTATATGTTGACTCACACTACCTTATTGATATCTAAAATGGATCCTATCAAATACATATTTGAGAAACCCGCTCTCTCCATAAAAATAGCAAGATGGAAAATGGTCCTAACCAAATATGACATCCAGTACACTACTCAAAAAGCAATCAAGGGAAGTGTACTAGATGATCATTTGGCTCATCAGGCTGTTGACGATTACCAGTAAATGAATTTTGAGTTCCCAACCGAGAACATTATGTTAGTAACTGACTGCGAAGAATCTGGACCGGATGAAGGACCTGAAAAAGGATCCCGATGGACTATGGTCTTTGATGGAGCTTCTAACGCACTCGGCAATGGCATCAGCGTTGTGATTATCTCCCTAGAAGGCTGCCATACACCCTTCACGGCCAGACTATGCTTTAATTGTATCAACAATATGGCCGAATATAAAGCATGCATTATGGGTATCAAGGCTGCTATTAACACGAGAATCAAGTTCTTACAAGTATACGAAGACTCAGCCTTGGTAATCAGTCAGATTAAGGGAGAATGGGACACAAAACATCCTAATCTCATCCCTTACCGAGAGCATGTGTTGACGTTGATTCCATACTTTAAAGAGATTACCTTTGAACATATTCCACGAGAAGAAAATCAGTTAGCGGATGCACTAGCCACCATGTCATCCATGTTTAAGGTCAGATGGGATAATGAAGCCCCTCATATCACTATTAAAAGATTAGACAAACCGACCCACTGTTATGAGATTGATGCTGATGGATAGAGGAAAAGCCTTGGTTCCATGAAGTGAAAAGGTATCTTGAAGAACAAGAGTACCCTGAGGGAGAATTTGTTAATGACAAAAAGTTCTTAAGAAGGTTCTCTACCAAGTTCTTCCTGAGTAACAAAATTCTCTACAAGCGCAACCATGATTCTACCTTACTGCGGTGTGTGGACAAGAGAGAAGCAAAGAAAATTATACAAGATATACATGAAGGTGCCTTTAGCACCCATTCTAGTGGGCATACAATGGCTAAAAAGATCCTACGGGCAGGATACTATTGGTCCACTATGGAAGCAGTTTGTCATCATCACTCTCGAACTTGTCACAAATGCCAAATCTATGCTGACAAAGTATGTGTGCCTCCGATTCCGCTAAATGTATTGACTTCTCCTTCGCCATTCACTACGTGGGGCATTGATATGATAATAGATATTAGACCTACCGCTTCCAATGGACACCATTTCATCCTTGTCTCCATTGATTACTTCACAAAGTGGGTGGAGGCAGTCTCATTTGCTTCCATTACTAAGAACGTCGTGGCCCGATTATCAGACACAACCTTATATGTCGGTATGGAATTCCAAAAAGAATTATCACAGATAATGGTACCAACCTTAATAACACTATGATCACCGAGCCCTGTATGCAATTTAAGATCCAGCATCATAACTCTTCTTCTTACCAGCTGAAGATGAATGGCGCTGTGGAAGATGCCAATAAGAATATAAAAAAGATTATACAGAAGATGATAGTGACATATAAAGACTGGCACGAGATGTTACCATTTTCTCTTCATGGTTATCGTACCTTAGTGCACACATCCACAGGGGAAACCCCTATCTCTCTCGTATACAGTATGGAAGCTATTTTACCCATCGAAGTCTAGATCCCTTCCTTGAGAATCATCAAGGATGTAGATTTAAATGAAGATGAATGGGTTTAGACTCGACTTGACCAATTGAACCTAATTGACAAGAAGATACTCGCGGTTGTGTGTTATGGTCATATGTACCAAAAATTTATGATCAAATCTTTTAACAAGAAGGTCAGACGTCAGGTATATAATGTTGGTGACCTAGTAATCAAGTGCATCATCCTACCGCAAGGTGATCCTAGGGGCAAGTGGACTCCTACGTATGAAGGACCATTTGTGATCAAGAACATATTTTCTGGTGGAGCTATGATATTAACCACTATGGATGGTGAAGACCTTCCGCACCCAGCAAACGCGGACATAGTTAAAAGATACTACGCATGAAAAGAAATCCTCTAGGTTGACTGGCCTAGGAAAAAATAAGGGCATCCCGGCGAACCAAAAGGGTTCGAGCAAAAATTAGGGATATATCTATATATATATATATATATATATATATATATATATATATATATATATATATATATATATATATGAAAAATTTGTACACCTGGCAAGTCGAAAACCTGAAAAGGCGGCTTGGGAAAAAAAGGGTATCCTAGTGGACTGAAAACCCTAAAGGGAAGTCAGGAAAAAATTAGGGATTAAAAGCGTACGACTATGTCCTGTTGGATCACCTTACAACCAGACTTCATTATCCAAATTAACAAGTACGAATAGTACGGACCAATCTAGTCAGCTTCTGCCAAGCAGCAAAGTGATGAGACACTCAAAGATATAAAGGCCATAGCAGAATTGAAACCCAATGGGATTATTTCACATAGTTGTTTTCTGTTTGTATACTACTTTGTATAAATTTCATTCTTGACGACATTCTCTTATTAGGATGTCCGTCTCCTTGTACAAAGACGCCTGTCACCAGCAGATTTCTTCAAATTAATACAAAATTATCTTTTTGAAAGTGTAAAACTACTTATTTTTATTTCTCTGTTTTGTTTGCAAAAACGTCCAGTAATTATTTTTGAACATATGCATTTGAGTGTGGTTAATTTTTACAAATACTCGCATAAAAAATAGAAAGACAATTGTTAAGGGTTTTAAGAATAAGAACAATGTCGAAAAGCCATATGTAAATCCCCACAGAACACCCATTGGGGATCATTTTCACAAAATTCATCACCAACAAGGGTACATCCCTCAATAGGTACAGAAGCAGAGACGTTTTCATGCAAAGTCACTGCCATATCTTCAGCGTATAGCCTAATGATCTCAGTTATTCCGGCATTTCTTAAATAGCTTAAGAGTTTCAATCATCTCTCTAGGATCTCGTTGCATCCCTCAGCATGGTTTACAAGCTTCTTGGGTTCCCCAACAAGGTTTCAATAAAATCCCCAAGCGGCTTACGAAGTTTTCTCTCCCCGGTAGAGTTTATTACAAGAATCCATCTCCCATCAATTTTGACTTCAGCAAATAGTGAGGAATTACATCCCCAGCAGCAGTCATGGATTTATTTTCCCCAGTTCAACGACACTGCAAAGAACAACTGATACATTCACATTTTGCATTCATACATCATTTTACAAGTGTAATATCATATACGCACGGTCTCAGTTATTTCGAGAACATCATTACCCAATGCATTTCATGCGTCATGACATTATATTCGGCTAACTCCTTTACCTTTTCAGGAAAGATCAACAAATAAATATCATCAACGATTTTCAACAGTTCCAGATTAATTCCTGAAACCAGACAGGGCAACTATCTGTGAACAAATGATTGTAGATCAATTCTCAAAACAAGACGGGGCAACTATCTACAAGACCAAGTTAGAGATTAATTCCTGAAACTAGACAGGCAACCAACAAAAGCAGCTTCCAGATTAATTCTCGAAACAAAACGGGGCAACTATCTGAGATAATAAGCTCAATTTACTGTGAAGCCTGGATTTTGACCAGATAACAGTTTAAGTTGTTGTGAAGCCTGGAACACGACCAGATAATAGTTTAACTTTTTCAATTCTCTATGAAGCCTGGAATCTGACCAGATAGTAACTCACTTCGTCCTTACATCTAAGTTGTTGCAAAGCCTGGAATCCGACCAGATAACAATTAACTCCTATCCTTTCAAGAAGATTACTGTGAAGCCTGGAATATAACCAGATAATAGTTTAACTTCTTCAATTACTGCAAAGCCTGGATCTGACCAGATAACGGATTAATTTCAGTAAGTTATTGTGAAGCCTGGAATCTGACCAGATATCAACTAGCTTCATCCTTTCATCTAAGTTACTACGAAGCTTGGAATTCGACCAGATAACAGTTTAACCTTAAGCAAGTTACTATGAAGCCTGGAAACCAACTAGATAACAGTTAATTTCATATTCCCTAGTAAGTCTCTATGAAGCACGGAATACGATCAGATAACAGTCAACTTTATTATCCTCAACAAGTTATTGTGAAACCTGGATTTCGACCAGATAATGGCTAACTTTGATTCTCCCCAGTCAAGAAATAGTTCCCCAGTAGAGAAATGGATAACAAAAACTCCTGATTTGCTAAGATACAATCAGACACAAACTCATTCTAATATACTTCTCATATGAAGTCAGACAAAGAGACCTCTAATGGCTCAGGGTAAATCGACCCAAGATTTATTCTGATACTTCTTCCAGTTTGAAGTCAACATTTATTTTAGATGGCATCTATAAGCCCATCTCTGATGAATCTCCGTCATCTTCTCCAAATGGAATCTGTAAGCCCATTCCCGATATCATCAACCAATAGTGTCACTTCACACACAGGCGAGTGCAAATTTCTAGGCACTCTAGTGTTCAATCATCTTCCACCTTCAGATCACGAAAGGCAGACAAGCCAATCTAAATCCTCAGGTTTAAGAAAATTTAATAGGGGCATATGTTGTACCCCAAAATTTTCCCTTTCATTTTATTCAAGAAATGCTCATAGAGGTCCTCAATTGCTCAAGGTTGACCAAGAATTGGCCAGACAAATTCTCCTCCTAAGCAATGGACTTCCAACTAGGGTTTCACTTTTCACCAAGAAGTTTAGTTTCCAAAGGCCTCAAGGGACTTCCATAGTTCCTAATAAGCCCTTAAGAATGCTTATGCCAATTTTCATGCCTTGCATTACAAGCTTGCTCAGTCAATTGCTCAAATGACTGGAAATTAACTATACTAGGTTAAAAGTCAACTATGACCAATATACCGTCAAACTTCATGATTTTTTGTCAACATCAACATTTTGAAGTGATATTAATCATTTGATCAATTTTTGATTATGTTTCCTCAAGGAATATTCTCAAATCATCAAGAATCAAAACTTGCCAAATTAGGGTTTCCTAGAGAAAGTCAAATGAACTTTGACCAGGCATAACTTTCACATTCTTCATCCATTTTTCCCAAACCAAAGCTCATTGTGAATAAAATTCAATTCCCTACAACTTTTCTTTTTCCCTCAAGTCCAAGAAATTCATCATCGAAAAGATATGAGCTAATACATTACAAGTCTTTTTGAAAGTCAACAAAAAGGCATTTTTGTCAAGGGAAGTTACTTCAAGATTTATATATGAAAAAATGGTAAACATAGAGATTGTAGGGGACATCTTGTGTTTCTAAATAGTCCAAGATCATCTCCAAAAGATAAAAATTGAACAAGTTATGGTTTTCACAAGTTGGGAAATTTTGGTCAAATTAGTGAAATGCAAAACATGCAAATTTGAAATTTTGAAATTAATGGTCTAACATTTTGAGCTTCAAACATATTCATGACCTTATGGAAGACCTATAAACTCATTATTACCTTGCCTTGCAATTTCTATATATTTTATTCATATTATTTTGTTTTTATTCAAACAAATACAAGATAAATTGTATAAAATAGTGAGTGATGGATCATGACACATGGGCTGATGGTTTGGATGGATTTTAGGCCCAAGATTTCATGCGAACATGTCTAGGTTCATGCCCCAAACAAAATGGGCAAGAATATTCATTTTTAGAAATATTTCAAAATTGATATCTTGTGATTTAAGCCATGCCATTACACTTTGATTCCCTCCCATATTTGCTTCCCTCATCCCACTAAATACAGAGCCAAAGTGCAAGCAAAGGACACGCAAAAACCTTGCTTGTAAGAAGCTCCAAAATTTCTCAAAAAAATTCAAAGTTGTGAAATTCAAAGAGCTTGCTCCATCATTCCTCCATTTAAACTAGGCCTTGCATTGTGCTCCCGAGGTCTGCAGGAACCATTTCCACACCTTGCACTAGAATGAAACTCCCTTGAATCGCGCACACGAATCACCCCGGGGGTAAGTTTTTTTAATCCAATCTCCTTTAATTCATGTTATTGAACATTTTAAGGTTTGTATATGTGTTCATAGTCATGTTTAGAACAGGTTGAACGTGGAACATGTGAGATTTAGGGCTAGAATCACAAGATGCCATGTTTGGCTCCGATCAGTAGCTTTTCTTAGAAATGCAAAATCCAGGGACTTTTAGCCCAAAGTAGCATCAGATTTGGACTAAAGGCATCGTTTTAAGGGGGGTAGGGGTATTTTAATCTTTTGATTATGCTTATTTTTGCAGGTTAGGTTTTGAGCCCACCAGAGAAGACAACTGGAGAGTTGACTCTGGTGGGCTAACTCTGTTTGCCCAAACGCCGCACTCTTATTGGTCCATTCAGTCACAACGCATGTGTTTTAAATTTGAATTTATTTCTGACTCTTTTTCACATATGATGTCACAGCTCTGTTGGTAATAACGAATGGTTAATTGGCTTGATGGTGAAGGGTGCGTGTATAATAATGGAAGGCCTGGTTCGATCCCAGGTTTTGAGTTTTTTTATGTTATTATATTTTCTTTATAGATCCAGTGACATACATGTCCATGCTTGTATCCTACGCCTCATACCTGAGGCATCAGATGCTGATGCAAGAAGATCTGGCCATCCTAGGGCACGTTTCCACCCTGTAGCCTCAAGGGTGAGACTCACCAGATTATGTTTGAAATGTTGGGTTCAGTTTATTTGGGCCTAAACAAAAATTTCAAATCTAACCCCCCCCCCCCCCCCCCCCCCCGCCACCCATTTACTTTAACACCATGCCCATCTTTCTTAATTTTTATTATTTATTTTGTTTCATACTATTTTCAGAAATCGTTTTATTTAATCATAAAAATATAGATTTAGGTTTTTTTATTTAATTTAATTTACTTTTATTTCATAAATTAAAACCAATTAGAACTAGGTTAAAATTTTGATATTTCTCAAACAAAAAATGCCAAAAAATATTAGACTTATTTAGAATTAATTAATAAATTTATTTTCCTTTTTATTTTAATTAATTGAGGTTATATATAGTTTAATTTAATATTTCCCAAATAAACCAAACAACAAAAAGAATTTTCTTTTACTTAGAACTTTTTATGATTTTAGACGTCCTTTCTAATTCGCGCGCGTTTAGTGTTTTCGCATTATCATTTTCATATTATTGTATCTAACTATGGGTTGTAATAGTTAAAATTAGGACTTTATTTACTGCTTTTTACTTTCCCCATTTTTGGACTTGTAAATTTCCCCTTCCCGAAGCCATGTAAAAGTTAGGTTTTAAATTCCACACTTTAAATTCATGTGTGTGTGTATATATATATATATATATATATATATATATATATATATATATATATATATATATATATATATATATATATATATATATATATATATATATATATATATATATATATATATATGTATATATATATATTAGTTGTTTAGGTGTATGGTAATAGGATTTCATGGAAAGAAATTAAAAAAAAACATAGCTAACCTAACACCAAGATAAATAATTGAAACACAACGCACTCGCACATGCGCACCTTTAGGGTATTCCCACTTCGGTTACCTTTGGATTAAAACAGACCCAACTCTCGAAACATAAGATATTTTAGTGGCTACCCTCCAGTTTAAAGATCTAAAAAATGACCTTCTCGATGTTTCCTCGGTATGATCTTAAAACCCTAGGGTGGTTACTAAAGTATCTTACCCAGTTTCCTTGGTGAGTGTAACGATGACCCTTCGAATGTCCCTCAAACATCCGACGATAGGGATACCTACTCACTAATAGTAGGATAACACTGTCTAAAGGTAAAGAGGAAAAGAACGAACCCTTTCGAGTAAAGTAGATAGTTATTAGATGCTTGCTCAAAAACAATTTTTCATATACACAAAACTCTTTCCAAAAACATTTTCAAAACACTTTGTATACATTCTCAACAATACGAGAAACATTATGAATCTCGCCACACTAAGGCGTCTTTTCAAAATACTTTTTTTCAAACACACAAACAAAAGGTATTTTCAAAATGAGCTAGCATCTAAGAGCCCGTAGATAACTACGGATGGAAAGGGTGCTAACACCTTCCCTTTCCATAATCTACCCCTTACTCGTAAATAATCTCGAAAGGTATTTTTATATTCTTTTCACCCTTTCCTTTGTTGGATAAAAGAAAAGTTGATGGTGACTCTTGCTTACCGCAACATTTACGAATACAAATGCAAAACCAGTATAACAGTCGGTTCTGCCACCGTATTACAGGGAGTGTTTGAGGGATTTTACAGGCTTGTCAATTTGTGTGTTAGCTTGCAAATAACCTTTCTATTTATAGAGAAAAGGTTTGAGGGCTTCGAGTAACCAGAAATCAGATATCACATGTTATGGTTTTGAAACTTGGTTTTGAAGCAACTTGAAATAACATTGTTCCAATGCATAGTACCAAAGGATTTGAGATGGCTAGAGGTTCTAGACATGTTTCTTATGGATTTGACATTGTGTGTGCAGAAGGAACAGGTGATAGGCTCAAGAAGAGTGGACTTTGTGATTAAAGTCACTTTTCCAAAATGGAAGTGTGAACTTTGTTTCATTAATGGAATGATCACTTGAATAATGGCTCAAACACTTGGATCATAGCTCAATAAGTTGTATTAACATTTAATTATGGAGTGATTTGCAAGTTAGAAACCTGCAAAGCAAGATTTATGCATAATGGCTTGAGATTTGATCAAGTGTTCTTCATGAAAATGACCTATAATTCAAGAATGGATGCCTAACTTCTTCTCTTCGATTCTCTTAGCTAAAGAATGATATCTTCAAGTTTTTTGACCATTTGGGAATCTTGAAACATTTTCTACAACCTTCATGTTGACCATTTTGGCTAAATCATCTTGGAGCCAGGTGAAAATTGGCCAAGAAGTTAGAACAAAAAATCTGCCTAACTTGATGAAAATTTCACTAAGTGTTTTAGTAAAAAGTTCGTGACTTCATGAGACTATATATTCAAATCTAAGCATTTTTTGGACATCAACCCAAAGGGACAAAGTTGTATAACTCATCAAGGTCTACGGCTTTCATGTTGAAAATTTTCCTTGAATCATCTTGCATCATGGTGAAAAATTGTCACGAAGTAGTGAAATTATCAAGGTTAAAAAACACTTAGAATTTTTCTAAGTATTATAAATATTGAATTTTTGTTGACTTTCTTAATTCTTGATGATAAATTTTGATATTATTTAATTTCTTGATGAATTTTGATCTTTGAAATTCAATGTTGATCAAAAAGTCAAAGTTTGACTTTTTGTGTATCAATTGACTTTTCATCAGTTGATCAAATTTCAACTATCAATCCATTGATCTTGATAAATTATTTGAGCCATGAAATTAGGTAAACATGTTGTGTTTGAGTCCTTGAGATCATGCTTCAAGCCATTAGGTCATGTACTAGGTCAAAAGTCACTGATCAGTCATTCTCAATCGAAACCCTAATTTTGACAATTTTTCCCCTTTGGTGATTTGAGTACTTTTCTTGAGGAATTGTGATCAACCCTTGATAAATTGATAAATATGACCTAAAAATGTTGATGTTGGCCAAAAATCATGAAGTTTTACTGTATATTGACCACAATTGACTTTTTACCCAATACAACTAATTTTCAGTCATCTGAGCAATTGACTGAGCAAATTTGTGATGCAAGGAAACTGGGTATACGAAATCTTGAAGACCTATAATGAACCATGATAGTAACTTGAGGCATAAAAAGTCCTACTGTCCTTGAGAAAACCAAAACGCTAATTTGGAGGCTCAGTGCTTGGGAGGTGAGCTTGTCTGATCAACTCTTTGAGAATCCTTGAGCATTTGAGATCTTTTGTGAGAAATTTCTTAAGAAAAGAAGGGGAAAGTTTTGGGGTACAACAATTCCCCTTTATGTTTTTCCTTTACCACTCATTTCGACGTAATTTCCAGTATATTTGTTATGGGTGACTTTTTGTTGACTTTTCTTTTTCCTTGGGATACTGTTTTTTCCAAATGTCTATTTAATTCGATTCCTTTTTTATCATTACTTTTCTCTTTCCTAATTTTTCCTTGTGTGGTTGTACCAGATACATCCATATTCATGTTTTCCTACCCTCTTACCATTCTTTTACTATTTTTTCTACCTATTTAACCTTTTCTTGTTGGCTTCTCACCTACACTAATTATAACTCTTTATGAATTCTTTATGGTTTCCTTAGCCGCATGCTCGCTGAATTGAGTGTCTTCATCCTGAAGCAACACAAACTTGGATCCAGCTACACCATTATCCACAGTCTTTCCTTTCTTATGCTCACCATGAGTCTCATGATATTATCCTTTTTCCTCTTTACCATGATCTTTCCTTGGTCTCCTAGTTTCTTTCACTACCGACAATTATCCCTTATTATCATGTTGTTTTTCATTCTTCTCTTGGCCTTTAGGTTGCATGCTTTCATCTTCCTTCATACCTTTCTCCTTCATAACTTTCTCATTTCCAACACACCAGATTATTTCATGACCATATCTTCCACATGCTAAACACAATAGATGTGTTACTTTGTAATACACTTTGTAATCTTTCCCTTTTATGGAGAACATGGCTAGAAAGGGTTTTTTCAAGTTCACCTTCACACACATCCGTGCATATTTTCCTCTTTATTTGAAGTGTGTGGTTTTATCCACCTTGACCGTCTTTCCAATCTTGTTTTTGATGAAAGAGATCACCATATGATTATAGTAATTGATAGGTAGACCAGATATTCTCACCCACACTGTAATATGATCAATAGAGTTTGTATTAGGGAAGAAGTTTGATCTTCATTCTCTCATAGTGAGGTAATGGTCATAAATGGGCCAATGGCCTTCTAATAATTCTATCTTAATCTTCTTCACACGTGAATGTAACAGATAATACTCTTATCTAAGGTCAACAATATGCAATACTCCTCTTTTCGTTCACAACTGGTTGAGTCGTGATGCCATCCATTTAAATCAGATTCTTCTGCCTAGCATATTCACTATGACTCCTTTCTTCTAAGGTTTCGCAATTTTACGATGTTCTTCTTCTGTTAATATGAATTCAAGACACTCATATTCAATAACTTTTATCTTTTCCGTGTTCATTCTGTCAAAGCAGTCTTCTCTTTCTACTATTCAGTTCTTGCATATTTTCGAGCGTTTCTCCAATAACCATGTCTTTGTATGAAACTTTTATGGTAGAACTGATGATCTGGTCCTTTCTTGCGTTTTTGTCTTCCTCTTCTTGAGTTACTAAGTATATAACTCCTTTATCTTTAGCTTTCTTGGTGCTTCATTCATGTTGATCTTCTTCTTGCACACGTAAACCATGGCTTACCGAAGTAAACCACATCGGGGAAGGTGGCTTAAGCGCAGCCTTAACAGGACGATTTGATTAGAAGTTAAATCACCAATATCATTCGCCATTCTTTGGACCTATACATTTCAATTTTAACTAAAACAAATTAAAGATAGTGTCACTACTACAAATGACGCTTCTAATGTTGGACGTGAAAAGCGTTGTACGTCAACAACATAAGTGAGATAAATAAGGTCGTCATGAAAAGTCTCCATTTAACACGTTGGTGTTTCCAAACTCGACATGAATAGTTATTTTAAAACCATTTATCACATGAGTTCGAACCCCAGGTGCCACACTTTTATAATATTCCAAACTAGCGTATCTTTTATCTGGATTTCTCTAAAAATTGAGGGGTATATAAGATTGTTTTTTTAAATTGTTACATTTACATTCTTTATTCAGAATATTACATTGTTTATGTTTACCCAGAAAAATATATTGTTTACCCAGAAAATAAAGGTAAAAGTCAAACTCCATAGGGTGGTTCAAGATAAAAATCAAACTCCCTAGGGTGTCTTGTTTCCCCTCAAGATGTAGATTTAGATTTTCGTATAATAGAATCTTGGGGAACATATCATGTTAGATCTTGCATGCAATGGTTTCTGATGAAAAAAAGGTAAGGTCATTAATATTTGAGAAACCAATAATCTAAAAATCAAATAATGAAAAAATATTTAAGAAAACAAACCTTGAACCTAGATGATTTTCTACGCTTGCAATCCATCATAGAGAAATTTTCTAAGCGTTCTTAGGTTTCAAGCGCTTCATATGTTTAATTTTGGTTAGATTTCCTATCGTAAGACAACTTATATAGTGGATGCCCCTTAGGTTTCATGGGGATCACTAAAGGTGGATTCTTGAGCGTTGATAACCTTTAAATGGACGACATAGATTTGTTTAAGGCCATTGAAAACAGTGAAAAATAACACTTAACTATCATCTCGGTTTTGGAATATTGTATTGCCTAACTAAACTAAAACAATGTCTTCTTTGAAGACAAACTCATCCAAAGGTGTTTCTATGTCTTATACTTATGTAAAATCACGATCTGGACCATTATGTGTGTGTGATGGTTGTATGGTTTCATACCAATGCAAGAAGGGACAAAATCAAGGAACACTTTTTTTGGAGATGTCCATTTTAGAGGAGTGAAGAGACATGTAATCTGTTTATATGGGATGAAGATATGGTGGCAAAATATGGAAATGAAGATGGGAGCATGATGAAGTCCGAGGCGGGAGCTATGGGTTATTTGAGGGTTATGTATGAAGATTCAAAGAAGAAGAACAAGACACTAAAGAACAAATTGAAATCAGAAAAAAATTTATGGAAATTTGAAGATGTTATGTTTTGTTATCTCTTTTATGTTTAATGTTTACTTTGTTATGAAATGTAATAGATGAAGTGGAGTTTGAATTTCATTGTTAACGTTATGTGAAAACTGTAGAAGCAAAAAAACCTATGTATTAAATAAATGGAATTAAATATCCTCTCGGTTTTGGAATAAAACCGAGGGGTTAGTTCAACTAACCCCTCGGCTTTTCAAATAAACCGAGGGGTTAAATTAATTTTTTTAATGGTTACATTGTTTACTCAGAATATTAAAAATATAGAATGTCCAGGTCCCATACAAAATGCTAGTGATCCAAGATTAGTTGTTGTGCTATCATTATCATTGCATCCAAGATTGATGGTTGCACTATTGATATCACTGCCTTCACGAGCATAGACAGTGAGTTTGAATGCTTCCAACTTCTAATAAGGTGTCGGTTGCAAAAGTTGAAAAAAGTTTTTTCTACACTTGTAATCCATCAGTAACAACGAATATATAATAGTTGTTCAAAACCTTCAACAACAACAATAACATCAACACAATTGTTTGAGATGGATCGCAAAAACTGAAGAAAAAAAATTTGCTTAAGGTAGAAGAACATTTTTTCAGTTTTGCAATCCATCCCAAATAAATAGTGGGACGACTACAAATAAGATAACATTAAGGTTAATATGTTTAACGAGTGTTTTTATAGTCAAATCGGATTATTTATCCCTTGGTTTATTAAAGAAACCGAATGGTTAGATCATTTATTTTACACTTTTTTACAAATAAAAACATAATGTGTCGTAGCTGGTATTCGAAGCTTGTCCGGAATGGTATTTCACCACGGTTTTCTAGATAAACAAGGGCTCAAGTTGATTTTTTTTTTAAAATAATTATATGGGGCGCGTTGGTGAAAAACCTCAGTTTTTTCTGGTTGATGTGAAAGCTTCTTCATGAAAAGCGTTATTTGTTGTAGTGTGTGATTGTGACTTATGGTGGAAGAGTGGACGACAAAGAAGTAGGAAGGGAAACAATGATTAGACGAAAGAACGGTGATACTAGTTGGTTGATGGAATTGTTAAAGTGAGATGTAGTATAGAAGAATCTTAAATATAGAATGGCCAAATAGAATTTGTATGGAGTGTGAAAGATTTTCTTTAAAGAAAAATTCAAAAAAATAAATAAATAAATATGAGAAGACTAATCATTTTAGAAGATGAAAAAAATATTATAATACACTAATGATATTTAAATAATTTTTATAACTATAAAAAAATATAGATATCTGCATGCACAAGTATCATCAAACTTGCATTCATATCCATTAAAAATAGATATTTAAATGTCTTAAATACATTTTTGGTCCCCCTAGTTTGGAGTTTCTAAAGAAGTAGTCTCCCTATTAAAAAATCAATGATTTTTGTCCCTTTATTTAGCATGTCTTGGCATCTATTTGGTCCCCCACCTATTTTAGATGATGTGTCATATATTTTAATGATGTGGAATTATAATAATATATACATGTCATCATTACGGTATATTATATTAATTAATTCAATTGATTAGTTAAAATTATGTTATTAATTGAAAATGACAATATTTTAATTGAAAGTAAAATTAATATAAGTTTCAGGTTGACTGTTAAAGAACCTTAATCCCCTTTCATTCACCCACTGTATCCCTAAGCTTTATTTGCCACTGTTCACCGTCTCCCTCACGAATCCTTCATCCTCAAGTTCAGAAGTTTCCTTTTCAAACTAAAATGTGATCCAACGAAAATGACGATCGATAAATTTAAGCATTGTGTGACGTATGTATGTTTTTATTTCTCCTTTGCTATTACCAGTGGTCCCGTTTCTTCTTCTTTGTGATGCTTGCATGAAATTTGAATTTCTTTATGTTGAATATTTATCAGGCCTGCTGTGATACGGTGGGAGAACTAACTTGGGTATTTTCCATTTTATCGCAAATGTTGTGAATAGCAAGAGTCACCGCCGACTTTTCTTTTATCCAATAAAGGAAAGGGTGAAAAGAACAGGAAAGACCTTTTGACAATTTTCTTGAGTTCGGGGGGTAGGTTATGAAAAGGGAAGGTGTTAACACCCTTTTCATCTGTAGTTATCTACGGGCTCTTAATTGCTTGATCACTTTGAAATGCTTTGTAAATGCTTTTGTGTTTTGTGTAAGTTTGAAAATATTTTGAAAACACCTAAGTTTGGAAAACTTTGCAATGATTCTCGCATCGTTGAAAACGTATACAAAGTGTTGGTTTTGAAAATATTTGTTGAAAGAAAATGTTTGGAAAGATGTTTGAAAATGCCAATGTAAGGTCATTTTATAATGATTCTCGTATCGTTGAGAATGCATACAAAATGTTTGTTTGAAAAGTGTTTTTGAAAATGTGAGGTGTAAATGGTTTTGTTTGTGAGCAAGCAATTACGAGCAATCTACCTACTCAAAAAGTCTTTGTTCTTTTCCTCCTCCTTTAGATAGTGCCATTTTACCATTGTTTGGTAAGAAACCATATCATTGGATGTGAAGGACAGGCGTGGGTCATTGTACGGTCATAGAAGGCAATTTGTAAGTTAACAATTTGTTTGTAAGGGAGTAAGATCATTTACCAAAGGCAACATTGAAGGTTCATTGAGGGACTATGATCTTTTAATCGAGGGTCTTTGCTAAAGCATCTCACGTTCGAGGGACATGACTGTTTAAATCCGAGGCAACAAGTGTAGGTTACCTTAGAGGTGTAAGTGTGTAAAGTGTGTTTGATTTCATGTATGTTATCTTAAATTTAGGGTCGTCTAATTTTGATTTAAAATCTTGCCATACAAACCCTAATTACTAACAAGAATAAGGAAAGCGATAAATTACGGAATTTAAAGATCCTACGCTATTACAAGGCTTTGGGAATGGGGAGTACAAATTTACAAATGGAGGAAGAAAGCAATAACACCCTAATTACTATTACAAACCATTGAATATGAATTACAACAAAAATAGAATGTACAAATAATGTAAAAATTAGAGAGGAAAAAGAAATTGTCTTTCTAGGGTTTTTTATGGAAAAGGTTTTAGTAACTTAAACTAATTAATTTTAATTATGAGAGAAAATAACTAATTATTAACAAGACCTAAAATCTAGGTTCATTGAAGTTTTAAGAAGAAAATAAAACTTAAGTCTAAATAATTTATTTAGAAAATAATTTGAATGTTAATACAAATTTAGAAAAAAAATATTTTAAAGTATAAACAAAACCTAATTCTAAATATTAACAAAATAAAATAAGTGTTTAAACTAAAGTATTTAATAATTTAATAATTTAAGAAAATATATTTTTGGTATTTTTTAAATAAAATAAATAAATAAATAGAATATATAAAAATATATAAAGAATATAAAAAAAAGTATTGGGCTGGGATGTCAAAAAATAAAATGGAGGTAAAAATTTAGCAAAAAGGTTAGGCCCAAGTATGTTTTTTGTAATCAGAAAAATAAATTAAAAAAAGTGTGAATGAGCCTGCACTTTAAAAAGTAAAATGGGGGTGAGAATCAGAAGTAATTTAGGCCCAAAACAAACAGGTCCAACGCTTGTTTTGATTCAGTATGGACGGCTTCTTTGGATGCACCATGGGCTTGCCTTGTGGTGTGTTGGATGAGACCTTATAATGATCCCGTGGTGATGAAATGATGGTGTATGGCGCGTGTGTTGAGCTTGTATGCACTGAATCTACAAGGAAAATATGAAAAATACAAAAGGATATCACTGGGGCTCGAACCCAGGTTCCTATAGAGTAATTCCTTATATGCGCGAGCTCTGCCACTGCGGTGGCTTGTACATCCGGTATTAGAATAATAACCACTAAATTTAAAATAAACCAAGTTCTAAGATTTGAAAATGACTTCATCTTCAACCTTGCACGCGCAGAGAAGAACAACACCATGACCAAAAATGTAACTTCTTCATTTCTCAATCATTTTCAAAAAAGTAAACATGAAAGTTGTTCCATTTTTCACCACGAATTCAACCATATAAATAAATAAAGATATAAATCAAAGATAAACATGAATTTTTGTTTGTACCAAATAAAACCTAATTTTTTCATAAAGTTCAAACTCAAAATTCACATCACTCAGACAATATAAATGAAATCTAAAGGCATGGTTAGCTTCAGTGGAATGATGTCTACATTTTATCTTTTAAAATGAAAGGCAAATGATGATTGTATAAGGATTTGAAATTTCGTAAAACTTATCTTGAAAATGGAAATTGTGTTTTGAGTTTGAGCACTCCTGGAAGTGTTGTGATGATTTGAATAGCTTCAATGGACCTTTAGGAAACTAATGCAAGTGTTACTTTGTGCTAAGAGTGACTGTATTGTTCTGGAGAAGTCAAGTTGCAGGTTTGAATATTTGGAAATGGAGGATGATGAAGATGAAGTTATAGTGCTTAAACAGGGATGGGAATGAGTTATATATGAGGTATGGAAGCTTTATGATTGATTAAGAGTGAAAGCACACAAGTGGATTGTAAGATTGGTGTTCAAAGTCAGAAATGACAAGTTATGGAGATTTTTGTGAAAATCATGGTTTGAGGGAGTTTGAGAGGGTTAGAGGGCTTGTAAACTCATGTGTTAGGTTACATATAACCTCTCTATTTATAGGCAAGAGGTTTGGAATCTTGAAGGGATCAGAAACAAGAGATCACATGTTATGCTTATATAACTTGTTTTTGAAGTAAACTTGAAACATATTGTTCCAATGTATAGTACAAGGAATGTAGGGTGGTTGAGCACTTTAAACATGCTTCTTCTGATCTTGTAGATGAAGTGTGTGCAGAGGAAACAAGTGCAAAGCTCAAGGAGAGTGGACTTTGTGATTAAAGACACTTTTCCAAAATCGAAGTGTGAACTTTGTTCCATAAATGGATGAATCTCTTGGACAATGGCTCAAATATTTGGATCTTAGCTTAATAATTTTTGAAAACATATTATTATGGATAGATTTTCAAGTTAGAAGCCTGTAAAGCAAGATTTATGCAGCATGGCTTGAGATTGGATCAAGTGTTCATCAAGAAAATGACTTGTAATTCAAGAATGGATGCCCAACTTCTTGTCTTCGATTCTTCTAGCTCAAGCAAGACCTCTTTAAGTTCTAGGACATATTTGAAAGCTTGAAACATTGTATACAACCTTCCTTTTTACCACTTTGTCTAAATCATCTTGGAACTATGTGAAAAATTACCAAGAAGTTGAGACAAAATCCTGACCAACCTTGTCAAAATTTTCACTAAGTGTTTAGTAAACATTTCATGACTTCATGAGTTTATATCTTCAAATATAAGAATTTTTTGGACACCAACCCTCTAATACAAAGTTCTAGAATTCATCAAGATCTACAACTTTCATGTTGAAATTTTTTCTTGAATCATTTTGCATCTTGGTGAAAATTTGTCATGAAGTAGTGAAATTATCAAGGTTAAAAACACTTAGAATTTTTCTAGGTATTAGAAATGTCGACTTTTTATGGACTTTCTTGATTCTTGATGATCAATTTTTATATTTTTGAATGTCTTGATGAATTTTGATCTTTGAAATTCAATGTTGATCAAAAAGTCAAAGTTTGACTTTTTGGTATATCAGTTGACTTTTCATCAGTTGATCAAATTTCAATTATCAATCTGTTGATCTTGAGAAATTTTTTGAGCCATGAAATTAGGTCAATATATTGTGTTTGAGTCTTTGAGATCATGCTTCAAGCCATTAGGTCATGCACTAAGTCAAAAGTCATTGATCAGTCATTCTCAATCAAAATCCTAATTTTGACCATTTTGCCCCTTTAATGATTTGAGTGCTTTTCTTGAGGCATTATGATCAACTCTTGATCAATTGATGAATATGACCTCAAAATGTTGATGTTGGTCAAAAATCATGAAGTTTGACTGTATATTGACCATAATTAACTTTTTACCCCATACAACTGATTTGCAGTCATCTGAAAATTGACTGAGCAAATTTGTGATGTAAGGCTTGAAACTTGGTATGAGAAATATTGAAGACTTATATTGAACCATGAAAGTCACTTAAGGCATCAAAATTCCAACTGTCCTTAATAAAACCAAAACCCTAATTTGGAGGCTCAATACTTTGGAGGTGAGTTTGTCTGATCAAACCCTTGAGAATCCTTGAGCATTTGAGATCTTAGGTGAGAAATGCCTTGGGAAAAGAGAGGGAAAACTTTGGGGTACAACTATTGCCCCTATTCAATCTTCTTAAACATGAAGAGTTATATTGGCATGTTTGCCATTCACGACTTGAAGGTGGAAAATGATTGAACACTTAAGTGCCCAAAAATTTGCACTCGCCTGTTGTTGTACCCCAAAATTTGCCCTCTCATGTTTTCCAAGGTTTTCTCTTATACGGGTAATTACAAACAATTGCTTAAAGAAAATAATAATTTTGAAGATAAACAAGGAGTCTTCGATTGGCATTGAAACAAGGTGTCTTCAATTGGCATTGAAACAAGGTGTCTTCAATTGGCATTGAAACAAGGTTGTCTTCGGTTGGCATTGAAACAAGGTGTATTCGATTGACATTGGGACAAGGTGTCTTTGATTGGTCTTGGGACAAGGTGTCTTCGATTGACATCTAAGAAGGTTGTCCTTTGATTGGAATTTGGATAAGGAGCTTCGATCGGATGTCCAAAATCCATCGACACAAGCTTGGTTCACAAGACTTCGACTGAGCATGGGTTGTCTCATGCCTAATTCTATCGACAAGGAAATGGCTTTCCCTGTGCACGCCTTCAGCATACAAAGCCAAGACTTCTTCAAATTTTCCTTCAATCCACTAGGAATAAAGCTTCCTTTAACCCACAAGGCAAATACCTCCTTCATGCTTGATTCGATTCACTAGGCAATCGCCTCTTTTACGCTTTCTTTATCCTTCCTCATACTAGCATCCACAAGGCATTGGCTTCCTTTATGCTAGTTTCGACTGGGCAATAGCTCCCTTTGAAACAGTTTCGATTCCACATCTAAACACACAGTTCTTCATCTTTTGACACCTAGTAAGGCCTATTCGAAGGACACACAAGTGATGCCTTGGAAGGACATGCACTTGGACCAGTCGAAAGACATACAATGGTTGGAGACAATTTTTGCTTGCTGGCCAAAGTCTTGCATACTTCCAGGCCCAAGCCCCATGCACAAACACATTCATGACAAAGGAAGCTTCGACTGGCCAGAATGAGGTCTTTCGATTGGGCTAGTTGGGTAGTGTTAGAGTCAATTGAAGTACAAGGAAACTTTGGGCCAATCAAAGAGAAAGGATAAAGTGTACTTTGAAGGCATGTTAACAAAGTGTCCTTCGATTGCATATCAGAACAGGACGTATTTGGATAAGTATATCAATAAAATCAAGCAATCAATGCAGAAGTTGAGTGATCGAAGAAGCTCTAATAAAGAAGTTTCTAAACACTTTGAATCAAAACTCAACGCCAATCGAAGGGCAAGGCGTGTGGGGCATTCGAAAGAGCCATGGGGAAACACGTCCAGGTTCACTCAAGATTTCTAAAAGGCATGAATTATTCAAATATGCCCAACTTTCAATGTGTTGGATTCTTGTCTCATGGATTTCAAAGCCTAGTTAATGGATGTCCCTTACCATTTCCATGCACATCACATCCCTATAAATATAGGCCTAAAGCACATTTCAAAGAGGGGGATACCACATACATACACATACACACTGGAGACATAAGCCCAAGAACCACACACATATATTTCCTTACACGCACACTCCGCCTCATAAGCCACACAAAAGTTATCAAAAATCTCCTGAGTAATCCAAATCGAGGGAATCTTCAACAACACTCCACTCACTCCTTGAAGTTTGTAGGAGGCATGCCCAAGCACCTTGCAAGCCATTTCCATCTAAAGCAAAGCATTCTATTGGTAACAAACCTTCGATCCTAAGTTAATTTTGATTGTTACATAGAATATTAACATTTATAGTTCAATTTGTATTCAGGACTAAGGATTTGGGTTTGACACCCAGGTTTGTATTTGTTTCTTTTTCCAACGCTTACACTGGAGATCAAGCCTAAGCAGACTAATACGCACATGATCGAAGGACCTGGGTTCGACACCCATGTCCTGTATCTTTATTTTTCTAATGCTTGTCAGGCAAATATGGATCGAAAAGCAACTTGCCCCCTGGATTGAAAGACAATCACCATTGATTGGATCGAAAACTGCCTCTTCATTAGATCGAAAGCTACCTTTTCCTCTGGATCGAAAGACATGTTTTCTTGCATTTCTATTTTTTGTGTTACTTACTCCTTTATCAATTTCTTTTTTTTATTAACAATAAACAGAATCACAAAAAAAACATTAGGCTAGTGTTTTATTAACCAAATTAATTTTGTTAATTAATTAATAAATTATTTTAACCTTTTCTTTAAATTAAAATTAAGTAGACTTAGGTTTTGCTTTCTTTTATAAATAAAAACAAACAAAAAGATTTCCTTTTCCTTAGGATTTTTAGACGTTCTTTTTTTTAATTCGCGCGCATTTATTTATTTTCGCATTTTTCATATTATTGTAACTGATCATGGATTGTAATAGAATAATTAGGACATTTACTGCTTTTATCCCTTCATTCTTGGACATGTAATTAATCCCCAAAGCCATGTAATAGCGTAGGATTTATGTTTCCGCACTTTACATTCATGTACATGTATTAAATGTTAGATGTATGGTAATAGGACTGCATGGCAAGATTAATAATCAAACATTAGCAAACCTAACAAAAAAGACAAAAATAACTGAATACAATCCACTTGCACATATACACCTCTAGGGTACTCCCACTTTGGTTGCCTTTCGGAAAATAAAACAGTCATGTCCCTCGAAAATGGGGACGCTTTAGCGAAGACCCTTAAATCAAAAGACCATAGTCCCTCGATGACCCTTCAGTGTTACCTTTCGAAAAATAATCTAGTCCCTTAAACAAAATTCCTAAAGTGTCTCTACATGTTTCCTTTATGATTGTATGTCCCTTTGAATGTCCCTCAAACATCCAACGATAGGGCTACCTACTCACTAACAGTAGGATAGAACTGTCTAAAGGATAGGAGGAAAAGAAAAAACCTTTTCGAGTAAAAGTATATAGTTCTTAAATGCTTGCTCAAAAACAAACTTTTTGCACTTACACAAGACATTTCAAAAACACTTTTAAAAAATGCTTTATCAACACTCTTGAGGACTGATACAAGAGTTATCATAAAGCGAATCGCTGCACTAAGGCATTTTCAAACTACTTTTTCAAAACACAAAGCACAAGGTATTTAAAAAATGAGCTAAGCATCTAAGAACCCAAAGAAAACTACGGATGGAAAGGGTGATAACACCTTCCCTTTCCATAATCTACCCCCCTTACTCATAAAATTCTCGAAAAGGTCTTTTTTTCTTTTCACCCTTTCCTTAATTTGGATAAAAGAAAAGTCGGTGGCGACTCTTGCTTACCGCAACATTGGCGAACACAAATGCAAAACCAGTATAATAGTGGATTCTGCCACCGTATCACGGAACTGGCGACTCTATTGGGGAAAAATAAAAAGTGGGGTTACCTTAGAGTTTAGTTCATCATTTTAAATTTATTTCCTTGTATGCTTTGTTTTCTTTAACTTTGAGGGTTTTCTTGGGTTTACTTGTAAAGATCCTACTCCTGGATCTGGGGCACCTTTTAGGTAAGTACCAATAGATTGTGGGGACTGTGCGGGGTATACCAACACGGTTGAAACGATAGCTACGTTGATGTGGCACGTTTGTTGGTACCAATAGCCCTTGAGTAGTCAAGGAGAATATGAGGCCGCTGTGTGGTGTCATGAAGCATCAACTGACTTTAGAACCTTTAATTGAACCAACTTGGCCATTAGGAAGTAGTGAGATAGTCGGCTTTGGTGCAGTCCGAAGTTGGTTGATACTTGTGATACAGTGGCAGAACCGACTATTTTAATACTTGTTTGCATTTTGCATTTTTTGTTTGCAAAATGTCGCGGTAAGCAAGAGTCGCCATCGACTTTTATTTCATCCAATCTTGGAAAAGGAAAAAGAACAGAAAAAAACCTTTTTTCGAGATATTCTGAGTACGGGGGTAGATTATAGAAAGGGAAGGTGTTAGCACCCTTTCTATCCGTAGTTATCTACGGGCTCTTAGGTACTTGCTCATTCTTGCCATACAATCCTATTAATACATATAACAGTTAATAATTTGCTGAAAGCAAAAGCGGAAATAAACCTAGTTATTACATGGCTTTGACAGTTACATAATTTGCCTTGACGGGAAATAAAAGTATGGAATTTAAAATCCTAATTAAAACTATTACAACCTTGAAACAATTACAATAATAATGGCAAAAATAATAACAAGCGCGCGGCAAATTAAATGCGAGAGAAATTAGGGTTTTGACCCTTGACTAAATCTAATATTCATTGATTAAAGAAAACATCATTTTTTGTCATTTTTGTTATTTAAGAAAATAAGTAATAATTGAAATAAATAAAAAAAGAACCTAATTACTAATTAACTTTAATTAAAAATAATAATAATTAAGTTAACCTATTGTTTTGTGTTTTTGTTTGACAAAAAGAAAATAATTACATCAAGAATTTAACCTAGTTTTCTAATTGATTTTAATTATAAAAATAAGTTAAAGTTACCCTAAATTAAATTAAGCTAATTAATTAAAATTTTAATTTGATAATAAAAACTAATCCTAAATTTGTGAGTTCTTGATTTTGGGATTTTTATGAAAAAAGTGGATTTTAAAAATTAAATAAATAAATAAATTGCAAAGAATAAGAAAAAGTAAGAAAATAAAAATTTTAGGAATGGGCCTGTGTTGAATAGTAATGCTGGGGGTGTTAATCTGAATCCCTTGGCCCATTAAGCTTCCAAGCCCAGTCAACTTTGGGATATGGTGTATCATTGACCTTGCATGTGTACCATGGGCCTTCATTGGAGAAGCGTGAGATCTAGCCAGCTGGGCATTTAATGAATGTACATTGAGCGTGTTTGGAAGGCACGTGAGGGAAGATTGCACTGGATTCACCTGAAACAATTAAGAAAATAACAAAATGCACACGCCTGAGATCGAACCCAAGACGTGTGCATCAAAGGCGCTTCTTCCAACCATCTGCGCTAGATTGTTAACTTGTAAACATAATAAACAAATAAAACCAAAAGGCAAGTCAAGTATTCTGCCAGCCAAAACGCGTAAAATTTGAATGGACTAATCACGCTTTGATACGCATCATCTTCTTCCTTGGACCGTTGTCTTAGGTAAAACACTTTTACCTACAGACATTTGTTCATGGCTATAACCCTATCCATCTCAAAAATCCTGTACACGCAATATAAATTCAATTGGTGACCTTGAATCAACTGGGCTTGAAGCCCTGATTATCATGGTACTCAATATGAGAGCCAATTGTTCCTGCATTGAAAACCCCTAAAACAAACTCGTAAACCCTAGTAATGGCATACTGTGATTCATGCGCTGTAAATTCAATTAAATCATGCCAATAGCTTGCAAACAAGATGATGAACAAGAATGTATAATTAAAACATGCTAATGCTGCCAAAATCAAGGAAATCAGAATTGAGTTTTTGGGCAAAGCGTGGTTGATGGTGGGCATGATTCCTGGCATTTTGAAGCTTGAGGATAGGTGGAATAGCTTCCTGGGATGTCCTGGAATAGATTGGAATCTTTAAATCTTCGTGAGGATGGCTCTAGAGTGGATTTTGATGTCACACTTTTTGTCCAAAATTTCAATTTTGTTCTTGCTGTTTCACGCCTCCAATCCTTGTGCTCATGGTCTAGATTTGTTGTGTATATGTAGGAGACTAAATTAGGTTAACAAAATTGACATGAATCTTGAGAAATAATGGAGATTTGATTTGATTTGCTTCATGTATGATTTATTTCCAAAACTTGCTTCAATCCAATCTTTTTCAACCCTAATAAGCCTTGCACGAATTGGCTGGCATGCTAGTTGTATATGGATTCAAAATGTGCACAAAAATTCCAAGATTTGATTTGTTTTCATTATTTTACCATTTAATTTGATTTATTTAGATTTAAATGAATAAAAAATCAAAATAAATGATAAAAGTAATAAAATAATAGGTGGAAAATCTTAGGGGTTACGGGTCCTATTAGAAACATGTTTCAAGCAAGAAAACATGGGCCCCTTTGGAAAAAATGCAAATTTGATCAATGTTGACCTTTGACAATTTTCCAGAAATTGTCAACTTTGACAATGCACAACTCTCTCAATTTTGACCCTAGGAGGGTGTTCTTGGACTTTTTAGAAATCTTAGGATGTCCTTTAAACAAAACTTTTAGTTTTGTCTCAATTGGATCTTCCATGTTCATGTATGAAGCTTTGACCCAAAAGGTGTTTTTGTTGACTTTTCAAAATGACCCATAATGTCAAAATTCATATCTTTTTATGAGTGCATATTTTGAACTTGTGAGATGAATATGAATTGTAGGGAATTACATCCTCTTAAAAATGAGCTTTGGATGGAAAATTTTTGATAAAGCATGTGGAAGTTATGCTTGGTCAAAGTTGGGTTGACTTTTAGTGAGAAACTCTAATTTAGCAACTTTTTGGGTTTTGATGAATTGTGAGCAATTCTTGGGGAATCATGATCAACCTTTGATCAAATGATGGATAACACTTTAAAATGATTATGTTGACCAAAAATTCTGAAGTTTGACTGTATGTGGGCCACAAGTTGATCCTCAAGCATCTGAGCAGTTGGCTGGGAAAACTTCTTGTGCAAGGCATAAAACTTGACATGGATGATCTTGGGAGAATATTAGGACCTTGGGAAGCATATGAGGTATTTTTGGTTCACACATCTTGATGAAAAGGGAAACCCTAATTTTGAGGTATACTTCCTTAGGAGAGAGTTTGTCTGGTCAACTCTTGGACTTCCTTGAGCAACTTGGGGACCTCAATTGACATTTGTTGAGTAAAATGGGAGGTCAAATTTTGGGGTACAACAGCTGCCCCTGTTCAATATTCTTAAACCTGGGGATGTAGATTGGCTAGCCTGCCTTTCGTGATATGAAGGTGGAAGATGATTGAACACTAGAGTGCCCAGAAATTTGCACTCGCATGAAGTGACACTTGTTTTGTGATATCTATAATGGGCTTACAGATGCCATTTGGGGGTTGATGATAGAAGATTGTCGGATATGGGATTAAATATGCCATCCTGGATGTGATAGAGAATCGTCGGAGATGGGCTTAAAGAATCCATCTACATAATGTGGATTTCCTGAGATATTCCTTTGATGAGAATCCCTGCTCTTGTCGTTGAGGAGGAATCTGTTGAGGAATGTTGGTATCTGTCTTGGGAGAAATAGAATTTTAGGAGCTTCAGTTGTCCGTTACTCTACTGGGGATTTAACTCCGGAGGTGAACTACATATCTTGGTCAGTGTATAGGCTGCATCGCGATTTACTGGGGAAATGCGAAACCAATCATGTTTGATCGAGTCCCGGTCTTACAGTGTTGTGGGCTGCCGTCCAGAGATAAGAGAGAAGGAACCTGGATAGTAGGGTTACTTTGATATGAAAATCCTCGATAGTAGGGATGTGAGAAGGAACTTGGGTAGTAGGGTTACTTCGATATGAAAGCCTGGATAGTAGGGCTGTGAGAAGGAACCTGGATAGTAGGGTTACTTCGATATGAAAACCTGAATAGTAGGGCTGTGAGAAGTAACATGTGTAGTAAGGTTACTTCGATATCAAAGCCTGAATAGTAGGGCTGTGAGAAGGAACCTGGATAGTAGGGTTACTTTGATATGAAAGCCTGGATAGTAGGGTTATGAGAAGGAACCTGGATAGTAGGGTTACTTCGATACGAAAGCCTGGATAGTAGGGCTATAAGAAGGAACTTGGATAGTAGGGTTACTTCAATATGAAAGGCTGGATAGTAGGGTTGTGAGAAGGAACCTGGATAGCAAGGTTACTTTGATACAAAAGCCTGAATAGTAGGGATATGAGAAGGAAATTGGATAACAGGGTTACTTCGATATGAAATCCTGGATAGTAGGGTTGTGAGAAGGAACCTGGATAGGGCCACTTCGGAATAAGTTCGTGTAAAACTTCGGCAGGAACCTGGGTAAGGTTACTTTGGGATAATGTAGATTATTTAACATGTTTTGATTTCGGGAACTGAGTTTCCATTAGTTGTCTATAGATGTGATTTGTATAACTGATGGGTTCATTGAAGCTAATCGTCTTTTCCTGAAAAAATATCAGGTTTAGTTATATGCGATGCATGAAATGCAGGGCGAGATGATGTTCTCAAAATAAATGAGATTATGCTGTATATGATATGTATGCGTTTGTCATGATGCATGTTGAAATGTTATTGGGGCATGCTCGCGTTTGGGAAAATAAATCCCTGATTATTGCTGGAGAGTTGTAAATATTCTGTCGGGAAGAAGATGCTTGAGAATAAACTCTGTGGGGACCAAACTTTGGGGAAGAGATACTTCGTTGGTAGACTCGCTGATCTGGAGGACTAAACTCAGCTAGGGAATGAGATTTATTGACTCGCCCGCGATTATGAACCTTGGTTGGGGATAGTTACATCCTGTTTTAGGAAAGCTGACATCAATGCCCTTGGATACTTTTACTCTGTGGGGAGTGCGTATACCAATAATCATGTTCCCAAGCACGACTCTATCCTGATACCTGCTGGAAAAAGGAACTGTTGGGTTCGGTATTTCTTATTTTTCCCTGTTTCTGGAATTACAAGTAATTGTCTTTTGTTTCTTATGTAAATATTTATGAGCAGTAATCATTTTCAAATGCATATATCAAAAATAAATCATTGGACTTTCTCGCAAAACAAAACAGAAAAAGAGAAAACAAATTGAAATTTCTTGTGAACATGATTTGTATTGATTTTGAAGTGGGACTGTAATAGGCATTTTGTACAAGGAGACTGACGTCCTAGTAAGAGAACGCCACCGAAAGTCAGAAATTATAAAATTTGTGTAAAAGAAAGAAAAACGGCTATGTGAAACGACCCCATTGGGTTCCAACTCTGCTATTGCCTCTATATCTTCAAGCGTCTCATCACTTTGCTACTTAGCCGAAGGTTGATCAGATCGATTGGCGCCTTCCAAGCTTGATAGCTTATACCGAAGTCTAGTCACAAGATGATCCAATGAGACATAGTGATACATTTTAATCCCTAACTTTTTCCTGGACCTCCTTTTCAAGTTTTCAGCCCACCGGGATACCCTTTTTTTCCCAAGTTGTCCTTTCGGGTTTTCGACTTTCCGGGTGTACAATTTTTTTTTTATTTTCATCCCTTACTTTTGCCCGAACCCTTTTGGTTCGCCGGGAAGCCCTTATTTTTGCCTAGGCCAGTCAACCTAGCGGGTCTTTGATTATGCGTAGTATCTTTTCACTATGTCTGCATTGACAGGGTGAGGAAGGTCGTCACCATCCATGGTGGTTAGAATCATAGCTCCTCCCGAGAAAATATTCTTAACCACAAATGGCCCTTCGTACGTGGGAGTCCATTTGCCCCTGGGATCACCTTGCGGCAATATGATGCATTTGATCACCAGATCCCCAACTTGATATTCTTGACGCCTGACTTTCTTGTTAAAAGCCTTGATCATTTGCTTTTGATACGTTTGACCATGGAAGATAGCAGTAAGTCTCTTTTCATCGATTAGATTCAGTTGATCAAGTCGAGTCTGGATCCAGTCGTCTTCGTTCAACCCTGCATCCTTCATAATTCTAAGAGAAGGTATCTGGACCTCTATGGGTAGGACTGCCTCCATGCCATATACCAGAGAGTAGGGTGTTGTCCCTGTCGACGTCTGTGATGAGGTACGGTACCCATGAAGAGCGAATGGTAACATCTCATGCCAGTCTTTATACGTCACCGTCATCTTTTATACAATCTTCTTGATATTCTTGTTAGTCGCTTCAACAGTGTCATTCATCTTTGGCCAGTAGGGAGAAGAGTTATGATGATGTATCTTAAACTATTTATAGATCTCGGTGATCATTGTGCTATTGAGATTCGTACCATTGTCAGTAATAATCCTCTCTGGTACACCATATCGACAGATCAGTTTTGTGTCAGATAAACTGCGCCACGACATTCTTGGTTACTGTAGCAAAAGAGGCTGCCACAACCCACTTCGTGAAGTAATCAATGGCTACTAAGATGAAACGATTCCCGTTAGACGCAGTAGGTCTGATCTCTCCAATCATGTCGATTCCCCACATCACAAAGGACCACGGAGCTGTCAGGACGTTCAGAGGAACTGGGGGCACATGCACCTTATCAGCATAGATTTGGCATTTATGACAAGTTCGAGAGTGTTGATAACAATCGGCTTCCATGGTGGACCAGTAATATCCTGCCCATAGGATCTTCTTAGCCATGGTGTGTTTGCTGGAATGGGTTACGAAGGTGCCTTCATGTAGATCTGTCATGATCCTCTCTACTTCGCTCTTGTTTATGCATCGTAATAATGTGGAATCATGGTTGCGTTTATAGAGGACTCCATTACTGAGGAAGAACTTCGCAGCGAACCTTCTCAGAAACTTCTTATCATTGATAGATGCCCCTTCAGGATATTCCTGAGCCTCGAGATACCTTTTGACTTCGTGAAACTAGGGCTTGTCTGCCACTTCTTCGGTATCGATCTCGTAGCAGTGTGCTGGTTCATCCAACCTCTCAATGGTAATCTAGGGAGCTTCATTGTCCCACCTAACCTTGAACATAGAAGACATGGTAGCTAGCGCGTCCTCTAACTGGTTCTCCTCTCGTGGGAAATGTTTGAAGGTTACCTTCTCAAAATGCGGGAGCAATGTCAGTACATACTCTCTGTAAGGAATGAGATTCGGGTGCTTCGTATCCCACTCGCCTTTGATCTGACTTATCACCAGAGCGGAATCCCCGAATACACTTAAGAACTTAATCCTCAGGTCAATAGTAGTTCGAAGACCCATAATACATGTTTCGTACTCCGCCATATTGTTAGTGCAGTTGAAACATAATCGGGCGGTGAACGAAGTATGACAGCCCTCGGGAGATATGATTACAGCGCTAATGCTGTTACCTAGTGCGTTTGAGGCTCCATCAAAATACATAGACCATCGGGATCCTTCCTCAGGCCCTTCATCCGGTCCAGGTTCTTCGTAGTCAGTCACCAACATAATATTCTCAATCGGGAACTCAAAATTCATGGACTGGTAGTCATCCACGGCCTGATGAGCCAAATGATCAGCCAATACACTCCCCTTGATTGCTTTTTGGGTTGTATATTGTATGTCATATTCGGTTAAGATCATTTTCCAACTTGCTATCCTTCCGGAGAGAGCAGGCTTCTCAAAAATATACTTCATCGGATCCATCTTTGATATCAACAAGGTTGTGTGAGTCAGCATATACTGTCTCAGTCGGCAAGCAGCCCATGCCAAAGCGCAACAAGTTTTCTCGAGAAATGAGTATCGTGTCTCACAGTCGGTAAACTTTTTGCTAAGGTAGTAAATGGCTTGCTCTTTTCGGCTAGACTCGTCATGCTGCCCCAACACACACCCCATTGAATTGTCTAGCACTGTTAAGTATAATATCAAAGGTATTCCTTCAACTGGAGGCATCATAATTGGTGGTTCTTGAAGGTATTCCTTGATTCTTTCAAAAGCGGTTTGGCATTCAGCATTCCACTTTACCACTTGATCTTTCTTCAGAAGCTTGAAGATTGGCTCACAAGTAGCAGTCATATGTGAAATGAACCAGGCGATGTAATTCAGACGTCCCAAGAAACCTCTAACTTCCTTCTCTGTGCGGGGGACCAACATCTCTTGTATAGCTTTTACTTTCGCAGGGTCTACCTGAATACCCTTGTCACTGACGACAAAACCCAGAAGCTTAGCAGACCTTACCCCGAAGGTGCACTTGTTTGGATTCAATCTTAGCTTATACTTCTTCAATCTGTCAAACAATTTTTGGAGATGATCAAGGTGCTCTTCCTCCGTCTGAGACCTGGTGTGATACGGTGGGAGAACTGACTTGAGTTTTGCATTTGTGTTCGCAAATGTTTCGGTTGAGCAAGAGTCGCCAACGACTTTTTATTTTATCCTAAGGAAAGGTTAAAAAGCACAGGAAAAACCTTTGAGATGTTTTCTTGAGTTCTGGGAGTAGATTATAGAAAGGGAAGGTATTAGCACCCTTTCTATCCATGGCTATCCATGGGCTCTTAGTTACTTGCTTAGATCACTTGCCTTTGCTTTTCAATTGTTTGAAATGGTGCTTTGTGTGTGTGGTTTTGAAAATGTTTTGAAAAAGATGCCTTGTCTAGGCAACCTTTGTAACAATTCTTGTTTGAATGTTTTACAAAAGTGTTTGTCTTTTTGAAAAGTTTTCAATGTTTTGAAAGTTGTTTGGAAATTGTGTTGTGATGTGTGTTTTTGAAAAGTAGCAAGGATGTTTTCTTTGCAAGTTTGATCAAGTAACTAAGAGCTATTTACTCTAAATTTCTCAAAGATCTTCCTCATGTTTTAACCCTTTTAACAGTGTTGTTTCACCATTGTATTTGGTGAACAACCTTGTGTTAGGATGTTAACGGGACGGGCGCGGGTCATCGTTTAGACCATGAATGCAATAGTGTCAAGTATTTTGGCAATTTTCTTGAGGGACTATGATCATTTTGTTTAGGCAACAAGATAGCGTCATCGAGGGACTATGATCATTTTGCTTGTTTTTGTTTTGTTTTGCCAAAGTACTTGACATGCAAACATGGCCCATTTTTGAAGGCAACAAGTGGATGTAACCCTAGGGGTGTGAGTATGCATTGTGTTTGTTTTTCATGCATGTTTATCTTGGATTAGGTCAAGTTATTTGTTGATTGATTTTGCATACAAACCCTAGGTCTATCATGGCATAATTTGGAAACTTTTAAATGTGCGAGAATTTAAAGTCCTAAATTATTACAACATGATTATGGGGATGGGGATACAAGTTTGAATTTAGGGGATATTTGACAAGGAAATAAAATCTAAATTATTACAACCATATCGAATATACAAATATTTAACATTTAAATAAATACAATGTAAATAAATATCAAAATGCAATGTATTATGCAACAAAGGATTTTTTATGCATGTAAAAAGGTTTTCATGTTTGAAGTATAAAAAAAATAAAAAAGTCATTTTTTTGGTCATTTTTGTTGTTTAGGGCAAAACCCTAATTTTTGAATAAATAGTATTATTTATTAACAATGCACAATCTATATTAATTTATACAAAAAATAATAAAAAAAGGAAATATATTGTAGAAAAAGTATTTTTGGTGTCAAATATTAAAAAATAAAAGTATTATTTTTGTATTTTTTGCCCTAATTATCTAATAAAATATACAAGTATTTATATATTATATATTAAATATACTAAATATGTACAAAAATAAAATATTGATTATTTACAAAAATGTATTTTTTAGGAAATGTTTTCAAAGTGTAAATAAAAATAATAATAACTAAAAATAAATATTTTTTATATTATTTTTTAGGGTTTTAAAATGAAAAGGAATTATACTTATTTACATACATATATTCTAATAAAGCAAATAAATGCCAAATAAATGTAAAAAAAATGTGGAAAAATATTTTTGGTGTTTTTTATGCTTGAGCAAAAAATATAAAATCAGAATCAAAAAGAAAAATGCAAAAATGACAAGTATTTCACATAATGGGCCAGGGGGTGCAAATGGAAAAAAAGAGTGTAAACAGCAAGACTGACTCAGGCCCAGCCCAAGCCAGTCATCTTCAACCTTCAGCATTGTCAAACGCGCGCCTCTCCTTTCAAAATACAAACTCCTGATTCCTTGATTTTTAGCAAAAACACATAACACAAACAATGTAGAGCATCAAACCACGATTCCAAACATGTAAAAAACTTGACCTAACTCTAAGAAACCAAGGAGAATTTCTTCACCCCCAATTTCTGACCTAGTTTTTCTTCAATGTTCATGGCTAAAATTCTCACAGCATGCTTAATATAAATGAAAAGTGAACACATGTATGGCTTCAGGGCTATGAGTAGAACATGTTTCATTCAAAAACCTAAGCTTAATCATGCCTGGATAGAGAGATAGAAGTCCATAGATTACCTGTTTCAGCTTGACTTGAACAGAGCAATGTATCAACCTTCAATGGAGTTTGGGCTTTGGTTGAGCTTGCCTGAAGTTTAAGGATGCTTCCCAAATGCATAGCTTGCTTTGAAACCACCTGTATCGTGCTATGGAAGTCCACCTGCACAGCTTGAAAGTAAAAATGGCAAGTAGGGTTAAAGGTGTTACAACTTGAGTTTAAGGCTTGGAATAGTTCAGGTGGATGGAATGGAATGTGTTTGAACTCCTTTTGGCCAAAACGCACGACAGGAATTGGTTATGGAACTCAAGTTGCAGGGGATGCCCTGTTTCTGCAGCAAGAAGGTGTTTTGGTGTATTAGGAGGTATGAGGTGTGGTTGAGTCGTGTTTCGGGTCAGTTGGGATGTATGGAAGATGCTCACAAAGTTTGCTTAAGCTCTAGTTTGCAGGAAATGAAAGTTGGAGTTGTCTTGCAATGTTTCTTCAACTATAAGCAAGAAAGTGGAAGTGTACAATGCAGGCCTGTACCATCCCTAATGTATGCTACAACTTTTTCCCTTGAGACTTGTAATTTGGATTTGATTTTGGCTTCAGAGATATGGCCCCCTATGCTCAAATATCAAGTTTTGACATAAAGTGTTACTTTTCAAAAATGGCAATTTTGCTTTTTCCAAATAAGGGTTAGTTTAACATGTATTGTCCAAATGAATAAAATAACACCTTAACACAATGGTTAGGCATTAAATTATTGAGTGTGAAGAGGTTTAGAGGCCTGAAAGCTATCACAAACCCTGCTGATTTGAAAAATGCAATTGTTATGAACATGCTTTGGCCATGAACAAGAGTGAGTTTTGGCCAACTTTGCAAATTCGATTCTCTCTAACCACAAGGGTGTTTGAGAAGTTCTTGGACAATTTGGAAATCTTGGAATGTGTACTATAATCCATCTTTGTAATGCAAATTGAAACTCCAAGTGGAACCATGTGAAAAATGGCCAAGAAGTTGGACAAAAATCCTGCCTAGAATAGGGCCAAATTCTTCTAAGTTAAAAGTGTTTTGTACCCTTGTTCCAAAAATCATAACTTGAGATACAAGCTTCTTTTGAGAAAACTTTGTGAATCAAAGTTGTATATTTTGCAATGGACTACAAATTTCATGTTTCAAGTTTTGTTTTAATCCATTTTCATCTTGGTGAAAAAATGGGACAAAGTTAGGAAAAAATAAGAAAATTTCATAACTTAGAAAATTTTCTAAGTTATGAAAATTTTCATTTTAAACCCTAATTTGTAATTTTTTGTTTCTTGATGAACAAGTTTCATAATTTGACATGTCTTGATGAAAAATGAATCTTGGCACTTGATTTTGACCAAAAAGTCAAAGTTTGACTTTTCAGTATACAGTCAAATTTTGATCAGTTGACTGAAAAATTCATCTGTCAATCCTATGCACTTGAGATCTTTTGAACTTGTTGAGTGGGTCAAGACAATGCCATTGAGTCCTTAAGTCCATATATGGCTTGGTTTGCCATTGGTTAGGTCAAACAGTCAAAAATTGTCTTTGTGCAGTCAAAACCCTAAAAATGACCATTTTGCCCTTTGGGTGATCTGGTCAAATTTCTTGTGGAATTGTGATCCAAACTTGACCAAATGGTTCATGTGAGTTCATAATGTTGATGTGGGTCAAATTTCATGAGGTTTGACTGTCAATTGGCCACAGTTGACTTTTTCCCCAATATAGCTGATTTCTAGGTCAATTGTCCAATTGACTAGGCAAAGATTGGAATCAAGGCTTAAAACTTGGTATGGATAAACTTGTGAGGCTAACATGAAGCATGCAAGTCACTTTGGATATTTTAGGTCAAAACATCCCTGTGCAAACTCAAACCCTAATTTGGGTCAACATTGCAAGGAGGGGTCTTGTGCAGAGCAAACCCTAACTTGATCTTGAGTTCCAAGAGTCTTGTGGTGAGAAAATGTTGGTGAAATGAAAGGGAAAATTTTGGGGTACAACAGTTGCCCCTGTTCAATCTTCTTGAACTTGAAGAGTTAGATTGGCAAGTTTTCCTTTCGCGTCTCGAAGGTAAAAGGAGATTGGACACTAGAGTGCCCTTAAATTTGCACTCGTCAAAACATGGATGCGGGAATGGGATTAGAGATGCCATTTGGAGATGGGCTTAAAGATGCCATCTGGAGGGAAGACAGAATCTTGTCGGGGATGGGCTTAAAGATGCCATCTGGAATGTTTGTTGAACTGTATGTCATTGATGAGTGAGTGAGTATCAAAAAGGTATCCATGTTTGGAACATCTTTGGACTGGGGGTCTGAATAAGCAATAGATTGACATCCGTGTTTGGAGAATCCGTAAACTATTTTCTTGGAGTTGAATAAGTAATAGATCAGCATCCATGTCTGGAGAATCCGTGAACTGTTTTCAGAAGCTGAACCTGAACAAGCGATAGATTAACATCCGTGTCTGGAGAATCCGTGAACTGTTTTCAAAAGTTGAACCTGAACAAGTGATAGATTAACATCCGTGTATGGAGAATCCGTGAACTGTTTTCAGAAGTTTGGAATGTGAACAAGCGATAGATTAACATCCATATCTGGAGAACCCGTAAACTGTTTTCAGAAGTCTTGAATCTGAACAAGCGATAGATTAACATCCATATCTGGAGAACCCGTAAACTGTTTTCATAAGTCTTGAATCTGAACAAGCGATAGATTAACATCCATATCTGGAGAACCCGTAAATTGTTTTCAGAAGTTGAGTCTGAACAAGCGATAGATTAACATCCATATCTGGAGAACCCAGAAACTATTTTCAGAGGTTTTGAATCTGAACAAGCGATAGATTAACATCCATATCTGGAGAACCCGTAAACTGTTTTCAGAGGTTTTGAATCTGAACAAGCGATAGATTAACATCCATATCTGGAGAACCCGTAAACTGTTTTCAGAAGTCTTGAATCTGAATAAGCGATAGATTAACATCCATATCTGGAGAATCCGTAAACTGTTTTCAGAGGTCTTGGAATCTGAACAAGCGATAGATTAACATCCATATCTGGAGAACCCGTAAACTGTTTTCAGAAGTCTTAGAATCTGAACAAGCGATAGATTAACATCCATATCTGGAGAACCCGTAAACTGTTTTCAGAAGTCTTGAATCTGAACAAGAGATAGATTAACATCCATATCTGGAGAATCCGTAAACTATTTTCAGAGGTCTTGGAATCTGAACAAGCGATAGATTAACATCCATATCTGGAGAACCTGTAAACTGTTTTCAGAAGTCTTGGAATCTGAACAAGCGATAGATTAACATCCATATCTGGAGAACCCGTAAACTGTTTTCAGAAGTTGAGTCTGAACAAGCGATAGATTAACATCCATATCTGGAGAACCCGGAAACTGTTTTCAGAGGTTTTGAATCTGAACAAGCGATAGATTAACATCCATATCTGGAGAACCCATAAACTGTTTTTAGAAGTCTTGAATCTGAACAAGTGATAGATTAACATCCATATCTGGAGAACCCGAAAACTGTTTTCAGAGGTCTTGGAATCTGAACAAGCGATAGATTAACATCCATATCTGGAGAACCCGTAAACTATTTTCAGAAGTCTTGGAATCTGAACAAGCGATAAATTAACATCCATATTTGGAGAACTCGTAAACTGTTTTCAGAAGTTGAGTCTGAACAAGCGATAGATTAACATCCATATCTGGAGAACCCGGAAACTGTTTTCAGAGGTTTTGAATCTGAACAAGCGATAGATTAACATCCATATCTGGAGAACCCGTAAGCTGTTTTCAGAAGTCTTGAATCTGAACAAGAGATAGATTAACATCCATATCTGGAGAATCCGTAAACTGTTTTCAGAAGTTTGGAATCTGAACAAGCGATAGATTAACATCCATATCTGGAGAATCCGTGAACTGTTTTCAGAAGTTTAAGCTTATCAATCTTATCCTGAAAAGGGTAAAATATTAGCTGAAACCCAAAGTTATGTTGCATGAAATGTATGATGAAATATATATGTTGTATTAATCTTTATGATATCTGAATGTAATGAATGCGCATGTAAGCTGAGTAGCTGTCTTGTTGAGGATAGATGAATCCTGGATAGCCAGAGATAATAGAATCTTGACTGCTGCCGGGGAAAGTGAATCCTTGACTGCTGCAGGGGATTGCAAGAATCTTTGATTGCTGAAGCTGAGACATCCTTGTTGACGGCTGACTGCTTGGGGAACAAGATCTTCGGTTGTTGATGGATCTTAGGATCACTGCTGGGGTTTGAAAAATCCTTGGTGACTTGTGGGGAATGAGAATTCTGATGATCTCTACTGGGGAGTCCAGAACCTGGTAGACTTATGCTGGAGAAGTAAGACTGAGAATCTTATATCTGATGGGAAGTATCTCTGTGGGGAGAATGTTCACTAATCTGGTTCCGCTGGGGATTGATAGTTGGAAGTTTTAGCTCCGCTGGGGATTAACAGTTTTGGCTCCACTGGGGATCTTGAAACTTGACTCTGAGGGGAATTAGATTCTGGAAGGCTCTCTTAGCTGGGGAAATCAGCTTTGAGAAAGCTTTTGTTCTACTGAGGATCCTGAAGTTTAAATCTTTTTGGGGAATTAAGTTCTGGATTTTAACTTTGTTGAGGAATTTGGAGTTTAATTCCGCTGGGGATTTCCTCTAAAAGGGCATCAAGATATCTATCTGTACCTTCAACCTATCAGCAATCATATTTCTTGATTTGTAAGAAAATGATTATGTTCAAATGCATATGCCTATTTAACAAAACATTGGACGTTTCTCAAATAAAACATAAGTGTAAAAAGCAAAAGGAAGACAAAGCAAATTTCTGTATTTGGAAAAGTGTTTGTATTAACTTTTTATAGAGTATCTTTGTACAAAGGAGACAGACATCCTAGTAGGAGGATGTTGTCGTAAAAAATTGAAAATTTTATACAAAAGAAAGATGGCTATGTGTAACAATTCCATGGAATTCCCATTCTGCTATAGCCTTCACAACTCTGAATATCTTGTCCATTCACTGCTTCGTCCGCCGATGATTGGATTAATCAGAAGCTCAGAGCTTGTTGATGAAGAGATTGCTCTTTAAAGTGATCCGACGAGACATAGTCATACGCTTTAATTCCCTAACTTTTTCCTGAATCGCCCTTTCGGGTTTTTGATCCACCGGGAAACCCTTTTTTGCCCAAGTCGCCCTTTCGGGTTTTCAACTTGCCGGGTGTACAGATTTTTTTGTTTTATCCCCAATTTTTTCCTGAACCGCCCTTTCGAGTTTTCGATTCACCGGGATGCCCATTTTTTCCCAAGTCGCCCTTTCGGGTTTTCGACTTGTCGAGTTGTTTCATGCGTAGTATCTTTTGACTATGTCTGCGTTCGCAGTGTGGCAAATCTTCGTCGTCCATGGTGGTCAGAATCATTGCACCACCAGAAAAGATGCTCTTGATTACAAATGGTCCTTCGTAAGTAGGAGTCCATTTGCCCCTGGGATCACTTTGGGGCAAGATTATCCGCTTGATTACAAGATCTCCGACTTGATATACTTGACGTCTGACTTTCTTGTTGAAAGCCTTGATCATCCGTTTTTGGTACGTCTGACCATGGAAAACAGCAGTGAGTCGCTTCTCATCGATCAAATTGAGTTGATCAAGTCGGGTCTGAATCCAACCGTCTTCACTCAAACCAGCGTCCTTCATAATCCTTAGAGAAGGAATCTGAACATCCATGGGTAGGACAACTTCCATGCCATATACCAAAGAAAATGGGGTTGCCCTTGTTGAAGTACGTGTCGTGGTACGATATCCATGCAGAGCAAACGGTAACATCTCATGCCAGTCCTTGTAGGTAACTGTCATTTTCTGAATGATCTTCTTGATGTTTTTGTTCGCAGCTTCAACAGCAACGTTCATCTTCGGCCGATAGGGAGATGAATTGTGATGATAAATCTTGAACTGTTCGCATAGAGCGGTGATCATAGTATTGTTCAGATTTGTACCGTTGTCTGTGATGATCCTGTCGGGGACACCATACCGGCATATGAGGTTCTGCTTGATGAAGCGGGCAACCACATTCTTTGTAACAGAGGCAAAGGAAGCTGCTTCGACCCACTTGGTAAAATAGTCAATAGCGACCAAGATGAAGCGATGTCCGTTGGATGCCGTGGGCTTGATCTCTCCAATCATGTCAATTCCCCACATTGCGAATGGCCAAGGAGCTGTCAGAACGTTGAGAGGGACAGGAGGAATATGTATTTTGTCGGCATAGACTTGGCATTTGTGGCAAGTACGGGAATGTTGATGGCAATCAGCTTCCATGGTAGACCAGTAATAGCCTGCCCTTAGAATCTTCTTAGCCATCGTATGCCCGCTCAAGTGGGTGCCAAATGTGCCACTGTGTATCTCAGTCATGATTAACTCTGCTTCAGCTTTATCTACACATCGGAGTCAAACACAATCATGGCTGCGCTTATAAAGGATGCCATTGCTCAGGAAGAACTTGGCAGCAAATCTCCTTAAGAAATTTTTGTCATTAACGGAAGCTTCTTCGGGATATTCTCTAGTCTGGAGATACCTTTTGATTTCATGAAACCAGGGTTGTTCCACTACTTCTTCGGTATTAATCTCATGATAATGCTCAGGTTCTTCCATTCGCTCGATGGTGATTTGGGGAGCCTCGTTATCCCAGTTGAGTTTAAACATGGAAGACATTGTAGCCAGAGCATCTACTAGCTGATTTTCTTCTCGCGGGAAATGCTCGAAAGTAATCTGCTCGAAATGAGGCAGCAATGTCAGGACTTGTTCTTTGTATGGGATAAGATTGGGATGTTTGGTATCCCACTCTCCTTTGATTTGACTGGTAACCAAAGCCGAGTCCCCAAATACGATCAAAGATTTGATCCCCAAGTCTATAGCAGCCTTGAGACCAAAGATGCAAGCTTCATATTCGGCCATGTTGTTGGTACAACTGAAACAAAGTCGGGCAGTGAAAGGTGTATGGCAACCTTATGGGGAAATGAGTACCGCACCGATACCGTTTCCAAGTGCATTGGAGGCACCATCAAAGTACAGGGTCCATCGGGATCCATTTTCAGGTCCGTCATATGGTCTGTTACCTTCAATGTTGTCCAAAGTCATGATGTCCTCGTCCGGGAAGTCGAATCTCATGGATTGATAATCTTAGATAGCTTGATGAGCTAGATGGTCAGCTAGTACACTCCCTTTTATAGCTTTTTGGGTAGTATACTGGATGTCATATTCAGTCAGGATCATTTGCCATCTAGCAATTCTTCCAGATAAAGCAGGCTTCTCGAAGATATACTTGATAGGATCCATTTTGGAAATCAGCAAAGTGGTATGAGTCAACATATAATGCCTTAGTCGGAGAGCAGCCCATACCAAAGCGTAGCAAGTTTTCTCGAGCAGTGAGTAGCGAGTCTCACAGTCGGTAAACTTTTTGCTAAGGTAATAAATGGCATGCTCTTTTCGACCAGACTCGTCATGCTGGCCCAGTACACACCCCATTGAGTTGTCCAAAACAGTTAGATACATGATCAGCGACCTTCCTTCGACGGATGGCATCATAATAGGAGGTTCTAGCAAATACTCCTTGATCTTATCAAAAGGAACTTGGCAATCGTCGTTCCATTCAACTACTTGATCATTCTTCAATAGTTTGAAAATTGGCTCACAGGTAGACGTCAGGTGAGAGATGAACCTGACGATATAGCTCAAGCGTCCCAAGAATCCTCTAACCTCCTTTTCAGTACGGGGGGTAGGCATTTCTTGTATAGCTTTCACTTTTGCTGGATCGACCTCAATGCCTTTGTTGCTGACAATAAATCCCAGAAGTTTACCAGACCTAACTCCAAAATTGCACTTACTTGGATTCAGCCTGAGTTTGTATTCCTTCAACCTGGCAAACAACTTTTGCAAATGTTCAAGGTGTTCTTCTTCCGTTTTTGATCGAGCTATCATGTCGTCTACGTAAACCTCAATCTCATGATGTATCATATCATGAAACAAAGCTACCATGGCGCGTTGATAGGTTTCCCCTGCGTTCTTCAGCCTGAACGGCATCACCTTGTAGCAGAAGGTACCCCATTGTGTAACAAAGATAGTTTTCTCCATGTCCTCGGGGGCCATTTTGATCTGGTTGTAGCCCGAGATTCCGTCCATGAAGGAAAAAACCTTGTGTTGAGCCGTGTTGTCAATCAAGATGTCGATATGTGGCAGCGGAAAATCATCTTTAGGGCTAGCCCTGTTCAAATCTCGATAGTCCACGCACATTCTGACCTTGCCGTCTTTTTTGGGAACGGGCACAATGTTAGCAACCCATTGCGGATAGGATGTAACAGCCAGAAAGCCAGTGTTGAATTGCTTCATTACTTCAGCTTTAATCTTCTCAGACATGTCGGGCCTCATTCGGCGGACTTTTTGCTTGATCGGTGGACAATCCTCTCTTGTAGGGAGACGGTGAACCACGATGTCTGTGTCTAACCCTGGCATGTCTTCATAAGACCAGGCAAAGATTTCAACGTATTCATTCAACAGCTGTCTTAAGCGCTCCTTGACACTTGGTTCCAAGCTAGCACCCCCTTGTACTTCTTTCCTGGCTTCCTCTGTCCCTAAGTTGATGGTTTCCAACAACTCTTCATGAGGTAAGATGGCCCTCTCTTCTTGTTGTAGAATTCTGGCTAGCTCTCCCGGTACTTCACAATCTTCGTCATCTTCGTACTCAGCCTGATTGACCAAATCTTCAGAGTTATTGAAGGATACAACAGAATAGTCACCCATGGAATCCGGAGTGGATGGGTACCTGCATTTGTGAGTGCAGGTGTGTGTAAGGGATAGCCATCCTTAAACAAACAAAAATGCAAAAGGAAAGAAAATGAACACAGCAGTTTATAAATGAAAAACATCCAATGAATCATTAAACATGGCATATGAATATGAAGAGAATCAAGCCCTTACAAATGGACCTATATGCCTCGGGCAGGGCATGAGGTGAAAAGTAGTGTGTGAATTGTTTAAGAGTAATTATTACAGACCAACAGGAAATGTTCGAAAGATAAATTACTGATTGATGAAAATAATGGGAACGAAGTCTTTCGCCTCCCAGTTGTGCAGTCCCCCTTCAATGGTTGGAAAGATCTAGTCTTCAAAGTCACCCTTTTCGTCTTCGTCTTCTAAAGCATTGATTCCATGAGGAGAAATCTTGATGGGTGCCTTTTCAATTTTTGAGCGACGCATAGCCTTTTTCCCCGCAGCCGTAAACCCTAACCCAAACTTGTCTGTCTTGTAGGGAAAGTCAGGCAACTGACCCCACACTGTGCTCTTCCCCTCCTTCATTGCAGCCTTTGCGTCTTTCAGAGATGCCATCCTGGCCACCTGCTTGGGTACCTCAGCTACTGCCTTTGCTACTGCAACCTCGGGAGAAACTTCCTCGAAGTGTTGGAACAGTGTTTCGATGAATTCGCCATCCACTTCCACATACCGAAAGGAATTCAGATGACTGATCATGTACTCCTCCTCACCGTGTACAGTTATGATTTTTCCCTTAACAGGGTATTTCAGCATCTAATGTAGAGAAGAAGTGACTGCCCCAGCATTATGTATCCACGGTCTTCCTAGCAAGCAAGAGTAAGATGGGCGGATGTCCATCACATAGAAGGTTGAGTGGAACACTTCAGTGCCTACCTTGATGGGAATGTCGACCTCCCCATGCACCATCCTTTTAGACCTGTCAAAGGCCCTGACAATGATATTACTTGGTTTCAGCTCCAAGCCTTCACAATCCAACCGGTCCAGGGCTTTCTTAGGCAGTACATTTAGAGAAGAACCAGTATCGACCAAGACATGGGCGAGAGTGGTTCCTCGGCATTCAACTAACACATGCAGTGCATCATTGTGCTTTCTTCCCTTCGGAGTCAGGTCAGCATCAGAGAAACCCAGGCCGTTGTCGGCAGTAAGGCTGGCTACACAATCCTAGAATTGGTCGGCTGAGGTTTCCTAGGGCACATGGGCCGTCTTCAGAAATCTTATCAAGGCTCTGGCATGAGCCTCCGAACAAAGCAACAGTGCCAACATGGAGATCTTCGAGGGGGTTTTCCCCAGTTGCTCTACAACATCATAATCACTTTTCTTTATTATTTTCAAAATCTCCTCCATTTCTTTCTTAGAGGTTTCGGGGATGACCAATGGCTGAGCCCTCGTCCTGACGAGCTCTTCTTGGATCCCTTTCCCCTTATCAGCAGCAGCAGGAGGGACAACCACAGGAGTAACAACTTCTTCAATCATCGGCGTTCTTGCATATAGTTTTACCGGTGCAGGGGTAACCTTGGGAGCAGCTGAGGGTCCAAAGATTGCCTTTGGAGGGGCAATCTCTGGAGAGAAAATTCTTCCACTTCGGGTAATTTTGCTCGTACCGGCAATGTTTCCAATATCGACAGTTTCTTCGTCAGAGCTCTCTTCAGTTATCTCAATTTGTTTAACACCGTGGTAGTAGATTTCTCCACCATAGTTCCACGGTATTGATTTGTCATATTTGTAAGGGACGGGCCCAGGCATGGTTATTTTCAAGGGTACAATCTTCGGAGCGGATGTAATCTTAACAGGCCTTTTGGGGACCTTGGAAAGATTGGCGGAAATGGTTATTATTGAAACATCATTGATAAGGGTTGGAGTAACAGGAGTCTTTTCGAAAAGAATTTCTTGGTTGTCCATTAGGCGCTGGATGCCTAACTTCAACAGTGGACAGTCGGTTGGTAGGGAGGAACAAAGGTAGCAATCTTCTTTACAACCTGGGAAAATCCAAGCTTTCAACAGATTCAACTTGATTGTCAGTAGTGGAGTTATCAAATCATCAACAGTAGAAACAAACAGATCTTCTTCAACAGCATGGACATTGCGACCATGCTTTGGCATTGGAGTGGAGATTACATTCGGCTTCTCAGGGGCGTCGAACTCAACCTCTTTAGCGTCTATCAAATCCTGAATTTTATTCTTAAGCACCCAGCAATCGTTGGTGTCATGCCCGGCGCTGTCAGAATGATAGGCACACTTTGCGTTGGGATGATAATGTGGGGAAGTGGTATTCATATTATTTGGCGCCTCTTTGATATTGGTGAGATTCAGCTTCAACAAATGGGGAAGAACTTGTGCGGGCGTCATGTTGATGCGGGTGAACTGCCGTTGTAGCCGTTCTCCCCATTGCTGTTTAGGTCTAGACTGATTGTTACGAGGCTGATCACTTGACGAATTTTGAATCATCACGGCCCCTACAGTCGGCCGATGCTCAGTTCTTCCTGATCCTTTATGAGAGTATATAACAGCTGCTTCCTTCTTGGATGGGAATGGTTTTTAAACAGCTGTGGACGCAGAGGCACCCCTTTGAATTTTTCTGCTCTTAATACCAGCTTCCACCCGTTCGCCAGTCAGAATCAGTTCGGAAAACCCTGCAGAAGAGCTCCCGATCAAATGGTTGACGAAAGGGCCAGATAGGGTCCCCAAGAACATATCAACTAGCTCTCTATTTGAAAGCGGTGGTTGTACTCTTCCGGCCAAGTCACGCCATTTCTGGGCATATTCTTTGAATCCCTCATTTCAGGCCATCCCCATACCTTGTAGCTGAGTACGGGTTGGCGCCAAGTCGGTGTTGTATTGATACTGGCGATAGAAGGCAGCTGCCAAGTCTTCCCAGTTATGCACCTCTGACCTCTCAAGCTGGTAAAACCAATCTAGCTGTGTACTAGATAGGCTGTCCTGGAAGGAGTGTACCCAAAGATTTCTATCGGATGAATAAGGTTGAATTTTTCTGACATATGACCTCAGGTGCATCTTCGGGCAAGACAGACCGTCGTATTTTGCAAAAGTTGGCACCTTAAACTTTGGAGGGATCACAATCCCAGCAATCAATCCCAATTCTTCAAAATCTAGCCCGGGAACCCTTTGCACTCCATAGCTGCCAGTCTATCCTCCAGATTTTTGTATTTGTCGTCCGCTGGCGGGTATTGCTGCTCTGAATAATCTTCATCTTCCTCAACCTCTTCCTCTTCAGCCTCAGATTCAGAAGGTAATGCAGCTCCTTTTCCCTTACCGGTCCCCTCATCAGATGTGGAGGGGAATTCAAGAACTCTCCTAGCTTCATTCTCAAATCTTCTTCCCAGTGTAGCTAACCCAACTCTTTTCTTCTTATTTTTTCCTTTTTCTTGCTCTTTATTCCCTAACAGTTCTTTAAGATCCTCCTGACCCTTTGCCAAGGTCATAAGGAGCTGTTGAAACTGCGAGTTTTGTGACTGCAGATCTCTGACCGTCTGCTCAATATCCATCTTACTGAAATAAACAGCAGAAAGATAAGGAAACCTGGTGTGAAGACCTGTTTATGCATATGATGAATGATATGTTTATTCATGTAATGCATTCAAGGATTTAGAAATTCAAAGTTGTTGCAAACAAAAAGAACACACGTCATATTAATAAGAAGAAATTTTGTCAGTACATAAATGCCCCATGGGCCAAATATTACAAAAACTTCTTAAGGTAAAAAGACGTTGCGCATCCTCTTTGGTGCGATGTAAGTGTTGAGGGTCTCCTCCTCGTGAAGTCGGCGTGTAAGCTCCAAAACCTTCTTCTCACTGGCGTAGAAGCTGGCTTCAAAAGTATCCCTTTCTTCCTTGAGTTGGATCCAACTCTTCTGCATTTCCTCCCATGATGTTGGCATGTCAGGATGTAAGATGGTGTATGGAACCTCTCCTTCCTTAGCAGGCTCTTTGATCAAAGGGAGAATGTGAGGGTAAGGCATCATAAGACTCTTGGCGCGGGTTCGTACCCACTTGAGGTAAGGCTCAAGAGGGATGGAGTTCTTGTGTCCCAGTGTCTTGATATCTACCTTGTTAGGCATCCTCCAAGCTCTGATGAATCTTTGTCGAAGTCCTTGTGCATCGTTGTCGAAGTCAAAAACTAGGTCAGGAATCAGCATGTCATGAGGGCCATCCCTCCGTGCATATCCAAATTGTCTCAAAGCTAGACAAGGGTTGTAGGTAATGCCTCCCCTAATGTCAAGTAATGGAACATTAGGGAACTCACCACAACGATCGATGATGATGACATTTTCTCTGGACCGAGAACACCAATGTACATCACAATGTGTGAGGGTCATCAATCGTTGTGACCACCTTAAGCCTTGTTCATTCTTCAAAACTGATTGTGGAAGGTGAGAAATAAACCACCTTGCAAGGAGAGGAGTACAACACATGAGAACACCTCTCTTCCTCATTGTTCGTGTGTAAAATGAGTGGAGGATGTCCCCAAACAATGTAGGTATGGGATTCCTGGATAGGAAAATCTTGACAGCATTCACATCTATAAGTTGGTCAGGATTTGGGAACAAGACCAACCCATAAATGAGGAGTGCCACAATCTCTTCAAAGGCTTGTAGATCAAAAGAATTCCAACACTCTTGTGCCTTCTCAAACAAGAATTTTGCCAAGAAGCCCTTGACACCAATTCTGGTTTCCCAATGCCCCTTGATGTCAGATGGTTGCAAGTGTAGTGCTTGAGCAACATCTTCAGGTTTTGGTTCTTTTTCCGTACCGTTGTAGGGTAGTTGATTAAGAATAGGAATTCTCAGGAGTTGAGAAAATTCCTCCAAAGTAGGCACCAATTGGTAGTCGGGGAATGTGAAACAGTGGTGAAGGGGGTCAAAGAACTGGAACAACACTTTCACCATGTCTTCTTCAATGCTGGTGTTGACTAGGTTGAGAAGTCTACCATGTCTTTCGCTGAAGAGAGAGCTTCCTGGAATTCTGGATGTAAGCTCCTTGAGTTGAGGAGGGATTCTCACAAGGTTGACTTGGATAGTTTTCCTACGAAGAATTTCCATGGCCTACAAAACAGGAACAAAGATGAAGATCCAAACCCTTGAAATGGTTAGTGGATGTGTTGTACCCCAAAACTTGCCCTCCCATTTCCTCAACATTTTCTCATCACCAGACCTTTGAAGATCAAGATCCAATTAGGGTTTCCTCTGCTCAAGATTTCTCCTTGCACTGATGGACCCAAATTAGGGTTTGTGTTTGAACAAAGATGTTTTGACCTAAAATGCCTAAGATGACTTTCATGCTTCATATTGGACTCCCAAGTTTATCCATACCAAGTTTCAAGTCTTGATTCCAAGTTTTGCCCAGTCAATTGGACAGATGACCTAGAAATCAGCTGTATTGGAAAAAAAGTCAACTGTGGCCAATTGACAGTCAAATCTCATGGAAATTGACCCACATCAACATTATGAACTCATATGGACCATTTGATCAAGTTTGGATCACAATTCCACAAGAAATTTGATCAGATCACCAAAAGGGCAAAATGGTCATTTTTAGGGTTTTGACTGCACAAAGACAATTTTTGACTGTTTGACCTAGCCAATGGCAAACCAAGATCACATATGGACTCAAGGACCCCATGGAATTGTCTTGACATTCTCAACAAGCTCAAAAGATCCCAAGTACACAAGATTGACAGTTGAATTTCCCAGTCAATTGATCAATTTTGACTGTATACAGAAAAGTCAAACTTTGACTTTTTTGGTCAAAATCAAGAGTCAAGATTCATTTTTCATCAAAACATGCCAAATCATGAAACTTGTTCACCAAGAAACCAAGAAATGCAAATTAGGGTTTAAAATGAATTTTTTCATAACTTAGAATTTTTCTAAGTTATGGAAAACCCTAATTTTTTCCCAACTTTGCCCCACTTTTTCACCAAGATTCATTTGGATTCAAACAAAAGTCAAAACATGAAAGTTGTAGCTTGTTGCATAATCTACAACTTTGATTCACAAAGTTTTCTCATTTGAAGCTTGCATCTCAAGTTACAAATTTTTGAATAAGGGCACTAAACCATTCTTAACTTAGTGAAATTTGACCTATTTTGACAAGGTTTTCTACCTAACTTCAAGACCATTTTCCATACACTTCCACTTGGAATTTCAAATTTCATTTCAAAGATGGATTGTAGTACACATTCCAAGCTTTCCAAAATGTCCAAGAACTTCTCAAACAACCTCATGGTTAGGGAGAATCGAATTTCACAGTATGGCAAAAACTCACTTTGTTCATGACCAAGTTACATGTCCATAACCTTGCAATTTGAACTCAACATGCTTTAGGCTAGATTACAGGTCCTTAAACCAAGTTAAACTCAATAATTTAATGCATATTCTTTGTGCCAAGACCATGTTCTTTGAGCTAAAGCATTGTATGAAGGTTTAATCCATTTTTAGATAAAGCAAAATAGCCATTTTTGAAAAGTTGCACTTTATGTCAAATTGAAAATCCAACAAGTACATTGCAAATTTGATTGGCACAAGATTATGGGCATAACACACTGATCAAGAGAAGCTTTGCAGCAGGATTAAGGGTCCTCTACTGACCTAGAAACACAAGTTGCCTTTGTTTGCTTAAGAGTGAAGAAACATTGCATAACTAATACCAACTACCATATCAGCTCAAGAACACTTAGACAAAGTTATCAAACACGTTTCACACAACACAACCAAGCTAATACACGAGCCCTTAGCCTTCAAAACACCCTCCATCTCAGAATCACTCTCAAACTGCAAAAACAGGGCAGGCCCTGCAGTTTGAGTGCTATCTCTCATTTCTCTCGAGCTCTCTTGCCCAAACCAGTTCACACACCTTCCATACCATCTATGCAAGCTAACCAAAAGCAAAAGCACGACCTGTAATCACTCTAACCACTTCCACCATTTTCACATTTCTGACTTGCAGGTGAAGTTCTCTAGCTCAATTCAGAAGCTTTCAAGACAAAGTAAACATTGGAATAGCATCCCTGGACCTCAAGGAAGCTTTTCCAATCATCACCTTGCACTGAAAGTTCCTACATTTCCAGATAGAACTTCAGCTGAACAGGTATCTTGGTGAACTCGTATCTCTCTTATTATGCATCATTAGCTTTAAGTTTGTGAATAAACAAGGTTCTACTCATGCCACTGAACATGTACATGTTTTTACTTTTCATTTCTTTTGCTTGAGCTGTGAGAATTTGAGGTTTGAAAATGGCAGAAAATCTAGGTTAGGATTTGGGGGAGGAGAAATTCTCCCTCATCTTAGAGAGTTAGATCAAGTTATGCATATGGTTAGAATCGTCTCTTCATGTTGAACATCTTTTATGTTATGAGTTTGCATTGAAAAGCCAGGAATCAAGAGTTGGAAGATGAGGAACAGGGCGCGCGTATTTTCAAACATTGTTTGCTGGAGGTTGAAGACAGGTCTTCTGGGCTGGGCCTGGAACATTTTTCTTATTTGCACCACATAATTGCTTTTACACCCCCAAGGCCCATTTGCTTATTTCTTTGACTTTTTGACTTTTTTCTTTTTTTGATTGACTTTGTTTATTTTTTCTCATGACATAAAAAATATAAAAATATTTTTTCTCACCATTTTTTAATTTATTAGGTATTTATATGATTTTCTTTTGATTAATACTTAGATAAATAAATATATACATTTCATTAAAATATTGAGAAATAGGTAAAAATACTTTTATTTTCATTTTTTATTTTATTATATCCTCTGAAAATATTTTACATAAAAAATACCTTTTTTTGCAAACATTAAAAAATTATTATTTATATATATAACACATATTTAAAATAATACAAATATACATATATTTATTAATATATTTAGGATAAATACAAAATATATACCCTTTTATTTTTATTATTAATATTTAATATAAAAATACATTTTTGACAAATACTTCACTTTATTTTATTTTGTACATAATAAATAAATACTTGCACATATTAAATAATTAATGCATTTCATTTAATAAAATTAGGGTTTTGCCCTAAATTCAAAAATACTCCAAAAAATAATATCTTTTTATTTTCTTTTTATTTTTACACAAATAATACTTTTTTTCATACATATACAAAACATTTTTGCATCTTGCATATTTATTCCATTTTTATTTAATTATTGTATATTAATTAAATTGTAAATAATTCAAATCTTGATGTAATAGTTTTAGGTTTAAATTCCTTGTCAAAATCCCCATTTGAACATTTGTACCCCCCTCCCTATATTATTGTGTTGTAATAGCGTAGGAGTTTAAATTTCGCACTTTATCGCTTTCTAAATATACAATGCTAGAATTAGGATTTATATGCGAATAAAATAAATAAAATAGTTATGACCTAATCTCAAGACAAACAAGCATGAAAATGGACACACAAATCACACTTGCACCCCCTAGGGTATTCCACTTGTTGCCTTTCAAAATTGGGCCATATTGTATGTTAGGTCTCTTTGGGCAAAACAAACAAATTGAATGATCATAGTCCCTCGATAACACTTTTCAAAATATTGCCAAACAAATGATCAAGTCCCGTGAAGAAAATGCCCAAAGATACTTGGCACCATTGCAATTATGGTCCGAACGATGACCCGCGCCCGTCCCTTTCACATCCTAACATGAGATTGTCCACCAAATACAATGGTGGAACAAACTTAGGAAAAGGGTTAAAACATAGCAATAGTCTTTGAGAAATTTAGGAGTAGATAAACTCTTAGTTACTTGAATCAAACTTGCAAAAACAAAATACTTGCCTATTTTCTAAAACACACCTCACAACACTTTCAAAACAACTTTCAAAAGCAAATGAAAACCTTTTCAAAAGACATACATCTTTGTATACATCCCCACATGGATCATTACAAAGGTTGCCACCACATTGGCTTCTTTTCAAAACATTTTCAAACCCACACACACAAGCACCATTTAAAACAATTGAAAATGCAAGGCAAGTGATCTAAGCAAGTAACTAAGAGCCCATGGATAACCATGGATAGAAAGGGTGCTAACACCTTCCCTTTCTATAATCTACTCCCCGAACCTAAGAAAACATCTCAAAGGTTTTTGCTGTGCTTTTTTAACCTTTCCTTAGGATAAAATAAAAAGTCGGTGGCGACTCTTGCTCAACCGAAACATTTGCGAAAACAAACGCAAAACCTCAAGTCAGTTCTCCCACCGTACCACAGAACTGGCGACTCTGCTGGGCAAAATTTTAAAAGTGGAGTAACCTTAGGGCTCAGATCACCCTCTTGCATGACAAATTGTTTGAATTGTTTGCTTTATACTTTGGCTCTATTGTTTGGGTTTGCAATCCTACACCCGGATTTTGGGAAACATTCATAGATAGCAATACGTTGTGGAAACTGTGCGGGGTATACCGACACGGTCGAAGTAATAGCTATATTAGTGCGACATATTTGTGAGTACCGGTAACCCTTGAGTTCAATCAAGGAGAGTACGGGGCCGCTGAGTGATGTCACTAAGCACTAATGACCTAGAACCTTACTTGACCATCTTGGCCTTTTATTAGGGGTAGTGAGATGACCGGCTTTGGTGCAGTCCGAAGTTGGTAGATACTCGATACTACACTCATTGAGGGTTGTGTTCTTGGAATATTTTGGTCGCTAGTTAAGTGGCTAAACTAAAACAATGAACAATGAAAACAATCCCGTGATATTGAGCTCCTTAGAACCCGGTTACTATTTATAGGACAGGTTTTTAAGCCAACTACACTCAAGAGGGTACTTACCTATGAAACCCCATGCAAGCCTGAAACTAGGGTTTGGTGTGATTTGCTTATACCTATATTTTGTGCATACATCATAAACATCATAAAACATCATATGCATTCACTGACCATTTCAAGGGTTTTGGATCTTCATCTTTGTTCTTGTTTTGTAGGACATGGAAATTCCTCGCAGAAACACCATTCAAGTCAACCTTGTGAGAATCTCTCCTCAACTCAAGGAGATCACCTCAAGAATTCCGGAAAATTCATCCTTCAGTGAAAGACATGGTAGACTGCTCAGCCTAGTCAACACCAACATTGAAGAAGATATGATGAAAGTGCTATTCCAGTTCTTTGACCCTCTTCACCACTGCTTCACTTTCCCTGATTATCAGTTGGTACCCACTTTGGAGGAGTTTTCTCAACTCCTAAGAATCCCTATCCTTAATCAACTACCCTTCAACGGTACGGAAAAGGAGCCAAAGCCGGAAGATGTTGCTCGAGCATTACATCTTCAACCATCTGACATCAAGGGGCATTGGGAAACCAGAAGCGGTGTCAAAGGATTCTTAGCAAAGTTCTTGTTTGAGAAGGCACAAGAATGCTGGAACTCATTGGACCTGCAAGCCTTTGAAGAGATTGTGGCACTCCTTATCTATGGGTTGGTCTTGTTCCCAAATCCTGACCAATTGGTAGATGTCAACGCTGTCAAAATCTTCTTGTCCAGAAATCCAATACCGACATTGCTTGGGGACATTCTTCACTCATTTTACACACGAACAATGAGAAAGAGGGGTGTTCTCATGTGCTGTACTCCTATCCTTGCAAGGTGGTTTATTTCGCACCTTCCAAAATCTGTCTTGAAGAATGACCAAGGTACAAGGTGGTCCCAACGGTTGATGACTCTTACTCATTCTGATGTGCATTGGTGTTCTCGGTCCAGAGAAAATGTCATCATTGTCGATCGTTGCGGAGAATTTCCTAATGTTCCTTTACTTGGAATTAGAGGGGGTATCACCTACAACCCTTGTCTAGCTTTGAGGCAATTTGGATATGCACGGAGGGATGGCCCTCATGATATGTTGATTCCTGACCTAGTTTTTGACTTCGACAACGATGCGCAAGGACTTCGCCAAAGATTCATCAGAGCTTGGGGAAAACTCAACAAAGTTGATAGCAAGACTCTAGGACACAAGAACTCCATCCCTCTTGAGCCCTATCTCAAGTGGGTACGAGCCCGAGCCCAAAGTCTAATGATGCCTTATCCTCATGTACTCCCAGTGATTAAAGAGCCCGTCAATGAAGGAGAGGTTCCCTACACCATCCTACATCCAGACATGCCTACATCGTGGGAGGAAATGCAGAAAAGCTGGATTCAGCTCAAGGAGGAACGGAATACTTTTGAAGCTAGCTACTACGCCAGTGAAAATAAGGTTCTAGAGCTTACCCGCCGACTCCACGAGCAAGAGGCCCTCAATACCTACATCGCACCAAAAAGGATGCGCAATGTCTTTTTGCCTTAAGAAGTTTATTTTGTAATATTTGGCCCATGGGGCATTTATGTACTGACAAATTTCTTCTTATTAATATGACGTGCGTTCTTCTTTGTCTAAAACAATTTTGAATGTCCTAAATCCTTGAATGCATTGCATACATAAGCATACCATTCATCATGTGCATAAGCAGGTCTCATTCCAGGTTTCCTTATCTGTCTGCTGTTTATTTCAGTAGGATGGATCTCGAGCAAACAGTCAGAGACCTACAAGCTCAAAATGCACAGTTCCAGCAACTCCTGACGACCTTGGCTAAAGGTCAGGAGGATCTCAAGACCTTGCTGGGGAATAAAGACCCAGTAAAAAAGAAGAAAAAGAGACTCGGGGTGGCTACTTTGGGGAGAAGATTTGACGGAGAAGCTCGGAGAGTGCTTGAATTTCCTCCTACTTCTGATGAAGGGACTAGTAAGAGAGATGGAGTTGCGGTGCCTTCCGAGTCTGATGCAGAGGAAGAAGAGGTTGAAGAGGATTAAGATTATTTTGACCAGCAATACCCTCCAGCTGATGATAAATACAAAGGGTTAGAAGACAGATTAGCCGCCATGGAATTACAAAGAGTACCGGGTTTGGATTTTGAAGACTTGGGTTTGGTCGCCGGGATTGTGATTCCCCCAAAATTCAAAGTGCCAGTGTTTGTAAGGTATGATGGGTTGTCCTGCCCCAAAATGCATCTCAGGTCCTACGTAAGAAAGATTCAACCCTATACGGCAGATAAAAATCTCTGGATTCATTTCTTTCAAGACAGCCTATCGGGAGCTCAGTTGGAGTGGTTTTATCAGCTAGAAGGAACCAGTGTCAGAAATTAGGAAGATTTGGCCACCGCTTTCTACAAACAATACCAGTATAATTCTGATCTTGCTCCTACTCGTACCCAACTTCAGGGTATGTCACTAGGAACAAGTGAGGGATTCAAAGAATACGCACAAAAATGGAGGGATTTGGCTGGCAGGGTGCAACCTCCTTTAACCGATCGTGAGCTTGTTGATATGTTTCTAGGGACCCTATTTGGGCCATTTTTCAATCATCTGATTGGTAACTCTTCCGCAGGGTTTACCGATTTGATCTTAACAGGCGAAAGAATAGAAGCTGGCATCAAGTCAGGGAAAATTCAGAAGGGTGTTACTACAAGTACTGAGAAGAGGCCTTTTAAGAAAGAAGCAAGTGTCGTTTATGGTCCTAGAAGACAAATCAAGCCCGAAAGTCGCCAAGCCGTCAATGCTTTGGTCATTTCAAAACCTGCTGATGCTCCTCAGCAGTACAATCAACAAAGAAGTGAAAGGCCCAAGAGGCAGTATACTCGGCTGAGTATGACCTTATCTCAAATTTTACCTCAACTGCTATCGACCAATTTGGTGACCACCAAAGAAGCCCCTAAGGTCGTCAATACTGCGTCTCCTAAGTATAACCCAAATGCCCGGTGTGCTTATCATTCTGATAGTCCCGGGCACACTACTGATGATTGCTGGGCCTTGAGAAACAAAGTGCAAGATCTTATCGACGCAAAGGAAATTCAGTTTGAAGCGCCTGAGAGGCCGAATGTTGTAACTGCTCCTATGCCCCAGCATAGAGTAAATGCCATTGAGGAAGAATTGTATGCTGTTTCGGTGAATGAAGTTGTTACCCCTCTTTTGACTGTTAAGAGGAACTTACTACTAGCCGGTTTATTTCCGGGTTGTAATAAGGGTTGCCTCCTGTGTGCTGTTATCCCCACCGGTTGTCCACTGCTGAAGTCAGGCATCCAAAGCCTGATGGATAGCAAGGAAATTCTATTCAAGAAAACTGTTGTTCCGTCTGTTTCCGTTGAAGAAATATTTGTTGTCACAATCTACAATCCTGCCAAAGCTCCCGTAAAGAAACCAGTCCAAATTATGTCTGTTGCACCCATCACTATTACTGTCCCGGGGCCTCTCCCGTATGAGTCTGATAAAGCTGTTCCATGGCATTATGGAGCCGACGTGTATGTGCTTGGGGTGAAGCAGGAGTTCAACACCAATACCAGTATCAGTAACATCACTGGTCCCGCCAAGATTACCCGCAGTGGCAGGCTCTTCTCGCCTGACATTGCACCGCCAGTTATCCGAAAACCTCTCACCATCACACCCGCAAGTGTGCATGTTCCAATTCAAGTTCCTGTGTCTACTACTGCCGCCGAGTCCTCTGATACTCGGGGCAAAGAAGTTGCTACCGATTCGCCTGCCAGGACGGAGGCACCAAAGAAGACTGCGGTGGAAGCCTCCCAACAAGAAATGGAGGAAATTCTTAAAATTATCAAAAAGAGTGACTTTAATGTTGTTGAGCAGTTGGGGCATACGCCCTCCAAAATCTCTATGTTATCACTACTGCTATGCTCAGAGGCCCATGCAAAAGCCCTGATTTCATTTCTGAAAACGGCCCATGTGCCGCAAGAGACCTCCGCGGATCAATTCACCGACTTTGTGGCTAATTTGACGGCTGACAATGGCTTGGGGTTCTCAGATGCTGACCTTACCGCCAAAGGGAAAAATCACAATGATGCCCTGCACGTCTCTATAGAGTGCAGGGGCACTACTCTCGCACACGTGTTGGTGGATACCGGTTCTTCCCTGAATGTTTTACCCAAGAAGGCATTGGATCGCTTAGATTGTGAGGCTTTGGAGTTGAAACCTAGTAACATCATTGTTAGAGACTTCGACGGTTCTAAAAGAATGGTGCACGGTGAGGTAGACATCCCTATTCGTGTGGGTTCCCAAGTTTTCGGCTCAACGTTCTATGTAATGGATATTCGTCCATCTTACTCCTGCTTATTGGGTCGACCCTGGATTCACAAAGCTGGGGCAGTAACTTCCACTTTACACCAAAAGCTCAAATACCCTGTCAAAGGGAAGATTGTTACTGTGCAGGGTGAGGAGGAATACATGGTGAGTCAGTTGAATTCATTCCGATATATCGAGATGGACGGGGAGTTTATTGAAACCCCCTTTCAGCATTTTGAGGAAGTACCTCCAGTGTTGGCATCAGCTGAAGCAGTGGTTGAAGAAGACTTTCCGTTGAAGATGGCGTCCTTGAGGGATGCCCGGGCTGTAATCGAGAAAGGCAATTGTACAAACTGGGGCCAGCTTCCTGACTTCACTCAAAAGAACGACAAGTATGGGCTGTGCTTTACTGCAGAGGCTCAGAGGGTTGTGCGCAAGGAAAAGATCAGAAAGCCTCCGGTGTTTATCTCCAACCCAAGGGTGAATGCTATTGATGAGGATGTGGAGGAAGCAGAGTTTGACAGTTGGATCTACCCGACTACCAGCAACGGACCGAGCAACTGGACTGCAAAGGATTTTACGCCTATCACATTTGTCACGCAGTAATTAATTTCTTTTGATTTCCAATTTGTAACAAACAATGTGTTAAAACTTTTATTGGCTCGGTGTCCTACCCGGGGCATCGTAGCTCCATTTGTGAGGGCTTTTTGTATGACATTTCCATATATCATCAATCAAAACATTGGACGTTTGTTGCATTTCAAATCTTGTGCTCTTTTTTCTTTCTGTGTTATATATTGCAAAACAGTTATATTTACACACACTCACTTATACAGGTTTCAATCCGCCCTGGATCTCACTGGTAACAGCTCTGCTACCGCCAGTTATGACTTCGAGAATCCGATCAACTTGGCCGAAGACGAAGGTGAAGATGATTACGAAGTGCCTGGTGAACTCGCAAGACTGCTACTCCAGGAAGAGAGGGCTATTCAACCACATGAAGAGCCGGTGGAAACAATTAACCTAGGTACTGAGACAGATAGGAAAGAGGTCAAGATTGGGGCCAATCTAGAGCTCAGCGTGAAGCAACGATTGATCCAGATGCTACAGGATTACATGGAGATATTTGCTTGGTCCTATGAAGATATGCCTGGTTTGGATGCCGACATTGTAGTTCATCACCTGCCGACCAAGGAAGACTGCCCTCCGGTAAAGCAAAAGGTCCGTCGTATGCGCCCAGAGATGTCTGAAAAGATCAAGGCTGAGGTTATGAAGCAATTCGATGCCGGGTTTCTAGCAGTAACTTCTTACCCTCAGTGGGTTGCCAATGTAGTGCCAGTGCCGAAGAAGGACGGTAAAGTCAGAATGTGTGTCGACTACAGGGATTTGAACAGGGCCAGCCCCAAGGATGATTTCCCTCTACCTCACATTGACGTTCTCGTTGACAATACTGCTCAACACAAGGTTTTCTCCTTCATGGATGGTTTTTCAGGGTATAATCAGATCAAGATGGCTCCGGAAGATATGGAAAAGACTACCTTTGTGACTCAGTGGGGCACCTTTTGCTACAAGGTCATGCCTTTTGGGTTGAAAAATGCTGGGGCAACCTACCAACGTGCCATGGTTGCTTTATTTCATGACATGATCCATCATGAGATTGAGGTATATGTTGATGACATGATAGCAAGGTCTCAAACTGAGGAGGAGCATCTTGACCATCTGAGGAAGCTGTTTGACCGGCTCAAGTTATACAAGCTGAGATTGAATCCCAACAAATGCACCTTTGGGGTAAGGTCCGGAAAATTGCTAGGCTTCATTGTAAGTGATAAGGGTATTCAAGTGGACCCTGCCAAGGTTAAAGCCATTCAAGAGATGCCAGTCCCTAAGACAGAGAAAGAAGTCAGAGGCTTCCTGGGACGACTGAATTACATTGCCCGATTCATCTCACATCTGACTGCTACTTGTGAGCCAATCTTCAAATTACTGAAGAAAGATCAAGTAGTACGCTGGAATGATGAATGTCAGGCTTCCTTTGAAAGGATAAAGGAATATCTCCAAGAGCCCCCCATTCTTATGCCACCAGTGGAAGGAAGACCTCTAATATTATACTTAACAGTACTTGATAATTCAATGGGGTGTGTGTTGGGGCAGCATGACGAGTCTGGCCGAAAAGAGCATGCTATTTATTACTTGAGCAAAAAGTTTACCGACTGTGAGTCTCGTTACTCACTGCTTGAGAAAACTTGATGCGCTCTAGTATGGGCTGCTCGCCGGCTGAGGCAGTATATGCTGACTCACACTACTCTATTAATTTCAAAGATGGATCCCATCAAGTATATATTTGAAAAGCCTGCTCTGTCTGGAAGGATAGCGAGATGGCAAATGATCTTGACAGAATATGATATCCAGTATACAACTCAGGAAGCAATCAAAGGAAGTGTACTGGCAGATCATTTGGCACACCAACCTGTGGACGATTACCAATCATTGAACTTTGATTTTCCGGACGAAGACATCATGGTGGTAACTGACTGTGAAGTACCTGGACCGGATGAAGGACCTGAGGAAGGGTCCCGATGGTCTATGCATTTTGACGGAGCCTCCAATACTTTAGGTAACGGCGTCGGCGCTGTAATCATATCTCCCAAAGGAACTCATACTCCACTCACCGCCCGATTGTGCTTCAACTGCACCAACAACATGGCAGAATACGAGGCATGTATCATGGGTCTGCAAGCTGCAATCGATTTAAGGATCAGATTTCTGAGTGTCTTCGGAGATTCCGCTCTCGTGATCAATCAGATCAAAGGCGAGTGGGATACGAAACACCCAAATCTTATTCCTTACAAGGAGTATGTGTCGACTTTGCTTCCCCACTTTGAAGAAATAACTTTTGAGCACTTCCCAAGAGAGGAGAATCAGCTAGCGGACGCACTAGCTACGATGTCTTCAATGTTCAAAGTTAAGTGGGACAATGAGGCTCCCCGGATCATTATCTGGAAGTTGGATGAACCAGCATACTGCTGCGATCTCGAGGCTAAAAAGGTGACTGAAAAACCCTGGTATCATGAGGTGAAGAGGTATTTGGAAGCTCAGGAATACCCTGAAGGCGCATCTGTCAATGACAAGAAATTCATGAGGAGGCTTGCGGCAAAATTCTTCCTCAGCAACGGCATTCTCTACAAACGGAATCATGATTCAACTCTACTACGTTGTGTGGATAAGGCTGAAGCAGAGAAGATCATGTTGGAACTGCATGAAGGTACATTCGGAACGCATTCCAGTGGACACACCATGGCTAAGAAAATCCTTCGGGCAGGATATTTCTGGTCCACAATGGAAGCTGATTGTTACCAACACTCCCGAACTTGTCACAAATGCCAGATCTATGCTGACAAGGTGCATATTCCTCCAATTCCTCTGAATGTCCTGACGTCACCTTGGCCTTTTGCGATGTGGGGGATTGATATGATCGGTGAGATCCGACCAACGGCATCTAATGGGCATCGCTTCATCTTGGTGGCGATAGATTATTTCACAAAGTGGGTTGAGGCAGCTTCCTACGCCACGGTAACGAAGAGCGTCGTGGCACGTTTTATCCGGCATAATCTGATCTGTCGGTACGGTGTCCCGGAGAGAATCATTACGGACAATGGTACCAATCTCAACAACAAGATGATCACTGAGCTCTGCGAATAATTCAAGATACAGCACCACAATTCTTCTCCCTACCGGCCGAAGATGAATGGGGCTGTAGAGGTAGCTAATAAGAATATTAAGAAAATTGTGCAGAAGATGACAATGACCTATAAAGATTGGCACGAGATGTTACCATTCGCTCTTCATGGGTACCGTACCTCGGCAAGGACGTCAACCGGGGCAACTCCTTTCTCTTTGGTTTATGGCATGGAAGCAGTCTTGCCAATTGAAGTCCAGATACCCTCTCTCCGAATAATGAAAGATGCAGATCTGAACAAAGATGACTGGATCCAGACCCGACTTGACCAATTAAACCTGATTGACGAAAAGAGACTCACCGCTATTTGTCATGGTCAGACGTATCAAAAACGGATGATCAGGGTATTTAACAAGAAAGTCAGACCGCAAGAGTATCAAGTTGGGGACCTGGTAATCAAACGCATTATCCTTCCTCAAAGTGATCCCCGGGGCAAATGGACCCCTACATACGAAGGGCCATTTGTGGTTAAACATGTGTTCTCAGGAGGAGCCATGATCCTAACCACCATGGATGGTGACGACCTTCCTCACCCCGCCAATGCAGACATAGTGAAAAGATACTACGCATAAATAAAAGACCCGCTAGGTTGACATTCCTAGGCAAAAATTAGGGCTTCCCGGCGAACCCAAAGGGTTCGGGCAAAAATAAGGGATGAAATGAAAAAAATCCGTACACCCGGCAAGTCGAAAACCTGAAAAGGAGGCTTGGGCAAAAATGGGTATCCCGGTGGACTGAAAACCCGAAAGGGCGGTCCAGGCAAAAGTTAGGGATAAAGCGTAACACTATGTCTCATTGGATCACTTTGCATCCGGAATTCGGCATCAACTATCTGGCTCAGACTTCGGCATCGACCAATCAGCTTCATCTTCAACTAGGCAGCAAAGCGATGAGACGCTTGGAGACATAAAGGCAATAGCAGAGTTGGAACCCAGTAGGATTATTCACATAGCTGTTTTGTTTTCTTTTCAAAATTATAAATTTTGTGTTATTCGGCGGCATCCTCTTACTAGGATGTCAGCCTCTTGTACAAAAAACGCCTATTCACAGGCAAAATTCAAATCAATACGAATTCACTTGTCCATACAAATTGCCATTGTTTTTTTCCTTTTTCTGTTTTGTCTTACGACGAACGTCCAATGTTCATTTTTGATATATGCATTTGACATTAAATTGCTGATTCATAAATGTTTGCATAAGAAATAAAAGATTAGTTACAGGTGACATCAGAAACAGGGGGAATGTGAAATTACCTGATGCAGTCTGTTTGCTTTGTCTGCCAAGGTACCAAGGTAGTTTCGATTGAAGAATGTGACCAAATGATCTCAGCCCCCCGCAGAGTAAGGCAAGATTCAGCAATACTTCCCCCAGTGAAGTCGCCAACTTTCCCCGGCAGGTCTAAAAGCTTATCCCCAGTAGATTCTGGAAGCTTGTCCCCTGCAGAATACGGACGTCTCTCCCGAGCTTTATTCAGAGTTATCCCTCACAAGGGCTTATAACTGGGTTATCCTCAGCTAATTGCCACGGAAGATCGCCCTCGGCAAGGTTCTTTCAATCCCCAGCGGAGTTTTTGGCATCCCCATCAGAGGTTATCATCATTATCCCCAGCGGAATCCATCATTGAAGTCCTCAGCAGGCCTCTCGTCAAATTTCAGCAAAGTATCTCCGCCACAGAGCAACTCCCCGGCCAGTCGTCAAGGATTTATTTTCCTAAGACAAAAATACACTCATAAACATTTCACATTTCATACATCCTGCTTACATACATGATAAAGTGCATGCTCACACTATCTCATGTTAAACAGCATGGCATCATGCATATCATACATCATGATATTTCATACAACTTATGTTTTTGACCTTTTCAGGAAAAAAGACAACCCTAAAGACAACTACCTTCAACTGTCACAAATTCCAGATTCGATACCTGTATCTAGCTAGGGCACATCTGAGAGTGATCAGTTTCAGACTCGACTCCTGTATCTAGCCAGGGCACGTCTGAAGAGTTCGAAGATTCGACTCCTGTATCCAGCCATGGCACATCTATCAACTGCAACATTTCCAGATTCGACTCCTGTATCCAGCCAGGGCATATCTGTTGACCACATTTCCGGATTCGATTCCTGTATCCAGCCAGGGCACATCTGTGAGCAACTATTTGTAGACTCGACACCTGTATCTAGCCAGGGCATATCTGCATAAAGAGATGGAAGATCAAACACCTGTAACAAGCCAGGAAAACATCTGTCTTTCTCAAATACACAAGTTCTCGCTAAGGAATCTCTTATGCGATCAACACTTCCAAATGGCATCTATAAGCCCATTCCCGACAAGGTTCTGTCACATCTCCAGATGGCATCTATAAGCCCATCTCCCTATCCACCATCTCTCCAAATGGCATCTGTAAGCCCATTCCCGACATCACATTGTTGAGACTCCAACATGCGAGTGCATATTTCCGGGCACTCTAGTGTCCAATCTCCTTTTACCCTTGAGTCACGAAAGGCAAACCTGCCAATCTAACTCTTCAGGTTCAAGAAGATTGAACAGGGGCAACTGTTGTACCCCAAAATTTGCCCTCCCATTTCCTCAACATTTTCTCATCACCAGACCTTTGAAGATCAAGATCCAATTAGGGTTTCCTCTGCTCAAGATTTCTCCTTGCACTGATGGACCCAAATTAGGGTTTGTGTTTGAACAAAGATGTTTTGACCTAAAATGCCTAAGATGACTTTCATGCTTCATATTGGACTCCCAAGTTTATCCATACCAAGTTTCAAGTCTTGATTCCAAGTTTTGCCCAGTCAATTGGACAGATGACCTAGAAATCAGCTGTATTGGAAAAAAAGTCAACTGTGGCCAATTGACAGTCAAATCTCATGGAAATTGACCCACATCAACATTATGAACTCATATGGACCATTTGATCAAGTTTGGATCACAATTCCACAAGAAATTTGATCAGATCACCAAAAGGGCAAAATGGTCATTTTTAGGGTTTTGACTGCACAAAGACAATTTTTGACTGTTTGACCTAGCCAATGGCAAACCAAGATCACATATGGACTCAAGGACCCCATGGAATTGTCTTGACATTCTCAACAAGCTCAAAAGATCCCAAGTACACAAGATTGACAGTTGAATTTCCCAGTCAATTGATCAATTTTGACTGTATACAGAAAAGTCAAACTTTGACTTTTTTGGTCAAAATCAAGAGTCAAGATTCATTTTTCATCAAAACATGCCAAATCATGAAACTTGTTCACCAAGAAACCAAGAAATGCAAATTAGGGTTTAAAATGAATTTTTTCATAACTTAGAATTTTTCTAAGTTATGGAAAACCCTAATTTTTTCCCAACTTTGCCCCACTTTTTCACCAAGATTCATTTGGATTCAAACAAAAGTCAAAACATGAAAGTTGTAGCTTGTTTCATAATCTACAACTTTGATTCACAAAGTTTTCTCATTTGAAGCTTTCATCTCAAGTTACAAATTTTTGAATAAGGGCACTAAACCATTCTTAACTTAGTGAAATTTGACCTATTTTGACAAGGTTTTCTACCTAACTTCAAGACCATTTTCCATACACTTCCACTTGGAATTTCAAATTTCATTTCAAATATGGATTGTATTACACATTCCAAGCTTTCCAAAATGTCCAAGAACTTCTCAAACAACCTCATGGTTAGGGAGAATCGAATTTCACAATATGGCAAAAACTCACTTTGTTCATGACCAAGTTACATGTCCATAACCTTGCAATTTGAACTCAGCATGCTTTAGGCTAGATTACAGGTCCTTAAACCAAGTTACACTCAATAATTTAATGCATATTCTTTGTGCCAAGACCATGTTCTTTGAGCTAAAGCATTGTATGAAGGTTTAATCCATTTTTAGATAAAGCAAAATAGCCATTTTTGAAAAGTTGCACTTTATGTCAAATTGAAAATCCAACAAGTACATTGCAAATCTGATTGGCACAAGATTATGGGCATAACACACTGATCAAGAGAAGCTTTGCAGCAGGATTAAGGGTCCTCTACTGACCTAGAAACACAAGTTGCCTTTGTTTGCTTAAGAGTGAAGAAACATTGCATAACTAATACCAACTACCATATCAGCTCAAGAACACTTAGACAAAGTTATCAAACACGTTTCACACAACACAACCAAGATAATACACGAGCCCTTAGCCTTCGAAACACCCTCCATCTCAGAATCACTCTCAAACTGCAAAAACAGGGCAGGCCCTGCAGTTTGAGTGCTATCTCTCATTTCTCTCGAGCTCTCTTGCCCAAACCAGTTCACACACCTTCCATACCATCTATGCAAGCTAACCAAAAGAAAAAGCACGACCTGTAATCACTCTAACTACTTCCACCATTTTCACATTTCTGACTTGCAGGTGAAGTTCTCTAGCTCGATTCAGAAGCTTTCAAGACAAAGTAAACATTGGAATAGCATCCCTGGACCTCAAGGAAGCTTTTCCAATCATCACCTTGCACTGAAAGTTCCTACATTTCCAGATAGAACTTCAGCTGAACAGGTATCTTGGTGAACTCGTATCTCTCTTATTATGCATCATTAGCTTTAAGTTTGTGAATAAACAAGGTTCTACTCATGCCACTGAACATGTACATGTTTTTACTTTTCATTTCTTTTGTTTGAGCTGTGAGAATTTGAGGTTTGAAAATGGCAGAAAATCTAGGTTAGGATTTGGGGGAGGAGAAATTCTCCCTCATCTTAGAGAGTTAGATCAAGTTATACATATGGTTAGAATCGTCTCTTCATGCTGAACATCTTTTATGTTATGAGTTTGCATTGAAAAGCCAGGAATCAAGAGTTGGAAGATGAGGAACAGGGCGCGCGTATTTTCAAACATTGTTTGCTGGAGGTTGAAGACAGGTCTTCTGGGCTGGGCCTGGAACATTTTTCTTATTTGCACCACATAATTGCTTTTACACCCCCAAGGCCCATTTGCTTATTTCTTTGACTTTTTTTCTTTTTTTGATTGACTTTGTTTATTTTTTCTCATGACATAAAAAATATAAAAACATTTTTTCTCACCATTTTTTAATTTATTAGGTATTTATATGATTTTCTTTTGATTAATACGTAGATAAATAAATATATACATTTCATTAAAATATTGAGAAATAGGTAAAAATACTTTTATTTTCATTTTTCATTTTATTATACCCTCTGAAAATATTTTACATAAAAAATACCTTTTTTTGCAAACATTAAAAAAATTATTATTTATATATATAACACATATTTAAAATAATACAAATATACATATATTTATTAATATATTTAGGATAAATACAAAATATATACCCTTTTATTTTTATTATTAATATTTAATATAAAAATACATTTTTGACAAATACTTCACTTTATTTTATTTTGTACATAATAAATAAATACTTGCACATATTAAATAATTAATGCATTTCATTTAATAAAATTAGGGTTTTGCCCTAAATTCAAAAATACTCCAAAAAATAATATCTTTTTATTTTCTTTTCATTTTTACACAAATAATACTTTTTTTCATACATATACAAAACATTTTTGCATCTTGCATATTTATTCCATTTTTATTTAATTATTGTATATTAATTAAATTGTAAATAATTCAAATCTTGATGTAATAGTTTTAGGTTTAAATTCCTTGTCAAAATCCCCATTTGAACATTTGTACCCCCCTCCCTATATTATTGTGTTGTAATAGCGTAGGAGTTTAAATTTCGCACTTTATCGCTTTCTAAATATACAATGCTAGAATTAGGGTTTATATGCGAATAAAATAAATAAAATAGTTATGACCTAATCTCAAGACAAACAAGCATGAAAATGGACACACAAATCACACTTGCACCCCCTAGGGTATTCCACTTGTTGCCTTTCAAAATTGGGCCATATTGTATGTTAGGTCTCTTTGGGCAAAACAAACAAATTGAATGATCATAGTCCCTCGATAACACTTTTCAAAATATTGCCAAACAAATGATCAAGTCCCTTGAAGAAAATGCCCAAAGATACTTGGCACCATTGCAATTATGGTCCGAACGATGACCCGCGCCCGTCCCTTTCACATCCTAACATGAGATTGTCCACCAAATACAATGGTGGAACAAACTTAGGAAAAGGGTTAAAACATAGCAATAGTCTTTGAGAAATTTAGGAGTAGATAAACTCTTAGTTACTTGAATCAAACTTGCAAAAACAAAATACTTGCCTATTTTCTAAAACACACCTCACAACACTTTCAAAACAACTTTCAAAAGCAAATGAAAACCTTTTCAAAAGACATACATCTTTGTATACATCCCCACATGGATCATTACAAAGGTTGCCACCACATTGGCTTCTTTTCAAAACATTTTCAAACCCACACACACAAGCACCATTTAAAACAATTGAAAATGCAAGGCAAGTGATCTAAGCAAGTAACTAAGAGCCCATGGATAACCATGGATAGAAAGGGTGCTAACACCTTCCCTTTCTATAATCTACTCCCCGAACCTAAGAAAACATCTCAAAGGTTTTTGCTGTGCTTTTTTAACCTTTCCTTAGGATAAAATAAAAAGTCGGTGGCGACTCTTGCTCAACCGAAACATTTGCGAAAACAAACGCAAAACCTCAAGTCAGTTCTCCCACCGTACCACAGAACTGGCGACTCTGCTGGGCAAAATTTTAAAAGTGGAGTAACCTTAGGGCTCAGATCACCCTCTTGCATGACAAATTGTTTGAATTGTTTGCTTTATACTTTGGCTCTATTGTTTGGGTTTGCAATCCTACACCCGGATTTTGGGAAACATTCATAGATAGCAATACGTTGTGGAAACTGTGCAGGGTATACCGACACGGTCGAAGTAATAGCTATATTAGTGCGACATATTTGTGAGTACCGGTAACCCTTGAGTTCAATCAAGGAGAGTACGGGGCCGCTGAGTGATGTCACTAAGCACTAATGACCTAGAACCTTACTTGACCATCTTGGCCTTTTATTAGGGGTAGTGAGATGACCGGCTTTGGTGCAGTCCGAAGTTGGTAGATACTCGATACTACACTCATTGAGGGTTGTGTTCTTGGAATATTTTGGTCGCTAGTTAAGTGGCTAAACCAAAACAATGAACAATGAAAACAATCCCGTGATATTGAGCTCCTTAGAACCCGGTTACTATTTATAGGACAGGTTTTTAAGCCAACTACACTCAAGAGGGTACTTACCTATGAAACCCCATGCAAGCCTGAAACTAGGGTTTGGTGTGATTTGCTTGTACCTATATTTTGTGCATACATCATAAACATCATAAAACATCATATGCATTCACTGACCATTTCAAGGGTTTTGGATCTTCATCTTTGTTCTTGTTTTGTAGGACATGGAAATTCCTCGCAGAAACACCATTCAAGTCAACCTTGTGAGAATCTCTCCTCAGCTCAAGGAGATCACCTCAAGAATTCCGGAAAATTCATCCTTCAGTGAAAGACATGGTAGACTGCTCAGCCTAGTCAACACCAACATTGAAGAAGATATGATGAAAGTGCTATTCCAGTTCTTTGACCCTCTTCACCACTACTTCACTTTCCCTGATTATCAGTTGGTACCCACTTTGGAGGAGTTTTCTCAACTCCTAAGAATCCCTATCCTTAATCAACTACCCTTCAACGGTACGGAAAAGGAGCCAAAGCCGGAAGATGTTGCTCGAGCATTACATCTTCAACCATCTGACATCAAGGGGCATTGGGAAACCAGAAGCGGCGTCAAAGGATTCTTAGCAAAGTTCTTGTTTGAGAAGGCACAAGAATGCTGGAACTCATTGGACCTGCAAGCCTTTGAAGAGATTGTGGCACTCCTTATCTATGGGTTGGTCTTGTTCCCAAATCCTAACCAATTGGTAGATGTCAACGCTGTCAAAATCTTCTTGTCCAGAAATCCAATACCGACATTGCTTGGGGACATTCTTCACTCATTTTACACACGAACAATGAGAAAGAGGGGTGTTCTCATGTGCTGTACTCCTATCCTTGCAAGGTGGTTTATTTCGCACCTTCCAAAATCTGTCTTGAAGAATGACCAAGGTACAAGGTGGTCCCAACGGTTGATGACTCTTACTCATTCTGATGTGCATTGGTGTTCTCGGTCCAGAGAAAATGTCATCATTGTCGATCGTTGCGGAGAATTTCCTAATGTTCCTTTACTTGGAATTAGAGGGGGTATCACCTACAACCCTTGTCTAGCTTTGAGGCAATTTGGATATGCACGGAGGGATGGCCCTCATGATATGTTGATTCCTGACCTAGTTTTTGACTTCGACAACGATGCGCAAGGACTTCGCCAAAGATTCATCAGAGCTTGGGGAAAACTCAACAAAGTTGATAGCAAGACTCTAGGACACAAGAACTCCATCCCTCTTGAGCCCTATCTCAAGTGGGTACGAGCCCGAGCCCAAAGTCTAATGATGCCTTATCCTCATGTACTCCCAGTGATTAAAGAGCCCGTCAATGAAGGAGAGGTTCCCTACACCATCCTACATCCAGACATGCCTACATCGTGGGAGGAAATGCAGAAAAGCTGGATTCAGCTCAAGGAGGAACGGAATACTTTTGAAGCTAGCTACTACGCCAGTGAAAATAAGGTTCTAGAGCTTACCCGCCGACTCCACGAGCAAGAGGCCCTCAATACCTACATCGCACCAAAAAGGATGCGCAATGTCTTTTTGCCTTAAGAAGTTTATTTTGTAATATTTGGCCCATGGGGCATTTATGTACTGACAAATTTCTTCTTATTAATATGACGTGCGTTCTTCTTTGTCTAAAACAATTTTGAATGTCCTAAATCCTTGAATGCATTGCATACATAAGCATACCATTCATCATGTGCATAAGCAGGTCTCATTCCAGGTTTCCTTATCTGTCTGCTGTTTATTTCAGTAGGATGGATCTCGAGCAAACTGTCAGAGACCTACAAGCTCAAAATGCACAGTTCCAGCAACTCCTGACGACCTTGGCTAAAGGTCAGGAGGATCTCAAGACCTTGCTGGGGAATAAAGACCCAGTAAAAAAGAAGAAAAAGAGACTCGGGGTGGCTACTTTGGGGAGAAGATTTGACGGAGAAGCTCGGAGAGTGCTTGAATTTCCTCCTACTTCTGATGAAGGGACTAGTAAGAGAGATGGAGTTGCGGTGCCTTCCGAGTCTGATGCGGAGGAAGAAGAGGTTGAAGAGGATGAAGATTATTTTGACCAGCAATACCCTCCAGCTAATGATAAATACAAAGGGTTAGAAGACAGATTAGCCGCCATGGAATTACAAAGAGTACCGGGTTTGGATTTTGAAGACTTGGGTTTGGTCGCCGGGATTGTGATTCCCCCAAAATTCAAAGTGCCAGTGTTTGTAAGGTATGATGGGTTGTCCTGCCCCAAAATGCATCTCAGGTCCTACGTAAGAAAGATTCAACCCTATACGGCAGATAAAAATCTCTGGATTCATTTCTTTCAAGACAGCCTATCGGGAGCTCAGTTGGAGTGGTTTTATCAGCTAGAAGGAACCAGTGTCAGAAATTGGGAAGATTTGGCCACCGCTTTCTACAAACAATACCAGTATAATTCTGATCTTGCTCCTACTCGTACCCAACTTCAGGGTATGTCACTAGGAACAAGTGAGGGATTCAAAGAATACGCACAAAAATGGAGGGATTTGGCTGGCAGGGTGCAGCCTCCTTTAACCGATCGTGAGCTTGTTGATATGTTTCTAGGGACCCTATTTGGGCCATTTTTCAATCATCTGATTGGTAACTCTTCCGCAGGGTTTACCGATTTGATCTTAACAGGCGAAAGAATAGAAGCTGGCATCAAGTCAGGGAAAATTCAGAAGGGTGTTACTACAAGTACTGAGAAGAGGCCTTTTAAGAAAGAAGCAAGTGCCGTCTATGGTCCTAGAAGACAAATCAAGCCCGAAAGTCGCCAAGCCGTCAATGCTTTGGTCATTTCAAAACCTGCTGATGCTCCTCAGCAGTACAATCAACAAAGAAGTGAAAGGCCCAAGAGGCAGTATACTCGGCTGAGGATGACCTTATCTCAAATTTTACCTCAACTGCTATCGACCAATTTGGTGACCACCAAAGAAGCCCCTAAGGTCGTCAATACTGCGTCTCCTAAGTATAACCCAAATGCCCGGTGTGCTTATCATTCTGATAGTCCCGGGCACACTACTGATGATTGCTGGGCCTTGAGAAACAAAGTGCAAGATCTTATCGACGCAAAGGAAATTCAGTTTGAAGCGCCTGAGAGGCCGAATGTTGTAACTGCTCCTATGCCCCAGCATAGAGTAAATGCCATTGAGGAAGAATTGTATGCTGTTTCGGTGAATGAAGTTGTTACCCCTCTTTTGACTGTTAAGAGGAACTTACTACTAGCCGGTTTATTTCCGGGTTGTAATAAGGGTTGCCTCCTGTGTGCTGTTATCCCCACCGGTTGTCCACTGCTGAAGTCAGGCATCCAAAGCCTGATGGATAGCAAGGAAATTCTATTCAAGAAAACTGTTGTTCCGTCTGTTTCCGTTGAAGAAATATTTGTTGTCACAATCTACAATCCTGCCAAAGCTCCTGTAAAGAAACCAGACCAAATTATGTCTGTTGCACCCATCACTATTACTGTCCCGGGGCCTCTCCCGTATGAGTCTGATAAAGCTGTTCCATGGCATTATGGAGCCGACGTGTATGTGCTTGGGGTGAAGCAGGAGTTCAACACCAATACCAGTATCAGTAACATCACTGGTCCCGCCAAGATTACCCACAGTGGCAGGCTCTTCTCGCCTGACATTGCACCGCCAGTTATCCGAAAACCTCTCACCATCACACCCGCAAGTGTGCATGTTCCAATTCAAGTTCCTGTGTCTACTACTGCCGCCGATTCCTCTGATACTCGGGGCAAAGAAGTTGCTACCGATTCGCCTGCCAGGACGGAGGCACCAAAGAAGACTGCGGTGGAAGCCTCCCAACAAGAAATGCAGGAAATTCTTAAAATTATCAAAAAGAGTGACTTTAATGTTGTTGAGCAGTTGGGGCATACGCCCTCCAAAATATCTATGTTATCACTACTGCTATGCTCAGAGGCCCATGCAAAAGCCCTGATTTCATTTCTGAAAACGGCCCATGTGCCGCAAGAGACCTCCGCGGATCAATTCACCGACTGTGTGGCTAATTTGACGGCTGACAATGGCTTGGGGTTCTCAGATGCTGACCTTACCGCCAAAGGGAAAAATCACAATGATGCCCTGCACGTCTCTATAGAGTGCAGGGGCACTACTCTCGCACACGTGTTGGTGGATACCGGTTCTTCCCTGAATGTTTTACCCAAGAAGGCATTGGATTGCTTAGATTGTGAGGGTTTGGAGTTGAAACCTAGTAACATCATTGTTAGAGCCTTCGACGGTTCTAAAAGAATGGTGCACGGTGAGGTAGACATCCCTATTCGTGTGGGTTCCCAAGTTTTCGGCTCAACGTTCTATGTAATGGATATTCGTCCATCTTACTCCTGCTTATTGGGTCGACCCTGGATTCACAAAGCTGGGGCAGTAACTTCCACTTTACACCAAAAGCTCAAATACCCTGTCAAAGGGAAGATTGTTACTGTGCAGGGTGAGGAGGAATACATGGTGAGTCACTTGAATTCATTCCGATATATCGAGATGGACGGGGAGTTTATTGAAACCCCCTTTCAGCATTTTGAGGAAGTACCTCCAGTGTTGGCATCAGCTGAAGCAGTGGTTGAAGAAGACTTTCCGTTGAAGATGGCGTCCTTGAGGGATGCCCGGGCTGTAATCGAGAAAGGCAATTGTACAAACTGGGGTCAGCTTCCTGACTTCACTCAAAAGAACGACAAGTATGGGCTGTGCTTTACTGCAGAGGCTCAGAGGGTTGTGCGCAAGGAAAAGATCAGAAAGGCTCCGGTGTTTATCTCCAACCCAAGGGTGAATGCTATTGAGGAGGATGTGGAGGAAGCAGAGTTTGACAGTTGGATCTACCCGACTACCAGCAACGGACCGAGCAACTGGACTGCAAAGGATTTTACGCCTATCACATTTGTCACGCAGTAATTAATTTCTTTTGATTTCCAATTTGTAACAAACAATGTGTTAAAACTTTTATTGGCTCGGTGTCCTACCCGGGGCATCGTAGCTCCATTTGTGAGGGCTTTTTGTATGACATTTCCATATATCATCAATCAAAACATTGGACGTTTGTTGCATTTCAAATCTTGTGCTCTTTTTTCTTTCTGTGTTATATATTGCAAAACAGTTATATTTACACACACTCACTTATACAGGTTTCAATCCGCCCTGGATCTCACTGGTAACAGCTCTGCTACCGCCAGTTATGACTTCGAGAATCCGATCAACTTGGCCGAAGACGAAGGTGAAGATGATTACGAAGTGCCTGGTGAACTCGCAAGACTGCTACTCCAGGAAGAGAGGGCTATTCAACCACATGAAGAGCCGGTGGAAACAATTAACCTAGGTACTGAGACAGATAGGAAAGAGGTCAAGATTGGGGCCAATCTAGAGCTCAGCGTGAAGCAACGATTGATCCAGATGCTACAGGATTACATGGAGATATTTGCTTGGTCCTATGAAGATATGCCTGGTTTGGATGCCGACATTGTAGTTCATCACCTGCCGACCAAGGAAGACTGCCCTCCGGTAAAGCAAAAGGTCCGTCGTATGCGCCCAGAGATGTCTGAAAAGATCAAGGCTGAGGTTATGAAGCAATTCGATGCCGGGTTTCTAGCAGTAACTTCTTACCCTCAGTGGGTTGCCAATGTAGTGCCAGTGCCGAAGAAGGACGGTAAAGTCAGAATGTGTGTCGACTACAGGGATTTGAACAGGGCCAGCCCCAAGGATGATTTCCCTCTACCTCACATTGACGTTCTCGTTGACAATACTGCTCAACACAAGGTTTTCTCCTTCATGGATGGTTTTTCAGGGTATAATCAGATCAAGATGGCTCCGGAAGATATGGAAAAGACTACCTTTGTGACTCAGTGGGGCACCTTTTGCTACAAGGTCATGCCTTTTGGGTTGAAAAATGCTGGGGCAACCTACCAACGTGCCATGGTTGCTTTATTTCATGACATGATCCATCATGAGATTGAGGTATATGTTGATGACATGATAGCAAGGTCTCAAACTGAGGAGGAGCATCTTGACCATCTGAGGAAGCTGTTTGACCGGCTCAAGTTATACAAGCTGAGATTGAATCCCAACAAATGCACCTTTGGGGTAAGGTCCGGAAAATTGCTAGGCTTCATTGTAAGTGATAAGGGTATTCAAGTGGACCCTGCCAAGGTTAAAGCCATTCAAGAGATGCCAGTCCCTAAGACAGAGAAAGAAGTCAGAGGCTTCCTGGGACGACTGAATTACATTGCCCGATTCATCTCACATCTGACTGCTACTTGTGAGCCAATCTTCAAATTACTGAAGAAAGATCAAGTAGTACGCTGGAATGATGAATGTCAGGCTTCCTTTGAAAGGATAAAGGAATATCTCCAAGAGCCCCCCATTCTTATGCCACCAGTGGAAGGAAGACCTCTAATATTATACTTAACAGTACTTGATAATTCAATGGGGTGTGTGTTGGGGCAGCATGACGAGTCTGGCCGAAAAGAGCATGCTATTTATTACTTGAGCAAAAAGTTTACCGACTGTGAGTCTCGTTACTCACTGCTTGAGAAAACTTGCTGCGCTCTAGTATGGACTGCTCGCCGGCTGAGGCAGTATATGCTGACTCACACTACTCTATTAATTTCAAAGATGGATCCCATCAAGTATATATTTGAAAAGCCTGCTCTGTCTGGAAGGATAGCGAGATGGCAAATGATCTTGACAGAATATGATATCCAGTATACAACTCAGGAAGCAATCAAAGGAAGTGTACTGGCAGATCATTTGGCACACCAACCTGTGGACGATTACCAATCATTGAACTTTGATTTTCCGGACGAAGACATCATGGTGGTAACTGACTGTGAAGTACCTGGACCGGATGAAGGACCTGAGGAAGGGTCCCGATGGTCTATGCATTTTGACGGAGCCTCCAATACTTTAGGTAACAGCGTCGGCGCTGTAATCATATCTCCCAAAGGAACTCATACTCCACTCACCGCCCGATTGTGCTTCAACTGCACCAACAACATGGCAGAATACGAGGCATGTATCATGGGTCTGCAAGCTGCAATCGATTTAAGGATCAGATTTCTGAGTGTCTTCGGAGATTCCGCTCTCGTGATCAATCAGATCAAAGGCGAGTGGGATACGAAACACCCAAATCTTATTCCTTACAAGGAGTATGTGTCGACTTTGCTTCCCCACTTTGAAGAAATAACTTTTGAGCACTTCCCAAGAGAGGAGAATCAGCTAGCGGACGCACTAGCTACGATGTCTTCAATGTTCAAAGTTAAGTGGGACAATGAGGCTCCCCGGATCATTATCTGGAAGTTGGATGAACCAGCATACTGCTGCGATCTCGAGGCTAAAAAGGTGACTGAAAAACCCTGGTATCATGAGGTGAAGAGGTATTTGGAAGCTCAGGAATACCCTGAAGGCGCATCTGTCAATGACAAGAAATTCATGAGGAGGTTTGCGGCAAAATTCTTCCTCAGCAACGGCATTCTCTACAAACGGAATCATGATTCAACTCTACTACGTTGTGTGGATAAGGCTGAAGCAGAGAAGATCATGTTGGAACTGCATGAAGGTACATTCGGAACGCATTCCAGTGGACACACCATGGCTAAGAAAATCCTTCGGGCAGGATATTTCTGGTCCACAATGGAAGCTGATTGTTACCAACACTCCCGAACTTGTCACAAATGCCAGATCTATGCTGACAAGGTGCATATTCCTCCAGTTCCTCTGAATGTCCTGACGGCACCTTGGCCTTTTGCGATGTGGGGGATTGATATGATCGGTGAGATCCGACCAACGGCATCCAATGGGCATCGCTTCATCTTGGTGGCGATCGATTATTTCACAAAGTGGGTTGAGGCAGCTTCCTACGCCACGGTAACCAAGAGCGTCGTGGCACGTTTTATCCGGCATAATCTGATCTGTCGGTACGGTGTCCCGGAGAGAATCATTACGGACAATGGTACCAATCTCAACAACAAGATGATCACTGAGCTCTGCGAACAATTCAAGATACAGCACCACAATTCTTCTCCCTACCGGTCGAAGATGAATGGGGCTGTAGAGGCAGCTAATAAGAATATTAAGAAAATTGTGCAGAAGATGACAATGACCTATAAAGATTGGCACGAGATGTTACCATTCGCTCTTCATGGGTACCGTACCTCGGCAAGGACGTCAACCGGGGCAACTCCTTTCTCTTTGGTTTATGGCATGGAAGCAGTCTTGCCAATTGAAGTCCAGATACCCTCTCTCCGAATAATGAAAGATGCAGATCTGAGCGAAGATGACTGGATCCAGACCCGACTTGACCAATTAAACCTGATTGACGAAAAGAGACTCACCGCTATCTGTCATGGTCAGACGTATCAAAAACGGATGATCAGGGTATTTAACAAGAAAGTCAGACCGCAAGAGTATCAAGTTGGGGACCTGGTAATCAAACGCATCATCCTTCCTCAAAGTGATCCCCGGGGCAAATGGACCCCTACATACGAAGGCCCATTTGTGGTTAAACATGTGTTCTCAGGAGGAGCCATGATCCTAACCACCATGGATGGTGACGACCTTCCTCACCCCGCCAATGCAGACATAGTGAAAAGATACTACGCATAAATAAAAGACCCGCTAGGTTGACATTCCTAGGCAAAAATTAGGGCTTCCCGGCGAACCAAAAGGGTTCGGGCAAAAATAAGGGATGAAATGAAAAAAATCCGTACACCCGGCAAGTCGAAAACCTGAAAAGGCGGCTTGGGCAAAAATGGGTATCCCGGTGGACTGAAAACCCGAAAGGGCGGTCCAGGCAAAAGTTAGGGATAAAGCGTAACACTATGTCTCATTGGATCACTTCGCATCCGGAATTCGGCATCAACTATCTGGCTCAGACTTCGGCATCGACCAATCAGCTTCATCTTCAACTAGGCAGCAAAGCGATGAGACGCTTGGAGACATAAAGGCAATAGCAGAGTTGGAACCCAGTAGGATTATTCACATAGCTGTTTTGTTTTCTTTTCAAAATTATAAATTCTGTGTTATTCGGCGGCATCCTCTTACTAGGATGTCAGCCTCTTGTACAAAAAACGCCTATTCACAGGCAAAATTCAAATCAATACGAATTCACTTGTCCATACAAATTGCCATTGTTTTTTTCCTTTTTCTGTTTTGTCTTACGACGAACGTCCAATGTTCATTTTTGATATATGCATTTGACATTAAATTGCTGATTCATAAATGTTTGCATAAGAAATAAAAGATTAGTTACAGGTGACATCAGAAACAGGGGGAATGTGAAATTACCTGATGCAGTCTGTTTGCTTTGTCTGCCAAGGTACCAAGGTAGTTTCGATTGAAGAATGTGACCAAATGATCTCAGCCCCCCGCAGAGTAAGGCAAGATTCAGCAATACTTCCCCCAGTGAAGTCGCCAACTTTCCCCGGCAGGTCTAAAAGCTTATCCCCAGTAGATTCTGGAAGCTTGTCCCCTGCAGAATACGGACGTCTCTCCCGAGCTTTATTCAGAGTTATCCCTCACAAGGGCTTATAACTGGGTTATCCTCAGCTAATTGCCACGGAAGATCGCCCTCGGCAAGGTTCTTTCAATCCCCAGCGGAGTTTTTGGCATCCCCAGCAGAGGTTATCATCATTATCCCCAGCGGAATCCATCATTGAAGTCCTCAGCAGGCCTCTCGTCAAATTTCAGCAAAGTATCTCCGCCACAGAGCAACTCCCCGGCCAGTCGTCAAGGATTTATTTTCCTAAGACAAAAATACACTCATAAACATTTCACATTTCATACATCCTGCTTACATACATGATAAAGTGCATGCTCACACTATCTCATGTTAAACAGCATGGCATCATGCATATCATACATCATGACATTGCATACAACTTATGTTTTTGACCTTTTCAGGAAAAAAGACAACCCTAAAGACAACTACCTTCAACTGTCACAAATTCCAGATTCGATACCTGTATCTAGCCAGGGCACATCTGAGAGTGATCAGTTTCAGACTCGACTCCTGTATCTAGCCAGGGCACGTCTGAAGAGTTCGAAGATTCGACTCCTGTATCCAGCCAGGGCATATCTATCAACTGCAACATTTCCAGATTCGACTCCTGTATCCAGCCAGGGCATATCTGTTGACCACATTTCCGGATTCGATTCCTGTATCCAGCCAGGGCACATCTGTGAGCAACTATTTGTAGACTCGACACCTGTATCTAGCCAGGGCATATCTGCATAAAGAGATGGAAGATCAAACACCTGTAACAAGCCAGGAAAACATCTGTCTTTCTCAAATACACAAGTTCTCGCTAAGGAATCTCTTATGCGATCAACACTTCCAAATGGCATCTATAAGCCCATTCCCGACAAGGTTCTGTCACATCTCCAGATGGCATCTATAAGCCCATCTCCCTATCCACCATCTCTCCAAATGGCATCTGTAAGCCCATTCCCGACATCACATTGTTGAGACTCCAACATGCGAGTGCAAATTTCCGGGCACTCTAGTGTCCAATCTCCTTTTACCCTCGAGTCACGAAAGGCAAACCTGCCAATCTAACTCTTCAGGTTCAAGAAGATTGAACAGGGGCAACTGTTGTACCCCAAAATTTGCCCTCCCATTTCCTCAACATTTTCTCATCACCAGACCTTTGAAGATCAAGATCCAATTAGGGTTTCCTCTGCTCAAGATTTCTCCTTGCACTGATGGACCCAAATTAGGGTTTGTGTTTGAACAAAGATGTTTTGACCTAAAATGCCTAAGATGACTTTCATGCTTCATATTGGACTCCCAAGTTTATCCATACCAAGTTTCAAGTCTTGATTCCAAGTTTTGCCCAGTCAATTGGACAGATGACCTAGAAATCAGCTGTATTGGAAAAAAAGTCAACTGTGGCCAATTGACAGTCAAATCTCATGGAAATTGACCCACATCAACATTATGAACTCATATGGACCATTTGATCAAGTTTGGATCACAATTCCACAAGAAATTTGATCAGATCACCAAAAGGGCAAAATGGTCATTTTTAGGGTTTTGACTGCACAAAGACAATTTTTGACTGTTTGACCTAGCCAATGGCAAACCAAGATCACATATGGACTCAAGGACCCCATGGAATTGTCTTGACATTCTCAACAAGCTCAAAAGATCCCAAGTACACAAGATTGACAGTTGAATTTCCCAGTCAATTGATCAATTTTGACTGTATACAGAAAAGTCAAACTTTGACTTTTTTGGTCAAAATCAAGAGTCAAGATTCATTTTTCATCAAAACATGCCAAATCATGAAACTTGTTCACCAAGAAACCAAGAAATGCAAATTAGGGTTTAAACTGAATTTTTTCATAACTTAGAATTTTTCTAAGTTATGGAAAACCCTAATTTTTTCCCAACTTTGCCCCACTTTTTCACCAAGATTCATTTGGATTCAAACAAAAGTCAAAACATGAAAGTTGTAGCTTGTTGCATAATCTACAACTTTGATTCACAAAGTTTTCTCATTTGAAGCTTGCATCTCAAGTTACAAATTTTTGAATAAGGGCACTAAACCATTCTTAACTTAGTGAAATTTGACCTATTTTGACAAGGTTTTCTACCTAACTTCAAGACCATTTTCCATACACTTCAACTTGGAATTTCAAATTTCATTTCAAAGATGGATTGTATTACACATTCCAAGCTTTCCAAAATGTCCAAGAACTTCTCAAACAACCTCATGGTTAGGGAGAATCGAATTTCACAATATGGCAAAAACTCACTTTGTTCATGACCAAGTTACATGTCCATAACCTTGCAATTTGAACTCAGCATGCTTTAGGCTAGATTACAGGTCCTTAAACCAAGTTACACTCAATAATTTAATGCATATTCTTTGTGCCAAGACCATGTTCTTTGAGCTAAAGCATTGTATGAAGGTTTAATCCATTTTTAGATAAAGCAAAATAGCCATTTTTGAAAAGTTGCACTTTATGTCAAATTGAAAATCCAACAAGTACATTGTAAATCTGATTGGCACAAGATTATGGGCATAACACACTGATCAAGAGAAGCTTTGCAGCAGGATTAAGGGTCCTCTACTGACCTAGAAACACAAGTTGCCTTTGTTTGCTTAAGAGTGAAGAAACATTGCATAACTAATACCAACTACCATATCAGCTCAAGAACACTTAGACAAAGTTATCAAACACGTTTCACACAACACAACCAAGATAATACACGAGCCCTTAGCCTTCGAAACACCCTCCATCTCAGAATCACTCTCAAACTGCAAAAACAGGGCAGGCCCTGCAGTTTGAGTGCTATCTCTCATTTCTCTCGAGCTCTCTTGCCCAAACCAGTTCACACACCTTCCATACCATCTATGCAAGCTAACCAAAAGCAAAAGCACGACCTGTAATCACTCTAACTACTTCCACCATTTTCACATTTCTGACTTGCAGGTGAAGTTCTCTAGCTCGATTCAGAAGCTTTCAAGACAAAGTAAACATTGGAATAGCATTCCTGGACCTCAAGGAAGCTTTTCCAATCATCACCTTGCACTGAAAGTTCCTACATTTCCAGATAGAACTTCAGCTGAACAGGTATCTTGGTGAACTCGTATCTCTCTTATTATGCATCATTAGCTTTAAGTTTGTGAATAAACAAGGTTCTACTCATGCCACTGAACATGTACATGTTTTTACTTTTCATTTCTTTTGTTTGAGCTGTGAGAATTTGAGGTTTGAAAATGGCAGAAAATCTAGGTTAGGATTTGGGGGAGGAGAAATTCTCCCTCATCTTAGAGAGTTAGATCAAGTTATACATATGGTTAGAATCGTCTCTTCATGCTGAACATCTTTTATGTTATGAGTTTGCATTGAAAAGCCAGGAATCAAGAGTTGGAAGATGAGGAACAGGGCGCGCGTATTTTCAAACATTGTTTGCTGGAGGTTGAAGACAGGTCTTCTGGGCTGGGCCTGGAACATTTTTCTTATTTGCACCACATAATTGCTTTTACACCCCCAAGGCCCATTTGCTTATTTCTTTGACTTTTTTTCTTTTTTTGATTGACTTTGTTTATTTTTTCTCATGACATAAAAAATATAAAAATATTTTTTCTCACCATTTTTTAATTTATTAGGTATTTATATGATTTTCTTTTGATTAATACTTAGATAAATAAATATATACATTTCATTAAAATATTGAGAAATAGGTAAAAATACTTTTATTTTCATTTTTTGTTTTATTATACCCTCTGAAAATATTTTACATAAAAAATACCTTTTTTTGCAAACATTAAAAAAATTATTATTTATATATATAACACATATTTAAAATAATACAAATATACATATATTTATTAATATATTTAGGATAAATACAAAATATATACCCTTTTATTTTTATTATTAATATTTAATATAAAAATACATTTTTGACAAATACTTCACTTTATTTTATTTTGTACATAATAAATAAATACTTGCACATATTAAATAATTAATGCATTTCATTTAATAAAATTAGGGTTTTGCCCTAAATTCAAAAATACTCCAAAAAATAATATCTTTTTATTTTCTTTTTATTTTTACACAAATAATACTTTTTTTCATACATATACAAAACATTTTTGCATCTTGCATATTTATTCCATTTTTATTTAATTATTGTATATTAATTAAATTGTAAATAATTCAAATCTTGATGTAATAGTTTTAGGTTTAAATTCCTTGTCAAAATCCCCATTTGAACATTTGTACCCCCCTCCCTATATTATTGTGTTGTAATAGCGTAGGAGTTTAAATTTCGCACTTTATCGCTTTCTAAATATACAATGCTAGAATTAGGGTTTATATGCGAATAAAATAAATAAAATAGTTATGACCTAATCTCAAGACAAACAAGCATGAAAATGGACACACAAATCACACTTGCACCCCCTAGGGTATTCCACTTGTTGCCTTTCAAAATTGGGCCATATTGTATGTTAGGTCTCTTTGGGCAAAACAAACAAATTGAATGATCATAGTCCCTCGATAACACTTTTCAAAATATTGCCAAACAAATGATCAAGTCCCTTGAAGAAAATGCCCAAAGATACTTGGCACCATTGCAATTATGGTCCGAACGATGACCCGCGCCCGTCCCTTTCACATCCTAACATGAGATTGTCCACCAAATACAATGGTGGAACAAACTTAGGAAAAGGGTTAAAACATAGCAATAGTCTTTGAGAAATTTAGGAGTAGATAAACTCTTAGTTACTTGAATCAAACTTGCAAAAACAAAATACTTGCCTATTTTCTAAAACACACCTCACAACACTTTCAAAACAACTTTCAAAAGCAAATGAAAACCTTTTCAAAAGACATACATCTTTGTATACATCCCCACATGGATCATTACAAAGGTTGCCACCACATTGGCTTCTTTTCAAAACATTTTCAAACCCATACACACAAGCACCATTTAAAACAATTGAAAATGCAAGGCAAGTGATCTAAGCAAGTAACTAAGAGCCCATGGATATCCATGGATAGAAAGGGTGCTAACACCTTCCCTTTCTATAATCTACTCCCCGAACCTAAGAAAACATCTCAAAGGTTTTTGCTGTGCTTTTTTAACCTTTCCTTAGGATAAAATAAAAAGTCGGTGGCGACTCTTGCTCAACCGAAACATTTGCGAAAACAAACGCAAAACCTCAAGTCAGTTCTCCCACCGTACCACAGAACTGGCGACTCTGCTGGGCAAAATTTTAAAAGTGGAGTAACCTTAGGGCTCAGATCACCCTCTTGCATGACAAATTGTTTGAATTGTTTGCTTTATACTTTGGCTCTATTGTTTGGGTTTGCAATCCTACACCCGGATTTTGGGAAACATTCATAGATAGCAATACGTTGTGGAAACTGTGTGGGGTATACCGACACGGTCGAAGCAATAGCTATATTAGTGCGACATATTTGTGAGTACCGGTAACCCTTGAGTTCAATCAAGGAGAGTACGGGGCCGCTGAGTGATGTCACTAAGCACTAATGACCTAGAACCTTACTTGACCATCTTGGCCTTTTATTAGGGGTAGTGAGATGACCGGCTTTGGTGCAGTCCGAAGTTGGTAGATACTCGATACTACACTCATTGAGGGTTGTGTTCTTGGAATATTTTGGTCGCTAGTTAAGTGGCTAAACCAAAACAATGAACAATGAAAACAATTCCGTGATATTGAGCTCCTTAGAACCCGGTTACTATTTATAGGACAGGTTTTTAAGCCAACTACACTCAAGAGGGTACTTACCTATGAAACCCCATGCAAGCCTGAAACTAGGGTTTGGTGTGATTTGCATGTACCTATATTTTGTGCATACATCATAAACATCATAAAACATCATATGCATTCACTGACCATTTCAAGGGTTTTGGATCTTCATCTTTGTTCTTGTTTTGTAGGACATGGAAATTCCTCGCAGAAACACCATTCAAGTCAACCTTGTGAGAATCTCTCCTCAACTCAAGGAGATCACCTCAAGAATTCCGGAAAATTCATCCTTCAGTGAAAGACATGGTAGACTGCTCAGCCTAGTCAACACCAACATTGAAGAAGATATGATGAAAGTGCTATTCCAGTTCTTTGACCCTCTTCACCACTGCTTCACTTTCCCTGATTATCAGTTGGTACCCACTTTGGAGGAGTTTTCTCAACTCCTAAGAATCCCTATCCTTAATCAACTACCCTTCAACGGTACGGAAAAGGAGCCAAAGCTGGAAGATGTTGCTCGAGCATTACATCTTCAACCATCTGACATCAAGGGGCATTGGGAAACCAGAAGCGGCGTCAAAGGATTCTTAGCAAAGTTCTTGTTTGAGAAGGCACAAGAATGCTGGAACTCATTGGACCTGCAAGCCTTTGAAGAGATTGTGGCACTCCTTATCTATGGGTTGGTCTTGTTCCCAAATCCTGACCAATTGGTAGATGTCAACGCTGTCAAAATCTTCTTGTCCAGAAATCCAATACCGACATTGCTTGGGGACATTCTTCACTCATTTTACACACGAACAATGAGAAAGAGGGGTGTTCTCATGTGCTGTACTCCTATCCTTGCAAGGTGGTTTATTTCGCACCTTCCACAATCTGTCTTGAAGAATGACCAAGGTACAAGGTGGTCCCAACGGTTGATGACTCTTACTCATTCTGATGTGCATTGGTGTTCTCGGTCCAGAGAAAATGTCATCATTGTCGATCGTTGCGGAGAATTTCCTAATGTTCCTTTACTTGGAATTAGAGGGGGTATCACCTACAAACCTTGTCTAGCTTTGAGGCAATTTGGATATGCATGGAGGGATGGCCCTCATGATATGTTGATTCCTGACCTAGTTTTTGACTTCGACAACGATGCGCAAGGACTTCGCCAAAGATTCATCAGAGCTTGGGGAAAAATCAACAAAGTTGATAGCAAGACTCTAGGACACAAGAACTCCATCCCTCTTGAGCCCTATCTCAAGTGGGTACGAGCCCGAGCCCAAAGTCTAATGATGCCTTATCCTCATGTACTCCCAGTGATTAAAGAGCCCGTCAATGAAGGAGAGGTTCCCTACACCATCCTACATCCAGACATGCCTACATCGTGGGAGGAAATGCAGAAAAGCTGGATTCAGCTCAAGGAGGAACGGAATACTTTTGAAGCTAGCTACTACGCCAGTGAAAATAAGGTTCTAGAGCTTACCCGCCGACTCCACGAGCAAGAGGCCCTCAATACCTACATCGCACCAAAAAGGATGCGCAATGTCTTTTTGCCTTAAGAAGTTTATTTTGTAATATTTGGCCCATGGGGCATTTATGTACTGACAAATTTCTTCTTATTAATATGACGTGCGTTCTTCTTTGTCTAAAACAATTTTGAATGTCCTAAATCCTTGAATGCATTGCATACATAAGCATACCATTCATCATGTGCATAAGCAGGTCTCATTCCAGGTTTCCTTATCTGTCTGCTGTTTATTTCAGTAGGATGGATCTCGAGCAAACAGTCAGAGACCTACAAGCTCAAAATGCACAGTTCCAGCAACTCCTGACGACCTTGGCTAAAGGTCAGGAGGATCTCAAGACCTTGCTGGGGAATAAAGACCCAGTAAAAAAGAAGAAAAAGAGACTCGGGGTGGCTACTTTGGGGAGAAGATATGACGGAGAAGCTCGGAGAGTGCTTGAATTTCCTCCTACTTCTGATGAAGGGACTAGTAAGAGAGATGGAGTTGCGGTGCCTTCCGAGTCTGATGCGGAGGAAGAAGAGGTTGAAGAGGATGAAGATTATTCTGACCAGCAATACCCTCCAGCTGATGATAAATACAAAGGGTTAGAAGACAGATTAGCCGCCATGGAATTACAAAGAGTACCGGGTTTGGATTTTGAAGACTTGGGTTTGGTCGCCGGGATTGTGATTCCCCCAAAATTCAAAGTGCCAGTGTTTGTAAGGTATGATGGGCTGTCCTGCCCCAAAATGCATCTCAGGTCCTACGTAAGAAAGATTCAACCCTATACGGCAGATAAAAATCTCTGGATTCATTTCTTTCAAGACAGCCTGTCGGGAGCTCAGTTGGAGTGGTTTTATCAGCTAGAAGGAACCAGTGTCAGAAATTGGGAAGATTTGGCCACCGCTTTCTACAAACAATACCAGTATAATTCTGATCTTGCTCCTACTCGTACCCAACTTCAGGGTATGTCACTAGGAACAAGTGAGGGATTCAAAGAATACGCACAAAAATGGAGGGATTTGGCTGGCAGGGTGCAGCCTCCTTTAACCGATCGTGAGCTTGTTGATATGTTTCTAGGGACCCTATCTGGGCCATTTTTCAATCATCTGATTGGTAACTCTTCCGCAGGGTTTACCGATTTGATCTTAACAGGCGAAAGAATAGAAGCTGGCATCAAGTCAGGGAAAATTCAGAAGGGTGTTACTACAAGTACTGAGAAGAGGCCTTTTAAGAAAGAAGCAAGTGCCGTCTATGGTCCTAGAAGACAAATCAAGCCCGAAAGTCGCCAAGCCGTCAATGCTTTGGTCATTTCAAAACCTGCTGATGCTCCTCAGCAGTACAATCAACAAAGAAGTGAAAGGCCCAAGAGGCAGTATACTCGGCTGAGTATGACCTTATCTCAAATTTTACCTCAACTGCTATCGACCAATTTGGTGACCACCAAAGAAGCCCCTAAGGTCGTCAATACTGCGTCTCCTAAGTATAACCCAAATGCCCGGTGTGCTTATCATTCTGATAGTCCCGGGCACACTACTGATGATTGCTGGGCCTTGAGAAACAAAGTGCAAGATCTTATCGATGCAAAGGAAATTCAGTTTGAAGCGCCTGAGAGGCTGAATGTTGTAACTGCTCCTATGCCCCAGCATAGAGTAAATGCCATTGAGGAAGAATTGTATGCTGTTTCGGTGAATGAAGTTGTTACCCCTCTTTTGACTGTTAAGAGGAACTTACTACTAGCCAGTTTATTTCCGGGTTGTAATAAGGGTTGCCTCCTGTGTGCTGTTATCCCCACCGGTTGTCCACTGCTGAAGTCAGGCATCCAAAGCCTGATGGATAGCAAGGAAATTCTATTCAATAAAATTGATGTTCCGTCTGTTTCCGTTGAAGAAATATCTGTTGTCACAATCTACAATCCTGCCAAAGCTCCCGTAAAGAAACCAGTCCAAATTATGTCTGTTGCACCCATCACTATTACTGTCCCGGGGCCTCTCCCGTATGAGTCTGATAAAGCTGTTCCATGGCATTATGGAGCCGACGTGTATGTGCTTGGGGTGAAGCAGGAGTTCAACACCAATACCAGTATCAGTAACATCACTGGTCCCGCCAAGATTACCCGCAGTGGCAGGCTCTTCTCGCCTGACATTGCACCGCCAGTTATCCGAAAACCTCTCACCATCACACCCGCAAGTGTTCATGTTCCAATTCAAGTTCCTGTGTCTACTACTGCCGCCGAGTCCTCTGATACTCGGGGCAAAGAAGTTGCTACCGATTCGCCTGCCAGGACGGAGGCACCAAAGAAGACTGCTGTGGAAGCCTCCCAACAAGAAATGGAGGAAATTCTTAAAATTATCAAAAAGAGTGACTTTAATGTTGTTGAGCAGTTGGGGCATACGCCCTCCAAAATCTCTATGTTATCACTACTGCTATGCTCAGAGGCCCATGCAAAAGCCCTGATTTCATTTCTGAAAACGGCCCATGTGCCGCAAGAGACCTCCGCGGATCAATTCACCGACTGTGTGGCTAATTTGACGGCTGACAATGGCTTGGGGTTCTCAGATGCTGACCTTACCGCCAAAGGGAAAAATCACAATGATGCCCTGCACGTCTCTATAGAGTGCAGGGGCACTACTCTCGCACACGTGTTGGTGGATACCGGTTCTTCCCTGAATGTTTTACCCAAGAAGGCATTGGATCGCTTAGATTGTGAGGGTTTGGAGTTGAAACCTAGTAACATCATTGTTAGAGCCTTCGACGGTTCTAAAAGAATGGTGCACGGTGAGGTAGACATCCCTATTCGTGTGGGTTCCCAAGTTTTCGGCTCAACGTTCTATGTAATGGATATTTGTCCATCTTACTCCTGCTTATTGGGCCGACCCTGGATTCACAAAGCTGGGGCAGTAACTTCCACTTTACACCAAAAGCTCAAATACCCTTTCAAAGGGAAGATTGTTACTGTGCAGGGTGAGGAGGAATACATGGTGAGTCACTTGAATTCATTCCGATATATCGAGATGGACGGGGAGTTTATTGAAACCCCCTTTCAGCATTTTGAGGAAGTACCTCCAGTGTTGGCATCAGCTGAAGCAGTGGTTGAAGAAGACTTTCCGTTGAAGATGGCGTCCTTGAGGGATGCCCGGGCTGTAATCGAGAAAGGCAATTGTACAAACTGGGGTCAGCTTCCTGACTTCATTTTTGAATAAATAGTATTATTTATTAACTATGCGTAATATATATTAATTTATACAAAAAATAATAAAAAAAGGAAGTATATTGTAGAAAAAGTATTTTTGGTGTCAAATATTAAAAAATAAAAGTATTATTTTTGTATTTTTTGCCCTAATTATCTAATAAAATATACAAGTATTTATATATTATATATTAAATATACTAAATATGTACAAAAATAAAATATTGATTATTTACAAAAATGTATTTTTTAGGAAATGTTTTCAAAGTGTAAATAAAAAAAATAATAACTAAAAATAAATATTTTTTATATTATTTTTTAGGGTTTTAAAATGAAAAGGAATTATACTTATTTACATACATATATTCTAATAAAGCAAATAAATGCCAAATAAATGTAAAAGAAAATGTGGAAAAATATTTTTGGTGTTTTTTATGCTTGAGCAAAAAATATAAAATCAGAATCAAAAAGAAAAATGCAAAAATGACAAGTATTTCACATAATGGGCCAGGGGGGTGCAAATGGAAAAAAAGGGTGTAAACAGCAAGACTGACTCATGCCCAGCCCAAGCCAGTCATCTTCAACCTTCAGCATTGTCAAATGCGTGACTCTCCTTTCAAAATAAAAACTCCTGATTCCTTGATTTTTAGCAAAAACTCATAACACAAACAACGTAGAGCATCAAACCACGATTCCAAACATGTAAAAAACTTGACCTAACTCTAAGAAACCAAGGAGAATTTCTTCACCCCCAATTTCTGACCTAGTTTTTCTTCAATGTTCATGGCTAAAATTCTCACAGCATGCTTATTATAAATGAAAAGTGAACACATGTATGGCTTCAGGGCTATGAGTAGAACATGTTTCATTCACAAACCTAAGCTTAATCATGCCTGGATAGAGAGATAGAAGTCCATAGATTACCTGTTTCAGCTTGACTTGAACAGAGCAATGTAGCAACCTTCAATGGAGTTTGGGCTTTGGTTGAGCTTGCCTGAAGTCCAAGGATGCTTCCCAAATGCCTAGCTTGCTTTGAAACCACCTGTATCGTGCTATGGAAGTCCACCTGCACAGCTTGAAAGTAAAAATGGCAAGTAGGGTTAGAGGTGTTACAACTTGAGTTTAAGGCTTGGAATAGTTCAGGTGGATGGAATGGAATGTGTTTGAACTCCTTTTGGCCAAAACGCACGACAGGAATTGGTTATGGAACTCAAGTTGCAGGGGATGCCATGTTTCTGCAGCAAGAAGATGTTTTGATGTATTAGGAGGTATGAGGGGTGGTTGAGTCGTGTTTCAGGTCAGTTGGGATGTATGGAAGATGCTCACAAAGTTTGCTTAAGCTCTAGTTTGCAGGAAATGAAAGTTGGAGTTGTCTTGCAATGTTTCTTCAACTATAAGCAAGAAAGTGGAAGTGTACAATGCAGGCCTGTACCATCCCTAATGTATGCTGCAACTTTTGCCCTTGAGACTTGTAATTTGGATTTGATTTTGGCTTCAGAGATATGGCCCCCTATGCTCAAAGATCAAGTTTTGACATAAAGTGCTACTTTTCAAAAATGGCAATTTTGCTTTTTCCAAATAAGGGTTAGTTTAACATGTATTGTCCAAATGAATAAAATAACACCTTAACACAATGGTTAGGCATTAAATTATTGAGTGTGAAGAGGTTTAGAGGCCTGCAAGCTATCACAAACCCTGCTGATTTGAAAAATGCAATTGTTATGAACATGCTTTGGCCATGAACAAGAGTGAGTTTTGGCCAACTTTGCAAATTCGATTCTCTCTAACCACAAGGGTGTTTGAGAAGTTCTTGGATAATTTGGAAAGCTTGGGATGTGTACTATAATCCATATTTGTAATGCAAATTGAAAATCCAAGTGGAACCATGTGAAAAATGGCCAAGAAGTTGGACAAAAATCCTGCCTAGAATAGGGCCAAATTCTTCTAAGTTAAAAGTGTTTTGTACCCTTGTTCCAAAACTCATAACTTGAGATACAAGCTTCTTTTGAGAAAACTTTGTGAATCAAAGTTGTATATTTTGCAATGGACTACAACTTTCATGTTTCAAGTTTTGTTTTAATCCATTTTCATCTTGGTGAAAAAATGGGACAAAGTTAGGAAAAAATAAGAAAATTTCATAACTTAGAAAATTTTCTAAGTTATGAAAATTTTCATTTTAAACCCTAATTTGTAATTTTTTGTTTCTTGATGAACAAGTTTCATAATTTTACATGTCTTGATGAAAAATGAATCTTGGCACTTGATTTTGACCAAAAAGTCAAAGTTTGACATTTCAGTATACAGTCAAATTTTGATCAGTTGACTGAAAAATTCATCTGTCAATCCTATGCACTTGAGATATTTTGAACTTGTTGAGTGGGTCAAGACAATTCCATTGAGTACTTGAGTCCATATATGAGCTTGGTTTGCCATTGGTTAGGTCAAACAGTCAAAAATTGTCTTTGTGCAGTCAAAACCCTAAAAATGACCATTTTGCCCTTTGGGTGATCTGGTCAAATTTCTTGTGGAATTGTGATCCAAACTTGACCAAATGGTTCATGTGAGTTCATCATGTTGATGTGGGTCAAATTTCATGAGGTTTGATTGTCAATTGGCCACAGTTGACTTTTTCCCCAATACAGTTGATTTCTAGGTCAACTGTCCAATTGACTGGGCAAAGATTGGAATCAAGGCTTGAAACTTGGTATGGATAAACCTGTGAGTCCAACATGAAGCATGAAAGTTACTTTGGATATTTTAGGTTAAAACATCCCTGTGCAAACTCAAACCCTAATTTGGGTCAACAGTGCAAGGAGGGGTCTTGAGCAGAGCAAACCCTAACTTGATCTTGAGTTCCAAGAGTCTTGTGGTGAGAAAATGTTGGTGAAATGAAAGGGCAAATTTTGGGGTACAACACCTGGCTATCATATCATCAACATAAACTTTGATCTCATGGTGAATCATGTCGTGGAACAAAGCGACCATGACGCGCTGATAGGTTGCCCCAGCATTCTTCAACCCAAAAGGCATCACCTTGTAGCAGAAGTTGCCCCACTGTGTGACGAAAGTTGTCTTCTCCAGGTCTTCAGGAGCCATCTTGATCTGGTTGTAGCCCGAGAAACCATCCATGAAGGAGAAAATTTTATGTTGCGCGGTGTTGTCGACCAGAACATCGATGTGAGGAAGTGGGAAGTCATCCTTGGGGCTCTCCCTGTTCAAATCTCTGTAATCAACACACATTCATGCATTACCGTCTTTCTTAGGTACCGGAACAACGTTAGCAACCCATTATGGATACGAAGTGACAGCAAAGAATCCTGCATCGAACTGTTTCATGACCTTTGCCTTGATTTTCTCTGACATTTCAGGACACGTACGGCAGACCTTCTGCTTAACCGGAGGCCATTCTTCTTTAGTCAGCAGGCGGTGTACCACAATATCAGTGTCTAAACCAGGCATGTCTTTGTAGGACCAGGAGAAGATCTCAACATAGTCGTGCAACATTTATAGCAACCTCTGTTTGATGCTAGGCTCCAGATTTGCACCTATTTTAACCTCTTTTCTGTCTTCCTCAGTACCCAAATTCACTGTCTCAACCGACTCTTCATGAGGTTGTATGGCCCTTTCTTCCTACTGTAGTAGTCTAGCCAGTTCTCTGGGCACCTCACAATCATCCTCACCTTCGTCCTCGGCTTGGTTGATCGGATTTTTGAAGTCATAACTCGCAATAGCAGAGCTGTTATCAATGGGATCCATAGTGGACATGGATCTGCATTATGATACGTGAGTGTGTGTAAGAGAAATAGCTGCTTTGATGATGTAAAAACAGAAAAGAAAAACAGAGAGTGCGAAATTTGTATGCTAGAAACGTCCAATGCTTTATTAATGATTATGAAATGACAATTAATAACCCTCACAAGCAAAGCCAAGGTTCCTCGGGCAAGGCACCAGGCCGTAAAGTTTCACATTATTTATTACAAATAAAAAAAATAAATCAATTACTGTGGAATAAAAGAAACAGGTATGAAGTCCCTAGCCGTCCAGTTACTTGGTCCACTGTTGGTAGTCGGGTAGATCCAGCTGTTAATTTCTGAGTCTTCTTCATTGTCTTCAATGGCATTAATACCACGATTGTTGATGCGTAAGGGAGGTCCTCTAGCCCGAGCGCGTCTAACAGCCCTTTGAGCCCCTGTAGTAAATCCCAAACCAAATTTATCAGTTTTATGAGTGAAATCAGGGAGCTGACCCCAATTAGCACACCCACCTTTTTCAACCACGGCCCTGGCGTCCTTGAGAGAAGCCATCTTCAAAGGAGGTTTGTTGCTAGCAGTTCCAGTCGATGCCAAGATCTGAGGGACCTCTTCAAAATTCTGACAAGGCGTTTCTATGAATTCCACGTCCATCTCTATGTAGCGGAAGGAGTTGAGGTGACTCACCATATATTCTTCCTCACCCCGCACTGTGACAATCTTTCCTTTCACCGGATACTTCCGCATTTGATGGAGTGTGGAGGTGACTGCCCCAGCCTCATGGATCCAAGGACAACCCAGCAAACAAGAATATGATGGCCTGATATCCATCACATAGAAGGTGGACCCAAAGGTCTGAGAACCTACTTTGACAGGGATGTCCACTTCCCCGTGCACCATTCTCTTCGATCCGTCAAAATCCCTTACCACAATGTTACTAGGATTTAGAGTTAGACCCTCGCAATCCAAACGGTCCAACGCCTTCTTCGGTAGAACATTTAGTGAAGACCCAATATCTACCAGCACATGAGCCATAGTGGTGCCCCTGCATTCAATCGAGACATGCAGAGCATCATTATGCTTTCTTCATTTTGGTGTCAAATCCGCAGCTGGAAATCCCAACCCATTATCAGCAGTCAGGTTGGCCATACAATCTTTGAACTGATCGGCTGAAGTTTCCTGTGGTACATGCGCAGTATTGAGAAATGCAATCAAAGCCTTTGCATGGGCTTCAGAACACAACAATAGAGACAACATGGATATCTTTGATGGGGTCTGCCCCAGCTGCTCGACCACATTGTAGTTTCTCTTCTTAATGATTTTTAGTATTTCCTCTATTTCTTGTTTAGAAGCTTCCACAATAACTTTCCTACGCGCCTCCGTCTGGGCAGGCTCCCCTACAACCTCTTTGTCGTGGGTATCATATGATTCGCCAACTGGAGTAAGAACAGGAACAATAGTTGATGTACTAGCAGGAACAGCAGATGTAATGACAATAGGCTTGTTAACAGTCTTAGGGGAAATCTCAAGAGAGAAGACCCTTCCACTTTGGGTGATTTTGCTGGTTCCGATAATGTTACCAATATCAGGATCAGCTTCTTCATCTTTCAAATCTTGTTTGATGTCGTGATAGTATACATCAGCACCATAATGCTAGGGGATAGATTTATCGGAGACATACGGGACAGGACCAGGAACAGTGATTATCAGTGGAGCAATTCTTGGAGCGGATGTAATCCTAACAGGTCTTCTCGAGGAAACCTTAGAAGGATTGGAAGAAATGGTTATAATGGCAACGTCTTCAACTGGAATAAAAGGAACCATAGTTTTCTTAAACATAATTTCTTTGCTATTATAAGGCGTTGGACACCTAACTTCAGCAAACGGCAACCAGAAGGTAGAAACGAACACATGTGGCAACCCTCACCACAACCCAGAAATAAACTGGCCAATAGAAAATTATTCTTGACAACCATGAGAGGAGTAGAAGCTTCATCGACAAAGGTAACAAACAAATCAGTATCAATAGCATTAACTCCATGGTCGTACTTAGGCATAGGAGCAGTTATGACATTCGGCTTCTCCAGAGCATCAAAATCTATCTCCTTAGCTTCAATCAAGTCTTTTATTTTGTTTCTCAGAGCCCAACAGTCGTTTGTATCGTGGCCAGGACTCTCAGAATGATAGGCACACCGGGCATTTAGATTATATCGGGGAGATGTAGTATTTGGATTTTTGGGAGCCTCTCTCAAGGTTGCCAGGTTAGATCTCAGCAGATGAGGTAGAACTTCAGCCAATGTCATGTTGATGGGGTAAACTGTCATTGTGGTCTTTCCGCCTTTTGTTGATTATTGCATTGTGGAGCAGCTGCAGGTCTAGGTATCATCACGGCACTTACTGTCTGACGTTGTTCATCCATGCTCTGGCCCCTCGGGCTATAGACGACACTAGGTTCCTTCTTACTAGCAAAAGGATTCTTTACTGAACTTGATGAGGCATCCTTCTATATTTTGCCGCTTCGAATTCCAGTTTCTACTCTTTCCCCAATTAGGATCAACTCAGTGAAACCAGATAATGAACTGCCGATCAAATGATTGAAAAATGGACCAGATAGCATCCCCAGAAACATATTAACCAACTCCCTATCAAACAACGGGGGTTAAACTCTCCCAGCCAAGTCTCTCCATTTTTGTGCATAATCTTTAAAACATTCACATGTACCCATGGACATACTCTGGAGTTGAGTACGAGTGGGAGCAAGGTCGGCATTATACTGATACTGCTTGTAGAAAGCAGCATCCAGGTCTTCCCAGTTTCGGATATTTGCTCCCTCTAGCTGGTATAACCATTCAAGTTGATTCCCTGACAGACTATCTTGAAAGAAATGCACCCATAGATTTCTATCAGCTGTGTGGGACTGACCACTCCCGACACCAAACCCAATTCTTCAAAATCCAATCCATGTATCCTCTGAACTTCCATGGCACTCAGACGATCCTCCAACTGTTTGTATCTATCCTCAGCGGGAGGATATTTCTCATCATTATAATCAGTATCATTGTCAGAGACTGCAGGACTAGGGTCCTTTTCCCCTTCTTGGTTCTCCCCTTCCTTGGATGAAGAGGTCAGATCAGTTTGTCGCTTCAACCTCTCTACAAACCTTCTGCCCATATTCAGAATACCGACAACCTTCTTCTTCTTCTTCTCTTTCAGAATGAGGGCTTTCAGATCCTCTTGCCCTTTTTCCAGACTGATGAACATTTGTTGGAACTGGGCGTTCTGTACTTGAAGGTCCTTGATGCTCTATTCGGAAGACATTTCTGCTGAAATAAACAACGAAGAAGATGAGAAACCTGTAATGGTACCTGTAATGATGTGATATGGATGGGATGCAAATGCAATGATTTCAAAGACTTCGAGAAATTTAAAATTGCAAACCACAATAAACAAAACCTTATTAACTGAATTTGGAGTTCAAATGCCTTTTAGGAGTTACAATTTAAAAAATAAATCTGAAACTATAAAAGACGTTAAAATTCATATGGATGCTTCCTTTGTGCCGGGATAGTCATCGAGTCCTCTTTCTTCATGCAACTGCTTTGTGAGCTCCAAGACCTTCCTCTCCTGAGCATGGAATTGATCCTTATAAGTATCTCGCTCCTCCATCAATTAAATCCAAGACCTCTGTAATTCTCCAAGATCAGTGGGCATATAAGGATAGAGAACTGTGTAAGGAGTACCCTCCTCCGTAGTGGGTTCCACAATCACTGGCAAAACAGCCACATAGGGCATCACAAGCTGCTGGGCACGAGCTCGTACCCATTGTAGGTAAGGTTCCATAGGAATGGAAGTCTTTGGTCCCAAAGCCTTGGCGCCAGATCTGTTTACCATGCCACAGGCTCGTATGAATCTCCGGCGATACTCCTTGACATCATCTTCATAATTGAATATAATAACCTCGATAAGTAACTCATGGGGACCATCCCTTCGAGCATAACCAAATTTTTGCAGGGCTAGACAGGGGTTGTAGGTTATACCCCCTCTGATGCCAAGTAGAGGAACATTAGGGTACTCTCCACAGCGATTAATAATAGAAGTATTTTCCATAGCTCGAGAACACCAGAGAATATTTGTATGAGCGAGCGACATTATCCTTTGCGACCAACCCAAACCTTCTTCATTCTTTAGTACCAACTTAGGGAGGTGAGAAATAAACCACCTCGACAGCAGTGGCATACAACACATAAGAATCCCTCTTCTCTTCAAAGTACGAGTATGGAGAGCGTGCAAAATATCTCCGAGCAAAGTAGGCACCGGGTTACGAGAGAGAAAGATCTTGATAGCATTCACATCTACGAATAAGCCCGGATTAGGGAATAGGACTAACCCATAGATTAGAAGAGCCAAGACTTCCTCGAAAGCCTGAAAATCCGCATCATCCCAAAATAGTTGGGCTTTGTTTATCAGAAACTTAGCTAGAAAACCCATGACTCTGCTTCTTATTTCCCAATTGAATACCATGTCGGCCCGTTTCAGGTGCAAAGCTGAGGCAATGACTTCTGGCTTAGGAGCTTCTTCTAAACCTGTGAAGGGTAACTGCTCCATAATGGGTATATCCAACAGCTGAGAGAATTCTTCCAAGGTAGGTACCAACTGATAGTCTGGAAAGGTGAAGCAGTGGTGCTTGGGATCAAAGAACGGAAAAAGCACACTCATCATCTTTTCATCAAAGTTTGCAGTAACCAGGTCGAGAAGTCGCCCATGTCTCTTGGTGAATGCAGAAGTTTCAGAAACCATTGATACTAGCTCTTTGAGTTGGAAAGGGATCTTCACGAAGCTGATTCAGATAGTGTTTCTACGAACAGAAGCCATGATCTTCAAAACAGGGCAAAGATAAATTCCCTTGGTCTTTGAAATGGTTAGTGCAATAAGAATGGATGATATGTTATGATGCATGATGTCATGATAAAACATAGGTATAGCAAGCACAGTCAAATCACACAAAGTCCTTAGGTTTAGGGCTTCCATGAGGTCAAAGGTAATTGTGGTCGGTGGATTTAGAACTGACTGTTTAACGCTGGTTTCGCGAAATGTCGCGGTAAGCAAGAGTCGCCACCGTCTTTTATTTTCTCCAACATGGAAAGGACAAAAGCACAGAAAAATTCCTTATTGAGATTAGTTCTCGGTTCGGGAGGTAGATTTATAGAAAGGGAAGGTGTTAGCACCCTTTCTATCCATGGTTATCCATGGGCTCTTAGATACTTGCTCATTTGTGTTTTCAAAATGTTTGTTTGCTTTTCAAGATGAGTGGGTTTGAAAAAGTTCCATTTAAAATTTCAGTTCGACTCTTGTATCAGTCCTCAAGAGTGTTTGAAATGTTGTTTTTGAAAGCTTTTTGCAAAGTGTCGGTGTGAAAAGAAGTTTTTGATTTGTTTTGAATTAGAGCAAGTATCTACGAGTCATCTACCTACCCTAAGGAATTAGTCTGTGTAAATGTCCTCGAGGTAGTGCCATCCCACCATTGAGAGGTAGGTAGCACCACCGTTGGAGGTGTTCGGGTCAATTCGAGGGTTAGGGACAGTGTGGTCACCGGGCAATAGTAAGATACCTTAGAAGCTACCCTTATGCCATTGATCTTTTTATTCTGAGGCAACTTATTTCGAGGCAACCGTTTCGAGGAAACTAGATCAATGGAACATAAGGACTCACTAAGACGTCCTATACTCGACGACCACGTTTCGAGGGGCAAGGCAACAGTGTGATCACCAGAGCAACAGTAGGACACCTTAGAAGCTACCCTTATGCCATGTTCATGGACATAAGGACTTACTAAGACGTCATGTACTCGACGACCACGTTTCGAGGGGCAAGGCAACAGTGAGGCGTACCCTAAGAGTGGTGTGTGAATTGTGTGTCATTTTCAGTTATTATTTGTCTTGTCATGCATTGGGTGAGCTACGCTTTGATTTTATTTGGGCATACATTCTTTCATGTGATTAACAGTTTAAAGGGTGCGGAAATTAAAATGCGGAAAAATAAAGGTCCTACGCTATTACAAGGCGTGGGTCTACATCGCCAAATTAAACAAAGACCCGATTTTAAATAAAAGTGCGGAAAGTAAATGTCCTAATTATTATTACAAGGATTTGGGGCAAGTACATAAATTTCACAAAGAAAAATAAAATAAACGCGCGAAGAGAAATTATATTCGAAGGTGCGAGGGCGTTGGACCCTTTAAAGGAATTAAATATTTGAAATTGAAAATTAATTAATGATTTTAATTACAAGAAAATATTTTTTGACCTTTTTTATGTTATTTATGAAATAAAATAAAAAAGAATTAAAAATGTCAAAAGAAAAAGCCTAAGTCTAAATTTGTTTTTATTTATTGTGAAAAAAGGTTAAAATTAACTAATTAAACTAATTAATTTGTTAGTATTTTATTTACAACAATAATTACTAAAGTGAAATTAATAATAATAATAATAATAATTACATTTTTTTGTTTTTTTCTGAATTTATGAAAATAATTATTTGTGAACTAACTAAATAATAATAATAATTAATAAAAGGAAAGAAAATAAGAAAAGAAATGCTAAACCAAGGAGGTGAAGGCCGTATTTTGGAGGTTTTACTCAAAATCATCCTTAGGCATCAAAAATTCCATCTAAGCCCATGGTTGTGATCGTCCATGTCTCCTGATCACGTCTATGCTTATGGTTTGTCCCAATTTCACCTGTAGACAAAATACCTAAAAAAACAAAACCAACGAACCCTAGGCACGGGTATTATTATACGAAGCCTAAAAATGAAATTGAATATAGCAGTTACATTGGAAATTAGGCATGGAGTATGAATATGCTATTATTTTCCAGAAAAAATGCAAGAATGGAGAAACATGATTTCGTGTACAGGGGTGAGTTTGAGACAACTTACAGCGCTTGGTAGTGGACCTTAGGACGCGTTTGTGGTTGCTTTGGCTTCAAGGAGTGGCAAGGAAGAAAGCCACGTGCTTGCTTGGATCTGAAAATGTTTGCAACACCGCTTTAGATCTCTCACTTTTTTGGACAAATTTTGAACTTTTCCTATGGCCGTTTGTGCACACTCTCCTTTTTTTCTAGGTCCTGAATGAGGCTTGCAAGGCTTGTATATATAGGCTTGGATGAGAATCAGTCACATTAAGGAGCTTTTAAGCCTTGCAATGAAGTTTTGATTTTCTCCATAATCACCATTGAAATAACTTGCCATATTTGCTCCAAATTTGAATTTTTTTGCTTGAAATAGGTCTTGAACGAATTTGGTATATGCATAATGGTGGTTCAAAGCTAATCAAAGCAAGATATGTCCCTTAATTAACCTTTTTTATTTTTATTTGATTTTAAAGGATTTAAAATGAATTAAATCCAATAAAATCTAACAAAAATGAAAAAATTAATTTTAAATATTGAAATAAAAAGTGGGACACGTGGGAAGCATGGCCAAGCTGATTCAAGTGGAAAAAGTGGGGCCCTTTTGTCAAAAATGAAATTTCAAGGATAAATGATTTTGGCCATTTCACAAAAATTTCCCAACTTCTCCAATGCATATCTTGCTCAATTTTGAAGTTATGAACATGTTCTTGGACATTTTGGAAAGGTATTGAAGTCCTCTAACCAATGTCTTTGGTCCCATGTCATTTTGATTTACCAATCTCAAGTTATGGTCTTTGACTTAAAGTCCCTTTTTGTTGACTTTTGAAAATGACCTATAATGTTGAAATTGATAACTTTTTGTAAGAGCATTTCTTGGACTTGGAATGTGAAGATGAGTCGTAGGAAATGTCTTCCCCTTCAAGATGAGCATTGGATGGAATTTTTCTGATGAACCATGAAAAATTTATGCCTTGGTCAAGTTACAGTTGACTTTTCAGTTGTCCAAAAATAGAAACTTTTGACACCTTGATGATTTTTGAGCCATTCTTGTGAAATCATGGTCAAGACTTGACCAAATGATGATTGTGGCTTCAAAATAAGATGTTGACCAAAAATTTTGACTTTTGACTGCCAAATGACCATTTTGCCCCTACAGTTGACTGTTGAGCAAATGGGACTTTTGACTGTGCAACTTGACCTTGTAAGCCTTGAAACTTGATATGTAGGTGCTTGACAATGTTTATGAGCATATGGGACTTGATTGAGCCCTTGAAAACCTCAACTTCCTTGCAAGAACCAAAACCCTAATTTGACTGGCTTAGGAGGATGGTTGACTGTGTAGCCCTTGAGTAGACTTGAACCATTTGTGGATGATTCTTGTCAAAACTTTGAAGATTATGGGAGGGCAAATTTTGGGGTACAACAGTAATACCCTCTTGAAGTTAGTTGGTTTCAAACCTATCTTAAAAGTAATCATGTTCTAGAGGATCTCAATATCACTGACCATCCTTTATCGACATTGCCTCAGCTCACGCAATCTTTTCTTGCAGCCGAAATATCCCGAAAGTCTGATCTCAATGAGTGTAGCATCGAGTATAAACCAGTTCTCAGCTCTACACCGAGGCCGGCTATCTCACTACTTTCTAATGGCCAAGTTGGGAAATTAAAGGTTTTAAGTTCAGTTGATGCTTCACGACACCACGCGGTGGCCCCGTACCCTCCCTGATTGACTCAAGGGTTACCGGTACCAACCAAAGTGCCACATCAAGGTAGCTATTGCTTCAACCGTGCCGGTATACCCCAGCATAGTTCCCTCACAGTTTATTGCTACTTACCTAAAAGGTGTTTCCCCGATCCGGGTGTAGGATCAAATAACCCAAGCAGTTTCCATAAATATAAAGCAAACAAGACAATCAAGAGAAATCAATTAAACATGACCTAGATCCTAAGGTATACCCCACTTTTTAGTCTCCAGCAGAGCCGCCAGTTCTGTGATACGGTGGCAGAACCGGCTATTTTAATACTGGTTTGTGTTTTGCGTTTTTGTTCGTAAAATGTCGTGGTAAGCAAGAGTCTCCATCGACTTTTATTTCATCCAATCCTGGAAAAGGAAAAAGAACAGAAAAAACCTTTTTTCGAGATATTCTGAGTACGGGGGATAGATTATAGAAAGGGAAGGTGTTAGCACCCTTTCTATCCGTAGTTATCTATGGGCTCTTAGGTACTTGCTCATTTTTCAAATTGCTTGTGTGTGTTTGTCTTGAAACTGTTTACTTCGTGATAACCCTTGTATCAGTCCTCAAGGATGTGATGAAGTTTGTTTTGAAAAGATGTTTGTGTGAAAAGTTTTTATTGAGCAAGTACTTAAGATTCTACCTACTCGAAAAAAGGATTGTTCATTCTATTTCCTTTAGACAATGTTATCCTACTATTAAGGAGTAGGTAGCACCGTCATTGGATTTGTAAGGGGAATTCGAAAGGGACAAGTACAATCACTAAAGCAATAGTTAGAAAACGTTAGTAGTAACCCTATAGTCTTAAGATTATTTCCGAGGCAACATTTCCGAGGAAACATTTCCGAGGCAACATTCGAATGGGACACTTTGATCTCTTTAGACTGGAGGGCAACCACTAAAATCTCCTATGCTTAATGATTGTTTACCGAAGGCAACCGAAGTGAGGTAAACCCTAGGAGTGAACATGTGCGAGTGATTTGTTTCAGTTATTTAGTATTTGCACATTAGGGTTTTCTAACTGTTTTAATTTTTCATGCATTCTTGCCATACAATCCTATTAATACATCTAACAGTTAATAATTTTCTGAAAGCAAAAGCGAAAATAAGCCTAGCTATTACATGGCTTTGACAGTTACATAATTTGCCTTGACGGGAAATAAAAGTACGGAATTTGAAACCCTAATTAAAACTATTACAACCTTGAAACAGTTACAATAATAATGGCAAAAATAATAACAAGCGCTCGGCAAATTAAATGCGAGAGAAATTAGGGTTTTGACCCTTGACTAAATCTAATATCCATTGATTAAAGAAAATATCTTTTTTTTTTCATTTTTGTTATTTAAAAGAATAAGTAATAATTGAAATAAATAAAAAAAGAACCTAATTACTAATTAACTTTAATTAAAAAAATAATAATTAAGTTAACCTATTTTTTGTGTTTTTGTTTGACAAAAAGAAAATAATTACATCAAGAATTTAACCTAGTTTTCTAATTGATTTTAATTATAAAAATAAGTTAAAGTTACCCTAAATTAAATTAAGCTAATTAATTAAAAATTAAATTTGGTAATAAAAACTAATCCTAAATTTGTGAATTCTTGATTTTGGGATTTTTATGAAAAAAGTGGATTTTAAAAATAAAATAAATAAATAAATTGCAAAGAATAAGAAAAATATAAGAAAATAAAAAATTTAGGAATGGGCCTGTGTTGAATAGTAATGTTGGGGGTGTTAATCTAAATCCCTTGGCCCATTAAGCTTCCAAGCCCAGTCAACTTTGGGATCTGGTGTAGCATTGACCTTGCATGTGTACCATGGGCCTTCATTGGAGAAGCGTGAGATCTAGCCGATTGGGCATCCAATGAATGTATATTGAGCGTGTATGGAAGGCATGTGAGGGAAGATTGCACTGGATTCGCCTGAAACAATTAAGAAAATAACAAAATGCACACGCCTGGGATCGAACCCAGGACGTGTGCATCAAAGACGCTTCTTCCAACTATCTACGCTAGATTGTTAACTTGTAAACATAATAAACAAATAAAACCAAAAGGCAAGTCAAGTATTCTTCCAGTCAAAACGCGTGAAATTTGAATGGACTAATCACGCTTTGACATGCATCATCTTCTTCCTTGGATTGTTGTCTTAGGTAAAACACTTTTACCTACGGACGTTCGTTCATGGCTATAACCCTGTCCATCTCAAAAATCCTGTACACGCAATATAAATTCAATTGGTGACCATGAATCAACTGGGCTTGAAGCCCTGATCATCATGGTACCCAATATGAGAGCCAATTGTTCCTGCATTGAAAACCCCTAAAACAAATTCGTAAACCCTAGTAATGGCATACTGTGATTCTTGCGCTGTAAATGCAATTAAATGATGCCAATAGCTTGCAAACAAGATGATGAACAATAATGTATAATCAAAACATGCTAATGCTGCCAAAATCAAGGAAATCGGAATCGAGTTTTGGGGCAAACTGTGGTTGATGATGGGCACGATTCTTGGTGTTTTGAAGCCTGAGGATAGGTGGAATAGCTTCCTGGGATGTCCTGGAATAGATTGGAATCTTTAAATCTTCGTGAGGATTTCTCCAGAGTGCATTTTGATCTCACACTTTTTGAACAAAATTTCAATTTTGTTCTTGTTGTTTCACGCCTCCAATCCTTGTGCTTATGGTCTGGATTTGTTGTGTATATGTAGGAGACTGAATTAGGTTAACAAAATTGACATGAATCTTGAGAAATAATGGAGATTTGATTTGATTTGCTTCATGTATGATTTATTTCCAAAACTTGCTTCAATCTAATCTTTTTCAACCCTAATGAGCCTTGCACGAATTGGCTGGCATGCTAGATGTATATGGATTCAAAATATGCACAAAAATTCCAAGATTAGATTTGTTTTCATTATTTTATCATATAATTTGATTTATTTAGATTTAAATGAATAAAAAAATCAAAATAAATTATAAAAGTAATAAAATAATAGGTGGAAAAGCGTAGGTGTCGTGGGTCCTATTAGAAACATGTTTCAAGCAAGAAAACATGGGCCCCTTTGGAAAAAATGCAAATTTGATCAATGTTGACCTTTGACAATTTTCCAAAAATCTCCAACTTTGACAATGCACAACTCTCTCAATTTTGACCCTAGGATGGTGTTCTTGGACTTTTTAGAAAGCTTAGGATGTCCTTTAAACAAACCTTTTAGTTTCGTCTCAATTGGATCTTCCATGTTCATGTATGAAGCTTTGACCCAAAAGGTTTTTTTGATGACTTTTCAAAATGACCCATAATGTCAAAATTCATATCTTTTATGAGTGCATATTTTGAACTTGTGAGCTGAAGATGAATTGTAGGGAATTACATCCTATTCAAAATAAGATTTGGATGGAAAATTTCTGATAAAGAATGTGGAAGTTATGCTTGGTCAAAGTTGGGTTGACTTTTACTAAGAAACCCTAATTTAGCAACTTTTGGCTTTTGATGAATTGTGAGCAATTCTTGAGGAATCATGATCAACCTTTGATAAAATGATGGATAACAATTTAAAATGATGATGTTGATCAAAAATCTTGAAGTTTGACTGTATGTGGGCCACAGTTGACTTTTGACCTAATATAGTTGATCCTCAAGCATCTGAGCAGTTGGCTGGGCAAACTTCTTGTGCAAGGCATGAAACTTGACATGGGTGATCTTGGGAGCATATTAGGACCTTGGGAAGCATATGTGGTCTTTGTGGTTCACACATCTTGATGAAAAGGGAAACCCTAATTTTGAGGTATACTTTCTTAGGAGAGAGTTTGTCTGGTCAACTCTTGGACTTCCTTGAGCAACTTGGGGACCTCAATTGACATTTGTTGAGTAAAATGGGAGGGCAAATTTTGGGGTACAACAATACTCTATACTAAACTCATTGAGATCTGACTTTTGGGATATTTTGGTCGCCGATAAAGAGGCTTGGGCTGAAATAATTCCCGGTGAAGAAAGATCAGTGATATTGAGATTCCCTAGAACCCGATTACTATTAATAGGACAGGTTGAGCCACCTGAAACTTCAAGAGGGTACCTACCTACAAACCCCATGCAAGCCTAAACCTAAAGTTACTTGTGTGACTTGTTTGTTATCATTATCTAACAACTTGAACTCTTTGCAGGGTTTTGTTTATCATTTGATGATGTGAGTCATTGTCTAATAACCTGGATTTCTTGCGAGATTCATTTCTCTTCATCACCCTACATTTTGCTTGATGCATAGCATATACATCATAGAATCATACCATAGCATTTCCTTAACCATTTCAAGGATCTCAAGGGTATGTGATGTAGGTTATGATAAAGCAGACGTATAGCAAGGGGCAAGGGGATTTATTTTCCTCTAACCAATGCCTTCAAAATACCAAAACACGACAACTTGAGTCAGGAGCTATGACCCACTAGATATGGTGAGCTTGATTATCGTAAAAGGATATTCAGCAATACAAAGTTCTTTCGTCAAAGCTGCAGTCAAAATTCAACTTCTGACATTTTGTTGTGTTTACCCCGCGAGGTCCTTGAAAACATTGCATCCACACATCATGCATGTCATTACCGAACAGGTCTTCCAATACGGGTTTCTCATGTTCTTGTTGTTTATTTCAGCAAGAGAAATGGCTCTCAAACAGAACAACAGAGATCTCCAAACTCAAGAGTCTCAGTTCATGGAAATGTTCCTTAACCTATCCAACAGGCAAGAAGAGTTGAAAGCACTCCTCAACGGGAATCTGACCAAGAAACATCCTCACAACAGCAAGGATGACCAGTTGGAACAACTGCAAGCTGAAATGGAAAGGATGAGAATCCATATGAGTAATCAAATGGCTCTTATCCAAAGTTTAGCTCGAGAACAAGAAGAGTTGAGGTTTCTCATCAGCAAGCTTCATCAAGACGGATGCAACATGTGATACGGTGGGAGAGAACTGACTGTTTTTTGGAATGTTGGTTCGCGTTTTGTGTTTGTTTTTGCAAAATGTCGCGGTAAGCAAGAGTCGCCACCGTCTTTTATTTTATCCAACAAGGAAAGGAAAAAAGCACAGAAAAATTCCTTTTTCGAGATGTTTCTCGGGTCCGAGGGGTAGATTATAGAAAGGGAAGGTGTTAGCACCCTTTCTATCTGTGGTTATCCACGGGCTCTTAGGTACTTGCTTAAAGTGTTTTCATAATTTGCTTTTCTTCGTGTTTGTGGGTTTGAAAGAAGTTTTTTGTTTGAAAAGGTGTAAGTGCGAAAAGTTTTTGTTTTGAAAGAGCAAGTACTTAAGAACCATCTACCTACTCGAAAAAGGAATCAATCTGTACTAATGTCCTTTAGACAATTCTATCCCACTATTGATGAGTAGGTAGCATCGTCGTTGGAGTTTTAAGGGTCAATTCGAATGAGGGACATGCAGTCACTAAATCAATGTTAGGACGCCTTAGTGGTAACCCTAATGTCTTAGATCATTTGTTTTGAGGCAACAATATTCGAGGCAACCATTTCGAGGCGACTATGATCTTTTAGACAAGAGGGCGACCTCTAAAACTACCGATACTCAATGACCGTGTACGAAGGCAACTAAGTGGGGTGTACCCTAGGAGTGTGCATGTGCGAGTGTGTTGATTTCAGTTATTTTTATCTTTGCACATGTCAGTGGTTATCTATGTTGATTTTAGGTTTAAGCGTTCAATCTTGTCATGCATTCCCTATTATCAAACATCTAACAATTTATAAGTTGCGGAAATTAAATTGCGGAAATTAAACTAACTATTACAAGGCGTCGAGTATTTACATCGCCAAAAGCAACCCTTGAAATTAAAATGCGGAAAATAAATAAAGCGATAAAAATATTTAAAGTCCTATTAAACTATTACATTCCGGGAAACAGATACAATAATATGGTAAAATGGCACGCGTGCGGGAAATTAAATTGAATGCGAGTTTTTTTAGGGTTTTGACCCTTTTTTGAAAGAAAGTATCTTTTTTTGTTATTTTTTAATTAAAAAGAAATTAGGTCTAAATTAATTATTAAATTAATAAACAAATTAATTAATAAAAAGATATTTTTGGAGTTTTTGGCATTTAAAGAAATAAAAATAAATTTGATCAAAGTTAATAAAAACCTAATCGTCTGAATTAATTTTAATTATTGCAAAATATATTAAAAGTTATACCTTATTAAAACTAAGTTAATTCAATTAATATTTATTAACAAAAATAAAGTGCTGAATTTAATTTTAATAAATAAAATATATTTTTTGGTTTTTGATTTTTTGAGAAAAAAGTTTAATTGGTTAGTTAAATAATAAAAATAATTAATCAAACAAATAAATAAAATAAATAAATAAAAGAAAAAATAGAACTTAGGGGGGTTTGGGCCCAAATTGGAGGCATGTTCAGCAATTTCCAAGGCCCATCTGACTTGGCCTGTGTTGACTTTCATGGTTCAGTGTGCTCCCATTGACTCAACCCCATGATGTACATTCAACATGAATCACCAGATCTGGCCTTGGGCCATCTGGTGCTTTGATATTTGATGGTGTATGGTAGTCCACAATTCTTGAAACGCGCTGGAATACCTGAAGAAAAATAACACATATGCATGGGGGACCTGGGATTCGAACCCAGGTCCTGTTGGTCACTGAACAAAGCCTTTACCACTCAACCAGCGCGTTTCATTTGTTAGTGGAATGGACAACAATAATAATATGGAAAAAACAAACAATATGCCAGAATTAAAAAAAAATAAGGCGCGAAGTTTGAAACAACCAATAGGAGGGAGGCACGTCTTCATCTTCCTCGTTAAAACCTGGATATTTACCTGCGGATTTGCATCCACAGCTAAATTCGCATGTGCATTCTAAATTCTATTCTAGGCCATGAAAATCAATTCCAAGCACATGGTTGTGCTCGTCTTCTTCCATTGATCATGCTTATGTCCATCAATGGCATCAATTTTTCCTGTAAATAAAAAACCCAAAAACACAAGCTACGAAACCCTAGGTTCGGTCATAAGGCTACAATCCATATAAATACAATCAAATAATGCAGAAAGCTTGCAAATTGAATGAGCATCATGAATATACCAAAGATTTGTCCAAAAAGTGCAAGAATATGGAGTTGCAATTTCAAATGCAAAGCGGTTTTATGAGAGACTTACAGAGCTTTAGGGCGCGTATGGAGATTGATTCTGGGTTGGTTCTGCTTCAAGGATGGTCCAACAATTGATTAGCGTTGAGATTTGGTGTTGAAACTGCCTATATGCACGATTTCAGATTCAAGCTTTTTGCCAATTTTTCCAAGTTTGCTTTTGGTGTTCTTGCAGCCTCTAACCTCAAATTCGTGTGCCTTTAGCATGTATATGTAATAAGCAATGCATTAGGTCAACAATTTTGGACTGAATCCTTGTGCATTATGGCTTGGAGATTTGATTTGATCCTCCATTGAAAACTTACTTATTTTGTCCAAAATCCAATCTTTTTGCACATGGAATGGCTGATACGAGTTTGATCATGTCATTGATGATGATTAGGTCCTGAAAATAGAAAAAGATCTCATGTAATCAAGTTTTGTGATTTTATTTGATTTAAATTGATTTAAAATGAATTAATTCAATAAAAATCAAATAAGCCTTTAGAGGGAGGATGACGAAAACGATACCAGAATCTCATAGTGTGCTTTTGAACAGATCCCGCTGACGATGTACAGACGTTGTTTTAAATCCTAAACAGTGGAGTTATAAGGAAGATAATCTCTAGTCAACCCCTTTGAACCTAAGAAGTAGGAGTTTTTCTTTTCACACAAATTAAAACCCTTAATCATAACCTGGGGCAGGGTAGTTTTCTCAGTTAATTCAGATATGCATTCAGTCACAAGTTCTACCTTCATACACGACAAATAGTGTAGAAGATGCTCCCCAAAAGATGGTGATGGTTCCACAAAATCATCAAGACAGGCAATCATTATCTCTCAAAATAAAAGCCCGTTAAGTCAAAACCTATGAAGGAGACTTAAGAAAAACCGGGGCATCCCGCTGACTGTAATCGCAAAAGAAACAGTTCAGGCAAAAGTAGGGATAACAAAAATTAAAAAAAAAAGGGTCCTACAAATCCTCGACAAAAAGAAAAGGTTACAAAAATGACTGCCTTCTCAAACAAATGTTCAATTTCTGAACCATCACCCAGTATCCGAGCAAAGATTTCAGACTCAATTGGGATCTAAACGCACAATTAGTTGAGCCTAGGATTGAAGAACATCATGAATAACGAGTTGGGTGCAAATAAAATTTGAGTATTTATCCTTTGTTTCTTAAACCGTGAACCAGGCCACGCTACAACCCTCAAAAGTCCTAACTGAAGCATGGGTTAGTTCGAAAGCATATTGTTACAAAAGGTACCCTGACTCCTCTAAGATTTGCTAAAACTCCTAAGTTGATATCACACTCTTACAAAATTTGTTTATTTTACTAAAAGATGAATTTTCAAACTTCAATACAGGCATAAGCTTTGCATTTTTAAAATACCATTGTTTGCATATGACTATTTGTTCAATAGTAGAGAAATTTGCACGATGGATATTCGATGAACGGAAATCCTCTCAATGGACAGAATCACCTCAGGTGGAAATACATTCCAGTGATAGGCATTTCATAATCAAGGGGAATAGAAGGGTGTCCCGCTGATCTGGGGCAATCAAGGCAAGGTTCAAGGAATCTCTCAAAAATGCCAAATAACCAGGGGCAGATCTCCATCTGAATCACTTGGGGAATTGGACATGAATTCTAGCAGCTAATCATGTACGATCAAACAAACATCTTCTGGCAGTATGGCAACACTTACTACTATGGACAATGATAATTCTCCATACTCGGTGAATGTGGACATAGTTGGAAAATACTATGCATGAACAAAGACCCGCTAGGTTGATTGGCCTAGGCAAAAATAAGGGCATCCCGGCGAACAAAAAGAGTTCGGGAAAAAATTAGGGATATACATATGAAAAAATTTATACACCCGGCAAGTCAAAAACCTGAAAAGGAGGCTTGGGCAAAAAAGCATATCCCGATGGACTGAAAATATGAAAGGACAATCCAGGCAAAAGTTAGGGATTAAAGCGTACGACTACATCCCGTCATCTCGTCACTTGTCTATCAGTAGAAGGTTTATTACCCTGATCTGCATTCACCAAGGACTCTAAGAGTTGGGATAATAGTTAAACCATCTACAAAATCCTCGGCAGATATTTTCTCCGGCAGGAACCAAGGCAGGGGCATCCTAGTACAAGGTCACTACCATATTCTTAGCATGCAACCTAATGATGTCAGGTGTTCTCATATCCCCGGTGCAGCAAGAATCTCAAACTACTGCACCGACATCTAAGAAAAATTCCCCAGTGAAGTCGCCAAGCTTCTCAGGATTCCCCAACGGATTTCTTCTCAAAACAACAAAACAGGAATTCCCAGCGGAAACATTCTAAATAAAGAATATTTTCTTCTAGAAACAGTTCAGATGCGATCCAGATACGACTGACATTCTGATACTTATTCCAGATTCTTCTCTAGAAATGGTTCAGGTAAGATCCTGAGATGGATGTCATCTTGACACTTATTCCAGATTCTCCTCTAGAAACGGTTCAGGTACGATCCAGAGACGGATGTCATCTTGACACTTATTCCAGATTCTCCTCTAGAAACGGTTCATGTATGATCTAGAGATAGATGTCATCCTGACACTTATTCCAGATTCTTCTCTAGAAACGGTTCAGGTACGATGCAGAGACGGATGTCATCCTGACACTTATTCCAGATTCTCCTCTAGAAACGGTTCAGGTACAATCTAGAGACAGATGTGATCCTGACACTTATTACAGATTCTCCTCTAGAAATGGTTCAGGTACGATCCAAAGATGGATATCATCCTGACACTTATTCCAGATTCTTCTATAGAAACGGTTCAGGCACGATCCAGAGACAGGTGTCATCCTGACACTTATTCCAGATTCTCCTATAGAAACAGTTCAGGTACGATCTAGAGACGAATGTCATCATGAAACTTATTCCAGATTCTCCTCTAGAAATGGTTCAGGTACGATCCAGGGATGGATGTCATCCTGACACTTATTCAAGATTATCCTCTAGAAACGGTTCAGGTACGATCTAGAGATGGATGTCATCCTGACACTTATTCCAGATTCTCCTATAGAAACGGTTCAGATATGACCCAGATACAGATGTTATTCTGATACTTATTCCAGATTCTTCCAAGTACAGTCCGGATACGATCTAGAATCGGATATCATTCTAACACTTATTCAATACATCTCTAGATCCAATCATGACATAGATTCACTCTGACAATCCCCAAGCAGTTCACGGAGTTTCCCTTCCCCAATAGAGTTTATTTCTCTAATAACGGAAATCTGTCTCCCAGCATTTCAACTTCAAAAAAAAAAATCTGAAGACCTACATTCTTCATCCCAAGCTACAACCGGGGATTTATTCTCCCTAACTCAAGAACACTGCAATAGAACAGCTGATACGTTCATACATTGCATTCATACATCATTTCTACAAACATTATAGCATATGCAACACAAATGCATATATCACAATATCATTTATTTTGAGAGCATCATGCAATTCATACATCATGACATCGCATAAAACTGACTTTACCTTTTTCAGGTTGAGTTCGTAGACAAACGAATACTATGAACTTATGCGCAGTAGGTCAAAGATTAATGCTTAAAACTAGACGAGGAAACTATCTACACGACCAAGTGGTATGAACTCCCGAAGCAAGACAAGTTTACCAACAAATACAACAGGCCACAGATTAATTCCCGAGACCAAATGGGGAACTATCTATTTGACCAATGTTGCCAAGTCCCAGATTAATACCTGTAACAAGCCAGGAAAACTATCTGTGAGCAATCGATTGTAGATTAATACCTGTAGCAAGCCAGGAAAACTATCTACATGAGGAGATTGAAGATTAATACTTGTAACAAGCAAGGAAAACTATCTTTCTTTCTCAGGTCAGAGATTAACACCTGAAACCAGACAGGACAACTATCTCAATGACTGACAAAAACAAAGTTCCAGATTAATACCTATAACAACCCATGACAACTATATGTGGACGATTGACTGTAGATTAATACCCGTAACAAGCCAGGAAAACTATCTACATGAGAAGATTAAAGATTAACACCTGTAACAAGCCAGGAAAACTATTTTTCTTTCTCAGGTCAGAGATTAATACCTGAAACTAGACAGGACAACTATCTCAACAAAAACAAGTTCCAGATTAATACATGTAACAAGTCAAGACAACTATCTGTGGATGATCGATTGTAGATTAATACCTGTAATAAGCCAGGAAAACTATCTACATGAGGAGATTGAAGATTAATACCTGTAATAAGTCGGGAAAACTATCTTTCTTTCTCGGGTCAGAGATTAATACCTGAAACCAGCCAGAACAACTATCTCAACGACCCACAAAGGCAAGTTCAGGATTAACACCCGAAGCAAAACAGGACAACTATCTGAGAATAGTTAATTATGGATTAACACCTGAAAACATACAGGAAAACTATCTACATGACCAGATTAAGCAATCTTACACAGGTTTCTTCTCATGATCTCCAGATATAGTCTAACACTGACTCATCCTGAAGCAATCATACACGGGTTTCTTCTCATGATCTCCAGATGCAGTCTAACACGGACTCATCCTGAAGCAATCTTACACAGGCTCCTTTTCATCATCCAGATGCAGTCTAACACGGACTCATCCTGAAGCAGCCCTACACAGGCTCCTTCTCATATATCTCCAGATGCAGACTAACACATACTCATCCTGAAACAGCCATACACAGGCTCTTTCTAATACATTTTCAGGTAACGGTTAATTTTATTATCCCTAGCAAGTTACTGTGAAACCTAAATTTCAACCAGAAAGCAGCAAACTCTCATCTCTCCAGTACAGAGATAACTCCTCAGTAGAGCCTTGGACAACTGAAGCTCCTAGACTCTATTCCCCATAGAGTTTTCCTCAAGCGGGAGAATAACAGAAACCCATATTCCCCAGCGGAGTCCTCCTCATACAGCAGGAACAAGAATCCTCCACAAAGGGACCATTTATGAAATCAACATCGACTTTGGATGGTATCTTTAAGCCCATCTCCGACGACTCTTAGTCATCTTTTCCAAATGGCATATGTAAACCCATTCCCGACATCATCAACCATCAGTGTTACTTCATGAGAGTGCAAATTTCTTGGCACTCTAGTGTTCAATCATCTTCCACCTTCAGGTTACGAAAGGCAGACAAGCCAATCTAAATCCTCAAGTTTAAGAAGATTGAACAGGGGCAGTTGTTGTACCCAAAATTTTTCCCTCTCATGTTTTCCAAGGTTTTCTCTTATATGGGTGATTACAAACACTTGCTTAAAGAAAAAAAGAATTTTGAAGATAAATAAGGTGTCTTTGATTGGCATTGAAACAAGGCGTCTTTGATTGGCATTGAAATAAGGTGTCTTCGATTGGCATTGAAACAAGGTTGTATTTGATTGGAATTGAAACAAGGTGTCTTCGATTGGCATTGGGACAAGGTGTCTTCGATTGGTCTTGGGATAAGGTTTCTTCGATTGACATCTGAGCAGGTTGTCCTTCAATTGGTATCTAGACAAGGAGCTTCGATCGGATGTCCAAAATCCTTCTACACAAGCTTGGTTCACAAGACTTCAACTGAGCGTGGGTTGTTTCATGCCTGATTTGATTGACAAGGAACTGGCTTTCCCTGTGCACGCCTTCAGTACAAAAGCCAAGACTTCTTCAAATTTTCCTTCAATCCACTAGGAAAAAAGCTTCCTTTAACCCACAAGGCAAATACCTCCTTCATACTTGATTCGATTCACTAGGCAATGTCCTCTTTTACGCTCGCTTTGGCCTCCCTCGTGCTAGCATCCATAAGGTACTGGCTTCCTTTGTGCTAGTTTTGACTGGGCAATAGCTCCCTTTGAAATGGTTTCGATTCCATATCTAAGCATGCAGTTCTTCATCTTTCGACACCTAGTAAGGCCTATTCGAAGGACACACAAGTGTTGCCTTCGAAGGACATGCACTTGGTCCAGTCGAAAGACATACAATGGTTGGAGACAATTTTTACTTGCTGGCCAAAGTCTTGCATATTGTCAGGCCCAAGACTTATGCACTAGCACACTCATGACAAAGGAAGCTTCGAATGGCCAGAATGAGGTCTTTCAATTGGGCTAGTTGGGTACTTTCAGAGTCAATCGAAGGACAAGGAAACTCTGGGCCAATCAAAGAGCAAGGATAAAGTGTACTTTGAAGGCATGTTAACAAAGTGTCCTTTGATTGGCATATCAGAATAAGACGTCTTTGGATAAGCATATCAACAAAATCAAACAATCAATACAGAAGTTGACTGATCGAAGAAGCTCTAATAAAGAAGTTTCTGAACACTTCAAATCAAAACTCAGGGCCAATCGAAGGGTAAGACATGTGAGGCATTCGAAAGAGACAGGGGGAAACATGTTCAGGTTCACTCGAGATTTCAAAAAGGCAAGAATTTTCCAAATATGGCCAACTTCCAATGTGTTGGATTCTTGTTTCATGGCCTTTAAAGCCTAGTTAATAGTTGTCCCTTACCATTTCCATGCACATCACATCCCTATAAATACAGGCCTAAAGCACATTGCAAAGGGGGGGGGGATACCACATACATACACATACACACTGGAAACATAAGCCCAGGAACCACACACATATATTTCCTTACACGCACACGCCGCCTCATAAGCCACACAAAAGTTATCAAAAATCACCTGAGTAATCCAAATTGAAGGAATCTTCAACAACACTCCACTCACTCCTTGAAGTTTGCAGGAGGCGTGCCCAAGCACCTAGCAAGCCACTTACATCTAAAGCAAAGCATTCCATTGGTAACAAACCTTCGATCCTAAGTTAATTTTGATTGTTGCATGGCATATTAGCATTTATAGTTCGATTTGTATTTAGGACTAAGGACCTGGGTTCGACACCCAGGTTTATATTTATTTCTTTTTCTAACACTTGTACTGCAGATCAAGCCTGAGCAGACCAACGCGCACAGGATCGAAGGACCTGGGTTCGACACCCAAGTGTAGCGGTAGAAATGTTTAAGACTAAGCCATTGGATTGGCTAGACTTATACAGATCAAAATAAAAATTACCATCGCGCTTTATTGTTTCCAAAGGAATGGGAAAAGAGCGAGTAACCTAAAAAGAATGGGAAAGATTCAAGGTAAGGGGGTTGGTTATGCAAAAGGGAAAGATTCAAGTGTATATTTTGGAAAAAAATCTGCATATTTTGGCTATAAAATGTTGTATGTAAAATAGATGGTGGAGGTGAGAAAAGAAATATATTTTTTATGATTTTTGCACCCGCTGCGGTTGCGAAACTTTAGTTCCTATGTACCACCTTCCGTGAAATAGGGGATCAGGGTACTCGTAGTTCATCTTTTAAAATTTTAAAACACAAGTGTGTTAGTTAATTTTATGAGATAAGACATCATCGTCATTGTCCGTGTGGAAAACATACTTACTACCCACAATCATGAGAAAGGAGAATTTACATCATCTCAAAGTGCTGGATATGGCTTGGATTTTAAAATCAACAATGCCTCACTTAACACCCAAGTGGAAAATATCTCACTTCACTACATATTGTAGAAGTATAGTTGTTTGTATCACTACAAGGATTGACAAGAGTCTAATCTTTTGAGAAAGGTTTAAAAATAAAAAGTCAAAGTGGAAAAATGGTTTGAAATGAGATTGATGGACTTTTAGTCATCTCACAAAAAACATCAAGGTATTATTAAATTGACTAAAGTTTATTCATGAAAATGTTTTGAAAATGCATGGACCTAAGTCCAAGTTTGTTATGAAAATGGTTCAAGTTTCAAAACAAGAAGAGTTTTCAAAAGGAGGGAGAATATTTTTGAAATTAAAGAAGATGGGAGGAGAAGAAGAGACTATCCTAAAGTATAAGGTAAAAGCTAAGGAGAAGAATCATCTAACCAACAAGAAGCCAATACTTGACATTATGAGTCAAGATATAATTCTTGTTCTTTGGATTGAAACCAAGCAAGAAAAGATACTAAACCTCTTGAGAGAACCAAACTTCAAGTGTATTAAGTCTTCACAAAAATTAGGCAGAGTAACGACTGTATACGGGTGAATTCCAGATTACAAACTAAGGATGTAATCATAATAACCTGCACATAAAACAAACAAACAACCCAATGTCTTGAGGTAAACCTCAAGAACTCCAGACAAAATATCCATCAAGGTCACAAGGTCTCCAATATAGGCCAAAGTTTCTAATCTTAAGTCCAAGAAGTCAAATGCTCCATAATGCCAAGGATAGTAACCAAATAGTCCAAGTATCATTAAATTTTGTATGGTTCATGTTGATTATTAAGTGTCTTAGAAGAGGAAAGAAAAAGCTCAAGTGAGCAAATGAAAATGACATGAAATGTAATGTTTAAAGTAAATGGTACATAAAGCATAAAAAATAAAAGGCATAAAGTAAAAGAACAATTTAATAATTAGTGGTTAGCTGGATGACCATCTTGAAATTTGCATTTGGAACTCATTAGAGGATTGGTAGAACCAAAGCCTCCACACAACAAGTTGCATTTGCTTTTTGTCAAGTATATCATCCATTTGGAATCCTTAAAAGTACCATTTAATGATCAATGATGTTTAAGTGATCAGTGTTGACCAAAAGTGTTTTAGATCCATTAGAGGATTGGTAGAACCAAAGCCTCCACACAATGAATCTCAAGGTTCGAACATACTTGGGCCTGAAAACATAGGTTTGGACCATAAATGATCATTTGTTCGAATCGGGACAAAATTTAGCGCTATGTTAAGCAATCGCAAGTGGACTTATGTAGAAGTCGCACCTATTTTGAGGTCAGTCAATAGCAATCTATGCACCATTTATTTTGAAACATGATATAAAGATCATGCTCCAATAACACTTAGTGCAATAAAAAAGGGATAAGATGAAGAGGGGTGGAAAAGAACATACAAACCACATTTGACTTAAATTTTAATTAAACTATTATTAAAATCATTCATCCATTTTTATGGAGTTAAACTCAACACCATGGATCCAATGATGTTAACAAAGTTCATAATCAAAAATTCAACCCAAGATCAGCCCGAAAATAATCACAAAATAATATTGCATTTAATATATACATAAAAAAGTTTAAAAATGTTTTTAAAATAGAAATAAAAGAGAAAAATATCAACTATGTTCAAATTAATCAATAAATAAAAAGTAAGACCATAGAAAAATCAGAAATGAATTAAAATAATTTTATAAATTTTTTGGTCATTTTTTAAAGTCAGAAACTATTTTTAAAATTAAAATAAATGAGTAAAATGAACCAAAAATGATAAAAAAATACCAAAATCAGAAATAAAAAATGAATGAGGTCATCAATATTTGTCATAATATCATTAGATTATTCCATAATTTTTCCAGAATTAAAAAATGAATAAAGTATTTTTAAACATTTAAAACAAATCAAATAAAGTGAAAATTTATAAAAATTATCAAAACACAAAATAAAATTGTGAAAAAATAAAAATCAGAAAGAGAAAATTCAAAAATATTTTTCATAATTTTTTCAGATTTTTTGGACTAAAAATGAATTGTCTATGCTTTTTTGAAACTTCAAATAATTAAATATAAAATCAAAAAAGAAAAATAAAGTCAAAAATATATGGACCATTGGATGAGAGTTAAAACGCGTTAGTAATTAAATCCAAGGGATCTGGCGCGCTATGCATATCATGGTCATTAGTGAATAAAGCATTGAATCCAATGTAAATCAGAAATTCAAAAAATACAAATGGTGTTGTTTCATTGGTTGAAGGATGACACGTTGGTCATCTTCAACCTCCAGCCAGTCCCAAAACTAGGTTGCTCAATCTGTAAAATTACAGCACGAGACCTATGCCATTCGCTTCGTCTCTTCAAGACGAAGACAACCACACCTTCACGATAAATTTATATAAATTGTAGCTCAAGCAATTTGGAAGGAAAGTTTTGAAAAGGGATTTGAAATTTCATGGTCAAAACATGTTTCCAGAGAAAAGTAAGTGTTGCGACTAGAACCAGGGTAATGAGAGCATCACAATGATATCAAAGTTGTGAAGAATTGATGAAGAAATCTACCTATTGAAATTGAGTTGCAGAGCTCTGAAACTGGACTTCTATAGAGCAATATAGGGCACGATTCTTGAAGGTAATTATATGGTTAGCTTCAGGGAGGATCAAGGGAGGTAAATTGATTGAAAAAATGGATTGAAAAAGGCTTGAAAATAGATTTCGAAGTTGCAGAAATTTGAGTTATGGAACAAGTTTGGCAGGATGATTTTGGTTATCCAAGCTTGAGAAAATGAATGAGGGATGACCCTCTATTTATAGGGAATCAAATGGAATGTCCAAGCGTGTGAAATGATGAAGTTTGGAGGGAAATCGTGTGAAGTTGCAAACAAGAAAAGTGTGACTTCTAATTTGATCAAAACTCATCCAAAACGCGTGTTTTGTTGTGCTAATCAGTTCTGGAAGTTCACTAAATATGTTTAGAAGCAAAAACATATAGAAACAAAGTATTTAGAAGCTAAATCAATTATGTTAAATTCTGACTTTTGAAGAAACTTCAGTTTCAAGTCACCAAGTTCAAATCAATGGTATTCTCAGCTCAAGGGGTCTTAGGGCATGATTCTTGATGCTTTAGAAAGATGATGTTACAAGCTTTGCAGTGGAAAAGAATGAAATCAAATGGATGCTTGAGCTGAAAGTTGTATTGAGTCAAAGTTGGAGAAAAAGGGTTGACTTTCCATACTTAGAAATATTTCAAATTTTCTTCAAAAGTGACCTATAATGTTTTGCATCCAAACATGGCCTTCCACTGGGAATTTGCTCTTGACCAAAGAAGATGGCATGAAATAGACCTCTTAAATGACACTTTGAAACTTGAACCATCAAAAATCTCCAAAAATTGAGAGAGTTGTGAATTGTTGAAGTTGGAAAAAAATCATAAAATGAACTATAATCTTTTGTATTCTTAAGGCATATTTCATCCGTTTTATCACTTTTCACATAAAAGAAGGGATACAGTTCACATCCTCAAGATCATTATGGAAAAAGAGTGGGCCCAAGGTGATAAAAATTGACCAAGTTATGATCATTTAAAATCACACATGAGAAAATGAGGTTTCATCTGGAGGACTTGTAATCTTTCTTCATCATCAAGTTTCTTCCACATGAAAAATCCTTGAAACTTTTGAAGTGATTTGTTAATATCCCTTTAAAGAGAAGTATGTCTTTGGAATCACTCAAAAACACTAAAAGATGAACAAGATATACTTATTTTAAGTTCAAAACCCTAGCTCCTAGATCAAGAAAATGCTTTGAAGAACCTTGACAATTTTGAACCACCTTCTTTTACCAAAACTCTTGATTTATAGATAGAAGTTATTAAGGATGATAATGAGGACTCATAGCAACCAAAACCACTTTCATATCTTGAGAATTTATAGAAATATGCACTTGTGACCAATGGTAACAAGGCCTTGTCCAACCATGACAACTTCTTCAATCAATCCCTTTCACTTTTGAATCAATCTTGATAACTTGGAAATGTAGTGAACCAAAATAAACTTGCCATGAAATCCCTTCCAAAACAACTTCAATGGTGAGGTTTGGACTTCTCAAGCTTTATTGACTAGGGCATGAAAATAAACTCATGAACCCATAGAGCAACTTGCTAAACCTCATTTCCTTTACCTACATTAGTAACAAGTAAGACAAACCAACATTGCATTTTATTAATTAAAAGGAAAGTAAAAAAAAACATGTATTATCACAAAAGAAAAACAAGTCAAGGTGCTTGGTGATTCCTCAAAGAGCAAAGCTAAATATAGGGAGGAGATCCAAAAGCCCTAATATGATCTTGTTGTGATTGAATCAACATGGTATGATGAGGGGATCTTGGGGGGGGGGGGGAATTGGGGTACAACACCAGGTCCTGCATCTTTATTTTTCCAATGCTTGTCTTGTAGATATAGATCAAAAAGCAGCTTGCCCCCTGGATCAAAAGACAATCACCATTCATTGGATCGAAAACATCCTCTTCATTGGATCGAAAGCTACCTTTTCCTTTGGATTGAAAGATTTTTTTTCTTGCATTTCTATTTTTTGTGTTACTTACTCCTTTCTTAATTTCTTTTTTTATTAACAATAAACAAAATCACAAAAAAAAACATTAGGCAAGTGTTTTATTAACCAAATTAATTTTGTTAATTAATTAATAAATTATTTTAACCTTTTCTTTAAATTAAAATTAAGTAGACTTAGGCTTTGCTTTCTTTTATAAATAAAAACAAACAAAAATATTTCCTTTTCCTTAGGATTTTTAGACGTTCTTATTTTCAATTCGCGCGCATTTATTTATTTTCGCATTTTTCATATTATTGTAACTGCTCATGGGTTATAATAGAATAATTAGGACATTTACTGCTTTTATACCTTCATTCTTGGACATGTAATTAATCCCCAAACCATGTAATAGCGTAGGATTTACGTTTTCGCACTTTACATTCTTGTATATGTATTAAATGTTAGATTTATGGTAATAGGATTGTGTGATACGGTGGGAGAACTGACTTGAGGGTTTTGCGTTTTATCGTAAATGTTACGGTTAGTAAGAGTCGCCACTGACTTTTCTTTTATCCAAAAGGAAAGGTGAAAAAGCACAGGAAAGACCTTTGAGATTGTTTATTGGGTTCGGGGGTAGATTATAAAAAGGGAAGGTATTAGCACCCTTTTTATCCATGTTTTTCCATGGGCTCTTAGTTACTTTCTAGATCACTTGCTTTTGTTTGAAATTGTGCTTTGTGTGGTTTTTGAAAGTATTTTGTAAATAGGCCATTGTTTAGGGAATCTTTGTAATGATTCTTGTTCGTAAGAATGTATATAAAGATGTTTGATCTTTTGAAAATGTTTTAAAGTATTGTAAGATGTTTTGAAAGTGTATGTGATTATTTTGAAAATAGCAAGGATGTTTGTTTTGAAATGGAGAAAGTAATTAGGAGCAATCTACCTACTCAAATATCTTTCTTGTTCATTTCCTTTTCCTTTGACATTGTTTTCTTACCATTGATTTGGTAAGCAACCCTATCTTTGGATGTAAATGGGACGGGCGTGGGTCATCGTATAATCATGATTAGTAATATTGCAAGGTATCTTAGCATTCTTTTTTGAGGGACTAAGATCATTTGTAAGACAACTTTAGATTGCTTTATCGAGGGACTATGATCTTGTATTTGCTTGTTTTTGCTAAGATACCTTACATGCATAATATGGCCATTTTGTAAGGCAACCAAGTGGATTTTACCCTAGGGGTGCTTGTGTGCAAGTGTGTTATTTTTGTGCTTGTTTTTGTCTTGGATTAGGGTTTTCTATTTGATTGATTTTATTCTTTCCATACAAACCCTAATTACTAGCATATTATGTAAAAGCGATAAATTGTGAAATTTAAAGTTACTACGCTATTGCAACATTTGGGGAGGGGGTATACAAATTTACAAATGAGGGATGGAAGCAATAAAGTTATAATTATAATATTATAACCATATTGAATATTTCAAGATAAAATGTGCGAGAATATAAAAATAATTTGAAAGAAAAAGAAAATTATTTTTTTTTTGTTTAAGAAAAGTCTTGATTTAATTAAACTAATAAAAGGAAAGAATTTAATTAATTAAAATCCCTAAATTCTAATGTGATTTAATTAGAAAAGAAATTCAAAGCAAAAACTAATTTAAAAATTAATTTAATCAAGAAAAGAAATTTGTTAAGAAAAATGTTTTTTTTTTAGTTTTTAATAAAGAAAAAAAACCTAAAATATGCTACTTTGAATAAATCACGAATAATGAAAATAAAAATATTTTTGGTAAGATTTTTATATATTTATAAAATAGACCTAATAAACTAGTAGTATGAAAAAAATTAGTTCAAAATGAGTTAATTTGATGGGTTAAATAAATTGTTGAAGTTTGTTAGAAATGTAAAATGAGTCAAGTGATAAAAATAAGATTTTTGGTCCTGCCAAGGCTTTAACTCAAGACATTCAGGTTGCTGGCTCAAAATAATACCACTAGGCCAGGCATGTTTCCTTGTCAACCATGCTCTTGCATAATATTATATGAGAACATTGCTTCCTGAAATCACAAAATAACAGAAAATATGCAAAAGGGGGGTTCACTATGGTTCAAACCCGCGCCCTTACGGTGAAAGTGACATGAAACGCGTGCTGCTTGCCACTGGGGTGGTTGTTACATCCAGTGATAAAACAACAATCATTAAATATAAAATAAACTCGTTTTCAAAATTTGATTTTTCTCTTCTTCTTCCCTGCATCCATCCTTACTGTAACAACATATTTCCATTTTTTTTCAAAAAATTCTAACTTCCTCATTTCTCAACCAAATTCAAAAATGTAAAAATGAAACTTGCTTGGAATTTCACAAGGATTTAAAATATGAAATTAGTTTTTATTTATTCCCACTATAACTCACGAATTTCTACCTGTACCAAACTGAAAACCTAAATGTCCAAAAAATTCAATTTCAAAATTCTCACCCCACAGTCAATTAAAATGAAATTTAAGGATATGGTTAGCTTCATAGACATGATATCTACATTTTATCTTTTGAAAGTAAGTGAAAATGATGCTTGTATCAAGATTTTTCAATCGGAAAAACATACCTCTTGAAGCAAAAATTCAATGGCCTCTACACGACTTCCAGAAGAAATATGACGATTGCTTTAGCTTCCTGGAACCTTAGTGAGTATGTTGCAACTTTTACTTTGCCTTGAAAGTGTCTGGATTAGTCTACTCAAGTCAAGTTGCAATGGTGAATTTTAAAAATGGTGGATGATAAAAATGATGTTACAGTGAGGAAACAAGGGTATGGATAGTTTCTATATGATATATATGAAGTGTTTGGATGATTTGTTTGGACAATAGTTGCAAGAGTGATGAGTTTCAAAGTTAAAGTTTCAAAAGCTTTAAAATGGTGATTTTTAGCCAATTCGGGTTTGAGAGTGTATGAGAGGGTTTAAGGGCTTATAAAATCGTCCCTTCATTTGCATAAAAGTATCTTGATATATAGGAAAAGATTTGGAGACTTGAGATGATCAGATTACCAAGATCACATGTTATGGCATTTTTACTTGTTTTTGAAGCAAAGTGGAAAACCAAAATCCCAATGTGTGGTACAAGCTATGTAGAGTTGTTGAATCACTTTAAACATGCTTCTTTTGAGTTGCTAGGTTGAGTGTATGTAGATGGAGTCATTGAGAGGCTCAAGAAAGGGTTGACATTGTGAAAAAGCTTGCTTTACAAGAATGGATATGTTACTTTTTGCAATTTCAACCATAAATGGTATCAAGACTTGGACAAAACATTAAATCCTTGTGTAATACACTTAGGGTCTGTGTAATTACTTAATTATGTAGAGATTTAGAAGCAACATGGCCTGAAAAGTGAGATTGAATGATAAGGTTATGAGATTTGATTATGAGTTCATCACAAAAATGACTTATAATTCAAGTTTATCATGCCAACTTCAAGTCCTCGAATCTCCTAGCTAAAAAATGATCTCTTCAAGTTCTTGGATATTTTGAAAATCTTGGAACATCCTCTACAACTTTCATGTTGGACATTTTTGAAGAATCAATTTGTAACTAGGTGAAAAGTTGTCATGAAGTTAGGTCAAAATCCAGACTAAAATACTCAAAATTTCACTAAGTATTTTTAGTTTCATGGACATATCTTCATAAATTCATAACTTGAAATCCAAGCATTTATAGAAAAAGTTCTTCCCTATAATGTTTTAGATCTCATTGAGATCTAAAAATTTCATGTTGGAAGTTTTCCTTGAATCATCTTGCATCATGGTAGAAATTTGGCACAAAGTTATGAAAAAATGTTAACTTTCTAACACTTAGAAAAATTTCTAAGTTAGAAAACTTTGACTTTTCAAAATGAAATCTTTACTTTTTGATTTCTTGATGAAAAATTTTCATATTTTGACATGTTTTGATGAATTGTGATCTTTGACATTGGATTTTGACCAAAAAGTCAATGTTTGGCTTTTCAGTGTACAGTTGACTTTTGATCAGTTGACTGAAAATTCACTGTCAATCCAATTGATCTTGAGTAATATTTTGGGTCATGCCATTAGGTAAAAATTATTAAATTAAACTCTTGAAATCATGCTTCAAACCAATTGACCATTTTCTAGGTCAAAAATCAGAAATTGCCTCTTCTCAGTCAAAACCCTAATTTTGACCATTTTTCCCTTTTTGAGATTTGATCAAATTTCTTGAAGAGTTGTGGTCCAAACTTGATCAAATGATACATATGAGTTTAAAATGTTGATGTGAATCAAAAATTATGAAGTTTGACTGTAAATTGGCCATGGTTGACTTTTTCCCAATACAACTGATTTTTAGTTCAACTGTTCAATTGACTAATCAAAAGTGTGATCCAAAGCTTGAATCTTGACATGAGTAATCTTGAGGGTTCACAATGGTCTATGAAAGTCATATGAAGCTTTGATAATTCAAAAATCCTTGTGCAAACTCAAACCCTAATTTTGGTCATCAGTGCCTAAGGAGGTGTCTTGAGCTGATCAAACCCTAGTGCAGTCTTGAGCCCAAGGAAATTTTGTGAGGAAATTCTTGATAAGTGAGAGGGAAAATTTTGGGGTGTAACAGCTGCCCATGTTCAATCTTCTTAAGCCTTAAGAGTTAGATTGACGAATTTTTCCATTCGTGACTCGAAGGTGGAAGATGATTGGACACTAGAGTGCCCAGAAATTTGCACTCTGCGATGTGATGGTAGAGGGAATGGGCTTAAAGATGCCATTTGGAGAGATGATAGAAAGTTGTAGGAGATGGGCTTAAAGATGCCATCCAAAGGTGATTGTTTGTGTTGTAATTTGTAAGTTGAAATAATGAGTATCAGAATGGCGTCCGTGTCTGGAGCATATCTGAACTGTATATGAAAGTTGAATCTGAATGAGTATCAGAACGGCATCCATGTCTGGAGCATATCTGAACTGTATCTGAGAGTTGAATCTGAATGAGTATCAGGATGGCATCCGTATTTGGAGCGTATCTGAACTGTATCAAAAGGTTAAATCTGAATGAGTATCAGGATGGCATCCGTGTCTGGAGCGTATCTGAACTGTATCAAAAGTTTGAATCTAAATGAGTATCATGATGGAATCTGTATCTGGAGTGTATCTGAACTGTATCAAAAGGTTGAATCTGAATGAGTATCAGGATGGCATTCGTATCTGAAGCGTATCTGAACTGTATCAAAATGTTAAATCTGAATGAGTATCAAGATGGCATCCATATCTGGAGCGTATCTAAACTTTATCAAAAGGTTGAATCTGAATGAGTATCAGGATGGCATCCGTATCTGGAGCGTATTTGAACTGTATCAAAAGGTTGAATATGAATGAGTATCAGGATGGCATCCGTATTTGGAGCATATCTGAACTGTATCAAAAGGTTAAATCTGAATGAGTATCAGGATGGCATCTGTATCTGAAGCGTATCTGAATTGTATAAAAAGGTTGAATCTTAATGAGTATCAAGATGGCATCCGTATCTAGAGCGTATCTGAACTGTATCAAAAGGTTGAATCTGAATGAGTATCAGGATGGCATTCGTATCTAGAGCATATCTGAATTGTATCAAAAGGTTGAATCTGAATGAGTATCAGGATGGCATCCGTATCTGGAGCGTATCTGAACTGTATCAAAAGTTTGAAACTGAATGAGTATCAGGATGACATCTATATTTGAATTGTATTAAAAGGTTGAATCTAAATGAGTATTAGGATGACATCCGTATCTGAAGCGTATCTGAACTATATCTAAAGGTTGAATCTGAATGAGTATCAGGATGGCATCCGTATCTGGAGCATATCTGAACTGTATCAAAAGGTTGAATCTGAATGAGTATCAGGATGGCATTCGTATCAGGAGCGTATTTGAACTGTATCAAAAGGTTGAATCTGAATGAGTATCAGGATGGCATCAGTATCTGGAGGGTATCTGAACTGTATCAAAAGGTTAAATTTGAATGAGTATCAGGATGGCATCCGTATCTGGAGCATATCTGAACTGTATCAAAAGGTTGAATCTGAATGAGTATCAGGATGGCATTTGTATCTGGAGCATATCTGAATTGTATCAAAAGGTTGAATCTGAATGAGTATCAGGATGGCATCCGTATCTGGAGCGTATCTGAATTGTATCAAAAGGTTGAATCTGAATGAGTATCAGGATTGCATCTGTATCTGGAGTGTATCTGAACTGTATCAAAAGGTTGAAACTGAATGAGTATCAGGATGGCATCCGTATATGAACTATATCAAAAGGTTGAATCTAAATGAGTATCAGGATGGCATCCGTATCTGGAGCATATCTGAACTGTATCAAAAGGTTGAATCTGAATGAGTATCAGGATGGCATCCGTATCTGGAGCATATCTGAACTGTATCAAAAGGTTGAATATGAATGAGTATCAGGATGGCATCTGTATCTGGAGCGTATCTGAATTGTATCAAAAGGTTGAATCTGAATGAATATCAGGATGGCATCCGTATCTGGAGCGTATATGAACTGTATCAAAAGGTTGAATTTGAATGAGTATCAGGATGGCATCCGTATCTGGAGCATATCTGAACTGTATCAAAAGGTTGAATCTGAATGGTTATCAGTATGGCATCCGTATCTGGAGTGTATCTGAACTGTATCAAAAGGTTGAATCTGAATGAGTATCATGATGGCATCCATATCTGGAGTGTATCTAAACTGTATCAGATGGTTGAATCTGAATGAGTATCAGGATGGCATCCGTATCTGGAGTGTATCTGAACTGTATCAAAAGGTTGAATCTGAATGAGTATCAGGATGGCTTCCGTATCTGGAGCGTATCTGAACTGTATCAAAAGGTTGAATTTGAATGAGTATCAGGATGGCATCAATATCTGGAGCATATCTGAACTATATCAAAAGGTTGAATTTGAATGAGTATCAGGATGGCATCTGTATCTGGAGCGTATCTGAATTGTATCAAAAGGTTGAAACTGAATGAGTATCAGGATGGCATCCGTATCTGGAGCGTATCTGAACTGTATCAAAAGGTTGAATCTGAATGAGTATCAGGATGGCATCCGTATCTGGAGCGTATCTGAATTGTATCAAAAGGTTGAAACTGAATGAGTATCAGGATGGCATCTGTATCTGGAGCATATCTTAACTGTATCAAAAGGTTGAATCTGAATGAGTATCAGGATGGCATCCATATCTGGAGCATAACTGAACTGTATCAAAAGATTGAATCTGAATGAGTATCAGGATGCCATCTGTATCTGGAGCGTATCTGAACTGTATCAAAAGGTTGAATCTGAATGAGTATCAGGATGGCATCCGTATATGGAGCATATCTGAATTGTATCAAAAGGTTGAAACTGAATGAGTATCAGGATGGAATCCGTATCTGGAGTGTATCTAAACTGTATCAATAGGTTGAATCTGAATGCTGGACATTGTTAATGATAGCTGTTAATCTTATCCTGAAAAGGGTAAAATGTTTAGCTAAAATGTAAAGTCATGTTGTATGAAATGTATGATATCATGCATTCACTTTTATTAATGTTTATAATATACGGATGCAATGTATGCACATGTGAGCTAGTCTACTGCGTTGTTTGTTGGATTGGGGAAAATGAATCCCTGGATGTTGCTGAGGATATGTAAGTCTTCATGTCTTGAAGTCGAAGTGTTGATGAATCTCCTTTTAGAGAAATAAACTCTGTTGTAAGGGAAATACCGTGTACTGCCTGTAAAATCCTGTTGGGGAATCCTGAGAATTTTGGTGATTTCTACTGGGGATTGATAACTGGAAGTTTCGTTCCACTGGGGATTAAACTGCACATTGTGAGGGATCTGTAGTTTGTTGGGGAAATAAACCCTACTGTAGGTCTTTTGGAGAAGTGTCTTTTTCATTGAGGAAAGTTCTCGAGGGTTCTTGAGGTTGACTCAGCTGGCGACAAATTTTAAGAGATTGAAATTATGGCTGGGGGTCAATCTATGAGAAGGATTTTGGGGAGATTTATCACTGCCCCTAGTAGTAAATGCCAGAAAATGTTTGCTTGGTCGCACATGACCCTTTATGTGGGAGTCTGTTTGCCCCCTAGATTAATCTGATGTATTTCGATGCTTGATATTTTGATCATATTTTCGGTAGCCCTGAACTTCCTAGAGATATTTTTCTAAGACTGTTGTGGAAGAAAGTTGAAGACATGATACTGACACCATCTGATACTATTGGCACGAACGAATTGGTGGTACCAAAGATCTTTGGTCAAGTCTCAGAATTTTCTAAGAACTGTCGTGGAAGGATCTGAAGCCATGATACTAACACCATCTGATACTACTGGTACAGACAAGTAATTTGATGGTACCGAAAGTCTTCAAAGTGTATTTTGTTTGAACCCCTGATCAACGTAACATTGCCCCTTGAGTGATACATATGGAGATTTCCCCCTGATTATTCAACAATTCTTTGAGAGATTCTTTGAACCTTGACTTGACTGCCCCAGATGTGTTGTACAAAGGTCATGTCGTGCCCCTTTATCATGAGATATTTGTCATTGGAAGTGTCTTTCCAATTGAAGTGATTTTATCCACTGAGAGCTTTCGTTCATTGGATATTCGTTGTGTGAATTTCTTCGTTGTCAAACAAATCAACATATGCAAACAGTGATATTCAAGTAATGCAAAGTTTATGTTTGTCTCAAAAATTTTGAAAATGCGTTTTAGCAAGTAAAGAAGTTTTTTTTGTAAGAAAAATTCAACTCAAGATTTTAGAATAAAGCCCTACAGGAGTCAGGGTACCTTTTGGTAACAGTATTCTTTCGAACTAACTCATGCTTCAATTAGGACTTTTGAAGGGTTGTAACATGGCATGGTTCACGGTTTAAGAAACAAAAGATAAAGGCTCAAAGTGTATTTGTACCCACCCGCTCTTCGTGATGTTCTTCGGTCCTAAACTCAGTTAATTGTGCGTTTGAACTCCAATTGAGTCTGGAATGATGTTTTGGGTGATGGTTCAGACAATTTAGGTTTGTCGAAAGGCAATCATTTTTCGTAACACACCTTTTTTTGTTGAGGATTTGTAGTGACCTCTTTCTTTTGATTTGTTATCCCTAATTTTTGCTTGACTGTCCCTGTTTTGAGATTACAGTCAACGGGATGCCCCCATTTTTTTTCTTAAGTCTTTTTTTGACTTAGTGGGCTTTTGAGAGATAATGACTGCCTTTTTGGTAGGGAACCATCATTGTCTTTTGATTTCAGAGGAATTTTTTTGATGTCACTCGTTGTATTATGAGATGAGAGTTTGCGATTTGAACGCACATTTTAACTAACTGAGAGACTACCCTGCCCCAGGCTTTGATTAAAGGTTTTAATTTGTAAAAAAGGTAAAGCTTCTACTTCTTTGGCTCGAAGGGGTTGACTAGGGATTATCTTCCTTATAACTCCAGTGTTTAGAATTTGAAAAAACGCCTGTACATCGTCAGCAAAGTTTGTTCAAAAGCATACTGTATGAGATTTATGGCATTATTTTCATCATCCTCCCTCTAAAAGCTTGTAACTTTTAGCAAGAGTTAAATGTCATAAAGAGAGTAAAAAGCATAGTATAGTGAAAACGAATGGACAGATTCAAGACAAACATATGCAATGCATTAATGAAACAAAGTTTAACATTAATAGATAATTGTCTGAGCAACAAAAGAGATTACAATTAAAATTCCACTAAACAGAAGCCTCTTTGTCTGGACTTGTCACTTGAAGTGGTGAGCCTTTGAGGGGTGATAGAAAAAAAGCTCCAATTGACCGTCTTGTGTGAACTCCAATGCTCCTTTGTCGATCAAGTTTTGAATCTTGTACTTCAACGCCCAACAATCGTTTATATCATGTCCAGGACCGTCAGAATGATAGGCACACCTGGCATCAGGATTGTAACTGGGAGCGTAAGTTTTGGGATTTAGACACGGTCTTATTGGTGTAATCAGATCCATTTTTAACATATGTTGCAAAGCTTGAGACAGTGGTATGTTGACGTTAGTAAACTGTCTTTTTGGCTCTTTTAGCCTTTGCTGATTTTCTGGTTGAAGTTGACGAGGCCGTTGTTGGACCCGTGACGTGGCGGCAATTTGAAATGGTTTATTTTATCTTGAATTGGCTTCTTGTCTTGTGGGTGGCTGGATAACGATTTGACCCCTACTTCTAGCTATTCTCCCCACTTGGTTACATCCGTTTTGACGGAGTTTGTTGACGAGAGTCCTTAGCTCTTCTTGTCCTTGAGCCAAGTTTTGGATGAGAGCCATTTGACCTATCATTTAGATTCTCATTGCTTCCATCTCAACCTGCAGCTGTTCAACCTGGTCATCCTTGTTGTTATCAGGATGCTTCTTGGTCAGATTCCTAGCGAGGAGTGCTTTCAATTCTTCTTGTCCCTTGGATAGGTTAAGGAACATTTCCCGAAATTGAGCCTCTTGAGTTTGAAGATCTTTGTTGTCTTGTTGGAGAGCCATTGCTGAAATAAACAGCGAGAACATAAGAGACCGGCACTAGAGGCTACCTGTTATGAAATGACGTGTATGACATACAAATGTTTTCAAAGATCTCGCGGGGTAAATGTTAGTAGTCAATTACAGCTTTGATTTGGAGAACTTTGTATTGGTGTATATCCATTTACGGGAATTAAGCTCACCATGTCGAGTGGGTCATAGCCCTCGATTCAAGTGGTTGTACTTGATCTTTGATGGTGCTTGGTTTAGAGGAAAATAAATCCTCTTGCCCCTTGATAGACGTCTGGTTCAACGTGACCATGTATCAAAAACCCTTGAGATCCTTCAAATGTTATGGTTTAATGTTTTTGAAAATGCTACGGTATGATGTCATGATGTTATGTACAAGTATGCAAAGTAAACAAGCTTATACAAATAATCATATGCAAAGCAGACAAGTCCTTAGGTTTAGGCTTGCATGGAGTTTGTAGGTAAGTACCTTCTTGAAGTTTAGTTGGCTCAACCTGTCCTAATAATAGTAACCGGGTTCTAAGGAGCTCAATATCACTAAATTGTTTCCTTGGTCATGTTTTCAGCTCAAGCCTTTTTAATGGCGACCGAAATATCCCAAGAAACCAAACCTCAATGAGTGTAGTATCGAGTACCTACCAACTTCGGACTGCACCAAAGCTGGTCATCTCACTACATCCTAAAGGCCAAGTTGGTCAAGTAAAGGTTCTAGAAGTTCATTAGTGCTTCATGACATCACTCAGCGGCCCCATATTCTCTTCGATTAACTCAAAGGCTACCAGTACCCACAAATATGTCGCACTAACGTAGTTATTGCTTAGACCATGTCGGTATACCCCGCACAGTTTCCACAATGTTTTACTACTTACTTATAATGTATCCCAAATCCGGGTAGAGGATTCAAACCCAAACAAAGAACCATAATGTAAAGCATACAAGTCATACAATGTAAGCAAATAAATGTGATCTAATCCCTAAGGTAACCCCACTTTTAGAATTCTCCCCAGCAGAGTCGCTCGTTCTGTGATACGGTGGGAGAACTGACTTGAGGGTTTTGCGTTTTATCGCAAATGTTGCGATTAGCAAGAGTCACCACCGACTTTTATTTTATCCAAAAGGAAAGGTGAAAAAGCATAGGAAAGACCTTTGAGATTGTTTCTTGGGTTCGGGGGGTAGATTATAAAAAGGGAAGGTATTAGCACCCTTTTTATCCATGGTTTTCCATAGGCTCTTAGTTACTTGCTAGATCACTTGCTTTTGTTTGAAATTGTGCTTTGTTTGGTTTTTGAAAGTATTTTGTAAAAATGCCATTGTTTAGGCAATATTTGTAATGATTCTTATTCGTAAGAATGTATACAAAGATGTTTGATCTTTTGAAAATGTTTTCAAGTTTTGTAAGAAAATTTGAAAGTGTATGTGATTGTTTTGAAAATAGTAAGGATGTTTGTTTTGAAATGGATCAAGTAATTAGGAGCAATCTACATACTCAAATGTCTTTCTTGTTCATTTCCTTTTCCTTTAACATTGTTGTCTTACCATTGATTTGGTAAGCAACCCTATCTTTGGATGTAAATGGGACGAGCGTGGGTCATCGTATAAACATGATTAGAATTATTGTAAGGTATCTTAGAATTCTTTTTTGAGGGACTAAGATCATTTGTAATGCAACATTAGATAGCGTCATCGAGGGACTATGATCTTGTATTTGCTTGTTTTTGCTAAGATACCTTACATGTGTAATATGGCCATTTTGTAAGGCAACCAAGTGGATTTTACCCTAGGGGTGCTTGTGTGCAAGTGTGTTGTTTTCATGCTTGTTTTGGTCTTGGATTAGAGTTTTCTATTTGATTGATTTTATTCTTTCCATGCAAACCCTAATTACTAGCATATTACGTAAAAGCGATAAATTGCGAAATTTAAAGTTACTACGCTATTACAACATTTGGGGAGGGGGTATACAAATTTAAAAATAAGGGATGGAAGCAATAAAGTTATAATTATACTATTACAACCATATTGAATATTGCAAGATAAAATGTGCGAAAATATAAAAACAATGTGAAAGGAAAAGAAAATTGTTTTCTTTTTTGTTTTTGAAAAGTCTTGATTTAATTAAACTAATAAAAGGAAAGAATTTAATTAATTAAAATCCCTAAATTCTAATTTGATTTAATTAGAAAATAAATTCAAAGCAAAAACTAAGTTAAAAATTAATTTAATCAAGAAAATAAATTTGTTAAGAAAACTATTTTTTTTAATAGTTTTTAATAAAGAAAAAAAAACCTAAAAGATGCTACTTTGAATAAATCACGAATAATGAAAATAAAAATATTTTTTGTAGGATTTTTATATATTAATAAAATAGACCTAATAAACTAGTAGTATAAAAAAAATTAGTTCAAAAGGAGTTAATTTGATGGGTTAAAAAAATTGTTGAAGTTTGTTAAAAATGTAAAATGAGTCAAGTGATAAAAATAAGATTTTTGGTCCTGCCAAGGCTTGAACTCAAGACATTCAGGTTGCTGGCTCAAAATAATACCACTGAACCAGGCATGTTTCATTGTCAACCATGCGCTTGCGTAATATTATATGAGAACATTGCTTCCTGAAATCACAAAATCACACAAAAGGGGGTTTCACTATGGTTCAAACTCGCGCCCTTACGGTGAAAGTGACATGAAACGTGCGCTGCTTGCCACTGGGGTGGCTGTTACATCTGGTGAAAAAAAACAATCATTAAATATAAAATAAACTCGTTTTCAAAATTTGATTTTTCTCTTCTTCTTCTTCCCCGCATCTATCGTTACTGTTACTGTAACGACATATTTCCATTTTTTTCAAAAAATTCTAATTTCCTCATTTCTCAACCAAATTCAAAAATGTAAAAATGAAACTTGCTTAGAATTTCGCAAGGATTTCAAATATGTAATTAGTTTTTATTTATTCCCACTATAACTCACGAATTTCTACCTGTACCAAACTGAAAACCTAAATGTCCAAAAAATTCTATTTCAAATTTCTCATCCCACAGTCAATTAAAATGAAATTTAAGGATATGGTTAGCTTCATAGACATGATATCTATATTTTATCTTTTGAAAGTAAGTGAAAATGATGCTTGTATCAAGATTTCAAAGTTGGAAAAACTTACCTCTTGATGCAAAAATTCAATGGCCTCTACACGACTTCTAAAAGAAATATGATGATTTCTTTAGCTTCCTGGAACCTTAGTGAGTATGTTGCAACTTTTACTTTTCCTTGAAAGTGTCTGGATTAGTCTACTCAAGTCAATTTGCAATGGTGGATTTTGAAAATGGTGGATGATGAAAATGATGTTACAGTGAGGAAACAAGGGTATGGATAGTTTCTATATGATATATATGAAGTGTTTGGATAATTTTCTTGGACAATAGTTGCAAGAGTGATGAGTTTCGAAGTTAAGGTTTCAAAAGCTTTAAAATGGTGATTTTTGGCCAATTCTGGTTTGAGAGTGTATGAAAGGGTTTAAGGGCTTATAAAATCGTCCCCTCATTTTCATAAGAGTGTCTTGATACACAGGAAAAGGCTTGGAGACTTGAGATGATCAGATTACCAAGATCACATGTTATGGCATTTTTGATTTTTTTAAGCAAAGTGGAAAATCAAAATCTCAATGTGTGGTACAAGCTATGTAGAGTGTTTGAATCACTTTAAACATTCTTCTTCTAAGTTTCTAGGTTGAGTGTGTCTAGATGGAGTCATTGAGAGGCTCAAGAAAGGGTTGACATTGTGAAAAAGTTTGCTTTACAAGAATGAATATGTTACTTTTTGCAATTTCAACCATAAATGGTATCAAGACTTGGACAAAACATCAAATCCTTTTGTAATACACTTAGGGTCTGTGTAATTACTTAATTATGGAGAGATTTAGAAGCAACATGGTCTAAAAAGTGAGATTGAATGATAAGGTTATGAGATTTGATTATGAGTTCATCACAAAAATGACTTATAATTCAAGTTTATCATGCCAACTTCAAGTCTTCGAATCTCCTAGCTCAAAAATGATCTCTTCAAGTTCTTTGACATTTTGAAAATCTTGGAAAATCCTCTACAACTTTCATGTTGTACACCTTTGAAGAATCAATTTGGAACTAGGTGAAAAGTTTCCATGAAGTTAGGTCAAAATCCTGACTAAAATACTCAAAATTTCACTAAGTATTTTTAGTTTCATGGACATATCTTCATAAATTCATAACTTGAAATCCAAGCATTTCTAGAAAAAGTTCTTCCCTACAACGTTTTAGATCTCATTGAGATCTACAAATTTCATGTTGGAGTTTTCCTTGAATCATCTTTCATCATGGTGGAAATTTGGCACAAAGTTATGAACAAATGTTAACTTTCTAACACTTAGAAAAATTTCTAAGTTAGAAAATTTTTCCCTTTTCAAAATGAAATCTTGACTTTTTGATTTCTTGATGAATAAGTTTCATATTTTGACATGTTTTGATTAATTGTGATCTTTGATATTGGATTTTGACCAAAAAGTCAAAGTTTGACTTTTAAGTGTACAGTTGACTTTTGATCAGTTGACTAAAAATTCATTGTCAATCCAATTGATCTTGAGCAATGTTTTGAGTCATGCCATTAGGTCAAAATTATGAAATTGAACTCTTGAAATCATTCTTCAAACCAATTGACCATTTGCTAGGTCAAAAATCAGAAATTGCCCCTTCTCAATCAAAACCCTAATTTTGACCATTTTTCCCTTTTTGAGATTTGATCAAATTTCTTGAAGAGTTGTGGTCCAAACTTGATTAAATGATACATATGAGTTTAAAATGTTTATGTGAATAAAAAACTATGAAGTTTGACTGTAAATTGTCCATGGTTTACTTTTTCCCAATACAACAGATTTTTAGGTCAACTGTTCAATTGACTGATCAAAAGTGTGATCCAAGGCTTAAATCTTGACATGAGTAATCTTGAGGGTCCACAAGGGTATAAGAAAGTAATATGAAGCTTTGATAATTCAAAAATATTTGTGCAAACTCAAACCCTAATTTTGGTCATCAGTGCCTAAGGAGGTGTCTTGAGCTGATCAAACCCTAGTGCAGTCTTGAGCCCAAGGAAATTTTGTGAGCAAATTCTTGATAAGTGAGAGGGGAAATTTTGGGGTGCAACAGATTGCATGGCAAGATTAATAATCAAAATTTAGCAAACCTAACAAAAAAGACAAAAATAACTGAATATAATCCACTTGCACATATACACCTCTAGGGTACTCCCACTTTGGTTGCCTTTCGGAAAATAAAACAGTCATGTCCCTCGAAAATGGGGAAGTTTAGAGAAGACCCTTAAATCAAAAGATCATAGTCCCTCGATGACCCTTCAGTGTTGCCTTTTGGTAAATGATCTAGTCCCTTAAACAAAATTGCTAAAGTGTCTCTACATGTTGCCTTTATGATTGTACGTCCCTTTGAATGTTCCTACAACATCCAACGATAGGGCTACCTACTCACTAATAGTAGGATAGAACTCTCTAAAAGATAGGAGGAAAAGAAAAACCTTTTCGAGTAAAAGTAGATAGTTCTTAAATGCTTGATCAAAAAGAAACTTTTTTCACTTACACAAGACATTTTAAAAAATGTTTTATCAACACTCTTGAGGACTGATACAAGAGTTATCGTTAAGCAAATCGCCACACTAAGGCATTTTTAAACTACTTTTTCAAAAACACAAAGCACAAGGTATTTAAAAAATGAGCTAAGCATCTAAGAGCCCATAGAAAACTACGGATGGAAAGGGTGTTAACACCTTCCCTTTCCATAATCTACCCCCTTATTCAGAAAATTCTCGAAAAGGTCTTTTTCTGTTCTTTTCACCCTTTCCTTAATTTGGATAAAAGAAAAGTCGATGGCGGCTCTTTCTTATCACACCATTTGAGAACACAAATGCAAAACCAGTATAATAGTCGGTTCTGCCACCGTATCACACCTGTGCATGAAGTGAATTGTTTGTTGATTATCGGGAATGGGCTTAGAGATGCCATTTGGAGAGATAATTTAGAGTTATCGAAGATGGGCTTACAGATGCCATCCAAAGTAACTTTTGGTAGAATTTAGATTAAGTTTGAACTTGATTTCAACTGGACGAAGCATCAGAATAAACCTTGGGTTGATTTAAACTGAACTAGGAGATGTCTCTATTTTTGTCTTTAATAGGAGAAGAATCAAAATAAACCTTGGGGTGACTTAAACTGAAGCAGAAAAAGTGTCTACCGAAAAAGAATCAGAATAAATCTTTGGGCAATTTAAATTGAACCAACAAAAGTCTTATATTTTGTCTTATAATGGATAAGAATCAGAATAGATCTTTGGTCGATTTAAATTGAACCAGAAAGAGAGTCTACCAGAACAGAATCAGAATAAATCTTTGGGCGATTTAAACTGAACTAGAAGATGTCTTGTTTTTGTCTTTGACTGGATAAGAATCAGAATAAATCTTTGGTCAATTTAAACTGAACTAGAAAAAGCGTCTATCGGAACAGAATTAGAATAAATCTTTGGGCAATTTAAAATGAACCAACAGATGACTTATTTTTGTCTTTGAATGGATAAGAATCAGAATAAATCTTTGATCGATTTAAACTGAACAAGAAAAAGCGTTTACCGGAACAGAATCAGAATAAATCTTTGGGCGATTTAAACTGAACCAACAAGTGTCTTATTTTGTATTTGACTGGATAAGAATCAGAATAAATCTTTGATTGATTTAAACTGAACCAGCAGACGTCTTGTTTTTTTCTTTGACTGGATAAGAATCAGAATAAATCTTTGATCGATTTAAACTGAACTAGAAAAAGCATCTACCAGAACAAAATCAGAATAAATCTTTGGGCGATTTAAGCTAAACCAAAAGATGTCTTATTTTTGTCATTGACTGGATAAAAATTAGAATAAATCTTTGGTCGGTTTAAACTGAACCAGAAAAAGCGTCTACCGGAACAGAATCAGAATAAATCTTTGGGCAATTTAAACTGAACCAGCAAATGTCTTGTTTTTGTCTTTGACTGGATAAGAATCAGAATAAATCTTTGATCGATTTATACTGAACCAAAAAAAGCATCTACCAGAACAAAATCAGAATAAATATTTGGGCGATTTAAACTAAACCAGTAGATGTATGCGTTGAAATGACCTATGAGGACATTGCTCAAATAGCCCTTTGTCAGATGTAGACTTTGAGAAGATTATTGGGTCTTATAAGTAGTTGGTGGCGTTTGTCTATTGATTGATCATTTCCTAAAAAGATAAAAGTTATTTTTATGCAATGTCCTGATGTATGAGATGCATTGTGTAATGATGTTCTCAAAATAAATGAGACTGTGACATGTGTGTTTCATATGCATATGTTATGATATATGAATGTAAAATGTATTTAAGTGTATTTATGAACCCCATGCAGTATAAATCCCTGACTGTTGTTGGGGATGAAGAATATGTGTATCTTTAACTTTGTCTAGGATGCTTCCGCTGGGGATTCCTGCTTACTTGTTTGAGGAAACTCTGCAGAGGATGTTGATTTCTGCTTGGAGAGTAGATTTTATGAACCGTGGTTGTCCGTTTCTCTACTGGGTAATTTAATCCTTATATACCCTGACTGGGGATAAAAGAGATGGATAAACTTCCGACTCGTCTAGGGAGGATAAAGTTAACTGGTATGTGGCCGGATTCTAGGTTTCGTAACAACTTTCTGGAGTAGTGATGACTTCACTAGGGAGAAGAATTTTGTCAGTGATTTGTAGTGCTCTGAGGGATAGACTCGAGCTGGGGAATTTGTAAGTTGTTGGGGAAATAAACCCTATTGAGGAAATAAACCCGGTTGTTGTATAATATCTTGTTAAGGAAACAAACTCTCCCAGGGAAATTGAATTTGCTAAAGAGAAGAACTATGCAAGGCTCCTTTTTTCAGTTTTGGAGGACCAAACTTATATGGGGAAGAGTGTTTCTATGGATTATACTTTTTTCTTTTATTTGTTAAAGCGATCTTCCGGGGAAATGAAGGGGAGTGTATATTTATTGGAGATGAATTTTGTAAAGATTATTCTATGGGGAATAATTTCATAGAAGTAGCTCTGTGGGGACTTCACTAGGGATATCCTTATGAAAGGGATTCTGGTGGGGATTTGTGGATGACTTGAACATTGTCTTATCTCATAGAGTCCTCAGTAAATGTTGATCAGGGTGATTAGTCTTCTACTGATAGACAAGTGAGGAGATGACGGGACATAGTCGTGCGCTTTAATCCTTAACTTTTTCTTGGACTATATTTTCAGATTTTTAGTCCACCGGGATACCCTTTTTTGCCCAAGCCGCCTTTTCAGGTTTTCGACTTACCGGGTGTACAATTTTGTTTATATATCCCTAATTTTTCCCGAACCTTTTTGGTTCGCCGGGATGCCCTTACTTTTGCCTAGGCATGTCAGCCTAGCGGGTCTCTTTTATGTGTAGTATCTTCTAACTATGTCCATGTTCACAGGGTGCAGAGAACTGTTATTGTCTATAGTAGTAAGTGTTGTAGCATTTCTAGAGAACATTTGCTTGGTAGTATGTGACCATTCGTATGCGGGAGTCCGTTTTCACTTGGTGTTAGTCTGGTGCACCGGATGTTTGAAGTTTTTGATCAAGTTTCTGATATTCTTAACCTTCCTCAGTATTTTCCTAATAACTGTCATAGAAGGATACAAAGACATGATACTGACACCATCTGATACTACTAGCACAAATAAGCAATTTGATGATACCGAAAATTCAAATTTCAAAGTGGTTTTTTGCTGGAACCCCTGATCAATGTAACATGCCCCAAGTGATTCAGATGGAGATCTTCCCCTGTCTATTCATCACTTTTGAGAGATTCTTTGAATCTCGACTTGACTGCCCCAACTGAGTTGGACAATAACATGTCATGCCCCTTGATCATGGAGGGTTTGTCATTAGAAGTTTCTTTCCATTTGAAGTGATTCTATTTATTGAGAGGATTTCCATTCATTGGATATTCATTGTGCAAATTTCTCTACTGTCAAAAAATTAGTTATATGCAAACAGTGGTATTTAAAATGAAAAGCTTATGTTTGTCTTGAAGATTTTTTTTAAAATGCATTTTTAATGAACAACAGAATTTTGTAAGAATATGAATTCAACTCAGGATTTATAGTAAGCCTTACAGGAGTCAGGATACCTTTTGTAACAGTATGCTTTCGAACTAACCTATGCTTCAGCTACGACTTTTAAGGATTGTAATGTGTCTTGGTTCACGGTTTAAGAAACAAAGGACAAGGATCAAAGTTTATTTGTTCCCAACCTGTTCTCCATGATGTTCTTCAGTCCTATGCTCAATTAATTATGCATTTAGGTTCCAATAGAGTTTGGAATTATAGCAATGATACTTCGGAGATGGTCCAGAAACTAAAAGTTTATTTGAGAAGGCAGTCAGGATAACATCTTCCTTTCATTGAGGATTTGTAGCGACCTCTTTTTACTTTATTATCCCTAATTTTTGTCTGACTATTTTTGTTTTGAGATTACAGTCAGCGGGATACCCCAGTTTTTCTCTTAAGTCTTCTTCATAGGTTTTGACTTAGTGGGCTTTTCTTTTGAAATATAATGACTACTTATTTTACGGGGAACCGCCGTCTTTTTATTTGGAAGGGAAATTTTGATACTATTTGTTGTGTACGAAGTGAAAGCTTGCGACTGAATACACATTTGAATTAACTAAGAAACTACCATGCCCCAGGTTATGATTAAAGGTTTCAATTTATACGAAAAAGAAAATTCCCACTTCTTAGGCTCAAAAGGGTTGACTAGGGATTATCTTTCATATAACTCCAATGTTTAGGATTTGAAACAACGCATGTACATCGTCAGCAAGGTCTAATCAAAAGCATACTCTAGAGATTATGGTATTTTTTCGTCATACTCCATCTAAAGGCTTATAGCTTTTAATCAAGAGTTGAATATCACAAAAAGGAAGTAAAATCATAGTTTTAGTTTAGTGAAAACGAATGGGTTAACTCAAGACATACAATGCATTAATAGGAATAACCAAAGTTTGACATAAATATAAGTGTTTAAACAAACAAAGAAATTACAGATGAAAATTCGAATGAACAAAAAAGAACTTCTTCGCCTAAATTCGTCACTTCATATGGTGTGCCTTTGAGGGGTGGCAGAAAAACTCAAGTTGACCATCTTGTGTAAATTCCAACGATCCTTCATCGATCAGGTCTTGAATCTTGTTCTTCAACGTCCAACAGTTGTCAGTGTCATGTCCAGGACTATTGGAATGGTATGCGCACCTCTCATTATGATTGTAATGGGAAGAAGAAGTATTGGGATTTTGAGGAGGATCCTTCAATATAACCATCTTAGCCTTTAACAGCTGTTGCAATGCTTGAGCCAAGGATATGTTGATCTTGGTAAATTGTCTTTTGGGCACACCCTTCTTACACTTACTACCATGTTATTGTTGGCGAGGTCGTTGTTGGGCTTGCAATGTAGTAACAATCTGGAAAGGTTTATTCTTAACCAAACCAACTTCTTGTCTCATTGGAGGTTGATTAATGATATTATCCCCAGTTCTAGCCATTCGTCCCATACGTTTGTATCCGTCTTGATGAAGCTTGCTGACAATGACTCTCAACTCTTCTTGTCCCTGAGCTAAGTTTTGGATAAGAGCCATCAGACCCACCATCTGACCCATCATCTGGATTCTCATTGTTTCCATCTCAGTTTGCAATTGTTCCAACTGGTCATCCTTGTTGTCTTCAGGATTCTTCTTGGTCGTGCTCTTAGTGAGGAGTGCCTTAAATTCTTCTTTTCCCTTGGATAGGTTCAGGAACATTTCTTTGAATTGAGCATCTTAAACTTGGAGACTTCTGATGGTCTGTTCGAGATCCATTTTTCTTACTGAAATAAACAGTGAGAAAATGAGAAACCTGTCTTGAGAATACCTGTTATGTAATTACATGCATGATATGTAAATGCAATGTTTTCAAGGATCTCGCAGGGTGAACACAAGAAATGTTAGAAGTTGAGTCTGACTGTAGTTTTGATTGAAGAACTTCGTCTTGTTGAATGTTCTTCTACGAGAATCAAGCTCACCATATCGAGTGGGTCCTACCCTTTGACTCAATATAAGGTACTTAGGTCTTTGATGGCTTTGGTTAGAGGAAAATAAATCCCCTTGCCCCTTGCTAGATGTCTGGTTCATGGTAAACTGCATCACAGGCCCTTGAGATCCTTGAAATGGTTAATGAAAATGATATGGAATGATGCTATGATGTGTATGCTATACACCAAGCAAAAGTGTAAGGTGATGAAAACAAGTTTTGCAAGAAGTCTAAGTTATTAGATAATGAATACAAACAAGCCATGCAAGGAGTTCAAGTTTTGTTAGATAATGCAAACAAGTCAAACAAGTAGCCTTAGGTTCAAGATCGCATGGAGTTTATAGTTATGTACCCTCTTGAAGTTTTAGTTGGTTTAACCTGTCTTAAAAGAAGTAACTGGGTTCTAAGGAATCTCAATATCATTAATCTTTCTTCATCGGGCATTTTTTCAGCACAATCAATCTTTTCTTGCGGCCAAAATATCCCGAAAGTCCGATCTCAATGAGTGTAGTATCAAGTATCAACCAACTTTAGTCTTGCACCAAAGCAGGATATCTCACTACTTTCTAATGGCCAAGTTGTTCAACTAAGGTTCTATGGTCGGTTAGTGCTTCATGACACCACACAACGGCCCAGTATTCTCTTTAATTCAACACAAGGGACATCGGTACCAACAAATATGTCACACTAACATAGACATCGCTTCAACCATGTCAATATATCCTACATCCTACATAGTCCCCACGATCCATTGCTACTTACCTAATATGCCCCAAATCCAAGTATAGGATTTTTACAAGTAATGAACCCGAGCATAACCCACAAATGTAAAGCAAACAAAGCAAACAAGTAAATCAAATAGAGGTGACCTAGCTCTTAAGGTAACCCCACTTTTAAGTATTTCCCCAGCAAAGTCACCAGTTCTGTGATACGGTGGTAGAACTGACTTGGGTGTTTTGCGTTTTATTGTAAATGTTGCGGATAGCAATAGTCACAACCAGATTTTCTTTTATTCAATAAAGGAAAAGGTGAAAAGAACAGGAAATACCTTTTGAGAATTTTCTTAAGTTTGGGGGGTAGGTTATGAAAAGGGAAGGTGTTAGCACCCTTTTCATCTGTAGTTATCTATGGGCTCTTAATTGCTTGATCACTTTGAAATGCTTTGTAAATGCTTTTGTGTTTTGTGTAAGTTTGAAAATATTTTGAAAATGCCTAAGTTTGGCAAACTTTGCAATGATTCTCGCATCGTTGAGAACGTATACAAAGTGTTGGTTTTGAAAATATTTGTTGAAAGAAAATGTTTAGAAAGATGTTTGAAAATGCCAATGTAATGCCATTTTGTAATGATTCTCATATCGTTGAGAATGCATACAAAATTTTTGTTTGAAAAGTGTTTTTGCAAATGTGAGGTGTAAATGGTTTTGTTTGTGAGCAAGAAATTACGAGCAATCTACCTACTCAAAAATTATTTGTTCTTTTCCTCCTCCTTTAGATAGTGCCATTTTACCATTGTTTGGTAAGAAACCATATCATTGGATGTGAAGGACAGGTGTAGGTCATCGTATGGTCATAGAAGAAAACTTGTAAGATACTTTAGCAATTGGTTTGTAAGGGACTAAGATCATTTACCGAATGCAACATTGAATGGTCATTGAGGGACTATGATATTTTAATCGAGGGTCTTTGCTAAAGCATCTCACGTTCGAGGGACATGACTGTTTAAATCTGAGGCAACAAGTGTTGGTTATCCTAGAGGTGTAAGTGTGCAAAGTGTGTTTGATTTTATGTATGTTATCTTGAATTTAGGGTTGTCTAATGTTGATTTAAAATCTTGCCATGCAAACCCTAATTACTAACAAGAATAAGGAAAGCGATAAATTATGGATTTTAAAGATCCTACGTTATTACAAGGCTTTGGGAATGGGGAGTACAAATTTACAAACGGGGGAAGAAAGCAATAAAGTCCTAATTACTATAATTGAATATGAATTACAACAATAATAGAATGTAAAAATAATGTAAAAAAAAATATAAAGAATTTAAAAAAAGTATTGGGGTGGGATGTTGAAAAATAAAATGGAGTTAAAAAGTTAGCAAAAAGGTCAGGCCCAAGTATGTTTTTTGTAATCAGAAAAATAAATAAATAAAAAAGTGTGAATGGGCCTGCACTTTAAAAAGTAAAATGGGGAGTGAGAATTAGAAGTAATTTAGGCCCAAAACAAACAGGTCCAACGCTTGTTTTGATTCAGTGTGGATGGCTTCTTTGGATGCACCATGGGCTTGCCTTATGGTGTGTTAGATGAGACCTTATAATGATCCTGTGGTGATAGAATAAGGGTGTATGTCGCGTGTGTTGAGCTTGTATGCATTGAATCTACAAGGAAAATATGAAAAATACAAAAGGGTACCACTAGGGCTCGAACCCAAGTCCCTATAGAGTAATGCCTTATACGTGCGCGCTCTGCCACTGGAGTGGCTTGTACATCTGGTATTATAACAGAAACCACTAAATTTAAAATAAATCAAGTTCTAAGATTTGAAAATGACTTCATCTTCAACCTTGCGCATGTAGAGAAGAACAACACCATGGCCAAAATTGTAACTTCTTCATTTCTCAATCATTTTCAAAAATGTAAACATGAAAGTTGTTCTATTTTTCACCATGAATTCAACCATATAAAATAGTAAAGCTATAAATCAAAGATGAACATGAATTTCTGTTTGTACCAAATAAAACCTAATTTTTTCAGAAAGTTCAAACTCAAAATTCACATCACTCAGGCAATATAAATGAAATCTAAAGGCATGGTTAGCTTCAGGGTAATGATGTCTACATTTTATCTTTTAAAATAAAAGGCAAATGATGTTTGTATAAGGATTTGAAAGTTCAGAAAACTTACCTTGAAAATGGAAATCGTGTTTTGAGTTTGAGCACTCCTGGAAGTGTTGTGATGATCTGAATAGCTTCAGTGAACCTCTAGGAAACTAATGCAAGTCTTACTTTGTGCTAAGAGTGGCTGTATTATTCTGGAGAAGTCAAGTTGCAGGTTTAAATACTTGGAAATGGAAGATGATGAAGGTGAAGTTACAGTGCTGAAACAGGGATAACGATGAGTTATAATATGAGGTATGGAATCTTTGTGATTGATTAAAAGTGAAAACACACGAGTGGATTGTGAGATTGGTGTTTAAAGTCAGAAATGACAAGTTATGGAGATTTTTGTGCAAATCCTGGTTTGAGGGAGTTTGAGAGGGTTAGAGGGATTGTAAAATAGTGTGTTAGGTTGCATATAACCTCTCTATTTATATCCAAGAGGTTTGGAAGCTTGAAGGGATCAAAAACAAGAGATCACATGTTATGGTTATATGACTTATTTTTAAAGCAAACTTGAAACATATTGCTCCAATGCATAGTATAAGGCTTGTAGGGTGGATGAGCACTTTAAACATGCTTCTTCTGATCTTGTAAATGATGTGTATGCAGAGGAAACAAGTGCAAATATCAAGGAGAGTGAACTTTGTGATTAAAGCCACTTTTCCAAAATGGAAGTTGAACTTTGTTCCATAAATGGATGAATCTCTTGGACAATGGCTCAAATGTTTGGATCTTAGCTCAACCAGTCGTGTAAACATCTGATTATGGATAGATTTTAAAGTTAGAAGCATGTAAAGCAATATTTATGTAGCATGGCTTGAGATTGGATCAAGTGTTCATCAAGAAAATGACTTGTAATTCAAGAATGGATGCCCAACTTCTTGTCTTCGATTCTCCTAGCTCAAGCATGATCTCTTCAAGTTCTTGGATATTTTGGAAATCTTGGAACATTGTCTACAACCTTCCTTTTGACCACTTTGTCTAAATCATCTTAGAACCATGTGAAAAATCTCCAAGAAGTTGGGACAAAATCCTGACCAAACTTGTCAAAATTTTTACTAAGTGTTTAGTAAAAATGTCATGACTTCACGAGCTTATATCTTCAAATATAAGCATTTTTTGGACATCAACCCACTTATAAAAAGTTGTAGAATTCATCAAGATCTACAACTTTCATGTTGAAAGTTTTTCTTGAATCATTTTGCATCTTGGTGAAAATTTGTCATGAAGTAGTGAAGTTATCAAGGTTAAAAACACTTAGAATTTTTTTAAGTATTAGAAATGTTGACTTTTTATGGACTTTCTTGACTTTCTTGCTTCTTGATGATCAAGTTTAATATTTTTGAATGTCTTGATGAATTTTGATCTTTGAAATACAATGTTGATCAAAAAGTCAAAGTTTGACTTTTTTGTGTATTAGTTAACTTTTCATCAATTGATCAAATTTCAACTATCAATCCATTAATCTTGAGAAATGTTTTGAGCCATGAAATTAGGTCAAGATATTGTGTTTGAGTCCTTGAGATCATGCTTCAAGCCATTAGGTCATGCACTAAGTCAAAAGTCACTGATCAGTCATTCTCAATCAAAACCCTAATTTTGACCATTTTGCCCCTTTGATGATTTGAGTGCTTTTATTGAGGCATTATGATCAAATCTTGATAAATGGATGAATATGACCTCAAAATATTGATGTTGGTCAAAAATCATGAAGTTTGACTATATATTGACCACAATTGACTTTTGACCCCATATAGTTGATTTTCAGTCATTTGAGCAATTGGCTGAGCAAATTTGTGATGCAAGGCTTGAAACTTGGTATGAGAAATCTTGAAGACTTATAATGAACCATTAAAGTCACTTCAGGCATCAAAAGTCCAATTGTCCTTGAGAAAACTAAAACCCTAATTTGGAGGCTCAGTGCTTAGAAGGTGAGCTTGTTTGATCAAACCCTTGAGAATCCTTGAGCATTTGAGATCTTAGGTGAGAAATGTCTTGGGAACAGAGAGGTAAAATTTTGGGGTACAACACCTGCTAATACAACTAAAGTTAGGTTGAGGATACACCATAGGGTAAAACTAGTTCATCAACTTGTTAAGTAGTATGTCAATGGACAAGTTACTGAGATGGACTGGGCTTGGGATGTAGACTACATGTCATACATGGAAATTAAAGGTATGATTAAGAGTGAGAGTTATGCAAATATTAAGTTCATGTGGTATTGGAACCCTACATATAGTTCCACCCGTGGTCTTACACCATTGAATAATGATTCAGATGTTCTACAATTCTCAAAAGATGTGGTAGAATATGGTGTAGTTGACATATATGTGGAGCATCAAGTGGAAATTCTTGAAATTATTGATGAGAGTGAGTTAGATGTTATCAATGAGGATGATGATGTGTAATGCACTGGTTTCAAAAATGCAAATAGTGATGATGCTAACATTGAGGCTGGAGTAGGTAATGATGTCGAAGAAGATAACATTGATGATGCTAACATTACTGAGAACGTTGAGGCTTGAGTAGATAATGATGCTCAAGAAGATAACATTGATGAGGATAACATTGCTGAGAATGTTGAGGCTGGAGTAGGTAATGATGTTGAATAAGATAACATTGATGAGGATTATATTGCAAATAAGAGTAGTTTTGAGGATAATGAGTTCCAATTTAGTGAAGAATCTGATGTGAGTGAGATGAATAGGACAAAGGTTCTTCCCCAAGAGACATTAGGTGAAGTTTCTATCTCCCAAAACCAGAAAGTTCAGACTGAGATGGTACATGAGGAAAGTGAGGACTCAGACCATTTATACACCCCCCATGAGAGTGATGATGAGGATGAGGAGGGAATGAAGTATCCTACTTATAAATTAGGTGAGGGGATGAAATTTCAAATAGGTATGATGTTTATTAATAAAGACTTGATTAAGGATGCAATGAAGGACTATGGTATGGAAAATCAAAAGAATATATACATTCAGAAAAATGATTCCAAAAGGGTTGTGGTGAAATGCACTGATGGTTGTAAGTTCTACATAAGGTTCAGTAAGAGAACTGGTCACCAGTTTTGGAAAGTTGTGAGTTTGATTGATGAACATTTATGCCATAGGTTTAACTGTTAACTTCATTTTATAGTGTGCCAACTGCATTTTATGGTGTGTTAACTGTTGATTGTTATTGTGTGTAACAGGAAATCAACTTTTATAGTGACATACTCCCACATTGTGTATCCAACTAATGGACCATAATTGTGGCATGTGGATGACCAAAATAAAGTGGAACCACCAGTTATGAGAAGAGAAATAGAAAGGCCAAAAAAAACAAAGGAACAAAACAAAAGACGAACCTAGAAATCCACACATACTGCCAAGGAGGTTTTCCACTGTCACTTGTGCAAAATGTGGTGCTATGGGACATAATAAGAGGAGATGTAAAGGTAAAAAGGTTGTAGATAGGGCAATTCAAAAGGGTGGGAATAAGGCTAAGAAGGTGGCTAAGTCTAAGAAAGTTACCTATGAGAAGCAAGTAGAAATTAGTCAAAGTTCAAAAGTTCCTCAGCCAACTCAAGAGTAGTGTACTTTAGGTCTAAGTATATTTTGACTTAAGATGTGTCTTGAGTGTTATTTTTGTTGTACTAGGTATATGAAAACAAGTCTTATTTTGGTTGTACTCTATTAATGACTTATGATATTATGGTTGTACTCTATTTTGGTTGTCACATTACAGGTCAAAAACAATTCCTGTATTAATCTGTTATGATATTATGGTATGTATACTGGTGTTATTATATTGGTTACAATATTCTGTTATAAGGTTGAATATTGGTGTTATTATATAGATTACAAAATTTGTTATAAGGCACATTGTTGACAAAATAGAGTCAAGTTACATATACCCAAATTGTGTCAAATAGGAGTCAAAATTTTGTTATAAGGCACAACGACAAAATTATGGTATAAGGCACATTGCTGACAAAATGTAGCCAAGTTACAAATACCCAAATTGGGTCAAATAGGAGTCACAATTCTGTTATAAGGCACAACAACAAAATTTTGTTATAATGCACATTGTTGACAAAATATAGTCAAGTTACAGATATCCAAATTGGGTTAAATAGGAGTCACAATTTTGTTATAAGGCACAACAACAAAATACTGTTATAAGGCATATTACTGTCAAAACAACAGACCTAACCATTACACCATTACATCATGACACAACAACAGACCTAACCATTACACATTTACACAACAACAAACCTAACCATTACACCATTACACAAAATAAAACCTACTGAAATATATCCTATTTCATCAATGTTGTTCCAACAAATACAAACAACATGACAAAAAACAATATCCAATTAATCTTCAATTGTTTCTTCATGATCTTAACCTTCATCTTCAATTCGTCCTCCTTTCCTTTGTAGGTGTTGACCATCTCCTTCTCCTCATTCAAGTTCTTTAATAGTGCATATATTAACTTTTTTGCCCTAGGATTCATCTCTTCGTCTAACCAAGCAAAACATGTTCATTTTTTATATCCTTGTATCTGTTCAGACCAACGAAGACAAAGATGAATGAATAGCCATACCAATTACAAGGGAAGAATAACAAAATAATTCAAACTTTATACATGTCACATCCATATAAACGACGAACTGGGTTCACATCCGTCCATGCTGTCATCAACGGAACATCGAGACATACTTGCAGACATACCGCGAACGACTTGAAGATCTGCTGCCATGGCTGAAGTCAGACTGAGCGACATGTGAGGGTGAAGGATTCGTGAGGGAGACGGTGAACACTGGCAAACGAAGCTTAGGGATGCAGTGGGTGAATGAAAGGGGATTAGGATTCTTTAACAGTCAACTTGAAACTTATATTAATTTTACTTTCAATTAAAATATTTTCATTTTCAATTAATAACATAATTTTAATTAAACAGTTGAATTAATTAATAAAATATACAATAATGGTGACATGGATATATTATTATAATACCACATCATTAAAATATGTGACACATCATCTAAAATGGATGAAGACCAAATAGATGTAAAGACATGCTAAATTAAATGGACCAAATTCGTTAATTTTTTAATAAGAGGATACCAAAAATACATTTAAGCCTATTAAAATATTAATTTATTTTATCCACAAATGTTTATTAAGCTATATGACTTATATTTGTGACAAATTTTACCCGCGGAAACAATTTTTTTTACCATCCTTAAAAGATTAGTAGTTGAGATATTTGTTTCTTGAAACACCGCCTTTTGGTCTTTCTCTCTCTCCATCGCACTCTCTCTCATCCCGATTTTCACTTTTGTGTATTTTTTTCTTTCATCAAAAATAAGCAAAATTAACCAAAGACACCGTCTCTTTGGCTCTTATATAGTCTATGACTGTGATTTAATATCTTATAAATAAAATATAAATATTTTGGGATAGTTTTATGGTTTAAACCAATTCTCTTTTTTCTTAAATGAAATAAAAAGTAACGCATGTAGCAAACATACTTATTCATGGAAATCACTAGGGGCCACTTCCTTTGCGAACTCAAAACTGTTGTAACAACAGCGTTAACCTTTTAAATATGCTCTCAACTCTGAAGATCTTTTATTTTCATATGTCTGTTGATTCAATATGCTTTTAATATCAATACTATTTTCCTTAATGAGCCATAAACAGCAAAACTTCAATTCCGAAACAATATCAAACGACTTGGCCTAACGCTGTACATTCAATTAAATTCCAAAATCTATCAATTGTAAAGTAGGCAAAGTAGCTGGCAAATATTGAAGAGTATTTATTCGATCTTCATAGTGCAAAAAGAAGGAACTAAAGTGAAGTAAAAGTTGTTGTTTTTATGATAGGATTCTTTTGGACACAGGAGAGGTCCCAGCATGGAGGCAATAAAGATGGGATGACATGATGGTGTTTGGGGATAAATTACTTGTACAATTATCATGCATATGTAAGTAAAGTGTCAACATAGACACCCACATTGTCAAAATTTTGATATCAAATTTTGTGTGATACTCGTACTTTTAAAAAAAATGTGTCTTTGATGTCTGATAGTGCTGGTATTTGAGACTTACACGACACAAAAACACATATGGTTATGTTTAATTTATTTATTTTTTGAAATTATTATCGCGATTCAATAACTTTGTAGTGCATCATAGATTGACTGATTTGATGGGAAAGACTTGAGATATAGAAGTTTGTATTTCTTTAGGTCTTAAGTTCGAATTTTTCAAGTGTCACCAATTCTTGTGTTGAATCGATCCATAAAAAATTTTAATTTCATGTCTTTGATTAAATCTCATTAGTAAACGATATGATTGATCTCCCTCATTAATATGTTGTCGAGTCAAATGAGAAATTTTTAAAAAAATAAACATCTCATCAAACTTGGATAAACGATTGAAGTGAGAGAGTTTGATAAATATTTTTTTGGCCGACATCTATAGATGCTTATAAGGTTGACCACCATTGTTTGAAGCATTAGTCAAACACTAATGGTGTTTTTGTGTAATGCTATTACTAAGGACCCACGTTATAAAATTGAATCTTAAGTCAATGCATGTTTGATATCCCATAATGCCATAGCATGCTAAAAGTGCTAATGTCAATATAGAAAGAAAGAGACCCACAAAAATCTACACAACAAGAAAGGAGATCCGAAATTATGCATCACAAAAAGTATTGAGTATATTGACATGTATTAGAACTTTTAATCATTTGTAATGCACAATCATAAAGTAAGAAATGCTTCATCCTTGTCATGTTTTTCTCATGTTTAAGCATAAGATAGATTAAATAAGTTTTCAAGATTTCTTATGACTCTAGCTTAAACTACATGTTTTTCTCATGTTATGATCATATTATCTATGAAACACATACACTTTAAATTTGACTCTGACACGGCAACATCGATAATAATTTAAGAGAAAAAAAATTAAATATAATTACAAGTGTTTATATAAATGTCTGATATTGACATAGACAGAATGTTATACTAATATAAGTAAATTGCATGGTTAGCATCAACATATATCTTTATAACCTTTAACCAAATAGAGCAAGAATTTTGAAAAATTATTGCTGTATAATCTTTATATGTTTGACTTCCAAAAATCTCTATCAGTTATACAACTTTAGTAATAGTAAGCACACTATATGTATATATTGTTAGTTGTTGATTATTCCGACAAACACAATGCATGAAGTTAAAACTTGAAATTTTGTAACAAAAACAATGCAACTTTTTTCATCTATGGTCCCCTACCTTAATTTAGGAGTGTAATTAATACAAAAATAATTTGTAACAAAAAATCATTCAAAAGGTCACTAGTATTTGACGCCACAATTTGTTAAATATGACGCATGAAATCAAGCGTAAACATGAAGCAAAATGTTGCTAGAAATGGGTTCATGATTGAAGTAGGAAATGGAATTTTTATAAAAATCATTTTGCTTAGAAGTTGTTTCAAAACGTGCACAACATACTCAAAATGCTAATTATGCAGATTCCCACGTTAGTTGATCCAACATTGGAAACATAACAAGAACAATTTACTGCAATACTAATACTAATACGCCATCAAAAGCTTATATGAATGGAAGACAAGGATGCTTATTGTGCTATTAAGACTACATTTGAAACAAACTAGAATGTGTGGTCAAAGAGACACAAGACACAGAGAATGTTTCTGGTCCCATTGGCTTCAAATTGTGACAACACAAGAAGTGGAATGTGGGCTTTCAAAAATACAATATGCTTTTTGGACCCTATGTCTAGGTTCTCCTCTTTTTTTTTTTTAATTCCCTAATTCATTCAATCGAATTCGGACTTAAATTCAACAATCAATTTCGATCATTAATTTTATATTAGATTATTCAAATTACTCAATTAAAAATAAATTCAAATGATTTTGATTGCTCATCTTAAATTTGAATAATCAATTTATAAAATCTAATTCATCCGATAAATATCAATATTGTTATATTGAATATTTTTCGATTTCAAACCCTAAAACTCAGTTGTGCGTGTTAGTTATTATCACCTCGAAAACTATAAGAGCTAGTTCATTTGACAGATAGGATGAATATTTTTTTGATTTTAAAATCCTAGAATTCACAATTGTGCGAGTTAGTTATTATCACTTGGAGATCTATAAATTCGTGTGATTCAATTAGAGTAGGGAATTTATCTCCCCTAAATTACATATGATAAGCAGCACTAGCACTGGGTGAATGATTTTTTTATCTTAACTCATAAAAAAGACAAACTCATCATGGTTTACCATCATGAGGAGAAAGAGAATAATCACTTAGCTCTTTACCCATTTCATTCAAATTTTAAAGAAAGACAAAAATAAAAGCTAGTAAAAACTTTGGACCACTGTCAGATTAATATTTCAAGACATATTGAAAACGAGAAGGGAAAAAATCGAACCATTTTACCCACTGAGGAAAATTAAAATGTTAGCATGTGTTTTTTTATGTAGTAGTAGTAGTAACTTTCAAAGGTTTAAATTTGCTCAATAAATATATGACAACTGAAAAAGTTGGCTTTATTTGTTTGTTTTATTTGAGATAAAAAAAAACAAGTGATGCATTACAAAAGAATAAAATTGTGGTAGTAGTTAAATTTGGAGTAGGAAAAAAACATAGAGAATCTACATGATTAAAGTAATACCATATATATTTTTATTTCAAAGAGACATTAGAGAATATTAAGGTACCAATATTAGGGGCACATAATCTAACATTTATACCAATGTTTTTTTTTTCTATTTATTTGTCCTATTATAATTTATTTTATTATGTCATTAGATTATTATTTCTACTAATGGAAATGGAAGTAAAAATAATAGCATGAAATATGAGTTGGCCATGTGATAAAAGCAGCTTTTTTTCGAGTTACAAAGCAACCACGCCCGTTTGGCTGCAATCATGTGGTCTAGTAAGTTATAGTATTTCCTAAAAATTCATTTTTTTAATCATTTTTTTAAAAATCATTTTATTCTCTACTATGTTTGTTTACATTGTTCTTATAAAATATAACTTAATTTGATGTGCCGTGCTACCTATCTCTTATTTTTTTCCACACTCCAATAATTATAGGGTGAGATATGTGTGGCATAAGAATCGAGTTACATGGTAGATTCAACTTTGGCAATAGGAAAAATAGTATTCAAGTTGATGGCTCAAATTGTTGCGTCTTGAAGTGATCATATACTAAACATTGATGCGAGTGATTAAAGACCAATTGGCAGTAACAAAATGGAGTAATTAAATAGTGTATTCAGTAAATGGTGAATGCAACAGAATAGAGAGAACATTGCAAATTGAAATTATCATGAGCTCATGCGGACAAGCCATCACGCTTCCTAAGTATATTGTTGTTGGTAGTTTAACAAAGAGTGTTGATAAATGTAGATTCACTGCTCTCACCGTCTCATAATAAGTGTCTTATTTGAACTCTGTACAGTTTTTAAGAAAACAATTAGATAAGTTGATTTTAATAGTAAAAAATTATTATTATTTACTAAAACACTCTTATTTATTGTAGTTAGTGAAATAGTTGAAAATGTGAAAATTAATAAATAGAGATATAGTGGTGAAAAAAAATAATAAATACTACTCTAAACCAATTTATAAACAAAAATATAATAGGCTTAAATGCAGTTTTGACCCCCCTAGTTTAAGGTTTTTGGAGTTTCGATCCCCCTAGTTTAAAAGTCAGGTTTCTAGTCCCCAAAGTTTTTAAATTTGGGATTTTTGAAGTCCCCCTCCATCTTGCTGCCCAAAAAGTGACGTGGCAATGCCACGTTTTTTTTTTTTAATTTTTTCTTTTTTTATTTTTAAAAAAAAAAATTTTTTTTCTTCTCCTCATGGGCAAAATTAAGGTTCAAAAGGAAAAAAAAAAAATTTAAAAAAAAAAAAAAAAAAAAAAAAAAAACGTGGCATTGCCACGTCACTTTTTGGGCAGCCAGATGGAGGGGGACTTCAAAAATCCCAAATTTGAAAACTTTGGGGACTAGAAACCTGACTTTTAAACTAGGAGGATCGAAACTCCAAAAACCTTAAACTAGGGGGGTCAAAACTGCATTTAAGCCAATATAATATTTCACCTTTATTAAGAAAGTTAAAATTTTTGTGTCTTTTTTGAAATATGTTTTATGGAAAGATGTAAAAACAATTTTGATTGGTTGTTGTTTATGGAAAAAATGAAAGTGAAATCAAATTAAATGCAATTTGTATTTAATTTTACCTTGGAAAAAATAAACTTTTTAGAATAAAATAGTTAAATGATATAAAGTAGATGCTTTTTACTTATAATTTGTAACAAGAAATATGAGTATTTTTTGCTTATAAACTGAAATGGGGGAGTATTGTATTGATATTCTAAAGAGACATTTATTTTTAAACATAGAAAAATTGTAAATGAGATACTTTTTATGAGACGAAAGTCTGTTTAACTAAATTGACCATATTTTATTCATGATTAATTATGCATTATGTACGACAAAAGGGTATTGCATAAAAACATTTTTCTATAATAAATATTAGGAAAACAACGACGCCAAACAAACGACATCCACCTCGAGCTTCTCGTTCTTAAAAAAGTTGCATTTTTTTAATTCCGTAAATCCCAGCATGTCGCCAACCAGAACATTGTTGCCTTGTTTTGTTTTACTTTGCCTGCTAACAATTCTTTAGAACGCAATAAATCCGCTACCAGCGTATTCTCCCCACCTTGTTTCAAATTCAGCCAAGCAAACACTCTCACCCAAATCGCCTTTAAAAATGGACATTCAAACAATAGATGATCCAAAGATTCGTAAATAGATGAGCAAAAAACACATAGTCTATCATTTGTGTTTCGAATTAGTCCCCTTCTAAATAAATGCTCATTCATTGTGATTCTATCCTTAAACATCTCCATTCAAAGATCAATATTTTCGACGGGACTTTCTTCAGTCACATCATTAATAACACTTCAAACAGAACTAGATTTAAATATGGTGACTCATCCATCTTAACTGCTACACTATAACCATCGTGCACAACATACTTTCCTTCAGCATTTGAATACCAAATGAAACTATCGTCACCTGTAACATTAGGGCCACTTGCAACAAAATTGCTGATAGAATAGCCACTTCCTCATGAGCTTCTATTTATTGTCCCAATAAATCACCCTGTAAATGCCAGCTCCAACTGTCATCTACAAACTCACCCATTTCATGAAATGTTGCAAGAGGATGTTGAGAGCTTTTAAAGAGAAGAGGGAAAGAATCTTGCAATGGTTCCCCACTGAGCCACCTATTTTTCGGGAATAAAACTTTACTATCTGTTGTGCCAAACCTGCATGAAATGCCCTTGGAAAACCAGTCCACCGAATCCCTTGTTGAAGAACCCAAGCTTTTTAAGTCTCTCCACCATAAATATGTTTTACTCTCCCTAGTGTACACCCTTTCGTTGAATACGCTTGCCTCCAATGAACCGTATTTATGCACCAGCAGTGGTCTCAAAAGAGCTTCCTCATTAACGATAAACCGCCACCTCAATTTACTTAGAAGTGATGCATTGAATGTTGCAAGGCTTTTAATTCCCAAGCCACCAAACCTTTTGCTTCTACAAACCTCCTCCTAACTCACCCACGAAATTCCCCTCTTATCCGCACTACCACCCCACAAAAATTCCCTCTGTATCTTAACCATTTCTTTCAATATAACCTTTGGAATCTTATACAATGACAGGAAGTAAATTGGAATCGCATTTATAACTAAGTTGATAAGGGTGATTCTGTAACACCCAAAAATCTAGATTAATTATTTAATTAACTTAGTGTGAATATTAGGTGATGTGATATATTTATACGTGTTGGTGAATTTTACGATGTGTTGTGATGCAATTTTCAGGAATTAGATGCTTTGAAAATTATAGAAGTTAAAAGGATGGGGGTGTATGACCAAAAAATGTAGAAACATGGAGATGGAAGGAGAATGTTAGTTTAATATTAATATTATGTGAATTAAAATAATAATTATAATTTTTATAATTATATTATTATAATTATTATTATTTTAATTAGAGAAGGGCATAGTTGGGACATTGATTTAAGGATCCAAGGGCTAGATAAGTCAAAACAAGAGAAATAGAAGAGTGGTTGTTTTTTATCGATCGTGGAAACGAGAGAAAAGTTGAACGAGAAAGAGGAAGAGCTAGGAAGAGAGGGAATCCATTATTAAGCTTGAGGAATCTACAATCTAAGGTAAGGGCGAGGTTCCGACTCTCTAATAGGTGGTATAATTATGTGTAGATGATGATATTGAATGTTAGACTTTGGGGTAAATTATAGTGAAATTGATTATTGAATTTGATTGTGAATGATGAAATTGGTGTGATGTTTATGCTAGAATTATTGGATATGATGTGTGTTGATTACTATATGATTTTACATGTTTTAATATGTTTTCAAAAGTGATTTTTGGGTGGAAGAAGTGAAATCCCGTAGCAGAAAAATTTACTGATTTTTGGGCTCTAGTTCAGTGGTAACAGGTTATTGGGATTGAGTAACCGGCTACCTATTGCAATTTTTGAAAATACTGGGTCTGTTTTGTGTGTAGTAACCGGTTACTAGTATTGAGGTAACCGATTATCGCTGAAGGTTTTTTGCGTGATTCTCTACTGTTTTGTACAATAACTGGTTACTATATGGGAGTAACCGGTTACCACTGTGTTGAACAGAATTTTTGTAAAATTGAAAACTCCATAACTTTTGACTCGAGTGTCCATTTGACGTGCTGTTTGAACCGTTGGAAAGCTAAAAATATTTTCTACAACGTGATATTCATTTTGATGGCATTAGACTAATATTTTGTAGAAAAGAATTATGATGTGTGTGTATGTTATATGTGTCGTAATGCTAAATGTCGTGATCGAATGCATCAGTGTTGTATAGAGGATGTATAAAGGATTTGCAGGTTGTATTGTAGTATGATGATGTTGTTATTGGCCTGAATGACATAATGATGAGGATTCAAGTCCTGTATTTGCATAGTTGTGTTGTTGCATGGTGCATACATGCATTGTTGAGGGCTTATGCCCTATTGTTGGCCTGTATTGGCAAAAATGTTGAAGACTTATGCCTTGGCCTGTATTGGCAAATGTTGAGGACTTATGCTCTGGCCTTATATGACAATTTTGGAGAGGGCTTATGCCCTGATGGTACCACATGCATTTTGCATCAGTCTCAGTCGCATTGTATTTCGTTGATTTGTTGATATAACGATGAGGTAAAGTTGCTTAGTTAGTATGTGTTATATGATGGATGATGATAAATATGTATGTACTTGTATAATCATTATGAATTATGATTGATGATTTTTGAGCTTGGAATCTTGCATGATATATATGTCATATACCTATAATTATATAACTTATTATATTGTTGTGATATCTCACCCCTTGTGTTTGAATGTTGCCTCTACGTGGGTAACGTACAGGTGATCCGCATTAGACGAGGTTATCCGTCATTTATTTTCGAGTCGGTGTCATGCTATGATATGTAACATCGGGGAGATAAACGCTTGCTTGTTTTGCTTAGTTGTTGTTTCTATTTGAAGAATTATGGGAGTATTATAGACTCTCTTTATTTGATTTAAAATGTTGTTTTATGATGAGTTAAAGATGTTGAAAATAATTATGATTTCGTTCCGTTGCATTAATAAAGTTGAAGTTTGAGAACCATGATAAAGTTGTTATCGGTTCATCTGAAGTGTGTTATGTATCTGTTTAATTATACTTGAGAGATTTTAATATGTTGGAAGATGTGACATCCTATTTTTGGTGTTCGACTTAGAAATTAATTTACTCTGATTTTATTTAAATTACCAATGGGGAAATAGGGTGTTACAGATTCTGCCAGCAATATATAAGAAATAACTTTTCCACTATGACAATCTATTTCTCATTTGGACAATCATTGAATTCCACACAAACTGATGCCTATGGTTACACCCTATTGGAATGCCAAGGAAATTGAAAGGGAACTTACTTAACTTGCAGCACAAAAAGGTTGAAGCAGCATGTAGAAATGATTCCTCCACATGAACATCCAACAAACAACTTTTGGATAAATTTAAGCCCAAAACTAATTCGAAACCCCTTAACACCGCTTTTATGCACCATAAATTGCTCCATCAACCCTCTCCAATTATTACCGTGTTGTCTGCAAATTGAAATAATTCAAGGACCATGTTGTCGTTCGCTCTGCCTTTGACATCATTTTTGTGAGCCCTTCAACTACTAAACTGAAAAGGAATGGGGATAGGGAATCCCCTTTCGTAAGACCTTTCTCCGCCAAAATTTTTTTTGTGGGACTTCCGTTGACCAATACTTACACAGTACTATGACAAACACACACATCTATCCATCTCAACCACCTTTCTCCAAAAACAAACCTTCTTAGAATATACTTCAAGAAACTCCAGTTGACATTGTGATATGCCTTCTCCAAATCAACCTTCAACATCATGTAGCTCCTTCTATTTCTACTTTCCAAATCCACTATTTTGTTTAAAACCACAATACCATCTTGAATCTGCCTCGCTGGTATGAAAGTCATCTGACACTTTGACACCAGTTTTCCTATAACCATCTTCAACATGTTTGAAAGAATATTTGTTATAATCTTATACAAACTCCCCACCAGAATTATGAGTCTATAATCACCAAGAAACCGTGGATTGTCTACTTTAGGGATAAAGGCTATAAAGGATGTCGTTAACGCCTTTGGAAGGGTTTCCCTACTATGAAACTTCATAATGAAATTGAAAATGCCCATAGATAAAACACTCCAACATTTTCTCTGAAATCTAAAGTTAATGCCATCTGGTCCAGGGCATTTTTCGCCATCACAATCCCACACTGCATCGACTATCTCTTCTACTGTGAAACAAGCCTTCGAATTATCCGCATCCTCCCTCGATAATTGATTAAAATGTATACCTTCTAAAACTGGCCTTACCAATGGTGACTCATTGAACATTGCCTCGAAAAATATATTAATTTCCTCTTTAATGCCTCCTACCGATTCAAGTATACCCAATGGTGAATTGATTCCCACCAAAGAATTTCTCCGCCTTCTTGCCTTTATTGAATTATGGAAAAACTTAGTGTTCGAATCTCCTTCTTTCAACCAAGACTCCCTAGACTTCTGTTTCAACATACACTCCCTAAGGTGTAAATTTTTCCAGAATTTTGTAGATGCTTCCTTTCTTCTACCAGCCAACATTTCTACCAAATGTGAACCAGAACTTATCAGATCATCACAATTATTCATTTCATCTACCGCTTTTGTTATCTTCAGCTCCACCCAACCAAATACTTCTTTATTCCACCACTTCAACCTCCCTTTAATCATTATGAGCTTATCTTTAATGATGATAGAATAAGAACTCCCAAATTCTAAAACATTTCACTCCTTCTTTACAAACTCCATAAATCCCTCGTGTTCCAGCCAACCATTTAAGGTCCTGAATGGCTTAGGACCCCAATTCAAGACATTGCAGCTTAACCAAACCAGACTATGATTGAATATATCCATTGGTCCTATATTCTGACCCGAAGCCCTAATCAACGAAATAAAACCCTCTGATAACAAAATTCTATCAATCCTACTCATTTCCTTCTTACCCCCTACACCATACAACCCACTACAACCCTGCAATTTATGGTAACCACTACAACCCACCCTCTAAGAAGAACTTCTAATAGAGTTGAGGTCCCCAGCCAGATACCATTCCCCATCCACCCATTTCGTCCTTAGAGTTAGTAGATGTTCCCAAAGACATCTCTTCAACACTATATTGTAAGAAGAGTAGACATTTACAAAATAGAATACCTTAACTTTAAACACTGTTTTGATGTCGATGAAATTGTCTCCTATGAAGTTGAAAATTGGAACAATTGCATCCTCCCTAAGGTGGAAATCCCTTTGCAGACATGACATTAATGATTAGGATTAAAAAAAATTTTTTTTAATGACGTGGCATGTATGAGTAGGATAATTTATTATTTATTATTTTTTTACATGATTAATTAATAATTAATGATTTTATCATTTTTATTAAAAAAATTAAATACTAAATAATTAAAAATGTGAAAAAGAGACATTGAAGTGATTTAGTCCAAAATCGTTAGAATTGAATTGACATGAATGATAGAATTGACATAATCATTTTGTGAATGGTAGAAGTAATAAAAGTCAACAAGCTATTCTATGAATGATATAATTTACATAATCATTAGAAAAATCGCCTCATTTGACCTAAAAATCTATGACTTGTTTAATCTCATTATGATCCATGGGTTTAACAATGTCAACAAATTATTCAGAGACTTGATACACGGAGTCATGTATCATTATATCAATATGTTGTTTGCTAAAATAAGTGGTCATTATTGTTGCTTGTCCAGGACGTGGATAATTTTAACATTTGTGACATCATTAGGAGAACCCCCATAGGTTAATATCCCTGAATTTGTGCATATTATTAGGTTTTTGAGCATTTACTCTTTGATGTCAAAACAAGTGGTTTATTTATATTGTTGATACTTTCCATAACACAAGTGCATACAGCAACTATAATCGTGATCCACCGAATTGAAAATCTGATAATGTTAGTCGTAATGTCCCACTGAACGAGCTAAATTTGTTGTCAAACTTGTTAAGCATAAAGATGGATGATGGTTATACAATTGCTTGTTTGACAAGTCAGTTGAAATCTCCATATTGTCTTTATTTTAGCTTAGAAATAACTAACTTGCATCTAGTTGTGATTTCTTGTTATGAGTTAGTTATTTGTTGTAAATAACTTTAGATAGTATAAAACTTTGAGAGCTTAGTCATTGCAAGATAGATTTGTTTTAAAACTTTTTCTCCATTATGCAATGTAAGCTAGTGTTCATATTCTATATTTCACATGGTATCACGGACCCGTGGCTTCGCTTTCACCATTGTTGCCGCATAATCTTCAAAAATATCAATACATTCTTTCACTACTTCATTGATCACTCAATTCTTCTTCTTTTCCATTCTTTCGATTATTCAATTTTGCAATTATGTCAGTTGATAGTTCATCCAACACCGTTAATGGTCAAGATCAACCTAATGTGAATCTCAACACCAACAAAGGTTATTATAATGATACCCTTAATCCATACTTCATGCATCTGAATGAGAATCCAGCTATTATGTTAGTGACTCCATTGTTGAATGGTGGAAACTATCATTCCTGGTCCAGATCCATGATGATGGCGTTACTCTCCAAGAATAAAATTCACTTCATCAATGGCGCCTTACCAATACGACCATATGAAGATTGTGATTCTTTTTCTTGGGATTAATGTAACACATTGATCATGTCATGGTTGAATAACTTTGTGGATCCTGAAATCTCTTAAAGAATTTTATGAATGGAAATTGCTTCAAGCATATGGAAGGAACTTAAAGATCAATTTTATTTATCATGGTGGTGTGTTCAGAATTTCATATATTCAAGAAGAGATTTTTACTCTAAAATAAAGTGATCGTTATATTTCTTCTTATTATACCAAGCTCAATATGTTATGGCGAGAACTAGATAATTTCCATCCAATTCCAGCTTCTGATTGTGATATTTCTTGCATAGAAATTGATAAGATTCGTAGTTACAAGGATTATGATCAAGTTATCAGATTCTTTAAAGGATTAAATGATCAATATTAAGCTATTAGATCTCAAATCATGTATATGGATCCCCTTCCCAACATTAGCAAAGTCTATTCCTTACTTGTTCCATGGGAAAGGCAAATTGTTACTTCAATTGATGAATCCAAACTCCTCGCGTTTCCCGCTAGTCAGTTTCAAGATAAAGGTTCTTCTTCTCGTAGTATATATGGTAAAGGTGGTAGATCATTCAATAGTCGAGGCAAAGGAAATTGAGTCTGCACTCATTGTGTCATTACAAATCCCTTTGTCTCCACTCAGTGACTCGATAACTAGCACAAAAATAAATGGGGAATGATAATGGGAATGCCTTCTTTAAGGATTTTACAGAATGCCACTGGGGTCTTTTAAACATACACTGAATAGTTGCTCCCTTTTGGAGTGTTTTGCACACACAACATAATTATCAAACAAGTGCAAAATGCCTCCTACGGGTCTTTAAATAGCAACTTTGAACACAACACTCTTTATTTCCTACTTCTCATGATCTCTAGAAAATAATAAAATGCAGAAAAGTAAACAAGAATTAAAATAATGCCAACACACAAATAGAAAGAAACATGGAAAACTTCGATCAAGCTAGCATCAAGTAATAAAGAACTGATTCAGAATCAGTGTATTCGTGTAATACGGTGTGAGAACTGACTTTTGGGTTTCGCGTTTTATTGTATATGTTGCGGATAGCAAGAGTCGCCACCGACTTTTCTTTTATCCAATAAAGGAAAGGGTGAAAAGAACAGGAAATACCTTTGATAGATTTTGAGTTCAGGGGGTAGGTTATGAAAAGGAAAGGTGTTAGCACCCTTTTCATTTGTAGTTATCTACGGGCTCTTAATTGCTAGCTCACTTTTGAAATGCTTTGTGTATGTTTGAAAATATTTTGAAAATGTCTAAGTGCGGCAATTTTGTAATGATTCTCGTATCGTTGAGAATGTATACAAAATGTTTGTTTTGAAAATATTTTGAAAAATGGTGTGGTTTTGTGGAAGTGTTTTGAAGATGCCAATGTAAGGCAATTTTATAATAACCCTTGTACCAGTCCTCAAGAGTGTTTATAAAGCGTTTTGAAAGTATTTATTTTAAAAGTGTGAAGTGTAAAAATTGTTTTAGTTTGTGAGCAAGCGATTACGAGCGATCTACCTACTCAAAAGTCTTTTTTCTTTTCCTCTTCCTTTAGATAGTGTTATCTTACCATTAATTAGTAAGAAACCCTAATCATTATATGTGAGGGACGGGTGTGAGTCATCGTACAGTCATAGAAGGCAACTTGTAAGACGCTTTAGCAATTGTTGTAAGGGACTAAGATCGTTTACCGAAGGCAGCATCGAAGGGTTATCGAGGGACTACGAGCTTTACACAAAAATACCTACAAAAAGACATTAATACTATCAAACAATACATAAATGAATCATAAATACAATTATACACTAAGTATACATATTTACACAAAAGTCGGGTTTATTCAACCAAAACTAACAATAAAGAGTCGATAAGTGCAACAAAAAATATATACAAAAATAACTACAATTTGCACTTATCATTATGCAGTTAGGAATACCTTGTGATGTTTGTTTCTATGCTAAGCAACAACGACTTCATTTTCCTAACAACACACATAATTTTGTTACCAACTTTGACCCAATTCATATGGATATATGGGGACCATTATCCATTCCTTATATTAATGGTCATAAATACTTTCTTACGATTGTAGATGACAAAAGAAGGTTTACATGGATTTCCCCCATGAAGTGTAAATCAGAATCTTAGACCCTTGCCAACGCTTTTGTACCTATGGTTCATACTCAATTTAATACCAAAATTAAGTGCATTAGATCAGATAATGGTAGTGAGTTTATTCTCAAAGACTTCTATAAGGAAAATGGAATTACAAATCAAATATCCTGTGTTGGTACCCCTCGACAAAATGGTATAGTTGATAGAAAACACCAACATATACTTGGTGTCACTAGAGCCCTCTTATTTCAAGCAAAACTCCTAAAAAATTTCTAGTCATATGCAGTGTGTCATGCCATTGACATCATTAATCAATTACATACACCTTTCTTGCAACATAAGTCACCATTTCAAATCTTACATCAATGCCTCCCTGATATTTACCTACTTAGAGTTTTTGGATCTCTTTGTTTTTCTTCTACCTTTCAAGCAAATAGGAAGAAACTGGATTCTAGCTCCTAAATGTGCATGTACCTAGGAATGAAAACTGGTGTTAAGGGTCACATCTTATTTGATCTTTATTCCAAATAAATATTTTTGTAAAGATATGTATTTTTCTTTGAATCCATTTTCCATTATAAACTTCAATCTCACACTTTCAACAATCATTCACCCCATCATATATCTCATTCTCCACATGATTGTTTTTACTTTCCCTACATCCATGAATATGAACAATCATTTACAACAGATATTTCTCATTCTGAATCTTTAACTTCTCTTACACTTGAGATTCCTCACATTGAATCATCTTCTCCATCTGACATCCATAATTCCAATATTCACTCTGAGTCTATTCCAACCGTCTCTTCAAATTCTTCACCTTAAAACCATAATATCTAATTAGAAGGTCCACTAGACTCATTAATACTTTTGCATTTTTACAAAATCATCATTGCAATTTGATTGAGAATACAATTAATTCCACTCATTCAGTTCTTGCATCATCATCTTTCACAAGTAATTATCCTCTATCTTCTTTCATTTGTTACCATAATTTCCCTACTACTGACACCACATACATTCTCAATTTTTCATATATTGTTGAATCTCATTCATTTGATGAGGCCATTTGTGATGCAAAATGGAAAGATGTTATTCAATCTGAACAGACTGCATGGACAAACACTAATACACGAAAACTAGTTCCCTTGCCTGCTCATAAAAATCCATTGGATAAGATGGGTGTTTAAGCTCAAGCTACATGATAATGGATATGTATAGAGGTATAAGGCAAGTTTAGTTTCCAAGGGTTTTACTAAAACTGAAGGACTTAATTAATTAGATACATTCAATCCAGTTGTCAAGATGACAACCATTAGGGTTTTTATGGCCATTGCAGCTGCTCAACACCGACCCTTGTTCCAACTTGATGTTAATAAAACATTCTTACATAGGGATCTCAATGAAGAGGTATATATGAAACTCCTCCTAGCCTTGAGCTACCTAATCCTAACTTAGTATGAAAACTCCAAATATATCTATATGGCTTAAAACATGCAAGTAGGTGATGAAATGCCAAGCTTACTGCAACTCTGTACACTCAAGATATACTCAGTAAAAATTTGACTATTCATTGTATACCAAGTCAAATGGTGTTTTATTTACAGTGATCCTTGTTATGTATATGATTTGGTCTTAGGGGGATTGACATTGATGAGATAACCATTATTAAGACCCTCTTAAATGACAAGTTTAACATCAAGGATCTAGGAGCCCTCAAATACTTTCTAGGTTTTGAAGTGAGTAGATCTACTGAAGGCATCACATTATGCAAAATAAATTATGCTCTTGATATCCTACAAGACATTGGTTTAAGTGAATCTAAATCATGCAATACACCAATGCAACCTCATCTTCAATTATACAAAGACTATTGTAATCTTATATCTGATCCAACAACATATAGAAGATTAATTGGAAGAATTTTGGAGTTCTAAAGGTCTGAAGATTTAAAAAAAAAGGTCTGAAGATTCCAAAGATTTGAAGTTCTAAAGGTCCGAGGTTATCTACAAACAAGTTCTGAAGATCAAGTGCTGAAGACTCTAAAGATGCATTTCTTAAGACTCTAAAGACTTGAAGCTCTTCTAATCTAAAGGTTCGCTACAACGGGTTCTCACGACCAAGTGCTTAAGACCCTGAAGACGTAGTTCTGAAGACTCTGAAGACTTGAAGACCTTATGTTATGTTCTCGCTTCTAATATCATGCTCGCAGAAGCCTCTGAAGTGTAGAAGGAAAGAATATAACGGTAACACAGTACAATAGTATACAATACGAAAAAATTTATGCCATTACCTCTCCACTAACTTAAAGAGTGGAAGAGATAAGGATGTCGTAGTACTATTTGTAACAACTCTTTTTCAAATAGCCAACGACTCTATTTTGCTTGGTTATATAAGAAAAGAATCGCATGTTTAAAACTGTTGGTTGGTTAGCTGGTTGCTCAATACATGATGCCAAACAAGTTAAACATTGATAAGCCTGCCATAAGCTGCTTGGCTGAGTGCTAAAAGCTACAAGTTGCAAGTTACAAGTTGTTGGTGTTAAATGTTAAAAGATAACATTCATTTGATGGAACACAACCAAAGTTGTTATCCACTATAACAACAACAAGAATTCTACAAGATGTTATCCAAACCACCTATCATATACATCTTGGGAGAATTATGAAAAGCAAGGAGTTGTTGCTCATATCTTGCTTAATAAAGATAATGAAGATGATCATGAATGTTTAAGTTACAAATCCATAACATAAGTGTTGTGCTCAAAAGTGATCATTCTAGAAGATAGAACAATGGCTGATGTCCAGAATGTTCTACAGTGAATCAAGACGAAGAAGTTCTTCTCTGTGCTATAAGGGGTCAACAAAGCTTTCAGAAGCTTATGAAGAAGAAGACTTCAGTGAATTCAAGTGCTTTGGGTTATTGTCCATGAAAAAAGCTACTTGAAGAAAAGAAGACCACACATTAGAACTACAATACAATGTAATATATTTTAGTGTGTATTAGGATCTTCTGATGTACTTAAAATAATTTACATACAACTTGTGTGGAAGCACTATCATTGTAAACAAAGAATATCAAACATTTGTTTGATGGCACCTCAAGTGATCGAGTGAAGATCAGAAGACTTGAGAAGACTTTGGCTGCAGCCATCATAGATGAAATCCTGGTAGTGGATTCTATTGGGTCAATGATAGTCATATCTCAAAAGGGACTGAGTGAAGGTTAACCTTCTGAGATCACTGATGGATATCATTAGAAGGAAATCCTGATAGGAGATTCTGGAGAATCAGATTCTGTTGGGCCAATGAACGTTATATCCGGTTTGAATCCCTGAACCTCTCATTGAATGTTAGTCACCGGGGGTTGCCTGTGCAATTGTAATCAGATTGATTATAGTGGATTAAGTCCTTGAGTTCAAGGAGAAATCACCTCAAAAGGGTGGACTGGATTAGCTTGGGGGTTTCTCAAGTGAACCAGGATATATCACGTGTTCTTTACTTTTGCTTATGCTTTAGAGTTTATGTTTTCTCAATCAAATTATAAGCATTAATTAGAAGCAACAATCAAAAACATTGTTCAACGAATAATGCTTAGAAGCAAAAGTTTTACAAGAAAGGAAAATGCAATTCAAACCCCCTTTCTTGCGTTTTCTTCACACCTCCAGTGTTGTGGTTGTAGCCCCGAAACAGAGTAATAAGGAGCGTAGAGAAAAGAGAGAAGTAGTCATATTCAAAAACAAAATTGAAGTCCTAGTAGGTGCGATATTTAAGGCTTTTCCTTCACAGGTTTACTTAGTGCTTGTGCTAAGGAGACCTGACATTTGTTATATGGATGTAATTATGAGTAGGTTTATGAATAAGTCAAAGTGGTCATATTACCAAACTGTGGTCAGGATACTGAGGTATATTAAAAGGACTCTGAGGTATGGAGTGTTGTTCCCTTCTGGTGTTAAAATTGACACACAATTGATAGACTATTCAGACTCTGATTGGTATGGAGACAGAGTTGAGAGAAGAAATACATCTGGATATTTTTTCAAATATATGGGAAGTCCCATTTCTTAGTGCTCCAAGAAGTAACCTATGGTTGCGTTGTCAATAGGGGTGGTAAAGCGGGCGGCCCTCCCCATTTAGGCTTGCCCCGTTTAAGCCCGTCCAAAAGTGGAGCGGGGCGGGACAGACCAACTTAGGGGTTCGAGCTCAAAAGTCAAACCCGCCCCGTTTAGTAACGAGTTGACGGGTTGGCGGGCTGGCCCGCTAATTTTTTATTTTTTTAATTTTACAATTTGATTTAATACATAATTTAGAAATTTTTTAATTATTATCAAAGAGGTCGATAATTTTTTTTTAACAACACATAATAGAACTTCAAGATGTCTTAAGTCCAAACAATTCAATAATTTAATAAATAAAGACCAATTACAATAAAAAACAAAATAAACTCAAGCACAATAAAAAATATCAAAATAAATAAACAATACATATCATCCTAATCCTATTTAAAAACTAACTACTAAAAGAACCCAATCTAGAATTTACACAAAGCTAACAATGATAACAATAACATTGCATAAAACGTCACATTGCATAAAATAGTCATGCGTAAAATATCAATGCCGAACTTTCTCACTATTTACATTATATAGACTCTTATATTAACCAATTCTTTAATAGTTAAATCCTAAATTTGTCATACGTATACACTAATCAAATCCTTTTTTTTAAATAAAAAAATCAACATATATTTCTAAAGAAAACATCTGAACTAATATATTGAAAACTTAATAATTTTGCATGTCATACATTTGTTCTTTTATTTCAATCATTTTCAATCAACATATGTATTATAAAGTTATAGAAGGAATGTTACAATTATAATTCAATTGTCTGTATAATAATTTATAATACAACCCTAAGAGATAAATGTTGTTTTTATAATTAAAGTTGTTTTAATTCTTAATAAAAAGAGTACAAGTTTTAACAAAAAATTCGCAGAGAAAACCCGCTCCACCCCGTCTCGGCCCACTTTTTTAAGAGGGTTAGGCAGAGCGGGTCAACTTAAGGTACGGAGCCGAAAACCTCAACCCAGCCCGCCAAAAATGGTGGGTCAAATGGGCCAACCCGGTGGGTCCAACCTGTTTTGTCACCCCTAGTTGTCAACTTATGAAGTTGAATATATTGCAGGTGCTTTGGCTGCATGTCAAGCTGTTTGACTGATGAATTTGTTAGGATCTGAAGATCAAGACGAGCAAACCTGTAAAGTTGATGATAAACAACAAATCTGCCACAAGCCTTGCCAAAAACCCATTACTGTATGGGAGAAGCAAGCACATTGACACAAAGTTTTATTTTCTGAGGAATCAAGTCCAGAATGGAGTGCTAGAAGTTCACTGTAGCACTCAGAAGCAACTTGCAGTTGTTTTGACGAAAGCTATCAGAACTGAACACTTTGTTCATTTGAGTAATAAAATTGGTGTTGTAGATTTTGGTTAGTTGAACAAGAATTAAGAGATGGTGTTAGAAGTAATTTATGTTCAGAAGGTATTTTGACTCAGAAGCAGAAGCTTCTGAGGTTGCATTGTTGTTCTAGAAACTGTGTTTAAGCTTCTGGGTCTAATAGTTGTGTGCCCACGTGGCAATTAGCGTTAGCTTAGCTTTTAGCTTGTGCCTATGTGACAAGTTTATTTTGTGTATTTAAGCAACTTTGTAACTAGTTTTCAATGCAATAATGAATAAAGTTTCATGCTTCAAAGTTTGTTATAACCGTTTTCCCCTCTCTTTTTTCTCTCTCTCTTCTTCCATCTTCATCTTTATCTTCAACCTTGTGCACCAACAATTACCAAAATCAAACCATAATGCAAACATTAAGACTTGATTTCGATTGATAAAATAAATGGAATACATGATATATAAATGAACATAAATTGTTACATTCATACACATAAACATGAATTATAGTTTAGAATTTTAAAATTGTTAGATTATACGTAAGCGTTCAATAAAATTAATAATTTTCTTTGACTTTTATTTAAAAAAAATAAAACATCATCTCAATATATTTTTTCAATATATTTTCTCAATATACGATGAACTATATCTAATGGTTCATAGTCACCCCAACTTGTCTATCGAGAACATCAACAAACCAAACTCTATGATTTTAAAAAAAAAATCGTATTTCTGTCCAAAATTTCTAAAATAACATATGAATCATTCACACTTATACTCTTATATTTAATATTAATTTATAAAAAAGAAAATATTTTAGCAATACTAATACATGCACACCCTATTTTTGTATATGCGACACTTGATTAAATATGTGCCAAAACCTAGATGATTAATTAAATTTCCAGTCAAAATTGTGGTTCATTCAACTACAAATTAATCATATTTTCAAAATCTATTAAATTAATTATTTGTTCAACAACATTAACTAAATTTTTATATGTGATTAATACTTATTACGGGTGTAAAAAAGGGACGTAGATGAAACATTTTCTAAATTTTTATTACAAATTTTCCCTATTATATTTTTCTTAATCTAGATAACATCATATTTTAAAATAAAAAAAGTTATAATTAATTTGATTTTATCAAACTGTTTCATTCTAGTCCTTCCACTTTATTTAATTCAACAGATTTTAAAACATCCAATAGATAGGTAAATTACGAAAACCGTAATTACAAAAAGGGACTCCAAAACCAATGAGATATCGTGAAAGCACTCTGGAGGAAGCTGTTTGTTTAATTAAATTTATTCAAAAAGTGATTTTACTCGCTTCCCAAAACACTTCTCTACAATTACCTTTCATACCAGCCTTCGAGAACCACTTTTGTCTTCTGTCTAGTATATATATACCACCATTCCTACACTCCTTTTTCCAAATCTCAAACCTCCCCTCCACACAATAACAAGCTATATTGTGAGTGTGAAAAATCCACTATCACAGTATAGAAGAATAACAACAACAAAAATAGTGTGTGAAACCATAAAACACATTCTGAAGAGAATGGAAATGGCAGCAGATAAAGTTGTGGAAACAGTTATAGTTGGAAACTATGAAGAAATGGAAAATGAAGGAAAGCCACAAGACATAAAATCCAAGTTATCAAACTTTTTATGGCATGGCGGTTCTGCTTATGATGCTTGGTTTAGTTGTGCTTCTAACCAGGTTAATACATTTCCATAATGTTTTATTATATAGTATTCCCTGTGTTCCAAAATAAGTGTCTTTTTAGTTTAGAAAATTTGTCTATTCTTTCATTCATTATTTTTCTTAATGCGTATGACACAACTTAAAAGACTTTTATTTTGTTATTTTCCAACAATATATGATGTTTTATTAATGTTTTAATATGATGGTATTTGACTCAGGTGGCTCAAGTTCTGCTTACGTTGCCATACTCATTTTCTCAGCTAGGAATGCTTTCTGGCATACTTTTTCAACTCTTTTATGGTTTACTTGGTAGCTGGACTGCTTACCTCATTAGCATACTCTATGTTGAATACAGAACAAGAAAAGAGAGAGAAAAAGTTAACTTCAGAAGCCATGTTATTCAAGTAATAATCATATTAGTACTTACTTAACTCCATTTAGTTTCAATTAATGAAGGTTTAGACAAGTTAATTAATATACTGTATATGCAGTGGTTTGAAGTTCTTGATGGACTCCTTGGAAAGCACTGGAGAAACGTTGGCTTGGCCTTTAACTGCACATTTCTTCTGTTTGGATCTGTTATCCAACTTATAGCTTGTGCAAGGTATATATATCTATCTTTATTATTTATTACTATCAGTGTAGCACAAAAAACTCTCGACAAATGTGTGTCTGGTGTTTGTCATGTGTTCATCTGGTGTGTCTCACGTTCGTGTTTGATATATGTGATTACATTCATTTTATTTATTTTTTGAAATTATAAAAGATATGTCAACGTGCTAGTATCGGTGTCGTGTATGTGTATTCGTAGGAAGCAGGTGAACAACATCACATGCATCTCTGTGATTTATTGGGGCTTGCATGAATATGAATATTATGTTAATGATAATGAATTAATGTTGTCTTTTCCTTCAGCAATATATATTACATAAATGATAATCTAGACAAGAGGACTTGGACATACATATTCGGAGCATGTTGTGCAACCACTGTCTTTATTCCCTCATTTCACAACTACAGAATCTGGTCCTTTTTGGGTCTTGTTATGACCACTTACACTGCTTGGTATCTAACAATTGCTGCAATCCTTCACGGTCAGGTAATTAACTAATTAATAATTATCAGAATCTTAATTAGGTACAATATTTTAAGAGTAACATTACCCATATTAATTAACTAATGATATGGTTTTGGATTATATGTTGTTGTTATTATTTAGATGGAAGGAGTTAAACACTCAGGTCCAAACAAAATGGTTCTATATTTTACTGGGGCCACAAACATTCTCTACACATTTGGGGGACATGCCGTTACTGTGTAAGACAATCTCAGACATAGTAGATTCGTGTGTTTTACGTTTTCACCCCTCATAGTAAATTATGTACTACTCCATATACTTGGTAGAGCTTAATTGTGTAATTAATTAGTAATTCATTAATTAAGATAGGAGTACATCAGTACATGTACAATACACAATGGGAAAGCGAAATAAGCATGGGCTTAAAAGTCATTTTGATTGTGACTCAACCTTAACTTCTATAGACATAATCTGAACATGGATCTAATCACATCACATATGTCTTCAAGTACCTAATTTCTAGTCCTGGATAATTTTCAACTTATTTGTACTTCACTTTAATTCTATCAGTTTTTTTTAAATAATGGTAAATTGTAGAATCTATTTCCCACAGCATCACCGATGAAAAAACAGTGATAAGTAAAATATTTACTGAAAAATATAACTTTTTAACCCCAAAATACCCTTGTTAGGCGTGGGAGGCAAAAAGTGCCACTTTTCTAGAGAATCCATGAGTTTTGTTTCAGCATTTAGCTAGAAAGCCAAGGTTCTTTCTTTCAAATTGCTCTATCATGCTTTTATGCTTTTTATGATGAGGTAGACCCTCATAGATTCATGCATGACGCATCCACCTTTTAGTAGGAAATAATGCTCACATTTTCTTCTTGTTTTATTCCAGCTATAGCGTGTACAAAAATGAACAAAATTTATTAACGCTAATAAATATTATTGATTGGTACAGGGAAATAATGCACGCTATGTGGAAGCCACAAAAGTTCAAAGCCATATATTTAATGGCTACCCTTTATGTTCTGACACTGACCCTTCCATCAGCAGTAGCAGTTTATTGGGCATTTGGTGACATGCTTCTAAATCACTCCAATGCTTTTGCTCTTCTCCCAAAATCACCTTTCCGTGACATGGCTGTCATTTTAATGCTCATTCACCAAGTATGAACACATTCATTACATTCAAGCCATATTTTATCATGTAACACAATTTTACTAAACATGTTGGAAATTATGTGTTGCAGTTTATAACATTTGGATTTGCATGCACTCCATTATACTTTGTTTGGGAGAAAGCAATAGGTATGCATGAGTGCAAAAGTTTGTGCAAACGTGCATTGGTGAGGTTACCGGTGGTGATTCCAATTTGGTTCTTGGCTATTATTTTCCCTTTCTTTGGTCCCATCAATTCCACCGTTGGATCTCTCCTTGTCAGTTTCACTGTTTATATCATCCCCGCACTTGCATACATCTTCACCTTTAAATCGTCCTCCGCCCGACAGGTATATATCGTCTCTCATTGTGTGTGAGTTTCCGATGGTTATTATCATGCATGTATATATCTTTCTCATAAAAAATTCTTATGACATTGATTATTTCGTGAGAGTGTAGCAATATGTGAAGCTTTAATTAATTGTGGCAACCCAATAGTTTGACTGATCAGAACTGCACAGCATATAGTATAGCATGCAGTTTTTTTAGATTTTATTTCATTTATTATTCTAAGTAAAGTTATTGATTTGGAAACAGAAAGAATAGGGATATGTAAAGAAAAAATTGAGTTAGCGTATTGTCACCGTCTAGCAGACATTAGACCAAACCCGAGAATTTATGCCATATTGATATCATTCTTTGTGATGCAGAATGCTGTGGAACAACCTCCCAAATTTGTTGGAAGATGGGTAGGAACATTTGTGATCAATGTATTTATAGTGGTGTGGGTCCTAATTGTGGGATTTGGATTTGGTGGGTGGGCCAGTATGGTGAATTTCATACACCAAATTGATACATTTGGACTCTTCACTAAGTGTTACCAATGTCTTCCTCCACCGTCCTCTATTCCAACCATGCCGCCGCCGCATCAGGTGAATGCCACCGCGCCTTCTCCTCATCACCACCACCACTGATCGAGAGTTATGTTGTAATCTTGATGAGACTTTCACGAACTGATTAGTGCATGATGAAGTTGTTTTATGGAGAATGATAAATCAGAAAGTACTTGATCAGTCACATCCTGCATTTGTTATCTATTGGTTGTGTCATAAGTTAGTTATAATCCATGTTTTCTTCTTCAATTTCTTTTATTTTATAGCTTTAAGGTAGTTGAGCTTTTTGTCATCGTTAGTTTCACAAGATAAATGAAAAATAAAAACAAAAAAAGTTCATGAAATTTCATAGTGTTTACAAAGTTAGTATTTTTTTTTTTTTGAGTAAGCAAATAATATTGAAGAGAAAATTAAGTGTTCTTCAACTTGTTTACACCAAAAGTTGATACTAAGGAATCGATAAAAAAAGGAAAATTACCAATTAATTACATTACGATAAGAATAACAAATGATCTTTGTTTAATTAATATAAATTGCAATTGGAATGAGTAATTTCACCCGTAAAAGACCATCTCCACACCGTAGATTTAATATCCCAAACCGTATCTAAAACATTCCAATCCGAGTTCTGGAAAATAATTCCGTTCCTAAGTAACCAAATATTCCATATAGTAGCCAAATTGTCCTCCTTCCCTTTTTTAACCTTCTTCATCTTGCAAAAATTGTACCAAGTGATAAAACTACCTTTAATGTTCCTCTCCATATTGGTTGAGAACCCAATCCACTCCGCAATTTCGGACAAAATAATATTTGCAACGGGACACCCAAAGAAGGTGTGAAGCAAAGATTCTTCAACAATGTTGCAAAAACCGCATTGAAAAGAACCATTCGGAAAAGTCATACCTCTCACCTTCAATTGGTCCTTGGACGGGAATCTGTTGATGAGAAATCTCCATCTAAATGCCTTAATCTTATAAGGAACCTCCAATTTCCAAACAAGAGAAAAAGTATGGTCAAATTTGTTAGGCGGACCAAACTTGAAGTGAGAACCAACCAAAGTAGCGTAACAAGAGCGGCCTGTGAAAACAAGTTCGTTCCCGAGCATCCAATGAACGTTGTCCCGACCTTTGCGCCTATAGTCGAAGCCGTACAACAAGGCCCGAATCTGCTGTAATTCATGTATAACCAAAGGCTACTGCGCAACCACGTTGGGGGGGGGGGCAAAATCTTCCCAACTCCAAACATCTTCGTGCCAAGCCCCCATTCCGACCACTGCCACCGACTGCAGAAGGGAAACCATAAAAATCAAGGGTAAAGAATCCTTCAGAAACAACTCGTGACACCAACTGGAATGCCAAAAAGATGTAGTATAGCCTCTTCCTATCTCAACGTTACAATTATAACCAAGACATCCTCTTTTAATTTAGGTCCAAGATTTAATAAATCTTTTCACTAAGTAGATGAAAAGAGCCTTGTCGGAAAAGAGCCGACTCTGCCAACCACCTGCAAATTAATATCACCATAACGAGCACATAATATTTTATAATAAAGAGAATTCAACCCTTTTAAAATTCTCCATCTCCATTTGTTAAAGAGAGTTGAATTGAAATCATCCACCCTTTTCAAACCGATACCACCTTTTTCAAAAGGTAAGCAAATATCTTTCCATCCTACCCAATATACCCTTCTTTTCTCTTCCACCATCCCTACAAAAATTTTCTTTGAAGTTTCGTGATCTCATTAACAATTTTCATCAAAATTTTGTAAAAAGACATAGTAAAAATAGAAATAGAATATAAAATAAGTTATCCTCCCTCCAAAGCTTAAAAACCGGTTTTTCCAATCACCGAGACGCCTCTTGATTTTAGCCAAAAGCGGATTCCTAGTCGAGATTCTTCTAGGATTGTAACCAATAGGAATACCTATGAAATTAATTTCCATCCCTTCAACCTTGCAAGAGAGAAAAGACGATGTCGTCTCCAAAAAATAATTGCTAATATTAATGTCAATTAACTAACTTTTGTGGTAATTAATTCCAAGATCCGAAACAAACTCAAAAGCCCTCAACACCGCCTTAATAGCCTAAACATGCTTCCAACTTCCTTCCCCTACCAACAACGTGTCATGCGTAAATTGAAGAACATCTACCATATACCTACTAATCTTACCTGATCAGAGGTGGACCACCGCAGCTAGTTCGAACTGGATCTGAGAGGTGGGGGAGGTACTTGCAAGACACTCCGATGATAAAGTAAGCGACAGAATGAGCATGCGAATTGTATATAGGTTTGTAAGAAATGAATACCTGACACTCTTGGAACAGAGGGTATTTATAGCCCCCAGCGCTGGGCCAAGGTCCCTTTATTGGGCTGACCAAAACTAGCCCAACAAAGGGACTTCCAGGTTCTACGTGAGTAGTGGGGACCTGTACGTGGTCCCCTTCCTGGATGATACTCTGTGAAGAACAAGGAAGAACGAAGACGCGATCTTCCCGGAGCTCTAAGGGCTCTGAAGCATTCAGAGGGTCTGAGCCTGCCCTACAGGGAGGATGCTCGAGCAGGGATCGAGTTGGGGTGTCCGTGTCAGGGACGCCTCTCGTTACGAGCAGCGGCGGGCATAATTGTAACGGCCCGTGACTGGGTATGCTCGGGGGATCTGGTTCCCAGCATAGCTTGAGGCACAGTTTGGATCTGGGCCTTACTTGTGATTTGGGCCAAGGGCAGGCCCAATCCAGAACAGGAGCCCCCCAAGTCATTGTTCCTGGTACAAGAGTTATGACTTGATCCCAGTTCGTCCTTTCGCGGGAACCTCGTGCCCGGCGCCGGGTTTTTTCGTGTCGAGGTGTGCTCGAGGATTGCTCATGGGGATGCGTCAGTTGCGTCTGTTGGACACGTGGTGTAGTCCTTGGAAATCACAATGCCGCCCTAGTGAATAGGGCCATCATTGTCTAGGTGAGTAGGTGTCGAGGACGGGGGTGGTTCGTGGTTCCCCGATGCGATGTTTCATATTCCACGTCATCTCTATAAATAGGATCCCAGGGCCCATAGTCCGTTTCACCTCTTCACGCCTCTCCTACTTTCTCTGTTTTTACTGTCGTGAGTTCCCATAACATTGTTGAGACCGCCACGCCGTTCGCTGCCCGTTTACTACCACCACCGTCGTTTCTTCGCATCTTCTTCCAAGTAAGTATCCTTTCCCTTTGATTTCCCGCGTTGTAGATAGTTTTGACGACGTTTTGCTAGTAGAAACTTGTATCCGGAGATTATGCCCGGTAGATTTAAATGCGCTAGGCGCCTGATTCATGGTTGTGCCCGAGACATTCATAAGTTTAGGCGTATGATTCATGATCTTGCTCGCGATACTCATGAACTTGACCGGGATATTCATCCTTTCGTTAGTATGTAGGCTAGTTTCCCCGTAGTGTTCTTGTACCGGGTAAGCGAAATTATGAACTTGGTCGCGCGATTTAAGATTCGCCCGGGGTACTCATGTTACGCTCACATTGTTCATGATTGATGCGTGGTTGGCGCCAGGGTGTCGGTGTTTGGTTGAGATCCACTTGTTTCTCGTTTCTCTCGCGAATGGATGTAGATTCGATCTGAGCGTTGCTTACTTCTCCCCGCCTTTGTGGCGGGCACGCATATTTGCTGTCGAATTCACCAGTTTCTTGTACTTTGTAGGTAAATGGCCGACATTCTCGAGTCCTCGGGGCGCAATGACGTCGAGGATGCAAGCACAGCAGAAGAGTCTATTAGCTTGGTCAACACCATCGACGATCCTACGCTGGATTGGGTGGGTGCCGAGCCCTGGGGAATAGCTTCGGTGTACAGCCATCGCAGCAGGCAAGCTTATACCGTCGTCGAGTACGGCGGTACTCAAGAAGGATTTCAATGAAACTTTAAAATAATGAGGCCGGCGAGGGATGCTCGCATCTGCTCGGTGTTCACCCAAGATGCGTTCCCCATGTACGAGATTGTATTCAGAGATCTTGGTCTTCGGTTGCCTTTTAACGACTTCCAGGTCGGGGTGTTCAACCATCTGAACTTGGCCCCCTCCCAGCTCCACCCCAACGCGATTGCCTTTCTCTGGGCATTCGAGCTAACTTGTCGTTTCCTGAGAATTGGGGTGACGATTCCCCTATTCTTCAGGGTTTTCCACCTGCAACGCTAGTCCCGAGGAGGCAAACATAGCTGGGTGTCCCTTAAGCAGTCGAAGAGACTGTTTAGGATGTACATGGACTCTGTGAGGGATTTTAAGGACAAATGGTACATACTGCAGCCGACCACCCAGACGGCCCTAGATTCTTTGTTCGAACCGGCCACTGTGGTTGACGAGGACGGGGAGCCCTGTTTGGACATCGAGGGTAATCCCGAGGTCGGGCGGATTTCCAGGTTCCCTATTCATTGGTGCTCGGCTCATTACAACCATGGTCCCGGGAACTACCATACTCCTGCTGGGGGTATGAGTGCCGAGGACGAGGAGGCTTACGGTGTCCTAAACAAGTTTGTTGATGGCTTCTTTCCTGCCCGGTGGGTCACCAGGGAAGGGGACGACACTCCTGACGATAACGGCTATCCGATGTTCGAGGCGCGCCCTATTAATACCAAGGCACTCGTCGAATGCCAATCCTATGGGAAGGCCGTAGATCTCCTAGGTTTATTGCTTTGCTCTTGTTGTTATTCCTTTTTTATTGCCTTTAGTCGTATGTAGCTAACCCTGGTTCGCTTTATTTGTAGGTCACATGGCAGAGCGACGTGAAAGGTTGCTAAAGTTGACACATGATAAGAAGATAAATAAGAGATTGGTGAGACCACAGTAGGCCATGCGGATGGGCCCGCCTGCTGACTCGGGCAGAGAAGGATCCAATGGGTCCTCGGGTTCCCCCGAATCCGAGCGCCAAACTGCGCTGGTCAGCAGGAAGAGGAGCCGGCCAGAGGGTGGAACAAAAGTGACTGATGAGCTTGTTTCTGCCCAGGCTTTTGGCTTATCGCCCTTGTTTGTGGAGAAGGACTTCTTTGAGGGGTTTCCCCTGACCGTGTCCGACAACGAGGCCGACATCATCAAGTGGCTCGACAAGGAAGGTCAGAGGAAACACCTCGCTGCTAGCATGGTCGGAGTGGTGAAAATGGCCGAGATGGTTGTGGTCCTTGCAGGGGAAGGATCAGATTCTACGGACCGGTTTAGGGAGCTGGAATCGGAGAAGGCGACTCTTGTGGCTAAGTCTCACAAGTTGAAGGCATCCCTCGAACGGTCCGAGGAGATGTTCCATGAACAGGCTGACTTGTTGTCGGGGGAGAAGGAGAAGGCCGACAAGGCCCTTGAGGAGAGGGATTGCCTCCAACTCGACAAGGAACGACTGGAGAGAGACAACCAACGGTTGTCGAGGGAGATTGAGGAGTTGGAAGCTGCTATGCTTCCCGCTGAGGACGAGCCAGAGGAGATAGCCTCTTTGCGTATGCGCTCGGATTTTGTTGCTCGCATCCACCTCCTCGAGTCAGATTACATTGGCGCTTTAGCCGACGGGTTCGAGACTGCGGTGAGTCAGCTGTCCGTGCTTAATCCAGGCTTGAACACCGAAGGGGTTGGAGTTCTGTCCCAGATTATCGACGGCCAAGTTGTGCCTCCTCCCGACTCTCCTGATGTGGACGTCAGTAATCCGGGGAATGATTAACATCTAGTTATTGTTTGGGTCTGCGTGCCCGTATATTGATTTTTGTTTTGTTTTGGGGGCCTGCGTGTCCGTGTTTGTTATTGGGGCCTGCGCGCCCATGTTTATTCTTGATTTCTTTGGGCCGTCGTGCCATGGATTGTAATTTTGAACATCGCCGACCTTTGTGGTCGGTACACCACTAATCCGTTTTATGCTTGTTTTTTCGATAGATGCTTTTGTTTGCAATTATCTGCTAGTTTTTAGGCATATGCTCGACTGTTATTTTCATAACGAACACTTTGATAAAGTTTGTGCTCGAGCGGAGATACCCTCTCAACTCTCGTGATGGTTCGACACATTTCGAAATGTGTCGATTGTGTAGAGTTGAGTCCGCATGTCGGGCGTATGACCTAGATCGGGGTCCTACGCTCGCGGCGTGAACTGCCCATCGCAAGCTGGGTGTTCTGCCATATGGGTACTTCAACAGTGGAGCTCGATCGAGGTGTCCCTGTCGGGCATTGGCGTTCGGCTTATCGGGTGAACAACGACATGCCCCTTGATGGTTGGTAGGTCGGGTCCGTACCTCGACTTGCCTACGTGGTTGATACTTTCCCTTTGTTGGCTAAAGGTGAATGTTCGACGGCGAAAGTCCACAGTGGTTGAGGGCTTTAGCTATAGTATTGTTTCAGCTTAGCAGCATTCCAGGGTCGTGGTAGTGGTTCTCTGTTTAACAACTCGAGATAATATGCTTCAGTGCCCGTAGCGCCTTGGACGCCGTAAGGTCCTTCCCAGTTTGCGGCCAATTTCCCTTTGCGGGAGTCTTTCTGGTTTCTTCGCAAGACTAGGCTACCGACCTGGAACTCGCGTCTGATGACCTTATCATTATGACGCAGGGCTACTCGTTGTTTCAAAGTGGCCTCGCACAGGGCTGCCCCGGATCGGATTTCCTCGACCAGGTCGAGCTCGTCTCTTCAGGCCTCGTCGTTCATTTCTTCGTCAAGAGGCATCTATGTCCGCCTGGTGGGTTCCCTGATGTCTACAGGGATGACGGCCTCGGTGCCATATGTTAGTCGAAATAGGGTCTCGCCCGTCGTCGAGTGGGGTGTGGTGCGGTAAGCCTATAGGACGCTATGTAGTTCCTCGACCCACCCTCTTTTTGCTTCGCCCAATATGCGCTTAAGTCCTCGCAGCATGACCCTGTTGGCGGCCTCGACTTTCCCGTTGGTTTGGGGGTGCTCGATTGAGGTGAAATGTTGTTTGGTACCGAGTTTGGCAACGAAGCTTCAGAAGCCTTGGTCGGTGAATTGGGTGCCGTTATCTGTGATCAACGCCTGCGGGATTCTAAATCGGGCGAGGACGTTTCATTTATAGAAGCGGAGGATGTTATGGGAGGTGATTTTCACAAGGGCCTCAGCCTCTATCCACTTCGTAAAGTAATCCACGGCCACAATGAGGAACTTGTTTTGGTACGTTCCTTGTACGAATGGTCCGAGGATATCCATCCCCCACCAGGCAAATGGCCACGGGGATGACATTATATTCAACTCATGTGGGGGAGCGAGATGCATGTCGGCATGCTTTTGGCACTTGTCGCATCTCTTGACGTGGTCTTTGGCATCCCGTTGCATTTTCGGTCAGTAGTACCTTGCTCGCAAAGCTTTCCTTGCTAGGGACTTGCCGCCCATGTGCTGGGCGTTAATACCCTCGTGTATTTCCCGTAATACCTCAGGGACTGTGGATTCGTTGATGCACTTCAAGAGTGGGATGGAAAATCCCCTGCGATTTAGTTTGTGCTCGATCACCATGTAGGAGCACGCTTGTCTTTTGGTCGCGGTTGCCTCTGTTCGGTCTGGAGGGAGTTCGCCCTTTGTCAGGAAGTTGAACATTGGGGTCATCCAGCACGAACTCTCCCCGATAGCGTTCACCTCGAGCGGGATCGAGGTTTTTTCGATGCTCGGGCGGGATAGGGATTCTTGTATGACGGATTTGTTCCCTCCCTTCTTCCTCGTGCTTGCGAGCTTCGAAAGTATACCGACCCTTGTGTTTTGCTCGCGTGGGACGTGCGATATTTCTGCTCGATCGAACTTCTTCATGTACTCTCTAACTAGGTTCAAGTATTCAATGAGGCTGCTATTTTTAGCCTGGTAGCCTCCTTGGACTTGGGAAGCGACGAGTTGAGAGTCGGTGAAAATTTGTACTTCACGGGCGCCTAGGTCCTCGGCTAGCCTCAGTCCTGCGAGCAGGGCCTCGTATTCTGCTTGGTTGTTTGAAGTTGGGAAGGAGAGGGTGAGAAAGTGTTCGATCACCACACCTTCCTCGCTCTCTAAGAGGATCCCTGCGCCGCTTCCGGATGAGCTGGATGCTCCGGCGACGAAAATGATCCACTTGTGCTCTTTCCCTACGGGGGGATTATGAGCAGTCATTTCTGTGAAGAAATCGGCCAAACTTGTGCCTTTAGGGTTTCCCTGCTCTCGTACTGAATGTCGAACTCAGAGAGTTCCAAGGACCACTTCAACATTCTACCTGCCATGTCTGGTCGACCTAAGAGTTGTTTCACTGGCTGGTCAGTTCATACTATGATCATGTGCGCGAGGAAATAATGTCTGAGTCTCCTCGCTGCGTTGACAAGGGCTAGAGCTACTTTCTCTATCTGTTGGTATCTGACCTCGGGACCTTGCAGCGCTTTGCTCGTGAAATAGATGGGTTTTTGTCCGTCGGTCGTCTCACGAATGAGGGCCGCGCTGACGGCTTCGATCGAGACGACCAGGTACAAGAACAAAGGTTCCCCATTGACGGGTCATGATAACACGTGCGGTTGGGATAGACTTTGTTTGAGATGGAGCAACGCCTGCTCGCATTCCTCGGTCCATTCGAAGGCTGCTTCCTTCTGAAGGAGCTTGAAGAAGGGGAGGGCATGCTGAGCGGATCTCGCAACGAAATGGGATAGCGAGGTGAGCATGTCGTTCATGACTTGTATGGATTTTTTCGATGTGGGTGTCGGGAGGTCGGAGAAAGCCCGACATTTGTTGGGGTTGGCTTCAATTCCTCGTTCTGTCAGGTAGAAGCTGAGAAATTTTCCCGCCTTGACCCCGAATATGCACTTCTCGGGGTTAAATCTCATCTTGCATCGCCTCGCTTGAGCAAAGACTTCTTTGAGGTGAGCGGCATGGTCGGTGTCTGCTCGGGATTTGACGATCATGTCGTCCATGTACACCTCGAGCATGTCTCCGATTTGGTTGTGGAATACTTTGTTCATCATACGTTGGTATGTTGCTCCTGCGTTTTTTAGACCAAAGGGCATTACGTTGTAGTAATAATTGCCTGAGCTGGTCATGAAAGCAGTGCAATGCTTGTCGCTTACGGCCATTGGGATTTGGTTATAGCCTGAATAGGCATCCATAAACGACAATATTTTATAACCGGCCGAGTTTTCGACCAGCATATCTATGTTGGGCAAAGGAAAAGCATCTTTCGGGCATGCCCGATTGAGATCAGTATAATCAACACACATTCTCCACTTTCCATTATTTTTCTTGACAAGTACAACATTTGACAGCTAGGTTGAATACCGGGCTTCAGAAATAAAATTTGCCTCTAGGAGGTCTCTTACAGCTTTTTCAGCAGCCTCCGTTTTCTCCGGAGATTGCCTATGTCTACGTTGTACTACTGCCCTAGCAGCTGGATCTATGGCGAGGCGGTGACAGGCGACCTCGGGGTCGATACCGGGCATCTCTGCGGCACTCCACGCGAATAGGTCCGCATTCTCGCGCAAGCAGGCTTTGATTTGCTTCCTTGCCAGGTCGGGGAGGCCGGTGCCGATCTTCACTCCTTTGCTTGTGTCCTTGCCAAGAGGGACGAGTTCGAAGTCCCCGTCCGGAATTGGTCGAAGGGGGACTTGCTCACTTCTAGGAGGTTCCTCCTAGTCGAAGCGGGTGTCCAAGGATATTGAGTCGACCTCTGGAGGGGCTCTCTGCTCTTCTACCTTGACGTGCTCTATCCTCTGAGGTTCTGGTCGTGTCGTTGCAGCTCTCTTGGCGGGCCTTGTACCGGTGTCGATCGTATCACATCCCTTAGATGCCACATTAAAACACCTTTGGGCAGCTGCCAAGTCCCCTTGGATGTTGGCGACCCGTGCCCTCTTGGTGTAAAACTTCATCTTCAGGTGGACGATAGAGGGTACCGCGATCAGTTCCGCCAGTGTCGGCCTTCCCAGAATGCAGTTGTAGAGGGAAGGGAAATCAATGATGAGAAAATGCACCTTGACCTGCCTCGTTGCTGTATCCTCGCTGAACGTGACCATGAGCTCGACTTATCCCCAAGGTTTGGAAGTTGAGCCGTTAAAGCCCTGCAGGTCTGACCCCACATAAGGTGAGAGGTGTGAGTCGTCGAGCTGCAGGGTACGGAATAGTTGGCTGTACATTATGTCGACGAAACTCCCTTCATTGACGAGGACGCGGTGCACGTGAAAGTTGGCCATTCTCGCTCTTATCAGCAGAGGAATGACCGCGTTGGGGGCCCCTCCGGGGAGCTCTTCGAGATAAAAGGTGATAGGTTCCGACCTACCCTTTACCCTTTTAAAGGTCACCGTTTGAGGAGGTTCCGTGTCGAGCAATTCGTCCAGCTTCCTCTTGGCTGAATTTATGGTCCGGTTGTTGAAGCCCCCATCATTGATGACCATGGCAGAGGGAAAGTGCTCCCACCTGCTGTGCATCGACAACGGTTCTTGCATGTGTTCGGGGACGTAGAAGTCCTCGGGTCTGGTGACGGAGAAGGAGGTTTGGATGGGTACCGACTCGTCAGATGGTCAGGCATCCTCCTCTGTTTCTCTTGTCTCACAGGCGTCGCGACGAGGAGCGTCATTTCGCCGGTACTGGGTGAGTCTCCCCCCCTTTTATGAGGGTCTCGATGGCGTCCTTGAGGTGGACGCAGTCTTCAGTCAGATGGCCATGGCTTCTATGGTACTGACAGTATTTGCTCTTGTCCACCCCGGGCTTGGCAGGAGCTGGTCGGGGGCGCTTGACGCCGCCATCTTTGAAATCTGTACTGGCACACTCCGCCAAGACGCGCTCGCGAGAAGCTGTGAGCGGAGTGTACTCTGTGAAATGCTCCGAAGGTCCCCTCTGTTCTCGGACGTTCCGGGGTTTGTCATCTTTTCTTTTCTCCCCGGTTCGTCGAGGAGGAATGGCTTCTTGGCGCGGGTTGCTGCTGGATCCGCGAGTCTTGGCGTCACGGGCTCTGTTGGCCGCTTCCCTTTCCTCGTAGTCCATGTAGGCCCTGGCCTTCTCGAGGAGAGCATCGAACATTCGGGGTGGTTTGATGCCCACTGCTTTCCTGAATTCTGTACCGGGGAGGAGGCCCCTCTCCAACAGGTATCTCTTCATGTGGTCCGCGCAGCGTACCTGGATGGCTTCGCGGTTGAAGTGGTTGATAAATTCTCTCAAGGTCTAATCCTGCCTCTGGATGACGGCCTCGAGCGCTGCTTCAGTCTTTGGATGTCGCCGTGATGAAGTGAATGAGCTTATGAATTGGTTTTTCAAGTTTCACCACGAGGTGATTGACCCCGGGGCGAGACCCTTGTACCAATCCATTGCCGCTTTCCTGAGGGTCGTGGGGAACAACTGACATTTGATTGGTCCCCCAACATTATGGTAGTGCAGCATAGCCTCGAACCCGTCTATGTGATCGACCGGGCCGGCGACTCCATCATATTCTTTCAGGTGTGGAGGCTTCTCCATGCCCGGGGGAATGGGCGCCTCCATGATAGCTTGTGATAGGGGACAACGGGGGTCGTCCTCATCACTTCGCTCCGGGGAGAGGGACGGGGACCTGATATATTGTCGATCACAATGTCCCTGGTCATGCTGGACGTTCCTCGGGCGATGTGTCCATTGGTATGTTCCTCCATGTCTGTCTCCGGGATGCCTTCGTTCTTTCTGTGATGGGCTGTGGTCGCGCATTCCGGCTTTGATGATTGGTTCTCTCTCCAAGGCGGGTCGCCGCCCTGGTGGTCGGGGCGACAGGCTTTGAGAGATGCCCCGGTCTTGTCTCCGCGGGGGAGATCGGGGACGTTCCTCCATTCTCCGGGGAGGTGGTAATTGAGGCCTCTCGTGTCTCCTCGGGGGCCTTCGGTCCTCCTCTAGTGCTCTCAGTCTTTCCTCTTGGGCAAAGATGAGGTAGTTGGTCTGGTTGATTGCCGCGAACTGTGCCCTGGTCGTGGCGTCTGCCCTGGCGGGGACAGGAACTTCATGGAATTGAGCGGCTAGATGGTTCGGGGGAACCGGATTATCTTCTTCGAGGTGAAGAGAGACTGATGAAGACGAAGACGTGGCTCCATCCCGGTAGTTAGAGGGCCCGGGGATGGCGCCCCCGGGGAGTGTATTATGGTCGGGGTTGCCAGTGTTGTCGGGGCCGCCGTTTTTGTCGACGAGGTTGTTGTTAGCATCAACGACGCGGACGTTCTGGTTATCCTGAATCTAGTCAGCCATGGAGGTCGAGGATGGTTTTAGCTTATGTCTTCATGAATTTGTAAGTCGGGGAAGCTTAGGTTCCCACAAACGGCGCCACTGATCTTACCTGATCAGAGTTGGACCACCACAGCTGGTTCGAACTGGATCTGAGAGGTGGGGGGTACCTTCAAGACACTCCGATGATAAAGTAAGCGATGGAATGAGCAGGATAATTGTATATAGGTGTGTAAGAAATGAATACCTGACCCTCTTGGAACAGAGGGTATTTATATCCCCTAGCGCTGGGCCAAGGTCCCTTTATTGGGCTGACCAAAACTGGCCCAACAAAGGGACTTCCAGGTTCTACGTGAGTAGTGGGGACCTGCACGTGGTCCCCTTCCTAGATGATACTCTGAGAAGAACAAGGAAGAACAAAGAAGCAATCTTCCCGGAGCTCTAAGGGCTCCGAAGCATTCAGAGGGACTGAGTATGCCCTACGGGGAGGATGCTCGAGCAGGGCTCGAGTTGGGGTGTCCGTGTCGGGGACGCCTCTCGTTATGGGCAGCAGTGGGCATAGTTGTAACGGCCCGTGACTGGGTATGCTCGGGGGATCTGGTTCCCAACATAGCTTGAGGCACGGTTTGGATCTGGGCCTTACTTGTGATTTGGGCCAAGGGCAGGCCCAGTCCAGAACACCTACCATTTATAATTAAACCTTCAAATTCCCTAATTTCCACCGCTTTTCTCACCAAACCCGTTAATCCACCCGCTACCAAAACAAAAAGAAAAGGAGAAAGAGGATCGCCTTGTCTTAACCCTCTCTCCACCACAAACTCCTTAGTTGGGCCCCCATTGACAATAGCCGACAACTTACTTTGGAATATCAACATTTCCATCCATTTCATCCATAAAGCCCCAAACCCCATCTTTTTCAACATAAATCTAAGGAAGTCTCAACTAACTTTGTTGTAGGATTTATCAAAGTCCACCTTAAAAAGTAAACATCTTCTTCCCTCCTTATTGGCAAAATCCACCAGCTCATTCGCCACCAAGACTCCATCAAGTAATTGTCTTCCTGGGACGAAAGCACTTTGACACAGAGAAATTATATAATTCAAAAACCATTTCAATCTTACTGCCAATAATTTAAATAAAGCTTTGTACATACATCCTACCAAACATATTGGTCTATAATCACCTAAACCCAAAGGATTATGAGACTTCAGAACCAAAGACAAGAAATTAGAAGTGACACCTTTAGATAAAACACACCCGCTCGAAAGCTATTATAAAACCGAATAAATTCCTCTTTCAAAAAAGGGCAACACTTTCTAATAAATAGATAATAAAACCCATCGAGACCCATGCTTTTGGATCCCTCACAACTCCAAATAGGCTCCTTAATCTCACACTCTTGAAAAGGAACCTCTAACATGATTCTCTCCTCCTCTTTAATAATGTTAAAAGGAATCCCATATAAAATAGGCTTATTCCTTTATCTTTAGATGAAATTATTTGAAAAATGTGACCAAACTTTCTCCTTAACCTCCTTAACTGATTCTTTCAACCCCCCCCCCCCCCCCCCCCCCCCCGAGGAGGATAGAGGACCAATATGGTTGTGTCTCCTCTCCTCCATCATCACTCTATGAAAAAATACACTATTAGAATCGCCTTCATTGAGCCACTTCAATCTAGACTTTTGGATTAACATATTTTCCTTAATATTTAACTTCAACCAAAATTGACTATTAGCTTCCTTCCTCCAACCAACAATAATATTACTATCACCGATCGAAACATCCTCTAGTAACACATAGCTTTTATTCACCTCCCTCGCTTCCTCCTCCACCTCCAAATCTCTCCTTCTGAACACCTCCGTACTCCACCACCTAAGCCTCTCTTTAATCAACTGAAGTTTCTCTTTTAACACGAAATCGCTTCTTCCTACCACCTTTAACTTTATCCATTCCATTTCCACAAATGGAATAAAAGACTTGTAAGAGAACCATTCATTATTGACCTTTAATGGTTTAGGCCTCCAATCTTCAATATCTTTAACAAGCCAAAATGGACTATGATTCGATACATCTCTAGATCCAATATATTGACCCACCACGTCCCATCTATTTACAATAAAATCCGAAGAAGGAAATGATCGATTCCACTCATCGTTATCCCATCCTCATATACCAAGTCAACCTTTTACCTTTGAAAGTAATGTCCGAAATCTTTCTATCATCGATGAAATCCGCAAACGCCTTCATCTCCCCACCTCTACTACTTCTGGACCTCCCTTTTCTCTCCCTAGATTTTGTATGGCATTGAAATCCCCTCCAATAATCTATTCCTAATATCCTAATTTCTCTTTCAAATCCAACAACGATTTCCACAACAACTTTTTCTTAACTAAATCACAAGAGGAGTAAACATTCACGACGTAATAAATAAGATTCCTTCAAACAACCTTAAGCCCAAAAAAAACCCACCTGCAAAAATATTCAAGACTTACACCAAAATTTCCTTCCAAAGAATGAGCATCCCACCCTGTGATACGGTGGCAGAAGTGACTGTTGTACTGGTTTGCATTTTGTATTCCCAAATGTGCGGTAAGCAAGATTCGCCATCGACTTTTATTTTATCCAACAAAGGAAAGGGTGAAAAGAACATAAAAGACCTTTTTTCGAGATTTTTCTGAGTAAGGGGGTAGATTATGGAAAGGGAAGGTGTTAGCACCCTTTCCATCCATAGTTTTCTACGGGCTCTGAGAGGTTTGCTCATTTTAAAATACCTTTGTACTCTGTGTGTTTGAAAATGTTTTTAAAATGCCTTAGTGCGGAGATTTGCTTTGTGTTTAACTCTTGTATCAGTCATCAAGAGGGTTAACAAAGCAAATGTTTTGAAAATTATTTTTTTTGAAATATTTTTTTTGCGTAAGTGCAAAAAGTTGTTTTGAGCAAACTTCTAACAGCTATCTACTTTTATACTCGAAAAAGGTTTGTTCTTTTCCTCCTATCCTTTAGACAGTGTTATCCTACTATTAGTGAGTAGGTAGCCCCATCGTTCGGATGTTTGAGGGACAATCGAAGGGACATTTAAAGTCATAAAGGCAATATGTAGGGACACTTTAGCAATTTTCTTTAGGGACTAGATCATTTACCGAAAGGCAACTGTAGGATCATCGAGGGACTATGATCTTTTGATTTACGGGTCTTTTGCTAAAGCGTCCCTATTCTCGAGGGACATGACTGCTTTTACGAAGGCAACCAAAGTGGGCGTACCTTAGAGGTGTATATGTGCATGTGTGTTATGTTCAGTTATTTTTGTCTTTTTGTTAGGTTAGCTAACGTTTTAATTTTCAGTCTTATCATGCACACCTAGTTACTAACAGTTAATATTATACAGAAAAATGTAAAGTGCAGGAATTATAAAATCTACGCTATTACAATGCTTTGAGACAGTTACATAAAAAAGGGTGCAAGAAATAAAGTGCGGAATTTTAAATTTAAAACTATTACATCCATAATCAGTTACAATATTCATGTAAAATGCAAGAATAAAAATAATGCGCGCGAAATAAATATTACGTCTAAAAAACCTAAGAAAAGTTCTAAGTAAACAAGAATTTTTTTTTTTGGTTTTGTTAAGAAAATAATTAATTCTAAATTTAATTTAAGAAAATAAATATTGAATTAAATTAAACTAATTCTAATATTTTTTTTGGCATTTTTTATTTAAGAAAGCATTTGAAACATAAATTAAATCCTACATTCTAATTCATTTTAAATTAAGAAAGTAGTTAAAATTTAATTAATTAATTTGACTAATAAAACACTAACCTAATGTTTTTTTTTGTGATTTTCGATTTAAAGTTAATTTAAATGATAAAAAGTTGTTGCACCCCAAAATTTGCCCTCTCATGTTTTCCAAAGTCTTCCCCCTGCATGGTTGATCACAAACTCTTTCCTAAGGAAAAAGAAAATTTTTGAGTGGTACTTTAAGTACCTTTCGATTGGCATTCTAAAAGACCCTTCAATTGGTATTCTGAAGGAGCCTTTCGATTGGTATTATGGACAAGCACTTCAATTAGCATTATGTCAAGGCCTTCGATTGGCATTCTGAAAGACCCTTCGATTGGTATTCGGAAGGAGCCTTTCGATTGGCATTATGGACAAGCACTTCGATTGGCATTATGTCAAGGCCTTCGTTTGGCATTCTGAAAGACCCTTCGATTGGTATTATGAAGGAGCCTTTCGATTGGCATTATGGACAAGCACTTCGATTGGCATTATGTCAGGGCCTTCGATTAGAATTATGAAAGACCTTTTCGTTTGGCACCCTGGGCCAAGCCTTTCAATTGGCATGCCAAGGGATCCTTCGATTTAGCATTGTGTCAAGGCAGCTTCGACAGGCATGTTAGCCATGTCCTTCGATTAGCATGAACAACACCTTTAGATTGGCCTGTTAACAAAGCCTTTCGATTGGAATTTTAATTAGTACCCTTCGATTGATATTTGGACAAGGGCCATTTGAAGAGCTCCTTCCAGGCCATTCGAAAGAGGCCATCAAGAGGGCACTAAAAAAACATGTCCAGGTACACTGAACATGAGAAAATGGCATATTTTCCTTGCAAATATAAAAATAATTAAATGCTGATTATGGATTCAATTCTTGAGTTAAAGGCCAGATTCTTGCCTTTTCTGTTCCTAACTCCACAAGAGCTGATTCGACCAGAGTGAATCTTTTCAAATCAAGCAGTCGAAGCAGAAGAAGTCCATTCGAAGGAGGCAACTTAAGACCAATCGAAGAGCATGGCCTGAAGGCATTCGAAAATCAAAAGTGTCCAGGTTCATTCAAGAGACATGAATATTTCAAAAAAGGAAAATTTTTAATGTGTCTGATTCTTGTCTCATGGCTTTAAAGGCCTGGTTAAATGGCTGTCCCTTGCCATTTTCGTGCACCCCCACACTCCTATAAATACGAGGCCAGTGACACATTACAGAGGACAACGAAACACAGAAAAAAACAGAGGATTTGGAGATACGCTGCCCACAACCCACCAAAGGTTATCAGCATTTTCATCCAAGCCAAAGCAGCCATTCAGCAAACATCTCCACGCCCAGAAATCCCATATCGAAGGTACTCACATCCATAAAGTGCCAAATCGAAGGTTCCAACTACTAGTAAGAGAGGATAAAATGTCAAATCTTGTGTTTACATAACATATCCATATTTGTTGTTTCATTCGATTGTCATTCTAGACAGAATCAAAAGGCTTTGGTTTGGCACCAGGTCATGTTTTTGTTGCTAACACTTGCTACAGATATATCCTGAAAAGACCCAGCGCGTGCAGGATCGAAGGACCTGGGTTTCGACACCCAGGTCATGCATTTTATTTTGCTAACGTATTTTTGCAGATGCAGTGCCTCCACAGGTGACCCTTCAGGCCTTTCCAGCAACACCCTTCATAGAATCGAAAGGCAGCCTTCTTCCTCTGAATCGAAGCCCCCCTTTCTCCCTACAATCGAAGCTTTCCCTGTCAATTCCCAAACACCAAATTCAGGCCCAGCACCCCCCCTGAGTTTGTTTTGTTTATTTTTTTTTTCTTTTCACTACTTTCTATTTTCTATTTTTTTATCTTGTTATTATTAACTAATTAACTTTTCATAAAATCAGAAAACCCCAAAAAAATAATATTTTTTTTAATTTCATTATTTTATTATTTTTGTAAATAAATGGTAATAAATTAATTTAGTTTTTAATTAGGTTTAATTTTAACATATTTTGCATTAAATTAAAATTGATTTAGAATTCGGTTTTTTTTAATCATTCTCATTTTATCTCCTTAATTAAAATAAAAAACCAAAAATATTTTCTTTTAATTAATTAATTAATTATTAGTTAGACTTAATTTTTAATTCAAAAAAGACCAAAAATATGCTTTATTTAATGAAAAAAGGGTCAAAACCCTAGGACACTCCGATTCAATTTTTTTCGCGCGCATGTTATTTTTGATCCATATATTATAATTGCTCCGAGGATGTAATAGCTTAACTAAGACTTTTACACTTTACTGCTTTTATTCCCCCAATTTCTGGACATGTAAATAGTCCCCCTCCCCGAAGCCTTGTAATAGCGTAAGATTTACAATTCCCGCACTTTAAATTCCTGTACATATATTAACTGTTTAGATGTATGCTAACTAGGATTGCATGACAAGAACTTAAAATCAACAGTAGCTCACCATGACATGCAAAGATAATATAACTGAAAATTGACACACTTGCACATGCCACTCTTAGGGTACACCTCACTTGGTTGCCTTGAACGTGGTCATTGAGTATAGGAAGTCTTAGAGGTCGCCCTCTTGTCCAAAGATCAAAGTTGCCTCGAAATGGTTGCCTCGATAAAAATGATCTAAGACATTAGGGTTACCGCTAAAGCATCCTAACATTGCTTTAGTGACCACACGTCCCTTAAACCTAATTGACCCGAAAACTCCAACGACGGTGCTACCTATTCCTCAATAGTGGGATAACACTGTCTAAAGGACATTTGCACAATTTAATTCCTTTTTGAGTAGGTAGAGGTTCTTAAGTACTTGCTCCTTTTAAAACAAAACAAAAAAACTTTTCGCACTTACACTCTCTTCAAAAACAAAACTCTTTTCAAAACCCACAAACACAAAGAAAAGCAAACTTTTGAAAACATAGTGAGCAAGTACCTAAGAGCCCGTGGATAACCACTGATAGAAAGGGTGCTAACACCTTCCCTTTCTATAATCTACCTCCCGAACCCGAGAAACATCTCAAAAAGGAATTTTTCTGTGCTTTTGTCCTTTCCTTGTTGGATAAAATAAAAGACGGTGGCGACTCTTGCTTTCCGCGACATTTTGCGAAAACAAACGCAAACGCGAACTAGCATTCCAAAACAGTCAGTTCTCATTCCCACCGATCACAAAAGTCAAACAAAAAAAGAATAAAAGCCAAATAAGAATACAAATGGGCATCCTTCGATCAGGGAGAAAAGGGGGTGTGAGTCTTTCGATTCAAGGGGGAAAGATGTGCTTTCGATTCACCCATTCTTTGGCCTCTTTCGATTGGGCTGGGAAGCCGGAGTGAGCATCCTTCAATTGGACTCTCCCGGCCTCCTCCGGTTGTGCTGGGAAGCAGTATGAGGATCCTTCGTTTGGACTCTTTTCTGCCTAATTCGTTTGGACTGTGAAGGGACATGGACCTGCAAAACAATCATGAAGGTGCCTCTTTAGTTTGGGGCAGTTAGGAAATGAGGGGCGAAGCCTAAGGCTTTGTTTCACACTAGTCCTTTTCTGTTTGTTTGAGTCTGTACAAGGGTTAGTTCTAACATGTATATTTAGACAAGAAAAGAAAACAAACCAAAAAGTACAGAAACGAAAAAAATAAATAAAAGGTCATTTACATGTTATGCTGAAACAAAAGATGCAAGGTCAAAAGGACTTACCTTGATTGAAACTGGAACTTTTGTGTGGGCTGGAGTTGTTAGATGCTTCGATTTGACACTCCTGGGCATAGAGACACTTTCTTAGGAGCTGATGTGGACTCCTGGATGTCTCAGGAACAAGGATCTGGTATTCGTTTGGGCTGAAAGTTCATGCCAAAAAAAGTGCTTCGATTGGGACACTTTTGGGATCTCTTTGAGCAATGTGGCAACGTGATCTATTCGTGTACCAAAAAAGCCTGTACATGTGATACAATATGTGTCTTGTATTTATAGGAGGTGGAGGAGACAAGGAAACAGGGAAAAGATCATGGCATTAAAGACCAACCATTAAACATGGTATTAAAAATAGAATCAGGCAAATCGAAAAATTGCCATTTTGAGATATATCATGCCATTTTGGAATTCTGAGTGAATCTGGACATGTCAACTGGGCGCCTTGTTCGAATTTGAAAATATTCAAATTTTGCCTCTCCAAAGCCCCTTCGACCAGCCCTTGTTTCCTTCGATGGTTCTGAGTTTTGATTCGACGTGTTCAGAACTTCCCTTATTAGAACATTTTAGATTAAGACACCTCTACACTAATATGCCATTCGAAGGATACTCTGCCTTGGGATGCCAATCGAAGGACACTTCATTCTGATGTTCCAATCGAAGGAAGCTCTGATGCTCCAATCAAAGGAAGTTCTGGTGCTCCAATCGAAGGAAGCTTTGATGCTCCAATCGAAGGAAGCTCTGATGCTCTAATCGAAAGAAGCTCTGATGCTCCAATTGAAGGAAGCTCTGATGCTCCAACCGAAGGAAGCTCTGATGCTCCAATCGAAGGATATTTCGTTCATCTTCAAATTTTACTTTCCTCAAGCAGATGTTTGTAACCACCCATGTAAAATAAAATTTTGAAAGAAAATGAGAGGGAAAATTTTGGGGTACAACACACCCGAAGAACCTTCTGAATTCGAGAACGAATAACCAATTTCTTTGTTGCTCTAGAAGCTATTGGCCACCCGCTCATGAAATATAGGTAATTTTGTTTCTTGTATCATAAATAAATTATCCTTTCTTTTTTTGATGTTTGAACTAATCCTTTGCCTTATCAGAAGACTAGTTGTCTCTCTAATATTCAAGGAACCAATAATTATGATGATCTAAATAATGTTGCCTTCCCAACTCCATTCCTTTCTTTATCAGCTTTTTCCATGTCCTCAATTTTCCTCCTATAATCCTTCTTTGCTACTGTCCTCCCATCTTTATCTGCCACTCCGAGAGCTTGAACAGAAGACCAAAGTTCTCCCCCTATATTGGTCTCCAAGAGATCACAAAGCCTACCATTGTTTATGCAAATATCGGAAACATCCGTTTGTTCCCCATGGAAAACCGAACAGTGACTGTGGCAAAAGGGCAGCGAACCAGCATTTTCAGAAGAGACAATAATATTCCCTTTTGAAGTACCTGAAGGAGGGAGTGAAATAAAAGATGTTCCCTTTTTTTTCTTTTTCCAATTGGGCCTGAAGTATCCGTTTTTGAGGAGCCCACCCATTTCCACCATATGCTTAAATTTTATTTTTTTAATGGTTTTTCTCCTATCCACATGAGCAACACCTTTTTTTATTAAAAGAGTCAGATGTACATTTCAATATGGTTCCTTCTGAACCAGACGAACCAACTTTCAAAAAATGGGGTCCCCTTCTACCAAAAGCATGACTCCTACAACTACACACGTTTCCCACCGCCATATCGAAAGGTCCAATAAAAACCGCCTTTTCAACGCTTTTAGTAGGCCCAAGTTCATCATTACAAACCTTAATCAACTCTATCCCACAAGTATTGATCGTCTTCTTTGCTAAACCCCCGAGATCAGAAAGCTCCTCCCTAGCAAATTGAGAAAAATCTTAGATACTATCGACCGTATCATCCTCCTCCCTAACCCCTTTACTTTCAATAAGGCTTTCAAACCAAGCATCCTCTGAATTCAAAGAAGCAGAAACACTCGAGCAAGGATTAGAAGATCCAGTAGGCAGTCTCCTCGATCCAAAAGATTCCTCTCTCAAGAAAATACAATAGGATGAACCATCGATATCCATGTTAATGGAGTCACTAATGACGAACGAAGAAGACACCCTCATCATGAATCTAGAAACATCCAAATTCGAACCTTTCGAAGTGATCTCATCAACACATATGAACATACCCATAGAGTTTGCTAGATCAACAAAAAATTACCACTCCATGCATGACAAGGAACACCAAAAGCTTTCACCCAAATCACTCTTTCATGATCAACCTCACCTTCGCCCCACCTCCCAATGTCTACAAACCATCGTTTCAACCAATTTTCTCCTTCGCCTAAAAAACTTTCAATGGCACCATTCTCAGATTCTTCAAGCAAGCAGAGATTGGGCCCCAATGGTGTAGCACAATATTCCTCAATCTCGAGGCATGTTTGTATATTCACAACAAATCCTGATAGTTGAACCTACCCCACAAAAGCTTTGTGCAATATTTTTTTTTCTTCAATATTCGACTAGAAACAAAAATCAACATTCTTCTTAGAGAAAATCTCTGTGACTTTATTCCTATCCACTTCAGCGAACATTTTCTTCCCCGCGAAAAAATTTCTCCTACCCCCTTTCACCGATTGAGTTGTTCTCCAGAAAACCTGCCTCTCTATCCTCTTGTTCGCCGGAAAAACCCCTTTATTATGCACAAAATTCCTCTCATACCTAGGCAAATTAGCATGGATTTTCTTTCCATCAAACATAACATTATCGAGTTTCACCGCCAAAAGACTCGCATTATCTACCTCTTTGAACCTTGCAAATCCAAATCTTTTTCCGAAATTATTTTTCATAGGAGAAATCACAACTTCCACAATATTTCCAACGCAACTGAAAAATTCAAAGATATCTCTAGCCTTGACCCTTTATGGGAACTCCGAGAAATAAAATTAAATGATCTTAGATACGTTTCCTACTTCCGTCCTATCCTCCGCCCAAGTATCCCATTTAGGAGCCAAAAAATGGAAAGCTTTCCTCCTTGTCGCCGTCCATTCCAGATCCCCACCCTTAAAACCTCTGAACATGGCGTACGAACGCCCCTAAGCTGCAAAGACCAGTTAGAAAGCTAGAGAGAGGTTGGAAATTCTCTCTCTACTTTTTAGAAAGTTAAATTTTATCGATTTTTTGATTCAAATTGACAGCCACACTTTCTTATTAGTGACTTTTCATATTTCTCTTTGAAATATTTTAACTCAAGGTTCTTATTGGAGTTGATTGACAATTAAGAGAGAAAATTCGATGAAATTGTAAGGTGATTTTTATTATTGTATGCCGAGTATACTAACTGATAATTCAAATAGTGCAGAGGCAATCAAAGTCACAAGTATGGTTCTAAATTGTATAAAAATTGTTTGATTTCTCTTTATGATTGCATCTTTTATAGCTCCATATTTAAGACCAAAAAAGACCATTTAAAAAGATTAGCTCATTTTAATGAATTTTAATGGATGTTCTTAATGGTGTATGACAATCAAACTTTATTGCTAGATTTTCAACCATAATGTCTCTAATTTGCTCATAAATGCATTGTTTCTCGTCTCTAATTTGAATAACCCCCCCGTGTTGCTTTTTGACCTACCTATTTGACTTGGAATGTTTGTTGGCCTATCTCGACCATTCTCTATTGGACATATTAGAGATTGGGGTGGCTCTTTTGAGTTAGGGTTTAGAACCAATCCAAACTATCAGACTGTACATAGTTTCTCAAGCATGAGATCTATAAGGGTGATATACTTTTTGGGAAAAGGTTGGATTGTTGGAACAAAATTGGTTTATACCATATCTTTTAGATTTTGATGATAACAATGGATTTAAATAACAATTGGATATACTAATGTGTGTTCAAGTGCGTAGGAATAAAGATTATTATTCTAATTGAAAGTCAATTCTGACAGTGCACTGAACATTCATAGAGAAACTCTAAAGAGGTAGATTCTGAAGATTAGACTCTTAAGAAGCAGCTTCTGATCAAACCAGCTTCTAAAGTTCGGAACCTAAAGACTCCAGACTCTGATCAGGCCAGCATCTGAAGATCATGTCAACCTCTAAAGTCCCAGAGTCTGAAGGATCAGAAGCTAAGACTCAAACTTTGAAGGATCAGAACCTGAAGCCAGTCAAAGCTCAAGAACCAAGGAATTTCAGACAAGTCACTAGCAGACTCTAAGGTCAATTTATCTTCTACTAGTCACGTGAAGAGTTAGCAGAAAGTTGCAGAAGCCTAAAGAATTGCAACTGATAATTCCTTTTGTAGAAAAGGAGTTTCAAATGGCATTGCAATGACATTAAATGATCTTAGAGGGATCAAAAGGATCTTCACTGACCTACAACACTTGGAATTTTGCGGTTTTTGAAGTGAATGGGGGGTGTACCTGCAAGGTACTCTGATGCCAAAGTAAGGTTCAGAGTAAAGAAGGCAAATGCATAATAGAATTGAATACCTGGACCTCTAGTGAAAGAGGGTATTTATAGCCCCCAGCGCTGGGCCAAGGTCCCCATTAAGGGTTGGATGTCCAGGACCATAATGGAGACTGCCAAGATCCTACGTGGGTAGAGGAAACAAGTCATGGTCTGTATCCTGGTTCAAATACCCCATGATTCTCAGAGGGTGGAAAACACGTTCGTTTTGGATGTAGGATGATTATCATATTCATAGGAATGTTGGCCATGTACCCTTGGTGGGCACGTAGAGGAGATGCCCTCGGTGAGCACCTGGAGAATACGTCCTTGATGAGCACATAGAAGAGGCGTCCTCGACGAGCACATGTGGGAGGAGTCCTTGACGGGCACGTGAATGAGTTATTCTAGATGGGTACCTTAGGAGATGTCCCCCAACAATCATAGAAATTTGGGTCACTACAGTGGGCCTTCCTCATAATAGAGTTGGATTGGGCCTTGCCCGACAGCAGACTAAGCGCAAGCCCAATCCAGAACAAGAGCCCTCCTAAGTCGTTGGTTATAAGTAGCGGATTTATAACTTTTTCGTCAGCTCATGTGTCGAGTAGGTAGTGACGCCGAGGATCTATGTGGCGACCCTCCCATCTTTGACATTTAACTCAATCCTGGTTGATAAGGACGTGTACATCAGATCTTAGTATGGCACATGTAAGAGGGGATATGATCGTCCAGATTAACAATCTTCCTCGCTGGTCTGTCTTGTTCGGGGAGATGATGCGGGTGAGGAAGATGTTAATAGGTATCATGGTCGGGAGTCAAGGTATGCCCATAGAGAGCGTGTTCATTCTCCTTGTAGTCGTATTCCAGGGGTATGCTTGTTAAGGAAAATGATCCTTCTTTGTGTTTGGAGATATTGCTCGACTAACGGGGTGTTAGAAGGTTCGGCGGGCGTTTGCTTCCTGGGTGAAGGTTCTTGGCTGAACAAATCATCGAAGAGGGAATCAATGAAGTCACCATCGAGTATTTATTTATCCCGTAGATAGGGAAAGGAAAATCATCGAAGAAAAACCTGAAGAAAGGAGAAGTCACGGTCTTTCGATCGAGAGATCAGGTACGGGAGTCAATTATGCAAGGGAAAGGTATTAGCACCCCTCACGTCCGTTGTACTCCATAGGATCCAATCTTGTTGTTCTATTCTAAAGGGTGTGTTCTATTTAAACTCTAATCAAGCTAAAGGGGAAATGAACGTATGCATAGTGTATATACAAAGAAAAAGGTTTTATTAGTCTTGCTTGTCGCGGTTGCGAAACTTTATGCCTACGTACCACCCTTCTTGCAATGGGGGATCAAGACACTCGTAGTTCTTCTCAAAAAAAGTTTTGGTTTATTGTGTGTTTTTTATGAGAATGATGCTTTATACATTCCAAACATTGGAACATTTAAGTCATTCGCTTATTATTGGAATGGCTAAAACACATTCACTCTATGAAAAGAGTTTTTAAAAGAAAAATCCAAGTGGTAAAAAAAGTTTGGATGGGTTTATGTTTTTGTTGTGAATAATAACTAAATGATCTCAAGAGAGAGAATTTTGCCATTTCTCCACTTATTAATGAAAATATTTTGAGATTTGAACCACACAAAGGCTAAGAATGAAAGATGATAAGATCGAGAAGAAACCCGCTTATCATTCCCAATGCTTAACAAAAGTGTGATTCCTTATTAAGTATTTTGAGTTTTAAAAGAAAAAAGAAGTTTTAGTTTTAATATGCAAAAGGGAATGAAAAAGTCTAAGGGAGACTAACCTAATTTCTAACCCTAATATTATTATACAATGGTTGCCCTAAGGTTGAGTTTGCAAGGGAAAATTCTACCTAAGTTATCATGCTTGTATAAGAACCTAAGGTCTAGTTAGTTCACATCTCAAATAAGATGAAACCAACATCCTAAGGGAACATGTTATTTACACAAGAAAGAAGAAGAAAGAGATGAAAAACAAGTAAGTATTCTTGAACATATGAAAAGGTACAGGCAAACAATGAACAAAAAGTTTAATGACCAAGATAGGTGCAATACAAACTTAATGAGGTAGTAACAAAGACATTACCTCAAGTATCTATCATCGCATACGCAAGGATATTATGCTTAAGATACAACACTAACTAGTGAAAACATCAAAGCAATCCCCAAGATATGAGTTAACTAGTGTTGTAAGAAAAAATACAAGAATAGATGAAAGTAGTGTATAGTTTATATTTTGAAAACACACTTCAACTAATCAAGTCTAACATGGATCCTTAACCTTAGAGGTCTCACCAATCAAAGAAGAATGAAACAAGGTGGGAGAAAGCAAACTATAGCTCCTAAATAGTCACCATGTTAAATTGATAAGTGAGTATCAATCAAGGATCAAAGGAGTAAGGCATAAGAGGCCTTAGCCTTATAAAATCCAGAAGCTAACTAAGTATAAACAAGCATGATTTAAAAACATCAACTTGAAAAGTTAAGGGCAAGTGATAAGCCAAAGAAGCACAAAATGCATCATGTTCAAAGAGAAAGATCAAGATGATCAATTGAAGTCAAATGACTCTCAAGTATTTTAGACGACTATCTTTGATATTATCGTACCTTCAAGCATCAATTATAACCAAAAATTGCACAAGAAAAATATTTAAAGATCACTTGCATTCAAATTAAGTTTTTGGAAATCACACAAACTTTATGCTCAAGGTAAAAACCAAATGATCTACATATAATTTCCAATAAATTAAAACATATTAAAATATCATCAAATCTTTCAAGTGATCATCACATACCCAAAGATTGGTCTTAAAATATGTTCATAAGCTTTAAAATGAAGCTTGACTAAATTACACTAGGCCAAAGGGACATGCTCACCTCAATATTCCATGAAAAATAGAAAAATAAGAAGTAAAATCAAAACAAAAATGTTCAAGTGAACTCAAGTATCTTACAAGTCATAACCATTCCTTGCTAAGCTTAAAAGTTCATGGAAAAATTAAAAGCAAATTAAAGAACACAAACTAGCTCAAAAATATGTCAAAAGGCCATTAAACAAAAGAAACTTGCAAAAAATAGAAAATTCAGAATTAAAATTCCAATAAAATAAGAAACAAGTTCTCAACATCTTAAATAAGCTCAAACATATTTTTGTGGATTTTTAGGATCAACGGAAATTAGTGAGTTATATCGAAACTTAAAAAAAAAACAACAAACCCTAAAAAACAATTAAATCATTTCCCAAATTTTGAAAATAAAGCAAACCTTAAAATAAACGAGACCTAAGACCATAAATAATTCAAGAAAACTCAGATAAATATGAAAATATTTTTTGTGATTCCTAAAAATGTCAGGATTAATTTTATACAAAACCATATAAAATTAAAACAATTAAAAACACTTTTAATCAAGAAAAATGTGAAAAATAGAAAACAAATGCTAAAAATAAAATAAAAATCAGAATTAAATAATAGGATAAATCATCTTTCAGCCCATAATTTTTTTTTGGCTTTTTAAAAGTATTTTAAATAAATAAATGAAAACAAAGGAAATTAAATTGTATAAAAAAAAGAAATAAGGAAAATATAATAAAGGGTGGTCAAAGAGTCAAGGAGCATGAGACCCAGGGGTAACATGGACCAATCAGGAGTGAGCCAATGATTGTCTTTAATAAGACAAAAATCAAGAACCAACCAATTAGAATTAAGCGCCTAGGAAAACGTGAAGCAAAAATGTTCAACATCTCTCAACGAAAATGTGTTTTTCTCTTGCTTTTCCAATCCATTTTTATTCTTCATCTCTCAACCAAATTGAAAAGTGTAAACATTAAAGTTGTAGATCTCAAAAAGATCTACAACTTTGATTCAAGAAGTTTTTGAAAAGGTTGAGTGATGAGAGTGAAATCTGGACTTGAAGAGGGCATAAAAATAATCTTTCATCTAGAATTCAAAACTTTTATAATTTTCCAGCCTCCTTCTAATCCAAATATCTCACTGATTGTTTGATTAAATTAAAAAGTGTAAACATGAATGTTGTAGATCTCAAAAAGATCTACAAATTTGATTCAAGAAGTTTTTCAAAAGATTGAGATATGAGAGAGAGAGAGAGAGATCTGAACGAGAAGAGAGTATAAAATTAATAACTCAAAATACAACTAATATAAATGAAAAAAGTTCTAAAGAGAGATGTTCACCAACAATATAAGAGCAACATCAAGCAATTTCCAAATGCAAAAATGTAAGATCTAGGGTTTAGTGTGGTTACCTAGTGGAAGAATAGTCCAATGCCTCTTTGTGATTGAGAGGAGGATAGAAACATAAAAATAACTCTTGATTCTTCTTATTGGGGCTCAAATAAAGAGCTTTGTTGTTGGAGACTCTTGAAGAAAATGCTTGGTTTAGAAGATTGAGAGAAATTGCAAGAATAAGGTTTTTTGTGAGAATGCTCAAAGCTGCGAATGTGTTTATGAACAGAGGCAAGAATTCTCTTATATAGACCCCTAGATGGAGGGTAGAGTGGTCTTTTGGGCTTCATAACCATTGGAGGGTATAAATGGAAGTTTAGGCTAATAAAATATGGCTTGGTGACCAAGGCTGAATTTTGTGAAGAGATGGTGAGGCCTTTTGGTCGTTTTGGACAGCTCATATATGCAGTAGAATATGCTCAAAAGATGGTACAAGTTAGTGGAGTATGGAGGAGAAATAAGGAATTGACTATTTTTGACAATTTTGAGGTTTTTTGTACAATCCATGTGAAATTTATTGCATGGGTGAAAATAGAGTATATTTTTACCCCATACACGACCCAAATAGCTTATGGGCTTGATTGGAGTAAAAAAGAATGGCCATAATTGAAGACTTTGAGAAATCGTAAAATTTGACTTGGTAAAATTCAATGAAATGCAGTCTGAATATAAAGGGCATAACTTGCTCAATTATTGGAGTTAGGTCACAAACTTTGACTTTTTGGAAAGGTATTGAGATTTTCTACAACTTTCGTGTTGTAATAATTTGCATTTAAATCCATTAAGATCTCCAAAACTGCCCACAAAAACTAGCTAAGTTGAAAAATGATCCATAATTCCAAGAAATGACCTATAATTCCTTGCTCCATAACTCTTAAAATAATCTCTTTTATGTATGAGACCAAATTGAAAAGTTGTAGATCTTATCTTTCTCTTTCCAAGCATGTAAAGTTTGCTCAATTTCAATAAGAAATGAAGAAGTTATGAATTTTTGAAGTTTAGCTTTATGACTTTTCATACTTAAAAATATTTTCAATTTCACCAAGATACCTTCATGAACAAGTTAGCTCTAAAACCAATTTTTCTCTCGAATTTATTAAACCATAGGCCATATAATTTTGAAACATGATCATTGACTCCAACTTTGACCAAAAGACCACTTGGTCAACAATTGACTTTTCAGCAGATTAGATCAAAATCTCAACAATCATCCAATGAAGTGTTCTAATAAGCCTTATGATGGATATAATGGTCATGCTTGATACCATGGGTTAGCAATTGATCATATAAACTAAGTCTTGATGAAAACTGAGCTCAAAGCTTGAAAGGGGTCAAAACCCTAATTTCTGATTGGATAGCTTAGGAGATGGTGACTGAGGATCATGCCATAATTTCTCAGAGATTCCTTAGAAATCCAAGGAGCCTAATGAACTTTAAGGAAACTCATGAACATGAAATCTCACACTACTTTCCTTGAGAGACTCAAACCCTTGGACTTCATTGAACAATCATTTGACTGAGAATTACTTTTCAAAACTTTAAGTCAAGGTGGTGAGATGGATGCCATTGTGTCAATACCCTATTGTGTGATCTTGATGCATCATAATGATATGAGATGATGAGTTTTCTTAGGGGAAAATGGTGTATAACAGTTGCCCTTATTTAAGTGTCTTCTATCCAGAGATTCGAAGGTTAAAATCTTCATCTCGACGTGATTGAAGATACTTAAATATAAAACAAACCCTATTGTTGGCCCTAAGATGACATGCAATGCTTATGAAAACTTCACACAGGTGAACAAAACATCATTGGGGAGGCAAGAATAAACCAACAGACTAAAAGAAAATTCAAACCGGAAAATAAACAACTGGGGAACAACAACGACTCCAATGGGAAAAGAGGACTCAACTCTACTGGGGTAAAGCCCAAAGAGGGGACAAGGTAAAATCATCTTAATAAATGAGGAAAAAAACAATGGATAACAATGACTAACTGATAACGGTGAACTACCAACACATCAAGAGGGTAAAAAAAATAGAGCAATACCGGCTCACAAGGATAACGGTAAACTACTAACTCAGGGTTGAAGGTAAAAAAGGACCAAATGTACCGAATCACAGTTGACGGTAAACACTAGTATTGAAACTTGTAAAAGTTCGACTCTATTAGGGTAAAGTCCAATGAGGAGAAGGTAATACAAACTCTTTCGAAGATAGAAGCCTAAACGGGAAATATATGTCACAAGAGGTGAGTACCGTACTATCAAAGATCTGATAGACTAACAATGGTAAACAACAAGAAGGACATAATATTGAATACCATACTATCAAAGATTTGATAGACTAACGATGGTAAACAACAAGAAGGACAAAATATTGAATACCACACCATTAAAGATCTGATAGACTAAAGATGGTAGACAACAAGAAGAAGACTGAACACCAAACTATTAGAGGTCTGATAGACTAATGACAATGAACGACCAAAGGGTATAAGATTGAATACCATACTATCAAAGATCTGATAGACTAACGACGGTAAACAACAAAAATTGGATTAAACACCATACTATCAAAGGTCTGATAGACTAACGATGATAAACAAAAATAGGCTGAACACCGTACTATCAAAAATCGGAAAGACTAACGACAGTGAGTGACCAATAGGGTATACGATTGAATACCATACTATCAAAGATCTGATAGACTAACGATGGTAGACAACAAGATGCGGACTGAACACCATACTATCAGAGATCTGATAGACTAACGATAGTGAATGCCCGAAGGGTATAAGATTGAATACCACACTATCAAAGATCTGATAGACTAATGATGGTAAACAACAAAAATTGGATTGAACACCATACTATAAAAGATATGTTAAACTAAAAATAGTGAATGACCGAAGGGTATAAGATTTAATACCATACTATCAAAGATCCAATAGACTAACGATGGTAAACAACAAAAATTAGATTGAACACCATACTATCAAAGATCTGATAGACTAACAACAATGAATGACCGAAGGGTATAAGATTGAATACCATACTATCAAAGATCTGATAGACTAACAATGGTGAACAACCACAAGGATATACCGACTTTCACCGAAGAAGAACTACCAACTTCCATTGAAGGTATGAATAAGTATTAATAATAACAAGTTTCGCAAAATTCTGGCATTCCACCTAGAACGGGTCTTAAATTCTTCTTTAACCAAGGTATTCCACCTGGAAAGGGTAACAACTCAACAATGAACTATCTCCCATTACATAGAGATTACCATCCATTAGAGTAAAACTTTGATATAATCTTGTATGTGAACTAAAATACTTATTGGGGAAGTACATGTTATTCAAATAAAGAGATCGTCACTTTATGAGAAGGAATTGCAATAACACTGTTGGGAAATGAATCTTGATTACCTGGGGAAAAACCAACACATTCCTGCCGAGGGGATAAAGTCCTTACGTTCAAAATAAATGCATATTCTCCATCTAGGTTCCACAACCTAGAGAGATCAAAATACATTCCTGTCAGGGACCAAAATTCAAATCAGAAACAAACCAGAGTGAAATAGTCAACCAAGACATCACCAAATGAGGAATAAACTCAAATGTGGATCAATTTTATCCAGGTAATAAGCCGGGTAGGAAGACTAAAGCAACATTCTTCCACAAGGAGTAACTCAGTGAGGAAAACGAAAGGATATACACCTTTTACTTAAGGTCGACTATCTATTAGAGAGAGGGTAACATAACTCTGCAAATAGAGTAATATGCCAACAAAAAGAATAATAAATGAAAATGAGCAATGTATTCTAAATTCAGTTATGCATGATGTACGTATGGATGTATGAATGTTATCATGTATATGCTGATAAAATAGACATATAGCACTGGGAATAACCAGACAAATTAACTTGGGTAAAGTTAACAATCAGCTAAATCACATCCAGGATGAAGATTCCCTATGAGAGTAAGCACTAAATGAGGAAACAAATTCCTACTTCACGACTTAATTCCATTGGGAAGAAACATGGCTTGAAAATAATCAGAGCATAATCTGATAGTAATAAACTAATACAATTGCAAGGAAATAACAAACTCCTTCGGGCTTCACTAGGGAATATCATACAAAATTTACTAGGGAAGATAATGCCATATCTTCTAGACTTCAACTGGGGATTCCAAACTGACTTCATTGGGGAGGCCAACACCACTTCATCGAGGGGAGCCCAAATACAATCTTTGATATCAAGGGTAATGGTTGTGCAAAATTCTCTAGGGTGAAATTATGAAACTTCACAGGGATAATAACTTTCAAAGAGAAGCATCATCTCGACTTCAATTGGGGATCTACGAAGTTTAACAATACAATAAGAAGTCAAAATTATGGGGATTTTAAATCAAACTCAACACTTGGAGAGAGGAAACCCAAAAGGTTTACAGCTGTTTCAACACTTCTTAGAAAAGATACTGCCCTTGTCTAGATACTTGGGGGAATACAACAACAGTAATTTCATAGCTAGAGAAAAAAATGCTCTGCAAGACATTCATCAATTCTCAACACAAAGGAAGAAAGAATCCAATCAACTAAGCAAATATTACATAACTTTGAAATCTCTGCCTGATCACCACCTGGCTGGGGAAAGAATCACACTCAGCTAGAGAAACCTGAATAAAGACTTAGCTGAGGAATATGGGAGATGGGTATCAAACCACCCAAAACCGTATAATAACCTAGAGAAAATATGAACCAAGACTTAACTGGGGAAATGGAATTACAAACCTAACACCATATAACAACTTGGAGAAAATCTGAACCAAGACTTAACTGGGGAAAACGAGATTACAAACCCAACACCATATAACAACTCAGAAAATATGAACCAAGATTTAATTGAGGAAAACGGGATTACAAACCCAACACCATATAACAACTTGGAGAAAATCTGAACCAAGACTTAACTGGGGAAAACAGGATTACAAACCAAACACCATATAACAACTTGGAGAAAATCTGAACCAAGACTTAACTAGGGAAAACAGGCTTACAAACCCAACACCACACCCCACCACAACCTGTAGGAAACCCACTAACTGATAAACAATTGTAGAGGAAACCATGCACATATCTACAAGGAAAATCACGAAAAATAGTCCTGCTTAAGGAAGATTCTCAGCTTGGGGGAGAACATAGTAACTATCTTGACAAAAATCTAGAAGTTCCCTTGGAAATAACTTTGGTGTCCCAAGTTTACCGTGTTGATCAAGATAACTTTCATAACTTGCCCTTGGCTGTATGCTTTTAAGATAATCTGCCTGACCAAAAGGCTTCTAGAGATTTTTCGAATCTTGACGTAACTGCCCTAAATTGGCTGAATGCTGCATACTCTTTGCTCAACAAACTCTTATCGGCAACATGCCTTTTGCTAATACTCAAATGTAAGCTTCCATGATATCAAACAATTGTTTTTCCGGCAGAAAATGTTTATTCTAAAAATGAAAATTCTAATGCAATAATTATGTAAGTCTTGAAGATTTTATTGAAAAGATTTCACAAAACTTTGTGAGTGAATCACTAGTCAGGATGCGATATTGACTTTTTTGTATGAAAGATGACAAAATCATATGATACCATTCACAATAATTTAGCAAAACTCATGGGAGTCAGGAAACATTATCTCGTTGGAGTATGCTTTCGAAATAAACCCTGTTTCAATTAAGAATTTTGAGGGTTGTAACGTGGCCTGGTTCACGGTTTTAGAAAAAAGGATTCAAGGCTCAAAATATTTGGTGCCCACCCATTATCCATTATATTCTCCATTCCTATGTTCAGTTAAACCAAAATGAGCACTCATCTCCCGAGAGGATTTAGTTAATGGTTGGGGAACCACTGATATTCTTTGGACACAACAATTAATCACTTCTACTTTTGTTGCGACTTCTTTCTTTGCTGAGGATCTTCATCTCGTAATCCTTTTTCGCCTTTCAGGATTTCCATTTCTTCCTTGATTTCCCTAACTTTTTCCTGGACAAATTCCTTTTGAATTTGACTCTAAAGTCCAGTGGGATGCCCTGACTTTTTCCTAAGTGACTTGTTTTCAAGTTTCAACTTAGCAACGCTTTTTGTCTCTTTCTTTTTTTTCATCATTTTTTATTCATATTACCCTTTCTTTCCATTTAAACACGTTGCGTGACTTCGAGTCATTTTTGACTTGTCAGAAGAATTGTGACTGCCTTATTTCTTGGTAGATGAGGGATAAACTTTGTTGTATCGTCATCTGTTGACCTCTTGATGTGCGATAGATACCCATTGGGATATTGTCAATTGACACACACTCCTGGTAAGTTCTGAACGCTCAATCGGATTAACTGAACACTACCCCGCCCCTAGGTTAAAAAAATGAGGGTTTTTTTTCTGAACATAAAAGAAACTGCTACTTCAAGTCTTAAAGGGGTTAATGAGTGTTTCACTCCCTTATATCTCTGCTATTTAGGGATTTGAATCAATTCATGTACATCGTCAATAAGGTTTTATCCAAAAGTATGCAACCATAAATTTTGTGTTTTAAATTCATCATCCTCCCTCTCATCTGTGCCTAGGCAAGAGAATTGGTAACAAGTTGGTATCATAATGCAAAAAGCAATTTAAAATTGAAAACAAATACAAGTGAAACAAATGGATTTCTTCAAGACAGACATATTCATTGTATTAAGATAATCATTCAAATGCAAACAAGTTCTTACATGCAAAGAATGCGATGATAAATAAGAAAAATTACAAATGAGAAAACAGTAAAATTGCTAATAAACTTAGAAGGCTAATCATCCTTAAACTCCAAGGCATACTTCAATAAAACTCACTAAAGTTCATACATGCTTGAGCAACAGGTTAAATACTCCTTTGTAAACAATGATCTCATTCTCTATATCAGAAGTCCCTTCCAAGGTTGGCAAGGGAGCACACAACTTTTCAGCAATCTTCTTTCAATCAACGAGAACAGCTATCGCTCCTTCTTTAAACAAAACCGAGCTTTTTATTATCCCGAGATCACCCCTTAAAGAAGCACAATTAGCCTTATTTGAACCCATTTTACTTTGCACATTTTGGACATCAATAATAGCTAAAATCAATCAGCCTTCTTTGAACCCATTTTTCATGTATCTCTCTAGGAGTCACAGTATTGAGCTCTTCAATCGTAGGTTCCTTGACATACCTAGCATATGCTTTAGCAGTTATTTGAACACCGATATCCATAATCACAAACTCACCATCAGAAAAGAACTCATCAGAAGACACGAACTCATCATCAGAATCAAAATCATCAGCAGAAGCATACTCACCGTCTGACAAAAACTCATCTGAAGGAAAGAATTCATTAGGAGGTACAAACTCAACATCATAGTCTTCAATCATATTAATGTATTCATATTCAGCCCTTGGTCTAGTTATATGGATAATACCTTCATCCATCATTTCCTAGAGATCATTTCTTACCTCGTCACATCCATGAATGTCTTCACTGCAAACAGAGCAAGCTACATGGTCATGTGTGTAATAGCTAAACTTATAGAGATTAACATGCATCTTTAACATATTTTCCCTTATCAAATTTGCATTAAAAATTCTTAATTCTCCTGGAAAACTTGCAACCATATTCACATCACCTCCACCTCCATGCTTAGGTGGTAGATTAGCTTTCACATTTGGACCTACATATTTAAAAGACAAGAGACCAAACCTTAACATCTTCTGCACTTCAGCCTTCAAAGGTGTTGTACCCCAAAATTTTCCCTCCCACATTTCTCAACACACGGCAAGTGAGGTCCCCAAATTGCTCAAGGAAGTTCAAGAGTTAACCAGACAAACACTCTCCTAAGGCAGTATACCCCAAATTAGGGTTTCCATCTTCATCAAGATATGTGAACCACAAAGGACTAAAATTCTCACCATTGTCCTAATATTTTCTCAAGATCATCCATGTCAAGTTTCAAGCCTTGTAGAAGAAGTTTGCTCAGTTAATTGCTCAAATGTCTGAAAATCAACTATACTAGGTCAAAAGTCAACTATGGCCCACATACAGTCAAACTTCAATATTTTGGGTCAACATCCTCATTTTGAAGTATTATTCATCATTTGATCAAGGGTTGATCATGATTCCTCAAGGATTACTCACAATTCATCAAAACCTAAAAGTTGCTAAATTAGGGTTTTGTAGGAAAAGTCAACTCAAATTTGACTAAGCATAACTTTCTTATACTTTATCAGAAATGATCCGTCACAAGCTCATTTTGAATAGGATGCAATTCCCTACAATTCATCTTCAGCTCCCAAGTTCAGAATATGCACTCACAAAAAGATATGAATTTTGACATTATAGGTTCTTTTGAAAAGTCAACAAGAACACCTTTTGGGTCAAAGCTTCATACATGAGCATGGAAGACTCAATTGAGATTATACCAAAAGGGTTGTTTATAGGACATCCTAAGATTTCTAAAAAGTCCAAGAACACCTCTCTAGGGTCAAAATTGAGAGAGTTATGCATTGGCCAAGCTGACCATTTTTGCAAAATTGCCAAAAGTCAAAGGTGCTCAAATTTGCATTTTTTGCTAAATGAACCCAACTTTTTATGCTTGCACCTCAATTATAATGTGGTCCACGACTCAAATGTTCACTTACCCATATTGTGCTTCATTTTTCAATTTATTTTGATTTTTTATTAATTAAAAAGTGAATTAAATCAAATAAATGATGAAAATTATCAAAGATATGATTTGATTTGTTTTTTTTACAGATTGGCAATCAAGATATGCTGAGCTTACATGATCAAACAGAATCAAGGGCAATTGGTACAAAAAGAGCATGATTGGCATGAAAATAAAAAGATATCATATGGCTTAAAAATCAAATATTCCATTCATGAATTCTCAAGATTGGATCCAAGTTTGTTAACCTAATTCATTCTAGGTTATATAAGAAAGCTTTCCAGATCAAAAAAGAAGGGTTGGAGGTCGTGTAAAACCAGAACAAAACTTGAAAATTTCCAAGAAAAGTGTGAGACGAATCTTCTTCCACAGGCCAATTCAAGGTGTGCTGAAGGTTCCAATCGCTTGCTAGACATCCCAGGAAGCTATTCCAATCACTCCCAGGTCTTGAAACGCCCAGAATCGCACCCTACAGGAACCACTGTTTGCCTAAAAACTTGATTATAATTTCACTGATTTACTCATCATAAGCATGTTTTAATTATATATTCTTGTTCATCATCATGTTTGCAAGCTAACCATGCCATTTAATTGCATTTTTGATACCCGTACGTGATATTGCCATGGTTAGGGTTTTGTGTTCTTGTTTAGGGGTTTTTTGTACAGGCAAAATTAGGCCTTGATTCTGGTACCATGATGCTCGTGAGGATGAGACGAGTTGATTGGTAGCAGTACTTGTCATTTATCTTGCTCATATGCAATTTTGGAGATGAACAGGGTTATACCTACAGTAAAGCGTCTGTAGGTAAAAGTCTTGTTTGCTGAAACGACGGTCCAAGGAAGGAGACGATGGCGTGGCAGCGTGTGACTCGTCCGTTTGAATTTCCCGCGTTTTGGGATCAGTTCTTTTGCTTTTCTTATATTATATTATATTGTATTGTTATTATAATAACAACTAAACATCACAACTCAGCTGGCAGCGTGGTATTGGAAGCAAGCATAAGGACCTGGGTTCAATCCCCTGGTCCCAGCGTTCATTTATTTTATTTTCAGATAAGTGATCCATCGCGTCTTTCATCATGAGGCTCACCATGCTCCATCAACATCCAACCATCAGATTCACCAACAAGCCAAATCCAATATGCTAGCAATGAAGGACCATGATATGCACTCAAGTAAACACCCACACCAAATGAAGCATAGTCAAACAGGCTTTGGAATATTTGGGCCCAGAATTCAGATGTGCACCCCCTGCATTTGCTAACCTTATCAGGCCCATCTCTTCACTTTTTTTTATTTCTTCTTTTTTTAATTCTTTTACTATTTTATTTTAATTATTTTAATTAACAAAATTAATCAATTTTTTACAAAAAATCACAAAATCAAGAAATTCACAAAAAATAGAATTAGGATTTTTTTTAATCAAATTTAATTTAATTTAGTTTAATTTAATTTAGGGAAATTTTAACTTGTTTTTTAATTAAAACTAATTAGAAAGTTAAGTTTAAGTTCTTGATTTAATTCTTTTCTTTTTTCAAACAAAAATACAAAAATAGGTTGTTTAGAATTAATTAATTTATTTTATTTTCAAAAATTAACATTAATTAGAACTTAGAATTTTCTTTGAATTTAATTATTCATTATTTTCTCAAATAACAAAACATGACAAAAACATTTTTCTTTAATCAATCGCGAATAGGATTAGTCAAAGGGTCAAAACCCTAATCGTCTCGCATTTAATTCGTCGCGCGCTTGTTAATTATTTTGCCAATATTTTTGTAACTGTTCATGGTTTGTAATAGTTAATTTAGGGTTTTTATTTACTGTTTAAATCCCCGATTTTTTGGCTATGTAATTAATCCCCCTCCCCGAAGCCTTGTAATAGCTAGGTTTATTTCCTCGCATTTTTAATTACTGTAAATATTTAACTGTTTAGATGTATGCTAATAGGATTGTATGGAAAGAATGCATGACAAAATTAATACGGTTAGAAAACCCTAATGTGCAAAGATTAAATAACTGAAACAAATCACTCGCACATATCACTCTTAGGGTATACTCTCACTTCGGTTGCCTTCGGTAAACGATCATTAAGCATGTGGTGTCTTAGTGGTTGCCCTCCTGTCTAAAAAAGATCAAATGTCCCATTCGAATGTTGCCTCAGAAATGTTGCCTCGAAAGATCTTAAGACTCTAGGGTTACTACTAAGGTGTCCTAATATTGCTTTAGTGATCGTACGCCCCTTTCGAATTGACCCTTACAAACTCCAACGACGGATCTACCTATTTCTCAATAGTGGGATAACATTGTCTAAAGGAAACAAGAATAGAAACGATCTTTTTTCGAGTAGGTAGATGCTAGTAGGTACTTGCTCAAATAAAAACTTTTCACACTTACACCTTTCAAAACAAATTTTCAAAACAACTTCGTCACATCCTTGATGAGTGATACAAGGATTATCACGAAGTAAACCATTTTTAAAACAAAGCACACACAAGCAATTTAAAAATGAGCAAGTACCTAAGAGCCCATGGAAAACCATGGATAAAAAGGGTGCTAACACCTTCCCTTTCTATAATCTACCCCCCGTACTCAGAATATCTCGAAAAAAGGTTTTTTCTGTTCTTTTTACTTTTCCATGATTGGATGAAATAAAAGTCGGTGGCGACTCTTGCTTACCGCGACATTTTGCAACCACAAAACGCAAACCAGCATCAAACAGTCAGTTCTACCACCGTATCACAGAATTGGCGACTCTGCTGGGGACTTATAAGTAGGGTATACCTTAGGATCTAGGTCATTATAATTGCTTCTCTGGATTGCTTTGTTTGCTTTATTTTTGAGGTTTTTGTTGGGGGTTACTATAGATCCTACACCCGGATCTGGGGAACATCTTTTAGGTAAGTAGTAATAAACTGTGAGGGAACTGTACGGTGTAGACAGATACGGTTGAAGCAGTAGCTACGTTGGTGTGGCACTTTGGTTGGTACTGGTATCTCTTGTTGTGAGACGAGGAGAATACAGGGCCGCTGCGTGGTGTCATGAAGCACCAACTGACCTTAGAACTTTTAATTGCCTAACTTGGCCATTAGAAAGTAGCGAGATAGCCGGCCTCGGTGTAGAGATGAGAACTGGTTGATACTCGATGCTACACTCATTGAGATCATACTCTCGGAATATTTCGGCCGCAAGAAAAGATTGCGTGAGATGAAACCATGACCGATGGAGGATGGTCGGTGATATTGAGATCCTCTAGAACCCGGTTACTTTTCTAGGACAGGTTTGAATCCAACTTAACTTCAAGAGGGTATTACCTTTGACCTCACGCAAGCCTTAAACCTAAGGGCTTTGTGTGATTTGACTGTGTTTGCAATACTTGTGTTTTCTATACCTGTGGTTTATCATGACATCATGCATCATAACATGGCATTCATGCTTCATTACACTAACCATTTCAAAGACCAAGGGAATTTATCTTTGTTCTGTTTTGCAGATCATGGCTTCCGTGCGTAGAAATACCATCCGAATCAGCTTTGTGCAGATACCTTCCCAACTTAAAGAGCTAGCATCAAGAGTTTCTGAAACTTCTACTTTCATTAAGAGACATGGTCAACTTCTAAGCGTGGTTACTTTAAACCATGATGAACAAATGATGAGCGTACTTTTTCAGTTCTTCGATCCCAAACATCACTGCTTCACCTTTCCATATTATCAGCTGGTATCTACCTTGGAAGAATTCTCTCAGCTATTGGGCATACCCATTCTTGAACAGTTACCCTTCACAGGTATAAAAGAAGTTCCTAAGTCAGAAGTCATTGCCTCAGCTTTGCATTTGAAATGGGCCGACGTGGTATCCAATTGGGAAACTCGAAGCGGAGTCGAGGGTTTTCTAGCCAAATTTCTGATAGACAAGGCTCAGCTATTTTGGGATGATATGGATTTTCAGGATTTTGAGGAGGTCTTGGATCTTCTTATCTATGGTTTAGTTCTCTTCCCTAATCCGGACTCCTTTATAGATGTGAATGCTATCAAGATTTTCCTTTCTTGCAACCCTGTGCCTACCTTGCTTGGATATATTTTGCACACTCTCCATACTCATACCATGAAGAGAAGAGGGACTCTTATGTGCTGCATGCCGTTGCTGTCGAGGTGGTTTATTTCTCACCTCCCTAAGTCTGTACCGAAGAACGAAGAAGGTTTGGGTTGGTCGCAAAGGATAATGTCACCCGCTCATGCGGATATTCTTTGGTGTTCCCGAGCTATGGAAGAAATTGCTATTATTGACCGCTGTGGGGAGTACCCTAATGTCCCATTACTTGGTATCAGAGGGGGTATAACTTACAATCCTTGTCTAGCTTTGTGACAAATTGGTCATGCTCGAAGGGATGGTCCCCATGAGTTACTTATTGATGGCATTGTATTCAACTATGAGGATGATGTTAATGAGTATCGCCGGAGGTTCATACGAGCTTGGGGCATGGTAAACAGATATGACACCAAAGATTTGGGACCAAATACTTCCATTTCTATGAAGCCTTACCTCCAATGGGTACGAGCTCGTTCCCAGAAGCTTATGATGCCTTATGTGGCCGTATTACCAGTGATTGTGGAGCCCACTACTGAAGAAGGCATTCCTTACACGGTTCTCTATCCTTACATGCCCACTGATCTTGGGGAGTTACAGAGGTCTTGGATTTAGCTGAAGAATGAGCGAGATACTTACAGGGAACAGTTCCATGATCAAGAGAGGAAGGTTTTAAAGCTCACCAGGAAGCTCCAGGAAGAAAGAGTGCTCAATGATTATATCAGCACATAGAGAAAGCGTCCATGGGACTTTTGATTTTTATTTTCTAGTTTTAGATTTGTTTTATTTACTTATTTGTAACGCCTTAAAGGCATTTTGAACCTTCAAATTTAAGCTAATAAAGTTTTTGTTTATTTTGGTTTGCAAATTTAAATTTCCCAAAGTCTTTGAAATCATTACATGCGCATCCCATTATCATACACATCATTACAGGTACCTCTACAGGTTTCTCATCTTCTTCGCTGTTTATTTCAGCAGAAATGTATTCCGATAAAGCCATCAAAGATCTTCAGGAACAGAATGCCCAGTTCCAACAAATGTTCATAAGTCTGGCAAAAGGGCAGGAGGATCTGAAGGCCCTCATTCTGAAATAAAAGAAGAAGAAGACTGGTATTCTGAATATTGGTAGAAGGATTAGGGGTTTGTTGAAGCGGGCATCTGAGCTGACAGCCTCGTCCAAAGAAGGAGAGAATCAGGAAGAAGAGAAGGACCCCAGTCCTGCAGTTTCTGACAATGATACTGATTACAATGATGAGCAATACCCTCCTGCTGAGGATAGATACAAGCAGTTAGAAGATCGTCCGAGTGCCATGGAAGTTCAGAGGATACCTGGATTGGATTTTGAAGAACTGGGGTTGGTGTCGGGAGTAGTCATCCCACAGAAGTTCAAAGCTCCAGTTTTTTCTAAGTATGATGGGGTGTCCTGCCCAAAGCTCCATCTCTGCTCTTATGTCAGGAAGATTCAACCACACACCTCTGGTAGAAATTTATGGGTGCATTTCTTTCAAGATAGTCTATCAGGGACTCAGCTTGAATGGTTCTACCATCTGGAGGGAGCCAATGTTCGAAACTTGGAAGATCTGGCTGCTTCTTTCTACAAACAGTATCAGTATAATGCCGACCTTGCTCCTACTCGTACTCAACTCCAGAGTATGTCCATGGGTGCAAATGAAGGTTTTAAAGATTATGCACAAAAATGGAGAGACTTGGCTGGGAGAGTTCAACCCCTGTTGTCTGATAGGGAATTGGTTGACATGTTTCTAGGGACGCTATCTGGTCCATTTTTCAATCACTTGATTGGCTGCTCGCCAGCTGGTTTCACCGAGCTGATTCTAACCGGAGAAAGAGTAGAAGCTGGGATTCGAAGTTGAAAAATACAAAAGGATACCTCGTCAAGTTCAGTAAAGAATCCTTTTGCTGGTAAGAATGAAGCCAGTGCTGTCTATGGCCCGAAGGGTCAGAACAGGGCTGAACAACGTCAGACAATAAGTGTTATAATGATACCAAGACCCGCAGTTGCTCCACAATGCAACAATCAACAAAGGGTGGAAAGACCACAATGACAGTTTACCCGCATCAACATGACTTTGGTTGAGGTTCTACCTCATTTATTAAAATCCAACTTGGCAACCTTGAGAGAGGCTCCCAAGAATCCAAACACTACCTCTCCCAGATACAATCCCAACGCGCGGTGCCCCTACCATTCTGAGAGTCCTGGCCACGATACAAAAGATTGCTGGGCTCTGAGAAACAAAGTACAAAACTTGCTCGAAGCCAAGGAAATAGAGTTTGATGCTCTAGAAAAGCCGAATGTTATAACTGCTCCCATGCCCAAACATGGTCGTGGAGTTAATGCTGTCAACACTGATTTGTTTGTGACCTCTGTTGAAGAAATTTCCACTCCTCTTATGACTGTTAAGAAGAATTTGCTGTTGACCGATTTATTTCCTGGTTGTGGTGAAGGTTGCTGCATGTGTTCGATTATACCTTCTGGTTGCCGTTTGTTGAAGTCAGGTGTTCAGAGCCTGATGGATAATAAAGCAATCTTGTTCAAGAAGACTATGATACCTGTTGTTCCCATTGAAGACGTTGCCATTTTAACCATTTCCGCCAATCCTTCCAAGGTTTCCTCGAGAAGACCTGTTAGGATTACATCCGCTCCAAGAATTGCTCCGCTGATAATCACTGTTCCTGGTCCCATCCCGTACACCTCAGACAAGGATGTCTCATGGCATTATGGTACTGATGTGTATTATAATGGCATTAAGCAAAATCTGAAGAATGAAGAAGCTGATACTGATGTCAGTAATATTGTAGGGACTAGTAAGGTTACCCGAAGTGGAAGGGTTTTCTCTCTTAAGATTGCTCCGAAGATCATCAAGCCTACTGTTATTCCAACTGCTGCTCCAACCAGCACTCCAGACATTTCTCCTATTCCTGCTCTAGTTATTACCCTTGCTGCTGAGTCATCTGGGACACAGGGCAAGGAAAATATAGGTGAGCCTTCCCGGACGGAGGCACCTAGGAAAGTCCTTGTGGAAGCCTTTAAACAAGAAATAGAGGAAATACTGAAAATCATTAAGAAGAGCGACTACAATATGGTTGAGCAGCTGGGGCAGACCCCATCCAAGTTATCCATATTGTCTCTGCAATTGTGTTCTGCAGCCCATGCGAAGGCTTTGATTGCATTTCTCAAGACTACACATGTGCTGCAGGAAACTTCAGCAGATCAGTTCAAAGATTGTGTGGCCAGCCTGACTGTTGACAATGGGCTGGGTTTCTCAGATGCGGATCTGACACCGAATGGAAGGAAGCATAATGATTCTCTGCATGTCTCGATTGAGTGCAGGGGCACCACTATGGCTCATGTGCTGGTAGATACCGAGTCTTCACTGAATGTTCTGCCGAAGAAAACGTTAGACCGTTTGGATTGTGAGGGTTTGACTCTAAAGCCTAGTAACATTGTGGTAAGGGCTTTTGACGGATCGAAGAGAGTGGTGCACGGGGAGGTGGACATCCCTGTAAAAGTGGGTTCTCATACTTTTGGGTCCACCTTTTACGTTATGGATATCAGGCCGTCGTATTCTTGCTTGCTGGGTCGTCCTTGGATCCATGAGGCTGGGGCAGTTACTTCCACACTCCATCAAATGCTGAAGTATCCGGTGAAGGGAAAGATTGTCAAAGTGCGAGGTGAATAAGAATATATGGTGAGTCACCTCAATTCCTTCCGCTACGTAGAGATGGACGGGGAATTCATAGAAACTCCTTGTCAGAATTTCGAAGAGGTCCCTCAGGTCTTGGCATCAACTGAAGTTACTATCGACAAACCTCCGTTGAAGATGGCTTCTCTAAAGGATGCCAGGTCTGTGGTTGATGAAGGTGGGTGTACCAATTGGGGTCAGCTCCCTGATTTCACTCACAAAACTGACAAATTTTGTTTGGGCTTTACTACAGGGGCTCAAAGGTATGTGAGGCGCGCTCGAGCTGGAATACCTCCTCTACACATCAGCAATCGGGGAATTAATGCAATTGAAGACATTGAAGAGGATTCAAACATCGACACTTGGATTTACCCAACAACCAACGGTGGACCGAATAACTGGACGACCAGGGACTTCATATCTGTTTCTTTTATTCCGCAGTAATTGACTCATTTGTTTTAAGATTTGTAATACTCAGTTTGAAACTTTACGGCCCGGTGCCTTGCCCGAGGCACCTTGGCCTTGCTTGTGAGGGCCATTATTTGTCATTTCATATATCATTAATAAAGCATTGGACGTTTCTTGCATACAAATTTTGTGCTTCTTGTTTTTCTTCTCTGTCTCTCACTTTATCGAAACAGCTATTCTATTACACACACTCACGTATCATACTGCAGATCCATATCCACTCTGGATCCCATCGATAAAAGCTCTGCTACTTCCAGTTATGACTTCAAAAATCCGATCAACCAAGCCGAGGACGAAGGTGAGGATGATTTTGAGGTGCCTGGAGAACTTGCTAGACTATCACAGCAGGAAGAAAGGGCCATACATCCTCATGAAGAGCCAGTTGAGTCAGTGAATTTGGGTACAGAGGAAGACAAAAAAGAGGTTAAAATAGGTGCAAATTTGGGGCCTAGTGTCAAACAACGGTTAATACAGATGCTACACGACTATGTTGAGATCTTCACCGGGTCCTATGAAGACATGCCTGGTTTGGACAGTGATATTTTGGTACATCGCCTGCCGACTAAAGAGGACTTCCCTCTGGTAAAACAGAAGGTCCGCCGTATGCGCCCTGAAATGTCAGAGAAAATCAAGGCAGAGGTCATGAAGCATGTCGACACAGGACTCTTAGCTGTCACTTCTTATCCGTAGTGGGTTTCCAACGTTGTTCCGGTACCTAAGAAGGATGGTAAGGTACAGATGTGTATGGACTACAGAGATCTGAACAGGGAGAGCCCCAAGGATGATTTCCCACTTCCTCACATTGATGTTCTGGTCGACAACACCGTGTAGCACTAAATTTTCTCCTTCATGGATGGTTTTTCTGGCTACAACCAGATCAAGATGGCTCCTGAGGACATGGAGAAGAAAACCTTTGTTACACAGTGGGGCACCTTCTGTTACAAGGTAATGCCTTTTGGGTTGAAGAATGCTGGGGAAACTTATTAGTGCGACATGGTCGCTTTGTTCCACGATATGATTCACCATGAGATCGAGGTTTATGTTGATGACATGATAGCCAAGTCCCAGACTGAGGAAGAGCACCTTGGTCATCTCCAGAAACTGTTTGACAGGTTGAAGACGTACAAGCTAAGGTTGAATTCGATCAAGTGTACCTTCGGGGTAAGGTCTGGTAAGCTTCTGGGTTTTGTTGTCAGTGACAAAGGTATTCAGGTAGACCCTGCAAAGGTAAAAGCCATACAAGAGATGTCGGTCCCCCGCACAAAGAAGAAAGTTAAAGATTTCTTGGGACATCTGAATTACATCGCCAGGTTCATTTCACATCTGACTGCTACTTGTGAGCCAATCTTCAAGCTGCTGAACAAAGATCAAGTGGTAAAGTGGAGTGATGAATGCCAAAATTCTTTTGAAAGAATCAAGGAATACCTTCAAGAACCACCAATTTTGATGCCTCCAGTTGAAGGGAGACCTTTGATATTATACTTGACAGTGCTAGAAAATTCAATGGGGTGTGTGGTGGGGAAGCATGACGAGTCTGGTCGAAAAGAGCATGCAATTTACTACCTTAGCAAAAAGTTTACCGACTGTGAGACCCGATACTCATTGCTCGAGAAAACTTGCTGCACTTTGGCATGGGCTGCTCGCCGACTGAGACAGTATATGCTGACTCACACTACCTTGTTGATATCAAAGATGGATCTGATCAAATATATTTTCGAGAAACGCGCCTAATCCGGAAGAATAGAAAGATGGCAGATGATCTTAACCGAGTACGACATCCAATATACAACCCAAAAGGCAATCAAGGGGAGTGTATTGGCGGATCATTTGGCGCATCAGGCCGTGGATGACTACCAGTCCATGAATTTTGAGTTCCCGGATGAGAATATCATGTTGGTAACCGACTGCGAAGAACCTGGACCGGATGAAGGACCCGAGGAGGGATCCCGATGGTCTATGTATTTTGATGGAGCCTCGAACGCATTTGGTAATGGCATTGGCGCTGTAATTATATCTCCCGAGGACTGTCATACTCCGTTCACCGCCCGATTATGTTTTAACTGCACCAATAATATGGCGGATTATGAAGCGTGTATCATGGGTCTTCGAGCTGCTATTGACCTAAGGATTAAGTTCTTGAGTGTATTCAGAGAGTCCGCTCTGGTAATAAGTCAGATCAAAGGCGAGTGGGATACGAAGCACCCGAATCTTATTTCCTACAAGGAGTATGTACTGACATTGCTCCCACACTTTGAGGAGATAACCTTTGAACATTTCCCACGAGAGGAGAACCAGTTGGCGGATGCGCTAGCTACCATGTATTCCATCTCCTCTCGTATGTCAGGAAGATTCAACCTGCCCAAAACTCCATCTCCGCTCGTATGTCAGGAAGATTCAACCACACAACGCTGATAAAAATCTGTGGGTGCACTTCTTTTAAGATAGTCTGTCAGGGACTCAGCTTGAATGGTTTTACCAGTTGGAGGGAGCTAGTGTCCGAAACTGGGAAGATCTTGCTGCTGCTTTCTACAAGCAATATCAGTACAATGCCGACCTTGCTCCCACTTGTACTCAACTCCAGAGTATGTCCATGGGTACAGGTGAATGTTTTAAAGATTATGCTCAAAAGTGGAGATACTTGGGTGGGAGAGTTCAACCCCCTTTTTCTGATAGGGAGTTGGTTGATATGTTCCTTGGGACGCTGTCTGGTCCATTTTTCAATCACTTAATCGGAAGCTCGTCGTCTGGTTTCACCGAGCTAATTTTAACTGGAGAGAGAGTAGAAGCTGGAATTCAGAGTGTTAAAATACAGAAGGATACCTCCTCAAGTTCAACTAAGAAGCCTTTCGCTGGTAAGAAGGAGGCCAGTGCGGTCTATAGCCCGAGGGGCAAAAGCAGATGTGAACACCGTCAGGAGGTAAATGCTATAGTGATACCAAGACCCACAATTGCTCCACAATGCAACAATCAACAAAGGGTGGAAAGACCACAATGGCAGTTTACCCGCATCAACATGACTTTGGTTGAGGTTCCACCTCATTTATTAAAATCCAACTTGGCAACGTTGAGAGAGGCTCCCAAGAATCCAAACACTACCTCTCCCAAATAAAATCCCAACGCGCGGTGCGCCTACCATTCTGAGAGTGCTGGCCATGATACAAACGATTGTTGGGCTCTGAGAAACAAAGTACAAGACTTGCTCGAAGCCAGGGAAATAGAGTTTGATGCTCTAGAAAAGCCGAATGTTATATCTGCTCCCATGCCCAAACATGGTCGTGGAGTTAATGCTGTCAACACTGATTTGTTTGTGACCTCTGTTGAAGAAATTTCCATTCCTCTTATGATTGTTAAGAAGAATTTGCTGTTGGCCGGTTTATTTCCGGGTTATGGTGAAGGTTGCCACATGTGTTTGATTCTACCTTATGGTTTCCGTTTGTTGAAGTCAGGTGTTCAGCGCCTGATGGATAATAAAGAGATTATATTCAAGAAGACTATGATACCTGCTTTTCCCATTGAAGACGTTTCCATTTTAACCATTTCCGCCAATCCTTAGAAGGTTTCCTAGAGAAGACCTGTTAGGATTACATCCGCTCCAAGAATTGCTCTGATGATAATCATTGTTCCTGGTCCCATCTTGTACACCTTAGACAAGGCTGTCCCATGGCATTATGGTGCTGATGTGTATTATCATGGTGTGATGCGGTGGGAGAACTGGCTTGAGGTTTTGCGTTTGTGTTCGCAAATGTTTCAGTTTAACAAGAGTCACCACCGACTTTTATTTTATCCAAAAGGAAAGGTAAACAAGCACAAGAAAGACCTTTGAGATTGTTTTTGGGTTCGGGGGGTAGATTATGAAATGGGAAGGTGCTAGCACCCTTTTCATCCATGGTTTTCCATGGGCTCTTAGTTACTTGTTTTAGATCACTTGCTTTTGCTTTTCAATTGTTTAAAATGGTGCTTTTGTGTGTGGTTTTGAGAGTATTTTGAAAAGAGGCCTTTGTTTAGGCAACCTTTGTAATGATTCTTATTTGAATATATACAAATGTGTTTGTCTTTTGCAAATGTTTCAATGTTTTGAAAGTTGTTTGGAAATTGTTTTGAAATTGTGTGTTTGGTTGAAAATAGCAAGGATGGTTTGCAAATTGATCAAGTAACTAGGAGTTGTCTACCCTACTCAAAGATCTTTCCTACACATTTTTATTCCTTTGATGTTGTTGTTTTACCATTGTATTTGGTAAACAACCTTGTCTTTGGATGTTAAACGGGACGGGCGTGGGTCATCGTATGACCATGATAACAATATTGCCAAGTATCTTAGCAAGTTTTGAGGGACTAGATAATTTGTTTTTAGGCAACCAAGATAGCGTCATCGAGGGACTATGATCTTTTTGTTTTGTTTTGTTTTGCCAAGATACCTAGCATGCATACCATGGCCATTTTAAGGCAACAAAGTGGATGAAACCCTAGGGATGCTTGTGTGCAAAGTGTTGTCATTTTTCATGCTTTTTTGTCTTGTATTTAGTCATGCTAATTGTTTGATTTTGGTTCTTTGCATACAAACCCTAATCTTACTATCATGCATATAAAAGCAATAAAATGCGTAAAAGTAAATCTAAGACTATTACAACATTATTATGGGGAGGGGGATACAAGTTTGAATAGGGGGATATTTGCACAAAATAAAAACCCTAAAACTATTACAACCATATTGAATTTATTTGTACAAATGAACAAATGAATAATATTTAAATATGCAATTAAATATAAATATGCAAAATGTTTTTGTATGTATTTTATGTATGTAAAATAAATTATTTATATCCTAAAAATAAGAAAAATATAATAATTATTTTTGAAAAGGATGGAAACCCTAGTTTTTTTTGTTTTAAAGAAAATATATATCCTAATTATTTATTTATTTATTTTTATGTAAAGGAAAGTAAATAAATATATATACAAAAATGTTAAAAAAAACAAAATATGTGAGAAGATATTATTTTATATGTATAATATAATAAAATAAAATATGTAAATATTTTAATATTATTTTGCAATTTATTCAAGAAAAATAAAGTATATATTATTAGTAAACTATTTCTATGCCCAAAAAATAATAAAAATAATAAAATAAAAATTTAAAAATTAAGAAAATATTTTTGGTGATTTTTAATATTTAGAAAAAATAATAAAATTCAGAAAATATAAAAGAAATGAAAAATAATACAAAATATAATAAATGGGAAAACGGGGTGCAGAAAGCAAGCATGGGGGTGTCAATAGTCAAGCAAGCCAGGCCCAGCCCATGTCCCACTTCATCCCTGTCCTTGGAACAAAAACGCGCGTCCTGTGTTCAAACTTGTAACTCCTGCATACATGCTTAAAAACAAAATCTTGCAACATGAAAGTTATAGCTCATCATCACACGATTCTAATGATATAAAAAACTTGATAAAGGCCAGAGAGAATTTCATTGGCCCTAAATTCTGACCTAGTTTTTTCAGCATGTTCATCATCTAAATTCTCCTAGCTCAGTTAATATAAATACAAGCTATGCATATGTACAGCTCAAGCATGTTAGAGACTACATTTTTGCTTCACAAACCTAAGCTTAATGATGCCTAAATAAGGAGTTAGAATCTTGAGAAATACCTGTTTCAGTCAAGTTCGAATATGGTAATGTAGGAGTTGTGAGTGAGGCCTGAAGGACTTTTGAGCTTGCTTTATGTTCCCTTGACCTTTCCCAATGCTTAGCTTGCTTTGAAATGGCTTGAATATCCCTATAGAACTCAACCTGAAAACTCAGAATTTGAAAATGGTGAAGCTTGAAAATGAAGTTACAGTTGCTTGAGAAGGGTTTGGATAGTTCAGATGGGATGTATGGAATGTGTCTGAAGTGGTTTGGGACAAAACGCACGAGTGGATTTGGTTTTGGCTTGGGTTCTGCAGAGCTTGCCCTGTTTTGGGCAGAAATGGAGTTTTTGTGTATTTGGGTGTTTGAGAAGCTTGGAAATCGTGTTTCAGGCTTGGTACAATATGTTGAAGTTGTTTCAAATAGTCTCAAGTCTTGGTTTTAACAGATGCACAAGTTATGTTCACTTTTGCAAGTTGGCTTGTTTTTGAAGAAAAGGTTGAGTTGACAAAGCCGAAGCCTGTACAGGCCTGCTCTTTAGCTGCACATAGTTGGTGTACTTTGCCTCAAGTTTGTGGACTTTGTTTGCAGCAAGAAATTGGGTCTATGGCTCAAGATAAATAAAATGACATAAATCATGCTTTATCAAAGTAGCGATGTTGCCTTTTTACCATTTTTGGATTAACTCTTTGTGTAATGTTCTAAAGCTCAAAACAAAGCCTTTAACCAATGTATTTGCATTTAATTTATGAGTGTAAAAAGGATTAGAACCTGTAAACCAAGTACAAGCATGATCCAAACTGATTTGCAAGTTGTAACATGGTGCAAAATGCCTTGGGCAAAAGTGATAATTTTCCATTTTCAAACTTTCGACTCTCCCTAACCACAAATGATCTTGGAGAGTTATTAGACATTTTGGAAAGCTTGTAACATGCTCTACAATACATATTTGAAATGAATTTTGAGATTCCACTTGGAAATAGGTGAAAAGTTGCCATGAAGATAGGTCAAAATCCTGCCTAAATTAGGGCAAAATTTCACTAAGTTAAAAGTTTCATGGACCCTTATTCACAAAATTGTAACTTGAGATCTAAGCATCTTTTGGGAAAACTTTGTGAATAAAAGTTGTAGATTTTGTGGAGGAATACAACATTCATGTTGGAAGTTTTGTTTTAATCCAATTGCATCATGGTGAAAAAGTTGGGAAAAGTTGGGAAAAAATAAGAAATTTTCATAACTTAGAAAAATTCTAAGTTATGAAAATTTTCAATCTTAAACCCTAATTTACAAAATTAGGTTTCTTGGTGAAAAAGTTTCATGTTTTGACACATCTTGATGAAAAATGACCCCTGGAACTTGATTTTGACCAAAAAAGTCAAAGTTTGACTTTTCAGTGTACAGTTGATTTTTGATTAGTTGACTGGAAAATTCATCTGTCATTCCAATGCATTTGAGATCTTTTGAACCTTGTGATTAGGTAAATATGATTCCATTGAGTCCTTGAAACCATTCTTGAACCCAATTTGCCATTGGCTAGGTGAAAAATCAGAAATTGGCCTTCTACAGTCAAAACCCTAAAAATGACCATTTTGCCCTTTTGATGATCTGATCAAATTTCTTGAGGAGTTGTGGTCCAAACTTGATCAAATGGTTCATATGAGTCTATAATGTTGATGTGGATCAAAAATTATAAGGTTTGACTGTAAATTGGCTACAATTGACTTTTTACCCAATACAGTTGATTTTTAGGTCAACTGTCCAATTGATTGGGCAAAAATTTGATTCAAGGCTTGAAACTTGGTATGAGCAATCTTAGAGGTCCAATATGAAGTATGAAAGTCACATGAGGCATTGGAAGTCAAAAAATCCCTGTGCAAACTCAAACCCGAATTTCAGGTCAATAGTGCAAGGAGAGGTCTTGAGCAGAGCAAACCCTAATTCTGTCTTGAGTCCAAAGAGTCTTGTGAGGGGAAATCTTGATAAAATGAGAGGGAAAATTTTGGGGTACAATAGCTGCCCCTGTTCAATCTTCTTGAACCTGAAGAGTTAGCTTGGCGAGTTTGTCATTCGTGACTCGAAGTTAAAAGATGATTGGACACTAGAGTGCCCGTAAATTTGCACTCGTCAAAATATAATTGAGGGAATGGGCTTAAAGATTCCATTTGGAGAGGTGACTGAATATTGTTGGAGATGGGCTTAAAGATGCCATCTAAGAATTTTTGTTGAATTGCAAGCTGTAAGTCAGAAGAATGAGTATCAGAATTTTATCCGTGTCTGGAACGTATCTGAACTGTATCTGGTAGTTGGAATCTGAATAAGCAATAGAATAGCATCCGTGTCTGGAGCATCTCTAAGCTGTATATGAAATTTGTATTTGAATAAGCAATAGAATAGCATCCGTGTCTGGAGCATCTCTAAGTTGTATCTGAGCTTTGTATTTGAATAAGAAATAGAATAACATCCGTGTATAGAGCATCTCTAAGATGTATCTGAATTCTGTATTTGAATAAGAAATAGAATAGCATCTGTGTCTGGAGCATCTCTAGGATGCATCTGAATTTTGTATTTGAATAAGCAATAGAATAACATCCGTGTCTGGAGCATCTCTAAGCTGTATCATGATTGTATATTGGTAGCTTGTTAATCTTATCCTGAAAAGGGTAAAATGTTAGCTGAAACACAAAGTTATGTTGCATGAAATGTATGATGCAATATATGTGTTTTATCAATGTTTATGATATATGAGTGTAATGTATGTGCATGTAAGCTGATTTGCTATATTGCTGAGGAGAATAAATCCTTGATAGCTTTAGATGATAAAATCTTCGACTGCTGCGGGGGAAAATAAATCCTTGACCACTGCTGGAGATTAAAAATCCTTGACAACTTCTGTGGGGATGTGAGAATCCTTCATGACTTTCCTAGGGATATAGGGATCCTTCAAATCTTTGGAGTTGGAGGATGATGATCATTCTGTTGTGAGAATAATGCCAAGTGTTGTTTGAGAAACCTGCTTGGGGAATCCCGAGAACTTTGATGACTATGGCTGTAGATTACACAATGGGAATCCTTACTCGACTGGGGAATAAGGAAAACTCTGACGATCTCTACCGGGGATCAATCAAAGGAAAACCTTGATCTGTTGGAAAATAAGGAAGGCTCTGATGGCTTCTACGGGGAACCGAGAATTAGAATCTTCGACCTGCAGGGGAGTAGAAACTCTGTGGGGATTAGCTATATAGCTGGGGAGATCAGGAGTTTGGATGTATGCCAATCTACTGGGGAGTCAAGAATGAGAATCTTCATTCTGTTGGGGGTATCAGGAGCTTGGGTGTATGCCAATCTACTGGGGGTCCAGAATGAGAATCTTCATTTTGTCGGGGTTATCAGGAGCTTGGGTGTATGCCAATCTACTGGGGGTCAAGAATGAGAATCTTCATTCTGTCGGGGTTATCAGGAGCTTGGGTGTATGCCAATCTACTGGGGGTCAAGAATGAGAATCTTTATTCTGCCGGGGTTATCAGGAGCCTGGGTGTATGCCAATCTACTTGGGGTCAAGAATGAGAATCTTCATTCTGTCGGGGGTATCAGGAGTTTGGGTTGTATATCAAATCTACTGGGGAGTCAAGAATGAGAATCTTCATTCTGTCGGGGATGTCAGGAGCTTGGGTGTATGCCAATCTACTGGGGTGTCAAGAATGAGAATCTTCATTCTGTCGGGGATGTCAAGAGTTTGGGTGTATGCCAATCTTCTGCGGTTTCAAGAATGAGAATCTTCATTCTGTTAGGGATATCAGGAGTTTGGGTGTATGCCAATCTTCTGGGGTTTCAAGAATGAGAATCTTCATTCTATTAGGGATATCAGGAGTTTGGGTGTATGCCAATCTTCTGGGGTTTCAAGAATGAGAATCTTCATTCTGTTAGGGATATCAGGAGTTTGGGTGTATGCCAATCTTTTGGGGTTTCAAGAATGAGAATCTTCATTCTGTTAGGGATATCAGGAGTTTGGGTGTATGCCAATCTTCAGGGGTTTCAAGAATGAGAATCTTCATTCTGTTAGGGATATCAGGAGTTTGGGTGTATGCCAATCTTCAGGGGTTTCAAGAATGAGAATCTTCATTCTGTTAGGGATATCAGGAAAGTTAACTATTATCTGGTTGATTCTCAGATTTTAAGACAACTTGCTGGGGGATCCGGGGAAAACTGAATGGTTTCCGCTGGGGATTGGAAATTTGACTTGACTGGGGAAGAAGGTTTCATCTCTGCTGAGGGTCTGTAGTTCAAAGTTTTTACTCCGTTGGGGATTGGGGGTTTGAAGTTTTAACTCTGATGGGAAATAAGGGTTTGAAATTATAACTCCGTTAGGGATATGTATTTCAAGGTTTTAGCTCCACTGGAGACCTAGATGATGTGCCGATTCGATTGTGTATGGAAATGGGCTTAAAGATGCCATTTGGAGAAACAGAGGAGAATCGTCGGAGATGGGCTTATAGATGCCATCCAAAGGTGATTGTTGACGGAAAGTTTGAACTGGATCTGTTGAGAGATTTATCTGAAACAATAGACATCTTGGAATATCTTCAACTGGAATAAGAATCAGGGAGATCTTAGTGTCGATCTGACTGAACCAGAGAAGGTCTTGAAAAATCTTACAACAGATGTCGGGGAAAATAAATCCTGGACTGTTGTTTGAAGAATATGTAAACGTTTGTGGGGATTGACGTTCAATGCCCCAAGTGACGGGGACGGAGACTTGCCCCTGGTTACTCTGCACTTTGAGAGATTTCTTGAAATCTTGACTGGACTGCCCCAGGTTAACTGGACAATGACATGTCATGTCCCCTTGTTGATAGGAGATTTTTGCAATGGAAGTGCCATCCCTCTTGAAGTGACTTTGTTCACCGAGAGCCTTTCGTTCATTGGATATTCATTGTGTGAATTTCTCCGCTGCCAAACAAATAGCCATATGCAAACAACGATATTCAAATAATGCAAAGTTTCTGCTTGTCTTGAAATTTTGAAAATGCGTTTTTTAGCGAAAAGCTTTTGCAAGAAAAATTCAAACTCAGGATTTAGAATAAAGCCTTACAGGAGTCAGGATACCTTTTTTAACAATATGATTTTTAACTAACCCATGCTTCAATTAGGAATTTTGAAAGGTTGTAACGTGGCTTGGTTCACGGTTTAATAAACAAAAGATAAAGGCTCAAATTATATTTGTACCCACCCGCTCTTCGTGATGTTCTTCAGTTCTAAACTCAGTTAATTGCGCGTTGAACTCCAATTGAGTCTGTAATGACGTTTTGGTGATGGTTCAAAAAAGTTAAGTTTGTTGGAAGGCAGTCATTTTTGCAACATTATTTTTGTTGAGGATTTGTAGTGACCTCTTTCTTTCGATTTATTATCCCTAATTTTTGCCTGACTGTTCTTGTTTTTGAGATTTACAGTCAGCGGGATGCCCCAGGTTTTTTTCTTTAAATCTCCTTGGTGGGCTTTTCTCTTGAGAGCTGATGAATGCCTATGCGATTGGGAACCATCATTGTATTTTGATTCCAGAGGAATGTTTTCGATGTCATTCGTTGTATTACGAGATGAGAGTTTGCAACTAAACGCGCATTCAAATTAACTGAGAGACTACCCTGCCCCAGGTTTTGATTAAAGGTTTCAACTTGTGCAAAAATAAAACTTCTACTTTTTTGGCTCAAAGGGGTTGACTAGGGATTATCTTTCTTATAACTCCAGTGTTCAGGATTTGAAAGAAACGCCTGTACATCGTCAGCAAGGTCTGTCCAAAAGCATACTGTATGAGATTATGGCATTGTTTTCGTCATCCTCCCTATAAAGGCTTGTAGCCTTTAGCAAGATTTAAATGTCATAAAGCGAGTAAAAAGCATAGTTAAAATGTAGTGAAAATGAAATAATTCAAGATAAACATATGCGATGCATTAATGAAACAAAGTTTGACAATAACAGATAATTGTTTGAATAACAAAAGAAATTACAAATGGAAATTCAAAATGAACATAAGCCTCTTCGTTCGAACTTGTCATTTTAGGTGGAGAGTCCTCAGCGGAAGATTTTGATCTGGCCATCTTGTGTGAACTCCAGCATTGTTTCTTTAATCAGATCTTGAATTTTGTTTCTCAATGCCCAACAACTATCGGTGTCATGTCCAGGACTGTTGGAGTGGTACGCACATCTTGCATTTGGATTGTTCCCTGTAAAGGCTATGTTGGGATTTCAAGGGGGGTCCCTTAATACAATCAGCTTGACTTCCAACAAGCGTTACAACACTTGAGATAATGACATGCTAATCTCAGTGAAGCGCTTTTCAGATGTATTTCGCTTACGCCGATTACCCTGTTGACGTTGGTGAGGTTGTTGTTGGGCTTGTGACCCTGAAGGAAACTGGAGATGTTTTCTCTCGGCTTCTTGTCTCAAGGGAGGCTGAATGATGACTTGATCCTCAACCTTAGTGGTTTTCCCCATTTGGTTACATTCATCCTGATGAAGCTTGGTGATGAGGATTCTCAGCTCCTCTTGTCCTCGAGCCAGGTTTTGAATGAGAGCCATCTGGCCCACCAGTTGTCCCATCATTTGAATTTTCATTGTTGCCGTCTCAATCTGTATCCCTTACAACTGATCATTCCTGATGCTCTCTAGATTCCCTATGACCATGCCCCTTGTGAGGAGAGCCTTCACCTCTTCTTGTCCCTTGGGCAAGTTCAAGAACAATTATTGGAGTTGAGCATTTTGAGCCTGGACGTCCTCGATAGTCTGTTTTAGAGTCATCTCTACTGAAATAAACAGTAGGAAGATAAGGAGACTTGTTGCAAAGACCTGTTATGTTATGATGAATGCTGTTTATGTATATGCAATGCATTCAAGGATTTAGAAATTCAAATTTGTTGAAAACAAAAAAGGAACACACGTCATATTAATAAGATAGAATTTGTTAGTACATCAATGCCCCATGGGAAAAATAATACAAAATTCTAAGGTAAAAAGACGTTGCGCATCCTTTTTGGTGAAATGTAGGTGTTGAAAGTCTGCTCTTTGTGAAGTTGACGAGTAAGTTCCAAAACCTTCTTCTCACTGGCGTAGAATTGGGCTTCGAAAGTGTCGTGTTCTCCCTTGAGCTGTATCCAACTCATTTGTAAATCTTCGAGTGATGTTGGCATGTCAGGATGCATGAGAGTGTATGGAACCTCTCCTTCCATAACAGGCTCTTTGATTACAGGGAGAATGTAGGGGTAAGGCATCATAAGACTCTGGGCGCGGGTTCGTACCCACTTGATGTAAGGCTCAAGAGGGATGGAATTCTTGTGTCCCAAGGTCTTACTGTCCAACTTGTTGGGCATCCTCCAAGCTCGGATGAACCTTTGTCGGAGTCCTTGATCGTCATTATCGAAGTCAAAAACCAAGTCTGGAATCAGCATGTCATATGGGCCATCCCTTCAGGCATACCCAAACTGTCTCAGAGCCAAGTAGGGGTTATAGGTGATGCCTCCCCTAATGCCAAGTAGAGGGACATTAGGAAATTCCCCATAACGATCAATGATGATAACATTTTCTCTAGATCGAGAACACCAATGAACATCAGAATATGTAAGAGTCATCAATCGTTGTGACCACCTCAAACCTTGCTCATTCTTCAAAACTGATTGGGGAAGATGAAAAATAAACCATCTTGCCAGTAGAGGAATGCAACACATGAGTACACCTCTTTTCCTCATTTTTCAAGTGTGAAAAGAGTGGAGGATATCCCCAAGCAATGTAGGTACCGGGTTACGAGCCATGAAAACTTTGACAACATTCCCATCTATAAGCTGGTCAGGGTTTGGGAACAAGACCAATCCATAGATGAGAAGAGCTACAATCTCCTCAAAAGCTTGTAAGTCCAAAGAATTCCAGCAGCTTTAGGCCTTCTCAAAAAAAACTTTGATAAGAAACCTTTGACACCACTTCTAGTTTCCCAATGGCCTATGATATCAGATGGTTGCAAGTGTAGGGCTTGAGCAACATCTTCAGGATTTGGATCTCTTTCCGTACCGTTGTAGGGTAGTTGATGGAGAATAGGAATCCTCAAGAGTTGAGAAAATTCCTCCAAAGTAGGCACAAGCTGGTAATAAGGAAATGTGAAGCAGTGGTGCAAAGGGTCAAAGAACTAGAAGAGAACTTTCAGCATATCCTCCTCAGTGTTGACAATGACTAAGTTGAGAAGACGACCATGCCTCTCGGTGAATGGAGAATTCTCAGGAATCCTTGAACCTAGCTCCTTAAGTTGAGGAGAAATTCTTACAAGGTTGACTTGGATTGTTTTCCTGCGAAGTGATTCCATAACCTACAAAACAGGAACAAAGATGAAGATCCAAATCCTTGAAATGGTTAGTGGATGCATATGATGCTTCATGATGTCCATGATGTTATGCACAAGTATATATGTACAAACAAATTACACAAGATCTTAGTTTCAGGCTTGCATGGGTTTTCATAGGTAAGTACCCTCTTGAAGTTTAGTTGGCTCAACCTGTCCTAGAAATAGTAACCGGGTTCTAAGGAGCTCAATATCACTGGATTATTTTCTGTGTTCATTATTTCAGTTTGGCCACTTTACTGGCGACCGAAATATTCCAAGAAAACAACCCTCAATGAGTGTAGTATCGAGTATCTACCAACTTCGGACTGCATCAAAGCCGATCATCTCACTACTCCTAAAAAGGCCAAGTTGGTTAAGTAAAGGTTCTAAAAGTCCATTAGTGCTTCATGACATCACTCAGCGGCCCCGTATTTTGTTTGATTAACTCAAAGGCTACCGGTACCCACAAATATGTCACACTAATATAGCTATTGCTTCAACCATGTCGGTATACCCCGCAAATTTCATCAATGTATTGCTATTTACCTATGAATGTTTCTCAAATCCGGGTAGAGGATTCAAACCTAAACAATAGAACCAAAGTGTAAAGCATATAAGTCAAACAAGATAAACATGTAAAGGTGATCTAAAACCCTAAGGTAACCCCACTTTTAGTAAGCTCCCCAGCAGAGTCGCCAGTTCTGTGATACGGTGGGAGAACTGACTTGAGGTTTTGCGTTTGTGTTCGCAAATGTTTCGGTTTAGCAAGAGTCTCCACCGACTTTTATTTTATCCAAAAGGAAAGGTAAAAAAGCACAGGAAAGACCTTTGAGATTGTTTTTGGGTTCGGGGGGTAGATTATGAAAAGGGAAGGTGTTAGCACCCTTTTCATCCATGGTTTTCCATGGGCTCTTAGTTACTTGTTTTAGATCACTTGCTTTTGCTTTTCAATTGTTTGAAATGGTGCTTTTGTGTGTGGTTTTGAGAGTATTTTGAAAAGAGGCCTTTTTTAGGCAACATTTGTAATGATTCTTGTTTGAATATATACAAAGGTGTTTGTCTTTTAAAAATGTTTCAATGTTTTGAAAGTTGTTTGGAAATTGTTTTGAAATTGTGTGTTTGTTTGAAAATAGCAAGGATGGTTTGCAAATTGATCAAGTAACTAGGAGTTGTCTACCCTACTCAAAGATCTTTCCTACACATTTTTATTCCTTTGATGTTGTTGTTTTACCATTGTATTTGGTAAACAACGTTGTCTTTGAATGTTAAACGGAACGGGCGTGAGTCATCGTATGACCATGATAACAATATTGCCAAGTATCTTAGCAAGTTTTGAGGGACTAGATCATTTGTTTTTAGGCAACCAAGATAGCGTCATCGAGAGACTATGATCTTTTTGTTTTGTTTTGCCAAGATGCCTAGCATGCATACCATGGCCATTTTAAGGCAACAAAGTGGATGAAACCCTAGGGGTGCTTGTGTGCAAAGTGTTGTCAATTTTCATGCTTTTTTGTCTTGTATTTAGTCATGCTAATTGTTTGATTTTGGTTCTTTGCATACAAACCCTAATCTTACTATCATGCATATAAAAGCAATAAAATGCGTAAAAGTAAATCTAAGACTATTACAATATTATTATGGGGAGGGGAATACAAGTTTGAATAGGGGGATATTTGCACAAAATAAAAACCCTAAAACTATTACAACCATATTGAATTTATTTGTACAAATAAACAAATGAATAATATTTAAATATGCAATTAAATATAAATATGCAAAATGTTTTTGTATTTATTTTATGTATGTAAAATAAATTATTTATATCCTAAAAATAAGAAAAATATAATGATTATTTTTGAAAAGGGTGAAAACCCTAGTTTTTTTGTTTTAAAGAAAATATATATCCTAATTATTTATTTATTTATTTTTATGTACACGAAAGTAAATAAATATATATATACAAAAATGTTTTAAAAAAAACAAAATATGTGAGAAGATATTATTTTATATGTATAATATAATAAAATAAAATATGTAAATATTTTAATATTATTTTGCAATTTATTCAAGAAAAATAAAGTATATATTATTATTAAACTATTTCTATTCCCAAAAAATAATAAAAATAATAAAATAAAAATGTAAAAATTAAGAAAATATTTTTGGTGATTTTTAATATTTAGAAAAAATAATAAAAGTCAGAAAATATAAAAGAAATGAAAAATAATACAAAATATAATAAATGGGCCAATGGGGTGCAAAAAGCAAGCATGGGGGTGTCAATAGTCAAGCAAGCCAGGCCCAGCCCATGTCCCACTTCATCCCTGTCCTTGGAACAAAAACGCGCGTCATGTATTCAAACTTGTAACTCCTGCATACGTGCTTAAAAACAAAATCTTGCAACATGAAAGTTATAGCTCATCATCACACGATTCTAATGATATAAAAAACTTGATCTAACTCTCAAAGACCAGAGAGAATTTCATTGGCCCTAAATTCTTGTAATTGCAAGCTTCTCAAGTCATATTTAAAGCATGAGTTTTGATGAATGGACATCAACTTTCAAAGGATGTGCAAAAAGCTTATCAACATCAAATAAAAGTCTTGAAGATTATTGAAGAATTATTGAAGAAATAATCAAATGTCAAAATGGTATAAATAATTCTTTAAATCTTGAATATAGATGTTCACAATATGCATTCATCAACATATACATATTCCATATCTTTAACATCAAGAAAAACTTTGTTTGAAATATCTTTCAAAATGTATTTTTGAAAATAAACCTTTAGGAACCGGTTCCTCCCTAACAGGGAACCGGGTTCCAGCTTTTCTCAAAAAACATGTCCCTGGTTTTTGTACCAGGAACCGGGTTGTACCAATAGGGGAACAGGTTCCTGCGTGATAAATTTGAATTCCAACTTATAAAGTTCACTAAGAACCGGGTTCTGTCAGTGTCGGAACCGGTTCCTAGCGAACCATTGCAGCTTTTACTTTGTTTTTTGAACATTTTTCAAGTGGTATCTTTTCATGAATGCATTGCAACTTTTCATATGAATTGGCATGAATGAAGAGGTTCTTACAACTTTATAAAATGCAGAATTTTTCAGATTTTAAAAACAAGAACACAATAACATTTTCATATATGTTCAATACTTCAATTTTCAAATTAACAAATATACTTCTTCATTAACAATTTTCTCATTTACTCACATTTGAATTTAAACTTTCATGTGTTCATAATTTTGTGAAACTTGCCATATACACTTTCATTATCATTACAAGTTTCATTCATACATTGTGAACATTTATATACATTGTTGAGAATTGTTTTTATCTTGAAGAAGAAGATCAATTGAAGATTGATAAAGCTCTCCATATACTTCAAAATTAATCATTGTATTTCTTAAAGTTTTTCCCTTACTATCCAGGATTGTTGGAAGTAAGTGTTGTGATTTGAAGAGGATTGTACTTCATTCACATTAGTGTTTATTTGGTCTTAAAGGTGTTAAGAACCTTTGATCACCCTATAAGTTAGATAGTAAGCATAGGCTGTACAATCATTCTAACTATAGTGAAATCTCTTTCGTGTTGGAAAGGGGACTGGAGTACTCTCGGATTGTGAGGGGAACCAGGATATATCACCGTGTTCTTTACTTTTCCGCATTTATCGCTTTCATCACCATAATCAGGAAAAGATAAAGATATAAACAAAACCTTCAAACACTTAACCAAAAATTACTACCAAGCATTCTCATAAAATTGAGTAAATTTTTATAAGACCTAATTCACCCCCCCCCCCCCCCCCCTCTTAGGCACTCTGAGACTTACAATTCTGACCTAGTTTTTTCAACATATTCATCATCTAAATTCTCCTAGCTCAGTTAATATAAATACAAGCTATGCATATGTACAACTCAAGCATCTTAGAGACTACATTTTTGCTTCACAAACCTAAGCTTAATGATGCCTAAATAAGGAGTTAGAATCTTGAGAAATACCTGTTTCAGTCAAGTTCGAATATGGCAATGTAGGAGTTGTGAGTGAGGCCTGAAGGACTTTTGAGCTTGCTTGATGTTCCCTTGACCTTTCCCAATGCTTAACTTGCTTTGAAATGACTTGAATCTCCCTATAGAACTCAACCTGCAAACTCAGAATTTGAAAATGGTGAAGCTTGAAAATGAAGTTACAGTTGCTTGAGAAGGGTTTGGATAGTTCATATGGGATGTATGGAATGTGTCTGAAGTGGTTTGGGACAAAACGCACGAGTGGATTTGGTTTTGGCTTGGGTTCTGCAGAGCTTGCCCTGTTTTAGGCAGAAATGGAGTTTTTGTGTATTGGGGTGTTTGAGAAGCTTGGAAATCGTGTTTCAGGCTTGGTACAATATGTTGAAGTTGTTTCAAATAGTCTCAAGTCTTGGTTTTAACAGATGCACAAGTTATGTTCACTTTTGCAAGTTGGCTTGCTTTCGAAGAAAAGGTTGAGTTGACAAAGCCAAAGCCTATACAGGCCTGCTCTTTAGCTGCACATAGTTGGTGTACTTTTCCTTAAGTTTGTGGACTTTGTTTGCAGAAAGAAATTGGGTCCATGGCTCAAGATAAACAAAATGACATAAAGCATGCTTTATCAAAGTAGCAATGTTTCCTTTTTGCCATTTTTGGATTAACTCTTTGTGTAATGTTCTAGAGCTCAGAACAAAGCCTTTAACCAATGTATTTGCATTTAATTTATGAGTGTAGAAAGGATTAGAACCTGTAAACCAAGTACAAGCATGATCCAAACTGATTTGCAAGTTGTAACATGGTGCAAAATGCCTTGGGCAAAAGTGATAATTTGCCATTTTCAAACTTTCGATTCTCCCTAACCATAAATGATCTTGGAGAGTTCTTTGACATTTTGGAAATCTTGTAACATTATATACAGTCCATATTTGAAATGAATTTTGAGATTCCACTTGGAACTAGGTGAAAAGTTGCCATGAAGATAGGTCAAAATCCTGCCTAAACTAGGGTAAAATTTCACTAAGTTAAAAGTTTCATGGGCCCTTATTCACAAAATCATAACATGATATCCAAGCATCTTTTTGGAAAACTTTGTGAATAAAAGTTGTAGATTTTGTGGATAACTACAACTTTCATGTTGGAAGTTTTTTTTGAATCCAATTTCATCATGGTGAAAAAGTTAGGAAGAAATAAGAAATTTTCATAACTTAGAAAAATTATAAGTTATGAAAATTTTCAATCTTAAACCCTAGTTTCCAAAATTAGGTTTCTTGGTGAACAAGTTTCATTTTTTGACACATCTTGATGAAAAATGACCCTTGGCACTTGATTTTGACCAAAAAAGTCAAAGTTTGACTTTTCAGTGTACAGTTGATTTTTGATCAGTAGACTGAAAAATTCATCTGTCAATCCAATGCATTTGCGATCTTTTGAACCTTGTGATTAGGTAAAGATGATGCCATTGAGTCCTTGAAACCATGCTTGAACCCAATTTGCCATTGGCTAGGTGAAAAATCAGAAATTGCCCTTCTACAGTCAAAACCCTAAAAATGACCATTTTGGCCTTTTGATGATCTGATCAAATTTCTTGAGAAGTTGTGGTCCAAACTTGATAAAATGGTTCATATGAGTCTATAATGTTTATATGGATAAAAAATTATGAGGTTTGACTGTAAATTGGCTACAATTGACTTTTTCCCCAATACAGTTGATTTATAGGTCAACTGTCCAATTGATTGGGCAAAAATTTGATTCAAGGCTTGAAACTTGGTATGAGCAATCTTAGAGGTCCAATATGAAGTATGAAAGTCACATGAGGCATTGGAAGTCCAAAAATCCCTGTGCAAACTCAAACCCTAATTTCAGGTCAATAGTGCAAGGAGAGGTCTTGAGCAGAGCAAACCCTAATTCTGTCTTGAGTCCAAAGAGTCTTGTGAGGGGAAATCTTGATAAAATGAGAGGGAAAATTTTGGGGTACAACACATGGCATTAAGCAAAATATGAAGAATGAAGAAGCTGATACTGATGTCAGTAATATTGTCGGGACTAGTAAGGTTACCCGAAGTGGAAGGGTTTTCTCTCTTGAGATTGCTCCGAAGATTATCAAGCCTACTGTTATTCCAACTGCTGCTCCAACTAGCACTCCTGACATTTCTCTTGTTCCTACTCTAGTTATTACCCCTGCTGATGAGCCATCTGGGACTCAGGGCAAGGAAAATATAGGTAAGCCTACCCGGACAGAGGCACCTAGGAAAGTCGTTGTGGAAGCCTCTAAACAAGAAATAGAGGAAATACTAAAAATCATTAAGAAGAGCGACTACAATATGGTCGAGCAGATGGGGCAGACCCCATCCAAGATATCCATGTTGTCTCTGCTGTTGTGTTCTGAAGCCCATGCGAAGGCTTTGATTGCATTTCTCAAGACTGCGGATGTGCTGCAGGAAACTTCAGCAGATCATTACAAAGATTGTGTGGCCAGCCTGACTGCTAACAATGGGCTAGGTTTCTCAGATGCGGAATTTACATCGAAAGGAAGGAAGCATAGTGATTCTCTGTATGTCTCGATTGAGTGCAGGGGCACCACTATGGCTCATGTGCTGGTAGATATCGGGTCTTCACTGAATGTTCTGCCGAAGAAAGCGTTAGACCGTTTGGATTGTGAGGGTTTCACTCTAAAGCCTAGTAACATTGTGGTAAGGGCTTTTGACGGATCGAAGAGAGTGGTGCACGGGGAGGTGGACATCCCTGTCAAAGTGGATTCTCATACTTTTGGGTCTACCTTTTACGTAATGGATATCAGGCTGTCGTATTCTTGCTTGCTGGGTCGTCCTTGGATCCATGAGGCTGGGGCAGTTACTTCCACACTCCATCAAATGTTGAAGTATCCGGTGAAGGGAAAGATTGTCACAGTGCGAGGTGAAGAAGAATATATGGTGAGTCACCTCAATTCCTTCCGCTACATAGAGATGGACGAGGAATTCATAGAAACTCCTTATCAGAATTTCGAAGAGGTCCCCCAGGTCTTGGCATCAACTGAAGTTACTACCGACAAACCTCCGTTGAAGATGGCTTCTCTCAAGGACACCAGGGATGTGGTTGAAGAAGGTGGGTGTACCAATTGGGGTCAGCTCCCTGATTTCACTCACAAAACTGACAAATTTGGTTTGGGCTTTACTACAGGGGCTCAAAGGTTTGTGAGGCACGCTCGGGCTGGAAAACCTCCTCTACACATCAGCAATTGGGGAATTAATGCAATTGAAGACAGTGAAGAGGATTCAGACATCGACAGTTGGATTTACCCAACAACCAACGATGGACCGAATAACTGGACGGCCAAGGACTTCATACCTGTTTCTTTTATTCCGTAGTAATTGACTCATTTGTTTTAAGATTTGTAATAAAAAGTTTGAAACTTTACGGCCCGATGCCTTGCCCGAGGCACCTTGGCCTTGCTTGTGAGGGCCATTATTTGTCATTTCATATATCATTAATAAAGCATTGGACGTTTCTTGCATACAAATTTTGCGCTCCTTGTTTTTCTTTTCTGTGTCTCACTTTATCAAAACAGCTATTCTCTTACACACACTCACGTATCATACTGCAGATCCATATCCACTCTGGATCCCATTGATAACAGCTCTGCTACTGCCAGTTATAACTTCAAAAATCCGATCAACCAAGCCGAGGACGAAGGTGAGGATGATTGTGAGGTGCCTGGAGAACATGCTAGACTATTACAGCAGGAAGAAAGGGCCATACATCCTCATGAAGAGCCAGTTGAGTCAGTGAATTTGGGTACAGAGGAAGACAAGAAAGAGGTTAAAATAGGTGTGAATTTAGAGCCTAATGTCAAACAACGGTTAATACATGTTGTACCCCAAAATTTTCCCTCCTCTTTCTCCACAAGAAATCGCAGTTTCGGGTTTTTCCTGATTTTTTAGACTGGCTCAAGAATCGGTCAAACAGACTTTTCTCGTCAGTCAGACAAAATTTAGGGTTTTCATTGATTTTAAGACAGCTCAAACAAATTGCTTAGGATTGGTTGAATTGGCTCAAAGTTTGATCAGGCAGGCGTTTCTCCAGTGCTAAGTCAAAAATCAGGGTTTTATGCGCATATTTCTCAAGAAGAGTTAGTTCTATCAATGCTTTTCAAATTACTCTGAAATAAGAACTGAGGCTGCTGGTTGTTAATTTGCAGTTGTTTGGATTTAATCAGTGAAAGGAGGTATGTGGACGTTTTGTTTGATTAACTGTCGTCTGGTTTAATTAACTGTGCATTGCTTTGGATAATTGGAGCGCCGAGTTTATTATTGATTGATGATAAGACCACAATGTTTATCAATTGATTATTTATTTTAAGTTAGAATAATTGGAATTTATTTCCATTTTATTATAATTTAAGAATTATAAACAATTAGATAAATATATGAAGAAGAATTAAAAATGAATGTCAATAAAAGGACTTTTTTTATTTATCTTTAAATTATTTGTATAATTGTTATTGTTTACAAAGTATTTACAATAATAATGTTACAGTAATTTAAATTGAAATAAAACTATGTTCTAAAATTTCTAAGTCTTCATCTTCTATCCAATGCTCCCTTATTGCTCAATTATTTTTCATCTGCAAAACAAAGAACAAGAAAAGTCAGAGCAGATAAAATAATTAAAGATAGACAGTTAAAAAGATTCATCATTAAAAACAAATGGCCGGAATCAGTTTTTCCCTCTCTGCAAATCACGAGATTTCTCCCGGTTCACAAAGAGGGATGAAATGCTTGCAATGAAACATGAAATGCACAAAGTTATGATTTTGCACAAATTCAAATTTTTAAGCATACTGTATAAATCAAAAGAATTGTCAACCAAGTTTCCAAACAACATGTACAAGTAAAGGCAAACTGAACTACATTCTCAAACTAAGCCAAAAGCTGTCCAAGGATATCAAAGTATCAACAACTCCAAAAGCTGTCAAGAGAAAGTACATAAAGTATGCAAGAAACATGGAAATATGCAGTGGAAAAGGGACAATTGCAAGCAATATTCAGAATGCATCATATTCCTAGGCCATTTGTTTTTTCAGAAAAGACGAAATTAAAGCAATAAAAATGCTTTCTTTAATCCGGAGAGAGAAAGAGAGAGAAAATCAGATTACAATACAGAAGGCTAAAGGCTAAAAAGAGCATGTATCAGAGCTATTCAAAAAGAGGCAGAACATATGCAGCAGAGGTGATCACAAAGGGTGAAAGCCTCAAGCCTTGCAAACATGTCCACAAATTTGACCAAGAAAATATAGTGCCTCCTGCCCTTAAAAGACAAGAGGGCAAAGACCCTAAAGGAAATATACAAAAAAAAGTCCATCAAACCTTAAGCATTCAAAACATACACGCCTAAGACCTCCAAACCTGTAACCTCAACAAAAACACCAAAAGCCAAACAACATAAACCAAAAAACCTGAAAACTGTCAAGTTGCCTCAAAACCTCAAATGGCCTGAAACAAACAAAACACCCAACCTGTCAAGTATAAGCCTTAGCCTTCATCAAGCCAAAGCCTTACCTGCATTCAAAGCCATAGCCTTAAACCAGAAGCCTAAAAGCCTCGTGTCTGTCTAAGCCAAAAAATCCTTCCCCTGTCAAAACAAGTCGTACCAAACCACTTGTCCAAGTCTTCCAAACTGCACAACCTTAACCATCAGTAAACATCAAAACCACAAGCCCTTAAGCTTTTCAAAGCCCAAGGCTCCAAATAAACTCAAACTTGTAAGCTCACCAAAAGCCATAGCCACAAACTGGAGCCTAAGCATTCAAGGCAACACAAGCCCTCAGAGCATTCTCATCATTGGGCTAATAATAATAGATCTTTACTCAACAAGCAAACATACGAAGCAACAGGCAACTCAACAATTCAGAAGGCAATAGAAACGAGGCAGAGAGAAGAGAGGGAAAGCTAGTCAAAACCAACATTTCAACAATAGCATATCAGAGGCAAATACTCAAAATCATCATCAAATAATACAAACATTCTAAGCATCTCAGCAAGTTCATAGTGGAAGAGGAAAAAGAAGCATACAAGTTTGCAAACATACAAGGCAATTCAGTATAGCAATCATTCAAGGGTCAAGCACACGAGGCAACTGAAGCAACAAAAAGAGAAGAAGATAAAGAAGATAGGTTTTCAAGTATCATCATCAAACCCTAAAGAAGGTAAAGACACAAACCAGGGAAACTTCCAAAGCTCGCGCATCATCAAGCCTCCGTCCAGCCATCCTGAGCGCCTCCCAAATCCGCCTCCTTCTCCTCCGTCCCCAAGGGTCAAGGTAGCATTTCTCTTCTTTTCTTTCCTTTCCACAACCTCAATAACAAACCAATATCAACACATGAAATCAAAACATGAAAGTACACATAAAAATTTGAAAACCTAAAAGACTGTCAAAAAACGAACAAAAGCCATTACCTGTGTATAAACGTCACTGAGTGACCAATGGAGGGAAGAGGACGAACGGTGGTGCTCGGTGGCCTTGGACGGATGATTATTCAGAAGCTGGGCATGAGAAGATGAAAAGGAAACAAAGAGGACGAACGGCGCCTCTGTGTTGTTGACAAACCCTAATCCGTGCCCCAAATGAAACAAATAATTAAACCCTTACAATGTTTTGTGAAACCTCGGGCCTTGCCCCACGAAAACAACACTAAAGCCCATTGCCACTCAGTCGTGCACCCCCCCTGACTTAGCCTGTTGCTTTTGATTGGGTTGTAAAACCCCTTTAGCCCATTTGTTTTAAAACTTATACCTTTTTTTTACTTATCATATTTTTTTATTAATTTTATTTTTACATCAAATTTTTATTAATAATACTTTTTTTTATATATAACATAATTATAATTTTGTATATAATACATTAACTAAAATATAAGTAATATTTTTCTTTAAACTTAAAACATTTTCATTTTTTAGTTAAACTTTTGTACATAATTAATTAAAATACATTAATTTGTAAATACATAAGAAATACTTTTCTTTAATGTAAGACATTAATATTTAGAATTTGAACATTTTCTTTTCTTAAAATGTTTTCTTTGTACATATTAACCAAAATACAAAACATGATAACAATACTCAAGTAAAATCCAAAAAATACAAAATTAAATCAAATACTTAATTTTCTCATTAAGTTAACATTTCTCAAACTTATAAATAAACCTCATACATTTACACATACACTTACACATTTACAATATACAAATACGTCTATACATTTACTTTGCTTTACACATATACATTTGCTATTCTTATACATTGCTATACGTTATATTTTACATTTGCGCAATTCGATTTGGTTGTAATTATTTGGATACTATTCTCCTATAAGTCTCATCCCTCATTTGTATACTTGTACCCCCACTCCCGAATACTATTTGTAATAGTTTAGGACTTTAAATTCCCGCAATTTATCGCTTTTGAATTATACCATGGTTAGACCTAGGGTTGTATGTAAGTAAAACCCAACGCTAGATAACCTAATACAAGACAAATACATGAAATCAATACACAATCACACTTGCACCCCTAGGGTAATCCCACATGTTGCCTTCCAAAATGGACCATGCTTGCACGTCGAGTTTCTTTGGCAAAACAATTCAAATGATCATAAGTCCCTCGATGACGCTTTCGAAAGTTTCCTATCAAAATGATCATAGTCCCTTCAAGCAAAATTGCCAAAGACACTTGGCATCATTGCATTCATGGTCCATACGATGACCCGCGCCTGTCCCGTTAACATCCTAAACGCAAGATTGTCCACCAAATACAATGGTGGAACAAAATTGTTAAAAAGGGTTAAAACATGAGAAAAACCTTTGAGTATATTAGGGGTAGACAAAACTCTTAGTTACTTGATCAACTTACAAAAACACTTGCCTACTTTTCAAACCACAATCCACAAACACTTTCAAAACAAACTTCCAAAAACATTTGAAACATCTTTTCGAAAAGATACACACCTTCGTATATACTCAAACACGAGTCATTACAACGGTTGCCGAAACAAAGGCGTCTATTTCAAAACATTTTCAAAACACACACACACACCATTTCAAGCAATCAAAAATCAAGGCAAGTGATCTAAAACCAAGTAACTAAGAGCCCATGGATAACCATGGATGAAAAGGGTGCTAATACCTTCCCTTTTCATAATCTACCCCCCGAACCCACGAAACATCTCAAAAGGTTTTTCCTGTGATTTTTTAACCTTTCCTTTAGGATAAAATAAAAAGTCGGTGGCGACTCTTGCTAAACCGAACAAGTGCGAAAACAAATGCAAAACTCAAGTCAGTTCTCCCACCGTATCACAGAACTGGCGACTCTGCTGGGGATTAACTTAAAAGTGGGGTTACCTTAGGGTTTTAGATCACCCTCTTGCATGATTAATTGTTTGCTTTGATTGCTTTACCTTTGTGGTTCTCTTGTTTGGGTTTGAAATCCTACACCCGGATTTGGGAAACATTTATAGATAGCAAATACGTTGTGGAAACTGTGCGGGGTATACCGACACGGTTGAAGCAATAGCTATATTAGTGCGACATATTTGTGAGTACCGGTAACCCTTGAGTTCAATCAAGGAGAGTACGGGGCCGCTGAGTGATGTCACTAAGCACTAATGACCTAGAACCTTACTTGACCATCTTGGCCTTTTATTAGGGGTAGTGAGATGACCGGCTTTGGTGCAGTCCGAAGTTGGTAGATACTCGATACTACACTCATTGAGGGTTGTTTTCTTGGAATATTTTGGTCGCTAGTTAAGTGGCTAAACCAAAACAATGAACATGGAAGACAATCCAATGATATTGAGCTCCTTAGAACCCGATTACTATTTATAGGACAGGTTTTTAAGCCAACTACACTCAAGAGGGTACTTACCTATGAAACCCCATGCAAGCCTGAAAGTAGGGTTTTGTGTGATCTGCTTGTACATATGTTTGTGCATACATCATAAACATCATAAAGCATCATATGCATCCGCTAAACCATTTCAAGGGTTTGAATCTTCACCTTTGTTCTTGTTTTGTAGGTCATGGAAATCCCTCGCAGGAAAACTATCCAAGTCAACCTTGTGAGGATCCCTCCTCAACTCAAGGAGCTCACGTCCAGAATTCCCGAAAGCTCTCCTTTCAGTGAAAGACATGGTAGACTGCTCAGCCTAGTCAACACCAGCATTGAAGAGGACATGATGAAGGTTGTGTTCCAGTTCTTTGACCCCCTTCACCACTGTTTCACATTCCCCGATTACCAATTGGTGCCCACTTTGGAGGAATTTTCTCAACTCCTGAGAATTCCTATCCTTAATCAACTACCTTTCAACGGTACGGAAAAGGAGCCAAAGCCTGAAGATGTTGCTCAAGCACTACACTTGCAACCATCCGACATCAAGGGGCATTGGGAAACCAGAAGCGGTGTCAAAGGCTTCTTGGAAAAATTCTTGTTTGAGAAGGCACAAGAGTGTTGGAACTCCTTGGATCTACAAGCCTTTGAAGAAATTGTGGCACTCCTCATTTACGGGTTGGTCTTGTTCCCAAATCCTGACCAGCTTATAGATGTCAACGCCGTCAAGATCTTCTTATCCAGGAATCCCATACCAACATTGCTTGGGGACATCCTCCACTCATTTTACACACGAACAATGAGAAAGAGAGGTGTTCTCATGTGCTGTACTCCTCTCCTTGCAAGGTGGTTTATTTCGCACCTTCCACAGTCTGTTTTGAAGAATGACCAAGGCCTAAGGTGGTCACAACGGTTGATGACTCTCACTCACTCTGATGTACACTGGTGTTCTCGGTCTAGAGAAAGTGTCATCATCGTCGATCATTGTGGAGAGTTCCCTAATGTTCCATTGCTTGGCATTAGGGGAGGCATTACCTACAACCCTTGTCTAGCTTTGAGACAATTTGGATATGCACGAAGGGACGGCCCCCACGACATGCTGGTTCCTGACATAGTTTTTGACTTCGACAACGATGCGCAAGGACTTCGTCAAAGATTCATCAGAGCTTTGAGGATTCCTAACAAGGTAGACAGCAAGACACTGGGGCACAAGAATTCCATCCCCCTCGAGCCTTATCTCAAGTGGGTCCGAACCCGAGCCCAGAGTCTAATGATGCCTTACCCTCATGTTCTCCCTGTGATTAAGGAGCCCATTAGGGAAGGAGAGGTTCCCTACACCGTCTTATATCCTGACATGCCAACGACATGGGAGGAGATGCAGAAGAGTTGGATCTAACTCAGGGAAGAAAGGGATACTTTTGAAGCCAGCTTCTATGCCAGCGAGAAGAAGGTTTTGGAGCTTACCCGCCGACTCCACGAGGAAGAGACCCTCAACACCTACATTGTGCCAAAGAGGATGTGCAACGTCTTTTTACCATGAGAAGTTTTTGTAATATTTGGCCCATGGGGCATTTATGTACTAAAAAAATTTCTTCTTATTAATATGACGTCTGTTCTTTTTGTCAGCAACAATTGTGAATTTCTAAATCCTTGAATGCATTGCATAAATAAACATATCATTCATCATGTGCATAAGCAGGTCTCCACACCAGGTTTCCTTATCTTTCTGCTGTTTATTTCAGTAAGATGGATCTCGAACAGACGGTCAAAGATCTACAGTCTCAGAACTCACAATTTCAACATATCCTGATGACCTTGGCAAAGGGTCAGGAGGATCTAAAAGCCCTGCTCGGGAACAAAGAGCAAGTGAAAAAGAAGAAGAAGAGAGTCGGGGTGGCTACCCTGGGAAGAAGGTTTGAGGGTGAAGCCAGAAGGGTTCTTGAATTTCCCCCTACATCTGAAGAGGGAACCAGTAAAGAAAAAGGGGCCGCGGTACCATCTGAATCCGAAGTTAAAGAGGAAGAGGCTGAAGAAGACGAAGACTACTCAGAACAACAATACCCGCCGGCCGATGACAAGTACAAGAGTTTGGAGGACAGGTTGGCAGCTATGGAGCTGCAAAGAGTTCCAGGCTTAGATTTCGAAGATTTGGGATTAATTGCCGGAATTGTGATCCCCCGAAGTTTAAAGTGCTAGTTTTCGCAAGATATGATGGGCTGTCTTGCCCGAAGATGCATCTAAGGTCATATGTCCGAAGAATCCAACCTCACACATCTGACAGAAACCTTTGGGTACATTTCTTTCAGGATAGCCTGTCTGGCACACAGCTGGATTGGTTCTACAATCTTGAAAGATCAGAGGTACATAGTTGGGAGGATCTTGCAGCTGCTTTTTACCGCCAATATCAGTATAACTCTGACCTGGCACCAACCCGTACTCAGCTACAGAGTATGGGGATGGCCTCTGGTGAAGGATTCAAGGAATATGCCCAGAAGTGGCGCGATCTGGCAGGGAGAGTGCAGCCACCTCTTTCTGATAGAGAGCTTGTCGATATGTTCCTGGGGACCCTGTCTAGTCCATTCTTTAATCATCTGATCGATAGCTCTTCCGCAGGGTTTACCGAATTAATTCTGACTGGCGAGCGGGTAGAAGCCGGTATCAAGAATGGGAAGATTCAGAAGGATGCCTCTACATCTACAACTGTTAAGAAATCATTTCCGGCGAAGAAGGAAACGACTATTGTGTATTCTCAGAGAGGAGCAGATAGAAATGAGCGCCGGTCGACTGTGGGGGTCGTGATGATCCAAAATCCATCAAACGATCAGCCTCGCAATAACCAGTCCAGACCTAAACATCAATGGGGAGAACGGCCACCACGGCAATTTACCCGTATTAATATGACACCTGCGCAGGTTCTTCCACATCTGTTGAATTTGAATCTCACCAAGATTAGGGAAGCACCGAAGACTGTGAATACTGCTTCACCGCACTATCATCCCAAAGCTAAATGCGCCTACCATTCCGATAGCGTCGGGCATGACACAAATGATTGTTGGGCGCTAAAAAATAAAATCCAAGACTTGATAGATGCAAAAGAGGTGGAGTTCGATGCTCCAAAGAAGCCAAACATGATATCTGCTCCGATGCCGAAGCACGGGCGAAATGTCCATGCTATCGAGGAAGATTTGTATGTTTCTGATGTCAGTGACCTGAGGACTCCGCTGTTAACCATCAAGTTAAATCTGCTAAGAGTCGGGATTTTCCCGGGATGCAAAGAAGACTGCTACTGTTGTTACTCTCTGCCATTTGACTGCCCATCACTGAAGAAATGCATCCAAGGCCTGATGGACAGTCAACAGATTCTGTTTGAGAAGGTTCCTGCTATTCCAACCCCTGCTGAAGATGTCTCAATTATCACCATTCACGACAATCTTTCCAAGGCCGTCAGAAAGCCTGTTAAGATTACATCAGCTACAAAGATTGTTCCTTTGAAAATAACTATGCCTGGGCCGGTCCCCTACAGTTCTGACAAGTCAATACCATGGAATTACGGTGGAGACATCTACTACCATGGTGTTAAACAAGTTGAAGTAACCGAAGAAAGCTCTGATGAAGAAGAGGCCAACATTGGAAACATTGCTGGTACAAGCAAGATCACCCGAAGCGGGAGAATATTTTCTCCAGAGATTGCCCCCCCAAAGGCAACCTTTGGACCCTCAGCTGCTGCCAGAGTTAATCCTGCACCAATAAGACTTTCCGCCGAAACTCCGTTGATTGAAGAAACTTTTATTCCCGTTATTGTCTGTTGTACCCCAAAATTTGCCCTCCCATAATCTTCAAAGTTATGACAAACAATTGGTTCAAGTTTACTCAAGGACTACACAATCAACCATCCTCCTGAAGCCAGTCAAACTAGGGTTTTGGGTCTCACAAGGAAGCTGAAGTTTTCAAGAGCTCAATCAAGTCTCCCATGCTCATACACATTGTCAAGCACCTCCATGTCAAGTTTCAAGGCTCACAAGGTCAAGTTGCACAGTCAAAAACCCTAATTGCTCAACAGTCAACTGTAGGGGCAAAATGGTCATTTGGCAGTCAAAAGTCAAATTTTTTGGTCAACATCTTATTTTGAAGCCACAAACATCATTTGATCAATGCTTGATCATGATTCTCAAAAGTATGGCTCAAAAAGTCTCAAGATGCAAAAGTTTATATTCTTGGACAGCTGAAAAGTCAACTGTAACTTGACCAAGGCATAACTTTTTCATGGTTCATCAGAAAAATTCCATCCAATGCTCATATTGAAGGGGAAGACGTTTCCTACAACTCATCTTCACACTCCAAGTCCAAGAAATGCTCTCACAAAAAGTTATCAATTTCAACATTATAGGTCATTTTCAAAAGTCAACAAAAAGGGACTTTAAGTCAAAGACCATAACTTGAGATTGGTAAATCAAAATGACATGGGACCAACGACATTGGTTAGAGGACTTTAAGACCTTTCCAAAATGTCCAAGAACATGATCAAAGCTTAAAAATTGAGCAAGATATGCATTGGAGAGGTTGGGAGATTTTTGTGAAATGGCCAAAATCATTTATCCTTGAAACTTCATTTTTGACAAAAGGGGCCCACTTTTTTCACTTGAATCAGCTTGTCCATGCTTCCCACGTGTCCCACCTTTTATTTCAATATTTAAAATCATTTTTTTCATTTTTATTAGATTTTATTGGATTTAATTCATTTTAAATCCTTTAAAATCAAATAAAAATCAAAAAGTTTAATTAAAAGGGATATTTGGTCTTAACTAGCTTTGACTCATCATTATGCAACTTCCCAATTTCGTTTCAAGGCCAAATGGAGCAATATTTCAAAAATTGGTTCAAAAAGGAAAGTTTGTTAAGGGAGTTTATGTTAAAATCTCAAGCTTGAATGCATGGTATGATGAGCCTTAATGTTGATCAGAATCACCTACATAACCTAGAGAAAAATATCACAAGGCAGAAGAAAAAATGAGAGAGAGAGGCAGCCAAGAGAAACTTCTTTTAAAAAATTCCAAAGAATTGCACCAAGATCGAATTCAAGAACTCAGCCATCCACAAGGCTTCTCACCCATCCCATCGTGATCTACCGGCAATATTAAACTATGAAAACCTCACCATGAGAATCGTCATGCCCTAATTACTCGGTCTGGCTATTTTGTTTGCTTCATTTTTTCTGTTTTCGCAGGTTTGAGAATCACCCCCCTTTTGCTACAAAAGACAGGCCCATTTCTTTTTCCCTTTGAATTTATTTTCTTTTCTATTTTATTTTAATTTTCTTTTTATTAACAAAAATTAATTTTCATTTTATTTCAAAAAAATCACAAAATATTCTTACCCAAATAAATTTTAGATTTTTCTTTTTCTCTAAATTCAATTAATTAATTAGGACTTTTTTTTATTCTAGGAAACTCTAAATTATTTTGCAATATTAAAATTGATTAGATTTAATTAGGTCCTAATTGTTAATTTAATTAGTTTTATTTCTTAAAATAATAAAAATCAGGAAATCATAAAAGAGGTATAAAAATATTTTATTTAATCAATTAATAGTTCCATTTTTGTAAATAAGATTCAATAATTAATTTAGTTTTGATTTTAGGTTATTAACTTTAATGCTTTTTTTTAATAATTAAAAAAAAATATTAAAAAAAAAGTCTTTAGCACATTTTTATCTTTTTAAATAAATATTTTTTTTTCTTATTATAATTATTATTCACCATTAATTAATTTTGTAAATACTTGTGATTAACCAATTAGATTTAAATTAGGTTTAACTTAGATAATTTTTTCTTTAATAAACTAAAAAACAATTAGAACTAGAATTATTTAACTTTTAATTCCATTTTAATTTTCTTTAATTTCCATAAATCCAAAATAAATAAAAAATATGTCCTTTCCTTTATTTAACTTAATTAATTAATAAATTCATTTTAACTTCTTTAAAGGGTCCAACGCCCTCACATTCGATTATATTTTCTTTTCGCGCATTTCATTTTATTTCTTTTTTATGAATGTAATGTATTTGCCCCAAAGCCCTGTAATAGTTAATTAGACATTTACTTTTTGCACTTTATTTTAAATCGGGTCTTGGATTTATTTGGCGATGTAGACCCGCGCCTTTGTAATAGCGTAAGACCTTTATCTTTTCCGCACTTTAAATTCCCGCACCTTTTAACTGTTAACAATCACATGAAAGAATGAATGCCCAAAAATAAAATCAAAACGTAGATCACCAATGCATGACAAGATAAATAATAATTGAAAATGACACACAATTCACACACCACTCCTAGGGTACGCCTCACTGTTGCCTTGCCCCTCGAAAGGTGGTCATCGAGTATAAGACGTCTTAGTAAGTCCTTATGTCCATGAACATGGCATAAGGGTAACTTCTAAGGTATCCTACTGTTACTCTGGTGATCACACAGTTGCCTTGCCCCTCGAAACGTGGTCGTCGAGTACAGGACGTCTTAGTGAGTCCTTATGTTCCATTGATCTGGTTGCCTCGAAACAAGTTGCCTCGAAACAGTTGCCTCGGAATATAAAAGATCAATGGCATAAGGGTAGCTTCTAAGGTATCTTACTATTGCCCGGTAACCACACTGTCCCTAACCCTCAAATTGACCCGCACACCTCCAACGGTAGTGCTACCTACCTCTCAATGGTGGGATGGCACTACTTTAAGGACATTTACACAAACTAATTCCTTAGGGTAGGTAGATGACTCGTAGATACTTTCTCTAATTCAAAACAAATCAAAAACTTCTTTTCACACCGACACTTTGCAAAAAGCTTTCAAAACAACTTTTCAAACACTCTTGAGGACTGATACAAGAGTCGAACTGAAATTTTAAACGAAACTTTTTTCAAACCCACTCACACTTGAAAAGCAAACAAACATTTTTGAAAACACAAATGAGCAAGTATCTAAGAGCCCATGGATAACCATGGATAGAAAGGGTGCTAACACCTTCCCTTTCTATAATCTACCTCCCGAACCGAGAGCAATCTCTATAAGGAATTTTTCTGTGCTTTTGTCCTTTCCACTTGGAGAAAATAAAAGACGGTGGCGACTCTTGCTTCCGCGACATTTCGCGAACCAGCGTTAAACAGTCAGTTCCAGATCCACCGATCACAGAACTGACGACTCTGCTGGGGATATTCTTATAAAGTGAGGTATACCTTAGGACTAAGATCACTGTGTTTTCAATTGCTTTGACTTGTTTGCTTTAAATTGTGGGACTGTCTTGGGAGTTCTATAGATCCTAACCCGGATCTGGGGATACCTTCTTAGAAAGTAGCAACAAGGCTGTGAGGGAACTGTGCGGGGTATACCGACATGGTTGAAGCAGTCTGCTACGTTGATGTGGCACTTTGGTGTGTACCGGTAACCCTTGAGTCAATCAAGGAGAGTACGGGGCCTCCGCGTGGTGTCGTGAAGCATCAACAGACCTTAGGAACCTTAAATGAACCATCTTGGCCTCTTTAGGGTAGTGAGATAACTACTTTGGTGTAGTCCGAAGTCGGTTGATACTCGATACTACACTCAATTGAGGGTTGTTTTCTTGGGATATTTTGATCGCCAGTCAGTGGCTAAATCGAAACGATGAACAATGAAAGCAATCCAATGATATTGAGATCCTTAGAACCCGGTTACTTTGATAGGACAGGTTGAACCCACCAACTTTAAGAGGGTAATACCCAGACCCCATGCTGGCCTAAACTCTAAGGGCTTCTCTTGTGTGACTTGTGTGCCTTCCAACTTGACTACTTGCATGCTCGTTATCTGACACTTGAGTTCCTTGCAGGTTTTGTTTATAGTCCTTAATTGGGACTCACAACAGGGTTTACTGAGTTTCTTACAGGTCTTGTTTATAGTCCTTAATTGGGGCTCATAACAGGGTTTACTGAGTTTCTTGCAGGTTTTGTTCATAGTCCATAATTGGGACTCATAACAGGGTTTACCCACGTTACCCCATGCATAGCATAACATCATACCATTGCATACACCCTACATAAAGACTAATTAATTTCAAGGACCTCAAAGGTTTTGTGATGCAGGTCATGATGAACCAACATGTCTAGCAAGGGGAAAAGGGGATTTATTTTCCTCTAGCCAAGGTTGTCAGGGGCTATGACCCACTTGATATGGTGAGCTTTGACTCTTGAAGAAGGTTCCCCTAGCCAAGGTTGTTTGGAAATCAAAACAAACCTGATGACTTGAGTCAGGGGCTATAACCCATTGGATATGGTGAGCCTTTGACCCTTGAAGAAGGACTCCCAACAATATGCAGTTCCTTCAATCAAGCTACCGGATTCAAATGCTGACAAATTTTCTTGTTTACCCCACGAGACCCTTGAGAACATTGCATGCATATCATACATATCATTGCATTACAGGTACCCCTTTGACCGGTCACTTACCTTCGTCGCTGTTTATTTCAGCAATGGCTTCCCAACAAGATAACCAGGGTCTTCGTGCTCAAGAGACTCAGTTCAGGGAGGTCTTCGTAAGCCTATCCAAGGGGCAAGAAGAGTTAAGAACACTCCTCATGGGGAATTTGGCCAAGAGCAATGCTGAAGATGACAAGGACGAACGGCTGAAACGTCTACAAGCTGAAGTAGATACATTGAAAACCCAGATGCTGGGACAAAGGGCTCTCAACCAAGGTCTAGCTCGGGAGCAAGAAGAGTTGAGGACCATGATCAGTCAGCTCCACCAAGAGAGACACCATATGAAGCAACCTGCCCAAGTCAGGGACCAGGTCTTTGATCAGCTTCTAAGAGGACCAGAACCTGGCATAGTGAAGAATAGAACTCTCCAAATTGCTACTACCTCATAGGTCCAACTACAACCTCGCCCAGAGCAACAGGTTGATCTGAGTAGGCCAAGCAGGTCCAAGAGGAAGTTCACCCAGCTCAACATGCCTTTGTTTCAAGCACTGCAACACCTGCTGAGGTTAAATCTGATTACATTAAGGGCTCCTCCCCGGAACCCCAACATCTCTGCTCCTAACTATCATCCCAACAAAAGGTGTGCATATCACTCTGATAGTCCTGGAAACGACACTACCGACTGCTGGGCTCTGAAGAACAAGGTCCAGGATCTGATTAATGAAGGAGTAGTGGATTTCACCCAAGTGGGTCAAGCTGAGGTCCTCTGCCATCCCTACAAGATGCACCAGTTGAAGTAACGAGTCCTAAGACTAGAAGACTTTTGTTCATTAGAATTTTTCAAGTTGTAATTTTCTTTTGATTGTTCAAACATTTGTTCATGTTAAACGTTGTTATTTCATTAATGCATCGCATATGTCTGTTTTGAAGAAATATATTCGTATTCACTATATGCAAATTATTTTCATATTTTTTCTGGTGATCAACGCTCGATTAATAATTCTAAGCCTCTTGAGGGAGGATGACGAAAACGATACCACGATCCTTACAGTATGCTTTTGAACAGACCCCGCTGATGAGGTACAGGCATTGTTTCAATCCCTAAACACTGGAGTTATAAGGAAGATGATCCCTCGTCAACCCCTCTGAGCCAAAGAAGTAGGAGTTTTTTTCTTTTCGAAATTTAAAACCCTTAATCATAACCTGGGGCAGGGTAGTCTCTCAGTTGATCCAAGTGCATAACGAATGGAACCAAAGAGGTCCTTACAAAAGAAGACAGTGATGGTTCCGAACAATCATACAGATAGGCAGTCATTATATCTCGAAAAATAAAAACCCATTAAGTCAAAACCTATGAAAGAGACTTACAAAATTGGGGCATCCCGCTGACTGTAATCACAAAAGAAACAGTTCAGGCAAAAAAAATTTAGGGATAGCGAAATCAAAAAGAAAGAGGTCATACGAACCCTCAACAAAAACAAAAATGACTGCCTATTCAGAATAAATATCAATATCTGAACCATCATTGGAACATCAGGACAAAGACTCAAACAAGGTCTAACGCACGATCAACTGAGCTTAGGTTTGAAGAACATCACGAAGAACGGGTGGGTACAAATAATTTGAGCCTTTATCCTTTGTTTCTTAAACCGTGAACCAGGCCACGTTATAACCCTTAAAAAGTCCTAGCTGAAGCATGGGTTAGTTCGAAAGCATACTGTTACGAAAGGTATCCTGACTCCTTAAGGCCTACGGTAAATAAGGAGTAGACATCACGTTTTACAAACATTCACTTGTTTTATGAAAAAGAATGCATTTTCAAAATCTTCAAGACAGACATAATCTTTGCATTTTTGAAATAACATTGCTTGCACATATGACTATTTGTTTGAACAGCAAAGAAATTCGCACGAAGAATATCTTATGGGCAAAAGCACTTCCAATCAAGGGGCAGACATGATCATGGGCTACCATCTGGGGCAGTTAAGTCAAGATTCGGAGAATCTCTCAAAGGCCAAATAGCCTGGGGCAAATCTCCGCCTGAGTCACTTGGGGCATTCCAGCAACGAATCTTGTCTGATCAAACATCTTCTGGGGGTATGAAAAAACACTTCTAACAGGGGCAAATCCCTACATTCTGAGAGCGTGGACATAGTCGAAAAATACTACGCAAAATCAAAGACTCGCTAGGTTGACACACCTAGGCAAAAATAAGGGCTTCCCGACGAACCAAAAGGGTTCGGGCAAAAATAAGGGATGAAATGAAAAAAGATCTGTACACCCGGCAAGTCGAAAACCTGAAAAGGTGGCTTGGGCAAAAATGGGTATCCCGGTGGACTGAAAACCCGAAAGGGCAGTCCAGGCAAAAGTTAGGGATCAAAAGCGTACGACTATGTCCAGGCATCTCGGCACTTGCCTATCAGAAGATTTGTCAGTCGGCAACCGTCAAGCACCTCCACAGGTATCTTCTCCCACAGAAACAGGGGCAATAATGAGTTGTCTAAATGATCTAATTGCTCTGTCCACCAAGGTACCAAGGTAGGTTCAGCTGAAGAACGTAACCAAGATATCTTAATTCCCCCAGAGAGTGAGCCAGCAAGTCAATGCACTCTCCCCAAGCAGAGTTATACTATCAGCCTTAAGGAAGTTGGTTATCCCCCGCAGATCTCAACATTCCCCAGCACATCATACAAATATTCTTAACAAGCATCCCCGACAGTCTTGATCTAAGATTGTTCCCCGGCGGTCTACCAAACATTCAGTGGAGTCACTTCCCCAGTGCATCTCAAAATTTCCCCAGGAGGGTCCAATCAAGATTTCCCCAGGAAAGTTTGAATCCATCTTCCCAGCAGGAAGCTTATCCCCAGTAGATTCTGGAAGCTTCCCCCCTGCAGAGCACGAATGCGTCTCCCGGCTTTATTCAAAGGTTATTTCCCTACCAGGATATAACTGGGTTATCCTCAGCCAAAAGCCACGGAAAGATCGTCCTCGGCGAAATCCTCATCCCCAGCGGAGCCTATTAACACTTCCAATATAACGACGGTATCCCCAGTGAAGTTACTACCAACATCTCAACAAGAGTACCTCTCTTCCCACAGAGTATTGTTCCCCAGCCAGATCGCTAGAATAATTTTCTCCCCGCAGAGTAATCTCTCCAACAAGTTTATTCCCCCAACGGAGTCATCTTCTCCTACCGGCTTATTCTTGCAACCATCACTCCCCAGTGGAAACACTATTCTCTAACATCAACCCAGGATGTGACTTCCCGGCATCCGTCAAGGATTTATTTTCCTAGACGAAAACATACATTCATAAACAACACATCTTCATACATTATAACATGCATATACGCATCATGAACATACAATCCCATTCATTCTGAGAACACCTCGCATGTCATACATCATGACATCACATACAACTAACGTTTTGTCTTTTCAGGACAAAACTTAATACAAAGATAATTGCTATCAACTGTCGTGATTCCAGATCCGATTCCTGTATCTTGCCAGGGAGTATTTGTTGACGACTACAGTACCAGACTCGATTCCTGTATCTTGACAGGGCACGTCTGAAGAGTTCGAAGATCCGATTCCTGTATCTTGCCAGGGAGTATCTGTTGACGACTACAGTACCAGACTCGATTCCTGTATCTTGACAGGGCACGTCTGAAGAGTTCGAAGATCCGATTCCTGTATCTTGCCAGGGAGTATCTGTTGACGATTACAGTACCAGACTCGATTCCTGTATCTTGATAGGGCACATCTGAAGAGTTCGAAGATCCGATTCCTGTATCTTGCCAGGGAGTATCTGTTGACGACTATAGTACCAGACTAGATTCCTGTATCTTGACAGGGCACGTCTGAAGAGTTCGAAGATCCGATTCCTGTATCTTGCCAGGGAGTATCTGTTGACGACTACAGTACCAGACTCGATTCCTGTATCTTGACAGGGCACGTCTGAAGAGTTCGAAGATCCGATTCCTGTATCTTTCCAGGGAGTATTTGTTGACGACTACAGTACCAGACTCGATTCCTGTATCTTGACAGGGCACGTCTGAAGAGTTCGAAGATCTGATTCCTGTATCTTGCCAGGGAGTATCTGTTGACGACTACAGTACCAGACTCGATTCCTGTATCTTGACAGGGCACGTCTGAAGAGTTCGAAGATCCGATTCCTGTATCTTGCCAGGGAGTATCTGTTGACGACTACAGTACCAGACTCGATTCCTGTATCTTGACAGGGCACGTCTGAAGAGTTCGAAGATCCGATTCCTGTATCTTGCCAGGGAGTATCTGTTGACGACTACAGTACCAGACTCGATTCCTGTATCTTGACAGGGCACGTCTGAAGAGTTAGAAGATCCGATTCCTGTATCTTGCCAGGGAGTATCTGTTGACGACTACAGTACCAGACTCGATTCCTGTATCTTGACAGGGCACGTATGAAGAGTTAGAAGATCCGATTCCTGTATCTTGCCAGGGAGTATCTGTTGACAACTACAGTACCAGACTCGATTCCTGTATCTTGACAGGGCACGTCTGAAGAGTTCGAAGATCCGATTCCTGAATCTTGCCAGGGAATATCTGTTGACAACTACAGTACCAGACTCGATTCCTGTATCTTGACAGGGCACGTCTGAAGAGTTCGAAGATCCGATTCCTGAATCTTGCCAGGGAGTATCTGTTGACAACTACAGTACCAGACTCGATTCCTGTATCTTTACAGGGCACGTCTTAAGAGTTCGAAGATCCGATTCCTGTATCTTGCCAGGGAGTATCTGTTGACGACTACATTTCCAGACTCGATTCCTGTATCTTGCCAGGGCACATCTGAAGAGTTTAAAGATTCGATACCTGTATCCAGCCAGGGCGCATCTACATAAAGAGTTTGAAGATCAACACCTGTAACGGGCCAGGTAATTATCTTTCTTTCTCAGGTACGCAAGTTCTCGCTAAGGAATCTCTTACGCGATCGACACCTAGGTGGTATCTATAAGCCCATCCACTTGCCAACAGTTCCAAATGGCATCTATAAGCCCATTCCCGACAAGGTTCTGTCACATCTCCAGATGGCATCTACAAGTCCATCCTCCTATCCACCATATCTCCAAATGGCATCTGTAAGCCCATTCCCGCTGTTACACTGCTGACACTCAACTATGTGAGTGCAAATTTCTGGGCACTCTAGTGTTCAATCATCTTCCACCCTCGGATCACGAAAGGCACACAAGCCAATCTACATCCTCAGGTCTAAGAAGATTGAACAGGGGCAACTGTTGTACCCCAAAATTTGCCCTCCCATAATCTTCAAAGTTATGACAAACAATTGGTTCAAGTTTACTCAAGGACTACACAATCAACCATCCTCCTGAAGCCAGTCAAACTAGGGTTTTGGGTCTCACAAGGAAGCTGAAGTTTTCAAGAGCTCAATCAAGTCTCCCATGCTCATACACATTGTCAAGAACCTCCATGTCAAGTTTCAAGGCTCACAAGGTCAAGTTGCACAGTCAAAAACCCTAATTGCTCAACAGTAACTGTAGGGGCAAAATGGCCATTTGGCAATCAAAAGTCAAAATTTTTGGTCAAAATCTTATTTTGAAGCCACAAACATCATTTGATCAATGCTTGATCATGATTCTCAAAAGTATGGCTCAAAAAGTCTCAAGATGCAAAAGTTTCTATTCTTGGACAGCTGAAAAGTCAACTGTAACTTGACCAAGGCATAACTTTTTCATGGTTCATCAGAAAAATTCCATCCAATGCTCGTCTTGAAGGGGAAGACGTTTCCTACAACTCATCTTCACACTCCAAGTCCAAGAAATTCTCTCACAAAAAGTTATCAATTTTAACATTATAGGTCATTTTCAAAAGTCAACAAAAAGGGACTTTAAGTCAAAGACCATAACTTGAGATTGGTAAATCAAAATGACATGGGACCAAAGAAATTGGTTAGAGGACTTCAAGACCTTTCCAAAATGTCCAAGAACATGATCAAATCTTAAAAATTGAGCAAGATATGCATTGGAGAGGTTGGGAGATTTTTGTGAAATGGCCAAAATCATTTATCCTTGAAACTTCATTTTTGACAAAAGGGGCCCACTTTTTTCACTTGAATCAGCTTGTCCATGCTTCCCACGTGTCCCACCTTTTATTTCAATATTTATTAGATTTTATTGGATTTAATTCATTTTAAATCCTTTAAAATCAAATAAAAATCAAAAAGTTTAATTAAAAGAGATATTTGGTCTTAACTAGCTTTGACTCATCATTATGCAACTTCCCAATTTTGTTTCAAGGCCAAATGGAGCAATATTTCAAAAATTGGTTCAAAAAGGAAAGTTTGTTAAGGGAGTTTATGTTAAAATCTCAAGCTTGAATGCATGGTATGATGAGCCTTAATGTTGATCAGAATCACCTACATAACCTAGAGAAAAATATCACAAGGCAGAAGAAAAAACGAGAGAGAGAGGCAGCCAAGAGAAACTTCTTTTAAAAAATTCCAAAGAATTGCACCAAGATCGAATTCAAGAACTCAGCCATCCACAAGGCTTCTCACCCATCCTATCGTGATCTACAGGCAATATTAAACTATGAAAACCTCACCATGAGAATCGTCATGCCCTAATTACTCGGTCTGGCTATTTTGTTTGCTTCATTTTTTCTGTTTTCGCAGGTTTGAGAATCACCCCCCTTTTGCTACAAAAGACAGGCCCATTTCTTTTTCCCTTTGAATTTATTTTCTTTTCTATTTTATTTTAATTTGCTTTTTATTAACAAAAATTAATTTTCATTTTATTTCAAAAAAATCACAAAATATTCTTACCCAAATAAATTTTAGATTTTTCTTTTTCTCTAAATTCAATTAATTAATTAGGACTTTTTTTTATTCTAGGAAACTCTAAATTATTTTGCAATATTAAAATTGATTAGATTTAATTAGGTCCTAATTGTTAATTTAATTAGTTTTATTTCTTAAAATAATAAAAATCAGGAAATCATAAAAGAGGTATAAAAATATTTTATTTAATCAATTAATAGTTCCATTTTTGTAAATAAGATTCAATAATTAATTTAGTTTTGATTTTAGGTTATTAACTTTAATGCTTTTTTTTAATAATTAAAAAAAATATAAAAAAAAATAAGTCTTTAGCACATTTTTATCTTTTTAAATAAATATTTTTTTTCTTATTATAATTATTATTCACCATTAATTAATTTTGTAAATACTTGTGATTAACCAATTAGATTTAAATTAGGTTTAACTTTGATAATTTTTTCTTTAATAAACTAAAAAACAATTAGAACTAGAATTATTTAAATTTTAATTCCATTTTAATTTTCTTTAATTTCCATAAATCCAAAATAAATAAAAAATATGTCCTTTCCTTTATTTAACTTAATTAATTAATAAATTCATTTTAACTTCTTTAAAGGGTCCAACGCCCTCACATTCGATTATATTTTCTTTTCGCGCATTTCATTTTATTTCTTTTTTATGAATGTAATGTATTTGCCCCAAAGCCCTGTAATAGTTAATTAGGCATTTACTTTTTGCACTTTATTTTAAATCGGGTCTTGGATTTATTTGGCGATTAGACCTGCGCCTTTGTAATAGCGTAGGACCTTTATCTTTTCCGCACTTTAAATTCCCGCACCTTTTAACTGTTAACAATCACATGAAAGAATGAATGCCCAAAAATAAAATCAAAACGTAGATCACCAATGCATGACAAGACAAATAATAACTGAAAATGACACACAATTCACACACCACTCCTAGGGTACGCCTCACTGTTGCCTTGCCCCTCGAAAGGTGGTCATCGAGTATAGGACGTATTAGTAAGTCCTTATGTCCATGAACATGGCATAAGGGTAACTTCTAAGGTATCCTACTGTTACTCTGGTGATCACACTGTTTCCTTGCCCCTCGAAACGTGGTCGTCGAGTACAGGACGTCTTAGTGAGTCCTTATGTTCCATTGATCTGGTTGCCTCGAAACAAGTTGCCTCGAAACAGTTGCCTCGGAATATAAAAGATCAATGGCACAAGGGTAGCTTCTAAGGTATCTTACTATTGCCCGGTAACCACACTGTCCCTAACCCTCGAATTGACCCGCACACCTCCAACGGTGGTGCTACCTACCTCTCAATGGTGGGATATCACTACTTTAAGGACATTTACACAAACTAATTCCTTAGGGTAGGTAGATGACTTGTAGATACTTGCTCTAATTCAAAACAAATCAAAAACTTCTTTTCACACCGACACTTTGCAAAAAGCTTTCAAAACAACTTTTCAAACACTCTTGAGGACTGATACAAGAGTCGAACTGAAATTTTAAACGAAACTTTTTTCAAACCCACTCACACTTGAAAAGCAAACAAACATTTTTGAAAACACAAATGAGCAAGTATCTAAGAGCCCATGGATAACCATGGATAGAAAGGGTGCTAACACCTCCCCTTTCTATAATCTACCTCCCGAACCGAGAGCAATCTCTATAAGTAATTTTTCTGTGCTTTTGTCCTTTCCACTTGGAGAAAATTAAAGACGGTGGCGACTCTTGCTTCCGCGACATTTCGCGAACCAGCGTTAAACAGTCAGTTCCAGACCCACCGATCACATTGTCCCTCCTACTTCTGCTGATAAAGGTAAAGGAACCTGTGATACGGTGGGAGAACTGACTTGGGTTTTGCGTTTCTTTTCGCACTTGTTCGGTTTAGCAAGAGTCGCCACCGACTTTTTATTTTATCCTAAAGGAAAGGTTAAAAAAGCAAAGGAAAAACCTTTTGAGATATTTCGTGGGTTCGGGGGGTAGATTATGAAAAGGGAAGTTATTAGCACCCTTTTCATTCATGGTTATCCATGGGCTCTTAGTTACTTGGTTTTAGATCACTTGCCTTGATTTTTGATTGCTTGAAAAATGGTGTGTGTGTGTGTTTTGGAAAATGTTTTTGAAATAGACGCCTTTGCTTCGGTAACCATTGTAATGACTCGTGTTTGAGTATATACAAAGGTGTGTATCTTTTCGAAAAGATGTTTCAAAATGTTTTTGGAAGTTTGTTTTGAAAGTGTTTGTGAAGTGTGGTTTGAAAAATAGGCAAGTGTTTTTGCAAGTTCGATCCAAGTAACTAAGAGTTTTGTCTACCCCTAAGTTTACTCAAAGGTTTTTCTCATGTTTTAACCCTTTTAACAATTTTGTTCCACCATTGTATTTGGTGGACAATCTTGCGTTTAGGATGTTTAACGGGACGGGCGCGGGTCATCGTGTGGACCATGAATGCAATGGTGCCAAGTGTCTTTGGCAATTTTTGCTTGAAGGGACTATGATCATTTTGATAGGCAACTTTCGAAAGCGTCATCGAGGGACTTATGATCATTTGAACTGTTTTGCCAAATATGCTCAACGTGCAAGCATGGCCCATTTTGGAAGGCAACATGTGGGATTACCCTAGGGGGTGCAAGTGTGATTGTGTATTGATTTCATGCATTTGTCTTTGTATTAGGTTATCTAGCGTTTGATTTTATGTACATGCAAACCCTAGGTCTAACCATGGTATAATTTGAAAGCGATAAATTGCGGGAATTTAAAGTCTACGCTATTATAAATAGTATCCGGGAGTGGGGGTACAAATTTACAAATGGGGATGAGACTTGAATAGTTACAACCAAATCGAATCGCGATCTCAAATGTAAATGTATCAAATGTATAGCATAAAGGCAATGTAAAAGGTAACAATGTTTGTGTGTAAAACAAATTAAATGTATTAGTGTATGGTATAAGTGTAAGTGTAAGGGTATGTGTATGATTATTTACAAGTATGGAGAATATTTAACTTAAGGGAAGATTAAGTATTTTGTTTATTTAAATTGTATTCTTGTATTTTTGTTCAATATGCACAAATGAAAGTTTTAATCTTAAGAAAAGAAAAGTATTAACTTTAAAGAAAAATTATGTAATTATGTACAAACAAGATATTTTAAGAAAAAGAAAGAAATGTTTTAGGTTTTAATTATATTATGCATTATTGTTTTATGGATGTACAAATTAATGTTTTTTAGTTTATCTTTTTATGAAAATTTTAATTAAAAGAAAACATTTTAAATTTAAGAAAATTATTATATTCATGTTTGTTTTAGTTAATATTCTTATACAAAATTATAATTATATTATAAAAAAAAAGTATAAAAAATTAGTGTAAAGAAAACAAAAATTAACGTATTGAATTAAGTTATAAAAAGATATTAGGGTGATAAGATAAAAAATTATTTTTAGTCTTAAAACAAAACAAAGAATGGGCTTTAGGGGGGTACGTTTGGCAAAGGCAAATGGACTTAGGCGTTTTAGAAAAGGGCAAGGCCCAGGTTCTGAACAAAATGTTTTTAGGGTTTGAACAGCTTTGTGTCATTGTGAACGCGCTAGGGTTTGTTACAGAAGCGGCTCCGTCGTTCATTTCGTTCGTCTTCGTTCCTTTATCTTCTTCGCCATGGATCCGCCTCTGAATGCCTCTCCGCCCAAGGCCACTGAGCGCCAACATCCTTCCTCTTCCCTTCAATGATCTTTCAGCGACGTTCACACAGGTAATAGCTTTGTTCGTTTTTTGTTTGACAGTCTTTTAAGTTTTCCAATTTTTATTGGTTTCTAATCTTTGCATGTTCCGATTCTTTGTGATTTGTGAGGTATTTTAAGGAAAAGGAAGTGTTTTTTATACCTTTTGGAGGAGACGGAGGAGAAAGGAATCTGGAGGCGTTTCCGGTGGCTTAACAGCGAGGGGCGATGATGACGTGCTGGCTTGGAACCCTGGTATCTTCACTTTGCCTCTTCAGGTTTGATGATGATAATGTTTGAGAACCTTTGTTTGATAGTTGCCTCTCTTCTACTGTTTACTCGAATGCTTTGCCCCTGAAACAAATTGCCTTTGTGAGCTTCTTTTTCTCTTCTTCCTCTTTGGCCTGCTGAGTATGCTTCTGTGGGTTTGGTTGCCTGGGATGATGTTGCCTTCAATGATGATTTACTGAGATATTCTGTATGCCTAGACAGTTGCCTTATATGCTTTGATGATGAATATATTGCTTCTTTATCCTCTTCTTCTTGCTTTCCCTTTTGTCTCTATTGCCTCTAATGTTTGCCTATGATGAGAGTTCTCTGAGGCCTTTTGTGTTGCCCTTGAATGCTTTAGCTTGATGTGTTTGGTTGCTTGTTGATATGCTGAGATATGTCGGATACAGTTGCTTGTTGACTGACCCAATGATGAACTCTTTGAGTTCTGAGGGTTTTGAGTTGGTTCAAATGCTTTGAGTTGTTTTTGAAAGCTTGCCCAATGATGAGATTGTCTGAGGGCTCGTTGGGTTTGGAAACTGGTTTATCAGGTTGAGGATGATTTGGATATTATGTGAGTTTGTCTTGGTATATCAGTTTGACAGGTTTATGGTTTTTAGGCTTGGTTTGACAGGTTATGGCTTATGCAAATTTGGACCGTCTGAGCTTAGTGTGAGGTTTTGAGTTTTAAAGGGTTTCAGCAGGTTTTTTGATGGCGTTGGGCTTGATGACAGTCTTGGCTGTTAAGCTTGAGGCTTGTACACAGTTTTGGCTGTTTAAGCTTGAGGTCTTTGTTTTTGACAGGTTGAGGTTTTTTACCAGTTGGAAAAAAATTTATGCTTGGGACCTGCTGTTTTTTTTGTAGTTCTCCTCTTTGTTTATGTTTTTTGATATCCTTCGTCCCGCCCCCCCCCCCCCCCCCCCCTTCTCTACTGTTTTATTGCAGTATGCTTTGTCCTTATGCCTAAACCTGTAAGCCTATTCTTTTCCCTCTTCTTCCTCTCTCTAGTACAAATTAAAACATTAAATAATGTTATGTTTGTACTTTATTCTGAAAAGGCAATGCTGGAAAATGATGAAAATAGGAGGTTGCTTGCAATGTAGTTTAGTTCTGCATATTTTATCTCTTTTCCATACTGCCTGCTTCTTTGGGACAGTACTGAGTAGCCTTTTGTTTGATATCTTGATATCTTTCCATATTTTGGACAGTTTGACAGCTTTTGGGATAGTTTGAATGTGAACTCAGTTTGGACTCTTGACTTGGTTTAGGCCATTCAATTTGGTCTTGGACTTTGTAGTTTGTTTGGCAATTTTGAAATTATGCAGTAGGTTTGACAAAATTTGAATTTGTGCATTTCAACTTTGTGCATTCATGTTTAGCAAGCAATATCCATCCCTCTCTGTGAACCGGGAGAAATCCCATGATTTGCAGAGAGGGCTAACTGATTCCAGTCAGTTGCCTTTAATGATGAGCCCAAATTAACTGTCTGTCTCTTTAATTCAATTTATCTGCTTCTGACTTTTTCTTCTTTTCTTTGTTTTGCAGATAAAAAGTCAAATGGAGCGAAAGAGGAGGCATTGGATAGAAGAATGAAGATTAGGAAATTTAGGACATAGTTTATTTCAATTTTAATTATTGTAACTATTATTATTATAAATACTTTGTAAATAAATACTTGTATTTAAATAATAATTGTAACAATTAAATTAAAGATGAATAAAAATCTATTTTTTACCAGTTAATTCTTTTTCTTCTTTTCAATTGTTTATTTATTATTTATAATTCTTTAAATTATAATAATTGAAAATAAATTCCAACCATTTAACTCAGAATAATAAATAATCCATAAACGTCCGGCATCTTGAATAATCAAAGCAATGCACCGTCAAATCACATATGCCCAAATGTTTTTTCTTCTCACTGATTTTAATCAAACACTGTAAACTCAATCCAAATGCCTCTTTTCACTGATTTAGTCTAACACTGCGAATTCAATCCAAATGTTCCAGTCCACATCTCAGAATAACTTGACAAGCACTGTAGAATTAAATCTTTCTGAGAAATCTGCGCACAAACCCTAGTTCTTGATTAAAAGTCAAAGAAACGTCCGCCTGATCAAAACCTGAGCCAAAATCAACCAAATCTTAGCAATCTGCCTGAACTGTTTTGAAATCAATGAAAACCCTAATTTTTGTCTGACTGACGAGAAAAGTCTGTTTGACCGATTCTTGAGCCAGTCTGAAAAATCAGGAAAAGCCTGAAGCCGTGATTTCTTGTGGAAAAATACGAGGGCAAATTTTGGGGTACAACAGAACCCAAGATGAGCTCGTCCGGATGAGGGCTCAACCTTTGGCCATCCCGGAGACCTCTAAGAAAGAGATGGAGGAGATCCTGAAGATAATTAAAAAGAGTGATTATGACGTGGTAGAGCAACTGGGGAAAACCCCCTCGAAGATCTCCATGTTAGCATTACTGCTTTGTTCTGAGGCGCACGCCAAAGCATTGATCAAATTCCTGAAGACAGCCCATGTCCCCCAGGAAACCTCTGCCGACCAATTCCAAGACTGTGTAACCAGTCTTACAGCAGACAACGGTTTAGGTTTCTCTGATGCGGACCTGACCTCAAAAGGAAGAAAACACAATGACGCATTACATGTGTCAATAGAATGCCAAGGAGCTACTCTGGCCCATGTTCTGGTCGACACTGGTTCTTCTCTGAACGTGCTTCCCAAGAAGGCTCTCGACCGTTTAGATTGTGAAGGCTTGGAGTTGAGGCAAAGTAATATCATTGTAAGGGAATTTGACGGGTCGAAGAGAATGGTACACGGAGAGGTAAACATTCCCATTATGGTTGGCACAGAAGTATTCCCCTCAACTTTCTATGTGATGGACATCTGTCCGTCATACTCTTGCTTACTGGGAAGGCCGTGGATACATAACGCTGGGGCAGTTACCTCCTCCTTACATCAAATGTTGAAATACCCTGTCAAAGGAAAGATCATAACCGTGCACGATGAAGAGGAATATATGATCAACCACTTGAACTCCTTTCGGTATGTAGAAGTGGAAGGAGAATTCATTGAAACACCATTCCAGCACTTTGAGGAAGTCTCTCCTGAAGTGGCAGTAGCAAAAGTGGTAGCTGAGGTACCAAAGCAGATGGCCAGGATGGCATCTCTAAAAGACGCGAAAGCTGCATTGAAGGAAGGAAAGAGCTCAACATGGGGGCAGTTGCCGAATATTCCTCACAAAACAGACAAGTTTGGATTAGGTTTCACTGCTGCGGGACAGAAAGCTATGCGCCGCTCAAAGGTTGAAAGAGCGCCCATCAAGATTTTTCCTTATGGAATCAATGCTCTGGAAGGTGAAGACGAAGAGGCCAACATTGAAGATTGGATCTACCCAACTGTCAAGGGAGGACTACGCAACTGGGATGCAAAAGACTTTGTCCCCATTACTTTTATTAATCAGTAATTATCTGTCAAACATTTCCTGTTGGTTTGTAATATTTACTCTTGAACAATCCGTACACTACTTTTTCACCTCATGCCTTGCCCGGGGCATGTAGGTCCATTTGTAAGGGTTTTGATTATCTTCATATCCATATGCCATGTTTAATGATTCATTGGACGTTTTTCATTAATAAACTGCTGTGTTCATTTTCTTTCCTTTTTGCATTTTGTTTGCTTAAGGATGGCTATCCCTTACACACACCCACACTCATAAATGCAGGTACCCGTCCACTCTGGATTCTATGGGTGACTATTCTTCTATGTCCTTCAATAACTCTGAAGATCTGGTCAATCATGCTGAGTATGAAGATGACGAAGATTGTGAAGTACCGGGAGAGCTAGCCAGACTTCTATAACAAGAAGAAAGGGCCATCTTCCCTCACGAAGAGTTGTTGGAAACTGTCAACTTAGGAACAGAGGAAGACCGGAAGGAAGTACAAGTGGGTGCCAATCTGGAGCCAAGTGTCAAGGAACTCTTGATACAGCTGTTAAATGAGTACGTTGAAATCTTCGCCTGGTCTTATGAAGACATGCCGAGTTTAGATACAGACATCGTGGTTCACCGTCTCCCTACAAGAGAAGATTGTCCACCGATCAAACAAAAGGTCCGCCGAATGAGGCCCGACATGTCTGAGAAGATTAAAGCAGAAGTGATGAAGCAATTCAACGCTGGATTTCTGGCTGTTACATCCTATCCACAATGGGTTGCTAACATCGTGCCAGTACCTAAAAAAGACGGCAAGGTCAGAATGTGTGTGGACTACCGAGATTTGAATAGGCCTAGCCCTAAAGATGATTTTCCGCTACCCCATATCGACATTTTAATTGACAACACAACTCAGCACAAAGTGTTTTCCTTCATGGATGGCTTCTCGGGCTACAACCAAATTAAAATGGCCCCCGAGGACATGGAGAAAACAACCTTTGTTACGCAATGGGGTACCTTCTGCTACAAGGTGACGCCGTTCGGATTGAAGAACACAGGGGCAACTTATCAACGCACCATAGTAGCTTTATTTCATGATATGATACATCATGAGATCGAAGTTTACGTAGACAACATGATAGCTCGATCACAAACAGAGGAGGAACACCTTGAGCATTTGCAGAAGCTGTTTGCCAGGTTGAAAGAATACAAACTCAGGCTGAATCCAAGTAAGTGTACTTTTGGAGTTAGGTCTGGTAAACTCCTAGGGTTTATTGTCAGCAACAAAGGCATTGAGGTCGATCCAGAAAAAGTGAAAGCAATACAAGAGATGCCTGCTCCCCGTACTGAAAAGGAGGTTAGAGGATTCTTGGGGCGCTTGAACTATATTTCCAGATTCATCTCTCATCTGACTTCTACCTGTGAGCCAATTTTCAAACTATTAAAGAAAGATCAGGTAGTCGAATGGAACGACGATTGCCAAGCTGCTTTTGATAAGATCAAGGAGTATTTGCTAGAACCTCCTATTCTGATGCCACCCGTCGAAGGAAGACCATTGATCATGTATCTGACCGTCTTGGATAACTCAATAGGGTGTGTTTTGGGCCAGCATGACGAGTCTGGTCGAAAAGAGCATGCCATTTATTACCTTAGCAAAAAGTTTACCGACTGTGAGACTCGCTACTCACTGCTCGATAAAACTTGCTGCGCTTTGGTATGGGCTGCTCGCCGTCTAAGACAGTATATGTTGACTCATACCACTCTGTTGATTTCCAAAATGGATCCTATCAAGTATATCTTCGAAAAGCCTGCTTTATCTGGAAGAATCGCTAGATGGCAAATGATCCTAACTGAGTATGACATCCAGTACACCACCCAAAAAGCTATAAAAGGGAGTGTACTAGCTGATCATCTAGCTCATCAAGCTATCGAAGATTATCAATCCATGAGATTTGACTTCCCAGACGAGGACATCATGAATTTGGACAACAATGAAGGTAACAGACCATATGACGGACCTGAAAAGGGATCCCGATGGACCCTGTACTTTGATGGTGCTTCAAATGCACTTGGAAACGGTATCGGTGCGGTACTCATTTCCCCGAAAGGTTGCCACACACCTTTCACGGCCCGACTCTGCTTCAGCTGTACCAACAACATGGCTGAATATGAGGCTTGCATTTTTGGTCTCAAGGCTGCTATAGACTTGGGGATCAAATCTTTGATCGTATTTGGGGACTCGGCTTTGGTTATCAGTCAAATCAAAGGAGAGTGGGATACCAAACATCCTAATCTCATCCCATACAAAGAACATGTCTTGACATTGTTGCCTCATTTCGAGCAAATCACCTTCGAGCATTTCCCGCGAGAAGAGAATCAGCTAGCAGATGCTCTGGCTACAATGTCTTCCATGTTTAAACTCAATTGGGATAACGAGGCTCCCCGAATCACCATCGAGCGGATGGATGAACCTGCGCATTGTCACGAGATCAATACCGAAGAAGTAGTGGAACAACCCTGGTTTCATGAAATCAAAAGGTATCTCCAGAATAGAGAATATCCCGAAGGAGCTTCAGTAAATGACAAGAAGTTCCTAAGGAAGTTTGCTGCCAAGTTCTTCCTGAGCAATGGCATCCTCTATAAACGCATCCATGATTGTGTTTTACTCCGATGTGTGGACAAAGCTAAGGCAGAATTGATCATGACTGAGATACACAGCGGTACGTTCGGCACCCACTTGAGCGGACACACGATGGCTAAGAAGATTCTAAGGGCAGGCTATTACTGGTCAACCATGGAAGCTGATTGCCATCAACACTCCCGTACCTGCCATAAATGCCAAATCTACGCCGATAAGGTGCACATTCCTCCGGTTCCTCTCAACGTGCTGACGGCTCCGTGGCCATTCGCAATGTGGGGCATTGACATGATTGGAGAGATCAAGCCCACTGCATCCAATGGACATCGCTTCATCCTGGTCGCTATTGACTATTTCACCAAATGGGTCGAAGCAGCTTCCTTCGCCTCTGTTACAAAAAATGTGGTTGCCCGCTTCATCAAGCAAAACCTCATATGCCGGTACGGTGTCCCCGACAGGATCATCACAGACAACAGAACCAATCTGAATAATACTATGATCACCGCTCTATGCGAAAAGTTCAAGATTTATCATCACAATTCATCTCCCTATCGGCCGAAGATGAACGGTGTTGTTGAAGCTGCGAACAAAAACATTAAGAAGATCATTCAGAAAATGACAGTCACTTACAAGGACTGGCATGAGATGCTACCGTTTGCTCTGCACGGATACCGTACCACAGCACGTACTTCAATCGGGGCAACCCCATTTTCTTTGGTGTACGGCATGGAAGCTGTCCTGCCCATGGAAGTTCAGATTCCTTCCTTAAGGATTATGAAAGATGCAGGTTTGAATGAAGATGATTGGATTCAGACCCGACTTGACCAACTCAATTTAATCGACGAGAAACGACTCGCTGCTGTTTGCCATGGCCAGACGTACCAAAAATGGATGATCAAGACTTTCAACAAGAAAGTCAGACATCAAGTATATCAAGTTGGAGATCTCGTGATCAAGCGGATTATCTTACCACAAAGTGACCCCAGGGGCAAATGGACTCCTACTTACGAAGGACCATTTGTGATTAAGAGCATATTTTCTGGTGGTGCAATGATCCTGACCACCATGGACGGTGATGATTTGCCGCACCCCGCGAACGCAGACATAGTCAAAAGATACTATGCATAAAATAACCCGATAAGTCGAAAACCCGAAAGGGCGGCTTGGGCAAAAAGGGGCATCCCGGTGAACCGAAAACCCGAAAGGGCGGTTCAGGAAAAAGTTAGGGATAAAACAAAAAAAACCTGTACACCCAGCAAGTCGAAAACCCGAAAGGGCGGCTTGGGCAAAAAGGGGTTTCCCGGTGGATCGAAAACCCGAAAGGGCGATTCAGGCAAAAGTTAGGGAATTAAAGCTTATGACTATGTCTCGTCGGATCACTTTAAGGATAATCTCTTCATCAACGAACTCCAAGCTTCTGATCAATCCAGTCATCAGCAGGCGAAGCATTGAATGGATAAATATTCAGAGTTGTGAAGGCTATAGCAGAATGGAATCCCATGGAGTTATTTCACATAGCCATCTTTCCTTTGTATAAAACTTTCAATTTTTACGGCGACATCCTCTTACTAGGATGCCTGTCTCCTTTGTACAAAGATGCTCATAGAAAGTTAATACAAATACTTTTCCAAATACACAAATTTGCTTTGTTTTCCCTTTTTCCTTTTGCACTTATGTTTACTCGAGAAACGTCCAATGTTTTGTTAAGTAGGCATATGCATTTGAACATAATCATTTCCTTACAAATCAGGAAAAGATGATTACTGATAGGTTGAAGGTACAGATAGATATCTCGATGCCCTTTCAGAAGGACTCCCCAAACAGAGTCTAACTCCAGGATCCTCAGCAGAACAAGAGCTTTCTCAAAGATGATATCCCCAACCAGTGGAGCCTTCCAGAACTTAGTCCCCCCCAGAGATAAGTTCCAGCACCCCCAGTGGAGCCCTAAAATCTGAAAATCCTATCCCCAGCGGAGCTAAAACTTCCAACTGTCAATCCCCATTGGAACCAGACCAGTGAACATCGTCCCCACAGAGATATTTCCCACCAGACCGAAGATTCACAGTCATACCTCTCCAGCATAAGTCTACCAGGTCCTGAACTCCCCAGCAGAGATCATCAGAATTCTCTCACCCCGCAAGTCACTAAGGAGTTCCAATCCCCAGCAGCGGTCCTAAGATCCCTCAACCAGTGAAGATCTTGTTCCCCAAGCAGTTAGCAGACAACAAGGATTTCTTATCCTCAGTAACCCCAGGGTTCTTCTATCCCCAACTTTGGTTATGGGTTTATTTCCCCAACATTTGTCCAGGATTTATTCTCCAGAATAAATTGCATTTCAGATTGATCGGTCATTCAAAAACTCCTTCATCATCTGTTGGAAGCTACAGTCGTCAAAGATCAAATTCTCACAAAATTCAAGTTATGAAGCCCGGATTTGACCGGATAGTATCTTGATCTCTACAGCACATTGTGAAGACCGGACTACGACCGGATAACAGTGTTATATTACCGCAAAGCCTGGATTACGACCAGATAATGGGATCTCCTGAATTCAAGTTATGAAGCCCGGATTTGACCGGATAATATCTTGATCTCTACAGCACATTGTGAAGACCGGACTACGACCAAATAATAGTGTCAGACAATCGCCAAGCCTGGAGTACGACCAGACAGCAGTCAAGAGTACTACGAAGCCTGGAGTCGACCAGATAGTGGTATATCTTTAACACAAGCCGTGAAGCCCGGATTTGATCGGATAGCAGCTTAGCAAGCTATTGTGAAGCCCGGATTTGACCGGATAATATCTTGATCTCTACAGCATATTGTGAAGACCGGACTACGACCGAATAACAGTGTCAGACAATCTCCAAGCCTGGAGTACGACCAGACAGCAGTCAAGAGTACTATGAAGCCTGGAGTCGACCAGATAGTGGTATATCTTTAACACAAGCCGTGAAGCCCGGATTTGACCGGATAGCAGCTTAACAAGCTATTGTGAAGCCTGGATTATGACCAGATGACAATACAAGCCTATGTGAAAGCCTAGAGATCGACCAGATAACAGTTAAGCATTAGCAGAATGAAGACCCATTCTCAGTTCCTCACAGAATATTCGAATATTCTCCAGTGAAGATCTCCTCAAGACAGGAATCCCCAGTAGATTGACATACAATCCAAACTCCTGATCCCCCAACAGTGGTCCCAGGACTTCTCAGCTTCAATGATCAAAGAATTCTTGCCCTACCCAGCAGCAGTCAAGGAATTATTTTCCCCGACAGCAGTCAAGATTCTTTTATCTTCAGCCGTCCAGGATTCATCTATCCTCAGCAGGACAACTCATTAGCTTACATACGCATTCATTACATTCATATCATAAACATTGATATAACATACATTGCATCATACATTTCATGCAACATGACTTCGTGTTTCAGCTAATATCTTACCCTTTTTCAGGATAAGAATTAGTAAGCTTCAAATTCAAGACTTCTAAAAACAGTTTACGGGTTCTCCAGTAACGGATGTTAACTTATCGCTTGTTCAGATTCTTCTCAACTTTTGAAAACAGTTTACAGACGCTTCCCCATCGACGGATGCTGCTCTATTGCTTATTCAACTTCAAGACTTCTGAAAACAGTTTACGGATTCTCCAAACACGGACGTCGATCTATTGCTTGTTCAGACCCCCAGTTCAAAGATGTTCCAAAACATGGTTACCTTTCTGATACTCGTCCACTCACCAATGACATACAATTCAACATTTCCAGATGGCATCGTTAAGCCCATCCCTCGACAAGATTCTGTCACGCTCCAGATGGCATATTTAAGCCCATCACCAAATGGCATCTTCAAGCCCATTCCCTCTACCATCACATCACCGAGTGCAATTTTTTTGGGCACTCTAGTGTCCAATCTCCTTTTACCTTCGAGTCACGGAAGGCAAACTTGCCAATCTACCTCTTCAAGTTCAAGAAGATTGAACAGGGGCAACTGTTGTACCCCAAAATTTTCCCTCCTCTTTCTCCACAAGAAATCGCAGTTTCGGGTTTTTCCTGATTTTTTAGACTGGCTCAAGAATCGGTCAAACAGAATTTTCTCGTCAGTCAGACAAAATTTAGGGTTTTCATTGATTTTAAGACAGCTCAAACAGATTGCTTAGGATTGGTTGAATTGGCTCAAAGTTTGATCAGGCAGGCGTTTCTCCAGTGCTAAGTCAAAAATCAGGGTTTTATGCGCATATTTCTCAAGAAGAGTTAGTTCTATCAATGCTTTTCAAATTACTCTGAAATAAGAACTGAGGCTGCTGGTTGTTAATTTGCAGTTGTTTGGATTTAATCAGTGAAAGGAGGTATGTGGACGTTTTGTTTGATTAACTGTTGTCTGGTTTGATTAACTGTGCATTGCTTTGGATAATTGGAGCACCGAGTTTATTATTGATTGATGATAAGACCATAGTGTTTATCAATTGATTATTTATTTTAAGTTAGAATAATTGGAATTTATTTCCATTTTATTATAATTTAAGAATTATAAACAATTAGATAAATATCTGAAGAAGAATTAAAAATGAATGTCAATAAAAGGACTTTTTTTATTTATCTTTAAATTATTTGTATAATTGTTATTGTTTACAAAGTATTTACAATAATAATGTTACAGTAATTTAAATTGAAATAAAACTATGTTCTAAAATTTCTAAGTCTTCATCTTCTATCCAATGCTCCCTTGTTGCTAAATTATTTTTCATCTGCAAAACAAAGAACAAGAAAAGTCAGAGCAGATAAAATAATTAAAGATAGACAGTTAAAAAGATTCATCATTAAAAACAAATGGCCGGAATCAGTTTTGCCCTCTCTGCAAATCACGAGATTTCTCCCGGTTCACAAAGAGGGATGAAATGCTTGCAATGAAACATGAAATGCACAAAGTTATGATTTTGCACAAATTCAAAATTTTAAGCATACTGCATAAATCAAAAGAATTGTCAACCAAGTTTCCAAACAGCATGTACAAGTAAAGGCAAACTGAACTACATTCTCAAACTAAGCCAAAAGCTGTCCAAGGATATCAAAGTATCAACAACTCCAAAAGCTGTCAAGAGAAAGTACATAAAGTATGCAAGAAACATGGAAATATGCAGTGGAAAAGGGACAATTGCAAGCAATATTCAGAATGCATCATATTCCTAGGCCATTTGTTTTTTCAGAAAAGACGAAATTAAAGCAATAAAAATGCTTTCTTTAATCCGGAGAGAGAAAGAGAGAGGAAAGCAGATTACAGTACAGCAGGCTAAAGGCTAAAAAGAGCATGTATCAGAGCTATTCAATAAGAGGCAGAACATATGCAGCAGAGGTGATCACAAAGGGTGAAAGCCTCAAGCCTTGCAAACCTGTCCACAAATTTGACCAAGATAATATAGCGCCTCCTGCCTTTAAAAGACAAGAGGGCAAAGACCCTAAAGGAAATATACAAAAAAAGTCCATCAAACCTTAAGCATTCAAAACATACACGCCTAAGACCTCCAAACCTATAACCTCAACAAAAACACCAAAAGCTAAACAACATAAACCAAAAAACCTGAAAACTGTCAAGTTGCCTCAAAACCTCAAATGGCCTGAAACAAACAAAACACCCAACCTGTCAAGTATAAGCCTTAGCCTTCATCAAGCCAAAGCCTTACCTGCATTCAAAGCCATAGCCTTAAACCAAAAGCCTAAAAGCCTCGTGTCTGTCTAAGCCAAAAAAGCCTTCCCCTGTCAAAACAAGTCGTACCAAACCACTTGTCCAAGTCTTCCAAACTGCACAGCCTTAACCATCAGTAAACATCAAAACCACAAGCCCCTAAGCTTTTCAAAGCCCAAGGCTCCAAATAAACTCAAACCTGTAAGCTCACCAAAAGCCATAGCCACAAACTAGAGCCTAAGCATTCAAGGCAACACAAGCCCTCAGAGCATTCTCATCATTGGGCTAATAATAATAGATCTTTACTCAACAAGCAAACATACGAAGCAACATGCAACTCAACAATTCAGAAGGCAACAGAAACGAGGCAGAGAGAAGAGAGGGAAAGCTAGTCAAAACCAACGTTTCAACAATAGCATATCAGAGGCAAATACTCAAAATCATCATCAAATAATACAAACATTCTAAGCATCTCAGCAAGTTCATAGTGGAATAGGAAAAAGAAGCATACAAGTTTGCAAACATACAAGGAAATTCAGTATAGCAATCATTCAAGGGTCAAGCACACGAGGCAACTGAAGCAACAGAAAGAGAAGAAGATAAAAATCTAGGTTTTCAAGTATCATCATCAAACCCTAAAGAAGGTAAAGACACAAACCAGGGAAACTTCCAAAGCTCGCGCATCATCAAGCCTCCGTCCAGCCATCTTGAGCGCCTCCCAAATCCGCCTCCTTCTCCTCCGTCCCCAAGGGTCAAGGTAGCATTTCTCTTCTTTTCTTTCCTTTCCACAACCTCAATAACAAACCAATATCAACACATGAAATCAGAACATGAAAGTACACATAAAAATTTGAAAACCTAAAAGACTGTCAAAAAACGAACAAAAGCCATTACCTGTGTATAAACGTCGCTGAGTGACCAATGGAGGGAAGAGGACGAACGGCGGCGCTCAGTGGCCTTGGACGGACGATTATTCAGAAGCTGGGCATGAGAAGATGAAAAGGAAGCAAAGAGGACGAACGACGCCTCTGTGTTGTTGACAAACCCTAATCCGTGCCCCAAATGAAACAAATAATTAAACCCTTACAATGTTTTGTGAAACCTTGGGCCTTGCCCCACGAAAACAACACTAAAGCCCATTGCCACTCAGTCGTGCACCCCCCCCCCCCTGACTTAGCCTGTTGCTTTTGATTGGGTTGTAAAACCCCTTTAGCCCATTTGTTTTAAAACTTATACCTTTTTTTTACTTATCATATTTTTTTATTAATTTTATTTTTACATCAAATTTTTATTAATAATACTTTTTTTATATATAACATAATTATAATTTTGTATATAATACATTAACTAAAATATAAGTAATATTTTTCTTTAAACTTAAAACATTTTCATTTTTTAGTTAAACTTTTGTACATAATTAATTAAAATACATTAATTTGTAAATACATAAGAAATACTTTTCTTTAATGTAAGACATTAATATTTAGAATTTGAACATTTTCTTTTCTTAAAATGTTTTCTTTGTACATATTAACCAAAATACAAAACATGATAACAATACTCAAGTAAAATCCAAAAAATACAAAATTAAATCAAATACTTAATTTTCTCATTAAGTTAACATTTCTCAAACTTATAAATAAACCTCATACATTTACACATACACTTACACATTTACAATATACAAATACGTCGATACATTTACTTTGCTTTACACATATACATTTGCTATTCTTATGCATTGCTATACGTTATATTTTACATTTGCACAATTCGATTTGGTTGTAATTATTTGGATACTATTCTCCTATAAGTCTCATCCCTCATTTGTATACTTGTACCCCCACTCCCGGATACTATTTGTAATAGTTTAGGACTTTAAATTCCCGCAATTTATCGCTTTTGAATTATACCATGGTTAGACCTAGGGTTATATGTATATAAAACCCAACGCTAGATAACCTAATACAAGACAAATACATGAAATCAATACACAATCACACTTGCACCCCTAGGGTAATCCCACATATTGCCTTCCAAAATGGGCCATGCTTGCACGTCGAGTTTCTTTGGCAAAACAATTCAAATGATCATAAGTCCCTCGACGACGCTTTCGAAAGTTGCCTATCAAAATGATCATAGTCCCTTCAAGCAAAATTGCCAAAGACACTTGGCATCATTGCATTCATGGTCCATACGATGACCCGCGCCTGTCCCGTTAACATCTTAAACGCAAGATTGTCCACCAAATACAATGGTGGAACAAAATTGTTAAAAAGGGTTAAAACATGAGAAAAACCTTTGAGTACATTAGGGGTAGACAAAACTCTTAGTTACTTGATCAACTTGCAAAAACACTTGCCTACTTTTCAAACCACACTCCACAAACACTTTCAAAACAAACTTCCAAAAACATTTGAAACATCTTTTCGAAAAGATACACACCTTCGTATATACTCAAACACGAGTCATTACAACGGTTGCCGAAACAAAGGCGTCTATTTCAAAACATTTTCAAAACACACACACACACACCATTTCAAGCAATCAAAAATCAAGGCAAGTGATCTAAAACCAAGTAACTAAGAGCCCATGGATAACCATGGATGAAAAGGGTGCTAATACCTTCCCTTTTCATAATCTACCCCCCGAACCCACGAAACATCTCAAAAGGTTTTTCCTGTGCTTTTTTAACCTTTCCTTTAGGATAAAATAAAAAGTCGGTGGCGACTCTTGCTAAACCGAACAGGTGCGAAAACAAACGCAAAACTCAAGTCAGTTCTCCCACCGTATCACAATACAGATGCTACACGACTATGTTGAGATCTTCGAATGGTCCTATGAAGACATGCCTGGTTTAGACACTGATATTATGGTACATTGCTTTCCGACTAATGAGGATTGCCCTTCGGTAAAACAGAAGGTCCGACGTATGCGCCCTGAAATTTCAGAGAAATCAAGGCAGAGGTCAGGAAGCAGTTCGACGCAGGATTTTTAGCTGTCACTTCTTATCCGCAGTGGGTTGCCAATGTCGTTCTGGTATCTAAGAAGGACGGTAAGGTACGAATGTGTGTGGAATACAGAGATCTGAACAGGGCAAGCCCCAAGGATGATTTCCCACTTCCTCACATTGATGTTCTGGTCGACAACACCATGCAACACAAAATTTTCTCCTTCATGGATGGTTTTTCTGGCTACAACCAGATCAAGATGGCTCCTGAGGACATGGAGAAGACAACCTTCATTACACAGTGGGGCACCTTCTGTTACAAGGTAATGCCTTTTGGGTTGAAGAATGTTGGGGCAACTTATTAGCGTGCCATGGCCACTTTATTCCACGATATGATTCACCACGAGATCGAGGTTTATGTTAATGACATAATAGCCAGGTCCCAGGCTGAGGAAGAGCACCTTGATCATCTCCAGAAACTGTTTGACAGGTTGAAGACGTACAAGCTAAGGTTGAATCCAAACAAGTGTACCTTAGGGGTAAGGTCTGGTAAGCTTCTGGGTTTTGTTGTCAGTGACAAAGGTATTCAGGTAGACCTCACAAAGGTTAAAGCCATACAAGAGATACAGGTCCCCTGTACAAAGAAGGAAGTTAGAGGTTTCTTGGGACGTCTGAATTACATCGCCAGGTTCATTTCACATCTGACTGCTACTTGTGAGCCAATCTTCAAGCTGCTGAAGAAAGATCAAGTGGTAAAATGAAATGATGAATGCCAGACCGCTTTCGAAAGAATCAAGGAATACCTTCAAGAACCACCAATTTTGATGCCTCCAGTTGAAGGAAGACCTTTGATATTATACTTGATAGTGCTAGACAATTCAATGGGGTGTGTGCTGGGGCAGCATGACGAGTCTGGTCGAAAAGAGCATGCAATTTACTACCTTAGCAAAAAGTTTACCGACTGTTTGACGCGATACTCATTGCTCGAGAAAACTTGCTGCGCTTTGGCATGGGCTGCTCGCTGACTGAGACAGTATATGCTGACTCACACTACCTTATTGATATCAAAGATGGATCTGATCAAATATATTTTCGAGAAACCCGCCTTATCCGAAAGAATAGCAAGGTGGAAAATGATCTTAACTGAGTACGACATATAATATACGACCCAAAAATCAATTAAGGGAAGTGTATTGGTAGATCATTTGGCGCATCAGGCCGTGGATGACTAACAGTCCATGAACTTCGTGTTCCCGGATGAGAATATCATGTTGCTAACCGACTGCGAAGAACCTGGACTGGATGAAGGACCCGAGGAGAGATACCGATGGTCTATGTATTTTGATGGAGCCTCGAATGCATTGGGTAATGGAATTGGCGCTGTAATTATATCTCCTAAGGGATGTCATATTCCGTTCACCGCCCGATTATGCTTTAACTGTACCAAGAACATGGCGGAGTATGAAGCGTGTATCATGGGTCTTCGAGCTGCTATTGACCTGAGGATTAAGTTCTTGAGTGTATTCAGAGATTCTGCTTTGGTAATAAGTCAGATCAAAGGCGAGTGGGATATGAAGCACCCAAATCTCATTCTTTATCGAGAATATGTACTGACATTTCTCCCACACTTTGAGGAGGTAACCTTTGAACATTTCCCAAGAGAGGAGAACCAGTTGGAGGACGCGCTAGCTACCATGTCTTCTATGTTCAAAGTTAGGTGGGACAATGAAGCTCCCCAGATTACCGTTAAGAGGTTAGATGAACCCGCACATTGTTGTGACATTGAGACTAAAGAGGTAGCAGATAAACCTTGGTTTCACAAGGTAAAGAGGTATCTTGAGGCTCAAGAATACCCCAAGGGGGCATCCGTTTATGATAAGAAGTTTCTGAGAAGGTTCACGGATAAGTTCTTCATCAGTAATGGAATCCTTTATAAGCGTAACCATGATTCAACCTTATTGCGGTGTGTAGACAAGAGCGAGGCAGAAAGGATCATGGCAGAGTTACATGAAGGTACCTTCGGAACTCATTCCAGTAGACATACCATGGCGAAGAAAATCCTACGGGCAGGATATTACTGGTCCATTATGGAAGCCGATTGTTATCAGCACTCTCGAACATGTCATAAGTGCCAAGTCTATGCTGATAAGGTGCATGTACCTCCGGTGCCCCTGAATGTTTTGACGGCTCCCTGGCCCTTTGTGATGTGGGGAATTGACATGATCGGAGAGATCAGACCTACTGCGTCTAACAGGCATCACTTCATTCTAGTAGCAATTGATTACTTTACAAAGTGGATTTAGGAAGCTTCCTTTGCTATGGTAACCAAGAACATCGTGGCGCGGTTCATCCGACATAATCTGATTTGTCGATATGGTGTACTAGAGAGGATTATTACTGATAATGGTACAAATATCAATAACACAATGATCACCGAGCTCTGTAAACAGTTCAAGATTCAGCATCATAACTCTTCTCCCTACCGGCCGAAGATGAATGGGGCTGTTGAAGCGGATAACAAGAACATCAAGAAGAATATACAAAAGATGAAGGTGAAATACAATGACTGGCACGAGATGTTACTATTCGCTCTTCATGGGTACCGTACCTCAGCATGGACGTCGACAAGGGAAACACCCTACTCTTTGGTATATGGTATAAAGGCAGTCCTACCCATCGAAGTCCAGATACCCTCTCTCAGGATTATGAAGGATGTGGGTTTGAACGAAGATGACTGGATCCAAACCTGACTTGATCAGCTGAATCTAATCGATGAAAAGAGACTTACTGCTATCTGTCATGGTCAGACGTATCAAAAGAAAATGATCAAGGCTTTTAACAAAAAAGGTCAGACATCAAGAATATCAAATCGGGGATCTAGTGATCAAACGCATCATATTACCGCAAGGTGATCCCAGGGGCAAATGGACCCCCACGTACGAAGGGCCATTTGTGGTTAAGAACATTTTCTCGGGAGGAGCTATGATTCTAACCACCATGGATGGTGACGACCTTCCTCACCCCGTCAATGCAGACATAGTGAAAAGATACTACGCATAGTCAAAGACCCGCTAGGTTGACTGGCCTAGGCAAAAATAAGGGCTTCCCGGAGAACCAAAAGGGTTCGGGCAAAAGTAAGGGATGAAAAAAAAACTGTACACCCGGAAAGTCGAAAACTTGAAAAGGCGACTTGGGCAAAAAAGGGTATCCCGGTGGACTGAAAACCCGAAAGGGAGGACCAGGCAAAAGTTAGGGATTTAAGCGTAACACTATGTCTCATTGGATCATCTTGCAACCAGACTTCGGTATCGACTATTAAGCTCAGACGACGCCAATCAATCTGATCCACCTTTGACCAAGAAGCAAAGTGATGAGACGCTTGAAGATATAAAGGCAATAGCAGAGTTGGAACCAAATGGGATTGTTTTACATAGCTGTTTTTCAATATTTTACACAAATTGTATAATTTCCGTCTTTCGGCGAAGTTCTCTTACTAGGACGCCAGCCTCTTTGTACAAAACGCCTATTACAGGCCAACTTCAAAGTCAATACAATTCATTTTCACAAGAAATTTCAATTTGTTTTTCTTTTTCTGTTTTGTTTTGCAAGAACATCCAATGATTCATTTTTGATATATGCATTTGAAAATGATTGCTGCTCATAAATATTTACATGAAAAACAAAAGACAATTACTCGTAATGCTAAAAACAGGAAGTGCCCAAACCTTACAGCCACTCTACCCATCAGGTACCAGGATAGAGCCAACTTGAGAACATAAGTAGTGGTACAGACACTCCCCACGGAGTAAATAGTATCCAAAGATAGTTATGTTAGCTTTCCCGAACAGGACATAACTCTCCCCAGCCGAGGTTCACAATTGCGAGTGAGAAAGTAAATGTTTCCCCAAGAAGAAATTCAATTGCCAACAGAATTCATTATAACCAGCAACGGAAATTCATGGTTTACGAGGCAGATGAGGAGCATTTACAAGTGAGGAAGTAAATTTTGCCACCTCCTCAGGTCCTTCATCCGATCCAGGTTCTGCGCAGTCGGTTTCCAACATGATATTCTCATCTGGGAACTCGAAATTCATGGACTGGCAGTCATCCACGGCCTGATGCGCCAAATGATCCGCCAATACACTCCCCTTGATTGCCTTTTGGGTTGTGTATTTGATGTCGTACTCGGTTAAGATCATCTGCCATCTTTCTATCCTTCCGGAGAGAGCGGGCTTCTCGAAAATATACTTGATTGGATCCATCTTTGATATCAACAAGGTAGTGTGAGTCAGCATATACTGTCTCAGTCGGCGAGCAGGCCCATGCCAAAGCGCAACAAGTTTTCACGAGCAATGAGTATCGGGTCTCACAGTCGGTAAACATTTTTCTAAGGTAGTAAATTGCATGCTCTTTTCGACCAGACTCGTCATGCTGCCCCAGCACACACCCCATTGAATTGTCTAGCACTGTCAAGTATAATATCAAAGGTCTTCCTTTAACTGGAGGCATCAAAATTGGTTGTTCTTGAAGGTATTCCTTGATTCTTTCGAAAGAGGTCTGGCATTCATCATTCCACCTTACCACTTGATCTTTCTTCAGCAGCTTGAAGATTGGCTCACAAGTAGCAGTTAGATGTGAAATGAACTTGGCGATGTAATTCAGACGTCCCAAGAAACCTCTAACTTCCTTCTCTGTGCGGGGGACCGACATCTCTTGTATGGCTTTTAGCTTTGCGGGGTCTACCTGAATACCTTTGTCACTGACAACAAAACCCATAAGCTTACCAGACCTTACCCCGAAGGTACACTTGTTCGGATTCAACCTTAGCTTGTACGTCTTCAACCTGTCAAACAGTTTCTGGAGATGATCAAGGTGCTCTTCCTCAGTCTGGAACCTGGCTATCATTTCATCAACATAAACCTCGATCTCGTGGTGAATCATATCGTGGAACAAAGCGACCATGGCGCGCTGATAAGTTGCCCCCAACATTCTTCAACCCAAAAGGAATTACCTTGTAACAGAAAGTGCCCCACTATGTAATGAAGGTTGTCTTCTCCATGTCTTCCCCAGCAGAGTCGCCAGTTCTGTCATACGGTGGCAGAACCAATTGTTTGATGCTAGTTTGGGTTTTGCATTTTTTGTTTGCAAAATGTCACGGTAAGCAAGAGTCGCCACCGACTTTTATTTCATCCAATAATGGAAAAGGAAAAAGAACAGAAAAAACCTTTTTTCGAGATATTTTGAGTACGGGGGGTAGATTATAGAAAGGGAAGGTGTTAGCACCCTTTCTATCCATGGTTTTCCATGGGCTCTTAGGTACTTGCTCATTTTTAAATTGCTTGTGTTTGTGTGCTTTGTTTTGAAAAGTTTTACATTGTGATAACTCTTGTATCAGTCCTCAAGGATGTGACGAAGTTATTTTGAAAATTTGTTTGAAAAGTGTAAGTGTGAAAAGTTTCGATTTGAGCAAGTACCTACTAGCATCTACCTACTCGAAAAAAGATTGTTTCTATTCTTGTTTCCTTTAGACAACACTATCCTACTATTGAGAAATAGGTAGCATCGTTGTTGGAGTTTGTAAGGGTCAATTCGAAAGGGACGTACGATCACTAAAGCAATATTAGGACACCTTAGTAGTAACCCTAGAGTCTTAAGATCTTTCGAGGCAACATTTCCGAGGCAACGTTTTCGAGGAAGCATTTTCGAGGCAACATTCAAATGGGACATTTGATCTTTTTTAGACAGGAGGGAAACCACTAAGACACCCTATGCTTAATGATCGTTTACTGAAGGCAATCGAAGTGAGAGTATACCCTAAGAGTGATATGTGCGAGTGATTTGTTTCAGTTATTTAATCTTTGCACATTAGGGTTTTCTAACCGTATTAATTTTGTCATGCATTCTTGCCATACAATCCTATTAGCATACATCTAAACAGTTAAATATTTGCAGGAATTAAAAATGCAAGGAAATAAACCTAGCTATTACAAGGCTTTGGGGAGGGGTATTAATTACATAGCCAAAAAATCGGGGATTTAAACAGTAAATAAAAACCCTAAATTAACTATTACAAACCACGAACAGTTACAAAAATATTGGCAAAATAATTAACAAGCGCGCGACGAATTAAATGCGAGACGATTAGGATTTTGACCCTTTGACTAATCCTATTTGCGATTGATTAAAGAAAAATGTTTTCGTCATGTTTTGTTATTTTAGAAAATAATGAATAATTAAGTTCAAAGAAATTCTAAGTTCTAATTAATGTTAATTTTTGAAAATAAAATAAATTAATTAATTCTAAACAACCTATTTTTGTATTTTTTGTTTGAAAAAAGAAGAGCATTAAATCAAGAACTTAAACCTAATTTACTAATTAGTTTTAATTAAAAAACAAGTTAAAGTTTCCCTAAATTAAATTAAACTAAATTAAATTAAATTGGATAAAAAAAGCCTAATTCTAATTTTTGTGAATTTCTTGATTTTGTGATTTTTTGTAAAAAAGTGATTAATTTTGTTAATCAAAATAATTAAAAGAAAATCGTTAAAGAATTAAAAAAAGAAGAAATAAAAAAAGTGAAGAGATGGGCCTGATAGTGTTAGCAAATGCAGGGGGTGCACATCTGAATTCTGAGCCCAAATATTCCAAAGCCTGTTTGACTACGCTTTATTTGGTATGGGTGTTGACTTGAGTGCATATCGTGGTCCTTCATTGCTGGCACATTGGATCTGGCTTGCTGGTGAATCTGATGGTTGGATGTTGATGGAGCATGGTGAGCCTCATGATGAAAGACGCGCTGGATCACTTATCTGAAAATAAAATAAATGAACGTTGGGACCTGGGGATCGAACCCATGTCCTTATGCTTGCTTCCAATATCACGCTGCCAGTTGAGCTGTGATGTTTAGTTGATATTATAATAACAATACAATATAATATAAGAAAAGCAAAAGAACTGATCCCAAAACACGCGAAATTCAAACGGATGAGTCACACGCTTCCACGCCATTGTCTCCTTCCTTGGACCATCGTTTTAGAAAACAAGACGTTTACCTACAAATGCTTTACTATAGGTATAACCCTGTTCATCTCCAAAATTGCATATGAGCAAGATAAATGACAAGTACTGGTACCAATCAACTCGTCTCATCCTCACGAGCATCATGGTACCAGAATCAAGGCCTAATTTTGCCTGTACAAAAAACCCCTAAACAAGAACACAAAACGCTAACCATGACAATATCACGTACGGGTATCAAAAATGCAATTAAATGGCATGGTTAGCTTGCAAACATGATAATGAACAAGAATATATAATTAAAACATGCTTATGATGAGTAAATCAGTGAAATCATAATCAAGTTTTTAGGCAAACTGTGGTGCCTGTAGGGTGCAATTCTGGGCGTTTCAAGACCTGGGAGTGATTGGAATAGCTTCCTGGGATGTCTAGCAAGCGATCGGAACCTTCAGCACACCTTGAATTAGCCTGTGGAAGAAGATTCGTCTCACACTTTTCTTGGAAATTTTCAAGTTTTGTTCTGGTTTTACACGACCTCTAACCCTTGTTTTTTGATCTGGAAAGCTTCATTATATAACCTAGAATGAATTAGGTTAACAAACTTGGATCCAATCTTGAGAATTCATGAATGGAATATTTGTTTTTCAGCCATATGATATCTTTCTATTTGCATGCCATCATGCTCTTTTTGTAACAATTTCCCTTGATTCGATTTAATCATGCAAGCTCAGCATAACATGATTGCCAACCTGTAAAAAAAACAAATCAAGTCATTTCTTTGATAATTTTCATCATTTATTTGATTTAATTCACTTTTTAATTAATGAAAAATCAAAATAAATTGAAAAATGAAGCAAAATATGGGTGAGTGAACATTTGAGTCGTGAACCCAATTATAATTGAGGTGCAAGCATAAAAAGTTAGGCCCATTTAGCAAAAAAAGTAAATGTGAGCACATTTGACTTTTGGCAATTTTGCAAAAATGGTCAACTTGGCCAATGCATAACTCTCTCAATTTTGACCATAGAGTGGTGTTCTTGGACTTTTTAGAAATTTTAGGATGTCCTCTAAACAACCCTTTTGGTCTCATCTCAATTGAGTCTTCCATGTTAATGTATGAAGCTTTGACCCAAAAGGTGTTTTTGTTGACTTTTCAAAAGGACCTATAATGTCAAAATTCATATCTTTTTGTGAGTATATATTCTGAACTTGGGAGATGAATATGAATTGTATGGAATTTCATCCTCTTAAAAATGAGCTTTGGATAGGTCATTTCTGATAAAGTATGAGAAAGTTATGCTTGGTCAAAGTTGAGTTGACTTTTCCTGCAAAACCCTAATTTAGCAACTTTTGGGTTCTGATGAATTGTGAGCAATCCTTGAGGCATCATGATCAAACCTTGATCAAATGATGAATAATACTTCAAAATGAGGATGTTGACCAAAAATATTGAAGTTTGACTGTATGTGGGCCACCGTTGACTTTTGACCTAATACAATTGATTTTCAGACATTTGAGCAATTGACTGAGCAAACTTCTTCTGCAAGGCTTGAAACTTGACAAGGATAATATTGAAAACATATTAGGACAATGGTGAGCATTTGATTCCTTTGTGGTTCACATATTTTGATGAAGATGGAAATCCTAATTTGGGGTATACTGCCTTAGAAGAGAGTTTGTCTGGTAAACTCTTGAACTTCCTTGAGCAATTTGGGGACCTCACTTTCCATTTATTGGGAAATATGGGAGGGTAAATTTTGGGGTACAACAGCTGCCCCTGTTCAATCTTCTTAAACCTGAGGATGTAGATTAGCTCGTCCGCCTTTCGTGATCTGATGGTGGAAGATGATTGAACACTAGAGTGCCCAGAAATTTGCATTCGCATGAAGTGGCACTTGATTTGATATCGGGAATGGGCTTATAGATGCCATTTGGAAGTGGTGTCGATCGCATAAGAGATTCCTTTGCGAGAACCCGCATACCTGTTATTGAGGAGGACTTTGCTGGGGAATGCTGGTCTCTGTCTTGGGAGAAATAAAGTTTTAGGAGCTTTAGTTGTCCGTTACTCTACTGGGGGAATAACTCTGGTTTGGGAAGCGGAAGTAAACTGCGTGTTTGGTCGAGGTATATGATGCACCGCGACTTTCTGGGGAAATGTGAAATCAATTGGGTTTGATCGGGTCCCGGTCTTACAGTGTTGTGGACTGATGTTTGGGGGTAGGGAGGAAGAAACCGGATAGTAAGGTTATGAGAAGGAACCTGGATAGTAGGGTTACTTTTAGATGTAAGCTTGGATAGTAGGGTTGTGAGAAGGAGCCTGGGTAGTAGGGTTACTTCGATATGAAAGCCTGGACAGTAGGGATGCTTTAAGCTGTAAGCTTGGATAGTAGGGTTGTGAGAAGGAACCTGGATAGTAAGGTTACTTCGATATGAAAGCCTGGATAGTACGGATGTGAGAAGGAACCTGGATGGTAGGGTTACTTCGAGATGAAAGCCTGGATAGTAGGGTTACTTCGACATGAAAGCCGGGATAGTAGGGCTGTAAGAAGGAACCTGGATAGTAAGATTACTTCAATATGAAAGTCGGGATAGTAGGGCTACAAGAAGGAACCTGGATGGTAGGGTTACTTCGATATGAAAGCCTGGATAGTAGGGCTGCAAGAAGGAACCTGGATAGTAGGGTTACTTTTGTCGCACCGATGACTACTCTGTTTAGCTTCGAGTGCTGATCATAGATCTGCTGGAAATTGTTGATAATAACTGTCTTTCCTGAAAGAAATACAGGGTTAGTTATGTGCGATGCATGGGATGCATTGTGATGAGGTTCTCAAAATAACTGAGATTATGTTATATGTAATGTATGCACATGTCATGATGTATGAACATGAAATGCTAACGTAATAATCTGAGTCCGGGAAAATAAATCCCTGACTGCCGTTTGGAGAGTGTGAGAAATGGTATTCTTGACTGCTGTAAAAAACCATAGTTACTCTTCTTCTGTAGGGGATGGTGAACAAAGATGACTAGATGGGGATTCACATCCATTCGGCTGGTGAATATTCTGCCGGAAGAGACCCTGTCTAACGATAACTCTGCGGGGATAACTCTGTTGGAGAGGATATACTCTATTGATAAATCTGCTGTTTGGAGAAATAAACTCAGCTGAGGATGAATTTCCGTTGCTGGTAATAATGAATTCTGTTGGAAATTGAATTTCTGCTTGTGAGAGAAATAAACTCTGCTTGGGGAAAAATTTACTACCTCACTCGCGATTGTGAACCTCAGTTGGGGAGAGTTATATCCTGTTCGGGAAAGCTAACATCACTGTCTTTGGATACTATTTACTCTGTGGGGAGTGTCTGTACCACTACTTATGTTCTCAAGCTGGCTCTATCCCGGTACCTGATGGGCAAAGTATATGTAAGGTTTGGGCACTTCCTGTTTTTGGCATTACGAGTAATTGTCTTTTGTTTTTCATGTAAATATTTATGAGCAGCAATCATTTTCAAATGCATATATCAAAAATGAATCATTGGACGTTCTTGCAAAACAAAACAGAAAAAAAATTGAAATTTCTTGTGAAAATGAATTGTATTGACTTTGAAGATGGCCTGTAATAGACGTTTTATACAAAGAGGTTGACGTCCTAGTAAGAGAACGCCGCCGAAAGACAGAAATTATACAATTTGTGTAAAAGAAAGAAAAACAGCTATGTGAAACAATCCCATTGGGTTCCAACTCTGCTATTGCCTTTATATCTTCAAGCGTCTCATCACTTTTCTTCTTGGTCGAAGGTGGATCAGATTGATTGGTGCCGTCTGAGCTTGATAGTCGATACCGAAGTCTGGTTGCAAGATGATCCAATGAGACATAGTGTTACGCTTCAATCCCTAACTTTTTCCTGGACCGCCCTTTCGGGTTTTCAATCCACCGGGATACACTTTTTTGTCCAAGTTGCCTTTTCAGGTTTTCGACTTGCCGGGTGTACAGTTTTTTTTCATCCCTTACTTTTGCCCAAACCCTTTTGGTTCGCCAGGAAGCCCTTATTTTTGCCTAGGGAAGTCAACCTAGCAGGTCTTTCACTATGCATAGTATCTTTTCACTATGTCTGCATTGACGGGCTAGGTTCCTTCTCGCAGCCCTACTATCCCGACTTTCATATCGAAGTAACCCTACTATCCAGGTTCCTTCTCGCAGCCCTACTATCTCGACTTTCATATCAAAGTAACCCTACTATCCAGGTTCCTTCCTGCAGCCCTACTATCCCGGCTTTCATATCGAAGTAACCCTACTATCCAGGTTCTTTCTCGCAGCCCTACTATCCCGACTTTCATATCGAAGTAACCCTATTATCCAGGTTCCTTCTTGCAACCCTACTATCCCGGCTTTCATATTGAAGTAGCCCTACTATCCAGGTTCCTTCTCACAACCCTACCATACAGGGTTTCATATCGAAGTAACCCTACCATCCAGGTTCCTTCTCACAACCCTACTATCCAGGCTTTCATCTCGAAGTAACCCTACCATCCAGGTTCCTTCTCACAGCCCTATTATCCAGGATTTCATATCGAAGTAACCCTACTACCCAGGTTCCTTCTCACAGTCCTACTATCCAGGCTTACAACTAAAAGCAGCCCTACTATCCAGGCTTTCATATCGAAGTAACCCTACTACCCAGGTTTCTTCTCACAACCCTACTATCCAGGCTTTCATCTCAAAGTAACCCTACTATCCAGGTTCCTTCTCATAACCTTACTATTCGGTTTCTTCCTCCCTTACCCCCAGACATCAGTCCACAACACTGTAAGACCAGGACCTGATCAAACGCAATTGATTTCACATTTACCCAGAAAGACGCGGTGCAGCATATACCCCGACCAAACATGCAATTCACTTTCTCTTCCCAAACATGAGTTATTTCCCAGTAGAGTAATGGACAACTGAAGCTCCTAAAACTCTATTTCTCCCAAGATAGAGACCAGCATTCCCCAACGAAGTCCTCCTCAACAACAGATATGTGGGTTCTCGCAAAGGAATCTCTTATGCGATCGACACCACTTCCAAATGGCATCTATAAGCCCATTCCCGATATCAAATCAAGTGCCACTTCATGCGAGTGCAAATTTCTGGGCACTCCAGTGTTCAATCGTCTTCCACCTTCAGATCACGAAAGGCAGACGAGCCAATCTACATCCTCAAGTTTAAGAAGATTGAACAGGGGCAGCTGTTGTACCCCAAAATCCCCCCCCCCCCCCCCACATTTCTCAACACATGGCAAGTGAGGTCCCCAAATTGCTCAAGGAAGTTCAAGAGTTGACCAGACAAACTCTCTCCTAAGGCAGTATACCCCAAATTAGGGTTTCCATCTTCATCAGGATATGTGAACCACAAAGGACTCACATTCTCACCATTATCCTAATATGTTCTCAAGATCATCCATGTCAAGTTTCAAGCCTTGCAGAAGAAGTTTGCTCAGTCAATTGCTCAAATGTTTGAAAATGAACTGTACTAGGTCAAAAGTCAACTGTGGCCCACATACAGTCAAACTTCAATATTTTGGGTCAACATCCTAATTTTGAAGTATTATTCATCATTTTATCAAGGGTTGATCATGATTCCTCAAGGATTTCTCACAATTCACCAAAACCCAAAAGTTGCTAAATTAGGGTTTTGCAGGAAAAGTCAACTCAACTTTGACCAAGCATAACTTTCTCATACTTTATCAAAAATGACCCATCCAAATCTCATTTTGAATAATATGCAATTCCCTACAATTCATCTTCATCTCCCAAGGTAAGAATATGCACTCACAAAAAGATATGAATTTTGACATTATAGGTCCTTTTGAAAAGTCAACAAGAACACCTTTTGGGTCAAAGCTTCATACACGAGAATGGAAGACTCAATTGAGATGAGACCAAAATGTTTGTTAAGAAGACACCCTAAGCTTTCTAAAAAGTCCAAGAACACCTCTCTAGGGTCAAAATTTAGAGAGTTATGTATTGGCCAAGTTGACCATTTTTGCAAAATTGCCAAAAGTCAAATGTGCTCAAATTTACATTTTTTTGCTAAATGGGCATAACTTTTTATGCTTGAACCTCAATTATAATTGGGTTCACGACTCAAATGTTCACTCACCCATATTTTGCTTCATTTTTCAATTTATTTTGATTTTTCATTAATTAAAAAGTGAATTAAATCAAATAAATGATGAAAATTATCAAAGATATGATTTGATTTGTTTTTTTTTTACAGATTGGTAATCAAGATATGCCGAGCTTACATGATCAAATCGAATCAAGGGAAATTGGTACAAAAAGAGCATGATTGGCTTGAAAATAGAAAGATATCATATGGCTTAAAAATCAAATATTCCATTCATGAATTCTCAAGATTGGATCCAAGTTTTTTAACCTAATGCATTCTAGGTTATATAAGAAAGCTTTCCAAATCAAAAAAGAAGGATTAGAGGTGGTGTAAAACCAGAACAAAACTTGAAAATTTCCAAGAAAAGTGTGAGACGAATCTTCTTCCACAGGCCAATTCAAGGTGTGCTGAAGGTTCCAATCGCTTGCTAGACATCCCAGGAAGCTATTCCAATCACTCCCAAGTCTTGAAATGCCCAAAATCACACCCTACATGCACCACAGTTTGCCTAAAAACTTGATTATGATTTCAGTGATTTACTCATCATAAGCATGTTTTAATTATATATTCTTGTTCATCATCATGTTTGCAAGCTAACCATGCCATTTAATTGCATTTTTGACACCCGTACGTGATATTGCCATGGTTAGGGTTTTGTGTTCTTGTTTAGGGGTTTTTTGTACAGGAAAAATTAGGCCTTGATTCTGGTACCATGATGCTCGTGAGGATGAGACGAGTTGATTGGTACCAGTACTTGTCATTTATCTTGTTCATATGCAATTTTGGAGATGAACAGGGTTATACCTAGTAAAGCATCTGTAGGTAAAAGTCTTGTTTGCTAAAATGACGGTCCAAGGAAGGAGACGATGGCGTGGCAGCGTGTGACTCGTCCGTTTGAATTTTGCGCGTTTTGGGATCAGTTCTTTTGCTTTTGTTATATTATATTGTATTGTTATTATAATAACAACTAAACATCACAGCTCAGCTGGCAGCGTGGTATTGGAAGCAAGCATAAGGACCTGGGTTCGATCCCCAGGTCCCAACGTTCATTTATTTTATTTTTAGATAAGTGATCCAACTTGTCTTTCATCATGAGGCTCACCATGCTCCATCAACATCAAACCATCAGATTCACCAGCAAGCCAGATCCAACGTGCAAGCAATGAAGGACCATGATATGCACTCAAGTCAACACCCACACCAAATCAAGCGTAGTCAAACATGCTTTAGAATATTTGGGCCCAGAATTCAGATGTGCACCCCCTGCATTTGCTAACATTATCAGGCCCATCTCTTCACTTTTTTTTATTTCTTCTTTTTTTAATTCTTTTACTATTTTCTTTTAATTATTTTAATTAACAAAATTAATCACTTTTTTACAAAAAATCACAAAATCAAGAAATTCACAAAAATTAGAATTAGGCTTTTTTTTATCAAATTTAATTTAATTTAGTTTAATTTAATTTAGGGAAATTTTTACTTGTTTTTTAATTAAAACTAATTAGAAAATTAGGTTTAAGTTCTTGATTTAATTCTTTTCTTTTTTTAAACAAAAAAAATACAAAAATAGGTTGTTTAGAATTAATTAATTTATTTTACTTTCAAAAATTAACATTAATTAGAACTTAGAATTTTCTTTGAATTTAATTATTCATTATTTTCTCAAATAACAAAACATGACAAAAACATTTTTCTTTAATCAATCGTGAATAGGATTAGTCAAAGGGTCAAAACCCTAATCGTCTCGCATTTAATTCATCGCGCGCTTGTTAATTATTTTGCCAATATTTTTGTAACTGTTCATGGTTTGTAATAGTTAATTTAGGGTTTTTATTTACTGTTTAAATTCCCGATTTTTTGGCTATGTAATTAATCCCCCTGCCCAAAGCCTTGTAATAGCTAGGTTTATTTCCTCGCATTTTTAATTCCCGCAAATATTTAACTGTTTAGATGTATGCTAATAGGATTGTATGGCAAGAATGCATGACAAAATTAATACGGTTAGAAAACCCTAATGTGCAAAGATTAAAAAAGTGAAACAAATCACTCGCACATATCACTCTTAGGGTATACTCTCACTTCGGTTGCCTTCGGTAAACTATGATTAAGCATATGGTGTCTTAGTGGTTGCCCTCCTGTCTAATAAAGATCAAATGTCCCATTCGAATGTTGCCTCGGAAATGTTGCCTCAGAAATGTTGCCTCGGAGACATTGCCTCGGAAATGTTGCCTCAAAAGATCTTAAGACTCTAGGGTTACTACTAAGGTGTCATAATATTGCTTTAGTGATCGTACATCCCTTTCTCCTTACAAACTCCAACGGTAGTGCTACCTATTTCTCAATAGTAGGATAACACTGTCTAAAGGAAACAAGAATAAAAACAATCTTTTTTCGTGTAGGTAGATGCTAGTAGGTACTTGCTCAATTCGAAACTTTTCACACTTACAATTTTCAAACAAATTTTCAAAATAACTTCGTCACATCATTGAGGACTGATACAAGGGTTATCAAGAAGTAAAAAATTTCAAAACAAAGCACACAAACACAAGCAATTTAAAAATGAGCAAGTACCTAAGAGCCCATGGAAAACCATGGATAGAAAGGGTGCTAACACCTTCCCTTTCTATAATCTACCCCCCCTCCCCGTACTCAGAATATCTTGAAAAAAGGTTTTTTCTATTCTTTTTCCTTTTCCATGATTGGATGAAATAAAAGTCGGTGGCGACTCTTGCTTACCGCGACATTTTGCAAACAAAAAATGCAAAATGCAAACCAACATCAAACAGTCAGTTCTGCCACCGTATCATAAACTAATAGAAATTTTCAATACTGGGCCCCGGAGCTTCTTGATGAAAAACACAAGTCTGATCAGCTTTATAGTACCATGGCAAAGTCTAAGGTATATCAGGGGGATATCTAGTATGTACCATATTTTTCTGAATCAATGCCAGAAACAATTCGGTGTAACTCATTGGAATATGATCAAAAACTTCCCTCTTATGACCTTCCCCTTAATTACCTTGTTGAGGTGATATCTGATATACCACAACACTCTAAGCTGCACTGATAACCGGAGTTACCGAAGTGATCTATTGTTGATAATGATAATGTCTTCTCGAAGGTCTAGCCTTTCACTCTTGAATAACAACATTTGTCTCTCCTTCTTTCCTTACAGGGAAACCATATGATGGCTTCTTGTTTAAACTTGAACCTTCATCTTTTGACAATTGTCCTTCTCTCAAGGCTTCCTCTAAATAAACACCCATACCTACCATCTCGATGAAATCACTTGGTGCACTTGCCACCATTCTTTCATAGTAGAAGGAACCGAGATTTTTTAGGAAGGTCTTTGTCATTTCTTTCTCTTCCATTAGAGGGATCACCTGGGAAAACACTTCACGCCATCTCTGTGCATATTCCTTAAATGACTCCTTATATTTCTGAGGTATATCCCTGAGTTGATCATAGTCAGGTGCCATGCCTACGTTATACTTGTACTACCTAACAAATGTTTCACCCAAGTCGTTGAAGGTATGAATATTGGAACTATCCAAACTCATGTACCATTTTAATGCAACACCGGTCAAATGGTCTTGGAAAAAATGAATAAGTAGGCGCTGGTCATCAGTATGAGTGGTCATTCTTCTCATATACATCACAAGATGAGCACGAGGACAAGTATTGCCTTTGTATTTCTCAAATTCCAGCACTTTGAATTTTGCAGGTACTTTTGCATTTGGAACTAAGCAGAGATCATTGACATTCTGACCAAACAACTCTTTCCCTATGAGGGCCTTTAACTCTTTTTGAATTTTGTCAAATCGATCCTAAAATTCATTCATTCAGTCATAAAAGTCCAAACTTTCACTCGGTGTAAAAGGAGCACGATAAACTTCATCATTAATAATAGGGATAACATTAACCACAAGAGGTGAGAAAATAGTAGCAGGTTAAACAAATGGAGCAACATGAGCAGCAGGATTGTAACCTTCTGGCATGAAACTCTCAGGCATTCCCCACGGGTAACCGCGAGGCATACAGTATTGAGCAGTAGTAACAACTGGAGTAGTAGAGACGGAAACTGACAGAACCTCAAAAATAATTGTTGTTTGTTCTAGTTGAGTAACACGAGGAGAAGGAGGTGGAGGGGGTGGTGGATGATTCTTAGCAACCACCAACGACTTTATCAAAGCATTCAGATTATCCATTCCAGTCCTCAAGCAATAACATCTTCGTGCAGCTGACAATTCTCTTGTTTAAGGTTTTCCATCTTCTTCTTAAAATTGTCTCGAGTATTATACCAGTGAGACAACTTGTTTCTGAAGACCAGAGGATCTTGAGTATGACTTCTGGGAAACTTATGAAATGAAAATTTAAATGCAAAATGAGGCATGACATACAATGCAAATACTATGCTCCCATATTTCCAAGAACTTATACATTTTGATTCCTATTATTAAGCCATGATGTCTTTCTAAATGATGCTCATTTTTAAGCGGCTTAACAATTGGGATCAGAGAAATAATACTTGGAAATGAAGGAACGTGTATGATAATAATGGCATTAGCATGCTATATATGTGAACATGGCGGGATCAAAGCTTTAACAACACTGGATAGCTATTGAACTATTAAATAACTGGATGTCATAGGATCAAAGGTCCAGAACATAAGCCACAAGAAACACATAGTCACCCATAGAAAACCAGAACCATCTGAACATTTAATCACCATCTGTACCTGTAATATCATTCCCGCTCCACTCATGGGTGAAGACTAGGTCAATAAAGGTAATGGTAACTCAAAAATCACGGGTCTTCCTGAAAGTAAAACCATCACAACACATACATGTATGGTGAAAATACCTTCATTTGAACCTCATCCGAGCGTGGTATATGACACGACTTCACTAATTGGACCATATCCTATAGCCTGCATAACCTCACTCTATTCTTAGGTTTCCTATGAGTTCATAACTCTGGCCTGGGTACTGGGCCTTTTAACTCAATAGTAACACCCATCCAACAAGAAACACAGAATCCATCATAGCAATAATATATGGAAAGCGGTAAAATGTAATGCATACACATGTACAAACATATACAAATGAACAAGCTATAAAGTGTAAAGATAAACACCCAGAGAAAAGTATAACAAAAGCTAGGAGTGACTCGCAAGATGGACCAGCAATTGGTCAATATTTTCCCAGTGAATTCGCCAGCTGAAGGTTCCCGGCTGAACAAATCATCAAAGAGGGAATCAATAAAGTCACCATCGAGTATTTATTTATCCCACAGAGAGGGAAAGGAAAATCATTGAAGAAAAACCCGAATAAGGGAGAAGTCACGGTCTTTCGACCGAGAGATCAGGTACGGGAGTCAATTATGCAAGGGGAAGCTATTAACACCCCTCACGTCTGTGGTACTCCACGAGATCCACTCTTGTTGTTCTATTCTAAAGGGTGTGTTCTATCTAAATGCTAATCAAGCTAAATGGGAAATGCATGTATGCAGAGTGTATATACAAAGAAAAAGGTTTTATTAGTCGTGTATGTCGCAGTTACGAACCTTTGTGCCTACGTAACACCCTTTGTGCAATGGGGGATCAAGACACCCGTAGTTCTTTTCAAAAAAAGTTTTGGTTTATTGTGTGTTTTTTATGAGAATGATGCGTTAGAAATTCCAAACGTTGGAATATTTAAGTCGTTCGCTTCGTATTGGAATGGCTAAAACACATTCGCTCTATGAAAAGAGTTTTTAAAAGAAAAAGCCAAGTGGCAAAAGAAGTTTGGATGAGTTTATGTTTTTGTTGTGAATAATAACTAAATGATCTCAAGAGAGAGATATTTTTCCATTTCTCCACTTATTAATGAAAAAAGTTTGAGATTTGAACCACACAAAGGCTAAGAATGAAAGATAATAAGATCGAGAAGAAACCCACTTATCATTCCCAATGCTTAACAAAAGTGTTATTTTCATCATTTATTATTAAGTGTTTTGAGTTTTGAAAGAAAAAAGAAGTTTTAGTTTTAATATGCAAAAGGGGAATGAAAAAGTCTAAGGGAGTATTGATTATTTTCTGAGGTGCTTGATTGACATCCTTCAGGTCGTGATCTCCATATTGTAAATCCAAATAATTATTGGCATCGTTAACAAGAATCTGTAGGGTCTGAGATGCCCCTGCCTTTGGTGGAGGTGGGACAAACCCGTCAGTTTCTTGTCTTATCTCATGCTGAACTATGACATACTTTTGTGGCCCTGTCTCTGGTTCTCTTCTCAGTTGGTGACCGCTTGATACACCGATGGTCTGGGTTATTTCCTCAAAGGCTACACTGGGAAATTGATTTTGTCTATCAATGATATTATTCAAAGCTAGAAGAACCTGACTCATATCCCCTTTCAGTAAGTCGACGTTGCTTTTGACTTGTTCTAGATCCACCTTGAAAGCTGCTTGATTTTCTTCAATTTGTTCCATGGCTCTTAGTTGGTGATCTCTTGTTTGATACAGTGGCCAGGGAGGTAATGGTTTTCTTCTACCAATGGTTCAACTGGAGAAGATTTTGAAAAATGAGTTTTTGAGTTGTGAGTTTATGAGATGCAAATGTTTTTATGAATATATGAATATGTATGAATGATGCTGATAATTATGTTTCGAATGTCTTATTCACTTGGGTATATATGTATATTATTTTTATATTATATATATTTTTTAGGTTTTTCTTTTTTATTGGCGAGTATCTGGAGTAAGAATACGCAGACAAAAATAAGAAACACAATGCTTTTTATTGAAGGTACCAATTGTATTTAAAAGAGAACATAATTCAGATATTGAAAGATATTACAATTCTAAAACAATAAATTTGCTGAAAGAAAAATAAAAAAAGGTAAACATTCTTCTAAGCTCGCTTGCGGATGTCTTCTCTAAAACGATCGACCATTATTCTATATAGGTTGAGGAAATCATCGACGTCCTTTGGGAGAGGGACCATTACACTTTCTGCATCTCTTAAACTTCTAGGGATGTCATCATTGAGATTGTTGGCTAAGAAGAAGAGTCTCTCATGCTTGTCCTTGTAGTATCGGCATTCTCGGTAGAGGTTGGGAATTATCTTGTGGTTATCCTTTCCTGCTTGGGCAATATTTGTATACTGCTCCTCCCAATACATATTTTCAGCCCTCAGCTCCATATAAAGTCTTTGTTGTATCAGGAAATCTTTTTGGAGGCCGTCTAGCTTAAAGCATACCTACTCTTACTCTTCAATTTTCTGGGAAAGAAGTCTTTTTGCCCTCATCTTTGCAAGGCGTTCCCTTATCTCTGATTCTTGGCTATGCTGAGGTCAGGTAGTGAGATACTTTAATTTCTCTTCTTGATCTAAATAGGCTTAGGACAAGCTTTGGATTTGAGCCCTTAGATCTTCCTCCAGCATTTTCTTTTCTTGCACGACCTTTTCATACCATCTGGTTAACCTTCCAATTTCACTAGCAGCGTCTTCCAACCTTTGGTTATGGGAATCTAGATTAAAGGTAGCACTTAGAAACCCTTCAGTTGAACGTTTCCTTTTTAGACTCTCCTTTTTAAATGCCTCACGGTCTCTTTGAATCTGTTGGTCTTTTGATTCAAGTATACGCTGCATTTGTCTTTTCTCTTTGGTTAAGTTAAGGAGATTGAGTTCTAGTTCTTCTTTATCCTTCTGATCCCGTTTCAAGGCTTTGTTCAGAAAATCTATTTCTTCCAAAGACATAGGAAGAGTCATTGGGACCTCTTGCTTATATTCGAGGTCTATGTCAAAAGGAAGCTTGATAATTTGTACCCTGTTCAGAACCAATTGAGTGTAAGGTTCTTTCTCCATAATGTTCTTCTTTCCAGCCTTTCTTTTGTTAACCCTGCTCTAGGCCTGGATAATCTTGTTGATCAGCTCTCCGTCATTTCTACCCATGTCATGAACGATCAATTGTTGAAGCTGTCCATCTGAAGGTTTATCTTCCAAGGGATACCCCAATTGTCTTAGGGCTAAGATGGGTTGTAATTAATGCAACCTTGTGAACCAATTAATAGAACATTAGAAAAATCCCCACATCTATAAATAATATCACCACTATCTAGGTTCCTTGTGTACCATAATACATAGCTAGTAGTAAGAGACCTTAATTTCTGAGGCCACTCATACCTTGTCAGATTCAGAATCATGTAATCTTCCTTGTAGAGGTGAGTCCTGAACCAAGAATACAATAACATAATACATCAATTTAGAATATCTCTTCTTTTTCGTACTGTGTATGAATGGTGTAATAGATGTCAGCAAGCAAAGCAGTAGTTGGATCTGTATTGAAAATTTTTATACCCCAGAACACACTGATGGCTGCATGGTCAATATAGTCCACAATTCGTGGAAACAAGATAACACCAAATATGAGCATCCCTAGACAATCGACACAAGACTCCTATTCTTTGTTATTAGCCAAATCAATAGCCTTATTTTCTAAGTAACGTCTATTAATTCCTCGTACGTCTCCCTCTTTCTTGTAATTAAGAGAAAATTCAGGATAAGGAATTTTAAGCGTTCTGCCAGGACTCAGATGCCAATGGTTTGTTTGATACCCATATATGCCGTCTCTTTAGAAAAATTCATAATTTTGTCCAATTCTTCCAAGGTTGGTGCTAGCTAGAAATCTTGAAAAGTGAAACATCTAAGCGGAGGGTCATAAAATTAAATCAGAGCAGAAACAACGTCCAATTGTACTTCAACTTTATTCAAATCCAGAATATCCCCATAGTGACGAGTGAATGTTTTTAGAGCTCTTTCAGACAATCTTTCCTTTACAGCCTTAATTCTTGTCACGTCCTGTTTGATAGCATTGATGTAGATGAGTTGCTTCCCTTTAGTATTCATTCTCAGATACTCACCAAAACCCTTTGATTTTTTTATATATTTCTTTTTACCCTGTTGTAACACGGTGGGAGAACTGACTTGGTTGTTTTGCGTTTGATCGCAAATGTTGCGGTTAGCAAGAGTCGCCACCGACTTTTCTTTTATCTAAAAGGAAAGACTGAAAAGAACAGGAAAGACCTTTGAGATGTTTTCTTGAGTTCGGGGGGTAGATTATGAAAAGGGAAGGTATTAGCACCCTTTTCATCCGTAGTTATCTACGGGCTCTTAGTTTCTTGCTAGATCACTTGCTTTTGTTTGAAAATGTGCTTTGTGTGGTTTTTGAAAGGATTTTGAAAAGGCGCCATCGTTTGGGCAAACTTTGTAATGATTCTCGTTCGTAAGAATGTATACAAAGTGTTGATCTTTTTGTAAATGTTTCATGTTTTAAAAGATGTTTTGAAAGTGTTGGTGTTTGTTTTGAAAATAGCAAGGATGTGTTGGTTTGAAAATGAGCAAGCAACTAGGAACATTCTACCTACTTAAAAGTCTTTCTTGTTTATTTCCTTTTTCCTTTGACATTGTTATTTTACCATGGATTGGTAAGTAACCCTAACTTTGGATGTAAAAGGGACGGGAAAGGGTCACCGTATAGCCATGATTAGCAACATTGTAAGATATCTTAGCATTTTCTTTAAGGGACTAAGATCATTTTTTTAAAGGCAAATTTGATGGCGTTATTGAGGGACTATGATCTTGTATTTTGTTTGTTTTTCCTAAGACACCCCACATGTATAATATGGCCATTTTATAAGGCAACAAAGTGGATTTACCCTAAGGGTGTAAGTGTGTAAGTGTGTCTTTTTCATGCTTGATTTATCTTGATTAGGGTTTTCTAATTGTTGGTTTTAATCTTTCCTTACAAACTCTAATTTACTAGCAATTATATATAAAGCATTAAATTGCGGAAAATAAAAATACTAAGCTATTACATCATTAGGGGAGGGAGTGTACAAATTTATAAATGGGGAAATTGCAAGAAAATTAAATCTAAATAATTATTACAACAATATTGAATGTTGTACAAGAATTGAATAAATAACAATGTACAAATGTAAATGAAAAAAGAAATGATTTTTGTTTGGTTCTTTTAGGAAAGGGGTTTAATCTTGAACTAATTAGAAAAATGATTAAGGAAAATTAAACAAAATTAACTTAAACTAAATAAGAAAAGAAAATAACTAAAAAAAGATTTTTTAGGGTTTTATTTATGAAAATGTTTTAAATTAATAAAAATAATATGGATATTATTTATTTAAAAGAAACCTAAGTTCTAAATTAATTTTAATTACAAGAAAATAATATAATGGTTAAACCTAAACCTAAGTATTAATTATTAAGAAAGAAATTAATTTATTAAGAAAATGTTTTTATTCTTTTAATTTTATAAAACAAAATAAACTAAATAAAATGTAAAAATAATAAATAAAATATTTTTTTGGATTTTTATTAATAACAATAAAAAATAATATTAATAATAATACTAATAATAATAATAATAATAATAATAAAGGAAAAATAAATAAAATATAATAAGAAAAAGAAAATAAAAATGAAATTGGGCCAGGGGGTGCTGAAATGAGACAGGGGTCAGAAAGTTAGAAAAAAAACATGAAGGCCCAACGTTTGGGGCCCAGGCGTTGCAAAAACCAAAAAAAGTGTAAAAATGTGAAAAAAGGAACAAAAGGCAGTGCGCTGGGTGTTGAACCCACGCCCTCTTGGTTACCAGCATGCTGCGTTACCACTGGGGTGACTATACATCTGTTAACATTGGCATAAAAATAAATACATAACATAAAGCTTGCCCTGACTGTACTTCATCTTCAACCTCCAGCCAAAGGATTTGTAACTTGCTCATTCTTCAACCATTTTAAAAAATATAAACATGAAACTTGTTTTTCATCATGAATCCAACCATGTAACTAATTTAAGCTAACATTCAAAGATAAAGATGAATTTATGAAAGTACCAAATTCTGACCTAAATGTTTCAGCAAGTTTAAACACAAAAAATTTTCATGCTCAAGCAACATAAATGAAATCTATGGACATGTATAGTTTCAGGGCAATGATATCTACATTCTATCTTCACAAATGCAAGCCTAACAATGCCTATATGAATAGTTCAAAAGCAAGAAAACTCACCTTGCAAGAGGGTATCGTGTTTTGAGTTTAAGTAGCTTTCAATGAGTTCTAGTGATCGGGTTAGCTTCCTCAAGTTCCCAGGAAGCTAATCTGATGCTTGGCTTGAGCTGAAAGTGGCTGAGGAGTTCTGGAGAAGTCCACTTGCAGAGCTCTATTTTTTAAAATGGAACTTGATGATGGAGGTATTACAATTATGTAACAGGGACGAGGATGGCTTATGTAAGATGTTTGGAAGCTTTTGGAAGCAAAAGGCCAAGAAACGCACGAGTGAAATGGAAGTTTGAAGTTCTTGGTCAGAATATGAAACAATGGTGATTTGTGACACAGTTCTGAGTTCTAGGGAGTTTCAGGGTTTGTGTATGCGTATGTTTTGATGCAAATAACTTGTGCATAAGTAAGGAGAAGGTTTGAGTGCTTGAGAGGGTCAGAAGTACAAGATATAGACTAATTGCTATGTTACTTGATTTTGAAGAAAAGTGGGAATATGGTTTCAAGGTATAGTACAAGCATGGGATGACTTGTTAGAGGCTTGAGACAAGTTTCTTTTGGGTTATAGGTTGTGTGTGATCAGAAGAAAACAAGTGCAAATCTCAAGAACTGATTTTGTGCATAAAGCTACTTTTCAAAAATGGCAATGTGCACTTTCTTCCCAAAATGGCATTAAGCATGGGCAATGCATTGAATGCTTGATTTGAAGCCTCTAACACCTGTGCAAACATTTAATTATGGATTTCCAAACAAGTTTGAGGCCTGCAAAGCAAAGATTGTGCAGCCTAGCATGGATTTGCATTCTTGTTCATCATGAAATTGACCTATAATTCAAGAATGAAATGCCAACTTCATGCCTTTGATTCTCCTTGCTCAAACATGATCTCAAGGAGTTCTTGGACATTTTAAAAAGCTTGTAATATGCTCTACAACTCCTCTTTGAATCACTTTTGAAAATTCCTCTTGGAACTATGTGTAAAATTTCCATGAAGTTAGGTCAAAATCCTGCCTAAACTAGGGCAAAATTTTCACTAAGTGTTTAGTTTCATGAACATGTATTCACAAAATCATAACTTTAAATCCATGCATTTATAGGATAAGTTGTGTAAAGAAATGTTTTAGATCTCATTTAGATCTACAACTTTCATGTTGAAAGTTTCCTTTGAATCATCTTGCATCATGGTGAAAAATTTGCCCAAAGTTGTGAAAAAATATGAAGTTTTCAACACTTAGAAAAATTTCTAAGTTTGGAAACTTTGACTTTTGAAAATAAAATCTTGACTTTTTGATTTATTGATGAACAAGTTTCATATTTTGACATGTTTTGATGAATTGTGATCTTGGATACTTGATTTTGACCAAAAAGTCAAAGTTTGACTTTTCAGTGTACAATTGACTTTTGATCAGTTGACTGAAAATCAACTATCAATAAATTGATATTGAGGGAAGTTTTGGGTCATACCATTAGGTGAAAATTATGAATTTTAAACCTTAAGATCATGTCTCAAACCAATTAACCATTTGCTAGGTCAAAAATCAAAAATTGCCCTTTCTCAATCAAAACCCTAATTTTGACCATTTTGCCCTTTTGATGATCTGGTCAAATTTCTTGAGGAGTTGTGGTCCAAATTTGATCAAATGATATATGTGAGTCCACAATGTTGATATGGATAAAAAATTATGGAGTTTGACTGTAAATTAACCATAGTTGACTTTTTCCCCAATTCAGTAGATTTTTAGATCAACTGATCAATTGACTGAGCAAAAATGTGATCCATGACTTGAAACTTGACATTAGAAATCTTGAGGGTCTATAATGATCCATGAAAGTCATATGAGGCATTAAAAGATCAATTATCTTTTTGCAATCTCAAACTCTAATTTCAGTCATCAGTGCTTAAGGAGGTGTCATGAGCTGATCAACCCTTGTGCAGTCTTGAACCAAAGGAGATCTTATGAGAATTTACTTGATAAATGAGAGGGAAAATTTTGGGGTACAACACTTGTGAATAAGAAAAACAAAATAAAAATGGGGGATAATGAATATATGAAATGTAAAGATGTATGAATGCATGAATGTAGGGCTAAATGACGAGATTTGATGGATAACACCCCTAGAAGGTAGGTTCTTAGTTTGAGTTTACATATATTCTACCCTCCCCAAAATGTGGTTTCCTTAAGGGTATCATGAATAACACTAGAGGGAAAGGCACACGGGTCTCCCTTAAGTGGAGCCTCTTTGCAGACCGAAACTTTTGTCTCTAAGTCATGCAAGGTCTTATCATGAGATTTTGGTTTGAGGTTTGTACAAAGAGCCTTAAGCAGCATTCTAAAGTCCTACTTCCCAAGAGGATGTCTCTTGATATGTATTTTTTTTTTGCGGAATTCCATGGACTCTAGGCGAAGTCGTCACATAAACTCATAGGGATGATGTATCCCCTTGGCTAATAGACGAACCTTCTCTCAAAGGTTTTTTTTTTTGAAAATATTTTTGCAAAACATTAAATCTCGTCACAGATATAATAACAATGAACAAATAAAATAAACAAGAATAAATAAATAATTAAATAAATAATTATTAAAGCTTTAAAAATAAATAAAAACCCTAAACCTTGAAACTAAAAGGTAAGGCCATTAAACCTAGGATTGAGTCCCCAACAGAGTCGCCAATTGTTGTAACTGGATTTTAAATCAGAGTCGCCACCCTTAATTTTTATCCTAAGGAAGGGAATATAAAGGATAACCCTAAAAGTTAGAGATTCTAGGTTTTTTGGACTCGGATCTAGACGAAGGGAAGGTGTTAGGCACCCATCATCTACCTTGTTCACAAGGATACTGGGGTTAGAAGTGCGACCTCAGGAAATAAGGTTTTAATTTTTATTGGGGGAACTTACCAAGATTTTCATCTTATGCATACATATCCTCTTAGGAGGAATCAGAGTCCCATTTCGTAGTTCGCAGTTGGTTTGTGTTTTTATGGATTACAAAGATATTCGCTTTTTCCGCATGTTTAGTCTAGGTGTAATGAATAACGGAGATTGTTAGACTAAGCGTGTAGTTGATTCAAACGTATTCACAATCCTTTTTGAAAATTGTTTATCGAAATAATTTGATTTACAAAAAGAAATTGTGGTTGGTTGAATATTTTTTAGTATATTAATTATTGAAAATACTCTATTTAAATGCATGATTAAAAATAAAATTTAATGCAATAAATAAAATAATATTTTAATGAGTTGGAAAATAATATTTATGAGATAATAATAATAATAAATATAATTTTAAATATATTAAATATATTTAAAAATATAAAATAAATATTATAATTAATAAAATATAAGAAAATATAAAATTATAAAAATGATAAAACAAATAAAAGAAATAAATCAATACGTAGGGGGGGGTGCAAATATAGTGAAGGTAGTAAAATGGTGGGACGGTGGTGTTTCAAAGGTTCCAGCGAGTGCGACCTCTCAATCTTCCGTAACAAAAATTCTCTCTAACCTTCTGTAACAATTTCCCTGCCTATCTTTTCTTGTCCCTTCTTTCTATTCTTGATTAGGTTTCTATAGTTTTTTTAAGAGATTAGTAAATTAGGAAATTATTAAGTTTGTATGTAAATTCTAATTAGAGTTTGATTCTTGTCTGTAAACTATATTGATGTTCATTGAACAGTTTTGATAAATTTCAAATTGTTTCTGCATTTGTGGTGATTTGTTTCTGTATTAGGTTTCATATTGATTAAGCAGATTTGCTTCTTGATATTGTTTTCGTATCTGTTATGTATTAACTTTGAGACTTTTTATTTTTATAACATTAATTTGTTTTAATTTGTACAGTAGACGTTTGAGACAAAGAAGCAAGTGTATTTTTTTACTCGATCCAAATAGTAGTTGTTTTCAAGTGTTTGGGCCACGTGTTTTGCTTTTAATTTCTAATGAAACATTTTTTGTTTAATTAAGACACCAGTAATAATGTTAAAAAAACAAAACAAGAGCTAAATTGGGCCGTCATTTTTTTTGGGCTTGTAGAGGACCGGGTGATTAAAGCCTATAATATCTTCTCTTTATTAAAAACAAGACCATTTTAACAAGTTAAAAAAAGTAATATCTAAAAATAAAGATAATAATACATACGAAAATAATAATGGTAAAAATCAATAATTTTAATACTGTAATATTTAAAACAAAACAAACCTCAAGGAAAACCAAAAACCTAAATGGGCCTTCAAGTTGGGCTTTAACAAAAAATAATTTTTTTTACACCTTTTTCAAAAAGAATGAAATCTTAATGGGCCTTAGAAAAATTGTTCACATCTCGTTGGTTAAAACAATACATCTCGTTGGTTCACATCTCGCTGTCTCATTCGAATTTAAAAACACTTTTTGGAAACCAATAAAATATAATTGATTCTAAAGTGCTCTCGCTGTATTTAAAATCAATGTTCAGTTACTACTATTCGATTAAAAATCTCAAACTCCCATTGTATTAATTTTAACCTTTGTTTGTCTTTTACTCTCGTAATAAAACCGTCGTAGTATTTAATTAGAAACCAACACCACAAAAGTAGTTTGAAATTATTTAAGCCAATAGATTTCCCAATCCCTTATGTTCAATTACTTTCACATACCGGTATCAAAGGATTTAGCCGAACATAGTTTTGAATAAAAACATGCTATAACAGTAGAAAATCATAAAACAAAACATGATATCTATAAGGTAAATATAATAAAAGCTTGAATTAAAAATCTGGAAATAATCTCGAGAACAAATAGAACTTGACTACAACTTGAATGAAAATTAACTTCACGATCCTCCATAAATGTCGGAGGGATTCGCTTGACCAAAAGTACTGAATGAAAAATTAAAATATGCCTAAAACTAATGTTGCGATAGTCCTCGACGTGGAAGACTATAAATTTTTATGGTGATTTTTCTGCTTAAACTCTAGAAGAAAAAGTGCTATGAACAATGGTAAAATTGTACGTCCTGGTAACTATCAATCCTTACCCTTTTTATAGATCTCTCGCTTAATTCACGTAACTCCCTCGAGAAGAATCTGAAATAGCTTTGTTCATGGAGAGATTTTTGCCAGGCCTGGTCTTGCAGAGAGAAAACATCCTAAACGATCTCGTGGCCCTGACGTGGGAGAGTTAACATGGGTCTTTTATAAGAAGCATGTGGTAGTGGCCACAGGAAGCGTGGAGAGGGCCACCACTTCGAAATGCATAGTGAAGGCCACAAAAGGTGTGGCGAGAGCCGCAACCTTCTGTGTGAAGATTTTCTTTAACTCTTATTTAATTCATATTTCCTTGCGTTTTCTTTTCCAATTTATCTTCTTTTCTCATGCAAGCTTCTTGGAGGAAAGATACCTGAATTACAAAAACACTACCAGCATAAATGACATAAATAACTAAAAACGGTAAAATAATTCATGCGAGTCGAGTCCAAAATATAATGAAATTTCACGTTATCAAACTCCCATACACTTGAAACTTTGATTGTCCTCAAGTAAATAATCAGCATGAAAATAAATTTAAATACAGGTTCGACACAGATACATGACATAACTTAAATCGTACATGGTTGATAGGCATTCTGTTAGAGTGATAGATACTCAGATTCAACACTATGGATACCGTGTGACACAAAACCACAAAACACGATCAAAAACTCTCTCCTTATGCAAAACCAGTTTGAATGATTCTATTATAGCTTAACCTATTTCTTTCATTTTATTTTACCCACTTTCATTCGAGCGCAATCACATTAAGCCCTTCATCCCTGCACGCACTTAGTAGAGTATTTGGTTAGTTATTCTGATCCTTTAATATTGGGTTCTGGTACATGACTTTGGTAACCCCTTTTATTTACCCAATTGCAAGTTGCAGGGGACCAAAGCGTATTCCTCCCTACCAAGTTCAACACTAGACACCTCTGAACCATCTAACAACGGATTTTTAAAAAACCTTTTGTAGGTTCCACAACCGTTGGGTTAAGTGACCGGGTGAGGGTCACCTAACTTAATATGTGCATTCTCTATTTTTATTAAGTTACGACATGTATTTTTAGAATTTTTGGGATCACCCACTTATATTCATCAACTCCTTGCATAGTTTGTGCTTAAGATGGTGTTGGCTGCTAATATAAACTACTCGGGGCTAGTTAAAAACTCAAACTTAAGGTCTTGCCATAATAGGTACTCAAATTGATCATACATAACTAGGAAGTTTAGGGTGTCAAAATGGTATTTATTTTGGTGAATCTTTCTCAAAACAATCCAACATAGCCTAAGTACAAAGCAACCTATATGCTCTTAAGGTGTCGTGTTATGGGTCAAACTAATTTTTGTTTGTTATGGCTCAAGTAAATTGGGGAACCAGTAAACCATAGAAAAACACGCATAAAGACTCGACAACACAAGAACTTTACTCGACTAACAGTAACACTAAATGAGCAAGGGGAAATAAATAAAACTACCTAGGGAACGATAAGCAAAAGCAATAAAGCTTTCTCCCCCATACTTGAATCGAACATTGTCCTCAATATTTTGAAATAAGGTGAAAAAGAAAGGTATAACCAGGAATATCTGCTACTAGTGGCCTCTACCACATGCTCGTCCACGACCACCATTACCATGCTAGTGAGGTGGCATACCCACATAATGAATGTACTCTTGTAAGCCATCCATACGCACTGTCAAAGCTGTCATCTGGTCGATCATACTTGACATTCTTTGGTCATTCCTGTCACTATAGTCACACTCATCTTGATGAATTTTCTGAATGACACACATCATCTCAGTTTGATGAGTTTGTATATCTTGAAGTCTTTGGTCGCCCTTAGCATCCAATTCATTACGCCGCCCTATTTCAGCAAGAAAGTCATCAGATGTTCCAAAAGTGTCTTCACGTCTTCTTCGACATCATGATGATGAACCAGCAGCACTTTCAGAAGAAACCTGTATGGTTTACGGATCAACTTCAGGGGCACCCTGCTCCATCTCTTCAAGCTCATCGTCAGTCTGGCTACCTTATGCATCTTGTGTAGGCGCATTGGGCTCAGAGGCAGATATATCATAAAGCTAATTAGCCATATTTTATGCATTAGTGCGATTCTGGCAAGGCAAAATGAAACTCTTGACTTATTTATTTTGGACCATCAGATAATACTTGTCGTCTTCTCTAACTTTCATCAAGTGCGATGATCGATAATTGTCAATGTCAAGGTACATGACTGGTATTGATGGAAAATAAGTGAGTTTGTCGTCTAGGCCCAAAGAAAGAGAGATGGATGTGACTATCTCCCCTATACATAAAGGATTGGTTCCTCTTACAAAAATTGAATGAATTTGTTCCAATGAAAAGGGAGTGGCGTTGATTTTGGTCAGCGCGAAGATACAATGCAGAAAGAACAACTCTTTAGAATTAACCTTGTGGTTGTTAATCCTTCCAAAAATGGTGCTTGCCAGAATGCGGTGAAAGTAGCGTATGGATGGATTATGGATTAGGGAGGCATTAATTCCTTCCTAATTTAGAGTCGTCTCACCTGTTAACTTTTCCCAAACACCGAATGTCATGGTTTGCCATTCCGATTCGAAAGGAACTCTACAAGCGACATCTTCTCCATGCAGAAAATGTAACATATCACCTATGGTATCTTGGCTTAATGAATATTCTTTGTTGAACAGCCTAAACCTGGAGGTTCCGATGAGATATGGTTCTGCCATAGAGGTCTCATAAATAAACGAACTCAATAACTCTAGAGTTAAAGGTTCCTAGGTTGGGTGGTCCAATGAACAAATGTAAGTTATACTTGAATTATTCAGCATCCATTGAACACTATCTAAGAGCCCTAACTCACGCAAACATGACTCATCCATGTACCTTGTAGGGATGACAAAACATTGGTAGAACTTAGGGTACTTCTCCCTTTGTAAGCCGGAATCCTCAGTGCGGAAAACGATTGTTGATAAATCTGGTGATGGTCTTACCCTTCTGTTTGGTTGTTGAGTGTGATGAGACATGATGAATACAATATGTTGAGAAGGAAAAGGGTTTAGTTCTCTTAGGTAATTGTGAGTAGAGATGTGTGATACGCATAGAAATTCACGAAATTTAAAGGGTGAAAGGAAATTTGAATGTGAAATGTGAATGGGTGTTAATGGACGTTAAGTGGAATTTGGAAAGGGTTGAAGAAGGAAGAGAGTGGGTCGACTGGAAGAAGAAGAGGGAAACGAGGAGTGTCTCATAAAAACACTCAAGTTTCTGTTCGTGAAGAGTGTGGCGAGGGCCACACAAACCGGGATGGGGGCCACATAGTTTGGATACCGTGGCGAGGGCCACAGACCAATGGCGAGAGCCACAAGTTTAAAACTTGAATAGTCTGGAATGTTTAAACATGTTTCTATTGTAAAAAAATTCTACATGCACGCAATAGCAGATAAATCACAGAAAAATGAAAAAAAAAACATAAAATAAAATAATAAAATACCATAAGTAAAATTAAATACTGAAAATTGAAAATTTCTACTGTAACATAAAAATGCAGGAAACATTACAAAATAGCCAAAAAAACATCAAATATAATCTAGCAAACATTTAAATCCTAATTTAAGAAATCAGTATTATCCAGAAGAATTAGCCACTACGTCCAAGATGAGGAACAAAAAAATAAATATGTTGATAGATATTATCAAATTGCTCCATCACTACATCCATAAAATCGTAAAAATTGATGCACAAAGAAGTGAGGTCGTCTCTAATGTTAGCTATGTCAATCCGGAGGGTGTTGATGGCAACAATATGATTAAGAAGTTGAGAAAAAGGAGCATTAGAGGTACAAGAGGTTGTGTCAAGTAGATGATCCTCATGTGGAAGTGGTGGGATAATTAGAGGGATACCTGTTGGGTCGGTATGACCTGGGGATGGAAGGTTATGGTAGAATAGAGGGGTCACATGATCGGTTTCAGATTCAGAGATATAGTTATCAAAGTGGTAATAGATTTGAGGTGTGTCAGGAGGAGTTGGTGGGTCATTTTGGGGTTCATCTAATTCAAATATCCAGTTATTTCTGTTATGTACGCTAGTCTTGGGATTTGGCAAGGTGAAAAGGTGCATAACTTGATTATTAATTAGAAGTTCAAACTCATTCGGGCTAGGTTTCTAATGAAGCTGGTATGGAAACAGAACTGGATGTTCATGGGACGTATTCCTCCCAGAGGGTCAAGGCTGATAAGTGGTTGTCTCAACTCAATAACATTTTCAATAATGGTCACTAAGCCTCCTATTAAGATTGGTTCATGGCCAACTTGTGCAATACGAGTAAAATTGGCTAACATAAAAGTAGTAGCATTAACGGGGCAGTTTTGGGAAGCACAGTACATGATGAAGAGTTCATCTTTGCACACAGAGGGTATGTTTTGTTCTTTTCTGAATAGAGTTTGAGCAAGGATCTTATGGAAATAACGGATAGTAGGGTTATGGATATTCTCAAAAAACATGTTATTAGGCTCGGGGTTATTATCTCCAGTTATGCTATCCCAAAAATATCAAAGTTCAAGGTCCAAAATACGATCTTCTTGGGTACTAGCATATACATGTGGGCCACCAGAAACTCCTAAAAGGCTAGCAAACTCTCTTCTACTATATTGGAAATCAATACTAAACATTCTAAAAATAAGCAGGCCTCGGTTAAATCCTAATCCATGGTTAGGCATGTAAGTAAGCGAACTTAGGAATTCAAGAGTTAGCCTATGATAAGAAGTAAATATTCTCCCTACCATGAAATTTCTCCACCCTATTTGGTCAAGCAAAAACATGACACTATCTCCAATGCCTAGTGAGGTCATGGTGCGGCTATCAGGGTAGATGGTTAGTGCCATCTCTCTTTCAGCTAAAGCTTCAAATCGCCTCCTCTGAGCTCTGCCATTGAAAATGAAATCCATATAGTCTACTTGTTGCATCGTGAGAGTTAGTAGTTAGCTAAAGTTAAGTTAGCCTGAAATTAAGTAGACGATGGTACTAAGTCAGTTGGGACAAATTCTAAAGAATAATACCGTGGATAAAAGAAAAATAAAAAGGAAAACAGTAAGAAATGACAAGAAAATTAAAATTTAAAGTTAAAATGCGGGTTGTCTCCCACCAAGTGCTTTGTTTTATGTTGTAAGCTCGACTGAATTAAAAGATTAATTATGGGAGTCACCGGACAGCTCCATAAGCTTTAGACTACAACAATAGTCTCTATTGTTAACACAATGATAATGTTTCAAGCGCTGTCCGTTTACGATAAATGGTTCACTAGATTTACCCTTTATTTCTATTGTTCCGGTTGGAAAAACTTTGATGATTTCGAAGGGACCAGATTACCTAGAACTAAGTTTACCAGGGAAAAGTTTAAGTCGAGAATTAAAAAGAAGTACTATGTCACCCTCATTAACATCTTTCATTGATATACGCTTGTTGTGCCATTTTTTAGTTCTTTCTTTATAGATTCGGGCATTCTCGTATGCGTTTAATCTAAGTTCTTCTAGTTCATGAATGTCTAAAATTCTCTTCTTGCCTGCGGCGGTATAATTTAAATTAAGGGTCTTAATAGCCCAGTAAGCTTTATGCTCTAATTCTATAGGCATATGACATGATTTACCATAAACTAGCTTAAATGGCGTGGTTCCTATTGGGGTCTTATAGGCTGTTCTATATGCCTACAGAGCTTCATGTAACTTGGAAGACCAATCTTTCCTAGAGGTGACAACAATTTTTTCTAGAATTTGCTTAATTTCTCTATTTGAGACCTCTTCTTGCCCACTTGTCTGTGGGTGATAGGGTGTTGTTACACGGTGTCAGACTCCATATTTCAGTAATAGTTTTTCAAGGATATTTGAAATGAAATGGGATCCATCATCATTGATGACAAGTCTTGGCACACCGAATCTAGGAAAAATTATATTCTTGAAGTGTTTGATTACTACTCGTGTATCATTTGTTGGAGATGCAATAGCTTCAATCCATTTCGATACATAATCAACAACAATGAGTATGTACTGGTTCCCAAAAGAAAATGGGAATGGTCCCATGAAATCTATTCCCCACATGTCAAATACTTCTACTTATAAAATGCCTTTTTTTGTCATCTCTTTGCGTATAGAGATGTTGCCAGTGTGTTGGCACCAGTCATAATTTGTGACCACGACATGGATATCCTTCCATAGATTAGGCCAAAAGAGGACAACTTGTAAGATCTTACCGCAAGTCTTTAAGATGCCCGCGTGTCCGCCATATGGGGCAGAATGACAATGGGAAATGATACTTCCTACTTCATCTTCGGGGACACATCAACGGAAAATACCACTGGCGCCTCTCTTGAAAAGCAAAGGTTCATCCCAGTAATAATGTTTAAGATCATGGAAGAATTTCTTCTTTTGATGGTAAGTTAGATTTGGTGGAAGCACTCCAGCTGCTAAGTCATTGACCAAGTCAGCATACCATGGCAGTGTGGTTTTGGTGTAGATTGCCTCTACAACTTCATTTGTTTCGATATTGTTATAAGTTATAGAGCATTCAATGGTATTATTTTCCAACTGGGCTATGATTTGTTCGTAAGAGAAATCATCATTGATAGGAACTTGTTTAGGCTTAATGCCTTCCATTCTAGATAAGTGATCAGGTATTACAATTTCAGTGCATTTTTTGTCTTTGATTTCTAAATAAAATTCTTATAAGAGCAAGATCCACCTGAGTAATCTTGGTTTGGCGTCCTTTTTGCTTAATAGGTACCTAATGCCAGCATGATCTGCATAGATGATTATTTTTTCTCCTACTAAGTAAGAACGGAATTTATCCAGAGCGAACATGACATCTAAAAGTTCATTTTCTATGGTTGCGTAGTTCATCTGTGCAAGATCTAGGGTTCTACTAGTGTAATATATTGCATGAAGCTTTTTATCCTTTCTTTATCCTAAAATTACACCTACGACATAGTCACTAGCGTCACACATGATTTCAAACGGTAATCTCCAATCAAATGGTTGCATAATAGGTGCGGTAATAAGAGTTGTTTTTAATTATTCGAATGCTTTTAAGAATTTTTCATCAAAATTAAATTTTGCGCCTTTCATCAATAGGCCAGTTAGCAGTTTAGTGATTTTTGAGAAATCTTTAATGAATCATCGGTAAAAAAAAGGCGTGTCCTAAGAAACTTCATATTTCTCTTACAGTTTTCAGCGGTTGAAGGTTTTGTATAACTTCTGGTTAGATTTAGTTCTTCCAGTTAAAGACAGGTGAAACAAAGACCTCTCCTGGTTAGATTTAGTTCTTCCAGTTAAATACAGGTGAATCAAAGACCTCCTCTGGTTAGATTTAGTTCTTCCAGTTAAAGACAGGCGAATCAAAGACCTCTTCTGGTTAGATTTAGTTCTTCTAGTTAAAGATAGGCGAATCAAAGACCTCTTCTTGTTAGATTTAGTTCTTTCATCTAAAGACACGCGAATCAAAGACCTTTTATGGTTAGATTTAGTTCTTCCAGTTAAAGACAGGGGAACAAAGACCTCTTCTGGTTAGATTTAGTTCTTCCATTTAAAGACAGGCGAACAAAGATCTCTTCTGGTTAGATTTAATTCTTCCAGTTAAATACAGGAAAATCAAAGACCTCTTCTGGTTAGATTTAGTTCTTCCAGTTAAAGACAGGCGAATCAAAGACCTCTTATGGTTAGATTTAGTTCTTCCAGTTAAAGACAAGCGAATCAAAAACCTCTTCTGATTAGATTTATTTCTTCCAATTAAAGACAGGCAAATCAAAGACATCTTCTGGTTAGATTTAGTTCTTCCAGTTAAAGACAGGCGAATCAAAGACCTCTTCTGGTTAGATTTAGTTCTTCTAGTTAAAGACATGTGAATCAAAGACCTCTTCTGGTTAGATTTAGTTCTTCCAGTTAAAGACAGGAGAACAAAGACCTCTTCTAGTTAGATTTAGTTCTTCCAATTAAAGACAGGCGAACAAAGACCTCTTATGGTTAGATTTAATTCTTCTAGTTAAAGAAAGCAGAATCAAAGACCTCTTCTGGTTAGATTTAGTTCTTCCAGTTAAAGACAGGTGAATCAAAGACCTCTTCTGGTTAGATTTAGTTCTTCCAGTTAAAGACAGGAAAATCAAAGACCTCTTTTGGTTAGATTTATTTCTTCCAGTTAAAGAGAGGCAAATCAAAGACCTCTTCTGGTTAGATTTAGTTCTTCCAGGTAAAGACAGAAGAATCAAGGACCTCTTCTTGTTAGATTTAGTTCTTCCAGTTAAAGACAGGCGAATCAAAGACCTCTTCTAGTTAGATTCATTTCTTCCAGTTAAATACAGGTGAATCAAAGACCTCTTCTGGTTAGATTTATTTCTTCCAGTTAAAGATAGGTGAATCAAATACCTCTTCTGGTTAGATTTATTTCTTCCTGTTGAAGACAGGCGAAACAAAGACCTTTTCTGTCACCATGGGTGGCATCTGTAATCCCATCTCCGACAACTATCAATCCTCTCTCCAAATGGAATCTATTAGCTCATTCCTAATTCAACACATTTTTGAGTGCAAATTTCTGGGCACTTTAGTGTTCAATCATCTTCCGTCTTCAAGTCACAAATGACAGACTCATCAATCTAACTCTTCAGGTTTAAGAAGATTGAACAGGGGCCGCTGTTGTACCTCAAAATTTTTCCTCTCTTTTCTCAAGGAATTTATCACAAAGATTCTAAAAAAATTCAAGCTTGCACAAGTATAATTGGATTCTTCAGCATCAAGTTAAAGAGCAAACTGTTAAAAAAGGGTAAAGCAGATAAAAATAATCTTTTTGACAAAATTGAAAAAAAAAGTTTACTTCGATACACAAGGCTTTGATTGGAATTTGGTCTCCTTCAAGCCTTCTTCGATTTCCCTTTGCTTGGTTTATACTTTAGTCTCTTTCAAGACCGCTTCGATTAGACTAGGACTTCCTTTGTACCTCATTCGAATCCACCTTCAGCATTGGCCTCCTACATGAAGTATAAGGCAAGAGCCTCCTGCATGCCGGCCTGTACAAGGCAATGGCTTCCCTTCATGCTAGCACCCATAAAGTAAGTGGCCTCCTGCATGCAAGCTTCAATTACACCAATAACCCCTTACAAGCTGGCTTTTGGTGCACATGGAAATGACCCTCTGAAAAGCTTCCTTTGATTCAGAAGGAAATGATATTCATACAAGCTTCGATTGAGTTTTGTTTCCCTTTGAAACAACGTCCTTCGATTCAGGAAGTAAAGGCCTCCTGTTGGTTTTCTTCGGTTCAGAAGGCAATGGCCTTCTGAAGGTATCCTTCGATTTCACCATTGATCCCTTACATGTTTTTCGTTGACACCATAAAGTTAGGATTTCCTTCATGCCAGTAGGCACAAGGCAATGGCCTCCTGCATGCACTCTTCGTTTGGCCATGTGACCTCTGGAAGGAAAGCCTTCGATTGGACAAGAGCCACCTTCACGCAAAGCTTTGATTGGAGTATTGGTTCCCTTCGAAGCAACATACTTCAAATCCAATCTGAACCATTCGAAGCAAGCTTGTTTGAAGAACATTGAGCAAATATCATAGCCTTATCCTCCAAATCTCACTTTTCAGGCTATGTTACTTCCAAATCTTCACATAGTCACAGGCTTACACAAGTTTGTTATACATTACATAAAGGTTCAAAGCTTTGTCTACTGGATAATACAATTCTTGGATGAAATGGAAAAAGCGACATACCCTTTTTTCATAAAGAGTACTTTAATCACAAAGTTAGCTTCCAATCTGATTTTTGTTTGAACACAAGCAATGCCAAAAGCATAAGTTAAATCTCCTGTACCCACCAAACATCAGACCCCCCCACTTGTAATTGAAAATTAATTTAACTTATTTTGCAAAGCTGATTACTCCAACACCTCTAACCTTTTCTCTATAAATAGAGAAACATTTTGAAAGCTGAAAAGGACTTTTGGGTGGTGTGGTAAGGTAAGTCCTTTGAATCCAGGAACATCTAGTCCAATCACTCAAGGTCAAACACACGCATCCCAACTTCAAGTAAGGTAAGTCCTCTTAACCTTAAGCTTTTTCGTTTTAAGCACATCATGTAAATAACCATTTCCTTTCGTTTTAAACATCATTATCATCATTTGGTTTGTTTTCGTTTCCTCCTTTTCAGTTTGTTTTCATTGCTAACCTTTTGGTTTTGTTTCTTGGTTTATCAAACATTTTTAAGAACTAACCTTGCCATGAGATAATACTAGAACGGCCTTAGGCCATGTTACTATTTAAATCCCAAACAAAAGAAAACAGGAGGAAGGAGGTGTAAATCGAAGCTTTAGGCTTCACCCCTGGCTGCTTCACAGTTGCAAGCAGAACAAAGAGTGTGGCCTTAGGCTTCGCCACACACTGACTTCCAGGCCGTTCGAAGAAAGCATAAAATGACGTAATCGAAGGATACATCACTGAATTCCAGGCCCAATAGAAAGAAGCATCCAAAAGGTTGAATCGAAAACTACCTGCACATGCTGACTTCTAGGCCAAATCGAAAGAAGCCAGGAAGAGCAGAATCGAAGGGTGTTGCTGCCTGAATCGAAACACTTATTTTCCCTTCTTTTTTTTTTTGTCTTTACATTTTTTGCTATTCAATATGGTTGTAATAATGTAGGATATTTATTTTCTGTATTTTTATTGCTTTATACAAATGTTAGTAATTAGGATGTATGGCAAGATAAAACCAACAAGTAGACAACCTAAAAATCAAAGACAAAAATGCATGCAATCAAACACACTTTGCACATATGCACCTCTAGGGTAATATCACTTGTTGCCTCGGAAAATAGTCATGTCCCTCGATGTTGCCTTCGGTAAACGATCTAGTCCCTAACAAAATTTCTAAAACGTCCCATAGGTTTCCTTCTATGACTATACAAATGACCCACGCCCGTCCCTTCACATCCAATGATGGGGCTTCTTACCAAATCAATGGTAAGGTAGCAACATCTAAAGGAGTAGGAAAATAACATAAGACCTTTTGAGTAGGTAGAATGCTCATAGTTGCTCACTTACTCACAACAAAAACATTTTTCCACACCAACACTTTCAATTGAAACATTTTCAAAAGACAAAGCTCTTTGTACTCATTCTTATAGAGACGAGAATCATTACAAAGACACTTTTCAAGATCCCTTTCAAAAAATTCTTCCATAACAAACACTTCTTTGAACTATTTTCAAAAAGTCCAACACTTTGTATGCATTCTTATAGAGACGATAACCATTACAAAGTTTGCCTCAACGAAGGCGCTTTTCAAAAATACTTTTAAAAACTACCACAAAGCACATTTCCAAACAAAGCAACTGATCTAGCAAGAAACTAAGAGCCCATATATAACTTTGGATGAAAAGGGTGATAACACCTTCCCTTTTCATAATCTACCCCCCGAACTCAAGAAAACATCTCAAAGGTCTTTCCTGTTCTTTTCAATCTTTCCTTATTGGATAAAATAAAAGTCAGTGGCGACTGTTGCTATCCGCAATAATTGCGATCAAACAAAAAACACCCAAGTCAGTTCTCCCATCGTATTACCGGATCCATCTTAGAGATCAAGAGAATAGTATGAGTGAACATATACTGTCTTAGTCGGCGAGCAGCCCATGCCAAAGCGTAATAAGTTTTCTCGAGCAGTGAATATGTTGTTTCACAGTCGGTAATTTTTTTTGCTAAGGTAGTATGCTGCATGCTCTTTTCGACCAGACTCTTCATGTTTGCCCAGCACACACCCCATTGAATTCACTAACATAGTCAAGTACATGATTAGAGGTCTTCCTTCAACTGGAGGCATTAGGATTGGAGGTTCTTGTAAATACTCCTTGATTTTGTCAAAAGCTGTTTGGCAGTCGTCATTCCATCTGACTACTTGATCTTTCTTCAGCAGTTTGAAGATTGGCTCACAAGTAACAGTTATGTGAGAGATGAATCGGGCAATGTAGTTGATTTGACCTAAGAAACCTCTAACCTCCTTCTTAGTACAGGGAGATGGCATTTCTTGTATGGCTTTGACTTTTCAGGGTCGAATTTAATACCTTTTACGCTAACGACAAATTCTAGGAGTTTTCCCGATCTTACCCCAAAAGTGCACTTGTTGGGATTCAGCCTCAACTTGTATTTCTTCAACCTTTCAAATAGCTTGGGAAAATTATCAAGGTGTTCTTCCTCAGTTTGTAATATTGCAATCATGTAATCAACATAGACTTCTATCTCATGATGAATCTCATCATGAAATAGAGCTAACATAGCCCGTTAATAAGTTGCGCTTGCATTCTTCAAACCAAAAGGCATGACCTTATAACAGAAGGTGCCCCACTGTGTGACAAAAGTGTTTTTTTCCATGTCTTCAGGCGCCATTTTGATCTGGTTGTACCCGGAGAAACAGTCCATGAAGGAGAACACCTTATGTTGAGCAGTGTTATTAACCAAGACATCAATATATGGTAGTGGGAAGTCGTATTTGGGAATCTCCTTATTTAAATCCTTGTAGTCTACACACATATGGACTTTACCGTCTTTCTTTGGTACTGGGACAACATTTGCAACCCATTGGGGATACGACGTTACTGCCAAGAAACCTGCATTGAACTGTTTCATTACCTCAGCCTTGATTTTCTCATACATATCTGGCCGCATGTAACGAACCTTTTGCTTGAATGAAGAACAACCTTCCTTCATTTGTAGACGATGAACCATGATATCAGCATCAAGCCCCAACATATCTTCATATGACCAAGCGAACACCTCAACATAGTCGTGCGACATCTGAACCAATCTTCTCTTGACACTGCCTTCCAGGTTGGCGCCAATATTGACTTCCTTCTTATCTTCCTCAGTACCCAGGTTTATCACTTCAACTGGTTCTTCATGCGGTTGAATGGCCTTTCCTCTTGTGTCAGGAGTCTGGCGAGTTCCCTAGGTATTTCACAATCTTCTTCACCTTCGTCTTTGTCTTGATAGATTGGATTTTCAAAGTCATAGATGGCAATAGCAGAATTATTGTCAATGAGATCTGGAGTGGATGTGGATCTACAAATGTGTGTGTGTGCATGTAAGGTTACATGGCTATTTGAAAATGTAGTAAAGTGAAAGAAAGACAAGGAGCACAAAATTTGAGTGCAAAATAGTCCAATGTTTTCATTAAAATAAGCATATGACATATAAAAATGACAAACTCTTAAAAAATGGACCATTGTACCCCGGGCAAGGCACATGGTTTAAAGTCATTGTTTTTAGAGGAAATTACAGACAAATTTCTCAAAGTAATAAAAACAAGAAATGGAAATTACTCCTGGCTGAAAGAGATTGAAATGAAGTCTTTGGTCTTCCAATTGTTGAGTCCGCCGTCAATAGTTGGGTAGATCCAATCGTCTAAGTCACCGTCACTATCAGAGTCTCCCAGAGCATTAACTTCATTGTTGTTAATACGGAGAGGTAGTTTCCCATCACGAGCATGTCGAACCTCTTTTTGAGCCTTGAAAGTGAAGCCCAACCCAAATTTGTCTGACTCATAGGGGATATCGGGAAGTTATCCCCAGATAGTGCAACCTCCATCTTCAACAACAGCACAAGCATCCTTGAGAGAGGCCATTCTTGGTGTACCTTTAGAAGCTTTGGGAGTGGCGGGAGTGGATTTGGCAACAACAATCATTGGAGGGACCACTTTAAATGCTTGATAGGGGATTTCTATGAATTCGCCATCCATTTCAACATATTTGAAATAATTCAAATGACTAATCCTGAAATCCTTCTCTCCGCAGATTGTGACAATTTTTCCTTTGACCGGGTACTTTAGCTTTTGATGTAATGTGGAGGTAACCACACCTGCCCCATGAATCCATGGGCGTCCGAGCAAGAAAGAATAGGCCAAGCGAATATCCATTACATATAATGTTGAGTTGAAGACTTGAGATCAAAATTTTATAGGAAGATCAACCTCTCCATGGACCATCTTTCACCCATCAAAGGCTCTCACCACAATATCACAGGGTTTCAGTACCAGCCCTTCACAGTCCAATCTGTACAAAGCACCTTTTGGTAAAACATTGAGGGAGGTTCTTGTATCCACTAACACATGTGCTAAGATGGCGCCTTTACACTCAATGGAAACATGTAGAGCTTTGTTGTGATTCTTCCTCGCCGAGTCAAATATGCGTATGAAAATCCCAAACCATTGTCAGCAGTCAGGCTTGCTACACAACTCTTAAATTTGTCAGCAGTAGTTTCATGTGGGACATGTGCATTTTTTAGGAATTTTATCAAGGCTTGGGCATGTGCTTCGGAGAATAGGAACAAAGACAGCATGGGTATCTTCGAGGGTATCCGCCCCAGTTGTTCCACTATCTTGTAGTCACTTTTTCGGATAATTTTTAGAACCTCCTCCATCTCTTGGCTAGATGGGTCTTCAATATCTTTTATGGGCGCCTTTGTCCAGGAAGGCTCAGTCATTTTTTCCTTTCCTCGAGTATCAGCAATGGGTTTAGCAGTAGAAATGCGAATGGGTATTGTAGTAGTGGTTGTCGAAGGAGAGATCTCCAGAGATAAGATCCTTCCCGTACTAGTGACCTTACTTGATCCATTAATGTTTGTAATGTCGGAATCTTTATTTTCAACAATCCATGGCTCTTGTTTGATACCATGATAATACACTTCTGCCCCATAGTTCTAGGGCACATCCTTGTCAAAAGAGTAGAGGACTAGCCCAGTGTAGTGATAATCAGGGGAGTTATTCTTGGTTTAAAGGGGATCCTTATAGGGCCTTTGGAGGTGATCCTAATAGGAGTATTTGAAATAGTAATTATAGACACATCTTTAAATTCTTGAGACACACTTTTGGTCAATCTCTTCAGAGATGGAGTTTTCTCAAATAGAATTTCACGGCTATCGATCAGGCGTTGGACACCTTTTTTCAGCCATATACAACCATTAATTTGTGAAGCAAAATGGTAACAGTCTTCAAGATAGCCTAGAAATACAATGGATTTTAACAAATTCTTTTTAATGATAGTTAAAGGAGTGGTTAAATCATTGATGGAGGAAACAAAAGAAGCATCTTCAATGTCATTGACACTCTTACCATGACTGGGCATGGTTGCGGTGATCACATTGGGAGTCGGTGGAGGGTCGAATTCAATTGTTTTGTTATCAATCAGGTCTTGGATTTTGTTCTTTAATGACCAACAATCATTGGTATCATGTCCGAGACTATTTGAATGGAAAGCACATTTTGCATTGGGATTATATTTTGGAGAAGCTGTGTTAGGGTTAGAAGGGGGATCTCATAGCGTTACCAAATCAGCCTTCAATAGGTGTTTCAGAGCTTGAGAAAATTGCATGTTGATTCTAGTAAATTGTCTTCTCTGGGCATCCGACCTTTGTTGGTTATTTTGTTGACGCGGTCGTTGAGTTAGAGCTAGGTTAGAAATCAATACTGCCCCTACTGAATGATGACAATCATTCTTCGTACGGCTTCTTGATCCATACACGGCATTGGTTTCCTTTTTGACAGTAAATGGTCTTTTCACAGCATTAGAGGTGGATGCCATGTGTATGTTTCTGCTTTTAATCCCGCTTTTAAATCTCTCGCCAGTTAAGACCAATTTAGTAAATCTGGATGATGAACTCCCAATCAACAAGTTGAAGAAGGCACCAGTCAGTGTTCCCATAAACATGTCTACCAATTCTATATCTGAGAGGTGGTTGCTCCCTACCAGCCAGGTCTCTCCACTTTTGGGCGTACTCCTTGAAGCCCTCATTTGAACCCATAGTCATGCCTTGAAATTTCACTCGGGTCGATGCCAAATCAACATTATATTGGTATTGACGGTAAAAGGTAGCAACCAGATCCTCTCATGTATGGATGTTTGTCCCTTCCTATTGGTAAAACCACTCCAACTGCGTTCCAGATAAACTCTCTTAGAAAAAGTGCACCCATAGTTTCCTATCGGTGGTATGCGGTTGAATCTTGCAGACATATGATCTAAGATGAAGCTTCAGACACGAGACACCGTTGAACTTGGAAAAAATAGGGATCTTAAATTTGTGGGGAATGACCACCCTAGGAACCAAACCCAAGTCTCCAAAGTCCAAGCCAGGAAATGCTTGGATTTCTACAACTTTTAATCTGTTTTCTAGCTGCTTATATTTGTCGTCAGCGGGCGGGTATTGCTCTTCAGAATAATCCACGTCCTCGGAAATTTGGTTATTCCCACCCCTAACACGGGTGATTCTAGCACCTTGATTATCATCCTCCTCGGAGGAGTCCTCTTCAATTTGAACTTGTCGGCTAGGGCCTTTGAACCTCTTCCCCATGTTGATAACAACTTTCTTCTTGGTCTTCTTCTTCATGACAAGAATCGCCATCATTTCTTGCTGACCTTTTTCCAGGTTAAGAAGAGTCTCTTGGAACTGAGAGTGTTGAGTCTGCAATTCCTTGACGGTTTGCTTGAGATCCATCTTATACTGAAATAAATAGTAGAAAGATGAGGAAACCTGTGTCGGAAAACCTGCTTATGATATGATGTATGTAATGCAGATGCAATGTTTTCAAGGACCGTAAGGAATTTAAGTTTGCTTAGCCAGAAAGGAAACAAACATAACAATTGTATTAATAAGTTCGAAGATTACTACTTCCCCTTGGGCTTACAATGAAAAAAAAGCAAAACGGTCTCAATGAGACAACAAAATGAAATCTTAAAACAAAAGACTCAGGTCTTCAATGGACGCGTCCTCTTTGGTACAATGTAGGCATTCGGGATTTTTTCCTCGTGAAGTTGCTTTGTAAGCTCCAACACTTTTTTCTCGCTTGCATATAATCGAGCTTCAAAGGTGTCTCGTTCCCCCTTGAGTTGAATACACGATCTTTGCAATTCCTCTAGGTTGGTAGGCATGTTAGGATAAAGAATGGTATGAGGAACATCCCCTTCGGCAACGGGCTCCACAACTATTGGTAGAATAGCAGGATATGGCATTATGAGACTTTGAGCACGAGCTCGTAGCCATTTGAGATAAGGTTCAAGAGGGATGTAATTCTTATACCCCAAAGTCTTGCTATCAACCTTACTTACCATGCCCCAAGAATTCACAAACCGTCAATGATAACCTTGGATATTGTTCTCATAGTCGAATATAATACCTTGAATGAGTGCGTCGTGGGGACCATCTCTTCGAGCATAGCCAAACTGTGATAAATCTAGAGAAGGGTTATAAGTAATACCCCCATAATTCCCAAGAGTGGAACATTATGGAACTCCCCACAATGAAAAATGATAGTAATGTCTTCTTGAGATCGAGAGCACCAATGGATATCAGAATGAGAGAGCAACATCAACCTTTGAGGCCATCTTAAGCCTTGCTCATTCTTTAATATTGATTGAGGAAGGTGAAAAATAAACCACCTAGACAACAATGGAATGCAACACATAAGAGTCCCTCACTTCCTTATAGTACGAGTGTGAAGACAATGTAGAATGTCTCCAAGCAAAGTAGGCATGGGATTATGAATAAGGAAAATTTTGACAGTGTTCACATCTATGAGTTGGTCCGGGTTAGGGAATGCTACCAAACCATAGATTAGAAGAGCCAAAACTTCTTCAAATGCTTGCAAATCCATGGCCTCCCAAAATAATAGAGTTTCTCCATCAGGAATTTAGCCAAAAAGCCTTTGACCCCACTTCTTGTCTCCCAATTAGCTACAATGTCAGAACTCTTCAAACATAAGGTCTTGGAACTTCCTCTAGACCGGCGAAGGGTATTTGATCAAGAATAGGCACTCTTAGTAGTTGAGAGAATTCTTCTATTGTAGGCACCAATTGATAATCGTGGAAGGTGAAATAATGATGTACAGGATCAAAGAACTGAAAGAGCACCTTTAACATGTCTTCATCAAAGCTTGAGGTAGCCAGGTTGAGAAGTCGACCATATCTTTTGGTGAATGGAGAATTTTCAGGAACCCTTGACGCTAACTCTTTGAGTTGAGGAGGTACCCTTACAAAGTTGATTCCAATGGTATTTCTGCGGGTGGAAGCCATATCCTACAACAAAGAACAAAGATAAATCCCCAAGTCCTTGAAATGGTCAGTGAAAATGCTATGGCATGATTTCATGATGTTTATGAACAAATAATCACACACAAAAAAGCACATAAGGTCTTAAGTTTAGGCTTGCGTGGGGTTTATAGGTAAGTACCCTATTGAAGTTTAGTTGGTTCAACCTGCCCTAAAAGAAAGTAAACGGGTTCTAAGGAATCTCAACATCATTGATCTTTCTTCATCGGACATTGTTTCAGCACAAGCTTCTTTATTAACGACCGAAATATCCCGAAAGTCCAATCTTAATGAGTGTAGCATTGAGTATTAACCAACTTTAGTCTTGCACCAAAGTCAGCTATCTCAATACTTTCTAATGGCCAAGTTGTTTAACTAAGGTTCTATGGTCAGTTAGTGATTCATGACACCACACAGCGGCCTCGTATTCTCCTTGACTAGACTCAAGGGACACCGATACCAACAAATGTGTCACACTAATGTAGCCATCGCTTCAACCGTTTCGGTATTACGCTGCACATTCTCCATGATCTATTGTTACTTACCTAATGTTCAACCTGTTGTACCCGAAAATTTTTCCTCTCATATCACCCAACATATACTCATTGAAGCCCTCAATCTCTCAAGGATGCCCAAGGGTTGACCAAACAAACTCTCTCCTAAAGCAATGAATCTCCAATTAGGGTTTCCATTTTCATCAAGATGGGTGAGCTCCAAAAGCCTTAAATCTTTTCCATGGTCCTAATATATTCTCAAGATAATCCATGTCAAGTTTCATGCCTTGTACAAGAAGTGTGCTCAGTCAACTACTCAAATGCCTGAAAATCAAATGTACTAGGTCAAAAGTCAACTGTGACCCTCATGCAGTCAAACTTCAAGATTTTTGGTCAACATCAACATTTTGAAGTAAAATCCATCATTTGATCAAGGGTTAATCATGATTCCTCAAGGAATGCCCCAAATTCATCAAAACTCAAAAGTTGCTAAATTAGGGTTTCTATAGGAAAAGTCAACCAAACTTTGACCAAGCATAACTTTCTCATACTTTATCAAAAATTTCCCATGCAAGGCTCATTTTGAAGAGGATTAAATTCCCTACAACTCATATTCATTCCTTAAGTTTAATAAATGAACTCATGAAAAGATACAAATTCAAACATTATAGGTCTTTTTCAAAAGTCAACAAAAACACCTTTTGGGTCAAAGCTCCTTATATGAGCATGGAAGAGCCAATGGAAATGAAACCAAAAGGGTTGTTTAGGGGAAATCCTAAGCTTTCTAAAAAATCCAAGAACACCGTCTTAGGGTTAAAATTGTGGGAGATGTGCTTTGTCAAAGTTGACCTTTTTTGGAAAATTGCATAAAGCCAAAATTGACCAAATTTCAATTTTCTCCAAATGGGCATATATTTTCAAGTTTGAATCTTGTTCCTAACATGGTCGACGACCCATAAGCCCACACGTGCATTATTCTATCATTTATTCTATTTATTTTGATATTTTATTCATTAAAAATCAAAATTAAATAAGTAAATGATGGAAATAATGTTAAGTTTAATTTGAAAACTTTTTTTCATTAAATATGGAACAAAATATGTTGTCACATGGCAAGGAGATCGTGCAAGCTTGGAATGGGAAAGAAAATATGCAAAAATGGAAAGATTTGAAGAAAAATTAAAACTCCATTATTCTTTGGATTCCTTCCACAAATGTTACCCTAATATGATTCTCATACATAAGCAAAGGCTCTCCAACCCTAGAGAACAAGACAGAAACACGCAGCCTCCCTCAAGAGAGAAAACAAAAATTCCAAAATTTCAAAGAAAGTGCAATTTTCAAAAGGCACGATCCAGCCTCCTTCAATCACCTCCAGCCATTCCATCATCCTTCTGAGGATTCCAGAAGGTGAACCAGTCCATTTTCAAAGGCTAAAGCACGCTGCATCACCCCAGTCTGATCCTCCCTTTTTTGGTAAGAATTTAGATTTCAAACTCACTTAATTCTTGATATCAATTCCTTTTGAATACCCGTTCATGTTATTATGCTTATTTGTGAATTTTCTGACGTATTACATGCAAGGAACAAGGTCAGGGTTGCAAATCACCATTGTTAGGGTTTGGAGAGAAGTAAGTTTCGGTTTTAGTGATACAAGGACTTTTAGATCAAACAAATACCACCATTGGATTCCTGGGAAAATTTCAAGGGGAATAAGGTCTTTTTGTGCCTCTTAATCCTCATGTTTTGCAGGTTTGAATATTAGGGTTGGTGGGAGAAGGCGACCGAAGCACAGCTCCGACATCGTTGACCCCAGCTGACTCAGGCGTATGAGTGCATGGCAACTCCTCATGTTATGACTGGTTCGTTTCAAATACCAGGGCCCCACAGCGCTTGCATGTTTTGACAACTCAGCATTTACTCTCGTTTCATGTTATATTGTTTTATTTTGTTTATATTCACGATTGTATAACTAGCATAGATGGCAAGGCGAGCGAGCATATGAGGGGAAGGACCTGGGTTCGATCCTAGGTCCAAGCATTTTGTTTTTCCATTATTTCGTTACAGGATTCAGTGCGTGTTACCCATGAAGTCCACCTTGCATCCTCCAGATCCAACCATTGGATCATCCCTGGATCCAGATCCAACACTCAGTGAGTGCAGTGCATGGTGGACATTCCAGATCTGATTACACTAAATCTCACGCTGGATACTGGGCTAGCATCTTGGGCCTAACAATTCAACTTCACACCCCCCTGATTACTAAGAACATCGAAAAGCCCATTTCTTTTTCTTTTTGTTTTTGATTTCATAAATTTTTTTATTTGCTTTAATTATTTTATATTTCTTAAAATAAATCATTTTTTTATTAGTCATGAAATATAAAATCACAAAAAATGTAGAATTAGTTTTTTTTTTAATTTAAATTAATTTTATTGAAAAGAAATTAGTCTAATTAGATTAACTTGATTGTTTTTTTTATTAATTAAAATTAACTATAAATTAGGTTTAATTTGAAATTTAATTATTTTCTGAATAAAAAAATACACAAAAATATTTTTTAATTAATTAGATTTTGTAGGCTTCTAATTTATTCCCGTCTTAACTTTCGCGCGCTTATTTATTTTCACTTTATTTTCCAATTATTGTATCTGCATCGGGTTTGTAATAGTTTTAAATTAGGTTTTGTTTACCGCTTTTTATTTACTGCCTGTTCCCCAAGTTTTGGTTATGTAGCCCCCTCCACGAGGCCTTGTAATAGTTAGGACTTTAATTTATCGCACTTTTAAATTTCCGCAACTATGAACTGTCTAGATGTATGGATAATAGGCTTGCATGCAAAAGACAAATGAAATTAAAACAGTAGATCACCTTAATTGTGCAAAGATTAAATAAACTGAAAGCAAACACATGCACATGCTCACTCCTAGGGTTTGCCTCACTTCAGTTGCCTTCGGTAAACAGTCGCGAAGTATAGGGAGTTTTAGTGGTTTCCCTCCAGTCCCGAAAGATCAAAATGACCCATTCGAATGTTTCCTCAGAAAGATCTTTAGGACTTTAGGGTAACTACTAAGGTTTTATAACCATTGGTTTTGCGACCGTACTTGTCCCTTCGAATGTCCCTTTAACTCCAATGATGGGGCTACCTGCTCCTTAATAGTAGGATAGTGTTGTCTAAAGGAAATGAGAACGAACAATCTTTTTCGAGTAGGTAGAAAATCTTAAGTACTTGCTCAAAATAATAAAAAACTCTTTTACACAAACACTTTCAAAACAGTTTTCAAAAACAACTTCGTCACACTCTTGAGGACAGATACAAGGGTTACCACGAAGTTAAATAAAAAAAATTTCAAAACACACACACAAGCAATTTCAAAATGAGCAAGTACCTAAGAGCCTATAGAAAACCATGGATAGAAATGGTGCTAAAACCTTCTCTTTCTATAATCTATCCCCGTACTTAGAAACATCTAGAAAAAGGTTTTTTCTGTTCTTTTTCCTTTTCCTTTATTAGATTAAATAAAAGTTGGTGGCGACTCTTGCTTACCGCAACATTTGCGAATACAAAATGCAAACCAGTATAACAGTCGGTTCTGCCACCGTATCACACCACCAAATTCAGGTATAGTATTTTTACAAATAATAAACCCAAGCATAACCCACAAATGTAAATCAAACAAAGAAAATAAAATAAAGTAGTAAAGGTGATCTAGATCTTAAGGTAACCCCACTTTTAGTTGCATTCCCCAGCAGAGTCGCCAATTCTATCATACGGTGGGAGAACTGACTTGGGTGTTTTTTGTTTTATCACAATTGTTATGTGTGATCGGTGGATCTGGAACTGACTGTTTAACGCTGGTTCGCGAAATGTCGCGGAAGCAAGAGTCGCCACCGTCTTTTATTTTCTCCAAATGGAAAGGACAAAAGCACAGAAAAATTCCTTATAGAGATTGCTCTCGGTTCGGGAGGTAGATTATAGAAAGGGAAGGTGTTAGAACCCTTTCTATCCATGGTTATCCATGGGCTCTTAGATACTTGCTCATTTGTGTTTTCAAAATGGTTTGTTTGCTTTTCAACTGTGGGTTTTTAAAAAAAGTTTCTCTGAAAATTTCAGTTCGACTCTTGTATCGGTCCTCAAGAGTGTTTGAAAAATTGCTTTCGAAAGCTTTTTGAAAAGATGTCGGTGTGAAAAGTAGTTTTGATTTGTTTTTAAATTTAGAGCAAGTATCTAGAGTCGTCTACCTACCCTAAGGAATTCGTCTGTGTAAATGTCCTTTAAAGTAGTGCCATCCCATCATTGAGAGGTAGGTAGCACCACCATTGGAGGTGTTCGGATCAATTCGAGGTTCGGGACATGGTGATCACCGGAGCAATGAGAAGACACCTTAGAAGCTACCCTCATGCCAGGTTCCCGGATCATGAGGACTTACTAAGACATCCTCTACTCGACGATCACCTTTCGAGGGGCAAGGCAACAGTGAGGCGTACCCTAGGGGTGGTGTGTGATTTGTGTGTCATGTTCATTTGCATTTATCTTGTTCATGTCATGGGTGATCTACGCGTTAATTTTATTTTGACATTCATTCTTGCATGCAATTTATTAACAGTTAAAAAGTTGCGAGAAATATAAAGTTCCTAAACTATTACAAAGGCGCGGGTCCACATCGCCAAATTAAATCCAGGACCCGATTTGACATAAAATAAAGTAAAGTGCGAGAAATATAAATGTTTAATTTACACGGCTTTGGGAGAATTACATAAAAATTATAAGAAAGGAAATAAATGCGCGAATTGAATTAAAATTGAAAGCGAGGGCGTTGGACCCTTTTTAGGAAATTAATTACGATTAACAAACTAACTAAGTTAAAATAATAAGAAAAGATTTTTTTGGAGTTTTTTGTATTTATGAATTTTTAATAAGAGAATTAAATGAAATTAAAAAGTTAATTAACCCTAATTCTAGTTATTTTTAATTTATTAAGAAAAGCATTAAAATTTAACCTAAAATTAAACCTAATTAATTAATTCAATTTTTATTTACAAAAAAAATAACTAATAATTAATAATGACAAAAGAAAAGAAAAAGATAAAAATAATTAAAACCTAATTCTACAAATTTTAAGTTTATTGAAAAAAATGTTAAGATTTAAACCTAAAATTAAGACTAGATTAATTAATAATATTTATTTACAAACAAAGCATTTAAATAAAATATTTTTTATTTTTGTGACTTTCTGATTTTTTTTGTTATTTTTTATGTTTTATAAAAATATGTTAATTTAAAGAATTAAAAAAAGAATAATTGAAATAACACAAATAATGGAAAAGAAAAGAGTTACAAACCCTTGGGGGTGTTGATCCCAAATTAGAGGTATCTCCAGCACTTTCGGCCCAAGGTTTAAGGCCTTATTTGACTTTTCCTGGGAGCGTGCATACGCGTTGACTGGTGAGTATGACGTTCATCAAATCTGAGCCCTTGGATGGCTTTCAGTGGCCATGTGGCATGTGTGGATCAGGGGTTGTATGGTGATCATTAGGAGGCACGCTGCATAGGAAGATATTAGCAAGAAAAATATGGAAATAATATGGGGACCTGGGAATCGAACCCAGGTCCCGTTGCTTACCAATGCACATGCTTGCCAACTGATCCAACGAAGCGCTTTGTTTATTATGTGACAACAAATCAATATGAGCTAAAACAAGGGTTAGTGGAAGATTTTAGCGCGAAATTCAAATGAACCACTCGTTGGCCTACACATCATCATCTTCTCCAATTATGCCTGAAACAGAAAAAGGTTAGCGGGGGTTTTAAACCCCCCCAAAATGCAAGCTTTTCAAAAATAGCGATTAGCCCATCTTGCTATATAAATTGGGCGCGATTAGTGCATTATGTTCGTCCAAGCTTCCTGAGTTCAGTCATGGTATTGGGAAGTCCCAATTTTACAGTATTCAAAAATGCCCAATTTGAAGCTTGAAGAACCCTAGCGTGCTTCAATGGCGAAATCGTGTACGATGCGTAAAAACTCAATCAAAACACATGGTTAGCTTTAGAATGATCCACTGAATACAAATCCAATATTAAAAATTGCAAACAATGCATGATTTATGATACAAGAATGCAAAAAAAAGCATGAACAGAATGAGGTTGTTCTACCAATTCTTGACGTTAGGGTTGATGGTTTTGATCTGAAAACCTTCCTTGAAGTCTCAGGAATGCAATGGAATGATTATTTGATCTTGAAAAGCCTTGGAATCACGTTTTCAGTTTTGGAGTTTTTCACAAAAAATGCAAAAGTGGTTCTTGAATTCTGGCCCAGCTTGGAGGTCTCTAGCACTAGGGTTTGCATTAGGCTTATGTATGGAATGATTAGGGTAAAGATTTGGATCCAAAAAACCTTTGCATTGATGGAATGGATATTTGATTTTCATGCATATATTTTTCAATCTTTTCCATGCATATTTGATACCAATCATGTCCAAATCACTTGATTCTTTCCATATCTGATAATGCACGAAATCTTGAAGATATTTCATGCATAAAAAGATTTGAAAAGCTTGCTTTGGTATTTTTTTCCATATTTTAATTAATTAAATGAATTATTAGTAATTAAAAATTCAAATAAATAAATAAAAATGATGAATAAATTCCCTTTGGGCCAAATGGTCGTGCACATGCTTTGGATGATGAATTTTGGAAGAAAATGTGGCCCATTAGCAATTTTAAGACATTTGAAGCAAAGCTGACTTTTCAAAATATCCAAACATTTCCCAACTTCCACAAGGCATATCTTGCTCCATTTTTAAGCTTTGATCATGTTCTTGGACATTTTGGAAAGTTCTTGAAGTCCTCTAACCAATGCCTTTGGTCCCATGTCATTTTGATTTACCAATCTCAAGTTATGGCCTTTGACTTAAAGTCCCTTTTTGTTGACTTTTGAAAATGACCTATAATGTTGGAATTGATAACTTTTTGTGAGAGCATTTCTTGGACTTGAAGTGTGAAGAGGAGTTGTAGGAAATGTCTTTCTATTCAAAATGAGCTTTGGATGGAATTTTTCTGATAATCCATGTGGAAGTTATGCCTTGGTCAAGTTACAGTTGACTTTTTCAACTGTCCAAATATGGAAACTTTTGCATCTTGAGACTTTTTGAGCCAAGCTTTGAGAATCATGATCAAGCATTGATCAAATAATGTTTGTGGCTTCAAAATGAGATGTTGACCAAAAATTTGAACTTTTGACTGTCAAATGACCATTTTGCCCCTACAGTTGACTATAAGGCAATTAAGGTTTTTGACTGTGCAATTTTGTGCTGTAAGTCTTGAAACTTGGTATGAGGATGCTTGACCATGTTTGTAGGCATGTGGGACTTTATTGGACCCTTGGAAACTTCATTTTCTTTGTCAGAACCAAAACCCTATTTTTTGACTGTTAGGAGGCCCTTGAACTGTGCAACCCTTGGGGAATTTTGAAGCTTTGACTTGGCAAATTTTGAAGAATATGGGAGGGAAAATTTTGGGGTACAACAGTTGCCCCTGTTCAATCTTCTTAGACTTGAGGATGCAGATTGGCTGACGTGCCTTTCGTAATCCGAAGGTGGAAGATGATTGAACACTAGAGTGCCCAGAAATTTGCGCTCACATAGTAGTGTGATGATGGGAATGGGCTTATAGATGCCATTTGGAGATTGATGGATAGGATGATGGGCTTGTAGATGCCATGCTGAGAGATGATGGATGGGCTGATGGGCTTATAGATGCCATCTGGATGTCGATCGCGTAAGAGATTCCTTAGCGAGAACTTGCGTACCTGCAAAAGAAAAGGATTACCTGACCCGTTACAGGAGTTGGTCTTCAGATTCTTTGTATAGATGTGTCCTGACTGGTTACAGGAGCTGGATCTGGATCTTCAAAAGGTGATGAATGAACCAGGGATGGTTACTACCTCAATAGGAACGCTGAGAGAACCTGGGGACGATTACTACCTCAACAGGAACGCTGAGAGAACCTTGGGCGACTTCTACCTCAACAGTAACGCTGAGAGAATCTTGGGCGACTTCAACCTCAACAGTAACGCTGAGAGAATCTTGGGCAACTTCAACCTCAATAGTAACGCTGAGAGAATCTTGGGCGACCTCAACCTCAACAGTAACGCTGAGAGAATCTTGGGTGACTTCTACCTCAACAGTAACGCTGAGAGAATCTTGGGCGACTTCTACCTCAACAGTAACGCTGAGAGAATCTTGGATATCTTCTATTGAGTCTTTATCAGGAAAATCTGTTAGGGGTCGATTTAGCTGGACTAGAGAAGGCCTTTGACTGGATAAGAAACAGAAAAATCTTAGGGTCGATTTAACTGAACCGGTCTAGGTCTTGAAATCTTCAACTGGATAAGAAACAGGGAGATCTTAGGGTCGATCTGGCTGAACCAGAGAAGGCCTTTGACTGGATAAGAAACAGTAAAATCTTAGGGTCGATTTAACTGAACCGGTCTAGGTCTTGATGTCTTCTACTGGATAAGAAACAGGGAGATCTTAGGGTCGATCTGACTGAACCAGAGAAGGCCTTTGACTAGATAAGAAACAGGGAGATCTTAGGGTCGATCTGACTGAATCGGTCTAGGTCTTGATGTCTTCTACTGGATAAGAAACAGGGAGATCTTAGGGTCGATCTGACTGAACCAGAGAAGGCCTTGGACTGGATAAGAAACAGAAAAATCTTAGGGTCGATTTAACTGAACCGGTCTAGGTCTTGATGTCTTCTACTGGATAAGAAACAGGGAGATCTTAGGGTCGATCTGACTGAACCAGAGAAGGCCTTGGACTGGATAAGAAATAGAAAAATCTTAGGGTCGATTTAACTGAACCGGTCTAGGTCTTGAAATAGCTGAGAACTTAACTGCTGAAAGGTAAAGGTCAGTCATATGCAATGCATGATATGGATCAAGCAATGATGTTCTCAATATAAATGAGATTTGTAAGATATGATGCGTATATGCATGCTATAATGTATGAAAATGTGATGTTTATGAATGTATCTTCGTCTAGGAAAATAGATCCTTGACGGATGCCGGGAAGTCAAATCCTGGGCTGATGTTGAAGAGTGAGATTCTTCGTTTCCGTTGGGGATGATGATTGCAAGAATACCGGTAGGAGAAGATAACTCCGTTGGGGAATAAACTTGGCGAATAGATTACTCTGCGGGGAGTGAACTTTGTGGCGATCTTGCTGGGAAGCAACTCTGTGGGGAGAGAGATACTTTCCTGAAATGTTGATGGTAACTTCGCTGGGGATACCATTGTTGTGTTGGAAGTGTTAATAGACTTCGCTAGGGATAAGAAGACTTTGCCGAGGGCGGTCTTTCCGTGGCTTTTGGCTGAGGATAACCCAGTTATATCCTGGTAGGGACATAACTCTTGAATAAAGCTGGGAGACGCGTTCGTGTCCTGCGAGGATAAGCTTCTAGAATCTACTGGGGATAAGCTTGCTGCTTGGGGAGATGAATTCCAACTTTTCCTGGGGAAACTGGATTGGACTCTCCTGGGGAAATTCTGAACTGTATCGGGGAAGTGACTCCACTGAATGTTTGATATACCGCCGGGGAACAATCTTTAGACCAAGATTGTCGGGGATGCTTGTTAAGAATGTCTGTATATTGCTGGGGAATGTTGAGATCTGCTGGTGGATACCCAATTTCCTTAAGGCTGATTGTATAGCTTTGCTTGGGGAGAGTGCACTGACTTGCTGGATCACTCTCTGGGGAATTGGGATGTACTGGTTATGTTCTTCAGCTGAACATACCTTGCATCTTGTGGATAGAGCAATTAGACCGTTTAGACAGCTCGTTATTGCCCCTGTTTCTGAGGTGGGAGAGGAAGACCTGTGAGGTGCTGATAGTTGTTGATAGACAAACCTTCTTCTGGTAGGCAGGTGACAGGATGACGGGACATAGTCCTACGCTTTGATCCCTAACTTTTTCCTGGACCACCCTTTCGGGTTTTCAGTCCACCGGGATACCCATTTTTGCCCAAGCCGCCTTTTCAGGTTTTCGACTTGCCGGGTGTACAGATTTTTTCATTTCATCCCTTATTTTTTCCCGAACCCTTTTGGTTCGCTGGGAAGCCCTTGTTTTTGCCAAGGTGTGTCAACCTAGCGGGTCTTTGTTTTTGCGTAGTATTTTTCGACTATGTCCATGCTTTCAGAATACAAGGAGTTGCCCCTGTTAGAAGTGTTTTGTCATGCCGCCAGAAGATTTTTTTTTATCAGGCCATATTCATTGTTGAAATGCCCCAAGTGACTCGGGCGAAGATTTGCCCCAGGCTATTTGGCCTTTGAGAGATTCTCCGAATCTTGATTGGACTGCCCCAGATAATAAACCATGATCATGCCATGCCCCTTGATTGAAAGTTCCTTTGTTCACTAGGCTTTCATCGTGCGAATTTCCCTGCTGTTCAAACAAATAGTTATATGCAAACAATGTTATATCAAAAATGCAAAGCTTATGTCTGTCTTGAAGATTTTGAAAATGCATTCTTTTTCCTAAAACAAATGAATGTTTGTAAAACGTGATGTAAACTCCGTATTTACCGTAGGCCTTAAGGAGTCAGGATACCTTTCGTAACAGTATGCTTTCGAACTAACCCATGCTTCAGCTAGGACTTTTGAGGGTTATAACGTGGCTTGGTTCACGGTTCAAGAAACAAAGGATAAAGGCTCAAATTTATTTGTACCCACCCGCTCTTCATGATGTTCTTCAAACCTAAGCTCAGTTGATCGTGCGTTAGACCTTGTTTGAGTCTTTGTCCTGATGTTCCAATGATGGTTCAGATATTGATGATTTATTCTGAATAAGTAGTCATTTTTGTTTTTGTTGAGGGTTTGTATGACCTCTTTCTTTTTGATTTCGCTATCCCTAAATTTTGCCTGAACTGTTTCTTTTGTGATTACAGTCAGCGGGATGCCCCAGTTTTGTAAGTCTCCTTCATAGGTTTTGACTTATTGGGTTTTTATTTTTAAGATATAATGACTTCCTATCCTTATGATTATTCGGAATCATCACTGTCTTTTGTTTTGTTTTGTAAGGACCGCTTTGGTGCCATTTGTTATGCACTTGAGTCAACTGAGAGAACTACCCTGCCCCAGGTTATGATAAATTCGAAAAGAAAAACTCCTACTTCTTTGGCTCAGAGGGGTTGACGAGGGATTATCTTCCTTATAACTCCAGTGTTTAGGGATTGAAACAATGCCTGTACCTCATCAGCGGGGTCTGTTCAAAAGCATACTGTAAAGATCGTGGTATCGTTTTCGTCATCCTCCCTCAAGAGGCTTTAGAATTATTAATCGAGAGTTGACATCAAAAGATGGAAGCAATTTTGAAAATAGCGAATGCGAATATATTGATTCAAAATAGACATAAACGATGCATTAATGGAATAACAACGTTTAACATGAATAAATGTTTAAACAATCAAAGAACAACACAACTTGAACATTCGAATGAACAAAAGTTTTCTAGTCTCAGGGCTTGTCACTTCAAATGGTGAGCCTTGGAGGGATGGTAGAAAAACTCAGCCTGACCATCTTGTGTGAACTCCAATGCTCCTTCATCAATCAGGTCCTGAATCTTGTTCTTCAGAGCCCAACACTCATTTGTATCATGTCCTGGACAGGCAGAGTGGTAGGCACACCTCTTATTGGGGTCATAGATAGGAGATGTTGTGTTGGGGTTCCGGGGATGAGCCCTTAATGTGATCAGATTCAATCTCAACAGGCGTTGTAAAGCTTGAAACAGCAACATGTTGAGCTGGGTGAATTGCCTCCTGGGCTTGTCTGGCTGAAGCTGGTGAAGTTGCTGCTGAGTTTGTGACACTGGAGCCATTTGAGGAGCTCTCCCCTTATCTCCTTGTCTCAAAGATGGTTGAATGATGACTGGCTCTTTACCCTTAGACGTTTGCCCCAGTTGGTTACCCTGAAGCAGTTGGTTGATGAGAACTCCGAGCTCTTCTTGTCTTTGAGCTAAACCTTGAATGGCAGTCACCTGCCCCAGCATCTGGGCTTTCATTGCATCCACTTCAGCTTGCAGATGTTTCAGCCGTTCGTCCTCAGCGCTGTTCCTGACCAAAGTCCCCATGAGAAGTGTTCTCAACTCCTCCTGCCCCTTGGATAGATTCAGGAGGATTTCCCCGAACCGAGTCTCTTGAGCAAGAAGGTCCTGGTTATCTTGTTGGGAAGCCATTGCTGAAATAGACAGCGAGAAAGGTAAGTGACCTGCAACAAGGGTACCTGTTATGCAATGATGTGTATGATATGCATGTAATGTTTTCAAGGACCTCGCGGGATAAACAAGAAAATTTGTTAGAATTTGGATCCGGTAGCTTGATTGAAGGAACTTCATGTTGCTGAGAGTCCTTCTTCAAGGGTCAAAGCTCACCATATCTAGTGGGTCATAGCCCCTGACAACCTTGTCTAGAGGAAAATAAATCCCCTTTTCCCCTTGCTGGACAGTTGGTTCATCATCACCTGCATCACAAGCCCTTGAGATCCTTGAAATGGGTTAGTCTTCATGCAGGATGCATGCAATGGTATGATGTTATGCTATGCATGGGGTAACTTAGGTAAACCCTGTTGTGAGTCCCAATTAAGGACTGTAAACAAAACCTGCAAGAAACTTAGTAAACCCTGTTATGAGTCCCAATTAAGGACTATAAACAAGACCTGCAAGAAACTTTAGTAAACCCTGTTATGAGTCCCGATTAAGGACTATAAACAAAACCTGCAAGAAAACTCAAGTGTCAGATAACAAGCATGCAAATAGTCAAGTTGGAAGGCACACAAGTCACACAAGAGAAGCCCTTAGAGTTTAGGCCAGCGTGAGTTCTAGGTATTACCCTCTTCCAGTTTGTTGGTTCATACCTATCCTATCAAAAGTAACCGGGTTCTTAGAGGATCCCAATATCATTGACTACCCTCAATCGGTCATAACTCCAGCATCGCAATCTTTTCTTGCGGCCAGAACCATCACGAGAGTTTAGCCTCAATGGGCGTAGCATACTGCTACTGTTCTAATGGCCAAGTTGTGTCATTTAAGGTTCTAAGGTCTGTTGGTGCTTAATGACTCCTCAGAAGACCCATATTCTCCTCGTTGCAACACAAGGGATATCAGTACAGACCAAGGTGCCACACCAATGTACCCACTGCTTCACCCGTGTCGGTCTATGCCGGACAGGTCCCTCACAGCTTATACCACCTAAACAGGGTATCCCCAGATCCGGGTTAGGATCTATGTAACTCCGATGCAACCCACAATTTAAAGCAAACAAGTCAAAACAATTGAAAACACAGTTATGAACTATCCTAAGGTACACCTCACTTTATAAAGTATCCCCAGCAGAGTCGCCAGTTCTGTGATCGGTGGATCTGGAACTGACTGTTTAACGCAGGTTCGCGAAATGTCGCGGAAGCAAGAGTCGCCACCGTCTTTTATTTTCTCCAAATGGAAAGGATAAAAGCACATAAAAATTCCTTATAGAGATTGCTCTCGGTTCGGGAGGTAGATTATAGAAAGGGAAGGTGTTAGAACCCTTTCTATCCATGGTTATCCATGGGCTCTTAGATACTTGCTCATTTGTGTTTTCAAAATGGTTTGTTTGCTTTTCAACTGTGGGTTTTTAAAAAAAGTTTCTCTGAAAATTTCAGTTCGACTCTTGTATCGGTCCTCAAGAGTGTTTGAAAAATTGCTTTCGAAAGCTTTTTGAAAAGGTGTCGGTGTGAAAAGTATTTTTGATTTGTTTTGAAATTTAGAGCAAGTATCTAGAGTCGTCTACCTACCCTAAGGAATTCGTCTGTGTAAATGTCCTTTAAAGTAGTGCCATCCCACCATTGAGAGGTAGGTAGCACCACCATTGGAGGTGTTCGGGTCAATTCGAGGTTCGGGACATGGTGATCACCGGAGCAATGGGAAGACACCTTAGAAGCTACCCTCATGCCAGGTTCCCGGATCATGAGGACTTACTAAGACATCCTCTACTCGACGATCACCTTTCGAGGGGCAAGGCAACAGTGAGGCGTACCCTAGGGGTGGTGTGTGATTTGTGTGTCATGTTCATTTGCATTTATCTTGTTCATGTCATGGGTGATCTACGCGTTAATTTTATTTTGACATTCATTCTTGCATGCAATTTATTAACAGTTAAAAAGTTGCGAGAAATATAAAGTTCCTAAACTATTACAAAGGCGCGGGTCCACATCGCCAAATTAAATCCAGGACCCGATTTGACATAAAATAAAGTAAAGTGCGAGAAATATAAATGTTTAATTTACACGGCTTTGGGAGAATTACATAAAAATTATAAGAAAGGAAATAAATGCGCGAATTGAATTAAAATTGAAAGCGAGGGCGTTGGACCCTTTTTAGGAAATTAATTACGATTAACAAACTAATTAAGTTAAAATAATAAGAAAAGATTTTTTTGGAGTTTTTTGTATTTATGAATTTTTAATAAGAGAATTAAATGAAATTAAAAAGTTAATTAACCCTAATTCTAGTTATTTTTAATTTATTAAGAAAAGCATTAAAATTTAACCTAAAATTAAACCTAATTAATTAATTCAATTTTTATTTACAAAAAAAATAACTAATAATTAATAATGACAAAAGAAAAGAAAAAGATAAAAATAATTAAAACCTAATTCTACAAATTTTAAGTTTATTGAAAAAAATGTTAAGATTTAAACCTAAAATTAAGACTAGATTAATTAATAATATTTATTTACAAACAAAGCATTTAAATAAAATATTTTTTATTTTTGTGACTTTCTGATTTTTTTTGTTATTTTTTATGTTTTATAAAAATATGTTAATTTAAAGAATTAAAAAAAGAATAATTGAAATAACACAAATAATGGAAAAGAAAAGAGTTACAAACCTTTGGGGGTGTAGACCCCAAATTAGAGGTATCTCCAGCACTTTCGGCCCAAGGTTTAAGGCCTTATTTGACTTTTCCTGGGAGCGTGCATACGCGTTGACTGGTGAGTATGACGTTCATCAAATCTGAGCCCTTGGATGGCTTTCAGTGGCCATGTGGCATGTGTGGATCAGGGGTTGTATGGTGATCATTAGGAGGCACGCTGCATAGGAAGATATTAGCAAGAAAAATATGGAAATAATATGGGGACCTGGGAATCGAACCCAGGTCCCGTTGCTTACCAATGCACATGCTTGCCAACTGATCCAACGAAGCGCTTTGTTTATTATGTGACAACAAATCAATATGAGCTAAAACAAGGGTTAGTGGAAGATTTTAGCGCGAAATTCAAATGAACCACTCGTTGGCCTACACATCATCATCTTCTCCAATTATGCCTGAAACAGAAAAAGGTTAGCGGGGGTTTTAAACCCCCCCAAAATGCAAGCTTTTCAAAAATAGCGATTAGCCCATCTTGCTATATAAATTGGGCGCGATTAGTGCATTATGTTCGTCCAAGCTTCCTGAGTTCAGTCATGGTATTGGGAAGTCCCAATTTTACAGTATTCAAAAATGCCCAATTTGAAGCTTGAAGAACCCTAGCGTGCTTCAATGGCGAAATCGTGTACGATGCGTAAAAACTCAATCAAAACACATGGTTAGCTTTAGAATGATCCACTGAATACAAATCCAATATTAAAAATTGCAAACAATGCATGATTTATGATACAAGAATGCAAAAAAAAGCATGAACAGAATGAGGTTGTTCTACCAATTCTTGACGTTAGGGTTGATGGTTTTGATCTGAAAACCTTCCTTGAAGTCTCAGGAATGCAATGGAATGATTATTTGATCTTGAAAAGCCTTGGAATCACGTTTTCAGTTTTGGAGTTTTTCACAAAAAATGCAAAAGTGGTTCTTGAATTCTGGCCCAGCTTGGAGGTCTCTAGCACTAGGGTTTGCATTAGGCTTATGTATGGAATGATTAGGGTAAAGATTTGGATCCAAAAAACCTTTGCATTGATGGAATGGATATTTGATTTTCATGCATATATTTTTCAATCTTTTCCATGCATATTTGATACCAATCATGTCCAAATCACTTGATTATTTCCATATCTGATAATGCACGAAATCTTGAAGATATTTCATGCATAAAAAGATTTGAAAAGCTTGCTTTGGTATTTTTTCCATATTTTAATTAATTAAATGAATTATTAGTAATTAAAAATTCAAATAAATAAATAAAAATGATGAATAAATTCCCTTTGGGCCAAATGGTCGTGCACATGCTTTGGATGATGAATTTTGGAAGAAAATGTGGCCCATTAGCAATTTTAAGACATTTGAAGCAAAGCTGACTTTTCAAAATATCCAAAAATTTCCCAACTTCCACAAGGCATATCTTGCTCAATTTTTAAGCTTTGATCATGTTCTTGGACATTTTGGAAAGGTCTTGAAGTCCTCTAACCAATGCCTTTGGTCCCATGTCATTTTGATTTACCAATCTCAAGTTATGGCCTTTGACTTAAAGTCCCTTTTTGTTGACTTTTGAAAATGACCTATAATGTTGGAATTGATAACTTTTTGTGAGAGCATTTCTTGGACTTGAAGTGTGAAGAGGAGTTGTAGGAAATGTATTTCTATTCAAAATGAGCTTTAGATGGAATTTTTCTGATAATCCATGTGGAAGTTATGCCTTGGTCAAGTTACAGTTGACTTTTTCAACTGTCCAAATATGGAAACTTTTGCATCTTGAGACTTTTTGAGCCAAGCTTTGAGAATCATGATCAAGCATTGATCAACTAATGTTTGTGGCTTCAAAATGAGATGTTGACCAAAAATTTGAACTTTTGACTGTCAAATGACCATTTTGCCCCTGCATTTGAATGTAGGGCAATTAGGGTTTTTGACTGTGCAATTTTGTGCTGTAAGTCTTGAAACTTGGTATGAGGATGCTTGACCATGTTTGTAGGCATGTGGGACTTGATTGGACCCTTGGCCAAGTTGTTTAACTAAGGTTCTATGGTCAGTTAGTGATTCATGACACCACACAGCGGCCTCGTATTCTCCTTGACTAGACTCAAGGGACACCGATACCAACAAATGTGTCACACTAATGTAGCCATCGCTTCAACCGTTTCGGTATTACGCTGCACATTCTCCATGATCTATTGTTACTTACCTAATGTTCCACCTGTTGTACCCCAAAATTTTTCCTCTCATATCACCCAACATATACTCATTGAAGCCCTCAATCTCTCAAGGATGCCCAAGGGTTGACCAAACAAACTCTCTCCTAAAGCAATGAATCTCCAATTAGGGTTTCCAGTTTCATCAAGATGGGTGAGCTCCAAAAGCCTTAAATCTTTTCCATGGTCCTAATATATTCTCAAGATAATCCATGTCAAGTTTCATGCCTTGTACAAGAAGTGTGCTCAGTCAACTACTCAAATGCCTGAAAATCAAATGTACTAGGTCAAAAGTCAACTGTGACCCTCATGCAGTCAAACTTCAAGATTTTTGGTCAACATCAACATTTTGAAGTAAAATCCATCATTTGATCAAGGGTTAATCATGATTCCTCAAGGAATGCCCCAAATTCATCAAAACTCAAAAGTTGCTAAATTAGGGTTTCTATAGGAAAAGTCAACCAAACTTTGACCAGGCATAACTTTCTCATACTTTATCAAAAATTTCCCATGCAAGGCTCATTTTGAAGAGGATTAAATTCCCTACAACTCATATTCATTCCTTAAGTTTAATAAATGAACTCATGAAAAGATACAAATTCAAACATTATAGGTCCTTTTCAAAAGTCAACAAAAACACCTTTTGGGTCAAAGCTCCTTATATGAGCATGGAAGAGCCAATGGAAATGAAACCAAAAGGGTTGTTTAGGGGAAATCCTAAGCTTTCTAAAAAGTCCAAGAACACCCTCTTAGGGTTAAAATTGTGGGAGATGTGCATTGTCAAAGTTGACCTTTTTTGGAAAATTGCATAAAGCCAAAATTGACCAAATTTCAATTTTCTCCAAATGGGCATATATTTTCAAGTTTGAATCTTGTTCCTAACATGGTCGACGACCCATAAGCCCACACGTGCATTATTCTATCATTTATTCTATTTATTTTGATATTTTATTCATTAAAAATCAAAATTAAATAAGTAAATGATGGAAATAATGTTAAGTTTAATTTGAAAACTTTTTTTCATTAAATATGGAACAAAATATGCTGTCACATGGCAAGGAGATCGTGCAAGCTTGGAATGGGAAAGAAAATATGCAAAAATGGAAAGATTTGAAGAAAAATTAAAACTCCATTATTCTTTGGATTCCTTCCACAAATGTTACCCTAATATGATTCTCATACATAAGCAAAGGCTCTCCAACCCTAGAGAACAAGACAGAAACACGCAGCCTCCCTCAAGAGAGAAAACAAAAATTCCAAAATTTCAAAGAAAGTGCAATTTTCAAAAGGCACGATCCAGCCTCCTTCAATCACCTCCAGCCATTCCATCATCCTTCTGAGGATTCCAGAAGGTGAACCAGTCCATTTTCAAAGGCAAAAGCACGCTGCATCACCCCAGTCTGATCCTCCCTTTTTTGGTAAGAATTTGGATTTCAAACTCACTTAATTCTTGATATCAATTCCTTTTGAATACCCGTTCATGTTATTATGCTTATTTGTGAATTTTCTGACGTATTACATGCAAGGAACAAGGTCAGGGTTGCAAATCACCATTGTTAGGGTTTGGAGAGAAGTAAGTTTCGGTTTTAGTGATACAAGGACTTTTAGATCAAACAAATACCACCATTGGATTCCTGGGAAAATTTCAAGGGGAATAAGGTCTTTTTGTGCCTCTTAATCCTCATGTTTTGCAGGTTTGAATATTAGGGTTGGTGGGAGAAGGCGACCAAAGCACAGCTCCGACATCGTTGACCCCAGCTGACTCAGGCGTATGAGTGCATGGCAACTCCTCATGTTATGACTGGTTCGTTTCAAATACCAGGGCCCCACAGCGCTTGCATGTTTTGACAACTCAGCATTTACTCTCGTTTCATGTTATATTGTTTTATTTTTTTTATATTCACGATTGTATAACTAGCATAGATGGCAAGGCGAGCGAGCATATGAGGGGAAGGACCTGGGTTCGATCCTAGGTCCAAGCATTTTGTTTTTCCATTATTTCGTTACAGGATTCAGTGCGTGTTACCCATGAAGTCCACCTTGCATCCTCCAGATCCAACCATTGGATCATCCCTGGATCCAGATCCAACACTCAGTGAGTGCAGTGCATGGTGGACATTCCAGATCTGATTACACTAAATCTCACGCTGGATACTGGGCTAGCATCTTGGGCCTAACAATTCAACTTCACACCCCCCTGATTACTAAGAACATCGAAAAGCCCATTTCTTTTTCTTTTTGTTTTTGATTTCATAAATTTTTTTATTTGCTTTAATTATTTTATATTTCTTAAAATAAATCATTTTTTTATTAGTCATGAAATATAAAATCACAAAAAATGTAGAATTAGTTTTTTTTTTAATTTAAATTAATTTTATTGAAAAGAAATTAGTCTAATTAGATTAACTTGATTGTTTTTTTTTATTAATTAAAATTAACTATAAATTAGGTTTAATTTGAAATTTAATTATTTTCTGAATAAAAAAATACACAAAAATATTTTTTAATTAATTAGATTTTGTAGGCTTCTAATTTATTCCCGTCTTAACTTTCGCGCGCTTATTTATTTTCACTTTATTTTCCAATTATTGTATCTGCATCGGGTTTGTAATAGTTTTAAATTAGGTTTTGTTTACCGCTTTTTATTTACTGCCTGTTCCCCAAGTTTTGGTTATGTAGCCCCCTCCACGAGGCCTTGTAATAGTTAGGACTTTAATTTATCGCACTTTTAAATTTCCGCAACTATGAACTGTCTAGATGTATGGATAATAGGCTTGCATGCAAAAGACAAATGAAATTAAAACAGTAGATCACCTTAATTGTGCAAAGATTAAATAAACTGAAAGCAAACACATGCACATGCTCACTCCTAGGGTTTGCCTCACTTCAGTTGCCTTCGGTAAACAGTCGCGAAGTATAGGGAGTTTTAGTGGTTTCCCTCCAGTCCCGAAAGATCAAAATGACCCATTCGAATGTTTCCTCAGAAAGATCTTTAGGACTTTAGGGTAACTACTAAGGTTTTATAACCATTGGTTTTGCGACCGTACTTGTCCCTTCGAATGTCCCTTTAACTCCAATGATGGGGCTACCTGCTCCTTAATAGTAGGATAGTGTTGTCTAAAGGAAATGAGAACGAACAATCTTTTTCGAGTAGGTAGAAAATCTTAAGTACTTGCTCAAAATAATAAAAAACTCTTTTACACAAACACTTTCAAAACAGTTTTCAAAAACAACTTCGTCACACTCTTGAGGACAGATACAAGGGTTACCACGAAGTTAAATAAAAAAAATTTCAAAACACACACACAAGAAATTTCAAAATGAGCAAGTACCTAAGAGCCTATGGAAAACCATGGATAGAAATGGTGCTAACACCTTCTCTTTCTATAATCTATCCCCGTACTCAGAAACATCTAGAAAAAGGTTTTTTCTGTTCTTTTTCCTTTTCCTTTGTTAGATCAAATAAAAGTTGGTGGCGACTCTTGCTTACCGCAACATTTCCGAATACAAAATGCAAACCAGTATAACAGTCGGTTCTGCCACCGTATCACACCACCAAATTCAGGTATAGTATTTTTACAAATAATAAACCCAAGCATAACCCACAAATGTAAATCAAATAAGGAAAATAAAATAAAGTAATAAAGGTGATCTAGATCTTAAGGTAACCCCACTTTTAGTTGCATTCCCCAGCAGAGTCGCCAATTCTATCATACGGTGGGAGAACTGACTTGGGTGTTTTTTGTTTTATCACAATTGTTATGTGTGATCGGTGGATCTGGAACTGACTGTTTAATGCTGGTTCGCGAAATGTCGCGGAAGCAAGAGTCGCCACCGTCTTTTATTTTCTCCAAATGGAAAGGACAAAAGCACAGAAAAATTCCTTATAGAGATTGCTCTCGGTTCGGGAGGTAGATTATAGAAAGGGAAGGTGTTAGCACCCTTTCTATCCATGGTTATCCATGGGCTCTTAGATACTTGCTCATTTGTGTTTTCAAAATGGTTTGTTTGCTTTTCAACTGTGGGTTTTTAAAAAAAGTTTCTCTGAAAATTTCAGTTCGACTCTTGTATCGGTCCTCAAGAGTGTTTGAAAAATTGCTTTCGAAAGCTTTTTGAAAAGGTGTCGGTGTGAAAAGTATTTTTGATTTGTTTTGAAATTTAGAGCAAGTATCTAGAGTCGTCTACCTACCCTAAGGAATTCGTCTGTGTAAATGTCCTTTAAAGTAGTGCGATCCCACCATTGAGAGGTAGGTAGCACCACCATTGGAGGTGTTCGGGTCAATTCGAGGTTCGGGACATGGTGATCACCGGAGCAATGGGAAGACACCTTAGAAGCTACCCTCATGCTAGGTTCCCGGATCAAGAGGACTTACTAAGACATCCTCTACTCGACGATCACCTTTCGAGGGGCAAGGCAACAGTGAGGCGTACCCTAGGGGTGGTGTGTGATTTGTGTGTCATGTTCATTTGCATTTATCTTGTTCATGTCATGGGTGATCTACGCGTTAATTTTATTTTGACATTCATTCTTGCATGCAATTTATTAACAGTTAAAAAGTTGCGAGAAATATAAAGTTCCTAAACTATTACAAAGGTGCGGGTCCACATCGCCAAATTAAACCCAGGACCCGATTTGACATAAAATAAAGTAAAGTGCGAGAAATATAAATGTTTAATTTACACGGCTTTGGGAGAATTACATAAAAATTATAAGAAAGGAAATAAATGCGCGAATTGAATTAAAATTGAAAGCGAGGGCGTTGGACCCTTTTTAGGAAATTAATTACGATTAACAAACTAATTAAGTTAAAATAATAAGAAAAGATTTTTTTGGAGTTTTTTGTATTTATGAATTTTTAATAAGAGAATTAAATGAAATTAAAAAGTTAATTAACCCTAATTCTAGTTATTTTTAATTTATTAAGAAAAGCATTAAAATTTAACCTAAAATTAAACCTAATTAATTAATTCAATTTTTATTTACAAAAAAAATAACTAATAATTAATAATGACAAAAGAAAAGAAAAAGATAAAAATAATTAAAACCTAATTCTACAAATTTTAAGTTTATTGAAAAAAATGTTAAGATTTAAACCTAAAATTAAGACTAGATTAATTAATAATATTTATTTACAAACAAAGCATTTAAATAAAATATTTTTTATTTTTGTGACTTTCTGATTTTTTTTGTTATTTTTTATGTTTTATAAAAATATGTTAATTTAAAGAATTAAAAAAAGAATAATTGAAATAACACAAATAATGGAAAAGAAAAGAGTTACAAACCCTTGGGGGTGTTGACCCCAAATTAGAGGTATCTCCAGCACTTTCAGCCCAAGGTTTAAGGCCTTATTTGACTTTTCCTGGGAGCGTGCATACGCGTTGACTGGTGAGTATGACGTTCATCAAATCTGAGCCCTTGGATGGCTTTCAGTGGCCATGTGGCATGTGTGGATCAGGGGTTGTATGGTGATCATTAGGAGGCACGCTGCATAGGAAGATATTAGCAAGAAAAATATGGAAATAATATGGGGACCTGGGAATCGAACCCAGGTCCCGTTGCTTACCAATGCACATGCTTGCCAACTGATCCAACGAAGCGCTTTGTTTATTATGTGACAACAAATCAATATGAGCTAAAACAAGGGTTAGTGGAAGATTTTAGCGCGAAATTCAAATGAACCACTCGTTGGCCTACACATCATCATCTTCTCCAATTATGCCTGAAACAGAAAAAGGTTAGCGGGGGTTTTAAACCCCCCCAAAATGCAAGCTTTTCAAAAATAGCGATTAGCCCATCTTGCTATATAAATTGGGCGCGATTAGTGCATTATGTTCGTCCAAGCTTCCTGAGTTCAGTCATGGTATTGGGAAGTCCCAATTTTACAGTACTCAAAAATGCCCAATTTGAAGCTTGAAGAACCCTAGCGTGCTTCAATGGCGAAATCGTGTACGATGCGTAAAAACTCAATCAAAACACATGGTTAGCTTTAGAATGATCCACTGAATACAAATCCAATATTAAAAATTGCAAACAATGCATGATTTATGATACAAGAATGCAAAAAAAGCATGAACAGAATGAGGTTGTTCTACCAATTCTTGACGTTAGGGTTGATGGTTTTGATCTGAAAACCTTCCTTGAAGTCTCAGGAATGCAATGGAATGATTATTTGATCTTGAAAAGCCTTGGAATCACGTTTTCAGTTTTGGAGTTTTTCACAAAAAATGCAAAAGTGGTTCTTGAATTCTGGCCCAGCTTGGAGGTCTCTAGCACTAGGGTTTGCATTAGGCTTATGTATGGAATGATTAGGGTAAAGATTTGGATCCAAAAAACCTTTGCATTGATGGAATGGATATTTGATTTTCATGCATATATTTTTCAATCTTTTCCATGCATATTTGATACCAATCATGTCCAAATCACTTGATTCTTTCCATATCTGATAATGCACGAAATCTTGAAGATATTTCATGCATAAAAAGATTTGAAAAGCTTGCTTTGGTATTTTTTCCACATTTTAATTAATTAAATGAATTGTTAGTAATTAAAAATTCAAATAAATAAATAAAAATGATGAATAAATTCCCTTTGGGCCAAATGGTCGTGCACATGCTTTGGATGATGAATTTTGGAAGAAAATGTGGCCCATTAGCAATTTTAAGACATTTGAAGCAAAGCTGACTTTTCAAAATATCCAAAAATTTCCCAACTTCCACAAGGCATATCTTGCTCAATTTTTAAGCTTTGATCATGTTCTTGGACATTTTGGAAAGGTCATGAAGTCCTCTAACTAATGCCTTTGGTCCCATGTCATTTTGATTTACCAATCTCAAGTTATGGCCTTAGACCTAAAGTCCCTTTTTGTTGACTTTTGAAAATGACCTATAATGTTGGAATTGATAACTTTTTGTGAGAGCATTTCTTGGAATTGAAGTGTGAAGAGGAGTTGTAGGAAATGTCTTTCTATTCAAAATGAGCTTTGGATGGAATTTTTCTGATAATCCATGTGGAAGTTATGCCTTGGTCAAGTTACAGTTGACTTTTTCAACTGTCCAAATATGGAAACTTTTGCATCTTGAGACTTTTTGAGCCAAGCTTTGAGAATCATGATCAAGCATTGATAAAATAATGTTTGTGGCTTCAAAATGAGATGTTGACCAAAAATTTGAACTTTTGACTGTCAAATGACCATTTTGCCCCTGCATTTGACTGTAGGGCAATTAGGGTTTTTGACTGTGCAATTTTGTGCTGTAAGTCTTGAAACTTGGTATGAGGATGCTTGACCATGTTTGTAGGCATGTGGGACTTGATTGGACCCTTGGAAACTTCATTTTCTTTGTCAGAACCAAAACCCTAATTTTTGACTGTTAGGAGGCCCTTGAACTGTGCAACCCTTGGGGAATTTTGAAGCTTTGACTTGGCAAATTTTGAAGAATATGGGAGGGAAAATTTTGGGGTACAACATTATGGATAGCAAGAGTCGCCACCGAATTTTATTTTATCCAATAAAGGAAAGGGTGAAAAGAACAAGAAAGACCTTTTGAGATTTTTTCTTGAGTTCGGGAGGTAGGTTATGAAAAGGGAAGGTGTTAGCACCCTTTTCATCTGTAGATATCTACGGGCTCTTAATTGCTAGATCACTTTGAAATTATTTTGTGAATGTGTTTGTTTGAAAGTATTTTTGAAAAGTGCCTTCATTTAGGCGAACTTTGTAATGATTCTCGTCTCTATAAGAATGTATACAAAATGTTGACTTTTGGAAATATTTCATGGAAGTGTTGGTGTGTTTGAAACATATATTTTTTTGAAATGTTTGTGAGCAAGCAACTACGAGCGTTCTACCTACTCAAAAAGTCTTTGTTCTTTTCCTCCTCCTTTAGATAGTGTTATCTTACCATTAGTTAGTAAGAAACCGTATCATTTGATGTGAAGGGACATGCGTGGGTTATCGTATAGTCATAGAAGGCAAAATTGTAGGATGTTTTAGCAATTGTCGTGAGGGACTAAGATCATTTGACGAAGACGACATCGAAGGGTCATCGAGGGACTACGATATTGTAATCAAGGGTCTTTGCCAAAACATCCCACATTCGAGTGACATGACTATTCTTATCTGAGGCAACAAGTGTGGGTTACCCTAGAGGTGCAAGTGTGCAAAGTGTTTTGTTTTCATTTAATTTGTCTTGAATTAGGGTTGTCTAGTATTGATTTTAAGATCTTTCCATATAAACCCTAATTACTAGCAATAATAAGGAAAACGATAAATTGAGGAATTTAAAAGTCCTACGCTATTATAATACTTTTGGGGATGAGGGATACAAATTTACAAATGGGGATGAAAATTAAAAATAAACTCTAGTTACTATTACAAGACTTTGACAATTACATAAATTGTAATGCAAAATAGTAAAATGCACCAGAAAATGTAAAGTGAAAAGAAATTTTTTTTAAGGATTTTTTGATAGAAAAGATTTTGTAGTTTCAATTATTTTAGAAAATAACTTGAACGTTTTATCTAGGAAAAAGTTTTTGTATAGGGTTAGGTCGTCTCCAAGCAATGAAAGATGTCAAAAATAACTTAAAAATCTCAAATTTAGGAATTTTGATGCCTGAGCTGACACGAGTCGTGTCTGTGGACACGGGAACCCGTGTCAGAATCTTCCCTTGCTCTTCTACCCATTTTTTGTTCCAGCCACATTGACACGGGCCGTGTGTGACACGGGCATCTGTGTCAGCCACTGTTCTGCATGCTTTTCACATTTTTGACTGACGCAGGTCGTGTCGTGTGACACAGGCACCTGTGTCAGTCCCTGTCCTGCCTATTTTGCCAAATTTCAAACCCAGCTGAACTGACACGGGCCGTGTCGTGTGACACGGGCACCTGTGTCAGCCCCTGGCCTGCCTTTTTGCTAAGTTTTCTCTTTGATTTATTTTGTTGTATCCTTTTCAAAACAAAAGCAAATGATGTATGAATAAAGATATTACAGTTTAAGAAAATTTACCTCTTGAAGCGAGAACTTTATAACATGTACAAATGTTTCCGGGTGTAAAGTGGTGATTGATCGAGCTCCTTTGGACCTTCTTGAAGCTATGCCAATCCTCACTTTATGCTGAAAGTTGTTGAATCACTCCAACCAAGTCAAGTTGCAATGTATTGTTTTTTTGAGTTTAGAAGATGGTGATAATGATGTTATAGAAGTTGTTCTTGTGTTTGAACAACTTCTATATGATGTATGTGAAGTATTTGGATGGTTTGTTTGGGAAAAACATGTAAGGTGTGACAGGTTCAAAGGTTTGGACTTCAAAGCTCAAAAATGGAGGTTTTATGGACAATTCTGTTTTTTTAGAGTATAGGAGTTTTGAGGGCTTGTTCATCTCTCTCTATCTCTCAAATGATCTCTCTATTTATAGGAAAGACATTTAAGACAAGGGTTGATCAGATTTTGCAAGATCACATGTTATGGCTAGGTTGGATTATAAACTAAGCAAGCTTGAAGATCATAGTTCCTATGCTTTGTAATTTGCTTCATAGAGTTGTTGGATACTTTAAGCATGCTTATCTAATTTTGTATGCTGAGTGTGTGTAGAAGGAACAAGTTATAGGCTCAAGAAGAGATGACTTTGTGATTAAATCTATTTTGCAAGAATGGCAATGTTAACTTTGTGCCAAAAGTGGAAAGATCACTTGGACAATGCTTAAATGAAATGGACCATAGCTCAAAAGTTTGTGTAAACATTAAATTATGGTGATATTTTCAAGTTAGAAGGCCTGCAACACAAGATTATGTAGAATAGCATGTAGATTGGATTATGTGTTCTTCACCAAAATGACTTGTAATCCAAGAATGGGTCCCTAACTTCATGCCTTTGAATCTCCTAGCTCAAGTATGATAAATTCATGCTCTTATATGTTTTGTAAATCTTGAAACATTGTATACAACTTTCATGTTGACCACTTTGGCTAATTCAAATTGGAACTTGATGAAAATTGGTCAAGAAGTTAGATAAAAAACTGACCAAAACCTGTTGAAAATTTCTCTTAGTGTTTATACAAAAATGTCATGACTTCATGAGTCTATATCTTCAAATCCAAGCATTTTTTGGACATCAACCCTCTAATACAAAGTTTTAGAATTCATCAAGATCTACAACTTTCATGTTGAAATTTTTCTTTGAATCATCTTGCATCTTGGTGAAAAAATGTCATGAAGTAATGAATTTATCAAGTATAAAAACACTTAGAAAATTTCTAAGTATTGAAAACTTTGACTTTTTTGTGGACTTTCTTGACTTTCTTAATTTTTTATGATCAAGTTTGATATTTTTGAATGTCTTGATGAACTTTGATCTTTGGAATGTAATGTTGTCAAAAAAAGTCAAAGTTTAACCTTTTATGTATCAAATGACTTTTCATGAGTTGTTAAAAAATTCAAATATTAATATTGTATTCTTGAGAAATGATTTGAGTCATGAAATTAGGTCAACATGTTGTGTTTGAGTCTTTTAAATTATGTTTCAAACCATTAGATTGTGTATTAGGTCAAAAGTCAATGATTAGTCAACTTCAGTCAAAACCCTAATTTATGGTCTCAGTGCTTATGAGGTGAACTTGTCTGATCAAACTCTTGAAACTTCTTGAGCAATGTCTTGAAAAAAGAGAGGGAAAAGTTTGGGGTACAACAGATTGTATGAAGTCTCTTGCTTGTGTGCTAGAGAATTTGGAAGTCTCTTACTTGTCTGCTTGAGCATTGAAGTCTCTTGCTTGTGTCTTGAGCAATTGGAAGTCTCTTGCTTGTGTGATAGAGCATTAAAGTCCCTTGTGTGGTTGGGCATTAGAGGTCTCTTGCTTGTGTGCTTGAGAAATTTGTAAGCAATTTTGGTTATAGTGGAAATCTCTTGATAGTGCTAGGGGACTGAACTACTCCTGATTTGTAGGAGGAACCACAATAAATACTTATGTGTTTTCTTGCTCTCTTATTTATTTTTCTGATCAATATTATCTGATGTTATTACCCTCAAACTCTGACTCAAATTCTGTCTTTGTAATCAGAATCTGATAAGAGATTTGAAAGAAAAAATGGAGAAAAAGTCAACACAATTCAACCCTCCTTCTTGTGTTTTTCTCACGTTCAGTTGGCATAAGAGCATGATATATGCATCAACACTTAACAGTGGTACAAAAAAGATCCTAAGAGAAAAACATCATGCATGAATATAAAGTACTTAACAATGTTGATCAAAGTACACCTAAAAAGAACAATTAGATTTTTAAACCTCCAACATTCAGTGAAAATTCTACTGAGTTTGAGTGGTGGAAAAACAAAATGTATACTCATATCATAGGTCTTGATGATAAGTTATGGGATATTCTTGTAGATGTAAATGATTTTGTGATTGATGAAGTAGGTATGGTGGTTGATACAAAGATCCTCACACTTGCTCAGAAAAGATATATAGAAAGCACCATATAGTTAGAGGAATCTTGATAGATGCTCAACCTTATTCTTAATATCTCAGGATTCTTGAAAAATCTACTGCCAAAACCATTTTAAATATATTTCTGCTTCCTATGAAGGGAATCAACAAGTTAAAAGGATAAGGTAAACCTTTTGGTTCAACAGTATGAGCTATTCAAAATGAAGGAGGATGGAGACATTGTAACAATGTTCTTAAGGTTTCAAGTTCTTGTATCTGGTCTTCAAGTGTTGAACAAAATTTATACTACTTCTCGTCATGCTAATAAGATTCTTAGAAATATTCCTATCAAGTATATACCTAAGGTGAATGTTATAAAAGAAGCTAGAGACTTAAACAATATAAGTCTAGAAAGCTTAAGTAGAAATCTCCAAAGTCATGAGATGGAGCTGATTGGAGATTTTTAGTTCCATGTTTTAATGGTTGGCTAAATTATGGCTAAGCATGGTTCTAAGTATGGTGCTATGTTGATGTTAAGTAATATGGTGTAACATCTTTATCAACTATCATAACAATTTTGCTATTATGAGTTTTCTGCCAAATGTCACAAAAGATGTTGTGATATCCTGGGTCTAATGCAGCAGGCCCTACTTTTGGATACCCTTGAAGATTTTATTTGAAGATATGAGTATCTAGAATATTCTACTCATTATAGGCGCATTCCAACCAAGGATTTTGTTAGAAACAAGTGTATATTTGATTAGTTACTAAAAAGGATCAATTGAGACTTTTTTAGGGTACTTCTTATGAAGATTGTTTCTATTTTTATGGAGAATATTTTGTAGATATTTTCAGCTAAAGATTGGATTTGATTGAAGAATCCAAGCCAGTCCAAGCCCAACAGTAGAAGCCTATATAAGGAGTCGTCCAAGACCTAGCTTTTTAAGCAAAGTTTTTATTGTAAAACCTTGTGAAAAATAAGGGTTTAGGGTTTGATAGTCCTTAGGTTCTCCGTGTGTTTTTTATTGTATGTCCTCATATATCTCTGATACATTTAAGTTGACTGATTGTTACTTACTAGTCAAGTTATTGTTCTCCTCGAAGTTGTGAAGCAAAAGTTGAGTATTGTTCTTAGTGAAGCTCTTAAGCAAACTAAGTATTTGTAATTTGGAAGTGTGTTCTTCCTGTTTTGGTTTCTTGAGACATTCCATGGGACTGGGCGTGTTTGTTTATCACTGTGGTGATTGGAAGTGAGATGTCTATTTCTCATATCTAGGAGGTGCCTAGGTAGAAGTTGCATTGGGTAGGGATTAGGTGAGAAGTTGTAAACAAATGAGTTTAGATTTGAAATAGTACTACTGATAGTGGAATTCCTTCCTGGATTGGTAGCCCCCGGAGTAGGTGAGTTTCACCAAATTGGGTTAACATATCGTTATGGTCTTTACTTTCTGCAAGTTTTATTTCTGCATTGTTGTTATTGTTGTAGTTCTGTCAGCAGATGTTATAACATATGTCGTGACATTGCGTGTTGTTAAGACATCAGTCTTGACTTCTGATTTTGTGTGTGCCAGAATTTCAATTGGCATCAAGAGAAGGCACCCTATTTTGTTTATTGGGTGAGATTTAGGGATATATTTTCTGGCAATATGGAGAAAGAAGGATGATATAAAAACAGATCACTCATGTTGGATGGTTCAAACTATGACTGGTGGAAAGTTAGAATGATAGCTTTTCTGAAAGATATGGACACAATGCTTAGAAGGCTGTTATGAAAGAATGGAAGCATCCTATGGTCAAGGATATTGACAAAGATGAGAAATAAACTGGAACTGAAACTATGAAACCTGAAGAAGAGTGGAATGAAAATGATGATAAAGAAGCTATTGGAAATTCCAAGGCTTTGAATTCTCTATTCAATGGAGTTGATGAGAATGTGTTCAGGTTGATTAATACCTATACTGTAGCCAAGGAAGCTTGGGAAATTCTCAAGACAACTTATGAAGGTACCTCTAGAGTGAAGATTTCAAGACTTCAGCTTCTCACTTCAAAATTCGAGAATTTAAGGATGGGTGATGATGAGACAATTTATGAATATTAGATGAAAATTCTTGAAATTTCCAATGCAGCTAGTGCCTTAGAAGAGAAGATTTCAGAAGCAGAGTTGGTCAGAAAGATCCTTAGGTCCTTGCCTAGGAGATTTGACATGAAGGTCACAACAATTGAAGAAGCTTAGGACATCAACAACATGAGAGTTGATGGCATTGAAGAAGCTTAGTACACTTAAAACATTTGAATTGGCTATTGGTGACAAGGCTAAGAAGAAGCACAAAGACATAACTTTTGTATCTAATGCTGAAGATGATAAAGGTCAAGTGGAGCTAGACACTGATGAGGATCTGTCTAATACCATTGTTCTACTCGGGAAGCAATTCAATAGGGTATTGAAAAGATTGGACAGAAGAGGGAGACCAAATGTCAGGAACATCTCATATGACATCAATAATGATGAAAATCTTTAGAAGAATACCATGTTTGAAGAAAATACCAATCAAAGCAAAGGAATTTGATGTTACGAGTGTGAAGGTTTTGGTCACATCAAACCAGAATGTCCCACTTTTCTCAAGAGGTAGAAAAAGGGATTTACTGTGTCCTGGTCTGATAATGAATCAGAAGATGAGGCTAATGATGAATCTGCAAAACATGTGGTGGCTTTGTCTGGAAGATAGGCATGTGAAGTTAAAGATGATGAAGATAGTGTTCTTCATGAAGATCTTGATATATCCTACAAAGATACTTGTGACAAGTGTGAAGCAAATGTCGAAACAGAGTAAGATCAGAGAAAGATCATAGCTGAATTGGAAAGTGAGAAGAAGAATCTTCGATGTATTGTGTCTCATCTTCAAAGTGAGGTAACTCTTATAAATTCAAAGATTAATAACACGTCAGACTCAGTTAAAAATTTGGAGAATGGAGTGGCTATGATAAAATAGACTGGAGAATTAGAACATAATTATCAAGTTGATAATGATCAAAGAGGAATGTTTATGGTGAAGTCTCTTCCTGCTCAAAGAAAGGAAATAATTAACATGTCCAATCACATGTTACAACATTCTAGCAGACTTGATCAAACGTGGTCCACAAGTCAGTCATGAACTTGGAGATGCCATTCTTGTGGTGAGCATGGTCATATAAACCTTTATACTATAAACTATGTGGACATAAAAAATATTAGTTCTTTCTAAGTGTGAGAAAGTGAGCAAAAAGAAAGGGACTGATAATATTGGTGCAAACTCCGATACCCATACATTCTTAAGAATCTCAAATGGAGAAAATAGGAATGTTGATTGTTGGTGTGCTAGGCATATGACAGAAGTGCACAAGTTAGTGTTGAATAATAGGTCTCATCCCATTGGATCTGCAAGTTTTGATAACAGTGTCAAGAGTGAAATCTAAGGAGTTAGGAAACTAATGTGTAAAGGTTCAAAGACCAGTAAGGATGAATTAAAGTTATGGCATGAGAAACTTGGACATCTTCATTTCAAAAGAATAAAGGAAGTCATATCTAAAGGAGCCATTAGATACTTGCCAAAGCTATAGATTGAAGAAGGATTAGTTTGTGATAAGTGTGATTTTAGGTCTCAATTCATGATGTCACGCAAAATGTTGCAGCATCATACTACTTCTATAAGGTTAGAAATTCTTCATAAGGACCTAATGGAACCAATGCAGGTTGAAAGTATGTGTCGTAAGAGGTATGCTTATGTACTCAAAGATGATTTTTCTAGATATACTTGGATTAAATTCCTTAGAGAAAAATCAGATGCATTTGAGGTCTTAAAGGACTTATGCCAAAGTATTCAAGAAGAGAAGAATTATGATATTATGATAATTAGAAGTGAATATGACAAAGATCTTGAGAATGTAAAATTATCTAAATTTTGTGCTTATAATAATATTTGTTATGAGTACTCTCAGCAAGGGGGAAATATTGAAGAAATAACCAAGGGGAATCTAGAATCATCTAGAGTCATGCTTCAAGATAAGAGTTTTCCTTTGTACTTTTAGGCAAAAGCTATGGATACCTCGTGTTATGCCCATAATAGAGTTTCTCTGAGGAAAAATACTTCAGTTGCTCCTTATGAGTTATGGACAGGAATGAAGCCTGGAGTCAATTACTTTCATATATTTGTAAGTAAATGTTACTACTTGACTGACCTAGGTTAGAAGGGAAAGAAGAGTTCCATAAGGGATGAGGGATTTTTTATGGGTTACTCCTTCAAAAGAAGAACTTATATAGTTTTCTCCTCCAGAACGAGAATGTCATTAGAGTTTATCAATATGATAGTCAATGATTTCGTTGTTGAAGACAAGGACAGTGTCACTAAAACTGTTGGAACATCTTGTGTGCAAACTGATGTAGCACATAGGAAGGAACTCTGAATTCAAAAACTCTAAATTAGTGAATTCTCAATCCAACATAAACTTGTCTACTGAAAGACAAGCAGAACAATCCGAGAAACTGACTACAACTCATTATGTTGAAGGAAACATCACTAAATTAAATATGAAGATAATAAATACTTGTGGATGTTTTGCATTGAGGAACAACTTGGATTTTTGTGTCAATAAGAACCAGAAAGGTGCTTCTTGGTATACTGTTGAAGACGAAGGTAGGGAAACAAGATGAAGTTTCTTTGAACTAATGTTGAAGAGGTATGATGTCAAGAGAGATGTCATGACATTTCATAACGAAGATCTGAATTCTTTCAGATATCTCATTCAGCATGACTGGTACAAGGATCTTGGTAGTTGTAAAAAACTTATCAGGAATCTTGTTGAAGGGAAGGATGATACTCTGAAGCTTATGGATAACAAGGAATATCTTGATATTATCAAAAACAGTGGGATTACAACTTGTACTACGAATGAGTTATATCAATTACAAAGATGGATGAGTGCATCAGTTTCTACATATCTCCTCTATAATCTGAGGGATGACACGACTAGGCTAATTGTTGCTGAGAAGGACTAGAATGAATGTTCTCTTCAAGACATTGGGACTTGCCACAACACCAAGGAATGTTGAAGGCTCTTTGATAGGGGCAAGAGGTTTTTTAATAGAGGCAAGAGGTGGAAGACCACTTGAAGATGGCCAAGAAGTTATGTTTCCATTTGTGTGCTTCCATATATGGTATTGCTAGTGTGCAATATGTGTTTCCATCTGTTGTATTGCCTGAGTGCAATATGTTCTAAAATTCTCGGTGCATTTCCATTATGTACATTTACTCTATTTTTTTGTCAAGATTTTGGCTAAAAATGGGGGGGGGGGGGGGTAAAGTGTTGTGTTCTGATGTTACATCACATGTCTTAACATGTTTATCTAGCATTGTGATAGGATTGTATGCTACTGCTTTTGGGAGAGTAGTTGTTTGTGTTTGTGTGGTTACTCTTGCAACTACTCAGGGGAGCATAAGTGTTCATGCTTGTGTGTGTCCTGAAGCTGTTGTTGTTGTTGTTCCGCTGCAGGTGCTCTGGTATATGGTACGCCCTTGAGAGGGAGAACCTATTATGTGTGATAGAGGGAGTTCTAAATATGTCTATGTGTACAATCTTTTTGAGATATGTTGTTGTACGATGTTTACATGATCAATGTGTAGCTTGTGTTGTGGTTTTATTCCTCTCTTCAATTGAATTTAGTTTTTGGTTGTTTTAGCCAAAAAAATTCCAAAGGGGGGATTGTTAGTTCCATGTTTTAATGGTTGGCTAAATTTTGGCTAAGCATTGTTCTAAGCATAATTCTATGTTGATGTTGAGTAATATGGTGAAACATCCTTATCAACTGTCATAACATTTTTGTTATTATGAGTTTTCTGCCAGATGTCATAGAATATGTTGTGACATCCTGAGTCTGACGCAGCAGGCGCTGCTTTTTGATATTCTTGAAGATTTTATTTAAAGATATGAGTATCTGGAATATTCTATACTCTTTATAGGCGCAGGCCAATCAAGGATTTTGTTAGAAACAAGTGCAAATTTGATTGGTTACCAAAAATGATCGTCTGAGACTTTTAGGAAACTTTTTATGAAGATTGTTTCTATTTTTGTGGAGAATATTTTGCAGATATTTTTCAGCTGAAGATTGGTGTTGATTGAAGAATCCAAGCCAATCCAAGCCCAACTACAGAAGCCTATATAAGGAGTCGTCCAAGACCTAGTATATTAAGAAAAGTTTTTATTCTAAAACCTTGTGAAAAAATGGTGTAGGATTTGATAGTTCTTAGGCTCTTCGTGTGTTTTTATTGTAAATCCTCATGTATCTCTGATACATTTAAGTTGACTGATTATTACTTGCTTGTCAAGTTGTTATTCTCCCCGACGCTGTGAAGCATAAGATGAGTATTGCTCTTAGTGAATCTTTTAAGAAAACTAAGTATTTATAATTTGGAAGTGTGTTCTTCCTGTTTTGGTTTCTTAAGAAATTCCGTGGGACTGGGCGTGTTTTTTAATCCTTGTGGTGATTACAAGTGAGATGGAAATTTCTCATATCTAGGAGGTGCATATGTAGAAGTTGCACTGAGTAGGGATTATGCGAGAAGTTGTAAACGGGGGAGTTTAGCTTTGAAATAGTACTACTGATAGTGGATTTCCTTTCTGGCTTGGTAGCACCAAGAGTAGGTGAGTCACACTGAACTGGTTTAGCATATCGTTGTGTTCTTTACTTTCTGCAAGTTTTATTTCTGCATTGTTGTTATTGTTATTGTTCTATCAGCAAATGTTATAATAGTTGTCGTGATATTGTGTGTTGTTAAGACATCAGTCTTGAATTTTGATATTATGTGTGCCAGAATTTCAGAGATGAACCTATTTAGAAGTCAAAGTCTCTTGCTTTGAAGTCTTATGATAATTATACCAAATCTTCTCATATTTGGAAATCTGAAGAGCCTACTCATGAAGAAGGTTCTGAAGAATAATAATAAGATATTGAAATGGTATTCATAATCAAGTGATTTCAGTATACGACCAATAAGAAGAACACGAGATTCTCAAGCATAAGCAATGGCTTCAGAAGGATAAGCTCCAGGACCAATAAATATGATCACATATGATGCTTCAACTTCTAGAAGCCTGGTCACTTTATTGCTGAATGTCCAGAGTTGCGAAGAACCAACCAAAGAAAAGAAGCTTTCATAAGAACAACTTCAACAACAAGGTCAAGAAAAGTCTCATGGAAACATGAGATAAACTTGACAAAGATGAAGAAGAAGATAACATGGATCTGATGGCTTCAACATCTTCAAACATAGAATCTGACCCAGGTTATGGCTCTGATTATGAAGAAAAATATGAGGTATTTTATCAATTATCTTGCTCAAATTTAATTTCTTTCATTCAAGACTTTATGGGTCATTGTCAGGATAAAGTCAGACATATGACAAGTTTAAAAGGGGAGTATGATCTCATGAAATATGAATTAGAATCTTCCAAAAATAAGATTGGCACATTATAAAGATATCGTATAACCTTAATAATGATATGTCTATCAAACCCCTAAGTGAGTATGAAATGGATCTTCAGGAGTTTGTCATTTATGGCTTTAAAAGAATTAAATTTGCTTCTATGATTCATGGTATAAGTAGAAGCAATGGAGAAGGTCTTTGCTACTCCGAACAGTCTGTTGATCCATAATCTGAAACCTAGACAAAATCCGCAGAACCTTTTTCTCGTAGTTCTTCTTAGAAAGGATTTTCTTCTTACTTTGTATCTTATGTTGACAGAGTAAAGGTTCTGAATAAGTCAGAACTAAAAATCATAGAATCAGAAGTTCTGGAGAAATCAGAACCACAAACGTAAAAAATCTAAGGTTCTAGAGAAACCATAACCCATGATTCTAGAGTCTAAGGTTCTAAAAGGTATAGAATCAAAGGCTAAGAACTATTCAAGACCTAGAATTTTTAAACCAAAAGTGTTGAATGATTCCAAGCCTTAATACATGAAGGATAAGGTACAAGGTCAAAAGAGGCCTTTCAGAACTAACCTCAAATGACCCATCAAATTATAGGTACCTAAATTTAAAATTGTTTTTGCTGCAAATATGCCTAAAGGGAGGAGCAAAGCAGAAGTCTTGGTACTTGGACAATGGCTGCTATTGGTAAAGCATATCTCCCAAACCCTCACTCTGAAAGAGGGATGAAATGTGGGATTTGGAGGAAACCAGAAAGGAAATATCATTGGTATAGGTATTATTGGTGACTCTTCTATCTGTATTAATAATGTTTAGTTGGTAGATGGACTAAAACATAACCTACTTCGCATAACTCAACTTTGTGACAGTTGTAATACGGTGGGAGAACTGACTTGGTTGTTTTGCGTTTGATTACAATTGTTGCGGATAGCAAGAGTCACCACCGACTTTTATTTTATCCGATAAGGAAAGGGTGAAAAGAACAGGAAAGACCTTTGAGATATTTTCTTGAGTTCGGGGGGTAGATTATGAAAAGGGAAGGTGTTGGCACCCTTTTCATCCATAGTTATCTATGGGCTCTTAGTTGCTAGCTAGATCACTTTTGAAATTTCTTTGTTTTGAAATGTGTTTGTGATAGGTTTTTGAAAGTATTATTGAAAAGCGCCTTTGTTTAGGAAAAATTTGTAATGATTCTCGTCTCTATAAGAATGCATAAAAAATGTTGGACTTTTGAAAATATTTCATGTTTTGAAAGTGTTTGGTGTGTTTAAAAAAATATGTTTATTTTTTGAAGATGGATTGTGAGCAAGCAACTAAGAACGTTCTACCTAATCAAAAGTCTTTTGTTCATTTCTCTCTTCCTTTGATATAGTTATGTCACCATTGATTGGTAAGTAACACCAACTTTGGATGTAAAGGGACGGGCATGGGTCATCGTATAGTCATGGATAGCAATGTTGTGAGATATCTTATCATTTCTCTTAAGGGACTAAGATCATTTGTAAGGCAACATTCATAGCATCATCGAGGGACTATGATCTTGTATTTTGATTTGTTTTGGTTAAGATGTCTCACATGCACAACATGACCATTTTTCTCAAGGAAACAAAGTGGAGTTAAACCTATAAGTGCCAGTGTGCAAGTGTTTTGATTTCATGCATTGTTTTGTCTTAAATTAGGGTTTTCTAGTGTTGATTTTATCTTTCCATACAAACCCTAATTTACTAGCATTTATATGAAAGCAATAAATTGCAAAAAGTAAATATCCTACACCATTACATTATTTGGGGATGGGTTATCATATTTGTAAATGGGGATTGCAAGAATTTAAATTCTAATTATCTATTACAACCATATTGAATATTTACAAGAAATAAATGTACAAGATGAATGAATCTACAAGGATATAAATGGAATAGGAAATGAATTTTGTTTTGGATTTTTTTAAGACCTTAATTAACTAAAGGAAAAATAAGTAATTAAAAATGAGAAAATAAACTTAAATTAAATAAAAAACATTTTAAGGTTTTTTGAGAAAAAAGATTTTAATATTAAATAAATGGTATGAAAAATAAATAAATAAATTAATTAAAATAGAAACCTAAAATTCTAAGTTGATTTTAATTAAAAGAGAAAATAAATAAATTAAAACCCTAATCTATTTATTAATTGACTTATGAAGAAATTAAATTAAATTGTAGTAAAAATGATTTCGGTGTTTTTGTTGTCTTGAAAAATAAAATAAGTATATAATAAATAAAATATTCTTGTCCTTTTTTATTAATAAACATAAATATTATCATAATATTAATAATAATAAATAAAAGGAAAAATAAAATAAAATAAAATAAATAAAGAAGGTCAGGGGGTAAAAATCATGTTTGAGGTGTTTATTAGAAGTACAACTGTTTTTGGTATTAGGCATGGCCCAAAAGGAGTTTTTTTTTGTAAGTCAGAAGAATAATAAAAAAGGTTGGGTTGTGTTGTTATAAGTAATCAGGGGGTTAGAATGAAGAAAAAAGAGAGGCCAAATGCCTCAAAGGCCCAGCGCGCATGTATGGAAGCAAAAAAGAAAGAAAACAATGAAAATTGTGAAAAGTGACAGCGCTGGAGCTTGAACCCACACCCTCAACATAATACACACGTTTCCTTACCACTGGGGTGGCTACGCATCCGGTATATAAAGCAAAACCATAAATATATAATACAAAACACTTCCATGGCCTAAACTTCATCTTCAACCTCACGCCAGCCAGACCACCTGTATCTTGCTCATTTCTCAATAAAATTAAAATTGCAAACATGAAAGTTGTTCCATTTTTTCTCACGGTTCCAGAAATGTAAACCACTTAAACAAGAATTTTATTGGCCATAATCTGAACCCTAATTTTTCCAGAAATTTCAATCTCAAAATTCTCCCTACACAGTCAATATAAATGAAAACTATGGACATGTATAGTTTCAGGGCAATGATATCTACATTTATTCTTTGAAAATGGAAGCATAACAATGCCTAAATGAAGAGATGAAAGTTCAGAAAAATACCTCAAAAACTGGAAATTGTGAAATGAGTTTGAGCTTGTTTTAAGTGATGGTGATGATCAGGTTAGCTTCCTCAAGTCTCCAGGAAGCTAATGCAATGCTTAGCTTAAGCTATGGATGGCTGGAATAGTCTGGAGAAGTCAAGATGCAATGCCCTATTTTTGAAAATGGAGGTTGGTGAAGATGGTGTTACAGTTTGAAAACAGGGGTTGGGATAGCTTCTATATGTGTATTAGAAGCTTTGTGGATGGTTTAGCCAAGAAACACACGAGGGGATTTGAAGATTGAATTTAAAAATCAGAAATGACAAGTTTTTGTGCTTGTGTTAAAATTTCTGGTTTTTGGGAGTTTGAGGGCTTGTAAAATCATGTCTTAAGTCATAAATAATGTCTCTATTTATAAGCAAAGGGTTTTGAGTGCTTAAGTTAATCTGAATTCAAAATCCATGTTTAAACTCAACATGTGATTTTCTTGACAAAACAAGTTTCCATGCCTTATACTTTTGTTCATGGAGTTTTTAACCACTTTAAACACAATGCCTCTGACTTTGTAGATGGAGTGAAATCAGAGCAAACAAGTTAGGAGCTCAAGAAGCTGACTTTATGCATAAAGCTTGCTTTACAAGAATGGATATGTTACTTTCTTCCCAAAATGACAAATTGATTTGGATAAAACTTGAATCAATTGGATAATGTCTCAACCAGTTGTGTAAACCATTATTTATGGAGTGAAACACGAGTTTAAGGCCTTCAAAGCAAAGATTATGCAACATGGGCTTGAGATTTGAGTTCTTGCATATCACAAAATCACATATAATTCAAGAATGAAACCCTAACTGCATCTCTTCGATTCTATTAGCTCAAGTATGGTCTCAATGAGTTCTTAGATATTTTGGAAATCTTGTAACATCCCCTACAAACTTCATGTTGGACATTTTTGAAAATTCAATTTGGAACTAGGTGAAAAGTTTCCATGAAGTTAGGTCAAAAATCTGCCTAGCTAGGGGAAAATTTCACTAAGTGTTTTTAGTTTCATGAACATGTCTTTCATGTTGGAAGTTTTCCTTGAATCATCTGGCATCATGGTGAAAACTTGGCACAAAGTTATGAAAAAAGTAAGTTTTCCAATACTTAGAAAAATTTCTAAGTCTTTGAAATATTGACTTTTCAAAATGAAATTTGACTTTTTGATTTATTGATGAAAAAACTTCATATTTTAACATGTCTTGATGAAATATTATTTTTGAAACTTGATTTTGATGAAAAAGTCAAAGTTTGACTTTTAAGTGTATCAGTTGACTTTCTATCAGTTGACTGGATTTCAACTAACAATCAATTGATCTTTGGAAGTGTTTTGAACCATACCATCAGGTTAAAATGATACATTTTAATCCTTGATATCATGTCTCAAAACAATAAGTCATTTATTTGGTCAACAATAAAAAATTAAGCCTCTTCAGTCAAAACCCTAATTTTGACCATTTTGCCCTTTTGGTGATGTGATCAAATTTCTTGAGGAATTATGATCCAAACTTGATCAATCGACATATATGAGTTCAAAATGTTGACATGGATAAAAAATTATGAAATTTGATTGTAAATTGACCACAATTGACTTTTCCCTCAATACAGTTGATTTTAGGTTAACTAATCAATTGACTGAGCAAAAATGTGATCCAAAGCTTGAAACATGTCATGAGAAATCTTGGGAGTCCAAAATGATCCATGAAAGTCATATGAAGCATTAAAAGTCCAATTATCCTTGTACAAACTCAAGCCCTAATTTTGAGTCATTAGTGCTCAAGGAAGTGTCTTGAGCTGATCAAACCTTGTGCAATCTTGAATTAATGGAGATCTTGTGAGAGAATTCTTGAGAAATTGAGAGGGAAAATTATGGGGTACAACATATGCCCTTGTTTAATCTTATTAAACCTGAAGAGTTACATTTGCGGGTCCGTCATTCATGACTTGAAGGTGAAAGATGATTGAACACTAGAGAGTTTTGATTTCTGCTTGGGAACTAGAATTCAGGAGTTTTAGTTGTCCATTGCTCTAGTTGGGAATTATCTCTTGAACGTTAGCTGTTATCTAGTCGGATTCCAGGCTTCATAACAACTTGCTGAGGATAAAGAAGTTAACTGTTATCTGGTCGGATTCCAGGCTTTGCAGCAACTAGTTGGGATAGTGGAAAACTCTACTCGGGAAGAGGAGTTTTATTAGTGATCTGTAAGAATTAAACTGTTATATGGTCGGGTACAGGTTTCAGCAACTCAAACTATTAACTGGTCGGGTCCAGGCTTCGCAGTAAATGGAGAAGTTAAGTTACTATTTTTTCGAGTCTAGGCTCTAGCCACTTGAAATTGAGGTTTACTATTATCCGGTCGGGTCCAATCTTTAGCAATTTGAACTTGAGATCAATTGTTATCTGGTCGGGTCCAGCTTTCAGTAACTCGAACTGTTAACTGGTCGGGTCCAGGCTCTGCAGTTGAAGGAGTTAAACTAATATCTAGTTGGGTCCAGGCTTTAGCAACTAAATTTGAGATTTACTGTTATCTGGTTGGGTCCAGGTTTCAGAAATTAGAGCTGTTATTTGGTCGGGTCCAGGCTTCAGAATTTTAAATGGTTAACTGGTATCTGGTCGGGTCTAGGCTTGAACTATTGACTGGTCGGGTCCAGGCTTAAGCAATTTGAGAAGTTAAACTAATATCTGGTCGGGTCTAGGGTTTAGTAACTTGGAATTAAGATTTACTGTTATCTGGTCGGGTCCAGTATTCATAGTAAGTTGAGAGTAGGATGAAGTTGAACTAGTATTTGGTCGGGTCCAGGCTTCGTAGTAACTTGCTTGAAAGGATGAAGTTGACTATTATCTGGCCAGGTTCTAGGCTTTACAGCAATTTTTGGAGATAACGATGACTCTATTGGCAACTTCACTGGGGATTAGGGGTTGTGGTCCCTTGATTTGTAATAGTCTGAGAGGCAAACTCAAGCCACAGAGTCTGTAGTTTGTTGGGGAAATAAACCTTATTGAAGAGAATATTTGACGAACTGCTGGGGAGGTGTCTCTTTAGGAAGAGATCCAGAAGGCTTCTTTTGTAAGACCAACTCAGCTTGGGGAGAGAATCTTCCGGAGATTGAAATTCTGGCTGGGGATTTTATGAATCCTAATCTGTGGAGATAATGTTATTGAAATAACTCTGTGGGGATATCTCAAATGCATTCAAGGAGATGCTTTGTCATCGTTTTTAAGCATACATTTGCTAAAAGTTTAATCATGTTCGTACGCATATGTTCATTCAATTTAGTCATCAGACACTTTTGCACTAAAAACAGAAAAAATAAAAAGTTTATACTTCAAATTATATTTTTATTGATGTTTTTCCCATGAATAGGCGTTTTTGTACAAAGAGATAGAGATCCTAGTAAGAGGAAATCGTCAAAAAAAATGAAAAATGTACAGAGTGAAAACAAAAATAATAGCCATGTGGAAGTGATCTCATTGTGTCTCAACTCTGCTATTGCCTCTATGTCTTCGTACAAACCTTTGCCTCTTGGAAGAAACTGACTAAATTGATCTGGTATCATTGAATTTGGCTCTTGGTAATAAAACTGGATGTAAAGAACCCACGAGACATAATCATACGCTTTAATCTTTAACTTTTTCCTGGACCGCCCTTTCGGGTTTTCAGCCCACCAGGATACCCATTTTTTCCCAAATCGCCCTTTCGGGTTTTCGACTCGCCGGGTGTAAAATCTTTTGCATATATCCAAAACTTTTGCCCGGACCTCTTTGGTTCGCTGAGATGCCCTTATTTTTTCCTATGTGTGTCAACCTAACGGGTCATTTTATGCGTAGTATTTTTTTAACTATGTCCATGTTCACAGGATGCGGAAAATCTTCGCCATCCATAGTAGTCTGCATCATGGCACCACAAGAGAAAACTTTTTTTACAACAAGTGGTCCTTCGTAAGTGGGACTCCATTTGTCCCTGGGGCCTCCTTGTGGAAGAATGATGCGCTTTATTACCAAGTCGCCAGTCTGATAAACTCAAGGCTTGATCTTTTTGTTGAGAGCCTTGATCATATGTTTTTGGTACATCTGGCCATGGAAAACAGTAGCTAGTCACTTCTCATCAATCAAGTTCAACTGGTTCAACCTAGTCTAAATCCATTCGTCTTTCCCTAAATCTGCTTCCTTCATAATCCTTAGAGAAGGGGTCTGAATCTCGACAGGGAGGACATCTTCCATGCCATAGACCAGGGAGAATGGGGTTGCCCCAATTGATATTCTGGCTGAATTACGGTAGCGATGGAGAGCAAAAGGTAACATCTCATGCTAGTCTTTGTAGGTTACCACCATATTTTGCACAATCTTCTTGATATTTTTATTGGCAGCTTCCATTGCGCCATTCATCTTGGGTCTGTATAGAGAAGAATTGTAATGCTTGATTCTGAACTGAGTACAAAGTTCCATAATCATAGTATTGTTGAGGTTGGTTCCATTGTCAGTGATGATCCTTTCAGGGATACAATTATGGCAGATGAGGTTATGCTTGATAAACCTGGCTACAACGTTCTTGGTGACTGGGGCATATGAGGCAGCTTCGACCCACTTGGTAAAGTAATCAATGGCAACAAGGATGAAACAGTGTCCATTTTAGGTAGTAGGTTTGATCTCTCCAATCATATCAATGCCCCACATTGAAAACGGACACAGAGCAGTCACGACATTTAGAGGAACAGGAGGTACATGGACCTTGTCAACATAGATTTGAAACTTGTGGGAAGTCCTTGAGTGATGATGACAATCAGTTTCCATTATGGACCAATAGTAACCAGCCCTCGGGATTTTCTTGGCCATAGTGTGTCCACTACAGTGGGTCCCAAAGGGGCCATCATGCATATCTTCCATAATTTTCTCTACCTCCTTCTTGTCCACACATCGGAGTAGAGTAGAATCATGGTTGCGCTTTTATAGGATTTTGTTGCTTAGAAAGAATTTGGCTGAAAATCTTTGCAAGAATTTCTTATCATTGACGGAAGCTCCTTCAGGATATTCTTGTGCCTCAAGATATGTCCTCACCTCATGGTACCATGTTTTCTCTTCATCAGTGTCAAGCTCATAGCAGTGTGCAGGTTTGTCAAATCTTTCGATTGTTATCATAGAAGCTTCGTTGTCCCTTTTTACGATGAACATGGAAGACATTGTTGCCAAGGCGTCAGCCAACTGATTTTCTTCTCTAGGAAAATGTTCAAAGGTGATCTCCTCGAAGTATGGTATTAGGGTTAACACAAGCTCCTTGTAAGGAATAAGGTTAGGATGCTTAGTGTCCCATTCTCCTTTGACTTGACTGATCACTAGAGCATAATCTCCGAATACTTCCAAATGCCTTATCCTTAAGTCAATAGCATCCTTCAAACTTAATATGCACGCCTCATACTCAGCTATGTTATTCGTACAATCGAAGCATAGTCTAGAAGTGGAAGGAGTGTAACAACCTTCAGGAGAAATTATCACATCGCCAATTCCATTACACAAAGCGTTGGAAGCTCCATCAAAAACCATAGTCCATCGGGATCCTTGTTCAGGTCCGTCATACGGTCCAGGTTTTGCACAGTCAGTCACTAACATGATATTCTCATCCGGGAAGTCAAAGTTCATAGATTGATAATCATCAACAGCTTGATGGGCCAAATGATCTGCCAATACACTTCCTTTGATGGCATTTTATGTTGTATACTGAATATCGTATTCAGTCAGAATCATTTGCCATCTAGCTATTTGTATGGGGAGAGCGGGCTTCTTGAAGATGTACTTGATAAGGTACATCTTAGAAATCAATAAAGTGGTGTGAGTCAACATATACTGTCTTAGCTGGCGAGCAGCCCACGCCAGAGCGCAACAAGTCTTCTCGAGCAGTGAATATCTAGTTTCACAGTCGGTAAACTTTTTGCTCAGGTAGTAAATTGCATGCTCCTTTTGGCCAGACTCGTCATGTTGGCCCAACACACACCCCATATAATTCTATAGCACAAACATGATCAATGGTATTCCTTCCATTGGAGACATAAGGATAAGAGGTTCTTGCAAATATTCATTGATCTTGTCAAAGGCAGCTTGACAGTCGTCGTTCTATTTGACTACTTGATCTTTCTCCAGGAGTTTGAAGATTGGCTCACAAGTAGCAGTTAAGTGAGATATGAAATGGGAAATGTAATTAAGATGACCCAAGAATCCTATGACTTCCTTCTTAGAGCGGGGAACTGGCATTTCTTGAATGGCTTTTACCTTTGCAGGATCAACTTTGATGCCTTTACCACTGACGATAAAACCTAGAAGTTATCCAGACCTTACTCCAAATGTGCACTTATTAGGGTTCAACCTCAACTTGTACTTCTTCAACCTTTCAAATAGCTTGTGTAGGTGATTGAGATTCTCTTCATTAGTTTGCGACCTTGCAACCATATCATCCACATACACTTCTATTTCATGATGAACCATATCATGAAATAAAGCTACCATAACTCTTTGATATGTTGCCCCTGCATTCTTTAATCCAAATGACATGACTTTATAGCAAAAGGTTCCCCATTGCGTAATAAAAGTGGTCTTCTCCATGTCTCCGGGAGCCATCTTGATTTGGTTGTAGCCAGAAAATCGATCCATGAAGGAGAAAACTTTATGTTGAGAGGTGTTATCAACCAAGACATTAATATGAGGTAGAGTAAAATCATCTTTGGGACTCGCCCTACTCAAATCCATATAATCTACACACATACAAACATTTCCATCTTTCTTTGGCATGGGGACCACATTCGCAACCCATTGAGGATAAGATGTGACAGCCAGAAAACCTGCACCAAATTGCTTCATTACCTCAGCCTTTATATTTTCAGACATGTCTGGCCGCATACGACGTACTTTTTGCTTAATCGGAGGATAATCTTCCTTCGTTTGCAGATGATAAAACACAATATCGATATCCAACCCTAGAATATCATTATACGACCAAGAAAACACTTCAACATAGTAATGTAACATCTGAACCAATCTGCTCTTGATACCATCTTCTAGGTTTGCGCCGATCTTGACTTCTTTCTTATCTGTCTGATTACCTAAGTTGATAACCTGAACTGGCTCTTCATGAGGTTGAATAACTTTCTCTTCTTGCATTAGAAGTCTGGATAATTCTCCTGGTATTTTACAACCTTCCCCGCCTTCGTCTTTGGCTTGGTTAACTGGATGTTCAAAGTCATAACTGGCAATAGTAGAGTCGTTGGCAATGAGATCCGGAGTGGATAAAGATATTCAAGTGTGTGTGTGTGTGTGTGTGTGTGTGTGTGTGTGTGTGTGTGTGTGTGTGCGCATGTAAGATACATGGCTATTGAAAAAATGTAATAAAGGAAAAGAAAGACAATGAACACAAAAATTTGAATTTAAAAGGTTCAATGGTTTATATTAAATGATCACATGATAAATGAACATGAACAAAACCCTTAACAAATGGACTATAGTGCTCCGGGCAAGGCACGTGGCTTAAAAGTCATTTGTTTGGAATTTAAGATTACAAACAAAAGTTCTTGAATTGGCATAAAATAGTAAATAATAATTACTCCTCAATGAAGGAGATGGGAGTGAAATCCTTCGTATTCCAGTTGTTGAGCTTTACTCCGACAGTGGGGTAGATCCATTCTTCAAAAGTGAATTCATCATCAGAGTCTTATACAGTGTTTACTTCATGATTTCCGATGCGAATATGTGGTTTTCCTGCACGAGCGCGCCTGACCTCTCTTTGAGCCTTGATGGTGAAACCTAACCCAAATTTGTATGTATTAAATGGAATGTCGGGAAGTTGTCCCCAGATAGTACGGTTTCCATCTTCGACCACGACACATACATCCTTAAGTCAAACCATTCTTGGTATAACTTCATCAACTTTTGATATGTTGGAGGAGATTTTGGTGGTGGCAACTGTGATGCGGTGGGAGAACTGACTTGAGGTTTTGCGTTTGTGTTTGAAAATGTTGCGGTTAGCAAGAGTCACCACTGACTTTTCTTTTATCCAAAAGGAAAGGTAAAAAAAGCACAGGAAAGACCTTTGAGATGTTTTCTTGAGTTCGGGGGGTAGATTATGAAAACGGAAGGTGCTAGCACCCTTTTCATCCATGGTTTTCCACGGGCTCTTAGTTACTTGTTTAGATCACTTGCTTTGCTTTGAAATTGTTTGAAATGGTGTTTTGTGTGGTTTTGAAAGTATTTTGAAAAGAGGCCATTCGTTTAGGCAATCTTTGTAATGATTCTCGTTTGTAAGAATGTATACAAAGATGTTTGTCTTTTGAAAATGTTTTCAATGTTTTGTAAAAGGTTTTGAAATGTGTGTGTGTTTGTTTTTGAAAATAGCAAGGATTGTTTTGAAATGGGACAAGTAACTAGAAGATATCTACCTACTCAAATGTCTTTCTTGTGCATTTTTATTCCTTTGACATTGTTGATTTACCATTGATTTGGTAAACAACCCTATCTTAGGATGTAAACGGGACGAGCGTGGGTCATTGTATGACCATGATAGCAATATTGCCAAGTATCTTAGCAATTTGGAGGGACCAAGATCATCTTTGTTTAGGCAACCTTTTGATAGCGTCATCGAGGGACTATGATCTTTTGTTTGTTTTGTTTTGCCAAGATACTTCGCGTGCGTAACATGGCCATTTTTATTTAGGCAACCAAGTGGGTGAAACCCTAAGGGTGTTTGTGTGCAAAGTGTGTCATTTTTCATGCTTTTGTCTTGCATTAGGTTTTGTCTATTTGTTTTGTTTTTGTTCTTGTCATGCAAACCCTAGTTTTAGTAAACATGGTATACGAAAGTAATAAATTGCGTAAATGTAAACTAAGCTATTACAACAATTATTATGGGAGGGGGGATACAAGTTTTTGAATGGGGATATTGCACAAATATAAACCTAAAAAATACTATTACAACCCAATCGAATATTGTGCGCATTAAATAAATATACAAGTATTAAAATGTAATGCAAATGTATTTATGCAAAAAATGTTTTGTATTTGTTTAATGTATGAGAAAAATAATTTATTTAAACCCTAGAAATAAGGAAAAAATAATATTATTATTTTTGAAAGGGGGAAACCCTAATTTTTGATTAAAAGAAAATATATGTTCTATATTATTATTTTGTCTATTTTTTGTATAAAAAATAATAAATAATATAATATATAAACATTAAAAGTTAAGTATGTGTAGAAAATAATATTTTATGTGTATAAATAATATAATAAAAATATTAAACATTTTTAATTGTATTTACAAACTTATTTAAGAAAATAAAGTCTATTATCCTAATAAACTAATTTTTCATGCAAAAATAATAGAAAAAATAAAATAAAAATGCAAAAAATAAAGAAATTATTTTTTATGATTTTTATGATTCAGAAAAATAAATAAAAGTAATAAATATGAAAATATAAAAAGAAATATGAAAAATAAAACAAATAAATCAAGGGGGTGCAAAAGTAATCCAGGGGGTGTGAAAATCAGAAACAACAGGCCCATGGCGCCAAAGGCCCAAGACATTCATCCCTGTCCTCCAGCTTCTTCTCCTTCGTGCGCGTTTTCGTTCAACCTGTAACTCTCAGATGCTTGCACAAAAACAAAAACCCATAACATGAAACTTATGGCATTTAATCTCACGATTTCAACCATATAAAATTTGTAATCTAACTCCCAAAGATCAAAGAGAATTTTGTCAGCCCTAAATCGTGACCTAAAAATATCATGAACTTCAAGCTTCAAATTCTCACAACATAGTTAATATAAATGAAAAGTATGCATATGTACAGCTTCACCATGTTAAGGACTACATTTTTGCTTCACAAATCGTGGCTTAAGGATGCCTAAATACAGAGATAGAGTTTGAGAAAAATACCTCCTTCACCTGGATTTGGATATGACAATGTGGGGACTTTGAGGGAGGCCTGAGGATCGTGTGAGCTTCCTTGAACTTCCTTCAAACTATTCCAATGCCTAGCTTGCTTTGTGGGTGTCCAGAACTCTCTGTAGAAGTCAAGCTGCAAGCTCCAAGTTTGAAAATGGCAATGGCTGAAACAAGGCTTACAGATGCAGGGCAAGGGCTTGGATAACTTTTGTAGGATGCTTATGAAGTGTTTGAAGTGTCAAGCCACAAAACGCACGAGCCAAAAATGAAATGGTTATGATTTTGCAGCAACTGGATGTTTGGAAAGAAAAATGCAGTTTTTGAGTTTGAGTGAGTTTGGATGTAAAGCAATCATGTTTAGTATTGTAATGACTTGGTATATTTGTATAGAAATGACACAAAGGTCAATCCTTACTAGTTGTACAAGTTCTAGCACCTTTTGCAACTTTTCTTGTATTTTAAGTAAAGTGAAATGACAAATGCAACATGCTTGTACTGGCTACCTTAAGGGATGATAAGAGTTGTTATACATTGCTTGAGACCTGTGGAAATTGTTTGCATCAAAGGGACAGGTCCAAGGCTCAAGGTTGACAAAATTGCAAAAGCTCACCTTTATGAAAATGGCATTGTAACCTTTATGCCTAAAATGGAATTATCTCTTGTACAATGTTTCAAAAGCCAACATAAAGCCTTTATCTTCTGAGTTTGCATTTAATTATGGAGTGTAGAATGAGTTTAGGACCTATAAAACAAGGTACAAACAGCATGGCTTGGATTTGCAACTTGATGCTTTGTAAAAATGGCTTGAAAAAAAGTGATAAAATGCCAACTTCTCTTCTTCGATTCTCCCTAACCAAAAATGATCTTGGAGAGTTCTTGGACATTTTGGAAAGCTTGCAATGTTATATATAAACCATATTTGAAATGCATTTTGAGATACCTCTTGGAACTAGGTGAAAAATGTCCATGAAGTTGGGTCAAAAAACTGCCTAAATTAGGGCAAATTTTCACTAAGTTATTTAGTTCATGGATCTATATTCACAAATTCACAACTTTAGATCCAAGCATCTTTTAGGAAAAGTTTGTGAATAAAAGTTGTAGATTTCATGGAGGACTACAACTTTCATGTTGGAAGTTTTCTTTGAATCAAAATGCGTCATGGTGAAAAAGTGGTGAAAAGTTAGGAAAAAATAAGAAAATTTCCATACTTAGAAAAATTCTAAGTTATGAAAATTTTCAAATTCAAAAACCCTAATTTTCAAAATTGGTTTCCTTGGTCAACAAGTTTAATATTTTGACATATCTTGATGAATTATGACCCTTGGCACTTGATTTTGACCAAAAAGTCAAAGTTTAACTTTTCAATGTACAATTGACTTTTGATCAGTTGAATGCAAAATTCATTTGTCAATCCAATGAACTTGAGATCTTTTGAGTTATGTAATTAGGTAAAGATGATGCCACTTAACCATTGAAATCATGTTTGAAGTCAATTGGTCATTGGCTAGGTTAAAAATCAGAAATTGCCCTTTCTCAGTGAAAACCCTAATTTTGACCATTTGCCCTTTTGATGATTTGATCAAATTTCTTGAGGAGTTGTGATCCAAACTTGATCAAATGGTTCATATGAGTCTAAAATGTTGATTGGATCAAAAATTAAGAAGTTTGACTGTAAATTGGCCATGGTTGACTTTTTCCCCAATACAGCTGATTTTTAGGTCAATTGTCCAATTGACTGATCAAAAATGTGGTTCAAGGCTTGAAACTTAACATGAGCAATCTTAGGGGTCCAACATGATGTATGGAAGTCACATGAAGCATTGATGGTTCAAAAATCCTTGTGCAAACTCAAACCCTAATTTTGGGTTATCAATGCAAGATGAGTCTTGAGCTGAGCAAACCCTAATCTTGTCTTGAGTCAAAGAAGTCTTGTGGAAAAAATCTTGATAAATGAGAGGGCAAATTTTGGGGTAAAACAGCTGCCCTTGTTCAATCTTCTTGAACCTGAAGAGTTAGATTGGCGAGCTTTGTCATTTGTGACTCGAAGGTAAAAGATGATTGGACACTAGAGTGCCCATAAATTTGCACTTGTCAAAATGTAGTTGAGGGAATGGGCTTAAAGATGCCATTTGGAGAGATGATAGAATCTTGTCGGAGATGGGATTGTAGATGCCATCCAAGAATGTTTATTGAATTGTAAGTTGTAAGTCAGAAGAATAACTATCGGAATGGTGTCCGCGTCTGGAACGTATCTGAGCTGTATCTGGAGACTTGAAATCTGAATGAGAAACAGAATAGCATCCGTGTCTGGAGCGTATCCGTACTGTATCAAGAGTGTCAAATCTGAATTTGAATAAGGGCCAGAATGGCATCCGTGTCTAGAGCGTGTCTGATCTTGAAATTTGAATGAGTATCAGGATGGCATCAGTGTATGGAGCGTATCTGATCTTGAAATATGAATGAGTAGCAGAATGACTTCCGTGTCTGGAGTGTATCTGAACTGACATCTGAATAAGGGCCATAATGGCATCCGTGTCTGGAGCGTATCTGAACTTGAAATCTGAATGAGTAGCAGAATGACTTCCGTGTCTGGAGTGTATCTGAACTGACATCTGAATAAGGGCCAGAATGGCATCCGTGTCTAGAGCGTATCTGAACTTGAAATCTGAATGAGTAGCAGAATGACTTCCGTGTCTGGAGTGTATCTGTACTGTATCAAGATTCCATTTTGTTAAACGGTAGTTGTTAATCTTATCCTGAAAAGGGTAAAATGTTAGCTGAAACACAAAGTTATGTTGCATGAAATGTATGATGCAATATATGTGTTTTATCAATGTTTATGATATATGGATGTAATGTATGCGCATGTAAGCTGATTTGTTGTATTGTTGAGGAAAATAAATCCTTGACTACTGTCGGGGACAATAAATCCTTGATTGTTGAGGATAAGAAATCCTTTGCGACTTCATTGGGGATACATGGATTCTTCATGTCTTTAAGTTTGAGTATTTGACAAAAAATTTGTTGTGAGCAATATTGTATATTGCTTGAGTAATCTGCTTGGGGAATCCAGAGAATTTTGATGACTTCTATTGGGGATTACACAAACGGGAATCCTTGTTCTACTGGAGAATAAAGAAAAATCTGATGACTTATGCGGGGAATTAATAAAGAGAATCTTCAACCTGTTAGGGAGAAATGAAGACTCTGTGGGGAAGAAGGCTTGTTGTTGGGGAGTAGGTTCAGGAGTTTGGGTTGTCTTCCATTCTATTGGGGAATTATCCTAGGTTGGGGAGAGACAAAAGTTAACTGTTATCTGGTTGATTTTCAGGCTTCAAGATAACTTGCTGGGGAGTATGGAGAAACTGGATGGTTTCCACTGGGGATTGATAGTTAGAAGCTTTGGCTCCGTTGGGGATTGGGAGTTTGAAGTTTTAACTCTGATAGGGATTAAGGGTTTGAAATTTTAGCTCCGCTGGGGATCTAGATGATGTACTGTAGGGATCGCTCGTGGAATAGCTTAAAGACGTTTTCCTATCCTTTCAGTCTGTCAGTAATTGTTCTTTTCCATCCTGTTTATTTATAAATAGTAATTATGTTCAAATGCATATGTTCATCAATGAATCATTGGACGTTTTGGCAAATAAAAACACAAGTGTAAAAGAAAAAGGCAAATAGTTTTCTGTACTTTGAAAGAGATATATTTGTATTTACTTTGAATAAGTATTTTGTACAAAGGAGACAGACATCCTAGTAAGAGGATGGTGTCATAAAAGTAAGAAAAATTTATACAAAGAAAGATAGCTATATGTGATAATCCCATGGGGTTCCCATTCTGCTATAGCCTTCGTGCCTCCGAATATCTTGTCTGTCTGTTGCTTCGTCCGAAGATGATTGGGTTGATCAGAAGTTCAGAGTTTGTCAGTGAAGAGATTGTCCTTAAAGTGATCCGACGAGACATAGTCATACGCTTTAATTCCCTAACTTTTTCCTGGACCGCCCTTTCGAGTTTTCAGTCCACCGGGAAACCCTTTTTTGCCCAAGTCGCCCTTTCGGGTTTTCAACTTGCCGGGTGTACAATTTTTTTTATATATTTTATCCCTAATTTTTGCCCGAACCTTTTTGGTTCGCCGGGATGCCCTTGTTTTGCCTAGGTGTGTCAACCTAGCGGGTCTCTTATGCGTAGTATCTTTTGACTATATCTGCGTTCGTATGGTGCGGCAGGTCGTCACCGTCCATGGTGGTTAAGATCATTGCCCCACCAGAAAAGATGTTCTTGATTACAAATGGTCCTTCATAGGTAGGAGTCCATTTGCCCCTGGGATCACTTTGCGGCAAGATGATCCCTTTGATCACTAGATCTCCAACTTGATATACCTGGCGTCTGACTTTCTTGTTGAAAGCCTTGATCATCTGTTTTTGATATCTCTGACCATAGAAAACAACAGTAAGTCTCTTTTCGTCAATTAAGTTCAGCTGATCAAGTCGGGTCTAGATCCAATCGTCTTCACTCAAACCTGCATCTTTCATGATTCTTAAAGAGGGGATCTGAACCTCGATAGGTAAAACAGCCTCCATGCCATAAACCAAAGAATAGGGTGTTGCCCTAGTTAATGTGCGAGTCGTGGTACGGTACCCGTGGAGAGCAAACGGTAGCATCTCATGCCAGTCCTTTTAGGTGACTGTCATCTTTTGTATGATCTTCTTGATATTTTTGTTAGCAGCTTCGACTGCACCATTCATCTTTGGCCGATAGGGAGATGAATTGTGATGTTGAATCTTGAAATGCTCGCACAAAGCGGTGATCATAGTATTGTTAAGGTTTGTACCTTTATCAGTGATGATCCTTTCAGGGATACCGTACCGGAAAATGAGATTCTGCTTGATGAAGCGGGCAACAACATTCTTAGTAACGGATGCGAAGGAAGCTGCTTCGACCAACTTGGTGAAGTAGTCAATGGCCACCAGAATAAAGCGGTGTCCATTAGAGGCTGTAGGCTTGATCTCTCCAATCATGTCGACTCCCCACATAGTGAAGGGCCTAGGAGCTGTTAGGACATTTAGAGGAACCGGAGGCACGTGCACTTTGTCTGCATAGATTTGACACTTATGACAAGTCCGGGAGTGTTGATAGCAGTCAGCTTCCATGGTAGACCAGTAATAGCCAGCCCGTAGAATCTTCTTTGCCATCATATGCCCACTAGAGTGAGTGCCAAAGGTGCCCTCATGCAACTCAGCCATGATATTTTCAGCTTCACTCTTGTCCATACAATGGAGCATAATAGAATCATGATTACGCTTGTACAGGATGCCATTACTTAGGAAGAACTTAGGTGAGAATCTCCTTAAGAACTTTTTGTCGTTGACTGAAGCTCCTTCAGGATATTCTTGAGCCTCGAGATACATTTTGACTTCATTAAACCACGGCTGGTCCACTACTTCTTCGGTATTAATCTCGTGACAATGTGTTGGTTCTTCCATCCGTTCAATGGAGATTTGGGGAGCCTCGTTATCCCAATCAAGTTTAAACATACATGATATTGTAGCTAGAGCATTTGCTAGCTGATTTTCTTCTCGCGGGAAGTGCTCAAAGGTAATCTGCTCGAAATGTGGTAACAATGTCAAAACATGTTCTTTGTAAGGGATGAGGTTTGGATGCTTAGTGTCCCACTCTCCTTTGATCTGACTGATGACCAAAGCTGAGTCCCCAAACACATCTAAGGATTTGATTCCCAAGTCTATGGCAGCCTTGAGACCAAAGATACATGCTTCATATTATGCCATGTTGTTTGTACAGTTGAAGCAATGTTTGACAGTGAAAGGAGTATGGTATCCTTCTGGAGATATGAGCACAACGCCGATACCATTACCGAGTGCATTGGATGCCCCATCAAAGTACAGGGTCCATCGGGATCCTTGTTCAGGTCTGTCATATGGTCTGATCTCTTCGCAGTTGTCCAATGTCATGATGTCTTCGTCAGGGAAGTTAAACTTCATGGACTGGTAATCTTCTACATCTTGATGGGCCAGATGATCAGCTAGCACACTGGCCTTTATAGCTTTTTGGGTCGTGTACTGTATTTCGTATTCCGTTAGGATCATCTGCAATCTAGCTATCCTCCTAGACAGAGCAGGCTTCTCAAAGATGTACTTTATCGGATCCATCTTAGATATCAACAAAGTGGTATGAGTCAACATATACTACCTTAGCCGGCGATCAGCCCATACCAAAGCACAACAAGTTTTCTCGAGCAGTGAATATCTGGTTTCACAGTCGGTAAACTTTTTGCTTAGGTAATAAATAGCGTGCTCTTTTCGGCCAGACTCGCCATGCTGCCCCAGTCGGCACCCCATTGAATTCTCTAAGACGGTCAAATACATGATAAGAGGTCTTCCCTCGATGGGTGGCATCAAGACAGGAGGTTCTAGCAAATACTCCTTGATTTTATCGAAAGCGACCTGACATTCATCGTTCCATCTGACCACTTGATCTTTCTTCAACAGCTTGAAGATTGGTTCACAAGTAGACGTTAGGTGAGAAATGAACCTGGCAATGTAGTTTAGGCGTCCCAAAAAACCTCTGACTTCCATCTCAGTGCGAGGAGCAAGAATTTCTTGTATAGCTTTGACTTTGGCAGGATCAACCTCGATGCCTTTGTTGCTGACAATGAAACCTAAGAGTTTACCGGACCAGACTCCGAATGTACACTTGTTTGGATTCAATCTTAGCTTGTACTCCTTCAATCTGACAAACAGCTTTTGCAAGTGATCAAGGTGTTCTTCTTCAGTTTGTGATCGGGCTATCATGTCATCTACGTATACCTCTATCTCATGATGTATCATATCATGAAACAAAGCTACCATGGCGCGTTGATAGATTGCCCCAGCATTCTTCAGTCTGAATGGCATCACTTTGTAGCAGAACGTACCCCACTGTGTAACAAATGTAGTTTTCTCCATGTCCTCAGGTGCCATTTTGATCTGGTTATAGCCTGAGAATTTGTCCATGAAAGAAAATACTTTGTGCTGGGTTGTATTGTCGACCAGAATGTCGATGTGTGGAAGTGTAAAATCATCTTTAGGGCTGGCCCTGTTTAAATCTCTATAATCCACACACATTCTCACTTTGCCGTCCTTTTTAGGCACGGGCACAATGTTGGCCACCCATTGAGGATAAGAAGTAACAGCCAGAAATCCAGCATTGAACTGTTTCATAACTTCTGCTTTGATCTTCTCTGACATGTCAGGTCTCATATGGCAGACTTTTTGTTTCACTGGTGGACGGTCTTCTCTTGTGGGTAGAAGATGTACAACAATGTCTGTATCGAGCCCCGACATGTCTTCGTATGACCAGGCAAAGATCTCAACATAATCATGCAATAGCTGAATTAGGCGCTCCTTGACACTCAGCTCTAGATTAGCACCCACTTTGATTTCCTTTTTATCTTCCTCGGAACCCAAGTTGATTATCTCCAACAGCTCCTCATGAGGCTGAATTGCTCTTTCCTCTTGTTGTAATAGTCTGGCCAATTCCCCTGGCACCTCACAATCTTCCTCACCTTCGTATTCGGCTTGGTAGATCAGATCTTCAGAGTCACTGAAGGCTATAGCAGTATCGTTACCCATGGGATCCGGAATGGAAGGGTACATGCATTTGTGAATGTGGGTGTGTGTAAGGGTATAGCCATCTTAAAACAACAAAATGTAAAAGAAATACAATGAGCATAAAAGGTTTATATGTGAAAAAGCGTCCATGATTCATTGAATGACATATGTAGATGAAATAAAGACCCTTACAAATGGACCATTGTGTCTCGGGTAAGACACAAGGTTTTTAAAGTGCGAATTGTTTGTGAATTATTACAGTCCAACAGAAATGTAAAAGATAAATTACTGGGATATGAAAGTTATGGGAACGAAGTCTCTGGCTTCCCAGTTGCGCAGTCCTCCGCTGATAGTAGGAAATATCCAATCTTCGAGGGTGCCATCCTCTTCATTGTCTTCTACGGCATTGAAACTTTGGTTTCTAATCTTTATCGGTGCCCCCCCCCCCTAGCACGGGCACGACGCTCGGCCTTCTGACCAGTCGAAGTAAACCCCAAGCCAAACTTTTCTGATTTGTAACAAATGTATGGAAGCTGACCCCAGATTATGCATCCCCCTTCTTCCACTACTGCCCTTGCATCCTTGAGAGATGACATCCGAGGTGGAGGTCTTGTGATCTTTGGAATCTAGGATACCGCCTTGGTTGCCTCTATTTCTTCAGAGACTTCTTCAAAATGTTGCAAAGGGGTCTCTATGAACTCGCCATCCAACTCCACATAACGGAAGGAATTCAGATGACTAATCATATACTCCTCCTCACAATGGACAATTATGATCTTCCCTTGGACGGGGTACTTGAGCATCTGATACAAAGTGGAGGTGACAACACCGGCATTGTGGATCCAGGGGCGTCCCAACAGACAAGAATAAGAAGGACAAATGTCCATCACGTAGAAAGTGGAGTTGAAGATCTGAGTTCCCACCTTGATTGGGATGTCCACCTCCCCGTGGACCATCCTCTTCGAACCATCAAAAGCTCGCACCACTATGTTGATGGGTTTTAAAGTCAGCCCCTAACAATCCAACCTATCAAGGGCTTTCTTCGGTAAGACGTTCAGAGATGACCCAGTATCAACCAAGACATGAGCTAGGGTTGTTCATCTGCACTCCACTGAGACATGTAATGCATCATTGTGTTTTCTCCCTCTGGGTGTCAAGTCAGCATCAGAGAAGCCCAGGCCATTATCAGCTGTCAAACTGGCCACACAGTCCTTGAACTGGTCAGCAGACGTCTCTTGCGGAACGTGAGCTGTCTTCAGAAATTTTACCAGTGCTTTGGCATGTGCTTCAGAGCACAACAACAGAGCTAGCATAGATATCTTGGAAGGGGTCTTCCCCAATTGTTCAACCATATCATAATCACTCTTCTTAATGATCCTCAGGATTTCTTCCATCTCCTTCTTGGATGTTTCAGGAATAGCTAGTGATTGAGCCTTCGTTTGGAAAGGCTCCTCTTGAACATTCTTTCCTTTATTCTCAGCAGTGGAAACAGGGATAGGAATTGTATCATCTTTGTTGGTGGGTACGCTTGCAGGTACAACCACTGGTGTAGAGGTAATCTTCGGAACGGCCACGGGTCCAAAGACTGCTGTTGGAGGAGCAATCTCTGGAGAGAAAATCCTACCACTGCGGAGGATCTTGCTAGTTCCAACAATATTGCTAATGTCAGACTGTCCTCTTCGGAGCTTTCTTGTTCGACAGTCAGTTCAATCTGTTTAATACCATGGTAGTAGATTTCTCCACCATAGTTCCATGGTACTGTTTTATCTGAATTGTATGGGGTTGGCCCGGGCATTGTTATCTTAAGAGGAGCAGTCTTTAGAGCAGGTGTGTTGTACCCCAAAATTTGCCCTCCCATTTCCTCAACATTTTCTCATCACAAGACTCCTGAAGATCAAGATCCAGTTGGGGTTTCCTCTGCTCAAGACTTCTCCTTGCACTGTTGACCCAAATTAGGGTTTGTGTTTGCACAAAGATATTTTGACCTAAAATGCCTAAGATGACTTTCATGCTTCAAGATTGGACTCCCAAGTTTATCCATACCAAGTTTCAAGTTTTGATTCCAAATTTTGCCCAGTCAATTGGACAGTTGACCTAGAAATCAACTGTATTGGGGAAAAAGTCAACTGTGGCCAATTGATAGTCAAATATCATGAAAATTGACCCACATCAACATTATGAACTCACATGTACCATTTGATCAAGTTTGGATCACAATTCCACAAGAAATTTGATCAGATCACCAAAAGGGCAAAATGGTCATTTTTAGGGTTTTGACTGCACAAAGGCAATTTTTGACTGTTTGACCTAGCCAATGGCAAACCAAGCTCACATATGGACTCAAGGACCCCATGGAATTATCTTGACATGCTCAACAAGTTCAAAAGATCCCAAATACACAAGATTGACAATTGAATTTCCCAGTCAATTGATCAATTTTGACTGTATACTGAAAAGTCAAACTTTGACTTTTTAGTCAAAATCAAGTGTCAAGATTCATTTTTCATCAAAACATGCCAAATCATGAAACTTGTTCATCAAGAAATCAAGAATTGCAAATTAGGGTTTGAAATGAAGATTTTTCATAACTTAGAATTTTTCTAAGTTATGAAAAACCCTAATTTTTTCCTAACTTTGCCCCACTTTTTCACCAAGATTCATTTGGATTCAAGCAAAAGTAAAAACATGAAAGTTGTAGACTATTGCATAATCTACAACTTTGATTCACAACGTTTTCCCAAAAGAAGCTTGTAGCTCAAGATACAATTTTTGGAACAAGGGTACCAAACCATTCTTAACTTAGTGAAATTTTGACCTTTTTAGGCAAGGTTTTTACCTAACTTCAAGACCATTTTTCACATACTTCCACTTGGAATTTCAATTTACATTTCAAAGATGGATTGTAGTACACATTCCAAGCTTTCCAAAATGTCCAAGAACTCATCAAACAACCTCATGGTTAGGGAGAATCGAATTTGGCAAGTTGGGCAAAAGTCACTTTTGTTCTTGACCAAGACATGTTCATACACATTGCCATTTTCAAGTCATCTTGGTTTATGCTACATTACAAGCCTCTAATCCCATCTGCACTCAATAATTTAATGCATACTCATTGTGCCAAGGCCTTGTTTTATGAGTTTAAGCATTACATGTTGAATTAAGCCATTTATAGAAAAAGCATTATATCCATTTTTGCAAAAGTTACACTTTATGTCAATTGGTAAATCAAGAAGGTACAAAGGAAATCTCTTTGGCACAAGTTTATGAGTTAATCACTCTGATCAAGACAAGGTTTTGCAGCATGTTTAGGGGGCTTCTACCTGTCTAGAACACCAAGTGGCCATTGCTTGCTTAAGGTGTAAGAAACATTGCATAACATTGGACAACCCTCATATCAGTTAACCAAGGCTTAGAGAAACTTATCAAAAACATATTCAAGACATCCATATTGAGCTAGAACACGAGCCTTTCACCTCCAATACCTTCACAAACTCAGAATCACCATTGAACTACACAAAAACAGGGCTTGCTGCAGATTGAGTTCCCTAGCTCGATCCTTTCATACATTCTTGCCCAAACCAGTTCAAACACCTTCCTTACCATCAATGCAAACTATCCAAAGCATCAGAAGTAGACTGTAACTCCTCTAATCCTTTTAGCCATTTTCACTTTTCTGATTTGCAGGTGGAGTTCTATAACTCGATTCAGCTAGCTCCAAGGCAAAGTAAAACTTGGAATAGCATCCTCACACTTCAAGGAAGCTGTACAAATCATCATCTTGCTCTAAAAGCTCCTCCATTGCAAGGCACGATTCCAACTGAACAGGTATATTCATGAAGTTCTATCTCTCAATATAGGCATTGTTAGCTTTAGGTTTGTGAAGGAAACATGTCACAATCATAGCCCTGAACATGCCCATGTGATTAGATTTCATTTATATTATGTATGCTTAGAGAATTTTGAGTCTGAACATTGATGAAAAACTAGGTCAGGAATTGGGGGAGAAGAAATTCTCCCTCATCTTAGAGAGTTAAGTCAAGTTCTTTATATCCTTGGATTCGTCTTCTCATGCTCTACATTTTTCATGTTGTAAGTTTTGCTTGAAAGTCCAAGAATTGGGAGATAGAAAACACGTGTTTGAGTGTTCATATAGGTTCAGAGGTTGAAGAAGACAGGTTCTGGGCTGGGCCTGGAATGTTCTTTCTTTTTGTACCACTTGTTTGCTTTTACACCCCCTGAGCCCATTTTGCTTATTTTAGTGATTCTTTGACTTTTTCTTTTTTGGTTTGACTTATTTATTTTTTCTTATGATATTAAAAATATAAAAAATATTTTTCTCACCATTTTTGAATTTATTAGGCATTTATTTAGGTTTCTTTTAGTTTTGTGTGTAAATAAATATCTAAACTCACTTTTATTTAAAAAATACCAAAAATGATGCAAACACATTTTTATTTTCATTTTTATTTCATTTTATCTTCTGAAAATATTTTATATAAAAAATATTTTTTTTATAAATATTAAATATTATTATTTTGTATATATAATACATATTTAGAAAATAATACATTTATATATATATATTTATTAGAATATTTAGGTTAAAAAAACAAAATATACACACTTTTATTTTTTTATTAATATTTAATATAAAAAATATCTTTTTGACAAATATACTTCATTTTTTTTATATTTTTGTATATAATAATAAATATTATACATATTAAATAAATAATACATTTTACTTAATGAAATTAGGGTTTTGCCCTAAATATAAAAACTCCAAAAAAATAATACTTTTTATTTTGTTTATTTGACACACAAAAATACTTCTTTTTCATACACATAAAAACATTTTTGCATCTTGCATATTTATTCTTATTTTATTTAATTTGTACAATTAAATATCTTGTAAATAATTCAATATTGATGTAATAGTTTAGGTTTAAAATTCCTTGTCAAAAATCACCATTTGAACATTTGTACCCCCCTTCCCATATATTGTGTTGTAATAGCTTAGTAAATTTATTTTTCGCACTTTATTGCTTTCTAATTATACCATGTTAGAATTAGGGTTTGTATGCGAATCAAAAACGACAAAAATAGTTTGACCTAATTTCAAGATAAACAAGCATGAAAATGGACAACACAAATCACACTTGCACCCCCTAGGGTATTCCACTTGTTGCCTTCAATAAATGGGCCATATTGCATGTTAGGTCTCTTTGGGCAAAACAAACAATCAAATGATCATAGTCCCTCGATGACGCTTTCGAAAGTTGCCTAAAAAATTATCAAGTCCCTTAAAGAAAATTGCCCAAAGATACTTGACACCATTGCAATTATGGTCTAAACGATGACCCGCGCCCGTCCCTTTCACATCCTAACACAAGATTGTCCACCAAATACAATGGTGGAACAAAATTGTTAAAAGGGTTGAAGCATAACAATAATCTTTGAGAAATTTAGGAGTAGATAACCTCTTAGTTACTTGAATCAAACTTGCAAAAACAAAAACACTTGCCTATTTTTCTAAAACCACACCTCACAACACTTTCAAAGCAAACTTTCAAAAACAAATGAAAACCTTTTCAAAAAGACATATATCTTTGTATACATCCCAACATGGATCATTACAAAGGTTGCCACCACATTGGTTTCTTTTCAAAACATTTTCAAACCCACACACACAAGCACCATTTCAAACAATTGAAAACAAAAGGCAAGTGATCTAAGCAAGTAACTAAGAGCCCATGGATAACCATGGATAGAAAGGGTGCTAATACCTTCCCTTTCTATAATCTACTCCCCGAACCCAAGAAAACATCTCAAAGGTTTTTGCTGTGCTTTTTAACCTTTCCTTAGGATAAAATAAAAAGTCGGTGGCGACTCTTGCTCAACTGAAACATTTGCGAAAACAAACGCAAAACCATAGTCAGTTCTCCCACCGTATCACAGAACTGGCGACTCTGCTGGGGATAAAATTAAAAGTGGAGTAACCTTAGGACTTAGATCACCCTTGTTTTCAATTGTTTGCCTTGTTTGCTTTTATAATTGTGGGCTTTGCATCGGAGTTTCATTGATCCTAACCCGGATCTGGGAAATACCCTTTTTAGGTAGCATAATCTGTGAGGGACCTGTCCGGCATAGACCGACATGGGTGAAGCAGTAGCTACGTTGGTGTGGCACCTTGGTCTGTACCTATATCCCTTGTGTTGCAATGAGGAGAATATGGGTCTTCTAAGGAGTCATTAAACACCAACCAACCTTAGAACCCTAAATTGACCAAACTTGGCCATAGAACAGTAGCAGTATGCTACACTCATTGAGGCTAAACTCTCGCGATGGTTCTGGCTGCAAGAAAAGATTGCGATGCTGGAGTTATGACCGATTGAGGGTAGTCAATGATTTGAGATCCTCTAGAACCCGGTTACTTTTGATAGGACAGGTTTTAACCAACGAAACTAAAAGAGGGTAATACCTAAACTTCATGCTGGCCTAAAACTAAGGGTTGTCTTGTGTGACTTGTGTGTCTTATCATGCTTGCCTGTCTGAATACTTGTGGTGTGCTTCATCATAGCATCATGCCATCATACCATTGCATGCATCCTGTATAAAGGACTAACCCATTTCAAAGACAAAAAAGTTTCATCTTTGCTCTGTTTTGTAGGACATCATGATGCCCGTGCGTAGGAATACTGTTCGACTCAACTTTGTTCAACCACCAACTTTGCTCAAGGATTTGGTTGGTAGGATTCCAAACACTTCCTCCTTCATCAACAGGCATGGCTCTCTCCTTGGCTTGATCACTGCAAAATGGGACCAACAACTGATAAGTGTCTTGACCCAGTTTTATGACCCCATGTATCATTGTTTCACCTTTCAAGACTTCCAGCTGGTTCCTACCCTGGAAGAATTCTCTTATTTGCTTGGGATCCCTGTCTTGGAGCAAACTCCATTCACTGGTTTGGAAAAGACTCCTAGGCCTGAAGAGGTTGCTGCAGTTCTCCTCTTGACCAAAGAAGAGGTATTGGCTAACTGGGAAACTAGAAGTGGAGTTAAGGGCTTTTTGGTCAAATTTCTGGTTGGCAAGGCTAATGATTTCTGGAATGACTTGGACTTCAAGGCGTACGAAGACATTCTGGCTCTTTTGATCTATGGTCTGGTATTGTTCCCAAATCCTGAAAACTTTATCAGTATCTATGCCATAAGGATCTTCATGTCTCGGAATCCTGTACCCACTCTTTTGGGTGATATCCTGCAACAACTCTATGCTCGTACTGCTCGAAAACGGGGAACTCCATGGTGTTGTGCTCCTTTGCTAGTGAGGTGGTTTATTTTGCACCTTCCTAAGTTCGTGCTGAAGAATGAAGAAGGAAAGGGTTGGGCTCATAGGCTAATGTCTCTCACTGATAGTGACATCACTTGGACTCTCAGAGGTTTGGATGAGGTAGCTGTTATTGATCGATGCGGAGAATACCCTAATGTTCCGTTGATTGGTATCCAAGGAGGAATATCTTATAATCCATGCTTAGCTCTCCGCCAGTTTGGAAGAGCCAGAAGGGTAGGGCCTCATGAAATGTTGGTTCCTCACTTCCATTTTGAGTTTCAGGCAGACAATGACAAACTACGCCATGGATTCATTAAGGCTTGGGACAGAATTCACAAAGCTGACCCACATGAGTTGGGACCAAAGACTTCTCTACCAATGGAACCTTATTGCAGATGGGTCCGCATCCGTGCTCAAAAGTTAGGTATGCCGTACGAAGCAGTCAGACCTATCATTCTTGAATCTCCTGATGAAGATGGGGTTCCTCCAACTGTCCTCCCTCCTCAGATACCCACTGATTTTGACACAATGAAGAGATCTTGGGCGCAGCTAAAGGAAGAACGGTATTTTTATCGGGAAAAGTTCAACGAGCAGGAACGGAAGATCCAGAGGCTGACTAAGCAATTGGAGGAGGAGCGGGCCCTGAATAACTACATCCACACTGAGAAGAGGAGGCCATGGGAGCACTGATGGGCTTTGGATATTTCCTTTTACAGCTTTTATTTCCTTTTCAGTATTTTTTCATTCCTGTAATGCCTAAGGGCAAGTTGTTGAACAATTTAAAATTTGAATCTAATGAAGTGTGTTTCCCTTTTGTCTACAAAGTTGAATCTTGTTTGTCTTTGAAAACATAAAACATACGCATCTCATTGCACCATATGCATAGCAGGTACCCTATTTTACAGGTTGCTTAATCTCCTTTGCTGTTTATTTTGAACAGTCATCATGAATCCAGACTCATCCAGTGAGCAAGCAATCAAGGCCCTTCAGGCCCAAAGTGCCCAGTTTCAAGAAATGGTCCTGAGCCTGGCCCAAGGTCAGCAAGAGTTGAAGACTCTACTCCTAAAGAAGAAGAAGAAGAAGAAGAGGACTGCGTTGTTCAATACCGGACGCAGGTTTGGGAACACACTCCACAATGAAGCTGATCCAACTACTTCTTCTGCTGAGAAAGACAGTCCCCAAGGGGGAGGAGCTCCTAGTCCTGCAGTCTCTGACAATGAGACGGATTATAATGACGAACAATACCCACCTGCTGCTGACAGATACAAGCAATTAGAAGACCGCTTGAGCGCCATGGAGATTCAGAATGTGCCAGGGCTGGATTTCGGAGATTTGGGGTTATCTTCTGGGGTAGTAATCCCACACAAGTTTAAGGCGCCCGCCTTTGCCAAATACGACGGGGCTTCCTGTCCAAAGCTGCATCTAAGGTCGTACGTAAGGAAGATTCAACCTTACACGGCAGATAAGAACCTTTGGATTCACTTCTTCCAAGATAGCCTTTCGGGGTCACAGCTTGAGTGGTTCTATCAACTAGATGGAACTAGTATCCGACACTGGGAAGATTTGGCAACCGCGTTCTACAGACAATATCAATACAATTCTGATCTCGCTCCTACGCGTACCCAACTTCAGGGTATGTCTCTAGGAACAGGCGAAGGGTTCAAAGAATATGCACAAAAATGGAGAGATTTGGCTGGCAGGGTGCAGCCTCCATTAACTGATCGTGAGCTGGTTAATATGTTTCTAGGGACTTTGTCTGGTCCATTTTTCAATCATTTGGTTGGTAACTCCTCCGCTGGGTTTACGGATTTGATTCTGACGGGAGAAAGAATTGAAGCTGGCATCAGGTCAGGAAAGATACAAAAAGCTGCCTCCACAAGTACTGAGAAAAGGCCTTTCAAGAAAGAAGCAAGTGCAGTCTATGGTCCTAGAAGACAAGTCAAGCCAGAAAGTCGCCAAGCCGTCAATGCTTTGGTCATTTCAAAACCTGTTCCTGCTCCTCAGCAGTACAATCAGCAAAGAGTTGAAAGGCCCAAGAGGCAGTATACTCGGCTGAATATGACCTTGTCACAAATCTTACCACAACTATTATCAACCAACTTTGTGACCATCAAAGAAGCGCTGAAGGTCATGAATACTGCATCTCCTAAGTATAACCCAAATGCCCGTTGTGCTTATCATTCCGATAGCCCCGGGCATACTACTGATGATTGCTGGGCCTTGAGAAATAAGGTGCAAGACCTTATCGATGCGAAGGAAATTCAGTTTGAAGCGCCTGAGAGGCCAAATGTTGTAACCGCCCCTATGCCCCAGCATAGAGTAAATGCCATCGAGGAAGATTTGTATGCTGTTTCGGTGAATGATGTTGCTACCCCTCTGTTGACTGTTAAGAGGAACTTAATACTAGCCGGTTTATTTCCGGGTTGTAGCAAGGGTTGCCTCCTGTGTGCTGTTATCCCTACCGGTTGTCCATTGCTGAAATCAGGCATCCAAAGCCTGATGGACAGCAAAGAAATTCTGTTCAAGAAAACTGTTGTTCCATTTGTTTCCGCTGAAGAAGTATCTGTTGTCACAATTTACAATCCTACCAAAGCTCCCCCGAGGAAGCCAGTCCAAATTATGTCTGTTACACCCATTACTATTACTGTTCCGGGGCCTCTCCCCTATGAGTCTGATAAAGTTGTCCCATGGCATTATGGGGCCGACGTGTATGTGCTTGGAGTGAAGCAGGAGTTCAACACCGGTACCAGTATCAGCAACATCACCGGTCCCGCCAAGATTACTCGCAGTGGCAGGCTCTTCTCACCTGACATTGCACTGCCAGTTATCCGAAAGCCGCTCATCATCACACCCGCAAGTGTGCATGTTCCAATTCAAGTTCCTGTGTCTACTACTGCCGCCGAGCCCTCTGATACTCGGGGCAAAGAAGTTGCTACCGATTTGCCTGCCAGGACGGAGGCACCAAAAAAGACTGTTGTTGAAGCCTCCCAACAAGAAATGGAGGAGATCCTTAAAATCATCAAAAAGAGTGACTTTAATGTTGTTGAACAGTTGGGGCATACCCCCTCCAAAATCTCTATGCTATCATTGCTGCTATGCTCAGAGGCCCATGCAAAAGCCCTGATTTCATTTCTGAAAACGGCCCATGTGCCGCAAGAGACCTCCGCGGACCAATTCACTGACTGTGTGGCTAATTTGACAGCTGACAATGGTTTGGGGTTCTCGGATGCCGACCTCACCGCCAAAGGGAAAAATCACAATGATGCCCTGCATGTTTCCATAGAGTGCAGGGGCACTACTCTCGCACACGTGTTGGTGGATACCGGTTCTTCCCTGAATGTTTTGCCCAAGAAGGCATTGGATCGCTTGGATTGTGAGGGCCTGGAATTGAAACCTAGTAACATCATTGTTAGAGCCTTCGACGGTTCTAAAAGGATGGTGCACGGTGAAGTAGACATTCCTATTCGTGTGGGTTCCCAAGTCTTCGACTCAACGTTCTATGTAATGGATATTCGTCCATCTTACTCCTGCTTGTTGGGTCGACCCTGGATTCACAAGGCTGGGGCAGTAACATCCACTCTACACCAAAAGCTCAAATACCCTGTCAAAGGGAAGATTGTTACTATGCAGGGTGAGGAGGAGTACATGGTTAGTCACTTGAATTCATTCCGGTATATCGAGATGGACGGGGAGTTTATTGAAACCCCCTTTTAGCATTTTGAGGAGGTACCTCCAACTTTGGCATCAGCTGAAACAGTGGTTGAAGAAGACTTTCCTCTAAAGATGGCATCCCTGAAGGATGCCCGGGCTGTGATCGAGAAAGGCAAATGTGCAAACTGGGGTCAGCTTCCTGACTTCACTCAAAAGAACGACAAGTTTAGGCTGGGCTTTACTGCAGAGGCTCAGAGGGCTGTGCGCAAGGAAAAGATCAGAAAGGCTACAATGTTTATCACCAGTCCTAGGGTGAATGCTATCGAGGAGGACGTAGAGGAAGCAGAGTTTGACAGTTGGATTTATCCAACCACCAGCAACGGACCAAGCAACTGGACGGCAAAGGATTTTACACCTATCACATTTGTCACGCAGTAATTAACTCTTTTGGATTTTCAATTTGTAACAAACAATATGTTAAAACTTTGTTGGCTCGGTGTCCTACCCGGGGCATCGTAGTTCCATTTGTGAGGGCTTTTTGTATGACATTTCCATATATCATCAATCAAAACATTGGACGTTTGTTGCATTTCAAATCTTGCGCTCTTTTTCTTTGTGTTATATATTGCAAAACAGCTATATTTACACACACTCACTTATACAGGTTTCAATCCACTCTGGATCTCACTGGTAACAGCTCTGCTACCACCAGTTATGACTTCGAGAATCCGATCAACTTGGCCGAAGACGAAGGTGAAGATGATTGCGAAGTGCCTGGTGAACTCGCAAGACTGCTACTTCAAGAAGAGAGGGCCATTCATCCGCATGAAGAGTCGGTGGAAACAGTGAACCTGGGTACTGAGACAGATAGGAAAGAGGTCAAGATTGGTGCCAATCTAGAGCTCAGCGTGAAGCAACGATTGATCCAGATGCTACATGATTACATGGAAATATTTGCTTGGTCCTACGAAGACATGTCTGGTCTGGATGCCGACATTGTAGTTCATCACCTGCCAACCAAGGGAGACTGCCCTCCAGTAAAGCAAAAGGTCCGCCATATGCGCCCAGAGATGTCCGAAAAGATCAAGGCTGAGGTTATGAAGCAATTCGACGTCGGGTTTCTAGCAGTAACTTCTTACCCTCAGTGGGTTGCCAATGTGGTGCCAGTGCCGAAAAAGGATGGTAAAGTCAGAATGTGCGTCGACTACAGGGATTTGAACAGGGCCAGCCCCAAAGATGATTTTCCTCTACCTCACATCGACGTTCTTGTTGACAATACTTCTCAACACAAGGTGTTCTCCTTCATGGATGGTTTTTCAGGGTATAATCAGATCATGATGGCTCCGGAAGATATGGAAAAGACTACCTTTGTGACTCAGTGGGGCACCTTCTGCTACAAGGTCATGCCATTCGGGTTGAAAAATGCCGGGGCAACGTATCAACGTGCCATGGTTGCTTTATTTCATGATATGATCCATCATGAGATTGAGGTATACGTTGATGACATGATTGCAAGGTCTCAAACTGAGGAGGATCACCTTGATCATCTGAGGAAGCTGTTTGACCGACTAAAGTTATACAAGCTGAGGTTGAATCCCAACAAATGCACCTTTGGGGTGAGGTCCAGAAAATTGCTAGGTTTCATTGTAAGTGATAAAGGTATTCAGGTGGACCCTGCCAAGGTAAAAGCCATACAAGAGATGCCGACTCCAAAGACAGAGAAAGAAGTCAGAGGCTTTCTGGGACGACTGAATTACATAGCCCGTTTCATCTCACATCTAACTGCTACCTGTGAGCCAATCTTCAAATTGCTGAATAAAGATTAAGTGGTACGTTGGAACGATGAATTTCAGGCTGCTTTTGAAAAGATAAAAGAATACCTCCAAGAGCCACCCATTCTTATGCCACCAGTGGAAGGGAGACCTCTGATACTATACTTGACTGTACTTGATAATTCAATGGGGTGTGTGCTGGGGCAGCATGACGAGTCTGGCCGAAAAGAGCACGCTATTTATTACCTGAGCAAAAAGTTTACCGACTGTGAGTCTCGTTACTCACTGCTCGAGAAAACTTGCTGCGCTCTGGTATGGGCTGCTCGCCGGCTGAGACAGTATATGCTGACTCACACTACTTTTTTGATTTCAAAGATGGATCCCATCAAGTACATATTCGAAAAGCCTGCTCTGTCTGGAAGAATAGCGAGATGGCAAATGATCTTGACAGAATATGATATCCAGTATACAACTCAGAAAGCAATCAAAGGGAGTGTACTGGCAGATCATTTGGCACACCAACCTGTGGACGATTACCAATCATTGAACTTTGAATTTCCGGACGAAGACATCATGGTGGTAACTGATTGTGAAGTGCCTGGACCGGATGAAGGACCTGAGGAAGGATCCCGATGGTCTATGCATTTTGACGGAGCCTCCAATGCTTTGGGTAACGACGTCGGCGCTGTAATCATATCTCCCAAAGGAACTCATACTCCACTCACCGCCGATTGTGTTTCAACTGCACCAACAACATGGCAGAATATGAGGTGTGTATCATGGGTCTGCAAGCTGCAATCGACTTAAGGATCAAATTTCTGAGTGTCTTCGGAGATTCCGCTCTCGTGATCAATCAGATCAAAGGCGAGTGGGATACGAAACACCCAAATCTTATTCCTTACAAGGAGTATGTGTTGACCTTGCTTCCCCACTTTGAAGAGATAACTTTTGAGCACTTCCCAAGAGAGGAGAATCAACTAGCGGACACACTGGCTACGATGTCTTCAATGTTTAAAGTCAAATGGGACAATGAAGCTCCCCGGATCATTATCTGGAAATTGGACGAGCCAGCATACTGCTGCGATCTTGAGGCCAAAGAGGTGACTGAAAAACCCTGGTATCATGAGGTGAAGAGGTACTTAGAAGCTCAGGAATACCCTGAAGGTGCATCTGTCAATGACAAGAAGTTCATGAGAAGGTTTGCGGCCAAATTCTTCCTCAGCAACGACATTCTCTACAAACGGAATCATGATTCAACTCTACTGCGTTGTGTGGACAAGGCTGAAGCAGAGAAGATCATGATAGAACTGCATGAAGGTACATTCGGAACACATTCCAGTGGACACACCATGGCAAAGAAAATCCTTCGAGCAGGGTATTTCTGGTCCACAATGGAAGCCGATTGTTACCAACACTCTCGAACTTGTCATAAATGCCAGATCTATGCTGACAAGGTGCACATCCCTCCGGTTCCTCTGAACGTCCTGACGGCACCTTGGCCTTTTGTAATGTGGGGCATTGATATGATCGGTGAGATCCGACCGACGGCATCCAACGGACATCGCTTCATCTTGGTAGCAATCGATTACTTCACGAAGTGGGTTGAGGCAGCTTCCTACGCCACGGTAACCAAGAGCGTCGTGGCACGTTTCATCCGGCATAACCTGATCTGTGGGTACGGCGTCCCGGAAAGAATAATTACGGACAATGGTACCAATCTTAATAACAAGATGATCACTGAGCTCTGCGAACAATTCAAGATACAACACCATAACTCTTCTCCTTACCGACCGAAGATGAATGGAGCTGTAGAAGCAGCTAATAAGAATATCAAGAAAATTGTGCAGAAGATGACAGTGACCTATAAAGATTGGCACGAGATGTTTCCGTTTGCTCTTCATGGGTACCGTACCTCAGCAAGGACGTCAACCGAGGCAACTCCTTTCTCCTTAGTCTATGGCATGGAGGCAGTCTTGCCAATTGAAGTCCAGATACCCTCTCTCCGAATAATGAAGGATGCAGATCTGAGTGAAGATGACTGGATCCAGACTCGACTTGATCAATTAAACTTGATTGACGAAAAGAGACTCACCGCTATCTGTCATGGTCAGACGTATCAAAAACGGATGATCAGGGCATTTAACAAGAAAGTCAGACCACAAGAGTATCAAGTTGGGGACCTGGTAATCAAACGCATCATCCTCCCTCAAAGTGATCCCCGGGGCAAATGGACCCCTACGTACGAAAGGCCATTTGTGGTTAAACATGTGTTCTCAGGAGGAGCCATGATCCTAACCACCATGGATGGTGACGACCTTCCTCACCCCGCCAATGCAGACATAGTAAAAAGATACTATGCATGAATAAAAGACCCGTAGGTTGACATACCTAGGCAAAAATAAGGGCTTCCCGGCGAACCAAAAGGGTTCGGGCAAAAATAAGGGATGAAATGAAAAAAATTTGTACACCCGGCAAGTCGAAAACCTGAAAAGGCGGCTTGGGCAAAAATAGGTATCCCGGTGGACTGAAAACCCGAAAGGGCGGTCCAGGCAAAAGTTAGGGATAAAGCGTAACACTATGTCTCATTGGATCACCTTGCATCCAGAATTCGGCATCAACTATCTGGCTCATATCTCGGCATCGATCAATCAGCTTCATCTTCAACCAAGCAGCAAAGTGATGAGACGCTTGAAGACATAAAGGCGATAGCAGAGTTGGAACCCATTGGGATTGTTCACATAGCTGTTTTGTTTCCTTTTCAAAATTGTAAATTCTATGTTATTCGGCGGCATTCTCTTACTAGGATGTCAGCCTCTTGTACAAAAACGCCTATTCACATGCAAATTTTAAAATCAATACAAATTCATTTTCCCATACAAATTGCCAATTGTTTTCCTTTTTCTGTTTTGTCTTGCGAAGAATGTCCAATGTTCATTTTTGATATATGCATTTGACATTAAATTGCTAATTCGTAAATATTTGCATATGAAATAAAAGACTAATTACAGGTGACATCAGAAACAGGGGCAATGTAAAGTTGTCCATGCAGTCTGGTTGCTTTGTCCGCCAAGGTACCAAGGTAGAATCAACTGAAGAATGTGACCAAGTTATCTCAACTCCCCACAGAGTAAGACAAGATAGCAACATTCCCCAGTGGAGTATAGGTATTCATCAGCAAGCATCCCTGGCAGTGTTGACCTAAGATGGTTCCCCGGCGGAATATCAATACCCCAGTGCAATTCCAAAAGTTTCCCCAGGAAGGTGGAATTCTTATCCCCGGCAGGTCTTGAAGCTTATCCCCTGCAGAGTACGGACGTCTCTCCCGAGCTTTATTCAAAGTTATTCCTCACAAGGGCTTATAACTGGGTTATCCTCAGCTAGTTGCCACGGAAGATCGCCCTCGGCAAAGTTCTTCCTATCCCCCAACGGAGTTCAGCAAAATTCCCTAACATAACTTATCAACACCATCCCCAGCGGAGTTTATCTTTGGTATCCCCCAGCGGAGTTTATCATCATTATCCCCAGCGGAAGCGAAGAGCTCTACTCTTTAATGTCAGCCCAGGATTTAATTCCCCGGCCGGTCGTCAAGGATTTATTTTCCTAGACGAAAATACATTCATAAATATTTCACATTTTCATACATCTTGCTTACATACATGATAAAGTGCATACAACACTATCTCATGTTGAACATCATGACATCCTGCCTTTCATACATCATGACATTGCATACAACTTATGTTTTTGCCTTTTCAGAGAAAAAAGACAATCCCAAAGACAACTACCTTCAACTATCACGATTCCAGATTCGATACCTGTATCTAGCCAGGGCACATCTGTGAGTGATAAGTTTCCAGACTCGATTCCTGTATCTAGCCAGGGCACGTCTGAAGAGTTCGAAGATTCGATTCCTGTATCTGGCCAGGGCATATCTATCAACTATCACTATTCCAGATTCGATTCCTGTATCCAGCCAGGGCATATCTGTTGACGACTATTTCTAGATTCGATTCCTGTATCCAGCCAGGGCATATCTGTTGACCACATTTCCAGACTCGATTCCTGTATCTAGCCAGGGCACGTCTGGAGATTTCCAGATTCGATTCCTGTATCCAGCCAGGGAATATCTGTTGACGACTATTTCCGGATTCGATTCCTGTATCCATCCAGGGCATATCTGTTGACCATATTTCCAGACTCGATTCCTGTATCTAGCCAGGGCACGTCTGAAGATTTCCAGATTTGATTCCTGTATCCAGCCAGGGCATATCTGTTGACGACTATTTCTGGATTCGATTCCTGTATCCAGCCAGGGCACATCTGTGAGCAACCGATTGTAGATTCGACACCTGTATCTAGCCAGGGCATATCTGCATGAGGAGATTGAATATTAAACACCTGTAACAAGCCAGGAAAACATCTGTCTTTCTCAAATACACAAGTTCTCGCTAAGGAATCTCTTATGCGATCAACACTTCCAAATGGCATCTATAAGCCCATTCCCGACAAGGTTCTGCCACATCTCCATATGGCATCTATAAGCCCATCTCCCTATCCACCATCTCTCCAAATGGAATCTATAAGCCCATTCCCGACATCACATTGCTGATACTCCAACATGCGAGTATAAATTTCTGGGCACTCTAGTGTCCAATCTCCTTTTACCCTCGAGTCACGAAAGGCAAACTTGCCAATCTAACTCTTCAGGTTCAAGAAGATTGAACAGGGGAAACTGTTGTACCCCAAAATTTGCCCTCCCATTTCCTCAACATTTTCTCATCACAAGACTCCTGAAGATCAAGATCCAGTTGGGGTTTCCTCTGCTCAAGACTTCTCCTTGCACTGTTGACCCAAATTAGGGTTTGTGTTTGCACAAATATATTTTGACCTAAAATGCCTAAGATGACTTTCATGCTTCATGATTGGACTCCCAAGTTTATCCATACCAAGTTTCAAGTCTTGATTCTAAATTTTGCCCAGTCAATTGGACAGTTGACCTAGAAATCAACTGTATTGGGGAAAAGTCAACTGTGGCCAATTGACAGTCAAATCTCATGAAAACTGACCCACATCAACATTATGAACTCACATGGACCATTTGATCAAGTTTGGATCACAATTCCACAAGAAATTTGATCAGATCACCAAAAGGGCAAAATGGTCATTTTTAGGGTTTTGACTGCACAAAGGCAATTTTTGACTGTTTGACCTAGCCAATGGCAAACCAAGCTCACATATGGACTCAAGGACCCCATGGAATTATCTTGACATGCTCAAAATGTTCAAAAGATCCCAAATACACAAGATTGACAGTTGAATTTCCCAGTCAATTGATCAATTTTGACTGTATACTCAAAAGTCAAACTTTGACTTTTTGGTCAAAATCAAGTGTCAAGATTCATTTTTCATCAAAACATGTCAAATTATGAAACTTGTTCATCAAGAAATCAAGAATTGCAAATTAGGGTTTGAAATGAAGATTTTTCATAACTTAGAATTTTTCTAAGTTATGAAAAACCCTAATTTTTTCCTAACTTTGCCACACTTTTTCACCAAGATTCATTTGGATTCAAGCAAAAGTCAAAACATGAAAGTTGTAGCCTATTGCATAATCTACAACTTTGATTCACAAAGTTTTCCCAAAAGAAGCTTGTAGCTCAAGATACAATTTTTGGAACAAGGGTACCAAACCATTCTTAACTTAGTGAAATTTTGACCTTTTTAGGCAAGGTTTTTACCTAACTTCAAGACCATTTTTCACATACTTCCACTTGGAATTTCAATTTACATTTCAAAGATGGATTGTAGTACACATTCCAAGCTTTCCAAAATGTACAAGAACTCATCAAACAACCTCATGCTTAGGGAGAATCGAATTTGGCAAGTTGGGCAAAAGTCACTTTTATTCTTGACCAAGACATGTTCATACACATTGCCATTTTCAAGTCAACTTGGTTTATGCTACATTACAGGCCTCTAATCCCATCTGCACTCAATAATTTAATGCATACTCATTATGCCAAGGCCTTGTTTTATGAGTTTAAGCATTACATGTTGAATTAAGCCATTTATAGAAAAAGCATTATATCCATTTTTGCAAAAGTTACACTTTATGTCAATTGGTAAATCAAGAAGGTACAAAGGAAATCTCTTTGGCACAAGTTTATGAGTTAATCACTCTGATCAAGACAAGGTTTTGCAGCATGTTTAGGGGGCCTCTACCTGTCTAGAACACCAAGTGGCCATTGTTTGCTTAAGGTGTAAGAAACATTGCATAACATTGGACAACCCTCATATCAGTTAACCAAGGCTTAGAGAAACTTATCAAACATATTCAAGACATCCATATTGAGCTAGAACACGAGCCTTTCACCTCCAATACCTTCACAAACTCAGAATCACCATTGAACTGCACAAAAACAGGGCTTGCTGCAGATTGAGTTCCCTAGCTCGATCCTTTCATACATTCTTGCCCAAACCAGTTCAAACACCTTCCCTACCATCAATGCAAACTATCCAAAGCATCAGAAGTAGACTGTAACTCCTCTAATCCTTTTGGCCATTTTCACTTTTCTGATTTGCAGGTGGAGTTCTATAACTCGATTCAGCTAGCTCCAAGGCAAAGTAAAACTTGGAATAGCATCCTCACACTTCAAGGAAGCTGTACAAATCATCATCTTGCCCTAAAAGCTCCACCATTGCAAGGCACGATTCCAACTGAACAGGTATATTCATGAAGTTCTATCTCTCAATATAGGCATTGTTAGCTTTAGGTTTGTGAAGGAAACATGTCACAATCATAGCCCTGAACATGCCCATGTGATTAGATTTCATTTATATTATGTATGCTTAAAGAATTTTGAGTCTGAACATTGATGAAAAACTAGGTCAGGAATTGGGGGAGAAGAAATTCTCCCTCATCTTAGAGAGTTAAGTCAAGTTCTTTATATCCCTGGATTCGTCTTCTCATGCTCTACATTTTTCATGTTGTAAGTTTTGCTTGAAAGTCCAGGAATTGGGAGATAGAAAACGCGTGTTTGAGTGTTCATACAGGTTCAGAGGTTGAAGAAGACATGTTCTGGGCTGGGCCTGGAATGTTCTTTCTTTTTGCACCACTTGTTTGCTTTTACACCCCCTGAGCCCATTTTGCTTATTTTAGTGATTCTTTGACTTTTTCTTTTTTGGTTTGACTTATTTATTTTTTCTTATGATATTAAAAATATAAAAAATATTTTTCTCACCATTTTTGAATTTATTAGGCATTTATTTAGGTTTCTTTTAGTTTTGTGTGTAAATAAATATCTAAACTCACTTTTATTTAAAAAATACCAAAAATGATGTAAACACATTTTTATTTTCATTTTTATTTCATTTTATCTTCTGAAAATATTTTATATAAAAAATACTTTTTTTTATAAATATTAAATATTATTATTTTGTATATATAATACATATTTAGAAAATAATACATATATATATATATATATATATATATATATATATATATATATATATACATATATATATATATATATATATATATATATATATATATACATATATATATATATATATATATATATATATATATATATATATATATATATATATATATATATATATATATATATATATATATATATATATATATATATATATATATATATATATATATATATATATATATATATATATATATATTTATTAGAATATTTAGGTTAAAAAAACAAAATATACACACTTTTATTTTTTTATTAATATTTAATATAAAAAATATCTTTTTGAAAAATATACTTCATTTTTTTTATATTTTTGTATATAATAATAAATATTATACATATTAAATAAATAATACATTTTACTTAATGAAATTAGGGTTTTGCCCTAAATATAAAAACTCCAAAAAAATAATACTTTTTATTTTGTTTATTTGACACACAAAAATACTTCTTTTTCATACACATAAAAACATTTTTGCATATTGCATATTTATTCTTATTTTATTTAATTTGTACAATTAGATATCTTGTAAATAATTCAATATTGATGTAATAGTTTAGGTTTAAAATTCCTTGTCAAAAATCCCCATTTGAACATTTGTACCCCCCTTCCCATATATTGTGTTGTAATAGCTTAGTAAATTTATTTTTCGCACTTTATTGCTTTCTAATTATACCATGTTAGAATTAGGGTTTGTATGCGAATCAAAAACGACAAAAATAGTTTGACCTAATTTCAAGATAAACAAGCATGAAAATGGACAACACAAATCACACTTGCACCCCCTAGGGTATTCCACTTGTTGCCTTCAATAAATAGGCCATATTGCATGTTAGGTCTCTTTGGGCAAAACAAACAATCAAATGATCATAGTCCCTCGATGACGCTTTCGAAAGTTGCCTAAAAAATGATCAAGTCCCTTAAAGAAAATTGCCCAAAGATACTTGACACCATTGCAATTATGGTCTAAACGATGACCCGCGCCCGTCCCTTTCACATCCTAACACAAGATTGTCCACCAAATACAATGGTGGAACAAAATTGTTAAAAGGGTTGAAGCATAGCAATAATCTTTGAGAAATTTAGGAGTAGATAACCTCTTAGTTACTTGAATCAAACTTGCAAAAACAAAAACACTTGCCTATTTTTCTAAAACCACACCTCACAACACTTTCAATGCAAACTTTCAAAAACAAATGAAAACCTTTTCAAAAAGACATATATCTTTGTATACATCCCAACATGGATCATTACAAAGGTTGCCACCATATTGGTTTCTTTTCAAAACATTTTCAAACCCACACACACAAGCACCATTTCAAACAATTGAAAACAAAAGGCAAGTGATCTAAGCAAGTAACTAAGAGCCCATGGATAACCATGGATAGAAAGGGTGCTAATACCTTCCCTTTCTATAATCTACTCCCCGAACCCAAGAAAACATCTCAAAGGTTTTTGCTGTGCTTTTTAACCTTTCCTTAGGATAAAATAAAAAGTCGGTGGCGACTCTTGCTCAACCGAAACATTTGCGAAAACAAACGCAAAACCATAGTCAGTTCTCCCACCGTATCACAAGGTGTAATCCTAACGGGTCTTTTAGGGGCCCTGGAAGGATTGGCGTAGATGGTTATTATTGAAACTTCTTTCATTGGAACGGGTGAAACAGGAGCATTCTCAAACAAAATTTCTTGGTTATCCATCAGTCGTTGGATACCTTTCTTCAACAGAGGGAAGTCAAATGGGGAGGATAGGAAAGCATGGAACTCCTTGTCACAACCTGGGAAAATACCAGCCTTCAACAAATTCAACTTGATAGTCGGGAGCGGAGTTAACCGTTTATCCAAGGTAGCAACAAACAGATCTTCTTCAATAGCGTTGGCATTATGACCATGCCTTGGAATTGGGGCGGAAATAACATTTGGTTTCTCAGGCGCTTCAAACTCAACTTCCTTCGCATCTATCAGATCTTGAATATTGTTCTTCAGAGCCCAACAATTATTGGTGTCGTGCCCTGGACTTTCAGAATGGTACGCACATCTGGCGTAGGGATGGTAATATGGAGAAGCAGTATTAGGATTTTTTGGGGCCTCTTTCAAAGTGGCCAGATTCAACTTCAGGAGATGTGGTAGAACTTGAGCTGGAGTCATGTTAATCTTGGAAAATTGCCGAACTGGCCTTTCTACCCTTTGCTGGTTATTTCTCGGCTGGTCTAATACAGGCTTCGGAATCATAACTGCCCCCACTATTGGTCGTCATTCAGTTCTTCTCTGATTCCTCTGTGAGTAGACAGAAAACACTTCCTTCCTACCAGTGAAGGGTTTTTTCACAGCTGCTGAGGTAGGCGCGTCCTTTTGAATTTTCCAACTTCTTATACCAGCCTCCACCCTTTCGCCGGTTAAAATCAATTTGGTAAACACCATAGTAGAACTTCCGATCAGGTGATTGAAGAAAGGACCTGAAAGAATTCCCAAGAACATGTCCACCAACTCCCTCTCAGATAGAGGGGGTTGCACCCTTCCAGCTAGGTCTCTCCACTTTTGGGCGTAATCTTTAAAGCCCTCATTGGAAACCATGGCCATACTCTGTAGCTGAGTACGGGTTGGCGCCAAGTCGGTGTTGTATTGATACTGTTTATAGAAGGCTGCTGCCAAGTCTTCCCAATTGTGAACATCTACCCTCTCCAACTTGTAGAACCAATCAAGTTGCGTTCCTGATAAACTATCTTGGAAAAAGTGGACCCACAAGTCTTTGTCAGCAGAGTGTGGTTAAATCTTCATGACATAGGATCTGAGGTGCATTTTAGGGTAAGACACCCCATCATACTTGGCAAATAGTGGCACTTTAAACTTTGGAGGGATTACAATTCCTGATACCAGCCCTAACTCCTCAAAATCTAGCCCCGGTACTCTCTGGATTTCCATAGCATTGAGTCGCTCCTCAAGGTGTTTGTATTTTTCATCGGCCGGAGGGTATTGTTGTTCAGAGTAGTCCTTTTCTTCCTCTTCTTCTGCTTCAGAATCTGATGGTACTGCCATTTCTTTTCTATTTCTTTCCCCTTCATCAGAAGTTGTTGGAAAATCTAAGGTCCATCTGGCTTGTCCCTGAAATCTTCTACCCATGAGAACCACACTAGGTGGCTTCTTCTTCTTTTTCTCTTTTTATTTTTCTAGCAAAGTCTTCATCTCCTCCTGCCCCTTGGCTAAGGTCATGAGCAACTGTTGAAATTGTGAATTCTGAGCTTGCAAATCTTTGACCGTTTGTCCAAGATCCATCGTACTGAAATAAACAGTAGAGAGATGAGGAAACTTGGTGCAAAGACCTGCTTATGCTTATGATGAATGATATGTATTCATGCAATGCTTTCAAGGATTCAGAAATTCAAATTTGTTTTAAACAAAAAAAAAGAAACACACGTCATATTAATAAGTGTGATGCGGTGGGAGAACTGAATTGAGGTTTTGCGTTTGTGTTTGCAAATGTCGCGGTTTAGCAAGAGTTGCCATCGACTTTTATTTTATCCAAAAGGAAAGGTAAAAAAGCACATGAAAGACCTTTGAGATGTTTTCTTGAGTTCGGGGGGTAGATTATGAAAAGGGAAGGTGCTAGCACCCTTTTCATCCATGGTTTTCCATGAGCTCTTAGTTACTTGTTTAGATCACTTGCTTTGCTTTTGCAATTGTTTTAAATGGTACTTTGTGTGGTTTTGAAAGTATTTTGAAAAGAGGCCATCATTTAGGAAATCTTTGTAATGATTCTCGTTCGTAAGAATGTATACAAAGATGTTTGTCTTTTGAAAAATGTTTCAATGTTTTGAAAGTTGTTTGGAAATGTTTTGAAATGTGTGTGTATTTTAAAATGGCAAGGATTGTTTTGCAAATTGATCAAGTAACTAGAAGCATCTACCTACTCAAAAAGTCTTTCTTGTACATTTTTATTCCTTTGATATTGTTAACCTACCATTGTTTTGGTAGATAACCCTATCTTTGAATGTTAAACGGGACGGGCGTGGGTCATCGTATGACCATGATAACAATATTGCCAAGTATCTTTAGCAAGTTTTGAGGGACTAAGATCATCTTTGTTTAGGCAACATTTTGATAGCGCCATTGAGGGACTATGATCTTTTGTTTTGTTTGATTTTGCCAAGATACCTAACATGCATACCATGGCCATTTAAATTAGGCAACCAAGTGGGTGAAACCCTAGGGGTGCTTGTGTGAAATGTGTTGTCATTTTTCATGCATTTTGTTTGTCTTGTATTAGGTCATGCTATTTTTTTGATTTTGTCTTATCATACAAACCCTAATTTACTAAACATGTATATAATGCGATAAATTGCGTAAAGTAAATCTAAACTATTACAACAATATTATGGGAGGGGGGATACAAGTTTTGAATGGGGGATATTGCTCAAAATAAAACCCTAATTCACTATTACAACCCAATTGAATTTATTGTACAAATAAATAAATAAACAAGTATTTAAATATGCAATAATATGTATTTATGCAAAAAAATGTTTTGTAATTGTTTTATGTATGAGAAAATAACATTATCTAATTCCTAAAAATAAGAAAAAAAAATATTATTATTTTTGAAAGGGGAAACCCTAATTTTGTTTTAAAATAAAATATGTTTTCTATTATTATTTATTTGCCCATTTTTGTTATAGAAAAATAATAACAATATTATGTACAAATATTGAAAATTAAATATGTATGAAAAATAGATATTTAATATGTATAAAATAATAAAACAAAATATTTAAGTATTTTTTATTATTTACAAGTTTATTTAAGAAAATAAATTCTACAAACCTAATAAACTATTTTTATGCCAAAAAAAATAATTAAAAAAATAAAATAAAATGCAAAAAATTAAGAAAATATTTTTGGGATTTTTAAATGTTCAGAAAAAAATAATAAAGTCAATAAACACAAAAATAAAAAGAAAATATGAAAAATATCAAAATATGCAAAGGGGGGTGCAAATGGTAAACTAGGGGGTGCAAAAAGTCAGAAAAACAAGGCCTAGGCGCGTCAGGCCCAGACAGGTCGTCCCTGTCCTCCAGCTCTTCTCAAACGCGCGTTTCTGTGCTTCAACATGTAACTTGCTATTCTTTGCACAAAAACAAAATCTTGCAACATAAAACTTGTAGCATTTTTTATCATGATTCCAATGATATAAGATTTGAAACCTAACTCTAAGAAACCAGGGAGAATTTCAGTGGCCCTAATTCCTGACCTAATTTTTTCATGAACTTCAACAACCAAATACTCTTAGCTCAGTTAATATAAATGACAACTATGCATATGTACAGCTTAAGCAAGTTAAGGACTACATTTTTGCTTCACAAATCAAAGCTTAAGGATGCCTAAATAAGGAGATAGAACTTTGAAAAATACCTTGTTCAGTTGAGTTTGGATATGGCAATGTGGGAACTTTGAGTGAGGCCTGAAGGTCGTGTGAGCTTCCTTGAAGTTCCCTCAACCTTTTCCAATGCTTAGCTGGTCTTGTAGATGGCTGAAACTCCTTGCACGAGTCAACCTGCAACCTTGCAAAATGAAAATGGTGAAGTGTGAAACTGAGCTCACAGCTGCAAGATGAATGCTTGAATAGCTTGGATGTGATGTAGGGAAGATGTTTCAAGGGTTGAAAGGCAAAACACACGAGCAAGTTTTGAAATGGCAAGTGTTTTGCAGAAGCTGCCCTGTTTTGGGCAGAAATGTGGTTTTTGTGTTTGGGAAGGTTTCAGGTCTTTTGCTTTCGTGTTTTTTGGCTTGTGAAAAAGTTCTGAAGTTGTTTGAAATGATACAAAGTCTTCTCTTTATCAGATATCCAAGTGCTCCTGACTTTTGCAAGTTTGCTTGCTTTTGAAGAAAGTTTGAGGTGACAATGCCAAAGGCCTGTACAGGCTAGCTTATGGACTGCATAGAGTTGGTACAAGTTGCCTGATGTTTGTGGATCTTGTTTGCAAAAAAGATCAGGTCCATGGCTCAAGAAATGTAAAGTTGGAAAAAGCAAGCTTTATCAAAGTAGTATTGTGAACTTTATGCCATTTTTGGATTAAACTCTTGTACAATGCTCCATAGGCAAAAATAAAGCCAATATCTAATGAATTTGCATTTAATTATGGAGTGTAGAAGGGATTAGTACCTGTAATTCAAGGTACAATCATGCTAGGACAGATTTGCAACTTGAACCATTGTGAAAATGCCTTGAACAAAAGTGATAAATTGCCATTTTCCCTTCTTCGATTCTCCATAATCATAAATGATCTTGGAGAGTTATTGGACATTTTGGAAAGATTGTAACTTGATCTACAATACATCTTTAAAATGCAACATGAGATACCTCTTGGAACTAGGTGAAAAATGTCCATGAAGTTAGGTCAAAAACCTGCCTAAACTAGGGCAAAATTTCACTAAGTTAAAAAGTTTATGGACCCCTATTCACAAAATCATAACTTGAGATCCAAGCATCTTTTGGGAAAACTTTGTGAATCAAAGTTGTAGATTTCATGGAAGAGTACAACTTTCATGTTGGAAGTTTTCTTTGAATCCAATTGCATCATGGTGAAAAAGTTATGGAAAGTTGGGAAAAAATAAGAAAATTTCCATACTTAGAAATTTTCTAAGTTATGAAAAAATTTCAAATTAAAACCCTAATTTGCAATTTTAGTTTTCTTGGTCAAGAAGTTTCACATTTTGACATATCTTGATGAATTATGACCCTTGGCACTTGATTTTAACCAAAAAGTCAAAGTTTGACTTTTTAGTGTACAATTGACTTTTGATCAGTTGACTAGAAAATTCATCTGTCAATCCTATGCATTTGAGATCTTTTGAACTATGTGATTAGGTCAATATGATGCTATTTAGTCCTTGAAATCATGCTTGAACCCAATTGGTCATTGGCTAGGTTAAAAATCAGAAATTGCCTTTTCTCAGTCAAAATCCTAATTTTGACCATTTTGCCCTTTTGATGATTTGATCAAATTTCTTGAGGAGTTGTGGTCCAAACTTGATAAAATGGTACATAGGAGCCTAGGATGTTGTTGTGGATAAAAAATTATGAAGTTTGACTGTAAATTGGCCATGGTTGAGTTTTTCCCCAATACAGCTGATTTTTAGGTCAACTGTCCAATTGACTGGGCAAGAATGTGATTCAAGGCTTGAAACTTGGTATGGGAAATCTTAGGGATCCAAGATGGTGTATGAAATTTATGTGAAGCATTGATGGTCCAAAATTCATTGTGCAAACTCAAACCCTAATTTCAGGTCATCAGTGCAAGATGAAGTCTTGAGCTGAGCAAACCCTAATCTGTCTTGAGTCCAAGAAGTCTTGTGAGGAAAAATATTGATAAATGAGAGGGAAAATTTTGGGATACAACAGCTGCCCCTGTTCAATCTTCTTGAACCTGAAGAGTTAGATTGGCGAGTTTGTCGTTCGTGACTCGAAGGTAAAAGATGTTTGGACACTAGAGTGCCCGTAAATTTGCACTCGTCAAAATGTAGTTGAGGAAATGGACTTAAAGATGCAATTTGGAGATGTGATAGAATCTTGTTGGAGATGGGCTTGAAGATGCCATCCAAGAATGTTTGTTTAATTGTATGTTGTAAGTCAGAAGAATAAGTATCAGAATGGTATCTGCGTCTGGAACGTATATGTACTGTATCTGGGGACTTATAATGAGAAACAGAATAGAATCCGTGTCTGGAGCATCTCTGAACTGTATCTGGTAGTTGGAATCTGAATGAGAAATAGAATAGCATTCGCGTCTAGAGCGTCTCTGAGCTGGGGATAATCAGAATAAATGACAGAATGGCAACCGTGTCTGGAGCGTATCTGGAATGTATCCGAAGTTGAGATCTGAATGATTAGCAGAATGACTTCCGTGTCTGGAGTGTATCCGTACTGTATCTGAATCGGAAAACTGAATAAGGGCTAGAATGGCATCCGTGTCTGGGGTGTATCTAAACTAGAATCTGAATAAGTGACATAATGACTTCTACGTCTGGAGTGTATCTGTACTGGAATCCGAATAAGTGACAGAATGACTTCCGTGTCTGGAGTGTATCTGAACTTGAAATTGATAGTTGAATCTGAATGAGAAATAGAATGGCTTCCGTGTCTGGAGCGTATCTAAACTGTATCTGATAGTTGAAATCTAAATAAGTAACAGAATGACTTCCGTGTCTGGTGTGTATCTGTACTGTAAATTGATAGTTGAATCTGAATGAGAAATAGAATGGCTTCCGTGTCTGGAGCGTATCTAATCTGTATCTGATGGTTGAAATCTGAATAAGTATCGGGATGGCATCCGTATCTGGAGCGTATCTGAACTGTATCTGAAATCTGAATCTGAATGAGCAACAAAATGACTTCCGCGTCTGGAGTGTATTTGTATTGTATCATGATTGTATACGGTTAATGGTAGCTCGTTAATCTTATCCTGAAAAGGGTAAAATGTTAGCTGAAACAGAAAGTTATGTTGCATGAAATTCATGATGCAATATATGTGTTTTATCAATGTTTATGATATATGGATATAATGTATGCGCATGTAAGCTGATTTGTTGTATTACTGAGGAAAATAAATCCTTGATAGCTGGGGATAATAAAAACTCTTGACTGCTTCAGGGGAAAATAAATCCTTGACTGTTGAGAGTAAGAAATCCTTGGTGACTATTGGGGATAGAAAATCCTTGACAACTTCTGTGGGGATGTGAGAATCCTTCATATCTTGAAGTTGGAGTATTGACAAAATCCTGTTGTGAGAGTAATGCCAAACTACTTAAGAAATCTGCTTGGGAAATCCAGAGAATTTTGATAAATTCTACTGGGGATTACACCATGGGAATCCTTGATCTGCTGGAGAATAAGGAAGACTCTGATGGCTTCTGCGGGGAATTAAGAATGAGAATCTTCATTCTGTTGAGGAGCAATGAAAACTTTGGCGACTTCACTGGGGAATTAATAATGAGAATCTTCATTCTGTTGAGGAGTAAAAACTCTGGGGAAGAAGGCTTACTGTTGGGGAGTAAGTTCAGGAGTTTTCGGTTGTCTGCCACTCTACTGGAAATTTATCCTAGGTTGGGAAGAGACAAAAGTTAACTGTTATCTGATTAATTTCCAGGTTTCAATACAACTTGCTGGGGAATTTGGAGAAACTGGATGGTCTCCATTGGGGATTGGTAGTTTTGACTTGACTAAGGAAGAAGATTTCAGCTCCGCTGGGGATCTGTAACTCAAAGTTTTTTCTCCACTGGGGATTGGGAGTTTGAAGTTTTAATCTCTGATGGGAATTAAGGGTTTGAAATTATAACTCCGTTGGGGATCTGTATTTCAAGGTTTTAGCTCCGCTGGGGATCTAGATGATGTGCTGCAGGGATTACTCCTGGAATAGCCTAAAGACGTTTTCCTATCCTTTCAGCCTGTCAGTAATTGTTCTTTTCCATCTTGTTTATTTGTACACAGTAATTATGTTCAAATGCATATGTTCATCAATGAATCATTGGACGTTTTTGCAAATAAAAACACAAGTGTAAAAGAAAAAGGAAAATATTTTTCTGTACTTTGAAAGAGGTATCTTTGTATTTACTTTGAATAAGTGTTTTGTACAAAGGAGACAGACATCCTAGTAAGAGGATGGTGTCATAAAAGTAAGGAAAATTTATACAAAGAAAGATAGCCATGTGTGTAAAAAGCCCATGGGGTTTCCATTCTACTATAGCCTTCGTATCTCCGAATATCTTGTCCATCCGTCACTTCGTCCGAGGATGATTAAATTTATCAAAAGCTCAGAGTTTGTCAGTGAAGAGATTGTCCTTAAAGTGATCCGACGAGACATAGTTATACGCTTAAATTCCCTAACTTTTTCCTGGACCGCCCTTTCGGGTTTTCAGTCCACTGGGAAACCCTTTTTTGCCCAAGTCTCCCTTTCGGGTTTTCAACTTGCTGGGTGTACAGATTTTTTGTTTATCCCTAATTTTTGCCTGAACCTCCCTTTCAGGTTTTCGATTCACCAGGATGCCCTTTTTTTTCCTAGGTGTGTCAACCTAGCGGGTCATTTATACGTAGTATCTTTTGACTATGTCTGCGTTCGCAGGGTGCGGCAGGTCGTCGCCGTCCATGGTGGTTAAGATCATTGCCCCACCAGAAAAGATGTTTTTGATTATAAATGGTCCTTCGTAGGTAGGAGTCCATTTTCCCCTAGGATCACTTTGTGGCAAAATGATGCGCTTGATTACAAGATCCCCGACTTGATATACCTGGCACCTGACTTTCTTGTTGAAAGCCTTGATCATCCGTTTTTGATACGTCTGACCGTGGAAAACAATTGTAAGTCTATTTTCATCAATCAAGTTAAGCTGATCAAGCCGGGTCTGAATCCAATCGTCTTCACTCAAACCAGCATCTTTCATGATTCTCAAGGAGGGAATCTGAACCTCGATAGGTAAAACAGCCTCCATGCCATATACCAAGGAATAGGGTGTTGCCCCAGTTGAGGTGTGTGCCGTGGTACGGTACCCGTGAAGAGCAAACGGTAGCATTTCATGCCAGTCCTTGTAGGTGAATGTCATCTTTTGTATGATCTTCTTAATATTTTTGTTCGCAGCTTCGACAACACCATTCATCTTCGGTCGGTAGGGAGATGAATTGTGATGTTGAATCTTGAACTGCTCGCACAAGGCAGTGATCATAGTATTGTTAAGGTTTGTACCATTATCAGTGATGATCCTTTCAGGGATACCATACCGGCAAATAAGGTTCTGCTTGATGAAGCGGGCAACAACATTCTTTGTAACGGATGCGAAGGAAGCTGCTTCGACCCACTTGGTGAAGTAGTAAATGGCCACCAGAATGAAACGATGTCCATTGGATGATGTAGGCTTGATCTCTCCAATCATGTCGATTCCCCACATTGCAAAGGGCCAAGGAGCTGTTAGGACATTTAGAGGAACATGTGGCACGTGTACCTTGTCTGCATAGATTTGACATTTGTGACAAGTCCGGGAGTGTTGATAGCAGTCAGCTTCCATGGTAGATCAGTAATAGCCTGCCCTTAGAATCTTCTTAGCCATCGTATGCCCGCTAGAGTGAGTTCCAAAGGTGCCCTCATGCAATTCAGCCGTAATCCTTTCAGCTTCAGCTTTGTCCACACAACAGAGCAGAATAGAATCATGATTGCGCTTGTACAGGATGCCATTTCTTAGGAAGAACTTTGCCGAGAATCTCCTTAAGAACTTTTTGTCGTTGACTGAAGCTCCTTCAGGGTATTCTTGCGCCTCGAGATACCTTTTGACTTCATGAAACTATGGTTGGTCCATTACCTCTTCGGTGTTAATCTCGTGACAATGTGCAGGTTCGTCCATCCGTTCAATAGTGGTTTGGGGAGCCTCATTATCCCAATTGAGTTTAAACATGGATGACATTGTAGCTAGAGCATCTGCTAGCTGATTTTCTTCTCGCGGGAAGTGCTCGAAGTTAATCTGCTCGAAATGTGGTAACAACGTCAAAACATGTTCTTTGTAAGGTATGAGGTTTGGATGTTTAGTATCCCACTCTCCTTTGATCTGACTGATGACCAAAGCTGAGTCCCCAAACACATCTAAGGATTTGATTCCCAAGTCTATGGCAGCCTTGAGTCCAAAGATGCATGCTTCATACTCTGCCATGTTGTTCGTACAGTTGAAGCAGAGTCTGGCGGTGAAAGGAGTATGGCAACCTTCTAGGGAGATGAGTACCGCACTGATACCATTGCCAAGTGCATTGGAGGCCCCATAAAAGTACAGGGTCCCTCAGGATCCTTATTCAGGTCCGTCATATGGTCTGTAACCTTCAACTTTGTCCAATGTCATGATGTCTTCGTCAGGGAAGTCGAACTTCATGGATTGGTAATCTTCAACAGCATGATGAGCCAGGTGGTCGCTAGCACACTCACCTTTATAGCTTTTTGGGTTGTGTACTGTATATCGTATTCTGTTAGGATCATCTGCCATCTAGCTATTCTTCCAGATAGAGCAGGCTTCTCAAATATGTACTTGATCAGATCCATCTTAGATATCAGCAAAGTGGTATGAGTCAACATTTACTGCCTTAGCCGGCGAGCATCCCATACCAAAGCGCAACAAGTTTTCTAGAGCAATGATTATCGAGTCTCACAGTCGGTAAACTTTTTGCTAAGGTAATAAATGGCATGCTCTTTTCGGCCAGACTCGTCATGTTGGGCCAGTATGCACCCCATTTAATTCTCTAGGACGATCAGATACATGATTAGCGGTCTTCCTTCGACAGGTGGCATCAAGATAGGAGGTTCAAGCAAATACTCCTTGATTTTATCGAAAGTAACTTGACAGTCATCATTCCATTTAACTACCTGATCTTTCTTCAACAGCTTGAAGATTGGTTCACAGGTAGATGTTAGGTGAGAAATGAACCTAGCAATGTAGTTTAGGCGTCCCAAGAAACCTCTGACCTCCTTCTCAATGCGAGGAGCAGGAATTTCTTGTATAGCTTTGACTTTGGCAGGATCAACCTCGATGCCTTTGTTGCTGACAATGAAACCCAAGAGTTTACCGGACCGGACTCCGAATGTACACTTGTTTGGGTTCAGTCTGAGCTTGTACTCCTTCTACCTGACAAACAACTTTTGCAAGTGATCAAGGTGTTCTTCTTCCGTTTGTGATCGGGTTATCATGTCATCTACGTAGACCTATATCTCATGATGTATCATATCATGAAACAAAGCTACCATGGAGCGTTGATAGGTTGCCCCGACATTCTTCAGTCCGAATGGCATCACTTTGTAGCAGAACGTACCCCACTGTAACAAAAGTAGTTTTCTCCATGTCCTCAAGTGCCATTTCAATCTGGTTATAGCCTGAGAATCCGTCCATGAAAGAAAATACTTTGTGCTGAGTTATGTTTTCGACCAGGATATCGATGTGCGGAAGTGGAAAATCATCTTTATGGATGATCCTATTTAAATCTCTATAATCCACACACATTCTCACTTTACCGTCCTTCTTAGGAACAGGCACAATGTTAGCAACCCATTGTGGATAGGAAGTAACAGCCAGAAAACCAGCATTGAACTACTTCATAACTTCTGCTTTGATCTTCTCTGACATGTCGGGTCTCATGCGGCGGACCATTTGTTTCATAGGTGGACAATATTCTCTTGTAGGGAGACGGTGTACCACAATGTCTGTATCGAGTCCCGACATGTCTTCGTATGACCAGGCAAAGATCTCAACATAATCATGCAATAGTTGAATTAGGCGCTCCTTGACACTCGGCTCTAGGTTGGCACCTATCTTGATTTCCTTTCTGTCTTCCTCAGTTCCCAAGTTTGTTGTATCCAACTGCTCTTCATGAGGCTGAATTGCTCTTTCCTCTTTCTGTAGTAATCTGACCAATTCCCCTGGCACCTCACAATCTTCCTCACCTTCGTATTCGGCTTGGTTGATCAGATCTTCAGAGTCACTGAAGGCTATAGCAGTATCGTTACCCATGGGTTCCGGAATGGAACGGTACTTGCATTTGTGAGTATGGGTGTGTGTAAGGGCATAGCCATCTTAAAACAACAAAATGTAAAAGAAAGATAATAAGCACAAAAGGTTTAAATATGAAAAGCTTCCATGATTCATTAAATAGACATATGAAAATGAAATAAGAACCCTTACAAATGGACCTATGTGTCTCGGGTAAGACACAAGGTTGAAAAAGTACGAATTGTTTGTGAATTATTACAGTCCAACAGAAATGGAAAAGATAAATTATTGCGGTATGAAAGTAATCGGAACAAAGTCTTTTGCTTCCCAGTTGCACAGTCCTCCGCTAACAGTAGGGAAAGTCCAGTCTTCTAGGCTGCCCTGTTCTTCACTGTCCTCTAGTGCATTAACCCCTCGGTGGCTGATCTTCACAGGTGGCCCTTCGGCACGGGAGCGGCGCACGGCCTTCTGACCAGTCGAAGTAAACCCCAAGCTGAATTTGTTTGATTTGAAAGGAAAGTCGGGAAGATGCCCCAGATTGTGGATCCGCCTTCTTCCACCACTGCCCTAGCATCCTTGACAGATGACATCCGAGGTGGAGGTCTGGTAATTGTAGGTACAGAGGACTCTGTCTTGGTTGCTGCTATCTCCTGAGCTACCTCCTCAAAATGCTGGAAGGGAGTTTCGATGAATTCGTCATCCAATTCTACATAACGGAAAGAATTCAGATGACTAATCATGTATTCCTCTTTGCCATGAACAATTATGATTTTCCCATGGACAGGGTACTTGAGCATTTGATGCAGAGTAAAAGTGACAGCTTCAGCATGGTGGATCCAAGGTCTTCCCAACAGGCAAGAATAGGAAGGACGGATGTCCATCACGTAGAATGTTTAATTGAACGTATGGGTACCCACCTTGATCGGGATGTCCACCTCTCCATGGACCATCCTCTTAGAACCATCAAAGGCTCTGACAATTATATTGTTTGGTTGCAGGGTTAAGCCTTCACAATCAAATCTATCCAAGGCTTTCTTCAGCAAGACATTTAAAGACGAACCAGTGTCTACCAGTACATGTGCTAGGGTCGTCCCTCTGCATTCCACCGAGACATGCAAAGCATCATTATGTTTTCTCCCTTTTGAAGTTAATCTGCATCAGAGAATCCTAGACCATTGTCAGCTGTTAAACTAGCCACACATTCCTGGAATTGATCAGCAGAGGTTTCTTGTGGCATGTGGGCCGTCTTCAAAAACTTGACCAAAGCTTTAGCATGTGCCTTAGAGCACAACAACATGGCTAACATAGATATTTTGGAGGGGGTCTACCCCAGTTGTTCAACAACATCGTAATCACTTTTCTTAATAATCCTCAGAATCTCTTCCATCTCTTTCTGGGATGTCTCAGGAATAACAAGTGATTGAGCCTTCGTCAAGACAGGCTCCTCTTGTACATTCTTTCATTTTTTTCTCGGCAGTGGAAACAGGGATGGGAATTGCATTGTCATTGTTGGCGGGTACACTTGCATGTATAGTTACTGGTATAGGTGTAATCTTTGGAATGGCCGCGGGTCCAAAGACTGTTGTTGGAGGAGCAATCTCTGGAGAAAAGATTCTCCCACTACGATTAATTTTTCTTGTTCCGACAATGTTACTGATGTCGGGATTATCTTCCTCAGAGCTTTCTTCTTCAATGGTCTGTTCAATCTGTTTGACACCATGGTAGTAGATTTCTCCACCATAGTTCCATGGTACCATTTTGTCGGTTTTGTACGGGGTTGGCCCGGGCATTGTTATCTTCAACGGAGTAGTCATAGGAGAAGAGGTAATCCTAACGGGTTTTTTAGGAACCCTGGAAGGATTGGCGTATATGGTTATTATTGAAACTTCTGGAACTGGAATGGGTGAGACGGGAGCTTTCTCAAACAAAATTTCCTTATTATCAATCAGTTGTTGGATTCCTTTCTTCAAAAGAGGACAGTCAAATGGGGAGGACAGGCAAGCATGGCAATCTTGGTCACATCCTGGGAACACCCCAGCCTTTAACAAATTCAACTTGATGGTTAGGAGAGGAGTTGACAGTTCTTCCACAGCAGAAACAAACAGATCTTCTTCCACGGCATTGGCATTGTGCCCATGCCTCGGCATTGGAGCGAATATAACGTTCGGCTTTTCAGGAGCTTCAAATTTAACTTCCTTTGCATCAATTAGATCTTGAATCTTATTCTTCAGGGACCAACAGTTGTTGGTGTCGTGCCCTGGACTTTCTGAATGTTACGCGCATCGGTCGTTGGGATGGTAATGTGGAGAAGTAGTGTTAGGATTTTTAGGGGCCTCCTTTAACATGGCCAGGTTCAACTTCAAGAGATGGGGTAGAACTTGAGCAGGAGTCATTTTTATCTTGGTGAATTGCCTTACAGGCCTTTCCACCCTTTACTGGTTATTCCCAGGCTGATCATTTCTCGGCTGGTTGTTTCTCGGTTGGTCCGAGGCAGACTTCTGAATCATAACGGCCCCCACAGTTGGTCGTCTTTCAACTCTTCCCTGATTCCTCTGGGCATAGACAGCTGACACTTCCTTCTTTCCAGTGAAGGTCTTTTTTGCAGCAGCAGAGGTAGATGCATCTTTCTGAATTTTCCCGCTTCTAATACCGGCTTCCACCCTCTCGCCAGTTAGAATCAACTCAGTGAAACCTGCAGAGGAGCTTCCAATCAGGTGATTAAAGAAAGGACCTGACAGAGTCCCCAAGAACATGTCCATTAGCTCTCTTTCAGATAAAGGTGGTTGCACCCTTCCGGCCAAATCCCTCTATTTTTGGGCGTGGTCTTTGAAGCCCTCATTGGTAGCCATAGCCATACTCTGTAGCTGAGTACGGGTTGGCGCCAAGTCGGTGTTGTATTGATACTGTTTATAGAATGCGGCCGCCAAATCTTCCCAATTATGCACATCATACCTCTCCAACTGATAGAACCAATCCATCTGCGTTCCTGATAGACTGTCCTGGAAAAAGTGGACCCACAGGTCTTTGTCAGAAGAATGTGGTTGAATTTTCCTGACATAAGATCGTAGGTGCATCTTTGGGTAAGACACCCCATCATACTTAGCAAATAGAGGTACTTTAAATTTAGTAGGGATTACAATTCCAGATACCAGCCCTAACTCTTCAAAGTCCAGCCCAGGCACTCTCTATATCTCCATAGAAGCTAGACGTTCTTCCAAGTTCTTGTATTTGTCATCGGCCGGAGGGTACTACTGTTCAGAATAGTCCTCATCTTCCTCTTCCTCTGCTTCAGAATCTGATGGCACTGCCGTTCCTTTACCTTTTCCTTCCCCCTCTTCAGATGTTGATGGGAATTCCAAAGTCCGTTTGGCTTGTCCTTCAAACCTTCTGCCCAAGATAGCCACACCAGCTATCTTCTTCTTCTTCTTCTCTTTTTCCTTCTCTAGTAGAGTCTTGAGCTCCTCCTTCCCCTTGGCCAAGGTCAGAAGTAGCTGTTGAAATTGTGAATTCTGAGCTTGTAAGTCTTTGATCATTTGTTCAGTATCCATCTTGCTGAAATAAATAGCAGAGAGATGAGGAAACTTGGTGTGAAGACCTGTTTATGCATATGATGAATGATATGTATTCATGTAATGCTTTCAAGGATTCAGAAATTCAAATTCGTTTTAAACAAAAAAGACACACATGTCATATTAATAAGATAGAATTTGTTAGTACATCAATGCCCCATGGGCAAAATAATACAAAATTCTAAGGTAAAAAGACATTGCGCATCCTCTTTGGTGCAATGTAAGTGTTGAGAGTCTGCTCTTCGTGAAGTAGCCGAGTGAGTTCCAAAACCTTCTTCTCGCTTGCGTAGAATTGGGCTTCGAAAGTGTCGCGCTCTCCTTTGAGCTGTATCCAACTCCTCTGCATATCTTCTAGTGATGTTGGCATGCCAGGATGTAGGAAGGTGTATGGAACCTCTCCTTCCATAACAGGCTCTATAATCACAGGGAGAATGGAGGGGTAAGGCATCATAAGACTTTGGGTGCAGGTTTGTACCCACTTGAGGTAAGGCTCAAGGGGGATGGAATTATTGTGTCCCAAGGTCTTATTGTCCACCTTGTTAGGCATCCTCCAAGCTCGGATGAACCTTTGTCGGAGTCCCTGGTTGTCATTGTCGAAGTCGAAAACCAAACCTTGAATCAGCATGTCATATGGGCCATCCCTTTGGGCATAACCAAACTGTCTCAGTGCCAAGCAAGGGTTGTAGGTGATGCCTCCCCTAATGCCAAGTAGAGGGACATTAGGGAATTCCCTACAACGATCAATGATGATGACATTCTCTTTTGATCGAGAACACCAATGAATATCTGAATGTGTAAGAGTCATCAATCTTTGTGACCACCTCAAACCTTGCTCATTCTTCAAGACTGATTGGGGAAGATGAGAAATAAACCATCTTTCCAGTAGAGGAGTGTAACACATGAGAACACCTCTTTTCCTCATTGTACGAGTGTGAAAAGAGTGGAGGATATCCCCAAGCAATGTAGGCATCGGGTTGCGAGTCATGAAGATTTTGACAGCGCTTACATCTATGAGATGGTCAGGATTAGGGAACAAGACCATCCCATAGATAAGAAGAGGTATAATCTCCTCAAAATCTTGCAAGTCTAGGGAATTCCAACAACTTTGGGCCTTCTCAAATAGAAACTTTAACCAGAAGCCTTTGACACCACTTCTAGTTTCCCAATGTGTTGTGACATCAGATGAGTGCAAGTGTAAGGCTTGAGCAATATCTTATGTCTTTGGATCTCTTTCCGTACCGTTGAAGGGTAGTTGATTGAGAATAGTAATCCTCAAGAGTTGAGAAAATTACTCCAAAGTAGGCACAAGTTGGTAGTCAAGAAATGTGAAGCAATGATGCAACGGGTCAAAGAACTGGAAGATAACTTTCATCATATCCTCCTCAGTATTGGTGGTGACCAAGTTGAGTAGACGACCATGTCTCTCAGTGAATGGAGAATTCTCAGGAATCCTTGAAGAAAACTCCTTGAGTTGAGGAGGAATTCTTACAAGGTTGACTTGGACAGTTTTCCTGCGAAGTGAATCCATAACCTACAAAACAGGAACAAAGATGAAAATCCAAAATCCTTGAAATATTTAGTGGATGAATATGATGCTTCATGATGTCCATGATGTTATGCACAAGTATATATGTACAAGAAATTCACACAAGTTCCTAGTTTAGGCTTGCATGGGGTTTCATAGGTAAGTACCCTCTTGAAGTTTAGTTGGCTCAACCTGTCCTAGAAATAGTAACCGGGTTCTAAGGAGCTCAATATCACTGGATTGTTTCCTTGTTCATTGTTTCAATTTAGCCTCTTTACTGGCGACCGAAATATTCCAAGGAACCAACCCTCAATGAGTGTAGTATCGAGTATTTACCAACTTCGGACTGCACCAAAGCCGGTCATCTCACTACATCCTAAAAGGCCAAGTTGGTCAAGTAAAGGTTCTAAAAGTCCATTAGTGCTTCATGACATCACTCAGCGGCCCCGTATTCTCTTTGATTGACTCAAAGGCTTCCGGTACCCACAAATATGTCGCACTAATATAGTTATTGCTTAGACCATGTCGGTATACCCCGCACAGTTTCCACAACGTATTGCTATTTACCTATGAATGTTTCCCAAATCCGGGTAGAGGATTCAAATCCAAATAATAGAACCAAAGTGTAAAGCAAACAGGTCAAGCAAGATAAGCATGTAAAGGTGGTCTAAACCCTAAGGTAACCCCACTTTTAGAATTTTCCCCAGCAGAGTCGCCAGTTCTGTGATGTGGTGGGAGAACTGACTTGAGGTTTTGCGTTTGTGTTCGCAAATGTCGCGGTTTAGCAAGAGTCGTCATCGACTTTTATTTTATCCAAAAGGAAAGGTAAAAAAGCACAGGAAAGACCTTTGAGATGTTTTCTTGAGTTCGGGGGGTAGATTATGAAAAGGGAAGGTGCTAGAACCCTTTTCATCCATGGTTTTCCATGGGCTCTTAGTTACTTGTTTAGATCACTTGCTTTGCTTTTGCAATTGTTTAAAATGGTGCTTTGTGTGGTTTTGAAAGTATTTTGAAAAGAGGCCATCGTTTAGGCAATCTTTGTAATGATTCTCGTTCGTAAGAATGTATACAAAGATGTTTGTGTTTTGAAAAATGTTTCAATATTTTGAAAGTTGTTTGGAAATGTTTTGAAATGTGTGTGTATTTGAAAATGGAAAGGATTATTTTGCAAATTGATCAAGTAACTAGAAGCATCTACCTACTCAAAAAGTCTTTCTTGTACATTTTTATTCCTTTGATATTGTTAACCTACCATTGTTTTGGTAGATAACCCTATCTTTGGATGTCCAACGGGACGGGCGTGGGTCATCGTATGACCATGATAATAATATTGCCAAGTATCTTTAGCAAGTTTTGAGGGACTAAGATCATCTTTGTTTAGGCAATCTTTTGATAGCGTCATCGAGGGACTATGATCTTTTGTTTTGTTTGATTTTGCCAAGATACCTAACATGCATACCATGGCCATTTAAATTAGGCAACCAAGTGGGTGAAACCCTAGGGGTGCTTGTGTGCAATGTGTTGTCATTTTTCATGCATTTTGTTTGTCTTGTATTAGGTCATGCTATTTGTTGGATTTTGTCTTATCATGCAAACCCTAATTTACTAAACATGTATATAATGCGATAAATTGCGTAAAGTAAATCTAAACTATTACAACAATATTATGGAAGGGGGGATACAAGTTTTGAATGGGGGATATTGCTCAAAATAAAACCCTAACTCACTATTACAACCCAATTGAATTTATTGTACAAATAAATAAATAAACAATTATTTAAATATGCAATAATATGTATTTATGCAAAAATGTTTTGTAATTGTTTTATGTATGAGAAAATAACATTATCTAATTCCTAAAAATAAGAAAAAATAATAATATTATTATTTTTGAAAGGGGAAACCCTAATTTTGTTTTAAAAGAAAATATGTTTTCTATTATTATTTATTTGCCCATTTTTGTTCTAGAAAAATAATAACAATATTATGTACAAATATTGAAAATTAAATATGTATGAAAAATAGATATTTAATATGTATAAAATAATAAAACAAAATATTTAAGTATTTTTTATTATTTACAAGTTTATTTAAGAAAATAAATTCTACAAACCTAATAAACTATTTTTATGCCAAAAAAAAATAAAAATAATAAAATAAAATGCAAAAAATTAAGAAAATATTTTTGGGATTTTTAAATGGTCAGAAAAAAATAATAAAGTCAATAAACACAAAAATAAAAAGAAAATATGAAAAACATCAAAATATGCAAAGGGGGGTGGAAATGGTAAACTGGGGGTGCAAAAAGTCAGAAAAACAAGGCCCAGGCGCGCCAGGCCCAGACAGGTCGTCCCTGTCCTCCAGCTCTTCTCAAACGCGTGTTTCTGTGCTTCAACCTGTAACTTGCTATTCTTTGTACAAAAACAAAATCTTGCAACATAAAACTTGTAGCATTTTTTATCACGATTCCAATGATATAAGATTTGAAACCTAACTCTAAGAAACCAGGGAGAATTTCAGTGGCCCTAATTCCTGACCTAATTTTTTCATGAACTTCAACAACCAAATACTCTTAGCTCAGTTAATATAAATGACAACTATGCATATGTATAGCTTAAGCAAGTTAAGGACTACATTTTTGCTTCACAAATCAAAGCTTAAGGATGCATAAATAAGGAGATAGAACTTTGAAAAATACCTTGTTCAGTTGAGTTTGGATATGGCAATGTGGGAACTTTGAGTGAGGCCTGAAGATCGTGTGAGTTTCCTTGAAGTTCCCTCAACCTTTTCCAATGCTTAGCTGCTCTTGTAGATGGCTGAAACTCCTTGCACGAGTCAACCTGCAACCTTGCAAAATGAAAATGGTGAAGTGTGAAACTGAGCTCACAGTTGTAAGATGAATGCTTGGATAGCTTGGATGTGATGTAGGGAATATGTTTCAAGGGTTGAAAGGTAAAACGCACGAGCAAGTTTTGAAATGGCAAGTGTTTTGCAGAAGCTCCCCTGTTTTGGGCAGAAATGTGGTTTTTGTGTTTGGGAAGGTTTCAGGTCTTTTGCTTTCGTGTTTTTGGGCTTGTAACAAAGTTCTGAAGTTGTTTGAAATGATACAAAGTCTTCTCTTTATCAGATATCCAAGTCCTCTTGACTTTTGCAAGTTTGTTTGCTTTTGAAGAAAGTTTGAGGTGATAATGCCAAAGGCCTGTACAGGCTAGCTTATGGACTGCATAGAGTTGGTACAAGTTTCCTGATGTTTGTGGATCTTGTTTGCAAAAAAGATCAGGTCCATGGCTCAAGAAATGTAAAGTTGGAAAAAGCAAGCTTTATCAAAGTAGTATTGTGAACTTTATGCCATTTTTGGATTAAACTCTTGTACAATGCTCCATAGGCCAGAATAAAGCCAATATCCAATGAATTTGCATTTAATTATGGAGTGTAGAAGGGATTAGGACCTGTAATGCAAGTTACAATCATGCTAAGACAAATTTGCAACTTGAACCATTGTGAAAATGCCTTGAACAAAAGTGATAAATTGCCATTTTCCCTTCTTGATTCTCCCTAACCATAAATGATCTTGGAGAGTTCTTTGATATTTTGGAAAGCTTGTAACATTCTCTACAATCCATATTTGAAATGAAACTTGAGATACCTCTTGGAACTAGGTGAAAAATGTCCATGAAGTTAGGTCAAAAACCTGCCTAAACTAGGGCAAAATTTCACTAAGTTAAAAAGTTTATGGACCCCTATTCATAAAATCATAACTTGAGATCCACGCATATTTTGGGAAAACTTTGTGAAACAAAGTTGTATATTTCATGGAATAGTACAACTTTCATGTTGGAAGTTTTCTTTGAATCCAATTGCATCATGGTGAAAAAGTTATGGAAAGTTGGGAAAAAATAAGAAAATTTCCATACTTGGAAATTTTCTAAGTTATGAAAAAATTTCAAATTAAAACCCTAATTTGCAATTTTAGGTTTATTGGTCAACAAGTTTCACATTTTGACATATCTTGATGAATTATGACCCTTGGCACTTGATTTTGACCAAAAAGTCAAAGTTTGACTTTTCAGTGTACAGTTGACTTTTGATTAGTTGACTAGAAAATTCATCTGTCAATCTCATGCATTTGAGATCTTTTGAACTATGTGATTAGGTCAAGATGATGCTATTGAGTCCTTAAAATCATTCTTGAACCCAATTGGTCATTGGCTAGGTTAAAAATCAGAAATTGCCCTTTCTCAGTCAAAACCCTAATTTTGACCATTTTGCCCTTTTGATGATTTGATTAAATTTCTTGAGGAGTTGTGGTCCAAACTTGATCAAATGGTACACAGGATCCTAGGATGTTTTTATGGATAAAAAATTATGAAGTTTGATTGTAAATTGGCCATGGTTGACTTTTTCCCTAATACAGCTGATTTTTAGGTCAACTGTCCAATTGACTAGGCAAAAATGTGATTCAAGGCTTGAAACTTGGTATGGGAAATCTTAGGGATCCAAGATTGTGTATGAAAGTCATGTGAAGCATTGATGGTCCAAAATTCCTTGTGCAAACTCAAACCCTAATTTCAAGTCATCAGTGCAAGATGAAGTCTTGAGCTGAGCAAACCCTAATCTGTCTTGAGTCCAAGAAGTCTTGTGAGGAAAAATCTTGATAAATGAGCGGGAAAATTTTCGGGTAAAACAATAAGATAGAATTGTTAGTACATCAATTCCCCTTGGGCAAAATAATATAAAATTCTAAGGTAAAAAGACGTTAGGCATCCTCTTTGGTGCAATGTAGGTGTTGAGAGTCTGTTCTTCGTGAAGTAGCCGAGTGAGTTCCAAAACCTTCTTCTCGCTTGTGTAGAATTGGGCTTCGAAAGTATTGCGCTCTCCCTTGAGATGTATACAACTCATTTTTAGGTCTTCGAGTGATGTCGGCATGTCAGGATGTAGGATGGTGTATGGAACCTCTCCTTCCTTAATAGGCTCTATAATCACTGGGAGAATGGAGGGATAAGGCATCATAAGACTTTGGGCACGGGTTCGTACCCACTTGAGGTAAGGCTCAAGAGGGATGGAATTATTATGTCCCAAAGTCTTGTTGTCTACCTTGTTTGGCATCCTCCAAGCTCAGATGAATCTATGACGGAGTCCTTGGTCGTCGTTGTCGTAGTCGAAAACCAATCCTTGAATCAGCATGTCATGTGGGCCATCCCTTCGGGCATAACCAAACTGTCTCAAAGCTAAACAAGGGTTGTAGGTGATGCCTCCCCTAATTCCAAGTAGAGGGACATTAGGGAATTCCCCACAACGGTCAACAATAATAACATTCTCTTTGGATCGAGAACACGAATGAATATCTGAATGGTTATGTGTCATTAACCTTTGTGACCACCTAAAACCTTGCTCATTCTTCAAGATAGATTGGGGAAGATGAGAAATAAACCATCTAGCCAGGAGAGGAGTACAACACATGAGAACACCTCTTTTCCTCATTGTACAAGTGTGAAAAGAGTGGAGGATATCCCCAAGCAATGTAGGTATCGGGTTGCGAGACATGAAGATTTTGACAGCGCTCACATCTATAAGTTGGTCAGGATTAGGGAACAAGACCATCCCATAGATGAGAAGAACTACAATCTCCTCAAAAGCTTGCAAGTCTAAAGAATTCCAACAGCTTTGGGCCTTCTCAAACAGAAACTTTGACATCAGATGAGTGCAAGTGCAGGGCTTGAGAAATCTGTTCTGGCTTTGGATCTCTTTCCATACCGTTGAAAGGTATTTGATTGACAATAGGAATCCTCAGAAGTTGAGAGAATTCTTCCAAAGTGGGCACAAGTTGGTAGTCAGGAAATGTGAAGCAATGATGCAAAGGGTCAAAGAACTGGAAGAGAACTTTCATCATATTCTCCCGTGTGTTGGAAGTGACCAAGTTGAGTAGACGACCATGTCTCTCGGTGAATGGATAATTCTCAGGAATTTTTGAAGCTAGCTCCTTGAGTTTTGGAGGAATTCTTATAAGGTTGATTTGGATAGTTTTCCTTTAAAGTGAATCCATAACCTACAAAACAAGAACAAAGATGAAACTCCAAAATCCTTGAAATGGTTAGTGAATGCATATGATGTTCATGATGTCCGTGATGTTATGCACAAGTATATATGTACAAACAAATCACACAAGTTCCTAGTTTAGGCTTGCATGGGGTTTATAGGTAAGTACCCTCTTGAAGTTTAGTTGGCTCAACCTGTCCTAGAAATAGTAACCGGGTTCTAAGGAGCTCAATATCACTGGATTGTTTCCTTGTTCATTGTTTCAGTTCAAGCCTCTTCACTGGCGAACGAAATATTCCAAGAAATCAACCCTCAATGAGTGTAGTATCGAGTATATACCAACTTCGGACTGCACCAAAGCCGGTCATCTCACTACATCCTAAAAGGATAAGTTGGTCTAAACCCTAAGGTAACCCCATTTTTAGAATTTTCCCCAGCAGAGTCACCAGTTCTGTGATGCGATGGGAGAACTGACTTGAGGTTTTGCGTTTGTGTTTGCAAATGTCACGGTTTAGCAAGAGTCTCCATTGACTTTTATTTTATCCAAAAGGAAAGGTAAAAAAGCACAGGAAAGACCTTTGAGATGTTTTCTTGAGTTCGGGGGGTAGATTATGAAAAGGGAAGGTGCTAGCACCATTTTCATCCATGGTTTTTCATGGGCTCTTAGTTATTTGTTTAGATCACTTGCTTTGCTTTGAAATTGTTTGAAATGGTGCTTTGTGTGGTTTTGAAAGTATTTTGAAAAGAGGTCATTCGTTTAGGAAATCTTTGTAATGATTCTCGTTTGTAAGAATGTATACAAAGATGTTTGTCTTTTGAAAATGTTTTCAATGTTTTGTAAAAGGTTTTGAAATGTGTGTGTGTTTGTTTTTGAAAATAGCAAGGATTATTTTGAAATGCGACAAGTAACTAGAAGCTATCTACCTACTCAAATGTCTTTCTTGTGCATTTTTATTCCTTTGACATTGTTGATTTACCATTGATTTGGTAAACAACCCTATCTTTGGATGTAAACAGGACGGGCGTGGGTCATCGTATGACCATGATAGCAATATTTCCAAGTATCTTAGCAATTTGGAGGGACCAAGATCATCTTTGTTTAGGCAACCTTTTGATAGCGTCATCGAGGGACTATGATCTTTTGTTTGTTTTGTTTTGCCAAGATACTTCGCGTGCGTAACATGGCCATTTTTATTTAGGAAACCAAGTGGGTGAAACCCTAAGGGTGTTTGTATGCAAAGTGTGTCATTTTTCATGCTTTTGTCTTGCATTAGGTTTTGTCTATTTGTTTTGTTTTTGTTCTTGTCATTCAAACCCTAGTTTTACTAAACATGGTATATGAAAGCAATAAATTGCGTAAATGTAAACTAAGCTATTACAACAATTATTATGGGAGGGGGATACAAGTTTTTGAATGGGGATATTGCACAAATATAAACCTAAAAAATACTATTACAACCCAATCGAATATTGTGCGCATTAAATAAATATACAAGTATTAAAATGTAATGCAAATGTATTTATGCAAAAAATGTTTTGTATTTGTTTAATGTATGAGAAAAATAATTTATTTAAACCCTAGAAATAAGGAAAAATAATATTATTATTTTTGAAAGGGGGAAACCCTAATTTTTTATTAAAACAAAATATATATTCTATATTATTATTGTCCATTTTTTGTATAAGAAAATAATAAATAATATAATATATAAACATTAAAAATTAAGTATGTGTAGAAAATAATATTTTATGTGTATAAATAATATAATAAAAATATTAAACATTTTTAATTATATTTACAAACTTATTTAAGAAAATAAAGTCTATTATCCCAATAAACTAATTTTTCATGCAAAAAATAATAGAAAAAATAAAATAAAAATGCAAAAAATAAAGAAATTATTTTTTATGATTTTTATGATTCAGAAAAAAAATAATAGTAATAAATATGAAAATATAAAAAGAAATATGAAAAATAAAACAAATAAGTCAAGGGGGTGCAAAAGTAATCCAGGGGGTGTGAAAATCAGAAACAACAGGCCCAAGGCGCCAAAGGCCCAAGACACTCGTCCCTGTCCTCCAGCTTCTTCTCCTTCGCGTGCGTTTTCTTTCAACCTGTAACTCTTAGATGCTTGCACAAAAACAAAAACCCATAACATGAAACTTGTGGCATTTTATATCACGATTTCAACCATATAAAACTTGTAATCTAACTCTCAAAGATCAGAGAGAATTTTGTCAGCCCTAAATCCTGACCTAAAAATATCATGAACTCCAAGCTTCAAATTCTCACTGCATAGTTAATATAAATGAAAAGTATGCATATGTACAACTTCACCATGTTAAGGACTACATTTTTGCTTCACAAATCGTGGCTTGAGGATGCCTAAATACAGAGATAGAATTTGAGAAAAATACCTCCTTCAGCTGGATTTGGATATGACAATGTGGGGACTTTGAGGGAGGCCTGAGGATCGTGTGAGCTTCCTTGAACTTCCTTCAAACTATTCCAATGCCTAGCTTGCTTTGTGGATGGCCAGAACTCTCTGTAGAAGTCAAGCTGCAAGCTCCAAGTTTGAAAATGGAAATGGCTGAAACAAGGCTTACAGATGCAGGGCAAGGGCTTGGATAACTTTGGTAGGATTCTTATGAAGTGTTTGAAGTGTCAAGCCACAAAACGCACGAGCCAAAAATGAAATGGCTATGATTTTGCAGCAACTGGATGTTTGGACAAAAAAATGCAATTTTTGAGTTTGAGTGAGTTTTGGATGTAAAGCAATCATGTTTAGCATTGTAATGACTTGGTATATTTGTATAGAAATGACACAAAGGTCAATCCTTACTAGTTTTACAAGTTCTAGCACCTTTTGCAACTTTTCTTATATTTTAAGTAAAGTGAAATGACAAATGCAACATGATTATACTGGCTACCTCAAGGGCTGATAAGAGTTGTTATATATTGCTTGAGACCTGTGGAAATTGTTTGCATCAAAGAGACAGGTCCAAGGCTCAAGGTTGACAAAATTGCAAAAGCTCATTTTTATGAAAATGGCATTGTAACCTTTATGCCTAAACTGGAATTATCTCTTGTACAATGTTCCAAAAGCCAAGATAAAGCCTTTATCTTCTGAGTTTGCATTTAATTATGGAGTGTAGAATGAGTTTAGGACCTGTAAAACAAGGTACAAATAACATGGCTTGGATTTGCAACTTGATGCTTTGTAAAAATGGTTTGAACAAAAGTGATAAAATGCCAACTTCTCTTCTTCGATTGTCCCTAACCAAAAATGATCTTGGAGAGTTCTTGGAAATTTTGGAAAGCTTGCAATGTTCTCTATAATCCATCTTTGAAATGCATTTTGAGATACCTCTTGGAACTAGGTGAAAAATGTCCACGAAGTTGGGTCAAAAAACTGCCTAAATTAGGGAAAATTTTCACTAAGTTATTTAGTTCATGGACCTATATTCACAAATTCATAACTTGAGATCCAAGCATCTTTTGGGAAAAGTTTGTGAAACAAAGTTGTAGATTTCCTGGAGGACTACAACTTTCATGTTGGAAGTTTTCTTTGAATCAAAATGCATCATGGTGAAAAAGTGGTGGAAAGTTAGGAAAAAATAAGACCCTTGGTCAACAAGTTTCATATTTTGACATATCTTGATGAATTATGACCCTTGGCACTTGATTTTGACAAAAAAGTCAAAGTTTGACTTTTCAGTGTACAATTGACTTTTGATCAGTTGATTGCAAAATTCATCTGTAATCCAATTAACTTGAGATCTTTTGAGTTATGTAATTAGGTCAAGATGATGCCACTGAACCCTTGAAATCATGTTTGAACTCAATTGGTCATTGGCTAGGTTAAAAATCAGAAATTTCCCTTTCCCAATGAAAACCCTAATTTTGACCATTTTGCCCTTTTGATGATTTGATCAAATTTCTTGAGGAGTTGTGATCCAAACTTGATCAAATGGTTCATATGAGTCTAAAATGTTGATATGGATCAAAAATTAAGAAGTTTGACTGTAAATTGGCCATGGTTGACTTTTTCCCCAATACAACTGATTTTTAGGTCAACTGTCCAATTGACTGATCAAAAATATGGTTCAAGGCTTGAAACTTAACATGAGCAATCTTAGGGGTCCAACATGATGTATGGAAGTAACATGAAGCATTGATGGTTCAAAAATCCTTGTGCAAACTCAAACCCTAATTTTGGATTATCAGTGCAAGATGAGTCTTGAACTGAGCAAACCCTAATCTTGTCTTGAGTCAAAGAAGTCTTGTGGAAAAAATCTTGATAAATGAGAGGGAAAATTTTGGGGTACAACAACAACCATAGGAGGAACAATTTCGAAAGCCTGGGACAGAGTCTCTATGAATTCACCATCCATTTCCACATACTTGAAGGAATTTAGATGGCTCACCATAAATTCTTCTTCGCCGCAAATAATAATGATCTTCCCCTTGACCGAGTATTTTAATTTTTGATGAAGGGTAGATGTTACTGCCCCTCCCCCATCGATCCAAGGGCATCCAAGCAAACAAGAGTATGCGGGATGTATGTCCATTATATAAAAGGTAGACTTGAAAATCTGTGAGCTGACTTTAATTGGGAGATCCACCTCTCCATGAACCATTCTCTTAGACCCATCGAAATCCCTTACGACAATATCTCTTGGCTTCAATACCAGTCCTTAAAAATCTAGTAGGTCCAAAGCACCTTTGGGAAACACATTTAAAGATGAGCCAATATCAATTAGGACATGGGCCAGGGTGGTCCCCTTGCATTCAATAGAGATATGCAAGTCTTTGTTGTGGTTTTTTCCCATAGGAGTCAAATCGGCGTCGGAGAACCCTAATCTATTGTCAGCCGTTAAACTTGCTACACAGTTCTCGAACTGGTCAGCTGTGGTTTCTTGGGGCACATGGTCTTTCTTCAAGAACTTGATTAGAGCCTGGGCATGAACGTCCGAACAAAGTAACAATGACAACATGGAAATTTTGGAGGGGGTTTGCCCCAGCTGCTCCACTATTTTGAAGTCACTCTTCTTTATGATTTTCAGGATTTCCTCCATCTCTCAATTGGAGGGTTCTTCAGCATCAATATCTTTGGTAGGTGCCTCTATCCCAGTAGGCTCACCTTCTTTCTCTTTGCCTCTAGTGTTGGCACTAGACTTGTCATTGGTTATGCGGACGGGAGTTATTGTAGTAATGGGCAGTGAAATATCAGGGGAAAAGATTATCCATGTTCTTGTCACTTTACTAGAACCTGCAATATTAGTGACATCAGCTTCGTCTTTGTTGATCCAAGAATCTTGTTTTATCCCATGATAATAAACCTCGACACCATAGTTCCATGGAACCGCTTTATCAGAGGAGTAGGGAATAGGCCCAACGGCAGTGCTATTTAGAGGAGCAATGGTTGGTTCATTTGAAATTTTAATAGGATCCTTTGAGGGGATCCTAAAAGGTTTGTTAGAAATTGTTATTATGGACAGGTCTTCAGTTTTGTTGGTTAAACTCTTGATGGTAGGAATCTTCTCAAACAGAATCTCGTGGCTATCTATTAGGCGTTGCACACCTTCCTTCAGCCACTTGCACCCATTTACTTGTTGATCACAGCAAACACAATCTTTAGAACAGCCAGGGAACACCCCGACTCTCAGCAAATTAACCTTCACAATAGTTAATGGGGTTGTTAAATTTTCAATGGAAGAGACGAAAGTAGTATCATCAATTGCGTTAACACCATTGCCATGATTCGACATTGGTGAGGTTATCACATTTGGAGTAACAGGTGGATCAAATTCAATTGTTTTATTGTCTATCAGGTCTTGAATTTTATTCTCAGAGCCCAGCATTTATCAGTTTCATGTCCGGGGCTATTGGAATGATACGCACATTTGGCATTTGGATTGTACTTAGGTGATGAAATGTTTGGATTGGATGGTGAATCGCGCAATGTAACTAAGTTGGACTTCAACAGATGTTGTAAGGATTGGGATAATGACATGCTTATCCTCGTGAACTGTCTCCGAGGAACTTCGGATCCTTGATTGTTGGATGATTTCCTTTGAGAAGATGGAGGGTTGGAGATTAACACAACATTAACAGAAGGTCGATGATCCTTCTTGGTATGAGCCCTTTCCCCATACACAACATTTGTTTCCTTATTTCCAGTGAAAGGCTTCTTTATAGCGTTGGATGCGGAAGCATATGTCATGGGAATTTTTCCGCTCTTAATGCCACTTTCGACCCTTTCACCAGTTAGGATCAACTCAATGAAATCAGATGAAGAACTTCCAATCAATAGGTTGAAAATGGGCCAGTTAATGTACCCATGAACATGTCAACTAGTTCTCTGTCAGTTAGTTGTGGTTGAACCCTACCAGCAAGATCCCTCCATTTTTGTGCGTACTCCTTAAACCCCTCATCAGTATCCATTGTCATACCTTGAAGTTATACTCTAGTTGGTGCCAGATCAGCATTGTATTGATACTGATGATAAAAAGCAGTGGCTAGATCTTCCCATGTGTGGATGCGGGAACCCTCCAATTGATAGAACCATTCTAGATGAGTCCCAGTCAGCTTCTCTTGGAAGAAATGGACCCAGAGCTTTTTTTCAGTAGTGTGCGGCTGTATCTTGTGCACATAAGACCTTAGATGATGTTTCGGGCAGGAAACCCCGTCATACTTGGCGAAGACTAGTATTTTGAAATTATAGGGAATGACGACACCAGGTACTAAGCCCAACTCACTAAAATCCAAACCAGGTACGACTTGAATTTCAACAACCTTTAGTTTATCCTCCAACTGCTTGTATTTATCCTCAACCGGAGGATATTGATCATCAAAGTAATCTTCGTCTTCGGAAGCTTGATTATTGGCACCCCTAGCACGGGTTCTCCTTGCCTCTTCATCTTGATTTTCGTCCTCCTCAGATGACTCTTCGACTATCTATACCTGACGAATCGAACCTTTGAATCTCTTACCAATGTTGATGAAAGCCTTCTTTTTGGTTTTCTTCTTGGCTACTAGCATAGTCATCAGCTCTTGTTGCCCCTTAGCCAGGGTCAGCAAGCTATCTTGGAACTGGGAATTTTGTGCTTGCAAGTCCTTCATTGTTTGTTCGATATCCATATTACTGAAATAAACAGTAGAAAGATAAGGAAACTTGTTATGGAAAACCTGTTTATGTTATGATGCATGAAAATGCGTATGCAAATGATTTCAAGGACTTAGAAGATTTAAATTTGTTTAGACAAAAGGAACAAACATCAATTGCATTAATAAGTTCAAATTGATTACAAACATTCCTCTTGGGCTTACAATTGAGTAATTAAATACAAAATAAACTCCTAAGACAAAAAGGTCGAGCACATCCTCTTCGGTGCAATGTAGGCGTTCAAACTGAAGAAGTGAAAAACACAAGAAGGGGGGTTGAATTGAAAATTAAAAATCAAAAGCAATAGACACAATGATTTTTATCCTGGTTCGCTTGATCTCAAACTACTCCAGTCCACCCGCCAAGGTGATTTCGCCTCTCTCCAACGAGGACTTAATTCACTAATCAAACTGATTACAATTCTACTTGGACAACTGCCAAAGTCTTCTTAAGTACAACCACAACCCGGTTTATCTCAAGGAAATTTACTTAATCAAAGGAAGAAATTCACTGTGAACTATATGTTTTTCGTTACAAAAAATGTATCACTACTGTGATGTATTACACGAATTTGGAGTATAGTATGAATATAAAATTTGCAGCGTTTTGAGATTGTATGGAGCAGTGGTGTTAAATCGTGAACGATTTAGCCTTTGAGCTTGTTTATATAGGTGTGGCAGTCTTTCCAAATGGAAACATGATAATGGACACTTAATGATCTTTCCATAATGTGAAGATCCTTGTCTGATTGTAGCCGTTGTAAATGATACTGCCTTAATGGAAAAGTAATGCTTCAGAGTTTAGGAATCTTGCATGCTGCTTTGCTTCAGAACTTGGGAAGTCAGAAACATAAGGTTATGTTAGCGTGTTAGACTTCCGTTCAGAATCAGGATATCTTTCTCTTTAGCGCTAATTCTAATCATCATAATTCAGAACATTCTTATTACTCAGCTTGAATGCTTTTGTGGCTTAACTTCTGATGCAGTTTCAGTCAAAACTTCTGTACAACATAGAACACAAATTTAGAGTGCATATTTGTTCTTTGTGTTTGTTATCATCAAAACTCTTATGAGGGTTGTAGAATCAAACTATGTTCTAACACAAACTTTTCTCTTCATGAAGCTGTCTCGTAAGCTCCAAAACCTTCTTTTCATTTGCGTAGAACTGGGTTTCGAAGGTGTCTCTCTCTTCCTTTAGCTGAATCCAAGCTCTTTGCAGATATTCAAGAGAAGTAGGCATGTAAGGATAAAGGACTGTATATGGAACATCTCCTTCGGCAACAGGCTACATGATGATAGGTAGGATGGCTTCATAAGGAATCATGAGGTTTTGAGAGCGATCTCGCACCCACTTGAGATAAGGCTCCAAAAGAATGGAGTTCTTATGCCCCAATATCTTGCTATTAACTTTGTTCACCATGCCCTAAGCTCGTATGAATCTCTGACGATAACCTTGGACATCATTCTCATAGTCAAATGCAATTCCTTGGACAAGTGCATCATGAGGGTCATCTCTCCTAGCATACCCAAATTGTCGCAAAGCCAAACAAGGATTGTAGGTGATACCTCCCCTAATTCCAAGTAGAGGGACATTAGGCAATTCCCCACAACGGTCAATAATAGTAAGGTCCTCCATAGATCAAGCACACCAATAAATATTAGAATTTGGTAGTGAGATTAATCTTTGAGACCATGCCAAGCCTTGCTCATTCTTCAATGTTGATCGAGGTAGGTATGAAATTAAACACAAAAGAGTTCCCCTTATCTTCATGGTGCGGGTGTGGAAACAATGTAGAATGTCTCCAAGCAAAGTAGGTATGGGATTACGAGAGAGAAAAACCTTGATGGTATTCACATCTATGAATTGGTCCGGATTGGGAAATAGAACCAAACCATATATTAGAAGGTCCAAGACATCCTAAAAAGCTTGAAAATCCAAATCTTCCCAGAATAAACGAGCCTTCTCCAACAGAAACTTGGCTAAGAAACCCTTAACTCCACTTCTTGTCTCCCAATTTTCCACAATATCAGATCTCTTCAAATGCAAAACTTTGGCAATAACTTCAGGTTTTAGAGTCTCTTCTAAACCGATGAATGGTATTTGATCAAGCACATGCACTCCTAATAATTGAGAGAATTCGTATAACCAATTGGTAGTCGAGAAAGGTGAAACAATGATGTATAGGATCAAAGAATTGGGAAAGCACACACATAATTTGTTCTTGGATATTTGAGGTAGCCAAGTAGAGAAGTCGACCATATTTCTTGGTGAAAGGAGAATCTCCAGAAACTCTCGATGCTAACCCTTGAAGTTGGGGAAACACTTTCACGAAGTTGACTCAGATGGTATTCCTATGAGTGGAAGTCATGACCTACAAAACAGAACAAAGATAAATTCCTAAATCCTTGAAATGGTTAGTGAGAAATGCTTTATGATGTTATGATGTTTATGATGACATGAATAATAATCACAAACAAAGCACACAAAAACCTTAGGTTTAGGCTTGCATGGGTTTCATTGGTAAGTACCCTCTTGAAGTTTAGTTGGTTCAACCTGTCCTAGAAAGTAATCAGGTTCTAGGGAATCTCAATATCACTGATCTTTTTTCATTGGGCATTGTTTTAGCATAATCAATATTTTCTTGCAGCCAAAATATCCCAAAAGTCTAATCTCAATGAGCGTAGTATCGAGTATCAACCAATTTTCAGCTTTCCACCGAAACCGGCTATCTCACTACTTCCTAATGGCCAAGTTGTTCAATTAAAGGTTATAAGGTTCGTTAGTGTTTTATGACATCACTCAGCGGCCCCGTATTCTCCTTAATTCTCCATAACGGATATCGGTACCCACAAATATGTTACACTAACATAGCTATTGTCTCAACTATATCGGTATACGCCGTACAGTCTCCATAATCTTTGCTATTTACCTAATGACGTTCCCAGATTTGAGTAGAGGATCAATACAAACCAAAACAAGGACCCATAAAATGTAAAGCAAACAAACCAAACAATGAAATCAAGTAAATATGATTTGGCTCTAAGGTGACTCCACTTTTAAATACTCCACAGCATAGTCGCCAGTTCTGTAATACGGTGAGAGAACTGACTTGGTTGTTTTGCGTTTGATCGCAATTGTTGCGGATAGCAAGAGTCCCCACTGACTTTTCTTTTATCCAATAAGGAAAGGGTGAAAATAATAGGAAAGACATTTGAGATATTGTCTTGAGTTCGGGGGGTAGATTATGAAAAGGGAAGGTGTTAGCACCATTTTCATCCATAGTTATCTATGGGCTCTTAGTTGCTAGCTAGATCACTTTTAAAAAACGCTTTCGTTTAGGCAAACTTTGTAATGATTCTCGTCTCTATAATAATGCATACAACATGTTGGACTTTTGAAAATATTTCATGTTTTGAAAGTGTTTAGTGTGTTTAAAAAAAGATGTTTGTTTTTTGAAGATGGATTGTGGGCAAGCAACTAAAAACGTTCTACCTACTCAAAAGTCTTTTGTTTAAATAAAACCATAAATATATAATACAAAATACTTCCATGGCCTGAACTTCATCTTCAACCTCACGCCATTTCTCACGATTCCAGAAATGTAAACCACTTAATCAAAGATAAACAAGAATTTTATTGGCCCTAATCTGAATCCTAATTTTTCTAGAAATTTCAATATCAAAATTCTCCCTACTCAGTCAATATAAATGAAAACTATGGACATGTACAGTTTTAGGGAAATGATATTTATATTTTATCTTTGAAAATGGAAGCCTAACAATGCCTAAATGAAGAGATGAAAGTTCAGAAAAATACCTCAAAAAATGGAAATCGTGAAATGAGTTTGAGCTTTTTTCAAGTGATGGTGAAGATCAGGTTAGCTTCCTCACGTCTCCAGGAAGCTAATGCAATGCTTAGCTTAAGCTATGGATGGATGGAATGGTCTAGAGAAGTCAAGATGCAATGCCCTGTTTTTGAAAATGGAGGTTGGTGAATATGGTGTTACAGTTTGAAAACATGGGTTGGGATAACTTCTAAATGTGTATTAGAAGCTTTGTGGATGGTTTGGCCAAGAAATGCACGAGGGGATTTGGAGATTGGATTCAAAAATCAGAAATGACAAGTTTTTGTGCTTCGGTTGTAATTTCTGGTTTTGTGGAGTTTGAGGGAGTTTTAGGGATTGTAAAATTGTGTCTTAGCACATAAATAATGTCTCTATTTATAAGCAAAACGTTTGGAGTGCTTAAGTTGATCTGAATTCAAAATCCATGTTTAAACTCAACATGTGATTTTGTTGACAAAACAAGTTTCCATGCCTTGTACTTTTGTTTGTGGAGTTGTTAACCACTTTAAACACAATACCTCCGACTTTGTAGATGGAGTGCAATCAGAGCAAACAAGTTAGGAGCTCAAGAAGCTGACTTTGTGCATAAATCTTGCTTTACAAGAATTGATAAGTTACTTTCTTCCCAAAATGACAAATTGATTTGGATAAAACTTGAATTAATTGGATAATGTCTCAACCAGTTGTGTAAACCATTAATTATGGAGTGAAACACAAGTTTAAGGCCTGCAAAGCAAATATTATGCAGCATGAGCTTGAGATTTGAGTTCTTGCATATCATAAAATGACCTATAATTCAAGAATGAAACCCTAACTTCATCTCTTCGATTCTCTTAGATCAAGTATGATCTTAATGAGTTCTCTGAAATTTTGGAAAGCTTGTAACATCTGCTACAACCTTCATGTTTGAAAATTTTGAAAATTCAATTTGAAACTAGGTGAAAAGTTGCCATGATGTTAGGTTAAAAATCTGCCTAACTAGGGCAAATTTTCACTAAGTGTTTTTAGTTTCATGAACATGTCTTTATGAATTAGTAACTTGAGATACAAGAATTTCTAGAAAAAAGTTCTTCCCTACAATGTTTTAGATCTCATTGAGATCTATAACTTTAATTTTGGAAGTTTTCCTTGAATCATCTTGCATCATGGTGAAAATTTGGCACAGTTACGAAAAAAGTAAATTTTCTAACACTTAGAAAAATTTCTAAGTCTTGGAAATTTTGACTTTTCAAAATGAAATTTGAATTTTTGATTTATTGATGAACAAACTTCATATTTTAACATGTCTTGATGAAATATGATTTTTGAAACTTGATTTTGATTAAAAAGTCAAAGTTTGACTTTTCAGTGTATCAATTGACTTTCTATCAGTTGAGTGAATTTCAATTATCCATCAATTGATCTTTGGAAGTGTTTTGAACCATATCATCATGTTAAAATGATACATTTTAATCCTTGATATCATGTCTCAAGCCAATAAGTCATGTATTTGGTCAACAGACAAAAATTAAGCCTCTTTAGTCAAAAACCTAATTTTAACCATTTTACCCTTTTGGTGATCTGATCAAATTTCTGGAGGAATTGTGATCCAAACTTGATCAATTGATATATACGAGTTCAAAATATTGATATGGATAAAAATTTATGAAATTTGAATGTAAATTGGCCACAGCTGACTTTTTCCCCAATATAATTGATTTTACGTTAACTGATCAATTGACTGAGCAAAAATGTGATCCAAAGCTTGAAACTTGACATGAGAAATCTTGGGAGCCCAAAATTACCCATGAAAGTCATATTAAACATTAAAAGTCCAATTATGCTTGTACAAACTCAAACCCTAATTTTGAGTTTATCAGTGCTCAAGGAAGTGTCTTGAGCTGATCAAACCTTGTGTGGTCTTGAATCAATGGATATCTTGTGAGAGAGTTCTTGAGAAATTGAGAGGGAAAATTTTGGGGTACAACAACAGTGGTTATGAAATAATGTTTAAGAAGTACATATGTAGAGTCATTAATGATTATGAAAAGTCTATAGTGTTTAAAGGTAATAGGAAATGCAATGTTTATAAAACTAATTTTTCTGAATTGGATTATCAGAATGTGCTTTGCTTTCTATCGATGAGTATTGAAAAATGGCTCAGGCACAAAAGGTTAGATCATGCTAACTGGATATTAATCTTTAAACTTAGCAAGTTAAAACTTGTTAATGGTTTTCCAAATCTTAATTATCACTCAGATGCTCTTTGTGGAGCATGCCAAGTAGGAAAGATCATTAAAACCTATTTTAAATCAAAGAACATTGTCTCTACCTCTAGACCCTTAATGATTTTTCACATTGATTTGTTTGTTCATGTTAGTACTGCATCAATCAATGGGAAGAAATATGGATCAATCATAGTTAATGACTACAACAGATAGACTTGGGTTAAATTCCTTATATCCAAATATGAGTCATAAGATGTGTTGAACATCTTTTGCATACAAGTACAAAATGAAAAAGATAAAAAAATCTTAAAGATCAGAAGTGATCATGGAGGAGAATTTGAAAACGAGTCATTTTAAACTTTTTGTGAAAAACTTGGAATTCTCCATGATTTCTCTTCTTCTAGAACTCCATAGAAAAATGGAGTTATAGAGAGGAAGAACAGATCTTTACAAGAAATTACTAGAACCATGGATCCATGAAAAAAAATTTGCCAAAATACTTGTGGGTAGAAGCTATCAACACAGCATATTATGTTCAAAACATAATCTATATTAGACATATTCTGAGCAAAACATATATGAGCTTTTCAAAGGAAGAAGTCAAGCATTTGTTATTTTTCATTAGTTTGGATGTGCATGTTACATTTTAAACAATAAACATTATCAAAAGGAATTTGATGCCAAAGCTCATAAGGGTATCTTCTTAGGATACTCTGAATGCTCAAAGGAATACATGGTGTATAAATCTAATACCGGAATGGTTGAAGAGTCAATACATGTAAAATTTGATGACAAAGAGCCTGTCACAAATATCCCAGAGCTTGTTGAAAGTTTTGCAGAATTGCATGTATCTGAAGACACCTCCGGCCCTGGCTATTCCATAGTCTCTTAACCTATAGTGGTTAACAGTTCAAAAAGTTCACAACCTTCATAAGTTGTGTGCTCAAAAGTTAATCAACCATCAGAAGACAGTTTTCTAGAAGTTGATCCAACTTCTGAAGCTCATCCACATGATGAAGCAACTAAACAAGCTCATGATGATTCTCAAGAACCAACATAATCCAAAGCTCCTTCAAGTATAATTTTTCACATCCAAAAGAGTTAATCATTGGAAATAAGGATAATCCTAAGAAGGCAAGATTTGCATTCATAGGACCAACTTCTATTTATGAAGCACTATCAGATGTTGGATGGATTATAGAAATGCAAGAAGAGCTGAACTAATTACAGAGGAATGATGTTTGGGATCTGGTGCCCAAACCTCAGTAGAAGAACATTATTAGAAAAAAATGAATCTTCAAAAATAAGCTCAATGAACAAGGAGAAGTGGTAAGGAATAAAGGTAGACTTATAGCTTAAGGCTATAGTCAACAAGAAGGTATAGCTTTCTCTGAAACCTTTTCACTTGTTGCAAGGTTAGAGTCAATCAGACTACTCATTTCTTATACTACTAGTCATAATATTATCTTATATCAAATGAATGTTAAGAGTGCATTTTTGAATGGTGTGACTTTTGAAGAAGTGTATGTCAAACAACCTTATGGATTTGAGGATTCTATCCATCTAGAATATGTTTTTAAACTTAAGAAATCTCTCTATAGACTCAAATAAGCTCCTAGAGCTTGGTAGGATAGACTTGGCAATTTTCTGTTGGAAAATGGTTTTAAAAAGGGTCAAGTGGACATTATACTATTCAAAAAGACACTGAAAAATGAAATCTTGATTTTTCAAGTATATGTAGATGATATTATTTTTGGTTATACTAATGCTTCTCTTTGCAAGGAATTTTCCAAGACTATGCAAGCTAAATTTGAAATGAGCATGATGGGAGAATTGAAATTTTTTCTTGGGATTATACCTATATTTAGTGATAATACTGCTGCTATTTTTTTGACAAATAATCATGTTCAACATTTTAGAACATGATTATATTATATCCACTTATGTGTCACTTATCTGAAAATTCCACTGACTATTTTGATGTTTTATTTGTTGGATATTTTCTTATCCTTCAGATTTTGTTGTTAGTTATCATTCTTTGAACTATATTATTATTGGGATTTATTATGTTCTTCGATAAAATTGTAAGTACGAAGTGCGCCTAAGAGGGGGGGGGGGGGGGTGAATTACGTACTTTTAAAAAATTCTGGTTTTAGTGATGATGGTTCTTATTATTCTGGTTAAAGGTGAGTTTAGGAAAGCTTAAAATGCAGAAAGATAAAGAGACACGGGCGATATATCCTGGTTCCCCTCACAGTCCGAGAGTACTCCAGTCCCCTTTCAACATGAAAGAGATTTCCTTATTGTTGCAAACTTAAACAAGAACTACCAAACAACCAATAACAATCCTCTTGGACCAAGAACAATCCTCTTGGATTTTCACTATGTCAACTATGAGAACAATCCTCTCAAAGTGACTACACTTGTATCCAACAAACCTAGAAATACAAGATTTCAAAAACACTTAAACTTATTTCCAACAATCCTGGAAAAATAAGTAAGTAACTATCAATATTTGAGTTTGAGTGAGTTGAGTAGTATTGATCACTTAGAGTGATTTAACAATGTATGATCTTCTCGTGCAATAATATTATTGTACAATGACTCAAGATATAATTGCTCAAAGTTTTCTGTTTGATAATGTATGAAAATATGCAGAAAACTTATGCATGAAAGTGAAGGAATGCTTGAGTTTGTATTTTGAAATTTCAGAAAATATTTATGGAAGAGGTGTTGAAACAGATTTTGAAAATGAATATTTATATGTTCATAACACCCTTTTGAAACATCATGAAGTTCTGAAAATGTATCATCAATAAATTCCAAGTTTGATTGGAAGGTTTCAATGAAAAGGTATGATGAACAGTCATGTGAAAAGTTGTTGTTTTTCAAAATCGTGCAGCATGCAATCGATTGCACCATTTGTGTAAATTGATTGCACAGGGTTTCAACAGCTATATTTTCAAAAGTTTTGAGTGTGCAATCGATTGCACTAGCAATGTAAATCGATTGCATGTAAAGTCAGTAGCAAAAAGTAAGTGAGTGCAATCGATTGCACAAGTAATGTAAATAGATTGCACTGAGAAACAGAAGCAAACATTTTGAAAATTTTAAGTATGCAATCGATTGCACAAGCAATGTAAATTGATTGCACAGAGAAACAGAAGCAAAAGATATGAAAAATTGGAGCATGCAATCGATTGCACTAAAATGCAAATCGATTGCACTCAAGTGAAAAATGAAATTTTAACTTTGAAAAGCTTGAGTAATGATTTTTAAACATTTCTTTTTCATCAATGAGCATCTATATCTTAAGATCAAAGTAAGTAATATTATTATAACTTGAAAGTTGTTGAGAGCTTTGAACTGAAGATTTTTTCCTTAGATGCTTTGAGCTTGATCATAAATCTTTGCCTTCTTTGTCAATCATGGTTTGTCTTCATCAAAACAAAAGCCCACTTGAGAAACTTGATTTTACATTCTCCCCCTTTTTGATGATGACAAACAATCTTGCTTTATGCGATGTACTTTCCAGAAGAGCTTCTCCCCCTAAGATGCAAAACTCCCCCTATGTAGGAGAGGGTTAGAATCCTTTGTATTTCTTCATCTTGGTTGGAGAGTACCTTAAAAAATAAGACAAGGAAAATACAAGCATAAAGTACCACATCTTTCTCCCCCTTTGACATTATCAAAAAGAAGGTAAATATGCACAAAACAAAACAATAATAGAGCAGTATATCGAGAAAACTCAATTTTAAACAAGTAACACAAAATGTTTATGGATTACACAGAAAATTGAACAAACAAAACATTGAATAACAAGACAATGACATAAGAAAAAAGTTAGCCAGAACTTCAAGGGTGATGCATGTCCGGGTGGTTATAGGACCAAGAGCCTTGATTCGGGAATTGTTGTTGAAGTGGGGGTTCTGTGTAGTGTTGAGGAGGTGCAGCTGGATTATTTGGATCATATGGTGGAATATGAAGATGAGAGTAAAGGTATTAAAATTGTTGATTCACATCCGTGCGGAAGTCATTAATCCGGGTTGTAGTGGAGTCATTGACGCACTCCATTGATTGTTGATGTCGGTGTTCATGGAAGCAAATTGTTGAGACATGTAATCCATAAGCTCTTGATTGCTTGGACCAGAGGGAGCAGTAGGAGGAGGAAGCACAACTTCAGCGCCTTCGACTTCTTGGTCATTTCCTTCATCGCCAACAACATCTTCACCAATGTAAGTGATGGTTTTTGTTTCCGGATTGTAATGCACGCCCATCCTGGAGTCAACATTCTTGATGGAAATCTTGTTTATATTTGGATCCATATTCACCTTTTCAAACCCAGCAAAATCCACACCAGACTCCTCCATAATTAAAGTAACAAAATAAGCATATGGAAGAAATTTAGATTTTGCATCGACTATCAGCAAATGCACAATTATAAGCCTTGCCCAGTTTACACTTATCCCTTTCTTTCTTGCATAAATTAGTTGCATTTCCAAGTCGGTAACAGTGCAGTGATTTCCAGCTCTTGGAAACATAATATAGACCAAAAAATAATTATATAGGCGATCGTCTATATAGAGGTTACCTGCACTCCAGGAGTCTCTTGATGGAATTACTCCGCCAAGACCACGAATCCATTTGGCGCAAAATTTAGCTTCACTTAACTGCCCAATGCTGTAAAAGAAATCCTTTTTCTGGTAGTCATCCCATATCTCGTTTTCAGGATCATATAAGGAACTTCCAGTGAAAGGAATATGAAGTATCTCACAAACAACCTGAGGAGTTAGAGAGATACGAGTACCCAGCACATATGTGACCATTTTGCCTTTTTGGGGTGTTAGATTGCTGAAAAACATTCTTACCAAATCCGGGTAATATGGACCGAACGAAGAAATCAAGGGTTCTAGACCATAAGCAGCTAGATCATTTTGAAAGGAAAAGCATTCTTGAGGAAAGGAGGATAGCATACCATATTTGGGGTTGGATACTATTTTCCTTTGAAAGTCTTTGGTAAATCTGGCTTCTTGCTCTTCGGTGAGAGATGAAAGCAATGGATTGGATGTTGAATCAACCTTTTTCTTCCCTTTTTCTGAAGTTGGAACCTTTCTCTTTTGTCTTGAAGCCATGAGTATGGAGTTTTAGGGTTTTGGGGATTTTAGGTTTTGTGAGAGAGAGAAAGGTGTTTGTGAGCTGAGATTTGGAAATGATTTGGGTATATAGGAAATGAGTGGATGTATTAAAGTGTATTTGGCTTGGGAATATGAGAGAGAGGAATTCTGACCAACACAATTTTTCTGTCATAAAGGCAAGTTACAGTAGGTGCAATCGATTTTCACTTGAAACAGAATGGACATAATTTAAAATACTCTGTGATCGGTGGGAACAAGAACTGACTGTTTTAGAATGCTGGTTCGCATTTTGCGTTTGTTTTCGCAAAATGTCGCGGTGAGCAAGAGTCGCCACCGTCTTTTATTTTATCCAACAAGGAAAGGACAAAAGCACAGAAAAATTCCTTTTTGAGATTGTTTCTCAGGTTCGGGAGGTAGATTATAGAAAGGGAAGGTGTTAGCACCCTTTCTATCTGTGGTTATCCACGGGCTCTTAGGTACTTGCTCATTGTGTTTTCAAAAGCTTACTTTTCTTTGTGTTTGTGGGTTTAAAAAGGGTTTTTGTTTTGAAGAGAGTGTAAGTGCGAAAAGTTTTGTTTTTGTTTTCAAAAGAGCAAGTACTTAAAAGCATCTACCTACTCAAAAAGGAATTAAACTGTGCAAATGTCCTTTAGACAGTGTTATCCCACTATTGAGGAGTAGGTAGCACCGTCGTTGGAGTTTTTCGGGTCAATTCGATTAAGGGATGTGTGGTCACTAAAGCAATGTTAGGACGCCTTAGCGGTAACCCTAATGTCTTAGATCATTTTATCCGAGGCAACCGTTTCGAGCCAACTTATGATCTTTGGACAAGAGGGCGACCTCTAAAACACCATATACTCAATGACCAATGTTCGAGGCAACCAAGTGAGGCGTACCCTAAGAGTGGCATGTGCAAGTGTATTGTTTTTCAGTTATATTATCTTTGTACATGTTATGGTGAGCTACGGTTGATTTTAAGTTAAAGGTTAATCTTGTCATGCATCACCTATTTACTAACAAGCATATAAAAGTAATAAAGTGCAAAAAGATAAAATCCTACACTATTACAACCATATCGAATTGCATGAAAATATAAGGGCAAAAATAAAATAAAAGCAAAAAAAGAGAGGGTATTTCGACCCAGGCAGCAGCACTCTTCGATTCTGCACTTTCTGGCTCTCTTCGATTTGGCCTGAAAAGGGTGAAGGCGTGACTTTCAACTGAGGCCTCACGGTCAGCATATTGTGCCTTTCGATTGGGACCAGTGGGACAACATGTTGTACATTTCGACTGGGCCTGGAATCTGTGCAAGATGTAATCTTCCTTTCTGCCTCCTTCGACTGGGCCTGGAGTCAGTGAGGAAGCCTGGGGCTTCGTTTCATATTCTTGTCTCCTGTTTACTTCATTTGAAATATTAAATAGCAACGTGGCCTAAGGACACGCTATCATTACCTCAGGGCCAGGTTAATTCTTAAAGCATCTGTAACCAACCAAAGAACCAAACCAAAAAGGGCACCAATAAAAACAATCTAAAGGGTGGAAACAAAAAAAGTAACAAACACTACATATATATTTGAAACGAAAAGGAAGCTTATTCACATGTTATGCTAGAAATGAAGGGTTCAAGGTTAAGAATGACTTACCTTGCTTGAGGCTGGAACGTGTGTTAGGCCTTTACGTGGTTTCCTTGAATGCTTCTGGATTCAAAGGGAGGAACCAGGAGTTGTGTCTTTGATACTGGATTCGAAAGAGAAGAACAAGGGTGAGGTTCTTCCTGCTGGATTTGAAGGGTAACAGGGTATAGGGATGTTTCAGGTTCTAAGGGGATAAGTGTTTGGCTTCTGGATATGTGTTTCGATTCTGGATATGTGTTTGGATTCTGGATATGATTTGATTCTGGATATGATTTGATTCTGGATATGTGTTTGGAGTGTTTAAGTGTTTGAGAAAATTTGGTGTTCTTGAGAATTTTCTGAAGATTCGTTCGACTGGCCAAAAGTTCCTCTTCGAACATGTTGTGAAGCCTTGTATTTATAGGCAAAGTGGGCTGAAGCTTTTGGAGGGAAAACAAAATAATTTGAACAGATTGTGTAAACTTCTCTTTGCAGCCTCCGAGGGACGGTGCTTTATCGCCATTTTGGTGCAAGGATTTGGGCAGCAGTGCAGGACTGCTGTGCAGCAGTTTTGGAGTTTTATGGCTAGTGTACCATGTCTGAACTTGGCAGCAAGCATCTTTGAATATTTTATCCTTTCATTTTGACCCTCCTTCAACCAGAATCTTCTTCCAACACATTGTTTTGACTTTCCTCCAACAAGTGTTCTTCGAACGTATCATCTTGGTGCATCGTTTGAAGGGGCCAAATGTGTGCTTCGAATTGACTAGTAAGGCGTACCCTTCGATAGGGACTCATATGTATGCCCCTCAAGTCCACCACTATATGTCTTTTGAGGGGGCCATCAACCATGTGCTGAAGTTTGTCAAGGATGGAAATGCAGCATACTAAAGAGGAATGTTGTCCAGTCGAAGCTAGTACAAATGTAGTCAATGTCTTGTCGAAACCCAAACGAAAGAGGCATGCAGGGGGCAAAATGTCCAGATTCGAAAGAGGCATGTAGGAGGCAAAATGTCCATATTCGAAAGAGACATGCAGGAGGCAAAATGTCCAGATTCGAAAGAGGCAAACATGAGGCAAAATGTCCAGATTCGAAAGAGGCAAACACGAGGCTTTTTCCCCCTGGGTCGAAGGACATCATCAAGAGGGTTTTTGCCTTGTAAATCTTGGCTAACACGCAGGAAAGAGGCTATATGACCAAGTGAAATATTTGTACTTAAGAGAATACACCATTCAAACGAAGTCCAATGTCACAATGAAACAAGAAATGAACTTGCCCAAAAGGAGTCCAGCGCCCAATCGAAGGATGCAACCAAACCTACATCGAAGGAGCCAAAATTCCCAATCGAAGGATGTTAAAAGAGAACCTTTTGCCTTGGAAATGAAATAGATTACAAGATGCTTTTTCCTTTGTGAATCTAAACCAAACTGTGTCAGAGGCCCATGCCCAGTCGAAGGATGCAAGTCAAGCTTGTGTCAAAAGAGGCCAAAAGGCTAATCAAAGGATGCAAGTCAAGCTTGTGTCGAAAGAGGCCAAAAGACCAATCAAAGGATGCAAGTCAAGCTTGTGTCGAAAGAGGCCAAAATACCAATCGAAGGATGCAAGTCAAGCTTGTGTCGAAAGAGGTCAAAAGGCCAATCGAAAGAGCTGAAATGAAGCACACTTGTATTTCCCCAATTTTTGTCAAAATAATATTTTTATCTGTTTTCTCCCTTTTTGACAGTTTCCTCTTAATTTTGGTACTGGAAAAATCCCAATGCACTTGTTCAAGCTTTAACTTTGAGAATCCTTGTGAGAAAAGCCTTGAAGAATGAGAGGGCAAATTTTGGGGTACAACAGTTGCCCCTGTTCAATTTTCTTAAACCTGAGGATGTAGATTGGCTTTCGAGCCTTTCGTGATCCGAAGGTGGAAGATAATTGAACACTGGAGTGCCCAAAAATTTGCACTCGCATCGTGTAGTATCAGCATTGTGATGTCGGGAATGGGCTTACAGATGCCATTTGGAGATTGTTGGTAGGAGGTTTTGTCTTCGTTGACGGGTTGTCTCTTCTGATAGGGTGTCTCCTTTGACGAGTTGTCTCCATTGACAGGTTGTCTCTATTAACGGGTTGTCTCCATTGACGGGTTGTCTCAATTGATAAGGTGTCTCCTTTGACGAGTTGTCTCCATTGACAGGTTGTCTCTATTGACGGGTTGTCTCCATTAACGGGTTGTCTCAATTGACAGGGTGTCTCCTTTGACGAGTTGTCTCCATTGACAGGTTTCGCCTCAGAAAAATCTTTAGGAATCGATTTAACTGATTTTGTCTCCATTGACTGGCTTCGCTTCAGAAAAATCTTTAGGAATCAATTTAACTGATTTTGTCTCCATTGACTGGCTTCGCCTCAGAAAAATCTTTAGGAATCGATTTAACTGATTTTGTATCCATTGACTGGCTTCGCCTTAGAAAAATCTTTAGGAATCGATTTAACTGATTTTGTCTCCATTGACTGGCTTCGCCTCAGAAAAATCTTTAGGAATCGATTTAACTGATCTTGTGTCCATTGACTGGCTTCGCCTCAGAAAAATCTTTAGGAATCGATTTAACTAATTTTGTCTCCATTGACTAGCTTCGCCTCAGAAAAATCTTTAGGAATCGATTTAACTGATTTTGTCTCCATTGACAAAATTGAGAATTTAACTGCATATTTCCTGAAAGGTAAAGGTCAGTCATATGCAATGCATGATATGGATCAAGCAATGATGTTCTTAACATAAATGAGATTGTATGGCATGATGCGTATATGCATGTATCATGATGTATGGAAATGTGATGTTTTAGTTGGGGAAAATAAATCCCGAACGGCTGCTGGAGAGTAGGGTTGAATTCTTCGTTTCCACTGGGGATGATGAACGAAGATGATTGCAAGAGTAAACCTGCAGATTACTCTGCGGGGGATTACTCTGTGGGGAAGAGATACTTTGCTGAGATTTTAATGATGAACTCCGCTGGGGATTCCGTTGATAAGCTCTGTTGGGGATTTCGATGATGAACTCCGCTGGGGATAGAAAGAACTTCACTGGGGATGATCTTTCAGTTGCAACTCTCTGAGGATAACCCAGTTAGACTCTTGTGGGGATAACCTCTGAATTTGGCTGAGGAGACTTATTTGTGCTTCGCAGGGGATAAGCTTTCAGAGTCTACTGGGGAAGATGATTCAACTCCATTGGGGAAGCTTTTTTTTTAGACTGCGCTGGGGAAATGACTCCACTGTGGTACCTTGTATTCCACCGGGGAACATTCTTATATTCTGTTGAGGAATATTAAGACTGTCGGGTATGCTCTTTACGCTTGCTGGAGAATATCTTTATACTCCGCTGGGGAATATTGAGACCTTCTGGGGATACCCAACCTTTTTAGGGCTGATGGTAGACCAACTCTGCTTGAGGAGAGTACTGCTGATTTGTTCATAGTTGCAAGTCACAGCTGAGAGAGCTATCATTATTGTCTTACTCTGCGTAAAGTGAAAGTATCTTAGCCATATTCTTCAGCTGAATATATACCTTGGTACCTGGTGGACAGAGCAACTAGACCGCTCAGACAATTCTTATTGCCCCTACTTTTGATATCACCCGTAATTTGTCCTTTGTTTCGCATGTAAGTATTTATGAGTAGCAATTAATGTCAGATGCATATATCAAAAATGAACATTGGACGTTCTTTGCAAAACAAAACAGATAAAGGAAAAACAGTTTGAAATTTGTCTGAAAATGAATTTGTATTGATTTTGTAGTTTGGCCTGCAAATAGGCGTTTTGTACAAAAGGCTGACGTCATAGTAAGAGAACGCCGCCGAACCAATAGAATTTATACAATTTGTGAAAAGAAAACAAAACAGCTATGTGAATAGTCCCACTGGGTTCCAGCTCTGCTATTGCCTTTATATCTTCAAGCATCTCATCACTTTGCTGCTTGGTTGAAGATGAATATGATTGACTGGTGTCGTCCGAGCCCGATAGTTGATACCGAAGTCCGGATGCGAGGGGATCCAATGAGACATAGTGTTACGCTTTAATCCCTAACTTTTGCCTGGACCGCCCTTTCGGGTTTTCAGTCCACCGGGATACCCATTTTTGCCCAAGCCACCTTTTCAGGTTTTCGACTTGTCGGGTGTACAAATTTTTTTTATTTTCATCCCTTATTTTTGCCCGAACCCTTTTGGTTCGCCGGGAAGCCCTTATTTTTGCCTAGGCCAGTCAACCTAGCGGGTCTTTGATTATGTGTGGTATCTTTTTACTATGTCTGCATTGACGGGGTGAGGAAGGTCGTCATCATCCATGGTGGTTAGAATCATCGCTCCTCCTGAGAAGATGTTCTTAACCACAAATGGCCCTTCGTAAGTAGGGGTCCATTTTCCCCTGGGATCACCTTGAGGTAGAATAATGCGCTTGATTACCAGGTCCCCAACTTGATACTCTTGTCGTCTGACTTTCTTGTTAAATGCCTTGATCATTCGTTTTTGGTACGTCTGACCATGACAAATAGCAGTAAGTCTCTTTTCGTCGATTAGATTCAATTGATCAAGTCGGGTCTGGATCCAGTCATCTTCACTCAAACCTACATCCTTCATGATCCGAAGAGAGGGTATCTGAACTTCAATAGGCAACACTGCCTCCATACCATAAACCAAGGAATAAGGTGTTGCCCCTGTTGACGTTCGTGCTGAGGTACGATACCCATGAAGAGTAAACGGTAACATCTCGTGCCAGTCTTTGTAAGTCACTGTCATCTTCTGCACAATCTTCTTAATGTTCTTATTTGCCGCTTCGACAACCCCATTCATCTTCGGCCGGTAGGGAGAAGAGTTGTGGTGCTGTATCTTGAATTGTTCGTAGAGCTCAGTGATCATTTTGTTATTAAGATTGGTACCATTGTCCGTAGTGATCCTCTCTGGTATATCGTATCGACAGATCAGGTTGTGCCGAATGAACCGTGCCACGACGTTCTTGGTTACCGTAGTAAAGGAGGCTGCTTCAACCCACTTCGTAAAGTAATCAATTGCTACCAGGATGAAACGATGCCCGTTGGATGCCGTAGGTCTGATCTCGTCGATCATATCAATGCCCCACATTGCAAAAGGCCAAGGTGCTGTCAAAACGTTCAGAGGAACTGGAGGGATGTGCACCTTATCAGCATAGACCTGGCACTTGTGACATGTCCGAGAATGCTGGTAACAGTCGGCTTCCATTGTAGACCAGTAATATCCTGCCCGGAGGATTTTCTTTGTCATGGTATGTCCGCTGGAATGAGTTCCAAAAGTACCTTCATGCAGCTCTGCCATGATCGCTTCTGCTTCAGTCTTATCCACACAACGCAGTAAGGTTGAATCATGGTTACGCTTGTAAAGAATGTCATTGCTGATGAAGAACTTCGTCGCGAATCTCCTCAGGAACTTCTTGTCATTAACAGATGCACCCTCGGGGTATTCTTGAGCTTCAAGGTATCTCTTCACCTCATGATACCATGGTTTTTCTGTTACCTCTTCAGTCTCAAGATCACAACAATGTGCAGGTTCATCCAATTTCCAAATAATGATCCGGGGGTCCTCGTTGTCCCATTTGACTTTGAACATAGAAGACATCGTAGCTAACGCGTCCGCCAACTGATTCTCTTCTCTCGGGAAGTGTTCAAAGGTTATCTCCTCAAAGTGGGGAAGCAACGTCAACACATACTCCTTGTAAGGAATAAGATTTGGGTGTTTCGTATCCCACTCTCCTTTGATCTGACTGATTACAAGAGCGGAATCTCCGAAGACACTTAGAAATTTAATCCTTAGGTCAATTGCTGCTCGAAGACCCATGATGCTGGCTTCATACTCCGCCATATTGTTGGTGCAGTTGAAACATAATCGGGCGGTAAATGGAGTATGAGAGCCTTCAGGAGATATGATCACAATGCCAATGCCATTACCCAAAGCGTTCGAAGCTCCATCGAAGTACATAGAACATTGGGATCCCTCCTCAGGTCCTTCATCCGGTTCAGGTGTCTCACAATCAGTCACTACCATGATATTCTCGTCTGAAAATTCAAAGTTCATAGACTGGTAACCATCAACTGCCTGGTGTGCCAAATGGTCTGCCACTACACTTCCCTTGATTGCTTTTTGAGTCATGTACTGGATGTCATACTTAGTCAAGATCATCTGCCATCTTGTTATTCTTCCGGACAAGGCAGGCTTTTCGAAGATATACTTGATTGGGTCCATCTTTGAAATCAACAGAGTAGTGTGAGTCAGCATATACTGTCTCAGCCGGCGAGCAGCCCATGCCAAAGTGCAACAAGTTTTCTTAAGCAGTGAGTATCGGGTCTCACAGTCGGTAAACTTTTTGCTAAGGTAATAAATAGCATGCTCTTTTCGGCCAGACTCGTCATGCTGCCCCAACACACACCCCATTGAATTGTCAAGTACTGTCAAGTATAGGATCAGAGGTCTCCCTTCAACTGGTGGCATTAGGATGGGTGGCTCCTGGAGATACTCTTTGATTCTTTCAAAAGTGGCCTGGCATTCATCGTTCCAACGTACCACTTGATCTTTCTTCAGCAGCTTGAAGATTGGCTCACAAGTAGCAGTTAGGTGCGAGATGAATCGGGCAATATAATTCAGTCGTCCTAGAAATCCTCTGACTTATTTCTCTGTCTTGGGAGCTGGCATCTCTTGTATGGCTTTCACTTTTGCAGGATCCACTTGAATACCTTTGTCGCTTACAACGAAACCCAACAGCTTACCGGACCTTACCCCGAAGGTGCATTTGTTTGGGTTCAATCTTAACTTGTACAACTTAAACATGTCAAACAACTTTTGTAGATGGTCAAGGTGTTCCTCCTTAGTTTGGGACCTCGCAATCATATCGTCGATGTATACTTCAATCTCATGGTGGATCATGTCATGAAATAAAGCAACCATGGCACGCTGATATGTTGCCCCAGCATTCTTCAACCCAAAAGGCATGACCTTGTAACAAAAGGTACCCCACTGAGTAACAAAAGTGGTCTTTTCCATGTCTTCAGGAGCCATCTTGATTTGATTATAACCGAAGAAACCATCCATAAAGGAGAATACCTTGTGCTGAGCATTATTGTCAACCAGAACGTCGATGTGAGGTAGAGGGAAGTCATCCTTAGGGCTTGCCCTGTTCAAATCCCTGTAGTCAACACACATTCGGACTTTACCATCTTTCTTCGGTACCGGAACCACATTGGCGACCCACAGAGGGTAAGAAGTCACTGCTAGAAAACCTGCATCAAATTGTTTCATAACTTCGGCCTTGATTTTCTCAGACATCTCCGGGCGCATACGACGAACCTTCTGTTTTACCGGAGGGCAGTCTTCCTTGGTAGGCAGACGATGAACCACGATGTCAGTATCCAACCCAGGCATATCTTCATAAGACCAGGCAAAGATCTCAACATAGTCATGCAGCATCTGAATCAACCGTTGTTTCACACTAAGCTCCAGATTTGCACCGATCTTGACTTCCTTCTTGTCTATCTCAGTACCTAGATTCACCGTTTCCACTGGCTCTTCATGTGGCTGAATGGCCCTCTCTTCTTGGAGTAGCAGTCTTGCAAGTTCACCAGGCACTTCGCAATCATCTTCACCTTCGTCTTCGGCTAAGTTGATCGGATTTTCGAAGTCATAACCGGCAGTAGCAGAGTTGTTACCAGTGAGATCCAGAGTGGATGGAGACCTGTATATGTGAGTGTGTGTAAAAACAGTTGTTTTGCAATATATAATAAAAGAAAAACAAAGAGCGCAAAAATGCAAAAAACGTCCAATGCTTTTATTAATGATATATGAAAATGTCACACAAAATCCCTCACAAGTGAAACCACGGTGTCCCGAGTAAGACACTGGGCCATAAAGTTTCAAAACATTGTCTGTTACAAATTCAAAACAAAGAGTTCATTACTGGGTAACAAAAGTAATAGGGATGAAGTCCTTCGCTGTCCAGTTGCTTGGTCCACCGTTGGTCGTAGGATAGATCCAGCTGTCGAATTCAGACTCCTCCACATCATCTTCAATGGCATTTACTCCCGAGTTGCTGATGAACACAGGAGGTCTTCCAATCCTTGCACTACGAATAGCCCTTTGAGCTTCTGCCGTGAAACCCAAACCAAACTTGTTAGTCTTCTGAGTGAAATCAGGAAGTCGGCCCCAGTTTGAATACTCACCCTTCTCAATAACAGCCCGGGCGCCCTTTAAGGAAGCCATCTTCATAGGAGAATCTTCAACCACAGTCTCAGCTGATGCCAGTGTCTGGGGAACCTCTTCAAAGTGCTGAAATGGGGTCTCAATGAACTCCCCATCCATCTCTACATATCTGAACGAGTTGAGGTGGCTGACCATATACTCTTCCTCCCCCTGTACTGTCACAATCTTCCCTCTGACCGGGTACTTCAGCTTCTAGTGGAGCGTTGAAGTCACAGCTCCAGCTTTATGGATCCATGGACGACCCAGCAAACAAGAATAGGACGGCCGAATGTCCATTACGTAGAATGTAGAATTGAAGACCTGAGAACCAACTTTAATTGGAATATCAACCTCACCATGCACCATCCTTTTAGACCCATCAAAGGCCCGGACAACAATGTTACTTGGCTTCAGCTCCAACCCTTCACAATCCAACCTGTCTAGAGCTTTCTTGGGCAAGACGTTCAATGAGGAACCAGTGTCAACCAACACATGTGCAAGAGTAGTGCCCCTGCATTCAATGGAGACATGCAGGGCATCATTATGGTTCTTCCCTTTAGCAGTCAGATCAGCGTCGAAGAAACCCAACCCATTATCAACAGTTAAGTTGGCCACACAATCGGTAAACTGATCAGCTGATGTCTCTTATGGCACGTGGGCCGTCTTCAGGAAGGTAATCAGAGCCTTGGCATGGGCCTCTGAACACAACAACAATGATAACATAGAAATCTTGGATGGGGTTTTCCCCAGTTGCTCAACTACATTATAATCACTCTTCTTAATAATCTTCAGAATCTCTTCCATCTTCTGTTTGGAAGCTTCAACAGTGGTTGTCTTTGGCGCCTCCGTCTGGGCAGGCATATCAGTGGTGAACCCTTTGCCCCGAACGTCAGAGGACTCGGCGACAGGGGTAAGGATAGGAACTTGATCAGGAACGGCAGTGGGTATGCTTTCAGGTGTAATGACAACAAGTCTTCGTACAAATGGTGGAGCAATATCAGGTGAGAAAAGTCTACCGCTGCGGGTGACTTTTGCAGGTCCAGTAATGTTGCTGACGCCGGTATCAGCATCAAACTCTTTCTTAACTCCGAGAACATAAACATCTGCCCCATAGTGCCAAGGGACAGCTTTGTCAGAGGTGTAGGGGATGGGCCCCGGAACAGTGATGATTACAGGTGAGATCTTCGGAATAGGCGTAATTCTGATAGGCTTCCTCGAGGGAGCCTTGGGAGAATTGTTGAAAATGGTAATGATGGCAACTTCTTAAGTAGGAATGGATGGAACAATAGTCTTTTCAAATAGGATCTCTTTGCTATCCATCAGGTTTTGGATACCTGACTTCAAAGATGGGCAACCAGTAGGTAAAACATAACACATATGGCAACCTTCACCACAGCCTGGAAATAAACCGGCTAGCAACAGGTTCTTCTTGACAGTCATCAGAGGGGTAACAATATCATCCACAGAAACTACAAACAAGTCTTCCTTTACAGCATTCACTTCATGCTTGGGCATGGGAGCAGTTACAACATTGGGCCTCTCGGGCGCCTCAAACTCAATCTCCTTTGCATCAATCAAGTCTTGGACCTTATTCTTCAAAGTCCAACAATCATCCATATTATGCCCCAGGCTCTCAGAGTGATAAGCGCAGCGGGCATTGGGGTTATACTTTGGTGATGTAGTATTTGGATTCTTTGGGGCTTCCCTTAGAGTCACTAGATTGGTCTTCAGCAACTGCGGCAGAATCTGAGACAACGTCATGCTGAGACGGGTGAATTGCCTTCGAGGTCTCTCGTCCCTTTGTTGGTTGTGATGCTGAGGAGCACCAGCAGGTTTTGAAATAACAACCGCATTGACAGCTTGGCAGTGTTCAGGTTTATTCTGTCTTCTTGAACTATAGACAGCACTGGACTCTTTCTTAAATGGTTTCTTCTCGGTACTCGATGAGGCACCCTTCTGTATTTTCCCAGCTTTAATACCAGCTTCAATCCTCTCACCAGTCAAGTATTAGCTCGGTGAACCCGGCTGAAGAACTTCCAATCAGATGATTAAAGAACGGACCAGACAGCGTCCCCAGAAACATATCAACGAGTTCACGATCAGCCAAAGGTGGTTGCACCCTTCTGGAAAGGTCTCTCCATCTTTGAGCATACTCTTTAAATCCTTCACCCGTCCCTATTGACATACCCTGGAGTTGGGTACGCGTAGGAGCAAGGTCAGAGTTATACTGATACTGCCTATAGAACGCAGTAGCCAAATCCTCCCAGCTGCGAATACTGGCTCCATCCAGCTGATAGAACCAATCAAGCTGAGTCCCTGAAAGACTGTCTTGAAAGAAATGGATCCACAAGTTCTTATCAGCAGTGTAAGGTTGGATCTTCCTCACATATGACCAGAGGTACAGCTTTGGATAGGAAGCTCCGTCATATTTGGCAAAGGCAGGTGCCTTGAACTTATGGGGAATCACCACCCCCGATGATAGACCCAGATCTCCGAAGTCCAGACCGGGCACCTTCTGTATCTCCATAGCGCTCAAGCGGTCTTCCAGCTGTTTTTACTTATCCTCAGCAGGAGGATACTGTTCTTCCTCATAGTCCGTCTCGTTGTCGGAGACCATAGGGCTAGGAGCCCTCCTTTCTTGTGGACTAACCTTCCCTCCAGATGAGGTGGTCAGACCAACCTCATTCTGCAGCCCGCTTCCAAATCTGCGTCCAGCATTGAACAGGATGGTCATCTTCTTCTTCTTCTTCCTCTCTTTCAGAATCAGGGTCTTCAGGTCCTGCTGACCCTTAGCTAGGCTCATGACCAACTCTTGAAACTAGGCATTCTGGGCCTGGAGGGCCTTGATAGCTTGCTCAGTGGAAGGTTCAGTAGACATGATGATTGCTGAAATAAACAGCGAAGAAGATAAAAGACATGTAAAAGGGTACCTGTTTATGAAGTGCATGAGATGAAATGCGTATGATTTATGATTTCAAAGAAAATCGGGATTCAAAATTGTAAACAAGAAAGGAAACACACTTCATTAGATTTAACTTCAGAATTTAAATTGTTTAACAAATTGCCCTTAGGCGTTACAAGAATGGAAATACTGAAAAGTAAATAAAAACTGTAAAAGAAATCATCAAAAGTCCATTAATGCTCCCATGGTCTCCTCTTCTCAGTGCGGATATAATCATTCAGGGCCCGCTCACTCTCCAGTTGCCTAGTCAGCCTCTGGATCTTTTGCTCTTGTTCATTGAACCTTTCTCGATAAGAATCCCATTCTTCCCGCAGCTGCGTCCAAGACCTCTTCAGTGTCCCAATATCAGTGGGCATATGAGATGGAGAATAGTTGGAAGAATCCCTTCCTCATTTGCAACTTCAAGAGTAACAGGTCTGACAGCTTCATATGGCATACCTAGCTTCTGGGCACGGATGCGGACCCATCTGAGATATGGCTCCATTGGCAGAGAAGTCTTTGGTCCCAACTTATGTGGGTCAGATCACTGAACTCTATCCCAAGCACTGATGAATCTACGATGCAGCTCGTCGCTATCTCCCTGAAAGTCAAAGATGATATGAGGCATCAACATCTCATGAGGCCCTTCTCTCCTGGCTCTTCCAAACTGACGGAGAGCTAAACATGGGTTATAAGAAATTCCTCCATGGGTTCCGATTAATGGAATATTAGGATACTCTCCACAACGATCAATGACAGTCACCTCATCCAAGCCTTTGAGAGTCCAAATAATGTCATTATTAGTAAGAGACATTACCCTAAAAGCCCAGCCCATTCCTTCTTGGTTCCTCAGTACGGACTTAGGGAGGTGCGAAATAAACCACCTCGACAATAAAGGAACACAGCACATCAAAGTTCCCCGCTTTCGGGCAGTACGAGCATAGAGCTGATGAAGGATATCACCCAAGAGAGTAGGTACAGGGTTCCGAGAGATGAAGATCCTTATGGCATTAACATCAACAAAAGTGTCAGGATTTGGAAACAATACCAGACCATAAATTAAGAGAGCCAGAATGTCCTCATACGCCTTGAAGTCTAAGTTGTTCCAGAAGTAGTTAGCCTTGCCAACCAAAAACTTAGTCAGGAAACCTTTAGCTCCACTCCTAGTCTCCCAGTTAGCCATTACCTCCTCTTTGGTCAAGTGAAGGGCTGCAGCAATTTCTTCGGGCTTAAGAGTCTTTTCCCAACCAGTAAATGGAGTCTGCTCCAAAACAGAGATACCAAGCAGCTCAGAGAATTCCTCCAGGGTAGGAACCAGCTGGAAGTCTTGAAAGGTGAAGCAATGATATAGGGGATCATAAAACTGGACCAGGACATTCATCATTTGTTCGTCCAACTTTGAGGTGACTAAACTGAAAAGAGAACCATGCCTCTTGATGAAGGAAGTAGTGTCTGGAATCCTGACAACCAACTCTTTAAGCAAAGTAGGTACTTGAACAAAGTTGATTCGGATAGTATTCCTACACATCATGGTGTCCTACAAAACAGAGAAAAGATGAAACCCTCTTGTCTTTGAAATAGGTTAGTCTTTATGCAAGATGTATGCAATGTTTATGATGTTATGATGTAATGGTAAAGGCACACCACAAGTATCCACAAAAAGCAAACATGGTAAAGGGCACACAAGTCACACAAGAGAGCCCTTAGATTTCAGGCTGGCATAGAGCTTAGGTACTACCCTCTTTCAGTTTAGTTGGTTAAGACCTATCCTAAAAATAGTAATCGGGTTCTAGAGGATCTCAATATCACTGACTACCCTCAATCTGTCATAATTCCAGTTTAGCAATCTTTTCTTATGGTCGGAACCATCGCGAGAGTTTAGTCTCAATGAGTGTAGCATACTGCTACTGTTCTATGGCCAAGTTGGTCAATTTAAGGTTCTAAGGTCAGTTGGTTCTTAATGACTCCTTAGAAGACCCATATTCTCCTCGTTCCAACACAAGGGATATCGGTACAGACCAAGGTGTCACACTAACGTAGCTGCTGCTTCATCCGTGTCCGTCTACGCCGGACAGATCCCTCACAGTTTACTGCTACTTACCTAAAGGGTATCCCCAGATCCGGGTTAGGATCTATAGAACTCCGATACAAGCCCACAAAATTAAAGCATACAAATCATACAATTGAAAACACAAGTGATCTAATCCTAAGGTACACCTCACTTTCCAAGTCCCCAGCAGAGTCGCCAGTTCTGTGATTGGTGGCAACGAGAACTGACTGTTTTGGAAAGCTGGTTCGCGTTTTGCGTTTGTTTTCGCAAAATGTCGCGGTGAGCAAGAGTCGCCACCCTCTTTTATTTTATCCAACAAGGAAAGGACAAAAGCACAGAAAAATTCCTTTTTGAGATTGTTTCTCAGGTTCGGGAGGTAGATTATAGAAAGGGAAGGTGTTAGCACCCTTTCTATCCGTGGTTATCCACGGGCTCTTAGGTACTTGCTCATTGTGTTTTCAAAAGCTTACTTTTCTTTGTGTTTGTGGGTTGAAAAGGGTTTTTGTTTTGAAGAGAGTGTAAGTGCGAAAAGTTTTGTTTTTGTTTTCAAAAGAGCAAGTACTTAAAAGCATCTACCTACTCAAAAAGGAATTAAACTGTGCAAATGTCCTATAGACAGTGCTATCCCACTATTGAGGAGTAGGTAGCACCATCGTTGGTGTTTTTCGGGTCAATTCGATTAAGGGACGTGTGGTCACTAAAGCAATGTTAGGACGCCTTAGCGGTAACCCTAATGTCTTAGATCATTTTATCCGAGGCAACCGTTTCGAGGCAACTTATGATCTTTGGACAAGAGGGCGACCTCTAAAACACCCTATACTCAATGACCAATGTTCGAGGCAACCAAGTGAGGCGTACCCTAAGAGTGGCATGTGCAAGTGTATTGTTTTTCAGTTATATTATCTTTGTACATGTTATGGTGAGCTACAGTTGATTTTAAATTAAAGGTTAATCTTGTCATGCATCACCTATTTACTAACAAGCATATAAAAGTAATAAAGTGCAAAAAGATAAAATCCTACACTATTACAACCATGTCGAATTGCATGAAAATATAAGGGCAAAAATAAAATAAAAGCAAAAAAAGAGAGGGTATTTCGACCCAAGCAGCAGCACTCTTTAATTCTGCACTTTCTGGCTCTCTTTGATTTGGCCTGAAAAGGGTGAAGGCGTGACTTTCAACTGAGGCCTCACGGTCAGCATATTGTGCCTTTCGATTGGGACCAGTGGGACAGCATGTTGTGCATTTCGACTGGGCCTGGAATCTGTGCAAGATGTAATCTTCCTTTCTGCCTCCTTCGACCGGGCTTGGAGTTAGTGAGGAAGCCTGAGGGTTCGTTTCATATTCATGTCTCCTGTTTATTTCATTTGAAATATTAAATAGCAACGTGGCCTAAGGCCACACTATCATTACCTCAGGGCCAGGTTAATTCTCAAAGCATCCGTAACCAACCAAAGAACCAAACCAAAAAGGGCAGCAATAAAAATAATCTAAAGGGTGGAAACGAAAAAAGTAACAAACACTACATATATATTTGAAACGAAAAGGAAGCTTATTCACATGTTATGCTAGAAATGAAGGGTTCGAGGTTAAGAATGACTTACCTTGCTTGAGGCTGGAACATGTGTTGGGCATTTACGTGGTTTCCTTGAATGCTTCTAGATTCGAAGGGAGGAACCAGGGGATGTGTCTTTGATACTGGATTCGAAAGAGAAGAACAAGGGTGAGGTTCTTCCTGCTGGATTTGAAGGGTAACAGGGTATAGGGATGTTTCAGGTTCTAAGGGGATAAGTGTTTGGCTTCTAGATATGTGTTTCGATTCTGGATATGTGTTTGGATTCTGGATATGATTTGATTTTGGATATGATTTGATTTTGGATATGTGTTTGGAGTGTTTAAGTTTTTGAGAAAATTTGGTGTTCTTGAGAATTTTCTGAAGATTCGTTCGACTGGCCAAAAGGTCCTCTTCGAACATGTTGTGAAGCCTTGTATTTATAGGCAAAGTGGGCTGAAGATTTTGGAGGGAAAACAAAATAATTTGAACAAATTGGGTAAACTGCTCTTTGCAGCCTCCGAGGGACAGTGCTTTATCACCATTTTGGTGCAAGGATTTGGGCAGCAGTGCAGGACTGCTGTGCAGTAGTTTCGGAGTTTTATGGCCAGTGTACCATGTCTGAACTTCGCAGCAAGCATCTTTGAATATTTTATCCTTTCATTTTGACCCTCCTTCGACCAGAATCTTCTTCCAACACATTGTTTTGACTTTTCTCCAACAAGTGTTCTTCGAACGAATCATCTTGGTGCATCGTTTGAAGGGGCCAAATGTGTGCTTCGAATGGACTAGTAAGGCGTACCCTTCGACAGGGACTCATATGTATGCCCCTCAAGTCCACCACTATATGTCTTTTGAGGGGGCCATCAACCATGTGCTGAAGTTTGTCAAGGATGGAAATGCAGCATACTAAAGAGGAATGTTGTCCAGTCGAAGCTAGTACAAATGTAGTCAATGTCTTGTCGAAACCCAAACGAAAGAGGCATGCAGGGGGCAAAATGTCCAGATTCGAAAGAGGCATGCAGGAGGCAAAATGTCTAGATTCGAAAGAGGCATGCAGGAGGCAAAATGTCCAGATTCGAAAGAGGCAAACATGAGGCAAAATGTCCAGATTCGAAAGAGGCAAACATGAGGCTTTTTCCTCCTGGATCGAAGGACATCATCAAGAGGGTTTTTGCCTTGTAAATGTTGGCTAACACGCAGGAAAGAGGCTATATGGCCAAGTGAAATATTTGTACTTAAGAGAATACACCATTCAAACGAAGTCCAATGTCACAATGAAACAAGAAATGAACTTGCCCAAAAGGAGTCCAGCGCCCAATCGAAGGATGCAACCAAACTTACATCGAAGGAGCCAAAATTACCAATCGAAGGATGTTAAAAGAGAACCTTTTGCCTTGGAAATGAAATAGATTACAAGAGGCTTTTTCCTTTGTGAATCTAAACCAAACTGTGTCAGAGGCCCATGCCCAGTCGAAGGATGCAAGTCAAGCTTGTGTCAAAAGAGGCCAAAAGGCCAATCGAAGGATGCAAGTCAAGCTTGTGTCGAAAGAGGCCAAAAGACCAATCGAAGGATGCAAGTCAAGCTTGTGTCTAAAGAGGCCAAAAGACCAATCGAAGGATGCAAGTCAAGCTTGTGTCGAAAGAGGCCAAAAGGCCAATTGAAAGAGCTGAAACGAAGCACACTTGTATTTCCCCAATTTTTGTCAAAATAATATTTTTATCTGTTTTCTCCCTTTTTAACAGTTTCCTCTTAATTTTGGTACTGGAAAAATCCCAATGCACTTGTTCAAGCTTGAACTTTGAGAATCATTGTGAGAAAAGCCTTGAAGAATGAGAGGGCAAATTTTAGGGTACAACATACTCAGTGAGCAATCGATTGACACTCTTTGTGCAATCGATTTGCATCAACAAAAAAAGTCCAAAACCAATTTTTTCTTAAAAATCTAAATACCACATAACATATATTCACATATAGCATGTATAAAACATATATAAAATTATAACAAGGGTAGAATGCACCTTATAAGTCGTGTTCGTCAAGTATGCCAAGCTCTCGTCGAATTTTGTAGAACAGTTCTCTTGCCAAAGGTTTGGTGAAGATATCGGCAAGATGATTATGAGTATCTATAAAGGTTACCTCGACATCTCCTTGAAGAACATGATCACGGAGAAAATGATATCGAATGTCTATGTGTTTAGTTCTTGAATGCATGACGTGATTCTTCGTAATGTTAATTGCACTTGTGTTGTCGCAAATACTACCCGCTGCAATATATTCATCTTCGGCCGTGCTAAGAGCAACGAATGCTTGTTTCTTGCAGGCCCATGATACTGATGCATTACCAAGAATGTGACAAGTACCACTTGTGCTTTTTCTATCAGTTTTGAAACCTGCATAATCTGCGTCAGAATTTTGAAGTTAAACTTTGTACATGGCCTCTATATATTTGGAAGATCATATGTTTGAAGTCTTGATCATCAATTTTGAAGGGAAGTGGATCAATTGATTCAAAGGGGCAAAATGGTCATTATGGTCAAGATCAGTCAAAGTCAAGGTTGATCAAGTGAAATTTTAGTCAACCATCAATTCAATGGCGTACATTTCATATTTCAAGTCCATTTTGATCATTGGATCAAAAAGATTGAGGTTTGGATTGAAACTTGTTCATGAAGAAACCCTAAAAGTTTCTAATTTTGGAAAATGAGGACTTAACTTCAAAAATTCATATTTTATTTACCTTTGATCCAAAAAATGCAAATGAAGTATGCTTGGAAAGATAAGAGGGTGATGTTTCATCTCCTTTTGGTCTCATGTCCAAATTGGCAAAGAGTCAATAGTTATGGTCTTTGGAAATTCATGCCTCAAGTTAAAATTATAGGTCATTTTCCAAAATTACTGAATTTCATATCAAATTTTGAGGACCTTAATGGATTCATTTGCAAAAACACAAAACTAAGGGATTGTAGATATTTTCAATACCTTTCCAAATTGTACTCATTTGTGTCCAAATTCAAAAATATGAGCAAGTTATGAGCTTTGGAATTTTTAGGCATTTTATTGAATTTTGACCAAGCAAGCAAAATGCCAAAACTTGAGAACTTCATTTTCAGCCATTCTCTTCACTTCTAATCAGGCCCATGACCCATTTGTGACTTGAGGAAACCCATGATGCTAGCTTTTTCGTGCCTCATATTGTATTGTATTTGTTTGATTGAAAAATGACAAACTTGCCCAATTTTGCAAATTCATCAACACTCTCTCATTTCAATTAGTCATGACCTGGAACTTTGAGCATTGTTTTCTGACCTCATTTAGCTCATAAAACGCAAAGAAAATGAGAGTTTGCACGAGTGAAACGCAGGCTCCATGTGCAACCTAACTTTTTGCATAAACTACAAAACTTGCCCTCCAACGGCTTTGAGGACCAAATACCACTTCTATCCTCTTCCTCCCGTGCTATATAATAAGAATCAAGGCTCAGTTGTGAAGGGATGGGCTCATAATCGCTACATTCCAAATCTAAAAATTTTCAAGTATCTCTGCAAATTGCTTCGAATCTATCTTCTCCTTGGATCATTCTTCAAAATTCTTGGTGGTCCAGCTTCAGTGAAGTAAGGAGATCAAGCTTGAACCATTGGATTGCTTCTGGAGTGAAGGAATCGAGTTTTAAGTTTTCACATCCATGTGAGTTTTCTTGAACTTTGATTTATGTGTTTCAGTTTGAATTGATGATGTAGATCATGTCCATTGAGTTGCTAGCTGGCAAATCACTAGGATTGATGTATATTTGAGCTTTGATTCAAGCAGAATGGATTAAATCGTGTTCCTGGTTTTGATGTTTGCAGTGAGTTTCTTCAGTTTTATAGACTTGATTTCTTGATCCATGTTTGATCTCTGAGATTGATTCAAATTGCATAGTGTAGTATGATATGTTAGCTTTGATTTGCGCTTAATTTGATGAATTTTGGTTGAGAGTTGAGATAGAACGAAGGATCAGAACATGAGGTGTTGAATTTATTTCTGCACGCGTTTTGCCCTATGCTGGAGGTTAAAGACGAAGTGAGGTGACGCGCTCTGATTGGTTTATTTGAAGTTTTAATGCATTATATATTATTTGATTTCAATTTATTTTTCTGATTTTATTTTTGTGATCAAAACATCTTCAAAAATCATTTTAAAAAATACCATAGGCTAATAATAATTTCTAGTATTTGTCACATTTTTTTGGAATTTTTAAAAAATGTTTTGATTGGTTTAAAAATTCATAAGTTTAATTAATTGTTTATTCAATGAGTATTTTTATTTTAATAGTTCTTTTGATCTAAAAATTCCACAAAAAATGTTTTGGACTCATAAAATAATTTAGAAATTGATCCTGATTCTAGTTTAGCATTTTTTCTATTTTTTATTAGAAATTTAATTTGAGAAGTTTATTTGAAATGCTTGCTTCATAATTTTTGTTTTAATATTTCCTTTAATTCAAAAATCCTCAAAAAAATCATATAAGTTTGTTTTTAATCATAGTGTCTAAATATAATTTTGTTTTAACCTTTTTATGAATTTTGGCTAGGGTTTGCATTTTTGTCATTAAATAATAGTTTAATTGTTTAATTGTTTGTTTGATTTTTATTTTAATATTTCCTTTAATTCAAAAATTCCACAAAAAAATCATGGATGCTGGTTTTTAATTCTAATATTTGAATTTAATTTTGGTTGGTTATTTTTCTGACTTTTGATTGGAATTTTATTTTGAGATGTGAGTTTTTGTTCAATTGTTTAAAGGTTTGAATTTTGATTTTATTTTTGACTTTTCTTTAATTCTAAAACTTAAAAAAATAAGTTCTCTGATCTTTGGATTTTTCTTTATTTTTTTATGATTTTAGTTTGATTTGTTTAGAATTGGAACTTGATTAATCAATAATTGAGTTCGTTTTCTAAATAATTAGGGTTTTGCTAATTCCCTTGTTTGTTTTGATTCCAAAAAGAAACTAGACTTAAGTTTCAATTGAATTTGGTTCTTGTTTAAGGTTCATAGATGGATTGAGGTCCTTAAAAATATTTTTCTTGAATTAATTGATAAGGTTTGGTATTTTCCACAAAATATTTGGAAAACTTGTCTAGTTTGGTGGTTTTTGCCAACTAGTCTTTGATATTTGAAGTTTGATTAATCTTTTCCTCATCCATCCATGAACTTAAAACATGATTGCTGACTTTTATACATCTCAAGGATGCTAAGAAAATTTTTGTTTGAATTATGGAAGCCCTTTTTCTTTTTTTGATGTATTTTTGAAGTGAAGATACCCAATTAATGTTGCATATCTTGTTGCAATTTGCTTGATGGCCAATGAACTTGAGTGAGGCCTACAATTGGGCACCTAATGATAATGTTGGTTCTAGTTATCCACATAAACTCAATTCATTACATTTAATGCCCCATGTTTGAATGATTGAACCTTTTGATGCATGTTTTATGACTTTTTGCTTTCTTGTTGATCTTCACTTTGAAACTTGAGCTTTCAATTTGAGTTTGAGGTCATTAAATGGCCAATGATAACATGAATGTAAATGATACTTTAATGATAGTCTCATGAGGACTTGAGAGTAATTGGTCCCTATTACTTAAGTTAGTTCTAATCATGAATGGAGTTTGGCTTCTTTTCTTTTATCCTTGTTGAATTTTTGAGGCATTTTGAATGCACTTGTGTAGCATGTTATAGAAACAACACTTTAACCTTTTGATCATTTCCTAGTCATGTTTTAGAATATTTACTTCAAATCTTTGATTGTTACAAACTCTCTAATTTTGTCCTTGTTTGACTTTCTTCCATGGTTAGCTTGAAATCTAAGTCTTTGATGCATTGTGTGGGATTCCTCTTCTATTGTGTTTGTGAGATGTGATGAAGTAATTGAGTATGATTGAATTGTGGTTTCTACTGACCTTCATGGTCTTTGATTGTATTCTTCTCAAGCTCCCATGATCCTTGATTGATATTCAATTGTCAATTCAATATGGTGATAGAAAGGAGCAACATTCCTCTAACTTTTGACCAAATTGTGTGCTATCATGTTTTCTCACTTCATTATGGTGTCATTATCCATCCCTTATGTTGAGTCACCATTCTATTTATGGGAATACTAACTTGGATGTTGAATGTGCGAGGTACTCTGAGAAAAGTTTTCCATTTTTGACTTGAGGCTATTGTGTTTCACTTTATTTGTGGAACACAATTTATTATGTTGGTACTACTCTTGTGTTTGGCATGTTTGATAGTCTATGCAGGATATATATATGTTATTATGAATGTTATACATTTCCCATGGGATCTGTTCATATCTGAAAATCTCAATACTTACATCCTGATGGTAATTTCTGACTTGATTTGTCTGTTGATGCCAGCTTGCTTGAAGTTCTTTAGGTTTCTTTTATTCTTGCTCAGTTGCTACGGATAGTTATCCGTTGGTATTGCACTATTTACTTTCTTCTATTTTCATTTTGTATAGTTCTATGTTGTATGATGGGACCTCTGTTGCTGATATATGTTAGGAGGCCCTCTGTTTTGTTTGATACATGTGATGTGGTTGTGTTTGTTTCTTTAATTGTTAATCGATAAGTCACTCAATTTAGAAATTGAGATCATGACTTCGCTCTCAGTGCATGTTCCCCATAGGATATTTTCTTTCTTTAATTGTTGATCGATGAGTCACTCAATTTACAAATTGAGATCACGACTTCGCTCTCAGTGAATGTTCCCTATAGGATGTTTATTATTTTCTTTCTTTAATTATTGTTCGATGAGTCACTCAATTTATAAATTGAGATCACGACTTCGCTCTCATTGCTTGTTCCCTATAGGATAAGTTTTGTTAAGCTTCCTTTGATATGTTAATTAAGGTAGGAATCCATGTATGCTACCATAGGGTAGGAATTTCCTTTATCCTCACCCTTAGGGTCAATCATTGTATAATAACACGGGATAGTGCTAGGCTAGTTTCCCTCAGTTGTTTTTTTCCCTCCTTTGCATTTTGCATCTTAAAACAAAAATTGTTTTCTTGGCAAATCATAAAACACTTCTAATAAACTCAAATCTTTCTTCAAGGTAAAAGACATGAATCAATCTTATTTATTTGTGCGCCTCTTGGCTTTGTTTTTAAACCTAGTTTATTGATGTTTCGCCATCTTTGCCATGATACCTGTTATTATTTAGTCGATGTTTCTCCATCGCACATTTGTTTGAAGTCGATATTTCGCCATCGCACATGTTTGTTATCCTACTTTGATTCTCAATATCATTGTTAGGTGTGATGTTTTGTCATCCGGTTTATTGATGTTTCTCCATCCTTGCCATGATACCTTATTATTTAGCCAATGTTTCGCCATTGCACATTTGTTTGAAGCCGATGTTTCGCCATCGCACATGTTTGTTATCCTACTTTGATTCTCAATATCATTGTTAGGTGTGATGTTTTGTCATTCGGTTTATTGATGTTTCGCCATCTTAGCCATGATACCTTATTATCTTTTAGCCGATATTTCGCCATCGCACATTTTTTTGAAGCCGATGTTTCACCATCACACATGTTTGTTATCCTACTTTGATTCTCAATATCATTGTTAGGTGTAATGTTTTGTCATTCGTTCATTGATGTTTCGTCGTCTTTGCCATGATACTTTGTTATCTTTTAGACGATGTTTCGCCATCGCACATTTGGTTGAAGCCGATGTTTCGCCATCGCACATGTTGGTTATCCTACTTTGACTCTCAATGTAATTATTAGGTGTGATGTTTTATCATTTAGTGTTTCGCCATCTTTGACATCTTACTTTGTTATTATTTAGCCGATGTTTTACCATCTCATTTATTTGTTATTTTATTTGATGTTTTGACATCTTGATTGTTTTTGTTGTCTTAACTAAAAAACACAAACAAACCAGAATATATAAGCCGAACTACGGCTGCTCTGATTCCTTAAAAGGGATACGTAGGCATTGGGGTAGGGCCCAATCGAGCACAACTTTATTTTCCCTACATTGTTTTCTTTTTTTTTTCTCGCATGCATTCCATTTTTAGCTTTAAGCCATAGACATAGGTTTTGACCACACCCATTAGATTAGACAACAAGAGTGGATACAGTAGAGTACTACGAGTGTGTGGGGTGCTAATACCTTCCCCTCGCGTAACAGACTCCCTTACCCGATCTCTCGGTTGAAAGATCGTGATTTCTCCCTCTTCAGGTTTTCTCGATGTTTACCTTTCCCTTTCGGCGGTATAAAATATGTTTGGTGGCGACTTCATTGATGTTTCATTATAAGATGATGGTTTCGCCAGGTCGTTTCAGCTGGCGACTTCACTGGGGACAGATTGACCTCTTGCTGGTCCATCCCGGAGTCGATCCTAGCTCTTTTTTGTTTTCTTTTTGGGTGTTTATTTTACCGCTTTTTATATTTATCTGTTTGCATTGCATCCTATGTGCGCTTTACTTTCTGCATACTGGATTTGGCTGGACTATTTGGATTCTGGATTTCTTGGTGGGTGGGTTGTTCTATGAGGTAAAAGGCCTCATACCCAGTGTGATCGGTGGGAACGAGAACTGACTGTTTTTGGAATGCTGGTTCGCGTTTGCGTTTGTTTTTGCAAAGTGTCGCGGTAAGCAAGAGTCGCCACCGTATTTTATTTTATCCAACAAGGAAAGGACAAAAGCACAGAAAAATTCCTTTTCGAGATGTGTCTCGGGTTCGGGAGGTAGATTATAGAAAGGGAAGGTGTTAGCACCCTTTCTATCCGTGGTTATCCACGGGATCTTAGGTACTTGCTCACTATGTTTTCAAAAGTTTGCTTTTCTTTGTGATTGTGGGTTTTGAAAATAGTTTGGTTTTTGAAGAGAGTGTAAGTGCGAAAAGTTTTGTTTTGTTTTTAAAAGGAGCAAGTACTTAAGAACCTCTACCTACTCAAAAAGGAATTAAACTGTGCAAATGTCCTTTAGACAGTGCTATCCCACTATTGAGGAGTAGGTAGCACCGTCGTTGGAGTTTTCGGGTCAATTCGATTTAAGGGACATGTGGTCACTAAAGCAACGTTAGGACGCCTTAGCGGTAATCCTAATGTCTTTGATCATTTTTCCGAAGGAAACCGTTTCGAGGCAACTTATGATCTTTGGACAAAAGTACGACCTCTAAAACATCCTATACTTAATGACCACGTTCGAGGCAACCAAGTGAGGTGTACCCTAGGAGTGGCATGTGCAAGTGTATCAATTTTCAGTTATATTATCTTTGCATGTCATGGTGAGCTACTGTTGATTTTAAGTTAAGAGTGAATCTTGTCATGCAATCCTAGTTAGCATACATCTAAGCAGTTAATATATATACAGGAATTTAAAGTACGGGAATTGTAAATCCTACGCTATTACAAGGCTTCAGGGAGGGGGATTATTTACATGTCCAAAATTGGGGAAATAAAGCAGTAAAGTACAAGTCTTAGTTAAAGCTATCACAGTCCAATAGGCAGTTGCAATAGAATAAACGCGCGTGAATCTTAAAAATCCTAAGAATATAATATTTTTGTTGTTTTATTTTATTTTTGGGAAAATGCTAAATGTTCAATTAAGTCAAATTTAATTAATTAAAAAAAACTGATTAAAATTAACTCTAAGACATACCTAATATTTTTTGCATTTTTTGTTTATGAAAAGGATTGAATTCAAATAAATCCTAAGTCTACTGTTTAAAATTGAAGAAAATAAGTTAAAATAATTAACTAAATTAAATCCTAATTCTAAGTTATTTATTTTTATGATTTTTATGTTGATTAAAAAAAAAACTAAAAGAAATAAACAAAAACAAAGTATACAAAGTACAAATGGGTCAGGCAACAAATCAAGAAAAAATATAATTCTGGAGGCCTGGGTCGAAAGAGGTGTGGGTTGTCTTTCGACCCAGTGAAGAGGCTTGATCGAAGGTGCATGAGGGGCTGCACTCTGAGGGTGTTTGATCTGGATATGTCCTCCTTCGATCTGGAGATCTTGGATCCAGTTCGAAGCTAAGCTGCTAAGCTTCGAAACTCTGAATAAGATTCTGAGGATATGTTTTCTGCAAAACGAAACAAACGTTAAAAGGTCCAGGGGGGACTTTACCCCCCTGATTCGAATCTCCCCCTTATTCACACCTGCTGAATCTGGGTCTGGGTTTGTTTTATCCTGGGATTCGAAGGAGAAACTCATATTGTGCCCAAGCAATGGCACAATCTCATCTATGCGCTGTAGCTTATATGTAGCACATTAAATCATTCACAAACAGCAGTAATAACATGAATATGCAATCAGAGATCGAAATGAGTTTGAGATTATATTTCTTTACCAAACAGAGGTGCTTTGATCTGTAGTTCTGAGGGTGGAGGTGTTCGCTGGGTAGCAGCTTTGGCTTGTGTAAGGATTGGGTATGGCTTCCTGGAAGTGCTGATGACTTTTGGCAGCGTATCTCCAAGTTCTCCCTGCTTCTTTTCTCTATTTTTTCTGTATATTTTCGTTCCCCTTTTTGCAACACTTGTGATCTCTTTATATAGAGGGGGTAGAGGGGACAGGAAGACAAAGGTTTAAATGACCTTGATTATGTGTTTGACAGCCATGAGTGAGAATTTGTAACGTTGGCTAAACACATGGGATCTTGTCCCTTTTTGAATTTTGAATGATATGTAACTGGCCTTCGAATGCTCCCTTTCGAATGGGCTGATGGCCTCCTTCGAATGCTTTTCAAAAGCTTCTTTGAATGGACCCTTTGAATGCTTCTTCGAATGGACCTTTTTGGAATTCCAATCGAAGGACACTGTTATAATGCCAATCGAAGTACTTGTCCATAATGCCAATCGAAATGCTCCTTCAGAATACCAATCGAAGGGTCTTTCAGAATGCCAATCGAAGTGCTCCTTCAGAATGCCAATCGAAATGCTCCTTCAGAGTGCCAATCGAAAGGTCTTTCAGAATGCCAATCGAAGTGCTCCTTTAGAATTCCAGTCGAAATGCTCCTTCAGAATACCAATCGAAGGGTCTTTCAGAATGCCAATCAAAGTGCTCCTTCAGAATGCCAATCGAAATGCTCCTTCAGAGTGCCAATCGAAGGGTATTTCAGAATTCCAATCGAAGTGATCCTTCAGAATGCCAATCGAAATGCTCCTTCAGAATGCCAATTGAAGGGTCTTTCAGAATGCCAATCGAAAGGTACTTAAAGCACCACTCAAAAATTTTCTTTTTCCTTAGGCAAGAGTTTGTGATCAACCATGCAGGGGGAAGACTTTGGGAAACATGAGAGGGCAAATTTTGGGGTACAACAGTTGCCCCTGTTCAATCTTCTTAAACCTGAGGATGTAGATTGGCTTGCGTGCCTTTCGTGATCCGAAGGTGGAAGATGATTGAACACTAGAGTGCCCAGAAATTTGCACTCACATGGTGTAGTATCAACATTGTGATGTCAGGAATGGGCTTACAGATGCCATTTGGAGATTGTTGGTAGGAGGATGGGCTTATAGATGCCATCTGCATGAGTGTCGATCGCGTAAGAGATTCCTTAGCGAGAACTTGCATACCTGTTATAGAAGATTCCACTGGGGAAGTCTAACTTTGTTGAGTTTTAGGAACCTTCCTGTACTTCAACTGAGAGAATGCTTCAGTTGAGTTTTAAGAACCTGTTCATAACTCAATTGGGGGGAAACATCTTCATCAAGATCTAGGAGTTGTCTCGTGCTCAATGGAGTATACCGTTGAGGTTATAGTACTCGTCCACACTATGACGGAGGAAACTGTCGAGATTGAGAACCTTATCTGAAATTCAGCCGATGATAATTCAATTGAGATTTAAGAACTGGTCAGATCTTCGACTAGGCTGAGAACTTAACTGCATTTTTCCTGAAAGGTAAAGGTCAGTCATATGCAATGCATGATATGGGTCAAGCAATGATGTTCTCAAAATAAATGAGATTGTATCCATATGATGTGTACATGCATGTATTTATGATGTATGGAAGTGTGATGTTTTAGCTGGGGAAAATAAATCCCGGAGCTGCTGGAGAATAGAGTTGAGTCTGGATGATTGTCAGAATTGTGTCTGCATCTGGAGCGTATCTGAAATGTATTTGAATGAGTGACAGAATGACATCCGAATCTGGATCGTATCTGGACTGTAATTTGAATGAGTGACAGAATGACATCCGAATTTGGATCGTATCTGGACTATATTTTGAATGAGTGATAGAATGACATCCGAATATGGATCGTATCTGGACTGTATTTTGAATGAGTGACATCTGAATCTGGATCGTATCTAGACTGTATTTTGAATGAGTGACAGAATGACATCCGAATCTGGATCGTATTTGGACTGCAATTTGAATGAGTGACAGAATGACATCCGAATCTGGATCTCATCTGAACTGTCTCTAGAAGGAATCTGGAATAAGTATCAGAATGTCAGCCATATCTGGGTTGCATCTGAACTATCTCTAGAAGGAGTCTAGAATAAGTATCAGAATGTCAGCCATATCTGGGTCGCATCTGAACTATCTCTAGAAGGAGTCTGGAATAAGTATCAGAATGTCAGCCATATTTGGGTCGCATCTGAATTGTCTCTAGAAGGAATCTCGAGTAAGTATCAGAATGTCAGTCATATCTGGGTCGCATCTGAACTGCCTCTAGAAGGAGTCTGGAATAAGTATCAGAATGTCAGCCATATTTGGGTCGCATCTGAACTATCTCTAGAAGGAGTCTGGAATAAGTATCAGAATGTCAGCCATATCTGGGTCGCATCTGAATTGTCTCTAGAAGGAGTCTGGAATAAGTATCAGAATGTCAGCCATATCTGGGTCGCATCTAAACTATCTCTAGAAGGAGTCTGGAATAAGTATCAGAATGTCAGCCATATATGGGTCGCATCTGAACTGTCTCTAGAAGGAGTCTGGAATAAGTATCAGAATGTCAGCTATATCTGGGTCGCATCTGAACTATCTCTAGAAGGTGATGATCTTTGCCTGTTGATTGATCTTTCCTGAAAAGGTAAAGAGTTAGTTGTATGCAATGTCATGATGTATGCATTGTCATGATGTATGCATTGTGTAATGATGTTGTTGAAGTGTAATTTTGTCTTGGACTTTGCTCAAAATGTTTCCACCGGGGATCCCTTCTTTGTTGTTTGAGGAGAACTCCGCTGGGGGATATTGAAAACTCTGTGGGGGAGAGATGTTCTGCTGAGGATTTTAACGATAAACTCCGCTGGGGATTCTGTTGATAAGCTCTGTTGGGGATTTTGATGATAAACTCCGCTGGGGATGGATTATCGTTGCTGGTGATATTGAATCTGTTGAGGACAGAAGTCTTGCTTGGGGAAAGAAAGAACTTCGCTAGGGATGATCTTTCAGTTGCAACTTGCTGAGGATAACCTTCTAAAATTGGCTGGGGAGACTTATTTGTGCTTCGCAGGGGATAAGCTTCCAGAATCTACTGGGGAAGATGATTCAACTCCATTGGGGAAACTTTTTTTTAGACTGCGCTGGGGAAATGGCTCCACTGGGGGTATCTTGTATTCTGCCGGGGAACATTCTTATATTCCGTTGAGGAATATTAAGACTGCCAAGGATACTCTTACGCTTGCTGGAGAATATCCTTATACTCCGCTGGGGAATATTAAGACCTTCTGGGGATACCAAACCTTTTTGGGGCTGACGGTAGACTAACTCTGCTTGGGGGAGAGTATGGCTGATTCGTTCATAGTTGCAAGCCTCAGCTGGGAGAGCTATCATTACTGCTTTACTCTGCGGGGAGTGAAGGTATCTTGGTCATATTCTTCAGCTGAACCTACCTTGGTACCTGGTGGACAGAGCAACTGCACAGTTCGGACAATTCTTATTGCCCCTGTTTATGCGGGACAAGGTGCCTGCGGAAGCCCTGTGGATCGAGTATTATCCCAACCTATGAGGTGCTTGGTCTCTTTTGATTGAAATGACAAGTCTTCTTCTGGTAGGTGAGTGACGAGATGACGGGACATAGTCGTACGCTTTGATCCCTAATTTTTTCCTGGACTGCCCTTTCGGGTTTTCAGTCCATCGGGATACCCTTTTTTGCCCAAGCCGCCTTTTCAGGTTTTCGACTTTCCGGGTGTACAGATTTTTTCACTTTCATCCCTTATTTTTTCCTGAACCCTTTTGGTTCGCCGGGAAGCCCTTATTTTTGCCTAGGCCTATCAACCTAGCGGGTCTTTGTTCATGCGCGGTATTTTGGACTATGTCCATTCCCTCAGGATGTAGAGAGGTGTCACTGTCGGTAGTGTTGTGTTGCCATACTACCAGAAGATCTTCGTTTGATCATGCAATATTCGTTGCTGGAATTCATGTCCAATGCCCCAAGTGACAGAGATGGAGACTTGCCTCTGGTTACTCTGCACTTCTTCAGGGATTTCTTGAAATCTTGACTGGACTGCCCCAGGTGCGCTGGATAGTGACATGTCAAGTCCCCTTGTTGATAGGAGATTTGTCAATGGAATTGTCATCCTTTTTGAAGTGATTTTGTTCACTGAGAGGGCTTTCGTTCATCGAATATTCGTTGTGTGAATTTCTCCGCTGTCAAACAAATAGCCAAATGCAAACAGTGATATCAAATAATGCAAAGTTTATGCTTGTCTCGAAGTTTTGAAAAATGCGTTTTTTAGCAGAAAACTCTTTATAAGACAAATTCAACACAAGATTTAGGGCAAAGCCTTACAGGAGTCAGGATACCTTTTGTAACAGTATGCTTTCGAACTAACCCATGCTTCAGTTAGGAATTTTGAAGGGTTGTAATGTGGCTTGGTTCACGGTTTAAGAAACAAAGGATAAAGGCTCAAAGTATATTTGTACCCACCCGCTCTTTGTGATGTTCTTCAATCCTAAACTCAGTTAATTGTGCATTTGAACTCTATTCGAATTTGGAACGACGTTTTGGTGATGGTTCACACAAGTTGAATTTGTTGGAAGGCAGTCATTTTTGCAACATTTTTCATGTTGTTGAGGATTTTTAGCGACCTCGTTCTTTTGATTTGTTATCCCTAACTTTTGCCTGACTGTTCCTGTTTTCGAGATTACAGTCAGCGGGATGCCCCAGCTTTCTTAAGCCTCCTTTATAGGTTTTGGCTCAGTGGGCTTTTCTCTTTTGAGAGATTGACTGCCTATGAAATAAGGAACCACCACTGTCTTTTGATTCCAAAGGAATGCTTTTGATGTCGTTCGTTGTATTATGAACTGAGAGTTTGGCGACTTCAATGCGCATCTTTTGAATTAACTGAGAGACTACCCTGCCCCAGGTTTAAATTAAAGGTTTCAATTTGTGTTAAAATAGAAAACTTGTACTTCTTTGGCTCGAAGGGGTTGACTAGGGATTATCTTCCTTATAACTCCATTGTTTAGGATTTGAAAGAAATGCATGTACATCGTCAGCAAGGTCTGTCCAAAAGTATACTGTATGAGATTATGGCATTGTTTCGTCATCCTCCCTCTAAAGGCTTGTAACTTTTAGCAAGAGTTGAATGTCATAAAGTGAGTAAAAAAAAGCATAGTTTAAATGTAATTAAAATGATTGGATCAAATCAAGACAAACATATGCAATGCATTAATGAAACAAAGTTTGGCATTAATAGATAATTGTTTGAATAACAAAGAGATTACAACTTGAAAATTCAAATGAAACAAAGACATTCTCAATGATTTGGCATAGGAGCAGTGGTTATGTTTGGAGTCTCCGGAGGGTCAAACTTGATCTCCTTGGCATCAATCATGTCTTGGATCTTGTTCTTCAAAGCCCAACAGTTGTTTGTGTCATGTCCCGGACTGTCAGAGTGGTATGCACACCTTTCATTGGGATGATAGGTAGGAGCGGAAGTATTTGGGTTCCGGAGAGGAGCCTTTAATGTAATCAGCTCTGCCTCCAACAGGCATTGTAGCGCTTGAGTCAGTGACGTGTTGATCTTAGTGAATTGTCTTTTAGGTGCGACCTCCTTACGCTGATGTCCCTGTCTTTGTTGAGCAGGCGTAGGATTAGAGATCAAGATTTCTCCTACGTGTTGGTCATGACGACTCTTTTGACCATACACAACATTGGACTCTTTCTCCCCATTGTAGGGATTTTTCTGAGCATCAGAAGGTGTAGCTTCTTGAATCTTCCCACTTTTGATACCAGCTTCGACCCTTTCTCCGGTCAGTATTAGCTCGGTGAACCCGGCTGAAGAACTCCCTATCAGGTGATTAAAGAATGGACCTGACAACGTCCCCAGAAACATATCAACAAGTTCACGATCAGCTAAAGGATAGACCTAGATCTCCGAAGTCTAGACCAGGCACCTTCTGTATCTCCATAGCGTTCAAACGGTCTTCCAGTTGTTTGTACTTATCCTCAGCAGGAGGATACTGTTCTTCATCATAGTTCGTCTCGTTGTCGGAGACTTCAGGGCTAGGAGCCTTCCTTTCTTGTGGACTGTCTTTCCCTTCAGATGGGGTGGTCAGATCAACTTCGTTCTGCAGCCCATTTCCAAACCTGCGTCCAGTATTGAATAGGATGGTCCTCTTTTTCTTCTTCTTCCTCTCTTTCAGAATCTGGGTCTTCAGGTCCTGCTGACCCTTAGCTAGGCTCATGACCAACTCTTGAAATTGGGCATTCTGGGCCTGGAGGGCCTTGATAGCTTGCTCAGTGGAAGGTTCAGTAGACATGATGATTGCTGAAATAAACAGCGAAGAAGATAAGAGACCTGTACTGTGAGACCTGTTATGCAATGATATGTATGATATATGTATGCAATGTTTTCAAGGATCTCGCGGGGTAAACAAGAAACTGTTAGAATCTGAATCTGGTAGCTTGATTGAAGGAACTTCATGTTGCTGAGAGTCCTTCCTCAAGAGTCAAGCTCACCATATCGAGTGGGTCATAGCCCCTGACTCAAGTTGTCGTGTTTTGATTTCTAAACAACTTTGGCTAGAGGAAAATAAATCCCCTTTGCCCCTTGCTAGACATTTGGTTCATCATGACCTGCATCACAAACCTTTGAGATCCTTGAAATGGTTAAGGAAATGTTAAGGTATGATGTTATGATGTGTATGCTATGCGTTTAAGCAAAAGTGTGAGGTGATGTAAGTAAGCCTGCAATAAGTCCAAATTATTGGATAAGGACTGTAAACAAAACCTGCAAGGAACTCATGTTGTCAGATAACAAGAATGCGCAAGTAGTTCAAGTTTGAAGGCACACAACTCACACATATAGCCTCAAGTTTAGGCTGGCATGGAGTTTAGGTATTACCCTCTTTCAGTTTAGTTGGTTTAAACCTGTCCTAAAAATAGTAACCGGGTTCTAGAGGATCTCAATATCACTGACTACCCTCAATCGGTCATAATTCCAGTTTAGCAACCTTTTCTTGCGGCCGGAATCATCGCGAGAGTTCAGTCTCAATGAGTGTAGCATACTGCTACTGTTCTATGGCCAAGTTGGTCAATTTAAGGTTCTAAGGTTAGTTGGTGCTTAATGACTCCTTAGAAGACCCATATTCTCCTCGTTTCAACACAAGGGATATCGGTACAGACCAAGGTGTCACACCAACGTAGCTACTGCTTCATCCGTATCGGTATACGCCGTACAAATCCCTCACAGTTTATTGCTACTTACCTAAAGGGTATCCCCAAATCCGAGTTAGGATCTATAAAACTCCGATACAAGCCCACAAAATTTAAAGCATACAAAGCATACAATTGAAAACACAAGTGATCTAATCCTAAGGTACACCTCTCTTATAGGATTCCCCAGCAGAGTCGCCAGTTCTGTGATCGGTGGGAACGAGAACTGTCTGTTTTTGGAATGTTGGTTCACGTTTGCGTTTGTTTTTGCAAAGTGTCGCGGTAAGCAAGAGTCGCCACCGTCTTTTATTTTATCCAACAAGGAAAGGACAAAAGCACAGAAAAATTCCTTTTCGAGATGTGTCTCGGGTTCGGGAGGTAGATTATAGAAAGGGAAGGTGTTAGCACCCTTTCTATCCGTGGTTATCCACGGGCTCTTAGGTACTTGCTCACTATGTTTTCAAAAATTTGCTTTTCTTTGTGATTGTGGGTTTTGAAAAGAGTTTGGTTTTTGAAGAGAGTGTAAGTGCGAAAAGTTTTGTTTTGTTTTTAAAAGGAGCAAGTACTTAAGAACCTCTACCTACTCAAAAAGGAATTAAACTGTGCAAATGTCCTTTAGACAGTGCTATCCCACTATTGAGGAGTAGGTAGCACCGTCGTTGGAGTTTTCGGGTCAATTCGATTTAAGGGACGTGTGGTCACTAAAGCAACGTTAGGACGCCTTAGCGGTAATCCTAATGTCTTAGATCATTTTTCCGAAGGCAACCGTTTCGAGGCAACTTATGATCTTTGGACAAAAGGACGACCTCTAAAATATCCTATACTTAATGACCACGTTCGAGGCAACCAAGTGAGGTGTACCCTAGGAGTGGCATGTGCAAGTGTATCAATTTTCAGTTATATTATCTTTGCATGTCATGGTGAGCTACTGTTGATTTTAAGTTAAGAGTGAATCTTGTCATGCAATCCTAGTTAGCATACATCTAAGAAGTTAATATATATACAGGAATTTAAAGTGCGGGAATTGTAAATCCTACGCTATTACAAGGCTTCAAGGAGGGGGATTATTTACATGTCCAAAATTGGGGGAATAAAGCAGTAAAGTACAAGTCTTAGTTAAAGCTATCACAGTCCAATAGGCAGTTGCAATAGAATAAACGCGCGTGAATCTTAAAAATCCTAAGAATATAATCTTTTTGTTGTTTTATTTTATTTTTGGGAAAATGCTAAATGTTCAATTAAGTCAAATTTAATTAATTTAAAAAAACTGATTAAAATTAACTCTAAGACATACCTAATATTTTTTGCATTTTTTGTTTATGAAAAGGATTGAATTCAAATAAATCCTAAGTCTACTGATTTTAAAATTGAAGAAAATAAGTTAAAATAATTAACTAAATTAAATCCTAATTCTAAGTTATTTATTTTTATGATTTTTATGTTGATTAAAAAAAACTAAAAGAAATAAACAAAAACAAAGTAAACAAAGTACAAATGGGCCAGGCAGCAAATCAAGAAAAAATATAATTTTGGAGGCCTGGGTCGAAAGAGGTGTGGGTTGTCTTTCGACCCAGTGAAGAGGCTTGATCGAAGGTGCATGAGAGGCTGCACTCTGAGGGTGTTCGATCTGGATATGTCCTCCTTCGATCTGGAGATCTTGGATCCAGTTCGAAGCTAAGCTGCTAAGCTTCGAAACTCTGAATAAGATTCTGAGGATATGTTTCCTGCAAAACGAAACAAACGTTAAAAGGTCCAGGGGGGACTTTACCCCCCTGATTTGAATCTCCCCCTTATTCGCACCTGCTGAATCTGGGTATGGGTTTGTTTTATCCTGGGATTCGAAGGAGAAACTCAGATTGTGCCCAAGCAATGGCACAATCTCATCTATGCGTTGTAGCTTATATGTAGCACATTAAATCATTCACAAACAGCAGTAATAACATGAATATGCAATCAGAGATCGAAATGAGTTTGAGATTAGATTTCTTTACCAAACAGAGGTGCTTTGATCTGTAGTTCTGAGGGTGGAGGTGTTCGCTGGGTAGCAGCTTTGGCTTGTGCAAGGATTGGGTATGGCTTCCTGGAAGTGCTGATGACTTTTGGCAGCGTATCTCCAAGTTCTCCCTGCTTCTTTTCTCTATTTTTTCTGTATATTTTCGTTCCCCTTTTTGCAACACTTGTGATCTCTTTATATAGAGGGGGTAGAGGGGACAGGAAGACAAAGGTTTAAATGACCTTGATTATGTGTTTGACAGCCATGAATGAGAATTTGTAACGTTGGCTAAACACATGGGATCTTGTCCCTTTTTGAATTTTGAATGATATGTAACTGGCCTTCGAATGCTCCCTTTCGAATGGGCTGATGGCCTCCTTCGAATGCTTTTCGAAAGCTTCTTCGAATGGACCCTTTGAATGCTTCTTTGAATGGACCTTTTTGGAATTCCAATCGAAGGACATTGTTATAATGCCAATCGAAGTACTTGTCTATAATGCCAATCGAAATGCTCCTTCAAAATACCAATCGAAGGGTCTTTCAGAATGCCAATCGAAGTGCTCCTTCAGAATGCCAATCGAAATGCTCCTTTAGAGTGCCAATCGAAAGGTCTTTCAGAATGCCAATCGAAGTGCTCCTTCAGAATTCCAGTCGAAATGCTCCTTCAGAATACCAATCGAAGGGTCTTTCAGAATGCCAATCAAAGTGCTCCTTCAGAATGCCAATCGAAATGCTCCTTCAGAGTGCCAATCGAAGGGTCTTTCAGAATGCCAATCGAAGTGATCCTTCAGAATGCCAATCGAAATGCTCCTTCAGAATGCCAATCTAAATGCTCCTTCAGAATGCCAATCGAAGGGTCTTTCAGAATGCCAATCGAAAGGTACTTAAAGCACCACTCAAAAGTTTTCTTTTTCCTTAGGCAAGAGTTTATGATCAACCATGCAGGGGGAAGACTTTGGGAAACATGAGAGGGCAAATTTTGGGGTACAACACACATGCTATGAGTTAATTCCGTAGGAACTAGGAATAGAGTGGCCATGGAAGCTATGAGGCGGATGCTTTGTAGACCTGACCATGAGACCTATGACTTCAGAGGTAGTTCAGATAGGTGTTATCGTATGATGATACCGACAGTCGAGCTCTTGTACTCTGATTTGACTTTTAACCTTACCTTGACCTAGACTACACCCGTGAGAGGGGCGGGAAAACTTTTCTTACAGGTACAAGTATTGTTGGTGACTTTGTGTTGCGAAGGTGACTTAGGTTCCCATGATAGTTTTGAAGCTTTGGGATTTTCTTTTGATCTTGAGTGGTGTTGTTCTGAAATGGTCCAGCCATTATCCAGTGTGAAACTTTGATCTTGTCATGTTGCATCATAGCATATTTATTTCTAAAAAATGATGTCTAAAAAATAACTAGCATGCGCATGTCATCTTCCAGGGACATTCGAGAGTCTTCTTTACATCAGAAATGGCTGGCCTCCTGTCAGATGAGTTTGATTCAGTTCGTGTTAAAGAGCCCACCAGGCATACATTCGCTTATCAGATTCCTACTATTGATGTGTCTGAATTGAAAAGGTTGAGTTCTTATCTGAAGAGTGATGTTCTGAATAATTTCAACAAAAATTATGGCAATTTGTTACTAATCTTTAACACTCCAGTTGACCCAATGGCTTTGATCACCTTCTTCCAGTTCTATGACAAGGAATTACGGTGTTTTACTTTTCAAGATTATCAACTGGTTCCCACACTAGAAGAGTACGCGTACCTACTTAATATCAAGTTGTCCGATGAAGTTCCTTTTGTCCAAGTGCCGGAGAAGCTGAAGTTCGAAGTTATTGCTGAAATTCTTCATTTAAATTGGAAGGAGCTGAAAGACAATTGGAAATCAAGTGAGGGTACTACGGGGTTTTATTTGGATTTCTTAGTGAAGAAATCTGAAGACTGGGCGAAGAAAGGGAATTGGAGTGACTTCAGCTCTCTGTTTTCTCTTATGACATACGGGATCATCCTCTTCCCTCACAAGAGAAATTTTGTGGATTTGACGGCTATTTTTGTTTTTAGAAATAAGAACCCGGTACCGACATTCTTGGAAGATACTCTTTACACCATTCATTTCAGGCATGGGAAAGGAGGAAATGTAAGTTTATGTCATTCGATGTTGTATCAATGGTTTAAGTTGCACCTACCGGTAAGTGACCCTTTCGTGGATACCAGATATTCTCTCTGATGGTCATCAAGACTTATCAACCTTACTTCATTTGATATCCAGTGGAATTATGACATGGGGGAAGTACAAAGTATTATCACTAGCTGCGGAGATTTCCCTAATGTTCCCCTCATAGGAACTAAGGGGTGTATCAACTATAATCATGTGCTTGCTTATCATCAATTGGGATATGCAATGGATGGACCGCCAAAGGTTGAAGAGGTGTCTGAGTCAGTGTATTTTGTTAGAGGAAGTGATCATGTGATGTTGAAAAGAGTGACAAGTGCTTGGAAGAGAATTCACAAGAAGGATAGAACTACTTTGGGCAAGAAGGTTCCTATTGCTAGGGTTCCTTACTTGGATTGGATTAGAGCCAGGGTTAAGATTTTACGGTTACCATTTGCAAGGTCGGCTCCTATATGTGAGAAACCTCCTACTGTTCTGAGTAACATGGTGCCCACTGAGGTGTTCACCCAGGTTCATGTTGAGAACATTCAACTTCGCGTAAAAGACCGTAAGGCAGGGATGAAACTTTATTGGATAGATCAAGAAAGGGCCGACTTAGCTCGCAAACTTAAAGAAGCTCAAGGGGAAACGTCTGATGCAAACAGTTTTAGGAAGAGATCTCATGTTGAAATAGAAGAAGAGTTGAGTAAGACCCAGCAAGAGTGCCAGAAGCTTCAGGCATCTGGGAATAGCTACAGGAGGAAGGTTCAAAACTTGGAGAAACAGCTCAAAGACAAAGATGCTCAGCTTAAGAAGGAGGTAGCCCAGAGGCATGTCGCAGAGGATCGGTTTCAGGAAAGTAAAGTAGTCGCATCACAACTTTTGAAGGGGAAAGCCAGGCTTGAAGAGTCTTGTTAACACCTTGAAGTGTGTCTTGTTCCAGAAATTTAGTTTTGTTACTTACCTTTGGTGTATTTGGTCACCCCCAGAATTGTTGGAAGGGACCGTTGTTTGTTTTTATTATTCAGTTTTTGTTAAGCTTACTTTGAAACACGTATTTTGTTGTTTAACTCTTAAATGTTCGAAGTCACTTGAACATCGTTTATTTTGTTTGTAAATGATTGGAGTATTTGTCTTATTGTCCTTTTTTTCTTTTTCCTTTGATTGTATGCTTGATTATTGGTTGCACGCCGTGATTGATGAATAAAAGGACTCTTGAATACCGGGAAATGACAAACATATCATGCACATCATGCATTTCATAACATTACAGGTTATCTCAAGACGGTATTCTTATTCTTCTGCTTTTCTTATTCATAATTCAAGACGACTACTCATTGGTATTCCACCAGAAACAATTTGCCAAGACAGATGGAACAAGTTCAAGCTGAACTCGCTGAAATGAGGGCCCAGATGGCTACTCAAATGATCCAGTTCATGGAGGTCATCACCAATGTGAATCGCCAGTAGGAGGAACTGGCTGCCATTGTCAACAACCAGCGCCATTATCTAGGGGATGGTGGAGATCAAGGGCTCTATTAGGACATTTCTGTAGGATTGGGGGATGCGCAAGATCAGCCTGTTGGAAATTTTCACGGGATGCCCGGAAACCCTTTTGTGCGCAACGTAGGGCGGTTTCCCCCGTCTCCGGGACCTCATCTTGTGGGGAACAGAAGAGATAATCAGGGTGGTGTAAGGAACTATCAGGAGCAGGATTATGACTTTGACCAAGATGAAGATCAGTTTTCTGTACGGTGTTCAGAGCCGGAGGTTCAGGTTGAGTATAGGAAGTATCGGTTGTTGGAAGAACGTTTGAAGGCTATGGAAGGGCAAGGAGCCCTTGGTATGGATGCTAATGATCTCGGGTTGGTGTCTGGGGTGAAAGTTCCTCCAAAGTTCAAGCCTCCTATATTTGAAATGTACAACGGAACGTCATGTCCTGTTGCTCATGCAACTGTTTATTTCCGGAAGATGTCGGTGCATACTGAGGATCAGGGGCTTTTGATTCACTTTTTCCAGGATAGCCTATCTGGGGCATCCCTGGAGTGGTACATGAAGTTGGAGAAAACCCATATTCGTTGCTGGAATGATCTTGCTCGGGATTTTGTCAAACATTATCAGTACAATGTGGATATGGTGCCTAATCACACTCAGTTACAGAATTTGTCACAGGGACCAAGAGAATCTTTCAAGGAATATGCTCAGAGGTGGCGTGAGTTGGCTGTGAGGGTTCAACCTCCACTCATGGAGAGAGAACTCATTGATATGTTTATGAGTATCCTGCAAGGCCATTCTATGAGCACATGATAGGAAGTACTTCGGCAAGATTTGCAGACTTGGTTATGGCTGGTGAAAGAATTGAGGTAGGTTTGAAATTGGGGAAAATTCAGATTGGAGGTTCTAGTGGCTCATCAGGGGGAAGTAAGAAACCATTCAACACTTACCCTAAGAAAAGGAAGGCGACGCAAGTATGGTTTAATCTCATAGAGGAAGAGGAGAGGATCGTCAGCACCAAAAAATCAATGTTGTTTCTATTCCTGTTAATGCTCCTCCGCAGCAGAGACCAAATACAGTGCCTTAACAACAAAGACAGCAAGATGCTCCCCATCAGTATAATAATCAACAGCAGAGACAATTGAGAAAATTCGACCCCTTGTCGGTATCTCTTACTGAAGCACTCCACCATTTGCTCGATTTGAAGTTGATCGGTTTGAGAAATATGCCACCACCCCCCAACAAGACTTCCTCCTAACTATGATGCTAACGCAAGATGTGAATTCCATTCATACGGAGTTGGTCATTCTACTGGCAATTGCTTTGCGTTGAAGTGCAAGATACAAGACTTGTTGGATGCTAAGGCAATTGAGTTTAATCCAGTGACTGGTCCGAATATTACTCAGAACCCAATTCCTATGCATGGAGGGGATGTTGTTAATATGATTGATGATAATGGTGAAGTGTTGAATTTAATCATGAATGTGGAACAAGTAACTACTCCATTGTGGTATGTTAAGAGGTATTTGCTTGAAAATTCTATTTTCCCAGGTTGTACTTCAGAGTGTGCCAAGTGTAGAGAGCAATCGAAGGGTTGTGATGGTTTAAAAGCCGGTATCCAGTTAATGATAAAAGAGGGTTCCCTGTAGTTCGATAGAAAACCGAGCTACCGTAAGGTTACCAAAGAAGATATTGTTGTGGTATCTATTCCTTACACCCATGTGCGCATTCCTACCCCATCTAGGGCACCTCCTTTGATGATTATGGTACCTGGTCCCATGCCGTATACCAGTGAGAAGGCCATCCCATGGCATTATGGTGATGATGCTTATTACCATGGGGTGAAGCAGGAGGTAGGTACCCGTTCGTCTGAGGAAGAACGTGCTGCAGATAATGAAGGGGAAGTTCATAATTTTTCTAGTGTGGGTCGAATGACTAGAAGCGGGTGAATATTTGGTCCTTCCAATGTGCAAGATGTGGCAGAGGCTTCTGCAAGAGAAAAAGGAAAACAACAGCTGATGATTGGTAATCCAAGGGTTATGCCAGCCAATGTGACTAAATCAATTCCGATACCAGAAGCTTTTTTAGTTCTCGATGAGGTTGAAGAGTTAATGCGAATTATAAGAAAGAGTGATTATAGCATAATTGATCATCTGAGCCATACTCCTTCTAAGATGTCTATCTTATCTCTGTTGATTTATTCAGAACCTCACAGAAATGCTTTGATGAAGTTGTTAAAGAATGCGTTTGTGCCACATGAGATAACAGTCAATCAGTTTGAGAATGTTTGTGCTAACATATCTGTCGGGAACGGTCTAGGCTTCACAGATTTTGATCTTCCTCCAGAGGGGCGAGACCATAACAAAGCGTTGCATATTTCAATGGAATGCAGGGGCACTACTTTATCCCGGGTTTTGGTGGACACAAGGTCGTCTTTGAATGTATTGCCTAAGTCAGTATTGATGAAAATTGATTATTCCGGACTGGAGTTGCGCCCTAGTGATTTGATGGTGAAGGCATTTGATGGGTCTCGAAGGTCGGTGTTTGGGGAGGTGGAGTTACCAATCAAGGTTGGTCCTTGCACCTTCAAGGCTACATTTTTTGTAATGGATATGCAGCCAGCGTATTGTTGTTTGTTGGAGCGGCCGTGGATTCATAAAGCAGGGGCATGTCACCTCTACTCTTCATCAGAAACTCAAGTATCCTGCAGAGGGAAAGGTGATAACTGTGTGCGGTAAGGAAGAGTACATCGTGAGTCATTTGACGTCATTCCGTTATGTTAAAGTTGAAGGCAAGATACATGAGACTCCATTTCAGACGTTTGAGACGGTTCATGCTGTCAATTTTCCTCCTCCAGAGTAGAAAAGGAAACCTGAAACTTTTATGTGTTCTCTCAAGGATGCAAGAGCTGTGGTGGAAAGTGGAAACCCTGAAGGTTGGGGTCAGGTGTTGGACGTTACCCCAAAATTTAATAAATTTGGTCTTGGTTTTAGCCCAGGTCAGCAGAGTACAACTCCCAAAGCATCTAGTTTATCTACTCCTGTGAAGTTTTCCCGTCCTTGTGCTACTCAAGAAAGACACGTCAATGCAGTTAGAGACGATAGGGTTGATTGCTACAATATCGAAGATTGGATTCGTACGAGTATTCCAGACCAGACACTCAACAATTAGACTTCTGTGGATGTTATCCAAGTTTCAAGCGCTGAGGAATGCACTTCCACCACCGATTATATTGATAACGACTCTGCTATGGCTCATTATGATTTTGATACTCCTATTTATCAAGCTGAAGAAGAAGAATATGAGGATTGTGGTCTTCCTGAGGAATTAGAAAGATTGTTAAAACAAGAGGAGAAGGTTATCCAGCCGAATCAGGATTCGATTGAGGTAGTGAATATTGGCACAGAAGAGGTAAGAAGAGAAGTCAAGATAGGGGCAGATCTCGAAGAAAGTATAAAGGTCAGATTGATTGAGCTACTCCGTGAGTATTCTGATATCTTCGCTTGGTCTTATAAGGATATGCCTGGGTTGGATACAGACATAGTGGTTCATCAACTACCGCTTAAAGAAGGTTGTTCCCCTATCAAGCAAAAGCTCCGAAGAACTCATCCTGAGATGTCCAAGAAGATCAAGGAGAAGGTCCAGAAACAGTTGGACGTGAATTTCTTAAAGGTCATCAATTATCCGCCATGGATTGCAAATATTGTGCCTGGGCCCAAGAAGGATGGTAAGGTAAGGATGTGCGTGGATTATAGGGATTTGAACAGGCCCAGCCCTAAAGATGACTTCCCTCTTCCGCATATTGATGTGTTGGTCGATAATACTGCTCATTCCAAAGTGTTTTCGTTCATGGATGGTTTTTCGGGTTACAATCAAATTAAGATGGCTCCGGAGGATATGGAGAAGACAACATTTATCATGCCTTGGGGAAATTTCTGTTATAAAGTGATGCCGTTTGGTTTGAAAAATGTCAGGGCAACATATCAGCGTGCCATGGTCACTCTCTTTCATGATTTGATTCACAAAGAGATTGAGGTTTATGTGGACGATATGATTGCTAAGTCTGACATGGAAGAGGAACATCTCGTTCATCTGGAAAAATTGTTCGAGAGACTGAAGCGGTTCTTGCTGAGGTTGAATCCGAATAAGTTCACCTTCGGGGTGAGATCCGGCAAGCTGTTGGGTTTTATTGTAAGTGAAAAAGGCATCGAGATGGACCCGGCCAAGGTAAAAGCGATACACGAAATGCATGAACCAAGAACAGAGAAGGAAGTATGTGGTTTCTTGGGAAGGTTAAACTACATTTCTAGATTTATTTCTCATCTCACAGCCACCTGTGAACCTTTGTTCAAGTTGTTGAAGAAAAGTCAGACAGTGAAATGGAATGAGAATTGTCAGAAGGCCTTTGACAAAATAAAGGAGTATTTGCAGGAACCTCCAATACTCATGCCGCCAGTGGAAGGAAGGACACTAATCATGTATATAAATGTGTTGGAGAGCTCAATGGGTTGTGTCCTCAGTCAGCACGACGAGACAGGGAAGAAAGAGCGGGCTATTTACTACTTGAGTAAGAAGTTTACAGAATGCGAGTCGAGGTACTCATTGCTGGAAAAGACTTGTTGTGCGCTTACTTGGGTCGTCAAACGTTTGAGGCAATACATGTTAACTCACACCACCTACTTGATATCCAAAATGGATCCAATCAAGTACATTTTTGAGAAGCCAGCTCTGACAGGCAGGGTAGCCCATTGGCAGATGATACTCACCGGATATGATATCCAATACACTACTCAGAAAGCAATTAAGGGTAGTGTACTGGCCGACCATCTCGCTCATCAGCCCATGAACGATTATGAACCAATGAAGTTTGATTTTCCAGATGAGGAAATTGTGTATATTCGGGATTGTAACATGCCAGCCCCAGACAAAGGACCCAAGTCGGGATCACGTTAGACGCTTATTTTTTATGGTGCCTCCAATGCCATGGGCAACGGCGTCGGAGCTATTATCACTTCCCCTGAGGGATACCACATTCCTTTCACGACTCGTTTTTGTTTTGATTGCACTAACAACATGGCCGAATATGAGGCTTGCATTTATGGAATTGAAGCAGTGATCGACCTGCGCATCAAATTTTTAAAATTTTACGGGGATTCCAATCTTGTTATCATCCAGATTAATGGAGATTGGGAGACTCGCCATCAGAACCGGATTCCATATCATGAGCATGTTATGAAGTTGATTTCGTACTTCGAAGAGATCACGTTTGAGCACATTCCCAGAGAAGAAAACAATCTAGCTGATGCACTGGAAACTTTGTCCTCCATGTTCAAGGTTAAGTAGGCTAATGAGACACCTTCCATCACCATCAGAAGTTTGAGTGAGTCCGCTTTCTGTTTTGAGGCTAGTTTGGAATTAGATGGTAATCTTTGGTTTTATGATGTTAAACGATATCTTGAAACACAAGAGTACCCTGAAGAGGCATCTGTCACAGATAAGAAGTTCTTGAGAAGATTTTCAGCCAAGTTCTTTCTCAGTGTTGGTGTGTTGTATAGAAGGCATCATGACGGTTTACTGCTCAGATGTGTTGACAAGAAAGAAGCAGCTAGAATCATTGAGGAGATACATGAAGGTGATTTCGGGACCCATTCCAACGGGCATACCATGGCTAAAAAGATTTTGCGAGCAGGTTATTATTGGTCCACCATGGAGACTGACTGTCACAATCATGCACGGGTTTGCCACAAATGTCAAGTCTATGTTGATAAGGTGTATGTGCCGCCAGTACCTTTGAATGTCTTAACTTCCCCTTGGCCGTTTGCGATGTGGGGAATTGATATGATATGCAAAATTGAACCGACTGCATCCAACGGGCACCGTTTCATTCTGGTTGCCATCGATTATTTTACAAAATGGGTCAAAGCTGCATCCTATGCCAATGTCACCAAGCAGGTGGTAACTCGATTCATTAAGCACAATATTATCTGTCGCTACGGAGTGCCTGAAAAGATCATTACCGATAATGGGTCTAATTTTAACAACAAAATGATGAAAGAGCTTTGTGAGTCCTTCAAAATCAAGCATCATAACTCTTCCCCATACCGACCAAAGATGAACGGTGTTGTCGAAACAGCCAATAAGAATATCAAGAAAATTATACAGAAGATGGTGGTAACTTATAAAGATTTGCATGAGATGTTGCCTTTCGCTTTGCGTGGTTATCGCACCACTGTGCGTACTTCGACTGGGGAAAACCCATTTTCATTGGTTTACAGCATGGAAGCAGTATTGCCGGTAGAATTCGAGATTCCTTCTCTTAGGATCATGAGGGATGTTGAGTTGGATGAAAGTGAATGGGTACAGAATCGGCTGGATCAGTTGGAACTTATTGATGAGAAGAGGTTGATGGTTGTATGTCATAGTCAGGTATATCAGCAAAGGATGAGGAAAGCTTTTGATAAGAGGGTACGACCCCAGTGTTACAAGCCAGGTGACCTTGTGCTAAAAAGGATAATTCTCCCCCAAGGAGATCCCAGGGGCAAGTGGGCTCCGACTTATGAAGGTCCTTTCGTGGTTAGAAAAATTTTCTCTGGAGGAGCGATGATGCTCACGACTATGGATGGAGAGTACTTCCCTCTCACTGTGAATGCTGACGTAGTTAAAAAATACTTTGCATAAAAAAAACCCGCTAAACTGAAAACCCGAAAGGGCAGTTTAGGCAAAAGGAGGGTGTCCTGGTGAATCGAAAACCCGAAAGGGCGATTCAGGCAAAATTTAGGGACTTAAATCAAGTAACTACGCTCGGCATGAGATCCTTTGTTTCTTTCCTTCGTTCCGTCAACTGGCATAAGCTCGAAGATAATCAAAGAATGATCTGTCTGAAAGCAGGAAGATGGAGACGTAAGAGTCATAAGAGTCATAGCAGAGTCAGGACTCGATGGATATTCACATTCACATTTCCATTTGTAAACACTTGTTTGCTTTTATTTTGTAATCACTTGCTTCCAAATGTAAATGCCTTCTTCACAGGCTGATTTCTCAAAATCAATAGAATATTTTCTTTCAAGTATACATATACGTTTCTTTTCTCCCTTTTTACTATTTTGTTTGCAAAAACGTCCAATATTTTGATAAGCATGTGCATATACACCTTGTGGGCCTTACACGGAAATGGTAATCTAAGTCATGGTTGGTTGATCGCTTGAAATATGGATAACAAACACAACTACTAATGTGCAAGGGGCGTGTTTGGTTCTATGGCTGATAGGATTCTCATTCACTTTATTGGTGGATGCCTTGCCATTTTGTTTCACAACTCCATGATGTTGGTAAAGGTCATGGGTCAGGGTAATATCAAGATTACGGCAGGTCGACGAGATCAGCACACCTAGTTGGAGATATTTCTTCCCCATAATGGCTTTTATTACGTTTCTTTTCCGCACTTTCATGTGTTATCTTGATTGATTTTTTTAGCATTGTCTGCATTTAGGATTTTGTTTATGGTCGAATGTCAGTCTTGATGCGTTGAATATTTTTTCCTTGAAGAAATTGTTTCATTTTACTTAATCCATCCAGTATCACTCTTTAATCGATTTTTCGGGTATTTTGATACCAACTGTGCCAATTCTTTTGCTTAGCCAAGAGTTTGGAGGAAGGAGTTTAGCTAAAAACGATGACTGTAGTGGTATGCTTTTGAGTAGAACCTCGTTGACGATGTACAACCATTGTTTTAATCCCCAAACACCGGAGATATAAGGGAGTTAGACCTCGTTAACCCCTTTGAGCCTTCGAAGTAGGAGTTTCTTTTCTGTTAAAAAAAAACGAAAAAAACCTTTTTTTTAACCAGGGGCAGGGTAGATGTTCAGTTAATTTGACCAAGCATTCAAATTTCAGAAGGAATGTCCCATCTGAGGATCATCACATTTTATCTTTTGCATCATGAGATCAGGAAAAATGTCTAAACCATGATGTTCATTTCCTCGCAGAGTCCTGAGATCGAGATCGAATCGATACAATAATGGCTATCCCTCGCCGACCAAGGAATGAGGCATTTTTTTTCTTCAAAAAAAAGAGAAAAAAGAAAAAAAGAAAAAATTTCAAAGAACTAAAGTCATATTTACTTGTTCGAAGTGGAAAGTATGAATAAGAAAGAAACAAAAAGCCCCGCTAATTCGAAACTTGAAAACAAGTCGCTTAGGCAAAAGTTAGGGCGTCCCGCTGGACTCCCAAAATTGAAATTCAAAAGATTTTGTCCAGGCAAAATTTAGGGAAAAGAGAGCCTAAAAGGCTGAAAAAATATTATCCAATAAAATTTTCATCAAAAGAAGAGGAACAATAAAAATCAAAAACAAAAGCAGCAAAAGTTAAGTGACAATCATGTTGGAAAATTTGTCGTGATCACTCAACCATTATAAATCCTTTTGAAAGATGAATGCTTGTGATAAGTCAACTGAACTTAGGACAGGAGAATATCACGAAGGGGGTGGGCACCAAATAACTTGAGCCTTGAAAAACTTTTTTTCTAAAAATCTCGAACCAGGCCACGTTACAACCTCTAAAAGTCTTAACTGAAACAAGGGTTTAACTCGAAAGCATACTACAACAGGGTAACATTTCCTAAACTCCCAAATATGTGTTGCATATCCATGTTGGTATCTTATCACCCGCATCTTGACTCGTTTTTTTTTTGAAAAAAAAAAGAGAAGAGGGAAGAAATGTTTTGAAATTTTTGCACTCTAGCCAATGATTCATTCACAACAGAGATGCGACACTTTGTTAAGGTTTTCAACTTTAAGACATAAATAATCGTCGCATCAGATCTGTCATTCCCAAAATAAACATTTTCCTGCATGCAAAACATTTGTTTGACATCAAAAAAAGAGTTTACACGTTGAACACCTGGAAAGAGCTTAATGATTACCAGGAAGGGAATATTTGGTTTTTCTTCTGTTAGACAGAGCCCATGTATGGATAGGACTTTACCTATCCCCAGTGAAGTTTCGTTTCCGCAGCAAAGTTTTGTTGCCCCAGGAATCTTCTTTTAAAGGCTTCATTCTGAGACTCCGGATTTGAGAATATCGCATATCCCCAACGGATTTACCAACGGAGATCCCTCGCCATGACCTCTCATTTCCCAGCCGATCTGTTGATTGGTGCATCCTTATGTTAATATCTTTCCTTATCTCCAGTAAGGTCGATAATGTGTGACTATCTGCATGATCCATCCAATGGTTGCATTTCAAGAAAAATCTCTCTCCAACAAAAATCTTCAACAGAGTTCTGTCTCCCCGGTGAAGTCTCGTTTCCTCAGCATAGCTTTGTTCCCCCAGCAAAGGTTTTCAACTCTCACGTCGGTTTTGTTGTCTTGGTGTCATCCTCAACATGGTCGTGTGCTGTCTTTTCCAGAGATTACAGTCTTGCCCTGATCTTCTCCCTCAATGTCTAATCTTCAGATGGCGTCCCTCTCCAGAAGCTACAGTGACAATCTGATCTTCTCTAGGAGTTTGCAATTTATTTTTGTAGCTCCTCTCAATGTTTGTGGCCCGTTTCTACTGGTTGCTTGATTGTTATTCTCCACAAAGCGTCATCTCTTCGAGGTTCCCTCTCTAGCGGTTCCCCATATTTTCTCCTCTCCTTTGGATTTTGCAATTTATTTTTGCAAGTCGTGTCAGATTCTGACTTCTTGGTTATTGGCTTCTCAATTGGCCATTCCCCAGTGAAACTTTTAAACATGCATCATTACATTTCATCTACCAAAACGCGTAGCATTTCCATTATATGGAGCATTGCACTATATAGAAAGAATTCAAACATGCATCGGAACATAAGCCATTATTGTTTCTATTGTCCCCAGTGAATTTGCTAATACTTTGGATTACATCCCCAGCGAGGTCTTCGTCCTCATTATCTCAGTTTTCTCCCCCATACTAATATCCTTTTGACGTCAATCATTTGTTTGTTTGAGTGCCTACTCTTGACTGTAGTTCAGTTTCGCCCTGGCACGGTCTTCTCGGGTTTAGTCTTCACTATCCTCTTCGGTTCATTCCAATGTCTATTGATGCACCTTTCGAATACCAATTTTATCCTGATATTCGCTTTCAGCAGGTTTTTAGGTGTACGCCCTAATCACTTTTCTTTGGGTTGAGCTTAGAGTTTCATCTCCTTACCTTACGCATGAAATCCAGTTTCGTCCTAGTACTCATCTAGTTTAGTTTCACCTAACTAGTTATTGAGTCGAGTTTCGTATCATTTTTGCTTTCATACCTTGGACCCTTTGACGGTGTTTGTTTACCGAGTGCAGTGTTTGTACTGTGTCCCTGGATTAAAATTTGTCTCTTTTGTTCCTTGGATCCTTTTATCAGTTTTCGTCACTGTTTATCCTTTGATCTGAGACCAGTAGGTGCTCTGAGAAATATGCGCTCTCATCACTCTTGCTTTGGTTCGAGTTTCGCCTCGTCGCCTGTGCATGAAATCCAGTTTCATCCTGGTACTCATCTAGTTTAGTTTTGCCTAACTAGTTATTGAGTCGAGTTTCGTCTCGTTTTTGCTTTCATACCTTGGACCCTTTGACGGTGTTCATTTACCGAGTGCAGTGTTCGTACTGCGTCCCTGGATTGAAATCTGTCTCTTTTGTTCCTTGGATCCTTCTATCAGTTTTCGTCACTGTTTATCCTTTGATCTGAGACCAACAGGTGCTCTGAGAAACATGCACTCTCATCACTTTTCTATGGGTCGAGTTTCGCCTCGTTACCCGTGCATGAAATCCAGTTCCGTCCTGGTACTCATCTAGTTTGGTTTCGTCTAACTGGTTATTGAGTCGAGTTTCATCTCACTTTTGTTCCTCATTTCTAGGATTCTTTCAGTTCCTTCATACTGTCTATCTTAGTTGAGATTAGCAAGTGCTCCTAGAATCACGCACTCTAGCCACTTTGCTTTGGGTTGAGCTCAGAGTTTCGTCTCCTCACCCGCGTACGTTTTCTTTTCCAGAGCTTAGTTTTGCATATACTCTTTGATTTGAGTTTTATTTTTGAAGCCCAATTTTGCCCTGGCACACTTGTCCGGAAGTTTAGTTGCGTCTACTATTCTTTGTTTTTATTCTGTTTCAACCTGCGTTACAGTTTCATTCTGACGCATGTCTTGGGGGTTTTCTGCTTCTTTTTCTTTCTTCTTCAAGAGTGTAAATTTTCGGGTTCTTTTGTATTCAATCATCTTCAACTCTGAACGCTCGAAAGTTGTCACTTTTCTCACTTATCATGTTGAAGATATTTGAATAGGGGCAGCTGTTGCACCCTAAAATTTACCCTCTTGATTTAGGCTTATGTTTCATCATGATTATCATATTGCATTGCATTCATACATTGTGATAGGATCAAAATACTTTGGTTATCAAGTCTTCCTCAAGCTTTAAAGGTTGATTACATTGACAAGTTGCTTAAGTAGAATATTATCATCTAAACCTTTGGATCTTTCAAGCTCAAAAGTTATTGCATATCTCAAGATATTTCATCCATCTCTTTGGATCATCAGAGGATTGAAGTTTGTGATTTATTATAAGAAGAATCACTCTTTTGATTCACCAGTCAAAATTAGGGTTTTGTTTGATCAAGGCCATTGATCTATGTACAAGTCTTGATTTGGAAGCTACAACATCTCATTGGTATTTGAAAAGTCTTTGTACAAGAAATTGGTCAAGATGCCCAGAGGATTTGAAATTTTGGAGATGATTCATCAGTCTCCTAAGGTGTTAACCAAAACTAGGGCTTGGGATTTTATCAAGATTTCTTGAGAATTTTGAAGTTAAACTTTGTACATGGCCTCTATATATTTGGAAGATCATATGTTTGAAGTCTTGATCATCAATTTTGAAGGGAAGTGGATCAATTGATTCAAAGGGGCAAAATTGTCATTTTGGTCAAGATCAGTCAAATTCAAGGTTGACCAAGTGAACTTTTAGTCAACCATCAATTCAAGGGTGTACTTTTCATATTTCAAGTCCATTTTGATCATTGGATCAAAAAGATTGAGGTTTCGGTTGAAACTTGTTCATGAAGAAACCCTAAAAGTTTCTAATTTTGGAAAATGAGGACTTAACTTCAAAAATTCATATTTTATTCACCTTTGATCAAAAAAATGCAAATGAAGTATGCTTGGAAAGATAAGAGGGTGATATTTCATCTCCTTTTGGTCTCATGTCCAAATTGGCAAAGAGTCAAGAGTTATGGTCTTTGGAAGTTCATGCCTCAAGTTAAAATTATAGGTCATTTTCCAAAATTAGTGAATTTCATGTCAAATTTTGAGTACCTTAATGGATTCAGTCGCAAAAACACAAAACTAAGGGATTGTAGATCTTTTCAATACCTTTCCAAATTGTACTCATTTGTGTCCAAATTCAAAAATATGAACAAGTTATGAGCTTTGGAATTTTGAAGCATTTTATTGAATTTTGACCAAGCAAGCAAAATGCCAAAACTTGAGAACTTCATTTTCAGCCATTCTCTTCACTTCTAATCAGGCCCATGACCCATTTGTGACTTGTGGAAACCCATGATGCTAGCCATTTCGTGCCTTATATGGTATTGTACTTGTTTGATTGAAAAAATGACAAACTTGCCCAATTTTGCAAATTCATCAACACTCTCTCATTTCAATTAGTCATGACCTGGAACTTCGAGCATTGTTTTCTGACCTCATTTGGCTCATAAAACGCAAAGAAAATGAGAGTTTTCACGAGTGAAATGCAGGCTCCATGTGCAACCTCACTTTTTGCATAAACTACCAAACTTGCCCTCCAACGGCTTTGAGGACCAAATACCACTTCTATCCTCTTCCTCTCGTGCTGTATAATAAGAATCAAGGCTCAGTTGTTAAGGGAGAGGCTCATAATTGCTACATTCCAAATCTGAAAATTTTCAAGTATCTCTGCAAATTGCTTCGACTCTCTCTTCTCCTTGGATCATTCTTCAAAATTCTTGGTGGTTCAGCTTTAGTGAAGTAAGGAGATCAAGCTTGCACCATTGGATTGCTTCTGGAGTGAAGGAAACAAGTTTCCAGTTTTCACATCCATGTGAGATTTCTTGAACTTTGATTTATGTGTTTCAGTTTGAATTGATGATGTAGATCATGTCCGTTGAGTTGCTAGCTGGCCAATCACTAGGATTGATGTATATTTGAGCTTTGATTCAAGCATAATGGATGAAATCGTGTTCCTGGTTTTGATGTTTGCAGTGAGTTTTTTCAGTTTTGTAGACTTGATTTCTTGATCCATGTTTGATCTCTGAGATTGATTCAAATTGCATAGTGTAGTATGATATGTTAGCTTTGATTTGCGCTTAATTTGATGAAATTTGGTTGAGAGTTGAGATAGAACGAAGGATCAGAACATGAGGTGTTGAATTTATTTCTGCACGTGTTTTTCCCTATGCTGGAGGTTAAAGACGAAGTGAGGTGGCGTGCTTTGATTGGTTTATTTGAAGTTTTAATGCATTATATATTATTTGATTTCAATTGATTTTTCTGATTTTATTTTTGTAATCAAAACATCTTCAAAAATCATTTAAAAAAATACCATAGGCTAATAATAATTTCTAGTATTTGTCACTTTTTTTTTGGAATTTTTAAAAAATGTTTTGACTGGTTTAAAAATTCATAAGTTTAATTAATTATTTATTCAATGATTATTTTTATTTTAATAGTTCTTTTGATCTAAAAATTTTACAAAAATGTTTTGGACTCATAAAATAATTTAGAAATTGATCCTAATTTTGGTTTAGATTTTTTTCTATTTTTGATTAGAAATTTAATTTGAGAAGTTTATTTAAAATGTTTGCTTCATAATTTTTGTTTTAATATTTCCTTTAATTAAAAAATCCACAAAAAAATCATATAAGTTTGTTTTTAATCATAGTGTCTGAATATAATTTTGTTTTGACCTTTTTATGACTTTTGGCTAGGGTTTGCATTTTTGTCATTAAATAATAGTTTAATTGTTAATTGTTTGTTTGATTTTTATTTTAATATTTCCTTTAATTCAAAAATTCCACAAAAAAATCATGGATTCTAGTTTTTAATTCAAATATTTGAATGTAATTTTGGTTGGTTATTTTTCTGACTTTTGATTGGAATTTTATTTTGAGATGTGAATTTTTGTTCAATTGTTTAAAGGTTTGAATTTTGATTTTATTTTTGACTTTTCTTTAATTCTGAAATTTAAAAAAAATTTAAGTTCTGTGATCTATGGAGTTTTCTTTATTTTTGTATGATTTTAGTTTGATTTTTTTAGAATTGGAACTTGATTAATCAATAATTGAGTTCATTTTCTAAATAATTAGGGTTTTGCTAATTCCCTTGTTTGTTTTGATTCCAAAAAGCAACTAGCCTGGAGTTTAAATTGAATTTGGTTCTTGTTTAAGGATCAATGATGGATTGAGGTCCTTAAAAATATTTTTCTTGAATTAATTGATAAGGTTTTGTATTTTCCACAAAATATTTGGAAAACTTGTCTAGTTTGGTGGTTTTTGCCAACTAGTCTTTGATATTTGAAGTTTGATTGATCCTTTCCTCATCCATCCATGAACTTAAAACATGATTTCTGACTTTTATACATCTCAAGGATGCTAAGAAAATTTGTGTTTGAATTATGGAAGCCCTTTTCTTTTTTTGATGTATTTTTGAAGTGAAGATACCTAATTAATGTTGCATATCTTGTTGCAATTTGCTTGATGGCCAATGAACTTGAGTGAGGCCTACAATTGGGCACCTAATTATCATGTTGGTTCTGTTTATCCATATAAACTCAAGTCAATACATTTAATGCCCCATGTTTGAATGATTGAACCTTTTGATGCATGTTTTATGACTTTTTGCTTTCTTGTTAATCTTCACTTTTAAACTTGAGCTTTCAATTTGAGTTTGAGGTCATTAAATGGCCAATGATAACATGAAGGGAAATAATACTTCAATGATAGTCTCATTAGTACTTGATAGTAATTGATCCCTATTACTTAAGTTAGTTCTAATCATGAATGGAGTTTGGCTTCTTTTCTTTTATCCTTGTTGAATTTTTGAGGCATTTTGAATGCACTTGTGTAGCATGTTATAGAATCAACACTTTAACCTTTTGATCATGTCCTAGTCATGTTTTAGAATCTTTACTTCAAATCTTTGATTGGTACAAACTCTCTAATTTTGTCCTTGTTTGACTTTCTTCCATGGTTAGCTTGAAATCTAAGTCTTTCATGCATTGTGTGGGATTCCTCTTCTATTGTGCTTGTGAGCTGTGATGAAGTAATTGAGTATGATTTAATTGTGGTTGCTACTGACCTTCATGGTCTTTGATTGTATTCTTCTCAAGCTCCCATGATCCTTGATTGATATTCAATTGTCAATTTAATATGGTGATAGAAAGGAGCAACATTCCTCTAACTTTTGACCAAATTGTGCATATGCCTGTTTCTTTTTATCATATCTAATGTTTTGATAGTTGCTATCATGTTTTCTCACTTCATTATGGTGTCATTATACATCCCTTATGTTGAGTCATCATTCTATTTATGGGAATACTAACTTGGCTGTTGAATATGCGAGGTACTCTGAGAAAAGTTTTCCATTTTTGACTTGAGGCTACTGTGTTTCACTTTATTTGTGGAAAACAATTTATTATGTTGGTACTACTCTTGTGCTTGGCATGTTTGATAGTCTATGCAGGATATATATATGTGATTATGAATGTTATACATTACCCATGGGATCTGTTCATATCTGAAAATCTCAATACTTAAATCCTGATGGCGTAATTTTTGACTTGATTTGTCTTCTGATGCCAGCTTGCTTGAAGTTCTCTGGGTTTCTTTTATTCTTTCTCAGTTGCTACGAATAGTTATCCGTTGGTATTGCACTATTTCCTTTATTCCATTTTCATTTTGTATAATTCTATGTTGCATGATGGGACCTCTGTTTTGTTTGATACATGTGTTGTGTTTGTGTTTGTTTCTTTAATTGTTGATCGATGAGTCACTCAATTTAGAAATTGAGATCACGACTTCGCTCTCAGTGCATGTTCCCCATAGGATATTTTCTCTTTAATTGTTGATCGATGAGTCACTCAATTTAGAAATTGAGATCATGACTTCGCTCTCAGTGCATGTTCCCTATAGGATGTTTATTGTTTTCTTTCTTTAATTGTTGATCGATGAGTCACTCAATTTAGAAATTGAGATCACGACTTTGCTCTCATTGCATGTTCCCTATAGGGTAAGTTTTGTTAACCTACCTTTGATATGTTAATTAAGGTAGGAATCCATGTATGCTAGCATAGGGTAGGAATTTCCTTTATCCTCACTGTTGTACCCCAAAATTTTCCCTCCCATATTTCTCAAAACATTGCAAGAAAGATCCTCAAGTTGCTCAAGGTAGTCCAAGGGTTGGCCAGACAAGCTCTCTCCTAAGACAGTCTACCTCAAATTAGGGTTTCATGTTGCATCAAGGTACTTGAGTCCAAGTGGTCCCAAATTCTTAACATTGTCCTAGTATGTCCTCAATATCATCCATGTAAAGTTTCAAGCCTTGTAGAGGAAGTTTGCTCAATCAATTGCTCAAAGGTCCAAAAATTGACTGTGCTAGAGCAAAAGTCAACTATGACCCACATACAGTCAAACTTCAAGATTTTTGGTCAACCTTCTCATTTTGAAGTATATTTCATCATTTGATCAAGGGTTGATCATGATTCATCAAGGATTGCTCATAATTCATCAAGACTCAAAAGTTGCTAAATTAGGGTTTTATAGGAAAAGTCAACTCAACTTTGACCAAGCATAACTTTCTCATACTTCATGAGAAATGACCCATCCAAATCTCATTTTTAAGAGGATGCAATCCCCTACAATCAATCTTCAGCTCCCAAGTTCAAAATATAAACTCACAAGAAGTTATGAATTTGGACATTATAGGTCATTATGAAAAGTCAACAAAAACACATTTTTTGTCAAAGCTTCAAACATGAACATGGAATATCAAATTGAGATACGATTAAAAGGGGTGATTAGAGGACATCTCAAGCTTTCTAAAAAGTCAAAGAACACCTCCAAAGGTTCAAAACTGAAGAAGTTATGCATTTGTGTAGTTGACCTTTTTTGCAAAATTGCCAAAAGTCAACTATGCCCAAAACTTCAAATTTTGCCAAATGGGCCCAATCTTTTTCACTTGTTTTGAGTTGGAAACATAGCCCAAGAGCTCTAGCCTTTGCCACTTGTCCATATCTTTTTTTTATTAATTATTTTAATTTTTATTTGAATTAATTTGATTTAAATCAAAATAAATCAAATAAAATCCAAAACATTGATAACAAGAGATTTTTTTGTGATGGTTTCAGGTTCCAATTACAGCTAGCAAAGCATTCAAACTCGTGTAAAGGAATATGTGCACAAAAAGATTGAAAATAAGCCAAATTTGGAAGGTTTTCAAGGTGAATCAAATCAAATATCAAAAGCATTGAAGGAAGAAGATTTGGACACAATTATCAACCCTAACTCAGTCCATGGTACATAAGGAGGCGAGGCAGACCTAAAAGGAGGTTAGAGACAGGCGTGAGAAGGAGAACAAAATCTGAAAAATCGAGGAAAAAGGGTGAGATCAAAGTCCCACTTAGAGGCATCCTCAAGGCTTGTTACCTATCCCAATCGTTTCCTAGGACTCTCTAGAAGCTAAAGCCATCAAGAACCTGTCCATTCCAGTCCCTAATCGCGTTGTAAGTCATTCACGATACACCCGTGTTCTTGAATTCGCATCTTGTAATTTAAGCATTGTTAACATGAATTAATGGCATGTTGTGTTAGAACAATGTTTGAATCTACTACCCTATATTTAAGTTTTGATGATAACAAAGTGAAAAGATATAGTATTTATATGTTTCATGTTTGAATTATATGCTGCCTAAAATTACTATGCTCTGACTTGCAGATACGCTGATTAAAATAAGCAAGATCACTTCTTCAGCATCAGAATTTGATTTCATACACCAACATCAGAAGTTGCTGAATCAGAACGTCAAGATCAGATGATCAACTCGTACATGCTGAAGCTTGATGAACAGAACTGCGCGTAAACACTCTGATACAAAAACAATAGTTCATCAGCAGCGAAGCAGAATCAGAATGAGCCAAGCCAGAACGTGCATTGAAGAAGCAACGGTACTGTGCATTGAACGCTAATTAATTCCAACGGCATCATTCTAGACAAGATCTGCTCAAAAAGGAAAGCTTGTTATTAGCATTGAATCAAGAATATTTGCATTCAACGTTCATCTTCTCAAGTGCTATATAAACAAGGCTTCGAAGATTATAATGGCTAATTCTCTCCAATTCTCTACACGCACAAAGCTGAATAATAATCTTCATCTACCAGTTTTGCTAAACCCCAAACTCTGATACTCCATTAGTGTTTAGCAATCTAAGTTTCTAAGCTTAATTTGTGTATACATCACAGTTGTGATAAAGTTTTGTAGAAAACATTCACACACATTTGTTTTATACCTTTGTAAGAAAGTGTTGCCTTGACAAACCAGATTGTGGTTTGAATCAAGAAGGCTTTAGCAGTTGTTAAAGCAGTCTGTAATATTCAGTTGAATATAGTTAATTAAGACCTCGTTGGAGAGAGGAGAAATCACCTTGACGGGTGGACTGGAGTAGTTTGAGATCAAACGAACCAGGATAAAAATATCTTGTCAATTGCTTTAAGATTTCAGTTTTACAATTCAACCCCACCTTCTTGTGTTTTTCACCCCTTCAATTGGCATCAGAGCGCCTGGTTCTGAGCTAAAACACTTAACCGTGTCAGTACAAGATCCAGCGTCAGAAAAACACAATGGCAGGAAACAACTCTCATTTCAGCAATGACAACAATGAGGACAGAGACAGATTCAGCGGCAAACCTCCAGTCTTTGATGGAGAAAACTTTGATTACTGGAAAGACAGAATTGAAAGCTTCTTTCTAGCACATGATGCTGATCTGTGGGATATGGTGACAGATGGATACACGCACCCTGTGAATGCAACTGGTCAGAAGATTGAAAGAAAATCAATGACTGATCAACAAAAGCGTGATTTCAAGAATCATCATAAAGCCAGAACCATCCTCCTCAGTGCCATCTCCTATACTGAGTATGAAAAGATCTCCAACAGAGACACAGCTAAGAACATCTTTGATTCTCTCAGAATGACGCATGAGGGCAACGTTCAAGTCAAAGAAACAAAAGCTCTGGCGCTCATTCAGAAGTATGAGGCGTTCAAAATGGAAGAATCTGAATCCATTGAAACTATGTTCTCTAGATTCCAGATTCTGGTAGCTGGTCTCAAAGTTCTGGACAAAGGATACTCTACTGCTGACCATGTCAAGAAGATAATCAGAAGTTTACCCAAGCAGTGGAGGCCTATGGTTACTGCTCTGAAGCTAGCGAAGGATCTCAACAAAATCACTCTGGAGGAACTTATAAGCTCCCTCATAAGTCATGAGATAGAGCTAGAAGCTGATGAGCCTCAGAAGCAAGGTAAGCCTTTAGCTTTAAAATCTAACAGAAAATCTGAATCTAAAGTTTTGCAGGCAGTTGAAGAAACATCTGATGGATCCTCATCAGAAGAAGACGAACTTTCCCTTCTCTCCAGAAGAGTAAATCAACTGTGGAAGCAAAGACAAAGGAAGTTCAGGAATCCCAGAAGATCTGATCAGAACGAGTCTTCTTCCAGATACAGAAGGACAGATTCTTCCTCTGGATACAGAAGATCTGAAGGCTCCTCCGATAGCAAGAAGCCAAACACAAAAGACATCATCTGCTACGAGTGTAATGAGCAAGGACACTACAAGAGTGACTGCCCAAAGCTTCAGAGGGAAAAGCCCAAAAAGAAGTTTGGAAGAGAGAAGAAGAAAAGTCTCATGGCCACATGGGATGACTCTGACTCGTCTGAAGCTGACTCAGAATCAGATGATGAAAGGGCAAACATAGCGCTCATGGCTAACATTCCAGATGATAGTGAAGCTTCTGAATCAGACTCAGAATCAGACACAGAAGAGGTATTCCCTAACTTCGCTGTTAATTTTACAAAGGCTGAACTTGCTGAAAGCCTCAATGAAATTCTGGAACGTTATCAGCAGATTAGAGCTAAATTCAGAGACCTGAAAAGGAATCTTGAATCTGACTCTAATAAGTCTGAGAGTCTCAAATTGGAAAACTCTGAGCTGAGAGATAAAATTTTAAAATTAGAAAACTCTTTACAAAACTCTCAGAAGGAACCAATTTCTGAAACTCCCAGCAACGCTGATGAGATCATCAAGGAGTATGATCATAGTTTCCAGAAGTTCCTTGCTAAAAGCATAGATAGAAGCAGAATGGCTTCAATGATCTATGGAGTTAGCAGAAACGGCAGGAAAGGAATAGGATACCAAGGTAAGGTTCCTACACCTAAAAATGTCATGGATTTAACCATTAAACACACTCCTCTAAATTCACACTTTGTGTATGGTCACACACATGACATCAAATATACTAGTAGTAAGCACTCTGTGAAACCAAAATTCAACCAGAGTTTTGGTAAAACTAACAAATCAGGACCCAAGAAGATCTGGGTACCTAAGGATAAAATAATACATGTTGCAGATATCTTTAGCAGCAAGTCAGAAACACCAGTCATGGTACCTGGACTCTGGCTGCTCACGACACATGACGGGAAGAAGGCATATGTTCCAAAGCCTGGAACTTAAGCCTGGAGGCCACGTTGGCTTTGGAGGCAATCAGAGGGGAAAGATTATTGGCTCTGGAACTGTAGGTAACGGAAATCTTCCCTCTATTAATAATGTTCTGCTTGTAGATGGATTGATGCATAATCTGTTATCCATAAGTCAATTAAGTGATAACGGTTATGATATAATCTTTAATCAAAAATCATGTAAAGCTGTTAGTCAGAAAGATGGGACTATCCTGTTTAATGGAAAGAGGAAAAACAACATTTACAAAATCAAACTTTCTGAACTAAAGAGTCAGAACGTAAAATGTCTTCTGTCTGTTAACAACGAGCAGTGGATCTGGCACAGAAGATTGGGGCATGTTAGTATGAGAAGAATATCTCAGATTAACAAACTCAATCTGGTCAGAGGGCTTCCAAATTTGAAGTTCAATTCAGATGCTCTGTGTGAAGCATGTCAGAAAGGCAAATTTGCAAAACCTTCTTTTAAATCCAAAAATGTTGTTTCTACCTCTAAGCCATTAGAACTTCTGCACATTGACTTATTTGGACCAGTTAAAACTGCTTCAGTCAGTGGTAAGAAGTATGGGTTAGTAATCGTAGATGACTATAGCAGATGGACATGGGTAAAGTTCTTAAGACACAAGGACGAGTCACACTCTGTGTTTGTTACCTTCTGTAACCAAGTTCAGAATGAAAAAGATCTTAGAATCGTTAAAGTCAGAAGTGATCATGGTGGAGAATTTGAAAATAAAGATTTTGAGTCATTCTTTAATGACAAAGGCATTCTGCATGATTTCTCTTGTCCTAGAACTCCCCAACAAAATGGAGTTGTAGAACGAAAGAACAGAACATTGCAAGAAATGGCCAGAACCATGATCAATGAGACAAACGTTGCTAAGACTTTCTGGGCAGAGGCAATAAACACAGCGTGCTACATTCAGAATAGAATCTCAATAAGACCTATTCTGGAAAAGACTCCATATGAATTGTGGAAGAACAGAAAGCCCAACATTTTGTATTTTCATCCATTTGGATGTACTTGCTTTATGTTAAATATGAAGAATTATTTGAACAAGTTTGATTCTAAGGCACAGAAGTGTATTGTGTTAGGATACTCTGAACGCTCAAGAGGGTACAGAGTATACAATACAGAAACACAGATTGTGGAAGAATCAATCAGTGTTCGTTTTGATGACAAGCTTGACTCTGAAAAGTCAAAGCAGAATGAAAATCTTGCAGGTATAGAAATTGAATTTGCAGGTTCTGAAGACAAGTCATCAGAAGCTCTCAACACAGACATTCCTTCAACGTCTGAAAGAAGCAATGCTAGAAATACTACAACTGCTGCTGATCAACCTCAGAAGAGATTACCCAGAAGCAGTTTGGATCACCCAGAAGAAACTATCCTAGGAAGAAAGGAAGATCCAATCAGAACAAGAGCAAGCTTCAGAAACTCTGAAGAAACTCTTATGGGACTTGTGTCTCTGATTGAACCTTCTTCTATTGATGAAGCACTTCTGGACAACGACTGGATTCTGGCAATGCAAGAAGAGCTGAATCAATTCACCAGAAACGACGTATGGGATCTCGTTCCCAGACCAAAAGGATTCAACGTCATTGGAACAAGATGGGTGTTCAGAAACAAGCTAAATGAACAAGGTGAAGTCATCAGAAACAAGGCACGACTGGTTGCACAAGGTTATAGTCAGCAAGAGGGGATAGACTATACAGAAACCTTTTCCCCAGTCGCCAGGTTAGAATCTATCAGACTTTTAATTTCATTTACTGTTAATAGAGGCATCACTCTGTATCAGATGGATGTCAAAAGTGCATTCTTAAATGGTTATATAGAAGAAGAAGTTTATGTTCACCAACCCCCAGGTTTTGAAAATACAAAACATCCAGAACATGTTTTCAAACTGAAAAAGTCACTGTATGGTCTGAAACAAGCTCCCAGAGCTTGGTATGAAAGGCTAAGTAACTTTCTGCTTGAAAATGAATTCACCAGAGGGAAAGTGGACACTACTCTATTCTGTAAAACAGTTAAGAGTGACATTTTAGTCTGTCAAATTTATGTTGATGATATTATTTTTGGTTCTACTAATCCTTCTCTTGGAAGAAAATTTGCTAAGTGTATGCAGGCAGAATTTGAGATGAGCCTCATGGGGGAACTGAAATTCTTTCTAGGAATTCAGATCAATCAAACTCCAGAGGGAACTTACATTCATCAGAGCAAATACATCAGAGATCTTCTGAAGAAATTTGACCTCTCAGAATGTAAGCCATCAAATATTCCAATGCATCCCACGTGCATTCTGGAAAGAGAAGAGGTAAGCAAAAGTGTAGAACAGAAAGTCTACAGAGGTATGATTGGTTCTCTCCTTTATCTGACAGCTTCAAGACCTGATATCTTATTCAGCGTATGTCTTTGTGCTAGATTCCAATCAGATCCTAGAGAATCTCACTTAACAGCTGTTAAGCGAATTTTCAAGTATCTGAAAGGTACTACTAATCTGGGTTTGTTTTATAGAAAATCTAGTGATTACAGCTTAGTAGGCTATTGTGATGCTGATTTTGCTGGAGACAGAGTGGAACGTAAAAGTACTTCTGGAAGCTGCCAGTTTCTGGGAGAAAATCTGATCTCGTGGTCCAGCAAAAGGCAATCAACAATTGCTCTGTCAACAGCAGAAGCTGAGTACATAGCAGCAGCAGGATGTAGCACACAAATGCTCTGGATGAAAAGTCAGCTTGAAGACTTCCAGATTTTTGAGAGTAACATTCCTATTCTTTGTGATAATACTTCTGCTATTTGCTTAAGTAAGAATCCTATTTTACATTCTAGAGCTAAGCATATAGAAATAAAACATCATTTCATTAGGGACTATATTCAGAAAGGTATTTTAAACTTGAAATTTATAGATACAGACCATCAATGGGCTGATATCTTTACTAAACCCCTTTCAGAAGATAGGTTCAATTTCATTCTGAAACATCTCAGCATGAAAGTATGCCCAGAATGAAAATGTTTTAATTCCATGTATTTATCTTCAGAATGTAATTATATTACTGTGAACTTCTGATCAATCTTCTTTCAGAAAGATAGAACATGCAGATTGTATCAGATGCAAGTCTAAAGATCTGAGAGTCTAATCTCAAATACAGACGTGCTGATCACTATATCAAACAAGTGTCATCCAATCATCAGCAAATCTCTGAAGAAGAACGCGTGCACGCTACCGAGAAGGCAAAGCGCTGATTGGGTGCATTGAGACACATGTCTGGTAACCGTTTTTAAGTATCTTTCTCAAATCCCCCAAAATCAGCAAGCATTTAATGAAAAGTAATCACGCTTGTTAAATGGCAATCATTATTTTTTTCTCTCTCTTAAAAACGTTTAATTTTTCAAAATAATTTTTGAAAACTCTATTTAAGCACATTAATCCTTCATTCTTATTCTTTACGCTCTCTCATAATCATTCAAGTATTTTCTGCATATTTCTGAGTTTATCTCCCAAGCCTTTTTTTTTCTCAAATCATTCTCAAAGCTTTGTTGTGTGAGAACAATGGCATCCTCCAGCATTTCTGCAGGCAGGCTCTGGAAGAATTAAGGCTGAATGACTTGCGTCTCCAGCAGCGGATGGAAGAGAATGATCAGAAGATGAAAGCAAGAATGGATGTACAGGACAGCAAGATTGACACTGTTGTCAACATGGTTCAGAAGCAGAATGAAACTTCTGAAAAGATTCAAGCAATGCTGGAAAGCCTGTTCTCACGCATGCCCCCTCAACCTTAAAATTTTTTCATGCATGACATTCTCTATGTTTTCTTCATTTTCTGATGTACTGTTTTGACTATGTTTTGTAATGTTCTTTTGCTCTGATTATGAACTATCTTAATATAATTTGTTTTTCTGATCTAAATTGGTTTTAGCACATCACCAACACTTTTTGATTGCTGACAAAAAGGGGGAGAACAAGAATGATATTTAAAATCAATAACGGCTAACTAGACAGAAATTCTCAAACATTCTAACTCTATTACTTGAAATGTTTTTCTGTTTTTGTTTAAAGTCTACAGGCACAAGGAAACTCCTGAACACTATGAAGACTAGAAGCTCTGATCAAATTGTAGAAGCTCTGATCAATGTTGCTCTGATCTAATATGAAGATTCTGATCGACCAAATACTCTGATCCAAAGCAAAGCTCTGACAGGAAAAGCTCTGAAGCTCTGCTCTCTGCCAAGTCAAAGACTCTTAATCTGTTGTTCAAAGAAAGACAAAGATCTGATCCTGAAGAACACGTATCAACAAAGGGAAGTAATCAACTCAGGGGGAGTATCTCTTAACTCTGATTTTTCCGTACTTCTTATTCTGATACATTTCCCAGACACCTTTTCACGTTATTTTTCATTTAAAATATCTAGTTTTTGTCATCATCAAAAAGGGGGAGATTGTTAGAACAATGTTTGAATCTACTACCCTATATTTAAGTTTTGATGATAACAAAGTGAAAAGATATAGTATTTATATGTTTCATGTTTGAACTATATGCTGCCTAAAATTACTATGCTCTGACTTGCAGATACGCTGATTAAAATAAGCAAGATCACTTCTTCAGCATCAGAATTTGATTTCATACACCAGCATCAGAAGTTGCTGAATCAGAACGTCAAGATCAGATGATCAACTCGTACATGCTGAAGCTTGATGAACAGAACTGCGCGTAAACACTCTGATACAAAAACAATAGTTCATCAGCAGCGAAGCAGAATCAGAATGAGCCAAGCCAGAACGTGCATTGAAGAAGCAACGGTACTGTGCATTGAACGCTAATTAATTCCAACGGCATCATTCTAGACAAGATCTGCTCAAAAAGGAAAGCTTGTTATTAGCATTGAATCAAGAATATTTGCATTCAACGTTCATCTTCTCAAGTGCTATATAAACAAGGCTTCGAAGATTATAATGGCTAATGCTCTCCAATTCTCTACACGCACAAAGCTGAACAATAATCTTCATCTACCAGTTTTGCTAAACCCCAAACTCTGATACTCCATTAGTGTTTAGCAATCTAAGTTTCTAAGCTTAATTTGTGTATACATCACAGTTGTGATAAAGTTTTGTAGAAAACATTCACACACATTTGTTTTATACCTTTGTAAGAAAGTGTTGCCTTGACAAACCGGATTGTGGTTTGAATCAAGAAGGCTTTAGCAGTTGTTAAAGCAGTCTGTAATATTCAGTTGAATATAGTGAATTAAGACCTCGTTGGAGAGAGGCGAAATCACCTTGACGGGTGGACTGGAGTAGTTTGAGATCAAACGAACCAGGATAAAAATATCTTGTCAATTGCTTTAAGATTTCAGTTTTACAATTCAACCCCCCCTTCTTGTGTTTTTCACCCCTTCATGTTGTTGATCGTTGAGGCATTTGCAAACTTTATGCGTTATTTGATTTCATTTATATGGCCTGTGCTGTAAATCACCATTGCTAGGTTTTCGAGCTTGGTTTTAGGGTTTTTGTTTTCAGGGACAATTGGCCTTTGTAAATGGTACGGTTGTGATCAGGAGGACGAGAGGGACACAACCATGGCTTTAGATATTATTTCCATGGCCTGTAGAAGATTTTGGAACGAGCATGGCCTATAGCGACGGAAAAAATGTCCGTAGGTAAAAGTATTTTACTTTTACCCACAGAGAGAGGAAGGGGACGATTGCGTGTCACTCCCCCATAGGCCTATTCAAATCTGGCACGTTTTTTGTTACATTATCCACTAACTCTTTTTTTCTTATATTATCTTTGTTTCTTGGCATATGTACAAAAACAACCAACAACCCAGTTGGTTACAGGCCATTGGAAATTACCTTCAGGACTTAGGTTTGAATCCCAGGTCCCCCTATTTCTCTATATTATTTTCCTGCAGGCAATCCAATGCACGCATGAGCAGGAGATCTACTGTGGGTCTTCATCATCAACGCGTCAGATGGCCAGATGGCCAAATCTGGTGGCCACCATTGAGAGTGCACCATAAGCCAAGTCAAAGATGTCATACAGGATTACAAAAGTCAGCATGGACCATCACTAATGGGCCCAAATTCCTGCTATTGGCACCCCCTTTAATCAGGCTCATCTCTATCCTTTTATATTTTTTTATTCTATTTAATTTATTTACTATTTATTTTATTAACCAAAAATTATTTTCCTTTTATCAAAAAATCACAAAAAATATTTTTATGTCCAAATAAATTTAGAATATTATTTTTCATCAATAAATTAATTAATTTAATTAGGTTTGATTAATTAGACAATTTTAATTTCCTTTTGTAAATAATTAAAATCAATTAGAATCAATAGGTTTTTATTACTAACTTAATTATTTTATTTTTTTCCCTAAAATAACCAAAAACCAAAAATATGTCATTTAATTATTTTTCATCAATTAATTCAATAAATAATTAATTTAGCATTTAATTTAGAAAAACTTATTTCTTTTATTAAAATAAACAAAAAAAAATTTCTCTTTTAATTAGGATAGAAGGGTCAAAACCCTAGTTTCGCATTCGATCTAATTTTCTCGCGCGTTTTATTATTATTTTGTCCAATTATTGTATCTGCTCCCGATTTGTAATAATTTAATTAGGACATTTATTTATTTTTACCGCTTTTAATTTCAAAGGGTTTGTTTTTGGCTATGTAAATACCCGAAGCCTTGTAATAGTTTAGTTTAAATTCCTGTTTCCAGTGATTTCTGGTAAACAACCGCTAGTCTTCCAAACTATCGAATAAACTTACTGACTGTTATTCAATTTCTCTGGTAACTCGCAGGATCGACTAGATTGATCCTAGGACGTGTTGGTCATTAGGGTAACTCTCATGATCGAACAGGTATTCATGGTTGGTATTTAGAGTGTTGTGTAGGTGTTTGACTTATTTCGATTTCTCTCTTAAAGATCTAAAGGTATAATCAAAATATATGTGCGTGAAACTAAATTGCATGAATAAAAGTTAATTGTAAAGACATGTAAACTTCATAAAAGATAAGTAAATGGCTTCAATCGTAAAGAAAACAGTTAATGTAAAAGATGCTCTGGAATGTAAAAGATTTGAAATATGAAGAAAGCGTTTAATGCAAGAAATCTGTAAAATGACTTTAAGTAAAAATAGGCGTTCGAAGGATAAAAACTTGAAGATAAAGACATGAAATGTATAACAGTTTCTGAAATATAAAGTGTTTGAAATGTAAAGAAAGCATTTAAATGTAAGGCATCAATGAAAAGATTTCGAATAAAAAGACTTCAGATGCAAAAAACTTGTAAATGGTATTGATACAAAGACAAAGGAAAGTACTGGAAATGATAAAGGGTTTTCATTAAATCATAAACATGTGGTGCTATCATACGTACATTGCTCTTGCATTCGTTTCCCTAGCCATGTGGTAATTTGAATGTTTACTGAGTTTTTTGTACAAATAGATATCACACACGAAATCCTAATGCTAAGACTTCTATTTATACTACTTCGACCATAACGGTATTGCTATAAGATTCTGCCACGTTCAGAACATGCAGAGAAATGCCTCTCTCTTACTTCCACGTGTCTCCGAATGCTCCAGCGCATATATTTCAAATTTCGAACATCCCGCTTGCATTTGAATTTCAAATGTTTTGGCACTTCTTCGCTTCGAACGCACTTCTTTAGACACAGCCTTGTTATCGTTTCGATACTTCTTTGGATATGTTCCCATAATTTCCACTCGAAGCTCCAAGCTTTGATATGCTCATTCGAAACACTGCTTCTGCTATTTCGAAACATGACGCTTTGTTTCATTTCAATCGAAACGTCCAATTCACTTGGTTTCTAATAATATTATCAAAATCTTCAACCAACAAAATGCCCCTTTAAAATATGTATTTCGATCTCTTTGAGAAATACTTATTTTAAACATATACACAAGATTTTGATGCGACCTTCGAATCATCGTAACATTTAATGCATTTGACTCCAGTCATGTCAATCATAACACTTTTTAGATTCCTTAACCGCCTGGAACCACTTCACAGTATGGTGCAGTTACAAAACAATGATCATCTTTAATCACGCTTACTACCAATGTTAACTTTACGCCACCTCTTCATCACACCAACCCATGATTTCCACGTATCACAACCTTATTCAGTGGATGCTTAAACTTCCACATTATAAAACATCATCAACTTAGTCTTTTTCTTTTCTTCCCACATTCTGAATCTTTTCTCCTTATTCTCTCACCGAAAACCCTAAGCTTTCAACATTCTTCAAAAATGTCTTCTTCTACCTCATCCCAACTAAAAAAGGTTTCCAAGAAGAAAGGAAAGACCGCAGGAACTACAATGGAAAGTAAGGTTATCACTCACCAAGGTCAATCTGTTCTTGCTCCCCAGATGATCTCAAAGGAGAAAGAAATGCTTTATGCATCCCAGGTACTTATTCCTACCATCGCTGCTGGTAAGAGGTTAGCTTTAATGGGCCCTCTTACGGTTTTTGAAATTTTAAAAGACACCAGGAAGATTTTCCCAGTTTGCTATAACTTCAAACCCCTATTTAATAAAATGGACGCCCCTAAGGCAATAGAATCTTCAGGCTCAAACACCGTGGAAAATCCAACTGTTCCTCCTAAGGACCCTTTTGTATTAGACTATGTAAAGAGTAATTTTAAACTGTTTCGATCTTGCCCCACCTCCGACACTGCTTATCAAAACTAGTTCAATAAGGTAGAAGCTAAGAAATCCCAGCAATGGGAAGAATTAGGTATCTACAACTTGATTAAGCTGTCGAAGCCTGGTTTCATTTACAGCCACCCATTGTTATTCGCGTCCCTCTATTTCTGGGACAGTACTTATAATACTTTCCATCTCCCTGGTGGAATGATTACCCCTACCTTCTTTGACATAGCGGCCATCACTGGGCTATCACCAGTAGGAGAAACATATATCCCTAACAACGAAGAACATTCGAGTATAATCGACTTCGAAGTCAAACTAGCAAGTTTTTCCAAGTTTATCAGTCACTACCATGCTGAAGGAGACAGTGTATCTGATGTAGAACACATTGCTTTCCTTACCCTATGGCTGTCAAGATATGTTTTCTGCAGTAGATCCCTACAGGTAGCCAGTAGGTTTATTCCTCTAGCTAGGGATTTGCATGAGAATCGAAGAGTGTGCTTGAGCGAATTGCTACTAGTTGACCTTTATGAAAGCCTAAGGTCAGCTGTTTCGAGCCTAAAATCTCATACCTCCAAGAATATCATGTTGGCTGGCCCTTTTTGGTTACTTCAGCTATGGCTAAATGCCATGTTCGAACCTTCCTTGTCAACTGCCAACACCATTGATGAACAAGACCCTGAAATAACTGATAGAATAGTCGAAGGCACTAGGCTGCGAAGATTAACTCCAAATGACGACAAAGATGACTTCAAAGTCCTATTCTCGAAGTACATCATGATATTCTCTAAGAGGCATAAGTTCGAAGAGACCATGGCGCCTTTTGCTTCGAGGGCTCATGGACCTTCATGGTTCACCATGGCTCTCTCAGAAGCTGTCAAGAGCAAAGAGATTCAAGATGTATGGAGAGCCTTTTTACTACCCAGGCTAATCTCCTCAAGAATAACTCCTGCCAAGAATCAGATTTTCCTTTTCGCTTACCAGCCAAATTTTGTTTCGAGACAGTTTGGCTTATGCCAACTAATTCCTGAACCCTTATTTCAAACTGAGAGTGCCATTACCTCTGGGCGAACCTTCAAGGCACGGGAAGCCAAATTACAGCAAGAACAATACCAAGGCTTTGCCCAGTTTGAGCTAATAACCTTCGAACCTACCCATCTTACAGCTAAGGGGTTTCTGGAATGGTGGACCAAGTTTTATCAAACTTATATGTTCGATACTCTTACAATTCAGCAGAAACTAATTGATGACTTCGATGTGCAGGTACCAGCCAAGAAAGGTATGTTTACTCATGCCAAAGAGATTAAAGCTTTTCAAAATTATTTTGAAACTACTTATGATCCCACACGCTTGGAATCCACTGTGCATCAAGCGGCTGAGACCTTGAAGGAAAAATTCAAACAAAAAGTTTCTAAGTTAAAACTTCCTTCAGGGTTGTCACCTGAGGATAGGTATAGGTTGGCATTCGAAATGCATCCACCTAAATTCCCTAGATTACCTACCTCAGAACTGGCTCTGGCTTGGTTTCCCCCATACCCTTGGTGGTTCACTTGCAAAGAGATGTTCAAACATCTTCAAAAGAAACCAAAGCCATCTGAGACTGTGACATGGGCTCGACACTGGCTCCACGATTTCCCAGGACACCTTCGTTACGACCTTTCTGCCATGTCGATTAAATCTGATCAAGGCACAGGTGCGAATGCTTGGGAAAATCCCAAACGTTTTTCATTTTCCATATCTTTAACCTTTGCTTTAATTGTTTCGATTTTTAGCCATCATGATAAAGATAGCTGCCTCAAAGTCTAAAGAAGGGAGTGCCTCTCAAGTCTCTATCGAAACCACTGATAATGTGACTCCATCCGAAACAACAACCATTGCTGCAACAACAACAACAACAACAATACCAACAACAACCAGAGTTCCAACTCCACAGGTAATCATTTAGCCTTAATGTTTCGAATTCACTAATGTTTCATGATTTGCATCTAACTCTTTGTTTAAATCTTTTCAGACCAACAAACTTCCTCCTACTACTCCAAAGAAGCGAAAATCAAACACCACTGGGGAAGACCCCAAGGCTGGAGGAAACTTACCAACTGCTTCGAAGAAGAAGAAGCAGAAGAAGGATATTTCGAAAAGTACCGTACCAACTAGTGTCTCTGGACTTGATTCCAGGGATGCTGCTCCCTCACCCAAATCCAAAATTCCATCTTCGACCTCCAACGTAATGTTGGAACTCATAGCTAGCAACCTCTCTTCCGAGAGTCCACAGGTAAATTGAACTTTAAAATAATAATTTCTCATTACCTTGGTGCATGCTTTTAATATTCTTTCGCCCCTTGCAGAATATCCTAAATCCAGCTTCCACTACTTCGACCTCACCATCAAAAGCTGCTGCTCCACTCAACTCCTCTCCTGAAGGAGACTCCAGCAACCTTGTACAGAACAAAGGTTCCTCCAATATGGCGGTTCTGGCTGGGGCTTCTGAGCAGCAGGATGATCAAAGTACCTCTCCTCCTCTGAAAGAGACAAACGAAACATCACTTCATGAATCTGCAGAGGCTTTGTAAAGAACTTCTCTTCAAAAGTCCCCTCTTGAAACCCTTCAAGAGGACCCAAAGGATACTCATGCTGAAGAAGAGAAAGCTGATTCTGGTCAAAGAGACGAAGAATCTACAGACGAAGAGTCTGAGGAGGAGGATGCCAATGATGGTTCGACTGCTGGGACAGAGTCCAATGCAAATAGCAGCGAAAAAGAAGACATCGAAGTGGTGGACTTGGATGACGATGAAGAAGACCATGAGCACGAAACGAATGAAGGGGATGGTGACACAACCAACGAACCCATGGAGGTTGAAATGGACGTGACTCCCCTATGTGTGGAACTCCCTCAACCGTCTTTGTCTCGAATGACTGACGAGGAGCTTGCACGCCTGAGACGAAATGACCCTATTGGGTACATGAAGGCAAAGTTGGCTCAGAGGGACATTCCACTTGCTAGGGCTGGCACAAGTTCGACTAGCTATCCTCTTCCCACAGATGAAAGAATTGTACTTCTTAACAAGATCAGGAAAACAATTCTCAATGTGCATATATTCGAAGTGCTCAAACAGGATAGCACTACTTGCTACACTATGAAGGAGTTGCTTACAAAAGTCAACCTTGCTACGTGCTCCTTGCCAGTTAGTACTATCTTGTTCGATCTTCAGTCTTTGCTGGACAACGTAACTGGTTACCTTCTCCAAGATGAATCTGCTGCCAGAAAGGTTCAAGAAAAGCGCAATGCAATGGATGCTGCTTATGAACAAGATTCGAAACTCTCTCAAGAAGCTGAGGATCAAGCTATGCATCTAAAGCAAGCGAAAACTGATTATGAGGCTCGAGCTGAGTCCATCCTTCTCTGGGAAAGGCAGATTCAGGAACTTCAACAGAAGGTTAAAGAGGCTAAAGAACAACAAACAGCCTTCGAAACCAATACTGCTGGTAACCAATTCGAAGAGCTTCTCAACCAGGGGCTTGCAGAAATGGAAACTGCAGAACAACTTAAGGGAGAAGTGGCAACCTTGGAAGGAGCCAGGCGTTTCGCTCAACAGAGACTTGAATCTTTTCGAAGCACCTTCAACAGACTAAAGAATAATTCTTATTTCTAAATTTCAGTGTTTATTTGATTACAATTTGGTTTTTTATATGTAATATTCGAACAACGCCATTTTGGCATCTCAACTTGCCATTTTGGCATTTTTATAATATCTTGGTTACGTTGTTACTATTCGAATCTCCTGCAGGCGTGGCTTATATTTCTTTAAATATTTCCCATTAACCTTTAGGATACGCTTATCATCCACCAGCTCTTCGATTTCATATGCATTGTTTGAGAATACTTTTAATATTCGAAAAGGTCCTTCCCAATGAGGTGACCATTTACCTAATGCTTTATTTTTCTTGTCCATGGGCAATATGACTTTCCAGACTAAGTCATTAATAATGAATACTTTTTTCTTCACCCTTTTGTTCTATGTTCTGGCCACTCTTTCTTTTTGTCTCATCAAAATTTCCAATGCATGTAATCTAACTTCGTCCAACTCAACTAATTCATTCATCATCATTTCCCAATATAATGCAGCTGGGATTTCGTTTTGTCTTTGAATTCGAACTGATTGTAGATGAATTTCTACTGGCAGCACTGCATCATGACCAAATGTGAGTTGGAAAGGCGTAGTGTTAGTAGCTTCCTTAGGAGATATTCTACAGGCCCATAGTATTTGGTCCAAAGTTTTGTGCCAATTTCTTGGCTTTTTACCAATATGTTTCTTGATTAACCCTATTATTACTTTATTGGCTGCTTTGACTTGACCATTTGCTTGAGCATAATATGGCGTTGATGTTAGCAATCTAAACCCCATTTCTTGGGCAAATTCTTGCATCTTTCTACCAGTAAACACAGAGCCTTGGTCTGTGGTTATGCTCTCTGGCAATCCGAACCTATAGATAATGTGCTTCTGTATAAACTCAATAATAGCCTCTTGATCAGCAACTATTAATGGTACAGCTTCGATCCACTTGGTAAAATAATTTATTCCTACCAAGATATATTTCTGTCCTTTAGACGAAGCAGGATTTATTTCTCCTATCAAATCCAATGCCCATCCTCTAAATGGTCATGGTTTGATGATCGAATGCAACTCACTTGCAGGGGCATGTTGAATCCCTGCATGTTTCTGACATTCCTCACATCCTTTAGCAAAGTCTATACAATCTTTGAGCATGCTAGGTCAATACATGCCATATCGAAATAGCAGCCATTTCATTTTATGACCTGCTTGATGTGCCCCACATGCCCCATTGTGGACTTCTGACAATGCTAAGTATGCCTCACTTTCTCCTAGGCATTTCAATAATACGCCCTCTTGGGTCTTCTTGAACAATTCGTTCCCCATGAGGAGATATGATAATGCTCTGTATTTTGTCTTTCTATCCACATTCAGAGTTGGGTTTGCTAAATAACTCACCAGTGGACTTCGCCAATCTGCATCTGATAAAGTGTTTATGGCTAATATTTCGAATCCATGTTTCTCAGCATATCCCAATTTCATACTTTCTAGATCTGATGGTGTGAATCTAGTAGCCATAACTCTACCCCTTAATTCAACTAAATCCTTAAAATTCATGACAGAAACTTTATAACCTGAAGCCAATTGTGCTAAGTCATTTGCTTCTTGGTTCTCTATTCTTGGTATGTGTTGAATATCCATGTATTCAAATTTCCTTAGTAGCCTGTTGACTATGACGAAGTATATCATCAAGTTTTCCTTTATGCATTTATACTCCTTTGTAATTTGTTTGACCACTAATTCTGAGTCTCCTTTAATTTCGACTCTAGTTGCCCCAAATTCCAACAAAGCTTCAAGTCCAACAATGAGCGCTTCATACTCAGCTTCGTTGTTCGAGCAACGAGGACCATCTAATTTATACTTGAATTTTGTTGGAATTCCTTCAGGAGAAATTAGAAGGACTCCAACACCACTTCCATTCCTGTGGGTTGAACCATCAAAGTACAATTTCCATGGTTGTATTTCGACGTAACTCATGACAGTCTGCTCAACCAATGAATGGTCCACAATGAAGTCAGAAATCACTTGACCTTTCACAGCTTTTAAAGGCATGAAAGTCAAAGAATATTCTGTTAAGGCTAAAGCCCATTTACCAACTCTGCTATGCATTATTGGTTTTGAAAGCATGTGTTTAATGACATCGAAATGAGATGAAACATAAACATCAACAGGCTTTATATAATACTTGAGTTTCATACAAGAGAAATACAAACAGAGACATAGCTTTTCTAAATTATTATATCTGGTCTCTGCATCATTTAGTACTCTACTTAAATAGTATATGGCTCTTTCGATACCATTGCTATCTTCTTGTGCTAACATACTACCTATACTAACTTCAGAGGCAGATATGTACAATCTCATGGGCTTCCCCCATGAAGGTGGAGATAAGATAGGAGGATGAGAAAGGTATCTTTTTATCCTGTCAAATGCCTCCTGATGGGCTTCGTTCCATTCGAAGGCTTGGCCTTGCTTTAGACGAAGCAGCGAAGAGAAAGCTTGGGTTCTTCCACTCAGATTCGAAATGAATCTTCTGAGGAAGTTAATCTTCCCTAGCAGAGATTGCAACTCCCTTTTTGACGTAGGTGCTTTCGTCTCCATTATGGCTTTGGTTTTGTTCTGGTTGATTTCAATCCCTTTCTTGTGAACCACAAAACCAAGGAAATCTCCAGCCTGCACAAAAAATGCACATTTAAGGGGATTCATCTTTAAGCCATGTTTTCTCATTCGTTCAAATGATTGGCTCAGATGATGCAAATGTGTTTCTGCAGATATAGATTTGATGACTATATCATCAATATACATCTGCATAAAGGTTTCAATGAAATCATGAAAAATCGAATTCATTGCCCTTTGATAAGTTGCCTTAACGTTCTTTAAACCAAAAGGCATCACCACCCATTCGTAGGTGCCTAAGGCTCCTGGGCAACGAAATGCTGTCTTGGCAACATCTTCTTCAGCAATAAAAATCTGATTATACCCAGAGTATCCATCTAACATACTCAAGTATTCGAACCCTGCAGCAGAGTCTACTAGCATTTCTGCCACAGGCATGGAGTACTCATCTTTAGGGGTTGCAGTGTTTAAATCCCTAAAATCTATGCAAATTCTTAAAGAACCATTTTTCTCAATAACAGGTACTATATTTGCTAACCATTCGACGTACCTTGTGGTTCTGATGAATTTGCAACGCAGCAACCTTTCGATCTCAGCTTTAATCTTCGTGAGAACCGCTGGTGCGAATCTTCTGGGAGTTTGTTTGATGGGCTTCTTGCCATCTTTGATTGGCAGTCTGTGTTCGACCAACTCCCTCTTTAAACCAGGCATTTTGTCATAATCCCATGTGAAGCAATCTTTGTTTTTCTTGAGGACTTCGATTACTTACTTCTTGAGGCCTGGGATAAGTTTTGCACTTATGTAGGTTATTCATTTCGTGTTTTCATCCCCTAAGTTGACTTCTTCGAGTGGATCTTGTGCCAACATTTTGGCACCTGAGTCTATGGGGTCCCTTTCGAAGCCTAAGGGTTCTTTATCGTAGATGGCATCCAACCTTTGATCCATCTCAAATTCTTTGAAGGGTGAGCATTTCGGGCCATCCCCACTTACTTCAGTCATCTTTACAGCTATTTTATTTATTTCAGCCTCTAAGGCCGCCTTTGATTCGTTCTCAACCATATAGGCCGAAATCCTTTCAAAAAAGGTGGACTCAGTCATGGATAAGGTTGTCGAAGTCCCAGCCTGCTGGCCGTCTTTGTATAGTACTTTCGACTCCCTCTTCTTCACTGATTATTGTTCTATCCCAGTATAGGCCATCATGGCGAAGGGTCATGTAGTAGTGGGCGTTTCTGGTTTCGTTGATCTCATCATTTGGAACACACGGAGCAATCTTTGCCAGATGTTTATCATAATCCCTCTTGTCAACTAAATTGACTGTTGACATAAAGTAACTCTGGTATGCTTCGATGTTTTCCACGATTCCATCATCTCTCCATAGAACTAGTCGCTAATGCATTGACGAAGGAACTGCCCCTACGCCATGGATCCACTCCCTTCCCAGCAATAAGTTATAGTTGGCCTTGGCTTCGATCACCATAAACATGGTGGGCCTACAGCTTGAGCCTATTGTCAAGTCCAACTGAACCACTCCCAGTGTTTTGCCTACTTTTCCTTCATAGTTGGATAGAACCATATTGTGGGGCTTGATGTCCCCTTCGCGGATCTCTAATCTTTTGAGCATGAAGTGGGGTATCAAATTGACTGCAGCACCCCCATCCACTAGAACCTTATTCACGCCATGGGCACCAACTTTTGCCCGAATAAATAGTGGCTTAAGATGGTTCTTCATAGCAGGTTCTGGACGTTCGAAGAACGCATTTTGTTCCTCGACAACCCCATTATCCATCACATAGTAGCACACAGGCCTATGCTTCATCAAATATGTGGTATCTTCTTCCTCATATTCATCAATTTCGGTTTTCTGTCCAAATTCACAGGGAAGCACAGATACCACGTTGCAGTTTAGGTTGAAAGAAGACTCCCCCTTCGATTCGAAGTTATCTGTTATCATATCTTCGTCTTCTTCTGGGCCTGGAGTGTATTCCTTTGGTTCATCTAGTTGCACTTCAGAGAAAAGCCTCCTATTAACTGGAGGTTTGTCTTCAGTTTGATTTTTTGGTTTGTTGGTGCTAGATTCACCTTGGTTCCTTGTTGAGGTTGCCCCTTTATTTGCCACAGCTTCCCTCTCAGCCTTTCGAATCCTCTGTTGCCTGCGCCACTGGGATCTCGACATGGGGTTCCTTCCTTTGTAGTTTTCTAATCTTACCTCTTCCCTTTTTGCTATGTTGAATTACCTCTTGTATGTCATAGCATGGCGTGCATTTCGTTCGGTGTTTCTCCATCTGTCTTTGCCTTTGTCATTTCTGACTTGCAACCATATGTCGGTTGGCACTTCAGCAGGGAGTTTGAAAGTCACTCTTCGAGCACCCCTGGGATGAGGACTATCGGGCCTTCGTTGTTTGTGTCTGCTATCGAAACGTGGGCCCATCTGCACAGTTTCTTGATGGTTCCAGCAAGGGACGAAGGGAATCGTTTCGAAGGCTCTGGCCATGCTTTGATCATACACAGCAGAACACCTTGGGCATATCAAGCACTTGGTTGCCCCTTTATAGCAGCGAAACACAAATTCCAGCAAACTTTCTCAAGCCTTAGGATAACACCTGAACAGCTGGTTATCCTGGCGCCAATTGTTGCCAGTTCGAGCCCTCTGTACCCTTTCGAAATTCGCAGCGATTCTCTGATTGCAGAGGATGCTGCACCTAGGGCACAGTATCATGCATGTATCTCCCTTGTGGCATGTCATGAGGTAATCCTTAAGACTAGCATCTCCAGCGTGATTATCCTCCATTTTATACTTCTCTTTTTCTAAGTATTTTTCTACCTCCTCCATCTCAGAGGGAGTTCTTTCCATGTCCACCATGTTTACCTCAACATCCTCCCCTTCAGCTTCATCATCTCCCCATCCTGTGGGTTTTATATCTTCAATGTGGACCTTCGAACTCTCTGGGGCAGAATATTTGACCAAATAGTCAAATTTTCCACTGGGTTCCCCTAGAGTGTCCCATATTTCCTTCTGAGGGGAAGTTGGCTTCGTGATTTGGACTTTCTCCAATTCCAGCCTCAGGCCTTCAGTGACCTGTGTTAGTTCTTGGTTCTGATTTTCCTGGCCTTCAGTAGCCTGGGTTTCTTTTGCAACAGCTACAGGTGCTGCTTCAATCGAAGTCTCTGGTAGCTTCTAGACGTCTTCAGTGACCTCCTTATCGACTTCGACCATCACCCAGCTTTCGTTTTCAGTACCTTTCTCTCCTGTTGGGACATCACTTTGGTCAGCTTCCACCATGTTAATCTCTCCAATGCACGCAGGCTCGGAGTAGTTGGTGTCTGCGACGTCCAAGGGATCTTCGTCCACTTTCATCTTTGCCTTATCAGCAAACTTCAGTCTGCCATCTTTGATTGCATTCTGAATTAGGTTCCGGAAAAGAAAACACTGTGAGGTTTTGTGGCCTAGGAAACTATGATATTTGCAAAATCCTCTCTTCTTTCTTTGATCTAAAGGAGGTATTTTGACATTTGATGGCACAATGAGTTGGCCATCTTTGACAAGTAAATCAAAAATCTCGTCACATTTAGTGACATCAAAGGTATAAACCTTCTTTGGGAATTTGTCACTTTTCTCATTTTCAACAATCTCTTTCCCTTTTGTGGGAACCAATAATTTGCAGGAGTAAGGTGGAGCCTGTTTTAATTCAGCGAGGTCGATTTCGACCTCTTCGAATTTGAATTCAGGATAATCTTCTGCTTCCTCAGTTCCAACATAGGAGATCCTCTCCTTCTTATTATTTTTAAAGACTCTGGCCTTTTCGGCCTTTAGCCTTTCGACCTGTCGAACCCTGTCGGCTAACTGAGCCATGTCCCTCAAATATTGAGTGTCTAGTTTCTTTCGAATAGAGTAATCCAAGCCACCAGCGGCCATTTCGACTAACTCATGTTCAGGCACTACTGTGTAACATCTGGATTTCAAAAGCCTAAATCTGTTCAGATAATCGTCTATGGGTTCAGTGAACTTTCTCTTGACACTGGCTAATTCCTTCAAGCTTATTTTCGACTGTCCCATGTAAAACTGTTCATGGAATAATCTCTCCAACAGAGTCCAAGTATCAATGGACCCAGGAGGCAAAGTGGTGAACCATGTGAAGGCGTTTTTAGTCAGGGAACTTGGGAAGTATTTGATCCTGAGGTCTTCATTATTGGTTATATCTCCCGCTTCGGTTAGATATCTGGTTGTGTGTTCGATTGTTGACTCATTGGTATCCCCAGCGAACTTTGTAAATTTAGGGACTTTATATCCCCTTGGTAAATCAGTATGCATTATGCAATCTAATATAGGAGAAGCATAATTTGGCCTTCTAATTCCTGTGTTGAGGCCATTCTGGGCCATGACTCTCTCTATCATGGTGGTTAAATTGTTTTCTGCCAAGATGTTATCATTTCGAATTCTATGAACGACTGCATCAGCATCTTGATTTCGACCCACCATGACAACCCCCCTAGGTTGTTCTTCTCGAAACTCTGGGACTTCCAGCCTTTCGACCCTTGCCCCTGGTTCCATAATTTCTCTTTGTGGGCCTGGGATCATTGGAGCTCCTAGCCTTTGTTCCCTTGCCCCCAAGTTAACTTCTTCTCTAGGTGGTCTATAGTTTGGGTCGTTAGCAATTTGTTCCATAATAGGCATGTTTGCTCGAACTCCCGCCTGATTCTGCCTACGCCTTTCTGGGGGAGCAAAGAAATCTGCTATTCAACTCATGTTATCAGCGTTTTCTCTGTTTGTCACAGTCACATTTTGTACTATTGGGGCAAATATTTCCTGCATAGTTTGTGCTAACACCCCTATCATATTATGGTTACTGTCATCCATCAATTTCCTAAAGGCTAACTGATTTTCTGTGGTTAAAATAGGCATTATGCTATAACCCACTGACCCTTGGTTATTTGTCATAAACTGATTCTCCCCAGACCCAGACCCTAATTGTGGTGATGAATTCGATGTGGGATTGTGTAACCCTGCCATAAAGGATGTTGGCATTCCATAAGAGGAATTTCTGGTTCTATTACCATCGAAACCGGGTGGTCTAGTTAGTGGAGTGGCGAAATGGGTTTGTGTTCCTGATGGTGGAACGAATCCCCCAGGATAACCAATGGTTCCAGTATTTCCTAACACCGAACTATTAGTTGATATGCCACTTACTCCATTAGTGGCTATATTACTGGTTGAAGATGCAACAGACTGTGCATTCGAAGGGATCACATTAGATGTTCCCATCGAAGCGGATACATTAGTGCCTGTTGTATGTGGGGCATTTTGTTCCCCTTGTTGATTGTCAGAATTAGACATCTTGTTCAAACGTTTTCTTCTGGATAAGGGTTGGTTGCTGTTGGTTATTTTACCACTTCTTAGGTTCATAAAACAGCAAACTTCTTAGGTTCTAACGTTTTTATAATGGTTATGTCTCAACAATCTTTATTTCTAATGTCCAATTATTGGTCCCATCGGGTGTGCCAATTTGTTTCCAGTGATTTCTGGTAAACAACCGCTAGTCTTCCAAACTATCGAATAAACTTACTGACTGTTATTCAATTTCTCTGGTAACTCGCAGGATCGACTAGATTGATCCTAAGACGTGTTGGTCATTAGGGTAACTCTCATGATCGAACAGGTATTCATGGTTGGTATTTATAGTGTTGTGTAGGTGTTTGACTTATTTCTATTTCTCTCTTAAAGATATAAAGGTATAATCAAAATATATGTGCGCGAAACTAAATTGCATGAATAAAAGTTAATTGTAAAGACATGTAAACTTCATAAAAGACAAGTAAATGGCTTCGAATCATAAAGAAAACAGTTAATGTAAAAGATGCTCTGGAATGTAAAAGATTCGAAATATGAAGAAAGCGTTTAATGCAAGAAATCTGTAAAATGACTTTAAGTAAAAATAGGCGTTCGAAGGATAAAAACTTGAAGATAAAGACATGAAATGTATAACAGTTTCTGAAATATAAAGTGTTTGAAATGTAAAGAAAGCATTTAAATGTAAGGCATCAATGAAAAGATTTCGAATAAAAAGACTTCAGATGCAAAAAACTTGTAAATGGTATTGATACAAAGACAAAGAAAAGTACTGGAAATGATAAAGGGTTTTCATTAAATCATAAACATGTGGTGCTATCATACGTACATTGCTCTTGCATTCGTTTCCCTAGCCGTGTGGTAATTTGAATGTTTACTGAGTTTTTTGTACAAATAGATATGACACACGAAATCCTAATGCTAAGACTTCTATTTATACTACTTCGACCATAACGGTCTTGCTATAAGATTCTGCCACATTCAGAACATGCAGAGCAATGCCTCTCTCTTACTTCCACGTGTCTCTGAATGCTCCAGCGCATATATTTCAAATTTCGAACATCCCGCTTGCATTTGAATTTCAAATGTTTTGGCACTTCTTCGCTTCGAACGCACTTCTTTAGACACAGCCTTGTTATCATTTTGAGACTTCTTTAGATATGTTCCCATAATTGCCACTCGAAGCTCCAAGCTTTGATATGCTCATTCAAAACACTGCTTCTGCTATTTCGAAACATGACGCTTTGTTTCATTTCAATCGAAACGTCCAATTCACTTGGCTTCTAATAATATTATCAAAATCTTCAGCCAACAATTCCGCACTTTAATTTCTGCAAATATTCAACTGTTAGATGTTTGATAATAGGGTTTGCATGACAAGAATGAATTTCTGAATTTAAAACAGTTAGATCACCCTAAAAGGTGCAAAGATAAAATAATCTGAAATTGACACAATCGCACATGCGCACTCTTAGGGTACATTCCCACTTGGTTGCCTTCGGTAAATGGTCATTGAGTATAGGATATTTTAGCAGTCGTCCTTTTGTCCAAAGATCATAGTTTCCTAGGAAAGGTTTCCCCGGATATTGTTGCCTCGGATAAATGATCTAAGACATTAGGGTTGCCACTAAGACGTCCTAACATTGCTTTAGTGACCGTACGTCCCTTTCGAATTGACCCTCAAAACTCCAACGACGATGCTACCTACTCACTAATAGTGGGATAGCGTTGTCTAAAGGAAACAAACATAGAACAATTATCTTTTTTCGAGTAGGTAGATTAGTTCTTAAGTACTTGCTCAATCCAAACAAACTTTTTTCTCACACTTACACTCCTTTACAAACAAGTTTTCAAAAACACTTCATTACACTCTTGAAGACAGAAGCAAGAGTTAAATCGAAGTTAAAACAAAAACTTTTCAAAGCCCACAAACACAAAGAAAACAATTTTGAAAATGATGAGCAAGTACCTAAGAGCTCGTAGATAACTACGGATAGAAAGGGTGCTAATACCTTCCCTTTCTATAATCTACCCCTCGTACTCAGAAATATCTCGTAAAAGGAATTTTTCTGTGCTTTTTTGCTTTCCTTGTTGGATAAAATAAAAGTCGGTGGCAACTCTTGCTTACCGCGACATTTTGCGAACATAAACGCAAAACGCAAACCAGCAAAATTTCCCTAACGAAAATAGGAAAACCACGTCCCGGTTCTGGCCACCGTATCACAAAACTGGCGACTCTGCTGGGGAGTTTATAAGTGGGGTGTACCTTAGGAATAGTTCATTATATTGTTTTCAATTAATTGATCTGTTTGATTTATACTTGTGGGCTTTTGTATCGGAGTTACTATAGATCCTAACCCGGATCTAGGGATACCTTTTAGGTAAGTAGCAATAGACTGTGAGGGAACCGTACGGCGTAGACCGATACGGTTGAAGTAGTAGCTACGTTCGTGTGACACTTTAGTTGGTACTGATATCCCTTGTGTAGGAACAAGGAGAGTATGGGGCTACTAAGGGGTCATTAAGAATCAACTGACCTTAGAACCTATAATTGACCAACTTGGCCATAGAAAAGTAGCAGTATGCTACACTCATTGAGACCATACTCTCGCGATGATTCCGGACGCAAGAAAAGGTTGCTAAACTGGAATTATGATCGATCGAGGATGGTCAGTGATATTGAGATCCTCTAGAACCCGGTTACTATTACTAGGACAGGTTGAACCAACTAAACTGAAAGAGGGTAATACATAAACTCCATGCCAGCCTAAAATTTAAGGGCTACTGTGTGACTTGTGTGCCCTTACCATGTTTGCTATCTGTGAATACTTGTGGTGTGTTTCTATCATGACATCATGCATCATGACATTTCATGCATCTTGCATCAGACTAACCCATTTCAAAGACCGAGGGGATTCATCTTTGTTCTGTTTTGCAGATCATGGCATCTATGCGCATAAATACTATTCGCATCAGCTTCGTAAAGATCCCTGCTCAACTTAGAGAGTTGGTTTCTAAGGTTCCTGATACATCTTCCTTTGTCAGAAGACATGGTCATCTCCTCATCCTGGTAACTTCCAAGTTGGATGAACAAATGATGATTGTCTTGTTCCAGTTCTTTGACCCATTGCATCACTGCTTCACCTTCCCGGACTATCAATTGGTCCCTACTTTGGAGGAGTTCTCTGATTTACTTGGTATTTCTATTCTAGAGCAGACACCATTTACCGGTTTGGAGATAGCTCCTAGGCCAGAAGATATTGCTACAGCCCTACATCTGACAAAGGCTGATGTAATGTCTAACTGGGAGACTCGGAGTGGGGTTAAAGGATTCCTGGCTAAGTTCTTGATTGATCAGGCTCAATAGTTTTGGGACAGTTTAGACTTTCAAGCATTTGAAGACATCTTAGCACTTCTCATCCATGGCTTGGTTTTGTTCCCTAATTTAGATTCTTTCGTCGACGTGAACGCAGTCAAGATCTTCATGTCCCGTAATCCAGTGCCCACTCTCTTAGGTGACATTCTACATGCTCTTTATGCCCTTATTGCTCGGAAACGGGGAATCCTTATGTGTTGTGCACCATTGCTGGCGAGGTGGTTTATTTCTCACCTCCCCAAATATGTTTTGAAGAACGAGGAAGGCATGGGTTGGGCCTACAGAATTATGTCCCTTGCTCATACGGACATCATCTGGAGTACTAAAGACATGGAAGAAGTAGCCGTTATTGATCGCTGTGGGGAATACCCCAATGTTCCATTACTTGGAATTAGAGGAGGGATCACCTATAATCCTTGTTTAGCCTTACGACAGTTTGGACGAGCTCGAAGGGACGGTCCTCATGAGCTGCTACTTCCAAGCATTATCTTTGACTTCCAGGGAGATGTTGAGGGACATTGCCGCAGATTTATACGAGCTTGGGATAGGGTGAACAGGTCTGATCCGCATGAGCTAGGAGCGAAGACTTCTCTTTTGATGTAACCGTATCTCCGGTGGGTTCGGGCCCGTGCCCAAAAGCTAGGGATGCCATACGAAGCTGTCTTACCAGTGATTGTAGAGCATGCTGATGAAGAAGGGGTTCCTCATACTGTCCTCCATCCATACATGCCTACTGGAATTGGGGAATTAAAGAGGTCTTGGATCCAGCTAAGGGAAGAACGGGATACTTACAGAGAGAAGTATCATGAACAAGAACAGAAGATCCTGAAGCTTACAAGGCAGTTGGAGAATATGAGGGTCCTCAACGGCTATGTCAGCATGCAAGGAAAATGACCATGGGAGCACTGATGTCTTTTTTATTTCTAGTTTTGATTTACTTTTCAGTTTTTCTCTTTGTAACGCCTTAAAGGCATTTGTCAAACATTGTTTCAAGTTTTTAATCTAATAAAAGTATGTTTCATTTTGGTTTACAAATTTGAATATCCCAAAGTCTTTGAAATCATATCATATGCATTCCATTTCCATGCACCTCATCACAGGTACCCTTACAGGTTTCTCATCTTCTTCGCTGTTTATTTCAGCACATCATGTCTTCCGAAACATCCACTGATCAAGCCATCAAGGCTCTGCAAGCTCAGAATGCTCAGTTCCAGGAAATGTTCATGAACCTGGCCAAGGGGCAGAAAGATTTGAAGACTCTTATCTTGAAGGATAAGAAAAAGAAGAAGAAGAAGACGGTCCTCCTGAATACGGGTCACAGGTTTGGGAACAGATTACGAGAGGAAGTTGATTTGTCTCACTCATCTGGAGGGGGATAAAATCAAGAAGAAAGGAGGGCTCCTAGCCCTGTGGTTTCTGACAACGACATTGACTTTGATGAAGACCAGTATCCTCCTGCCGAGGATAGGTATAAGCAACTCGAAGACCGGTTAAGTGCGATGGTGATCCAGAAGATACTTGGGTTGGATTTTGGTGATTTGGGTCTGGCATCTGGGGTGGTGATCCCCCACAAGTTTAAAGCGCCTGTCTTTGCTAAGTACAATAGGGTCTCCTGCCCAAAGCTACACCTCTAATCGTATGTCAGAAAGATTCAACCATATACTGCTGATAGGAACCTCTGGGTTCACTTACTTCAAGATAGTCTTTCAGGGACTCAACTTGAATGGTTCTATCAACTAGAAGGAGCTAACGTCCGTAATTGGGAGGACCTTGCTGCTGCTTTTTACAAGCAGTACCAATATAATTCCGACCTTGCTCCCACGCGTACCCAACTTCAGGGTATGTCCATGGGTGCGAGTGAAGGTTTTAAGGATTACGCTCAGAAGTGGAGAGATCTTGCAGGAAGAGTACAACCCCCTCTGGCTGATAGGGAGTTGGTGGATATGTTTCTGGGGACCTTGTCCGGTCCGTATTTCAATCATTTGATCGGAAGTTCATCGTCTGGTTTCACTGAGTTGATTATGACTAAGGAGAGAGTTGAGGCCGTTATCAAGAGCGGAAAAATACAGAAGGGTGCTTCGTCAAGTACCAAGAAGAAGCCTTTCAAGAAGGAGTCCAGTGCAGTTTACAGCTCAAGGAGCCAAAATCGACCTGAGCGCCGCCAAGCAGTCAACGCGGTAGTTATTTCAAGACCAAATGTTGCCCCTCAACGCAACACTCAGCAAAGAGCAGAGAGGCCTCAAAGACAGTTTACTCGGCTCAGTATGACTTTATCTCAAATTCTGCCGCAGTTGTTAAAGACCAATTTGGTGACTCCGAGGGAAGCCCCAAATAATCCCAACACCACATCACTGTTGTATAATCCGAACGCCCGTTGTGCTTATCACTCTGATAGCCGGGGCATGATACCAATAACTGATGGGCCTTGAAGAGTAAGGTACAAGATCTGATTGATGCTAAGGAGATCGAGTTTGAAGCGCCCGAAAAGCCTAATGTCATAACGGCTCATATGCCAAAACATGACGCAGGAGTAAATACAATTGAGGATGATGATGAAGAGTATGATATTGACAGCTGGATTTACCCGACTACCAACGGTGGCTTGAGCAATTGGACGGAAGAGGATTCCTTGCCAATTTCTTTTATTACACAGTAATAGACTTTTGTTTTGGATTTGTAACAAACAATTTTAAACTTTACGGCCCGGTGTCTTACCCGAGACACCATGGCTTTGTTTGAGGGCTTATTATGTGTCATTTCCATATATCATCAATAAAAGCATTGGACGTTTTCTTGCATTACAAATTTTGCGCTCCTTATTTTTCTTTTCTATCTTGCAAAACAGTTATTTTACACACACTCACATATACAGGTCTACATCCACTCTGGATCCCACTGATAACGACTCTGCTAGTGTCAGTTATGACTTCGAAAGTTCGATCAACTAAGCCGAGGACAAAGGTGAAGATGATTGCGAAGTACCTGGTGAACTTGCTAGATTGTTACTTCAGGAAGAGAGGGCCATACAGTCGCATGAAGAGTCAGTGGAAACAGTAAATCTGGGTACAAAAGTAGATAAGAAAGAGGTCAAGATCGGTGCAAATCTGGAGTCTAGTGTTAAGCAACGGTTGATTCAGATGCTACGTGACTATGTTGAGATCTTTGCCTGGTCTTATGAAGATATGCCTGGGTTGGATACTGATATTGTGGTTCATCGCCTGCCTACCAAGGAAGATTGTCCTCCAGTGAAACAGAAAGTTCGTCGAATGCACCCAGAGATGTCTGAGAAAATCAAGGCTGAAGTTATGAAACAGTTTGATACCGGTTTTCTAGCAGTTACTTCTCACCCACAGTGGGTGGCCAACGTGGTTCCGGTGCCGAAGAAAGATGGTAAGGTTCGAATGTGTGTTGACTATAGGGATCTGAACAGGGCAAGCCCCAAGGATGATTTCCCCTACCTCATATCGACATTCTGGTTGACAACACCATGCAGCATAAGGTCTTCTCCTTTATGGATGGTTTCTCCGGTTATAATCAGATTAAGATGGCTCCCGAGGATATGGAGAAGACAACCTTTGTTACTCAATGGGGTACCTTTTGCTACAAAGTCATGCCTTTTGGATTGAAGAATGTTGGGGCAACGTATCAGCGCGCCATGGTCGCTTTGTTCAACGACATGATTCATCATGAGATTGAGGTATATGTTGACGATATGATTGCAAGGTCCCAGACTGAGGAAGAACACCTTGACCATCTTCAGAAGCTATTTGACATGTTGAAGTTGTACAGACTAAGGTTAAACCCGAACAAGTGCACCTTCGGAGTGAGGTCTGGTAAGCTGCTAGGTTTCGTCGTTAGTGACAAAGGTATTTAAGTAGACCCTACAAAGGTGAAGGCTATACAGGAAATGCCAGCTCCCCGAACAGAAAAGGAAGTCACAGGCTTTTTGGGACGTCTGAACTATATTGCCCGATTCATCTCGCACCTAACTGCTACTTGTGAGCCGATCTTCAAGCTACTGAAGAAAGATCAAGTGGTAAGATGGAACGATGAATGTCAGGCCACTTTCGAAAGGATCAAAGAATATCTCCAAGATCCTCCTATTCTGATGCCTCCAATTGAAGGGATACCGTTAATCTTATACTTGATAGTACTCGACAATTCAATGGGGTGCGTGCTGGGGCAGCATGACGAGTCTGGACGAAAAGAGCATGCTATTTATCACCTTAGCAAAAAGTTTACCGACTGTGAGACCCGATACTCGTTGCTCGAGAAAACTTGCTGCACTTTGGCATGGGCTGCTCGCCGGCTGAGACAGTATATGCTGACTCACACTACTCTGTTGATATCAAAGATGGATCCAATCAAGTATATCTTTGAAAAGCCTTCCTTATCCGGAAGAATAGAAATATGGAAGATGATCTTGACTGATTACGACATCCAATACATGACCCAGAAAGCAATCAAGGGAAGTGTGTTGGCAGATCATTTGGCACATCAGGCAGTGGACGATTACCAGTCTATGAACTTTGAATTCCCAGATGAAAACATCATGTTGGTGACTGACTGTGAGACACCTGGACCGGGTGAAGGAACTGAAGAAGGATCCCGATGGTCTATGTACTTTGAAGGAGCTTAAAACGCTTTGGGTAATGGCATTGGCGCCATGATCATATCTCTTGAAGTCTCTCATACTCCGTTCATCGCCCGACTATGTTTCAACTGCACCAACAACATGGCGGAGTATGAAGCATGCATTATGGGTCTTCGAACAGCAATTGACCTAAGGATTAAGTTCTTAAGTGTATTCGGAGATTCCGCTCTCGTGATCAGTCAGATCAAAAGGCGAGTGGGATACGAAACACCCAAATCTTATTCCTTACAAGGAGTATGTGTTGACGTTGCTTCCGAACTTTGAGGAGATAACCTTTTAACACTTCCCTAGAGAGGAGAATCAGTTGGAGGACGCGCTAGCTACGATGTCTTCTATGTTCAAGGTCAGATGGGACAATGAAGCTCCCCAGATTACCATTGAGAGTTTGTACGAACCTGCACATTGCTGTGACATCGAGACAGAAGAGGTAATAGAAAAACCCTGGTTCCACGAGGTAAAGAGGTATCTTGAGGCTCAAGAGTACCCCGAGGGTGCATCTGTTAATGATAAGAAGTTTCTGAGGAGGTTCGCGGCGAAGTTCTTCATCAGCAACGGTATCCTCTACAAGCGTAACCATGATTCGACCTTGCTGCGATGTGTGGATAAGAACAAAGCAGAAAGGATTATGGTAGAGTTGCATGAAGGAACTTTCGGAACTCATTCTAGTGGATACACCATGGAAAAGAAAATCCTTCGGGCAGGATATTATCGGACATGTCGTAAATGCCAAGTCTATGCTGATAAGGTGCACATACCTCCAGTACCTCTGAAAATCTTGACAGCTCCTTGGCCTTTCGCAATATGGGGCATCGATATGATTGGTGAGATCAGACCTACAGCATCCAACGGCCATCGTTTCATTCTGGTAGCTATTGTTACTTTACAAAGTGGGTTGAAGCAGCTTCCTTTGCTACAGTAACCAAGAACGTCGTAGCACGGTTTATTCGGCATAATCTGATCTGTCGATATGGTGTACCAGAGAGGATCATTATAGACAATGGTACAAATCTCAACAATAAGATGATCACCGAACTCTGCAAATAGTTCAAGATACAGCATCATAACTCTTCTCCTTACCGGCCGAAGATGAATGGGGCTGTAGAAGCGGCTAATAAGAACATTAAGAAAATTGTGCAGAAGATGACGGTGACATATAAAGATTGGCAAGGGATGTTACCTTTTGCTCTTCATGGGTACCGTACCTCAGCGCGAACATAAACAAGGGAAACACCCTATTCCTTGGTATATGGTATGGAGGTCGTCTTGCCCATTGAAGTTCAGATACCCTCTCTTAGGATTATGAAGGATGCAGGTTTGAGCGAAGATGACTGGATTCAGACCCGACTTGATCAGCTGAACTTAATCAACAAAAAGAGACTTACTGCTATTTGTCATGGTCAAACGTATCAAAAGCGGATGATCAAAGCATTTAACAAGAAATTCAGATGACAAGGGTATCAAGTTGGGGATCTAGTGATCAAGCGCATCATCCTGCCACAAGGTGATCCCAGGGGAAAATGGACCCCTACTTACGAAGGGCCATTTATGGTTAAGAACATTTTCTCAGGAGGAGTTATGATTCTAACCACCATGGATGGTGACGACCTTCCTCACCCCGTCAATGCAGACATAGTAAAAAAATACTACGCATAATCAAAGACCCGCTAGGTTGACTGGCCTAGGAAAAAATGAGGGCTTCCCGGCGAACCAAAAGGGTTCGGGCAAAAATAAGGGATGAAAATGAAAAAAATATATACACTCGGCAAGTCGAAAACCTGAAAAGGCGGCTTGGGCAAAAAAGGGTATCCCGGTGGACTGAAAACCCGAAAGGACGGTCCAGGCAAACGTTAGGGATTAAAGCATAACACTATGTCTCATTGGATCACCTTGCAACCAGACTTCGGTATCGACTATCAAGCTCGGAAGGAACTAATCAATCTGATCTACCTTCAACCAAGTAGCAAAGTGATGAGATGCTTGAGGACATAAAGGCAATAGAAGAGTTGGAACCCAGTGGGGTTGTTCACATAGCTATTTTTCTTTGTTTTTCATAAATTATATAAATTCTATTTGTTCGGAGGTGTTCTCTTACTAGGACGTCAACCTCTTGTACAAAAACGCCTATTTACAGGCTAACTTCGAAATCAATACAAGTCATTTTACAAAGAAATTTCAAATTGTTTTCCTTTTTCTGTTTTGTTTTGCGAGAACGTCCAATGTTCATTTTGGATATATGCATTTGACATTGATTTTTGCTCATAAAAATTTACATGCGAAACAAAAGACGATTACTTGTAATATCAGAAACTGGGGCAAACGAGAAATGTCCAAACCGTACAATTGCTCTATCCACCAGGTATAGGGATAGACCTAGCTGGAGGAAACGATTGAAAGTATATTCATTCCCCGCGGAGTAAGAAGAAAGATAGTGGTGTTAGCTCTCCCCAGTTGAGACTCGCAACTGTGAATGAATTGACGATATTCTCCCCAAGCAGAGTTTATCTACCATCAGCACTGAAAAGTCTTATCATCCCCAATGGAGTATAAAAATATCCCCAGTGGAGTTTGAAACAGTCATCCCCAATAGACTCTGGATGATTGTCCCCAGTAGATTCTAAAAGATTATTCCCCATGAAGTCGCAACTGGAAAGTCATCCCCAGCGAAGTTCATTCCTTTCACAAACAGAAAATCAATTCCCAACAGGTTTCATTATCACCAGCAGTGGTAATTCATCCCCAGATGAATTTATCAACGGAACCCTTAGTAGAAAATCTCCTTCCCACTGAGGCATTCTCTCGTCAGTTTATTCCCCCGCGGAGTTATCCTCTCCTGCGGGTTTATTCTCACAATCATCTTCATTCAATATCCCCAGCGAAAACGAAGAATTCAACTCTGTTCTCCAGCAGCAATCCGGGATTTATTTTCCCCAGCTAAAAACATCACATTTCCATACATGACACATGCATATACGCATCATAAAACACAATCTCATTTATTTTGAGAACATCATTGCTTGATACATATCATGCATTACATACAGCTAACCTTTCTCTTTCAGGAAAGATACAATCAAATTCTCAAATTATTCAAGCTATGAAGCTTTTTCCTCAGTTGAATTACGGACGAGTTCCTAAATTTCAACAAAGTTGTTTCCTCAGTTGAATTACGGACGAGTTCCTAAATCTCAGCAGATATGTTTCCTCAGTTGAATTACGAACGAGTTCCTAAATCTCAGCAGAGATGTTTCCTGAGTTGAATTACGGACGAGTTCCTAAATCTCAGCAGAGATGTTTCCTCAATTGAATTACAGACGAGTTCCTAAATCTCAACAGAGATGATTCCCCAGTTGATTACGGACGACCAAAGTTCCTAAATATCAACAGAGACGACTCACCAACAGAATAATGGACGACGAAGTTCCTAAAATTCTACTTCTCTCAACAAAGATCAGCCTTCCCCAGCGGAATCTTCCTCAACAGCAGGTATGTAAGCTCTCGCTAAGGAATCTCTTATGCGATCGACACCCCTCCAAATGGCATCTATAAGCCCATTCTCGGTATCACAAGACAATTACCACTTCATGCGAGTGCAAATTTTTGGGCACTCTAGTGTTCAATCAACTTCCACCATCAGATTACGAAAGGCACGAAAGCCAATCTACATCCTCAGGTTTAAGAAGATTGAACAGGGGCAGATGTTGTACCCCAAAATTTTCCCTCCCATATTTCTCAAAACATTGCACGAAATATCCTCAAGTTGCTCAAGGTAGTCCAAGGGTTGGCTAGACAAGCACTCTCCTAAGACAGTCTACCACAAATTAGGGTTTCATGCTGCATCAAGGTACTTGAGTCTTAGTGGTCCCAAATGCTCAACATTGTCCTAGTATGTTCTCAAGATCAACCATGTCAAGTTTCAAGCCTTGCAGAGGAAGTTTGCTCAGTCAATTGCTCAAAGGTCCAAAAATCGACTGTGCTAGGGCAAAAGTCAACTGTGACCCACATACAGTAAAACTTCAATATTTTTGGTCAACATTCTCATTTTGAAGTATATTTCATCATTTGATAAAGGGTTGATCATGATTCATCAAGGATTTCTTATAATTCATCAAGACTCAAAAGTTGCTAAATTAGGGTTTTGCAGGAAAAGTCAACTCAACTTTGACCAAGCATAACTTTCTCATACTTTATGAGAAATGAACCATCCAAATCTAATTTTGAATAGGATGCAATTCCCTAAAATCCATATTCATCTCCCAAGTTCAAAATATGCACTCACAAGAAGTTATGAATTTGGATATTATAGGTCATTTTGAAAAGTCAACAAATCACTTTTTTTGTCGAAGCTTCATACATGAGCATGGAATATCAAATTGATATGAGACTAAAAGGGATGATTAGAGGACATCTCAATATTTCTAAAAAGTCCAAGAACACCTCCAAAGATTCAAAACTGAGGAAGTTATGCATTGGTGAAGTTGACCTTTTTTGCAAAATTGCCAAAAGTCAACTATGCCCAAAACTTCAAATTTTGCCAAATGGGCCAATCTTTTCCACTTGTTTGAGTTGGCAACATAGCCCACGATCTCTATCCTTTGCCACTTGTCCATATCTTATTTTTATTAATTATTTTGATTTTTATTTGAATTAATTTGATTTAAATCAAAATAAATCAAATAAAATCCAAAACATTGATAACAAGAGATTTTTGTGATGGTTTCAGGTTCCAATTACAGCTAGCAAAGCACTCAAACTCGTGTAAAGGCATATGTGCACAAAAAGATTGAAAATAAGCCAAATTTGGAAGGTTTTCAAGGTGAATCAAATCAAATATCAAAAGCATTGAAGGAAGAAGATTTGGACACAATTATCAACCCTAACTCAGTCCATGGTACATAAGTAGGCGAGGCAGACCTAAAAGGAGGTTAGAGACAGGCGTGAGAAGGAGAACAAAATCTGAAAAATCAAGGAAAAAGTGTGAGATCGAAATCCCACTTAGAGGCATCCTCAAGGCTTGTTACCTATCCCAATCGTTTCCTGGGACTCTCTAGAAGCTAAAGCCATCAAGAACCTGTCCATTCTAGTCCCTAATCGCGTTGTAAGTCGTTCACGATACACCCCTGTTCTTGAATTCACATCGTGTAATTTAAGCATTGTTAACATGAATTAATGGCATGTTGTTAATCGTTGAGGCATTTGCAAACTTTCTGCGTTATTTGATTTCATTTATATGGTCGGTGCTGTAAATCACCATTGCTAGGTTTTCGAGCTTGGTTTTAGGGTTTTTGTTTTCAGGGATAATTGGCCTCTGTAAATGGTACAGTTGTGATTAGGAGGACGAGAGGGACACAACCATGGCTTTAGATATTATTTCCATGGCCTGTAGAAGATTTTGGAACGAGCATGGCCTATAGCGACGGACAAAACGTATGTAGGTAAAAGTATTTTACTTTTACCCACAGAGAGAGGAAGGGGACGACTGCATGTCACTCCCCCATAGGCCTATTTAAATCTGGCGCATTTTTTTGTTACATTATCCACTAACTCTTTTTTTCTTATATTATCTTTGTTTCTTGGCATATGTACAAAAACAACCAACAGCCCAGCTGGTTACAGGCCATTGGAAATTACCTTCAGGACATGGGTTCGAATCCCATGTCCCCCTATTTCTCTATATTATTTTCCTGCAGGCAATCCAATGCACGCATGAGCAGGAGATCTACCGTGGGTCTTCATCATCAATGCGTCAGATGGCCAGATGGCCAAATCTGGTGGCCACCATTGAGAGTGCACCATAAGCCAAGTCAAAGATGCCATACAGGATTACAAAAGTCAGCATGGACCATCACTAATGGGCCCAAATTCCTGCTATTGGCACCCCCTTTAATCAGGCCCATCTCTATCCTTTTTTTTTATTCAATTTAATTTATTTACTATTTATTTTATTAACCAAAAATTATTTTCTTTTTATCAAAAAATCACAAAAAATATTTTTATGTCCAAATAAATTTAGAATATTATTTTTCAGCAATAAATTAATTAATTTAATTAGGTTTGATTAATTAGACAGTTTTAATTTCCTTTTGTAAATAATTAAAATCAATTAGAATCAATAGGTTTTTATTACTAACTTAATTATTTTATTTTTTCCCTAAAATAACCAAAAACCAAAAATATGTCATTTAATTATTTTTCATTAATTAATTTAATAACTAATTAATTTAGCATTTAATTTAGAAAAACTTATTTCTTTTACTAAAAACAACAAAAAAACAATTTTCTCTTTTAATTAGGATAGAAGGGTCAAAACCCTAGTTTCGCATTCGATCTAATATTCTCGCGCGTTTTATTATTATTTTGTCCAATTATTGTATCTGCTCCCGGTTTGTAATAATTTAATTAGGACATTTATTTATTTTACCGCTTTTAATTTCAAAGGGTTTATTTTTGGCTATGTAAATACCCGAAGCCTTGTAATAGCTTAGTTTAAATTCCGCACTTTAATTTCTGCAAATATTCAACTGTTAGATGTTTGATAATAGGGTTTGCATGACAAGAATGAATGTCTGAAATTAAAACAGTTAGATCACCCTAAAATGTGCAAAGATAAAATAATCTGAAATTGACACAATCGTACATGCGCACTCTTAGGGTACACTCCCACTTGGTTGCCTTTGGTAAATGATCATTGAGTATAGGATATTTTAGCGGTCGTCCTTTTGTCCAAAGATCATAGTTGCCTCGGAAAGGTTTCCTTGGATATTGTTTCCTCGGATAAATGATCTAAGACATTAGGGTTGCCACTAAGACGTCCTAACATTGCTTTAGTGACCGTACGTCCCTTTCGAATTGACCCTCAAAACTCCAACGACGATGCTACCTACTCACTAATAGTGGGATAGCGTTGTCTAAAGGAAACAAACATAGAACAATTCTCTTTTTTTGAGTAGGTAGATTAGTTCTTAAGTACTTGCTCAATCCAAACAAACTTTTTTATCACACTTACACTCCTTTACAAACAAGTTTTTAAAAACACTTCATTACACTCTTGAAGACAGAAGCAAGAGTTAAATCGAAGTTAAAACAAAAACTTTTCAAAGCCCACAAACACAAAGAAAACAATTTTGAAAATGATGAGCAAGTACCTAAGAGCCCGTAGATAACTACGGATAGAAAGGGTGCTAATACCTTCCCTTTCTATAATCTACCCCCCGTACTCAGAAATATATCGAAAAAGGAATTTTTCTGTGCTTTTTTCCTTTCCTTGTTGGATAAAATAAAATTCGGTGGCGACTCTTGCTTACCGCGAAATTTTGCGAACATAAACGCAAAATGCAAACCAGCAAAATTTCCCTAACGAAAATAGGGAAACCACGTCCCGGTTCTGGCCACCGTATCACACTCACCCTTAGGGTCAATCATTGTATGATAACACTAGGGATAGTGATAGGCTATTTTTCCTCAGTTGTTTTTTTTCCTTCCTTTGCATTTTGCATCTTAAAACAAAAATTGTTTTCTTGGCAAATCATAAAATACTTCTAATAAACTCAAATCCTTCTTCAAGGTAAAAGACATGAATCAATCTTATTTGTTTGTGTGCCTCTTGGCTTTGTTTTTAAACCTAGTTTATTGATGTTCGCCATCTTTGCCATGATACCTTGTTATTATTTAGCCTATGTTTCTCCATCACACATTTGTTTGAAGCCGATTTTTCGCCATCGCACATGTTTGTTATCCTACGTTGATTCTCAATATCATTGTTAGGTATGATGTTTTGTCATCTGGTTTATTGATGTTTCGCCATCCTTGCCATGATACTTTATTATTTACCCGATGTTTCGCCATCACACATTTGTTTGAAGCCGATGTTTCACCATCGCACATGTTTGTTATCCTACTTTGATTCTCAATATCATTGTTAGGTGTGATGTTTTGTCATCCGGTTTATTGATGTTTCACCATCTTTGCCATGATACCTTATTATCTTTTAGCCGATGTTTCGCCATCGCACATTTTTTTGAAGCCGATGTTTCGCCATCGCACATGTTTGTTATCCTACTTTGATTCTCAATATCATTGTTAGGTGTGATGTTTTGTCATCCGTTTTATTGATGTTTCTCCGTCTTTGCCATGATACTTTGTTATCTTTTAGCCGATATTTCGCCATCGCACATTTGTTTGAAGTCGATGTTTCGCCATTGCACATGTTGGTTATCCTACTTTGACTCCCAATGTCATTGTTAGGTGTGATGTGTAGCGATAAAAAATGTAGCGGGGTAAATCGGAGATCGAATTATTGATTAATTCGTCTCGCAAAAGCAAGAGTCGCCACCGCGCTTTATTGTTTCCAAAGGAAAAGGGAAAAGAGCGAAATAAAACCCTAAATATGCAATGTAAATAAAAATACAAATACAAAGCGTTTTTGAAAAGAGATCGAGAGTTCGGGGGTTGGTTATACAATGGGAAGGTATTAGCACCCAATGCATCTATAGTACTCTATAGGAACCTTTTGAAATATCTGTTTTATTTAAAATTGATCGCTTGATTGAAAATAAATCGTTTTGGCCGAAAAAAAAGGATACGGACGGGTTTTTGAAAATGCGACGACCTAATGTCGAAGTTTTGGCTTAAAAGGTATAAGTCTTGAAAAGGTTGAAATTTTGAAGAAAGGTGAATATTTGAGGAAAATTAACCTAAGTTTTTAATGAATGAGAGTATTCGCTCGATCGTTTTTGAGGACATGAAGTCAACAAAAATTAGACAATTCCCTTTGGATTGACGCAAACAGAATAATCAAGTAAATGCGAGATATTTAAACAGAAGATTATGAGATAAATGATATACGACAAATTAAATAAGAGACTGAGCGTGAACATGCATTTTTGATTTTTTGTTTAATACATGAAGAGAAAAACGTTTTTAATTGGTTACGCACTTTAACATAGATAAAAAGTAACGAGAATTAGTAGAAATGTTTTTTAGGTTTTATATGTTTCTATTTTTTATGTCTTTTTTTATATTGGTATTTAATCAAAATGAGGGGAGTAAAATAAAAAATAAAATGTCTTTTAGTTTTCTCATTTTTACTTTCACATGTTTTTAGAGATATTAAATATCTTTTTTTTAATTAAATAAAACTTACAAACCATGAATTTAAATTGAATTAGAAATAAGTAAGACTAAAATTATTAAATAAACATAAATTTAAACTAAATGAGATTTGGGTAAATAATATTAAAATTATCTATTTAAAATTATATGCTATTCCTAAGAAAACTAACTAGTCTAAATTAATTAAGTTAGGAAATGAATAGAATGTAATTGAAGACCAAATAAAAGATGGGCTTAAGCTAATAAAGAAAATGAGCTGGGTGAGGGAAATGGGCCGGGTCGTTGGAAGACCCAGACCCAAGAGAAAAAAACGCAAATGCTGAAGCGACAAAACCTAGGGAAGTGGTATCATGGTCGCCGCCGGTGACTGCCTTGGAGGTCGGTCGAGGAGATAGCGTTTCGATTTGAGAAGAAGATGATTTAAGCGAGGGATGCGATTTGGATGAGAAGAGCGTATGTTGTGTTTGATGAAGATGGGATTAAGCGAGGGACGCGGAACAGGGTAACCAGAAAAGGCGTCGCGTTCACAATGGCCGTGAGAGGTAAGATGCTCTATTCTCCATCTCTTCTCTTTGTCTGAATCTGTGAGCCGTTGCTCTTTTCGCATGTCTTGAAGTTCTGTTTCTGAGCGTGAATCGTGAGTGTGTGTTGAAAACACAGTCGTTGACGAATGAAGGTTATGAGGCGTGTTTGAAAATGTCTCCGTTGAAATTCGTAATACAGAGAGAGTATTTGCGAGGTAGTTTATGATTTTGTAAGTTTACAATGGAAGGTTGAGGAAGTTTCAGAGGTTTGAGAAGTTTTAATGGTGTGAGCAGGGAGTTGGAGTTGGGGTTATGATGATGGCGATAAAACTTTCGATTTCGATTTCCTCATTCTACATTCTTCGCGTGTCTGCTTATGCGTTTCCAATTGTTCTTGCTTGTTAACTGGGTACTGTATTTCTAATGCAGGAAGCAATGAAGATCTTGAGGAAAACTGTGCGATTTGTGATCGTGATAATTGCAGAGAGCAGGTGAAGATTGATGGAGGTTGAAGGGGAAGCGAAGAGGAAGCTACACGAAGAGGAAGAGGAAAACGAACTGTTAGCACGGTTAGTTGTTATTTGGTCTTGTTGTTTTTTACCAAATCTTTTGCTAATAGCTATTCTTAGCCGCAATTGCAACAGAACTGTGAACAAACCTCAGGTACATCCATAATCAAGTTATGCGTCAATTAACAAAAAAACAGCATTGTAAAAAAGGGGCTTAACTAACTATTCCAAAACCCGGCAACACAGCGATTCAACAGCCTGTTCATAGTAAACAGATACATATCTTTCTAATTTCTAAACTGCTTTTGTTTTTTTTTGGTTTTGTTTTAGGGGTCGTCTTCTTCCTGAACTGTTTCCTGGGAATAGTAGTAAGCGCCAAATGCGAAAGCAAAAGAAAGGATCCAAATGTGCTGCCGAACACGAATAGAATCCCTCCAACTCCCTCTAGAAATATGATAGTGATGAATCGTAAAGTCGAATTGGGTAGTTGAAAAAGGTTTGTGAATTTTCTGCATTTTTTACAAGTTGGCTTTAAATTAACAGTATGTTATGATCGTGCCGGTTTTGCAATATTATGAATCTTGAAATTTATCAATCAAGTTATTGTCGGTGTATAACAGGGATTAATGTATTGCTGCAGGCTCATTGATGATTCGCAACGATATTAAATGGCCATTTCACATGATTTCAAGAAATTAAAGAGCATTATTAAGTGAGACAAAGGCAACACAAAGATATAAAGGTTTATGCGAAAAACTGAAGAAACTCACATGGTCGGAGCTAGTCCGACGGTACAATTCCGGCGAAGTCAGGTAAGCTCCGAAGACTTCTCGCTCTTTGTTTTCTGCTACTAATTCTTCTCTTCTTCTTCGTCTAGAAACTGGTTGAAATATTGAATAATTGGTTTTTTTTTTTGGATTTGGATTATACTGGTTTATCTAAGGTTTTGATACAGTATGCGGGTTGTGATTTTTGCCTTGGAGCAGAAAAGATGATTTTTGCTTTTTGTTATAGTTTTGAATAGTTTTTGCAGTGATATGGTTGTGTGATTTGCAATATGCTATGCAAAATGGTTTAGCAGTAATGCAGGTTTTTGCAATATGCCGGTTTAATGGTTTTATGCTATGTAAAATGATTTGGCAGTAGGTTATGTTTTGATAGCAGTATGCAGGTTTGCAAATGCTTAGAGATGGTTTGGTGTAGTATGCTGGTTATGATAGCAGTATGCAGGTTTTTGCAAATGTTTAGAGATGGTTTGGTGTAGTATGCTGGTTATGATTCCCTCGAGATATGCAAGCTTATACTTCCTTTTTGAAGGGGTTTTTTCATATAGCCGTTGCCTCTTTTTTGTGACTCAGGTTTTAGTATTTTATTTTCTAATGCTCTGCACATATGCTGCTACAAGTGATTTTGACTTTATTCCCAATTCATGCTTAAATCAAAACCTGCAAAAACTAAACCTCTTCTTCTCTCTACCTCAAGTACATAAATGATACATAAATGTGATATGCTGTACTGCTGTCTGAAAAAGCAATAGGCTGGAATATGATGAAAAAAGGAAATATAGGTTGCTTGCATACATAGTTTAAAGACTGCACATTGTTTGAAATTGCATATCTCTTTTGTCTTGCATTAGCCTATGTTATTCTGCAGGTTAACGTTAGCTTATGTTGTGCATATGTTTGTTTGAAATTATGTATGCTGTTGATTTATGCTTATGCAGTTTTGACCAAAATTGAATTTATGCATATGTGAAATATGCAGTGGGCCTTTTTTGATAAAAATGCAATTAATTTTGAAATGTGCTATTTTTAATTATGCATTCATAAAAATTCCTCCCTTTTTGTGAACCGGGAGAAATCCCGCGATTTGCAAAAAGGGCAACCTGATTCCGGCCGTTTGCTTTTAATGATGAACATTAAATTTATTTTCTACATTTTAATTATTTATTCACTTCTGACTTTTCTTTTAATTGTTTTCGCAGGTAAAATTAAATGAGCGAACAAGAGCATTGGATTGCAGATTTAGAATTAGAATTTAGAAAAATAGCTTTTTATTTACTTTAAGCATTTATGTAATTGTCTTTATAAATATTTTGTAATAACACAACATTTAAATGACAATTGTAATAAATAGAATAAAGTGAATAAAAATTCTATCATTTCTCAATTAATTCTTTTTCTTTCCAATTATTTATTTATTGTTTATAATTCTTTAAATTATATAATGACTGAAAAATCAAATCCAATCATTTAAATTCAGAATGATAAACAAATAAATAAATATCATTGATCAATTAATAACTTCAATTATTTATTTTATTATTATTTTTAATTCTTCTAAATTATAATAACTTGAAAAAATAGAATTTCAGCTATTAAATTTAGAACAATAAATAATCAAATAAACATTGCTTGATCAATTAATATACTCATTTTCAAATGTTTATTTCATTATTCATAAACCTTCAAATTATATAATAACGGAAAACAGGTTCCCATTATTTAAATTTAGGATAATGAATAATTAATAAACATTATTTGATCAATTAATAAACCTTTTCTCAAATAATATTTTTATTATTTATAAATCTTTAAATTACGTAATAATCGAAAATAAATTCCAATTATTTGAATTTAAGATAATAAATAATTAATGAACATTGTTTAAGTCTTGATCAGTTAATAAATTTAGCGTTCAACAAATAAACAGCTCCCGACTCGAAAAAGTTATGAATTTTTAACTGCTTTGAAAATTTGATAAAAATAGGTCAAAACTCTTGCAATGCGAATGATGCAGATGGAAGACGGTGTCTTAGGTCAAAATTTGGGGTACAACATGATGTTTATCATTTGGTGTTTTGCCATCTTTGACATGTTACTTTGTTATTATTTAGCCAATGTTTTACCATCTCATTTGTTTGTTGTTTTATTTGATGTTTTTCCATCTTGACTGTTTTTGTTGTCTTAACTAAAAAACACAAACCAACCAGAATATATAAGCCGAACTACGGCTGCTCTGATTCCTTAAAAGGGATACGTAGGCATTGGGGTAGGGCCCAATCGAGCATAACTTTTATTTTCCCTACATTGTTTTCTTTTTCTTTCTCGCATGCATTCCCTTTTTAGCTTTAAGCCATAAACATAGGTTTTGACCACACCCATTAGATTAGACAACAAGAGTGGATACCGTAGAGTACTACGGGCGTGTGGGGTGCTAATACCTTCCCCTCGCGTAACAGACTCCCTTACCCGATCTCTCGGTCGAAAGACCGTGATTTCTCCCTCTTCAGGTTTTCTCGATGTTTACCTTTCCCTTTTGGAGGGATAAAAGACGTTCGGTGGCGACTTCATTGATGTTTCATTACAAGATGACGGTTCCGCCAGGTTGTTTCAATAAGAATCTGATTAGATATTTGAAAGAGAAAGATGAGAAAAAGTTAACACAATTAAACCCCTTGTGTTTTTATTACATTCACGAATTATACGCATCCTATCAAGAACGAGGCTTATAAAAGTAAGCTGCGTTATGGGGAATATTGATTTATACATAGTCCTTCAAGTATGAGGCATGTAAGGGTGAAACTAGATTATGCACGATATTTTCAAGGATGTTTTCCATCTACGAGGGCGATATGTCCATTCTTCAGTAAGGGTGATATGCTTATTCTTCACTAAGAGCGGGATTCCCACACTTTTGCAAGGTCGTGATGCCATTCTTTTGTAAGTGCGAGATGCACATTCTTTTGTAACTGTGAGATTAAGTCGTGACTCATCTTGTTGAGGTTATTTTACTGCTACTACCCTCCCTAATTTCATTAGGGTTTTGGTTTTGGCTAGCCCTAATTATTTCTTAGTTCCTAAGAACTTACATAGAAGGCAAGTTACCATTGACTCCCACACCCATACGCTGCTAACACTAAATCTGACTATTTTATTGTTTTTCACTTATCTTCTTAAGACTATGTTTGGTATGGTAGAAATAGAGAAGAGAGAGTAAGGGAAAATATAATTTGAAGAGAGATAGTGAAGTTATCTTAATTGGTAGTGAAGAGAAATAAGGGAGAGATACTTAAAACAAAATGGGTCCCTCCCAAAACTCTTTATCTCCAAAATTGAGAAGAAATAAAATGAGAGAATTAGTGATTTTGTATCTTCCAACTATACCACTCACTCACCTTTTATCTCATCCAAATAATTTAGTTCCTTTTTATTATGTTACATGTTTTTCAACCATAATGTATTTAAACTTGAATTTTTTAAAAATATGAAGCAAGAATTTTTTTCTTAATTAATTGCTCTATTTTCAATAAACATATTTACGTTACACACAATTTTGCAAGTGTTAAAAATATGTATTAAAAATGATATATGTTACTATTTCATTGATAAATTAATATATTCTTTTAATTTAAAACAATAATTGAATTAATAGAATATTTTTTATACAAGAATTATTATATTAATTTGAATAAAAGTATTTTTAACATAAGGGTAATAAATTACTTTTAAAAATAAGTTAAACTTCTAAATTCTCTCTTTCTCTTATAACAATCAATATCTCAAACTTACTCTATCTCTCTCTCTCTCTCTCTCTCTCTCTCTCTCTCTCTCTCTCTCTCTCTCTCTCTCTCTCTCTCTCTCTCTCTCTCTCTCTCTCTCTCTCTCTCTCTCTCTCTCTCTCTCTCTCTCTCTCTCCTCTCTCTCTCTCTCTCTCTCTCTCCAGGATTTCTCTTACAAACCATACATAGCATAAATATACGATACTCATTCTTATTCACAATTATTTTTACTTCTTTTCCTTAACAACATTTAGACTTGGATAATTTATTTGGGCCCGAATAAGGGATGTTTATGAAAAAATATCCCATGGAGGAAGTGAGTGAGGGGTAGGAAGGAGTTTACACTCCTGAAGTTGGACAATTAACCGAACTGGGCCTGGGTGTCTGATGGGATGTAGTCTTATGAAGGGTATGGATAGGTGCCTAAGAGGGTTGGGATTGACTATCCATGATTTGTCTCTCTCATCACACATGGAATAACAGTAAAGTAACGTCAATAAAGGAAGTAAATTATTTCCCCATGATTTCATGGAATAAGTTTTCTCTGCCCCATGTTCCTGATGATGGAACAATGGAAGTCGCTCCTAGATAAGCCCGTGGGATATTTATAAATGGTCTAATGTCTCATGTCAAAAAGGTATAAACATAAATTTCATAAGGAAAACACAAGATGTCTAACAATCATTACATGAGTTGATTCTACCTTTCTCAATATTATACTTTTAGCAAGTATAATTGGTGTTCATCGTCGGGCTTAGGTAAAACTAACCTAGGAAACACAAAAATTCACTTTCGAAACCACCTCGACCTCCATCCATAAGATGGTACAAACATGAGGCACCATATCAGCAGATAGAAATGCAAGATACTTTGGAAGCTCTGCATTACCACAATCAAGCTTGGGAGGATACAATCGTCATCCTTCAGCATCTCCAGTAGGAGGTTGATTTGCCTAAGGAAATTGAAATCATGGACCTCCATCCTTTTTCTGAAGATATTCGGAGAGGTCCACATGGCAAGGAAGTATGAGACACTCTTGATATAATCTATGGAGAATTTACCGATATAATCTGATGAACATACTTATTCAAGTAAACCAGACACCAAGTGAAACTAATTATCATCTTAAAGGATGGATCTCAAATATTAAAATCTTTAAGATGAATTTCAATAACTAGTGTCAGAAACCTGACTGTACTTTATTCCAAAGCTAGAAAGGTTTATGATGAATTTTAGGAAAAGTTCAGAAAAGAGGAAATTATCCTTAAACTTGAAGAGTTAATTCATCTACTAAAATATGAAGGGAGGAATTTATGAAGATTTGAACAATTTTCATCATCTTCAACATCAAAGCTACATGAAGAAAATATTGAAAGACTAACACCAACAACATCATATGAAAGATCTGTCACCGTGTATGAAGGATCCTTTGAGGAATCATCATCTAGAAGAATATTTGGAGGATCATCAACTGGAATAATCTTTGAAGAATCATCATCGAGTAGATCGTTTGGAGAATCATTATATCAAGAGTTCATCTCAATGTACGAAAACTTGGTAGCATCACATGAAACAACATATGAAGAATCAATTGGAGAAACTTCAAATTCATCGACCAAAGGTTTGTATAGAGATGAATACAAATATTTATTCAATGCTTCAAAAAAATATTCTCATTAATCTTCTTCTAAGAAATAAAATGAAGAGGAACATATATGTTTTAAAGCTACTTATTAAGAAGATAATAAGTTAACTACTATTTCCTACAAGCAAATGTTTAAATTAAGTGTTACGCTTAGTAAGAAAATTAAGAAATCAGAAAGAAACATCATAGAATTTAAGGATCATATTGAGTTTATTGAAATAAGTAATAAAATGCTTGGATTTTAATTAGGTAAGTATAGAAGAAAATCTAGAAAATGTGAAAATTTTGATTCTTTGAAAAATGAAATCAATAGTTTTTGCGTGATAACTTAGGTAAATTCACTAAGGAAAAAGAAATTCTAGATTAAATTTAATCCAATCAAAGGACTTCATATATGAAAACTAGATTATGTTATCAACCTAATATATAGTTCATACCTATTTTCCATTTAAGAAGAAGACTAATAGATCCGTGTTTAAATGCAATTATTATCATAAGCTTGGTCATCTTGAACCTTTCTTCTTTTCTAAAATGCATGAATTTAGATGGTCTAGGGGGTATGACTCAAGACATCTTAAAACCACAAACACATAAGGATCTAAAATAATTTGGATACCAAAGTTGAAAACTTAATTTATTTTTCAGGGATGTCTGGCAACTTTAAGGGACAAAAAATACAATTTAAAGAAAAGTTGCACAAAGCATGAGTTTGAAGATTCCACCAAAGAAAAATAGTCTTGATGGTTAAGGAATTATTCTGATTGAAAGGTCTTTATTATGATTAATGATGTTATAGATCACCTCTCGCGTCAAGTGATTCAAAGAATAAAATCAGAAAAATATGATTAATCCTCTAATAAGTACTTATTTAAGTACTTATTCCATTTGATTTATTTTTCACTAATAATTTGTTTTGAGAACTAAAACTTTTTAGCTAAGGGTGAAAAAGTAAAAGAAAAGAGGGAGGGGGGGTGCATAAAGCAATACCAAGACCCAAAGTTCTCTAAGCCCAAATGGACCAAGGAAGCTGAAAAGTTCTCCAAAAATAATTTTAAATATTTTTTTACTATATAACACAGTTGAAATAAATTGGGTAAGTGGGGGAATCCTACCACATAACAGAAAGCAAGAGGTAGGTGAATATGTGGTTATCATTTAGTGACTTAATATAAAAAAATTATAGATCACCGTTGATTTAATTTTAAGGAGGAAAAGTTAGAATAGAACTCAACAAGGATAAGGAGGCACACTTTGGGACAAATGTGGATGACCATCGACAAAGGAATTTTGGTTTAGAAACCTCCTAAAGAAAGGTGTAATACGGTGGGAGAACTGAATTGGTGTTTGCGTTTGATTGCAATTGTTGCGGATAGCAAGAGTCACCACCGACTTTTCTTTTATCCAATAAGGAAAGGGTGAAAAGAATAGGAAAGACCTTTAGAGATTATTTCTTGAGTTCGGGGGATAGGTTATGAAAAGGGAAGGTATTAGCACCCTTTTCATCTGTAGTTATCTACAGGCTCTTAGTTGCTTGCTAGATCACTTGCTTTTGTTTGAAAATGTGCTTGTGGTGTGGGTTTGAAAGTATTTTGAAAACGTCTTTGTGATGATTCTCGTTTCTATAAGAATGTGTACAAAGTGTTGGTTTTTGAAAATAGTTCAAAGAGGTGTTTATGGAATGTGGTTTTGAAAGTGATTTTGAAAAGTGTCTTTGTAATGGTTCTCATCTCTATAAGAATGCGTACAAAGACCTTTGTCTTTTGAAAATGTTTCAAATGGAAGTGTTGGTGTGTAAAATGTTTTTGTTGTGATCAAGCGAGGAACTAGGAGCGTCCTACCTACTCAAAAGGTCTAATGTTCTTTTCCTCCTCTTTTAGATGTTTCTATATTAGCATTGATTTGGTAAGAAGCCCCATCGTTGGATGTGAAGGGATGGGTGTGGGTCATTTGTATAGTCATAGAAGGCAACCTATAAGACATTTTAGCAATTTTCGTTTAGGGACTAGATCGTTTACCGAAGGCAACATTGAGGGTCATTGAGGGACTATGATATTTTATCGAGGGTCTTTGCTAAAACACCCATATTTGAGGGGCATGACTATTTTCCGAGGCAACAAGTGGGATTATCCTAGATGTGCATGTGTGCATAGTGTGTTTAATTTCATTCATTTGTCTTTGAATTTTAGGTTGTCTACTTGTTGGTTCTATCTTGCCATACATCCTAATTACTAACATTTGTATAAAGCAATAAAAATGAATAAAATTAATCTTACACTATTACAACCATATTTAATAGCAATTAAACGTAAATACAAAACAAAATAAAGAAAAGAAAATGAGCTTTTCGATTCAGGCTGCAACACCCTTCGATTCTGCCCTTCCTGGCTTCTTTCGATTTGGCTTGGAAGTAGTAAGGACGCGCTTTTCAATTTCATCCCTCTCTCACTTCTTTCAATTGGGGCCTAGAATCAGCGTGAGGTGCACTCTTCGCCTCAAGCTCCTTTTTGCCTTCTTTGATTGCAGGAATGCTAGGCTCTCAAGTTGAGATTCAAAAGGCTAGAATTTTTAGCCAATCGAAGGATACAGAGAAACCGCTTTAAACTTTTAAAAATGAAACATTCAAGTGTAACTTTCGAAAGCTATAGGCCAGGGGTTAGCACAAGATTATTGGGCACCAAAATCCAAAGTCTACCTAGTCAGGGTTGAGACTTTCAACATATAGGCAGTGGGGATCGAAAGTTAAGGCATGGTCAACTCCCTAGATGAGATATCTACATTTTATTTTTATTGGTATGTACACATGATATTTAAATGAAAAAGTTCCAAGTTTAGAGAGAACTTACCTCTTGAAGCGCTTAAATCGAAGGAACTGCAAGTGACTTCCTTGGTGGTGAATGGAAATTCGCTGGAGTCTTCCTGAAGCTAGTTTAGTTACTACTTTGTTTGAGCAGTCTCTGAATCGAAGGAAGGTATGTGATAGTGATGAGTGAATCGAAGGTTACTCTATAACAGGTAAGGGAGTGAATCAAAAGACTATTATATTGCACTTGAGGGAATGGGTCGAAAGGTAGTGATCTGACAATTTGAGGAGTGAATCAAAGGGTTCACTTAATGTATGAAGTGGTCTGAGTTTTTAGAACTTAAGTACTAGAAATACTTAGGAACGTTTGATAGTGTTTGATAGTTTTGAGAAATTGATAACTTTCTCACAACAAGAGTTTTTTTTCAACTATCAGGGGCCCCTAAGATGTGTGGTGGAGGCTCATATTTATAGATGATTTTGGCTGATGTTTTAGGAGGGAAAATAAATAAATTTGAACAAAAAGGGTATGATGTTCTTGTAGCTTTAGAGGGGAAGTATTCGTATGCCAAATTGGTGAAAGAATAGGGGCAGTGTTGCAGGACTATTGTGCAGCAGTTTTAGAGTTTTATGGCCAGTGTATCAGGCCTGAACTTGGCAGTAAGCATCTTTGGTTTATTTTAACCTTTCGTTTTGACCACCTAGGTCCATCCTTCGACCATATTCTTCTTCAGACAACACTATTTGATTTTCACCCATTATGTGTCTTTTGAATGAGACCTTTTTATGCATCCTTCAAAAGAGCCAAATGTATGCCCCTTGAATGGGCCATTAAAACATGTCATTCGATTGGAACATCTAGGTATGTCTGGCAAGTCCTTATAATGTGCCACCATGGTACATCTTTTGAACAAGACAATAGTTATGTGTCATAGTGTAGAAATTGTGTGTTGAAACAAACTGTTTCCAAGGGAGATACTGCCCGATCGAAACTAGCATGAAAGTAGCCAATGCTTTATGGGCGCCATTGCCTTGTGAATGCTATCCATGGGGGAGCTTTTTTCCTTGTGCGTACTGGCTTGAAGGGAGTCATGGCTCTTGTGAATCAAAGGAATCATGCAAAGGGAAAATGGCTTCAGAATCAAAGGAAAGTTATAGAAGGTTATTGCTTTGTGAATCCAAGCAAACATGCAAGAGGCCTTTGTCAAACGAAATATTGCATGAAGAACCACTGCCCACTCAAACTTGCCTGCAAGAGGTCATATGGCCAAGCGAAATATGCATGCATGAGGTCCCTGCTTTGTGAATCAAAGCAAACATGTAGGATGCAAATAGTGTAATCGATGGATGTATGCAGGAGGCCATTGCCTTGTGGCTGCTGGCATGAAGGAAGTTCATGCCTTATGAATTGAAGGAAAGTGTAGAGAAGGCACTTGTCTTCTAAATAGAAGGGTGCCAGTAGGAAGCCAACACCTTCTGAATCGAAGGAAAGCTGCAGGAGGCCATTGCCATGTGCACCAAAAGTCAGCTTGTAAGGGGTCTTTGGTGTAATCGAAGCTTGCATGCGGGAGGCCTAAATGCCCAAACGAGGCTTGCATGCAGGAGGTCCCTGCCTTGTTAATTGAAGGAAACTGTCTTCAAATGAAAACAATGCTCAATCAAAGCTAGCATGAAGAGAGCATACAAAAGGCCACAGCCTCAATCGAAGCTTGGGATTTTAAGCTTGCTCGAAAGAAACCAAAATGCCCAATCAAAGTATATGAATTAATCTAGTTCAAAAGAAATCAAATGCCCAATTGAAACATAGAAATCCATACAAACTGGCTCTTCTTCAATTTGATGCTTGAGAGCCCCAAAATGATCCAATTATACTTGTGCAGCCTTGACCCAGTAGGGATTTTGTGAGAAAAATATTGCAAAATGAGAGGAAAAATTTTGGGGTACAACAGCTGCCCCTGTTCAATCTTCTTAAACTTGAAGAGTTAGATTGGCGAGTCTGCTGTTTTTGACTTGAAGGTGGAAGATGATTGAACACTAGAGTGCCCAGAAATTTACACTCGATGATATGGTGGACTGTGTAAGGAATGGGCTTAAAGATGCCATTGGAGATATGATGGAGAGTTGTTAGAGATGGGCTTATAGATGCCATCCAAAGGTGATTGTTGATATAAATTAGACTAAGTCTAAGCTTGACTTCAACTGGAAAAGGAATCAAAATATATCTTTGATTGATCTAGACTGAACCAGAAGAAGTATCCACCGGGACGGAATCAGGATAAACCATTGACCGATTTAAAATGAACCAGCAGAGGTTTTGAATATTCTTTAACTGGAAAAGAATCAGAATAAATCTTTGGAGCGATTTATCTGAACCAAAGAAAGTGTCTAACAGAACGGAATCAGGATAAACCATTGATCGATTTAAATTGAACCAGCAGAGGTCTTGTATAATCTTTAACTGGGCAAGATTCAGAATAAATCTTTGGAGCAATTTATCTGAACCAGAGAAAGTGTCTACTAGAAAGGAATCAGGATAAACCATTGATCGATTTAAATTGAACCAACAGAGGTCTTGAATAATGTTTAACTGGAAAGGAATCAGAATAAATCTTCTGAGTGATTTAACTGAACCAGAGAAAGTGTATTCCGGAATGGAATCAGGATAAACCATTGATCAATTTAAAATGAACCAGCAGAGGTCTTGAATAATCTTTAACTGGAAAATAATCAGCATAAATCTTTAGAGTGATTTAACTGAACCAGAGAAAGTGTCTACCAGAACGGAATCAGGATAAATCATTGATCGATTTAAATTGAACCAGCAGAGGTCTTGAATAATCTTTAAGTGGAAAAGAATTAGAATAAATCTTTGGAGCGATTTAACTGAACTAGAGAAAGTGTCTACCGGAATGGAATCAGGATAAACCATTGATCGATTTAAATTGAACCAGCAGAGGTCTTGAATAATATTTTACTGGAAAAGAATCATAATAAATCTTCAGAATGATTTAACTGAACCAGAGAAAGTGTCTACCAGAACAGAATCAGGATAAACCATTGATCGATTTAAACTGAACCAACAGAGGTCTTGAATAAAGTGTTTGTCATGTAGATAGTCATCCCGTCCAGTTTTTAGGAATTGACTTCCAATTAATTTGTTCACAGATAGTTATCCTGGCCTGTATTAGGTGTTAATATGAAATTAATGAAAATTGGTAATAATACTTGTTTGCTTGCCAACTTTCCTGAAAAGGGTAATGAGTTAGTTGTGTGCAGTAAGATGCATGAGATGTATCGAGTAATGATGTTCTCAAAATAATAGAGATTGTGATATATGCATTTGTGTTGTCGATGTTATGATGTATGAATGTAATGTATAAACATATTAGTTGTTCTACTGCAGTGTTGCTGGACCAGGGAAAATAAATCCCTGACTGCTGCTGGGAATGAGGAGTGTAAGTCTTCATATTTTGTTGAAGTTGAAGTGTTGATAGATGGGTTTCCATTTTTAGAGAAATAAACTCTGTTGGGGAAGGGAAATTTCGTGCATTGTTTGGGGATTTTGTGAAATCCTGCTGGGGAATCTTGAGAAGGTCGATGATTTTCACTGGGGAATATTTGGAGCGGTAATTGGAAATTTTACTTCATCAGGGATATGAGAGTACCTGATACCATTAGGCTGCATACTGGAGATACGACAGTGATCCTGTAGCAGGATTTCTCTACCTCTACTCCTGCTGGAGAAAGTACCCACGAGGGTTTTATGGAATGGACTCTAGACATTGTCCTATTTCTTAAATCCATTAGTAATTGTCTTTCTGTTTTCTTTTCCTTTTTTATGCGTATATTTGTAAACAGTAATTACCTTCAAATGTATATGTTCAAAAATAATCACTGGACGTTTTTGCAAACAAAACAGGAAAGTAAAAAATAGATAGTTTTGCACTTTTAAAGGGATATCTTTGTATTAACTTGAATAAGCATTTTTGTACAAAGAGACGAACGTCCTAGTAAGAGAATGTCATTGTAAGAATGAAAACTAATACAAAGAAAGACATCTATGTGAAATAATCCCATTGAGTTTGAATTCTGCTATAGCCTTTATGTCTTTGAGCGTCTCATCCACTTGCTGCTTTGTTTGAAGCTGATTGGATTGATTAGTACCGTTTGAGTTTGACAATTGATACTGAAGGTTGGGTGTAAGGTGATCCAACGGGACATAATCATATGCTTTAAATACCTAACTTTTTCCTAGACCTTCCTTTCGGGTTTTCAGTCCATCGGGATACCCTTTTTTGCCCAAGCCGCCTTTTCAGGTTTTCGGCTTGTCGGGTGTACAAATTTTTTGTGTGTCTATCCCTAATTTTTCCCTAGGCCAGTCAACCTAGAGGTTCTTTTTTCATACGTAGTATCTTTTAACTATGTCCGCGTTTACAGGGTGAGGAAGGTCGTCGCCATCCATAGTGGTTAAGATCATGGCCTCACTAGAAAATATATTTTTTATCACAAATGGTCCCTCGTATATAGGAGTCCATTTGCCCATGGGATCACCTTGTGGAAGTATGATACGTTTGATTACCAGGTCACCAACCTGATATACCTGACGTCTGACCTTCTTGTTAAAAGCTTTAATCATACGTTTTTGGTACATCTGACCATGGCAGACATCCGTCAGCCTCTTCTCACCAATCAGGTTCAATTGGTCAAGTCGAGTTTGAATTCATTCATCTTCATTCAACCTTGTATCCTTCATGATTCTCAAAGAAGGTATCTGGACTTCAATTGGTAGGACAACTTCCATACCATATACCAAAGAGAAAGGAGTTGCCCCTGTTGATGTGCGCATCGTGGCACAGTAACCGTGGAGAGAAAATGGTAACATCTCATGCTAGTCTTTATAGGTCACTGTCAACTTCTGTATGATCTTTTTGATGTTTTTATTAGCGGCTTCTACAATGTCATTCATCTTTGGTCGGTAACGAGAAGAGTTATGATGCTGGATTTTGAATTGCGTGCATAGTCCGGTGATCATAGTATTGTTGAGATTGGTACCATTATCTGTAATGATTCTTTCCGGAATACGATACTAATAAATAAGATTATGTCTGATGAATCTGGCCAAAACATTGTTGGTAACAAAAGCAAATGAAGCTGCCTCGACCCATTTTGTGAAGTAATCAATGGCGACGAGGATGAAATGGTGTCCATTTGAAGTTTTAGGTCTGATCTCCCCAATCAAGTCGATGCCTCACATTGAAAATGGCCAGGGAGAATTCAAGACGTTCATAGGAATCGGTGGCACGTGTACTTTATCAGCGTAGATCTGGCATTTGTGACAAGTTCCCGAATGCTGATAACAATCTGTTTCCATAGTGTACTAATAGTATCCTTCCCGTAGGATCTTTTTATCCATCATGTGTCCACTAGAATGGGTGTCAAAGGTACCTTCGTGTAAATCAGTCATGATCTTTTCTGCCTCACACTTGTCTACGCACCAAAGCAAAGTAGAGTCGTGGTTGCACTTATAGAGGATTATGTTACTGAGGAAGAATTTAGTAGAGAACCTTCTTAGGAACTTCTTATCATTGACTGAAGCTCCCTCAGGATATTCTTGGGCCTCGAGATATCTTTTAATTTCATGGAACCAAGTTTTTCCCGCTACTTCTTCAGTATCAACCTCATGATAGTACGCTTGTTCATCCATCCTCTCAATAAAGATTTGAAGAGCCTCATTATCCCATCTGATTTTGAACATGGATGACATAGTAGCTAGTGCGTCTGCTAGTTGATTTTCCTCTAGTGGAAAATGCTCAAAGGTAATTTCCTCAAAATGTGGGATCAGTGTCAACACATGCTCTTTTTACGGGATGAGATTAGGATACTTCGTGTCCCATTTTCCTTTGATCTGAATGATTAATAATGCCGAGTCTCCAAATACACTTAAGGATTTGATCCCCAAATCTATGGCAGCTTTGAGACCCATAATGCATGCTTCATATTCACCCATATTATTGGTACAATTGAAACACAGCATGGCAGTGAAGGGAGTATGACATCCTTCGGGAGATATGATCACAGTGTCGATACCGTTGCCGAGTGCGTTGGAAGCTCCATCAAAAACCATGGTCCATCGGGATCCTTGTTCAGGTCCGTCATACGATCTGAGTTCTTCACAATCATTCATCAACATGATGTCCTCGTCCGAGAATTCGAAGTTTATGGACTGATAATCATCCACATCCTGATGAGCCAAATGATCAACTAGTACATTTCCTTTTATTGCTTTTTGGGTAGTGTACTGAATATCGTATTCGGTCAGGACCATTTGCCATCTTGCTGTTCTTACAGAGAGGGCGGGCTTCTCGAATATGTATTTAATAGGATCTATCTTGGATATCAAGAAGGTAGTGTGAGTCAGCATATACTGTCTTAGCCGGCGAGCAGCCCATGCCAGAGTGTAGCAAGTTTTCTCGAGCAGTGAATATTTGGTTTCACAGTCGGTAAACTTTTTGCTCAAGTAGTATATTGCATGCTCTTTTCGGCCAGACTCGTCATGCTGCCCCAGGACACACCCCATTGAATTTTCCAAAACTGTTAGGTACATGATCATAGGTCTTCCCTCAACTGGCGGCATCAAAATGGGAGGTTCTTGAAGGTACTCCTTGATCCTGTCAAAGGAAGCCTGGAAGTCGTCATTCAATTTCACCACTTGATCCTTCTTCAATAATTTGAAGATTGGTTCACAAGTAGCGGTTAGATGGGAAATAAATCTGGCGATGTAGTTTAGATGTCCTAAGAATCCCCTAACTTCCTTCTCAGTGCGAGGAGCGGGCATTTCTTGTATTTCTTTTACCTTTGCAGGATCTACTTTAATACCTTTGCCGCTGACAACGAAGCTTAAGAGCTTACCGGACCTTACTCCAAAAGTGAATTTATTTGGGTTCAACCTTAGTTTGTATTTCTTCAGTCTTTCAAATAGCTTTTGCAGGTGGTCAAGGTGTTCCTCTTCAGTTTGAGATCTGGCTATCATATCATCCATGTAGACCTCTATCTCGTGATGGATCATATCGTGAAACAAAGCTACCATGGCACGCTGATAAGTTGCCCCGACGTTCTTCAGCCCAAATGACATAACTTTGTAACAGAAAGTGCCCCACTGTGTGATGAAGGTCGTTTTCTCCATATCCTCAGGTGCCATTTTGATCTGATTGTATATGGAGAAAACATCCACAAAGGAGAATACTTTATGTTGTGCGATGTTGTCAACTAGAATATCGATGTGGGGAAGCGGGAAGTCATCCTTGGGGCTTGCCCTATTCAGGTCTCTGTAATCCACACACATACGTACCTTACTGTCCTTCTTAGGCACTAGAACAACATTGGAAACCCATTATGGATAAGACGTGATAACTAAGAATCCGACATTGAACTACTTCATGACTTCAGTCTTTATTTTTTCTGACATTTCGGACTGCATACAACGAACCTTCTATTTCACTAGAGGGAAGTCTTCTTTTGTCAGAAGGCGGTGGACCACGATGTCAGTGTCGAGTCCTGGCATGTCTTTGTATGACCATGCAAAAACCTCAACATAGTCATGTAGTATCTGAGTTAAACGCTTCTTGACACTATGCTCCAGATAGGCACCTATCTTGACTTCTTTCTTGTCCTCTTCAGTACCTAAGTTAATTGTTTCAACTGGCTATTCATGAGGTTGTATTTCCCTTTCTTCCTGTTGTAACAATCTAGCAAGTTCCCCTGGTACCTCACAATCTTCCTCACCTTTGTCCTCGACTTGGTAGATCGTATTTTCAAAGTCATAATTGGCAATAGAAGAACCGTTACCAATGGGATCCAGAGTGGATATGGATCTGCATTTTGATATGTGAGTGTGTGTAAGAGCATAACTATTTTTGGATAAAGTAAAAAGTAAAAAAAGAAAACAAGGAGCATAAAATTTGTATGCAAAAATGTCCCATGATTTATTAATGACATATGAAAATGAATTAACAACCCTCACAGATGTACCATTATGCCTCGGGTAAGACACAAGGTTTTAAAGTTTAAATTGTTTAAATATTACAAGTTCGAAAATTTAAAAGATAATTACTCTTGAATAAAAGTAATAGGAACAAAATCTTTGGCCTACCAATTGTTGAGTCCACCGCTGATGGTTGGAAAAATCCACTCGTCCATGCCATAGTTGCTATCACTGTCTTCCAACGCATTCTCCATGATTGCTGATGCATAATGGTGGTCCCCCAGCGTGAGTACGTCGAACAGATCTTTGGGCCTCCAAAATAAAACCCATACCAAACTTGTTAGATTTGTAAGGAATATCCGAAAATTGACCCCTAATGGTACATCCACCTTCCTCAACTACTGCTTTAGCATCCTTCGGAGAAGCCATTTTCAATGGAGGTCTGGTAATCTTAGGGACCTTAGTAGCAGTCTTGGTCACAACAACCGTCTGTGGAACTTCCTCAAAATTCTAACAGGGGGTCTCAATGAACTCGCCGTCCATTTCAACATACTTAAAAGAGTTCAGGTGGCTAACCATGTATTCCTCTTCCCCATGGACTGTGATAATCTTTCCCTTTACTGGGTACTTCAACATCTGATGTAGGGTAGAAGTGACAACACCAGCCCCATGGATCCATGGTTGACCCAATAAATAGGAATAAGATGGGTGGATATCCATCACATAGAAGGTTGAATCAAAAGTCTGAGTTCCAACTTTGATAGGGATGTCCACCTCCACGTGCACTGTTCTTTTAGAACTATCGAAGGCCCACACCACAATGTTGTTGGGCTTCAATGTGAGTCCTTCATAATCTAACCGGTCAAGAGCATTATTGGGTAATACATTCAGCAATCAACATGTATCCACCAGAATATGGGCTAATGTAGTTCCCCTGCACTCAATGGAGACATGTAGGGCATCATGTGTTTCCTTTAGGAGTTAAATTAGCGTCAGAAAAACCTAGTCCATTATCAGCGGTCAGGCTGGCCACGCAACTCTCGAATTAATCAGTGGAGGTATCTTGGGGTATGTAGGAAGTCTTCAGAAATTTTACTAAAGCCTTAGTGTGGGCCTTAGAGCACAAAAGTAAGGCCAACATTGATATTTTTGAGGGGGTTTGCCCCAACTGCTCCATGACGTTATAATCACTTTTCTTGATTATCTTTAATATCTCTTCCATTTCCCTTTTAGAAGCCTCAGGAATGACTTCTGGAGGCGCCTTCGTCTGGATAGGATCAACCAATACCTCTTTGCCCCGTGTCTCGACCGACTCGGTAGCAGAGATAACAACAGGATTAATAGTAGGAGTAACATTGAGAATACTGACAGAAGCGGTGGCAGGAATAGTAACGGTTTTTGGAGAGATCTCGAGAGATAAAACACTTACGCTTCTCATAATTTTACTGGTCTCGACAATATTATCGATGTCAGGCTCAGTATTTCCAGCAACTTTATCTTCAATAGCCAATAGGTCTTGCCTGACGCCAAGGTAATAGACGTCAGCTCCATAATTCCAGGGAACAACTTTATCCGAGGAAAAAGTTAATGGCCCTGGCATGGTGATGATCAAGGGAGAAAACTTGGGAACAAATGTAATCCTGACGGGTCTTTTGGTGGAGACCCTGGGAGGATTGTCAGAAATGGTGATTATCGAGACATCTTCACAATAACTTCTTGTAAGGGGAATTTTTTCGAACATAATTTCTTTGTTAACCATCAGGTGCTGGATGCCCATTTTTAACAACAAACAGCCATCTGGTAGAGTCATACATAAGTGACAACTTTCATCATAGCCCGGAAATAAACCGACTTGTAATAGATTCTTTTTAACAGTTAAAAGGGGATTAGTTAATTCATCCACGGAGGAAACAAAACGGTCGTCATCAAAAACATTGACACCTTAGCCATGTTTGGGCATTGGATCCGTTATTACATTAGATGTTTCTAGAGGGTCAAAATCAATCTCTTTTGCTTCGATAAGGTCTTGTACCTTATTTTTCAGGGCCCAACAATCGTTTGTATCATGCCTTGAACTTTCAGAATGATAGACATACTGAGCATTCAGGTTATAGCAGGGAGAAGTAGTATTAGGGTTCTTGGGAGGTTCCTTTAGAGCCACTAAATTGGACTTCAACAGATATGAAAAAACCTGGGATAAGGTCATGTTGATCCGGGTGAATCGTCTTATGGGCGCATCCAGCCTATGTTGATGGTTTCATTGTTGATTTGATAAAGGATTGAAGATTATAACAGCCCCTACCTTCGGACAACGTTCAATTTTATTTTGATTTCTCTAGCTATAAGCAGAACTGAGCTTCTTCTTTCTCGTGAAGGGTTTCTTCATCGTACTTGAGGATATATCCCTTTGAAGTTTGCCACTCTTAATATCAGCTTCTACCCGTTCACCGGTCAGGATCAACTCAGTAAACCCAACTAAAGAGCTTCCAATCAGATGTTTGAAGAATGGACCAGACAACGTGCCCAAGAACATATCCACCAGTTCTCTATCAGATAAAGGGGGTTGGACTCTTCCCGCGAGATCACTCCATTTATGGGCAGAATTTTTGAAACCCTCACCAGAACCCATTGACATACTTTACAGTTGTGTTCGAGTTGGAGCTAAGTCAATATTATACTGGTATTGCTTGTAAAAAGCAGCAACCAAATCTTCCCAATTGCGAATATTTGTTCCTTCCAACTGATAGAACCAATCCAACTGCGTCCCTGACAAACTTTCTTGGAACAAATGCACCCATAGGTTCCTATCAGCAGTATGGGGTTGAATTTTCCTGACGTATGACCTTAAATGCAGCTTAGGACAAGAGACGCCGTCACGTTTAGCAAATGAGGGGACCTTGATTTTCTGCGGGATGACCACCCTTGAGACCAGTCCTAGCTCTTCAAAATCTAGCTCGATACCCTTTGGATCTCTATCGCATTGAGGCGATCCTCCAGTTGTTTGTATTTATCATCAGCAGGAGGATACTGTTCTTCAGAGTAGTCAACTTCATCTTCCTCAGACTCTGGGTTGTCATTTCCTTCCTTGTTCTTTCCTTCTTAATTATCTCCTTCACCCGACGAGGTTGTGAAATATAGAGCTCGCTTGGCCGGTCCTCTGAACCTTCTTCCTAAATTCAAAACACCGACTGGTTTCTTCGCCTTCTTCTTCTTATCTTTGATCATAAGAGCCTTCAGGTCCTCTTGTCCTTTAGCCAGAGTCAAGAACATCTGTTGGAATTGAGCATTTTGTTCTTGAAGATCTTTTACTGTCTGTTTAATATCCATCTCACTGAAATAAAAAATATAAAGATAAGAAGACCTCTTGTAAAAAAACATTTTTGTGTTATGACGAATGAAAATGCATATGCAAATGATTTCAAGAAAACTGGGAGGTTTAAATTTGCTTAGACAAAATGAAACACACATTGTGTTAATAAATTAAAGTTGATTACATCATGCCTCTCGGGGCTTACAATGGAAGAAATAAAAATACAAAAATAAAAATCCTAAGAAAAAAAGGTCGAACGCATCCTCTTCGGTGCAATATAGGCGTTCAAACTTCGCTCTTCATGAAGTTGCTTCGTGAGATCCAGAACTTTCTTCTCACTGGCGTAGAATTGATTCTCAATGGTGTCTCGTTCTTCCTTGATCTGGATCCAATACTTTTGCAACTCTTCGAAGCTTGTTGGTATATCAGGATGAAAAATGATGCGAGGCTCGTCTTCTTGATCAACTGACTCTGAGATCACTTGCAGGATAGCAGCGTATGACATTATAAGACATTGAGCGCGAGCTCGCACCCATCTGAGGTAAGGCTCCAAAGGGATGGATTTTTTGCGTCCCCGCTGCTATCGGTCTTCTTCAACATGCCCCAAGCGCGAATGAACCTCTGGTGATAACCTTACAGATCATTTGAATAGTCAAACACAATACGCTGGATGATCATATCATGGGGACCATCCCACCGGGCGTAGCCAAACTGACGTAGGGCCAAAGAAGGGTTGTAAGTGATGCCTCCTCCAATTCCAAAGAGTGGCACATTAGGGAACTCTCCGCAACGATCAATAAAAGAGATATCTTCTTGAGAGTGAGGGCACCAATAGATATCAGAGTGAGAAAGGGACATTATCCTTTGATTCCACCTTAAGCCTAACTCATTCTTCATTACTGACCGAGGAGGTGCAAAATAAACCACTGATAGAGCAAAGGCGTACAACACATAAGAGTCCCTCGTTTCTTCATGGTACAAGTGTGGAGTGAATGCATCATATCTCCGAGCAATATAGGAACTGGATTGCAAGCAAGAAAGATGTTGATGGCACTGACATCTATAAACTGGTCTGAATTTGGGAAAAGAACCAATCCATAGATCAAGAGAGCTAAGACATCTTCAAAGGCATGGTAACTCATAGCATCTAGGAATATCTGAGCTTTCTTCGTTAGAAAATTTGCAAGGAGGCCCTTAACTCCACTTCTTCTTTCCCAATTGGATTCAATGTCAGATGGTTTCAAATGCAGAGCTATGTCAACACTTTCAACAACTGGATCTTGTTCTAAACCGGTGAAGGGTACTTTCTCCAATATAGGTGAACCAAGTATCTTGGAGAATTATTCCAATGTAGGCAGCAACTGGTAATCTGGAAATATGAAGCAATGGTGTTTAGGGTCAAAGAACTGGAACAGAGCACTCATCAGACCTTCGTCAAACCCGGTAGTAACTAAACTGAGCAAGTGACCATATCTCTTGTTGAACGATGAGCTCTCGGGAACTCTCAGGACCAATTCTTTGAGCTTGGGGGGGACCTCTACAAAATTTATTCGGATGGTCTTTCTGCGAATTGAATCCATGCCCTACAAAACAAAAGGAAAAATAAATCTCCAGGCCCTTGAAATTGTTAGCGTGTATGTCATGATGTTTATGATATTATGGTTATGCTATGAAATCATAGATATATCAAACAAGTCACACAAAGACCCTAGGTTTAATGGCTTGCGCGAGTTTTTAAAGGTAAGTACCCTCTTGAAGTTTAGTTTGCTCAACCTGTCCTATTAATAGTAACGTGGTTCTAAGGAGTCTCAATATCACTGACCTTTCTTTTAGGCATTATTCTAGCTCAAGCACCGAAGTATTGTAGCATGAATATCCCAAAAGTCCAATCTCAATGAGCGTAGCATCGAGTATCAACCAAACTTCAGTCAGAACCAATGTCGGACATCTCACTACTTTCTAATGGCTTAGGATGAGTCAAGTAAAGGTTCTAAAGGTCAGCTAGCGCTTAATGGCACTATAAGGAAGCCTAATGTTATCCTTGACTAACTCAAGGAACATTAGTACAAGCCAGAGTATTGCGCTAACATAGCTATCACTTTGTCTATATCGGTCTATGTCGTACAACTTCCATGATTTATTGCTACTTACCTAAAAAGGTGCCCCAGATCCGGGTATAGGATCTTTAACATAGCCTAAACAAAGACCCAAAATGTAAAGAAAGCAAGTCAAACAAAGAAAGCAAGTAAAGGTGATCTAGCCCTAAGGTAACCCCACTTTTAAGTACACCTCTCCAGCAGAGTCGCCAGTTCTGTAATACAGTGGGAGAACTGACTTGGTGTTTTGCGTTTGATCGCAATTGTTGCGATAGAAAGAGTCTCCACTGACTTTTTTTATCCAATAAGGAAAGGGTGAAAAGAACAGGAAATACATTTAGAGATTATTTCTTGAGTTCGGGGGTAGGTTATGAAAAGGGAAGGTATTAACACCCTTTTCATCTGTAGTTATCTACAGGATCTTAGTTTCTTGCTAGATCACTTGCTTTTGTTTGAAAATGTGCTTGTGGTGTGGGTTTGAGAGTATTTTGAAAATGTCTTTGTGATGATTATCGTTTCTATAAGAATGCGTACAAAGTGTTGGTTTTTGAAAATAGTTCAAAGTGGTGTTTGTGGAATGTGTTTTTGAAAGTGATTTTGAAAAGTGTCTTTGTAATGATTCCCGTCTCTATAAGAATGCGTACAAAGAGCTTTATCTTTTGAAAATGTTTCAAATGAAAGTGTTGATGTGAAAAATGTCTTTGTTGTGAGCAAGCGAGCAACTAGGAGCGTCCTACCTACTCAAAAGGTTTAATGTTCTTTTCCTCTTCCTTTAGATGTTGCTATCTTACCATTTATTTGGTAAGAAGCCCCATTGTTGGATGTGAAGGGACGGGCATGGGTCGTTTGTATAGTCATAGAAGGCAACCTATGGGACGTTTTAGCAATTTTCATTTAGGGACTAGATCATTTACCAAAGGCAACATTGAGGGTCATCAAGGGACTACGATCTTTTATCGAGGGTCTTTGCTAAAACACCCATATTCGAGGGACATGACTATTTTCCGAGGAAATAAGTTGGATTATCCTAGAGGTGCATGCGTGCATAGTGTATTTAATTGCATGCATTTGTCTTTGAATTTTAGGTTGTCTACTTGTTAGTTTTATCTTGCCATACATCCTAATTACTAACATTTGTATAAAGCAATAAAAATGCAGAAAATAAATCCTACACTATTACAACCATATTGAATAGCAAGAAAATGTAAAGACAAAACAAAAAAAAATGAGCTTTTCGATTCAGGAAGCAACATCCTTCGATTCTTCCCTTCCTCTCTTCTTTCCGTTTGGCCTGGAAGTAATAAGGACGTGCTTTTCGATTTCATCCTTCTCCCACTTTTTTTGATTGGCGCCAGGAATCAGTGTGAGGTGCACTCTTCGCCTTAAGCTCCTTGCTGCCTTCTTCGATTGCAGGAATGCTAGGCTCTCAGGTTGAGATTCAAAAGGCTGGAATATTTAGCCAATTAAAGGATATAGAGAACCTGTTTTAAACTTTTAAAAATGCAACATTCAAGTGTAACTTTCGAAAGCTACATGCCAGGGGTTAGCACAAGATTATTGGGCACCAAAATCTAAAGTCTACCTAGTCAGGGTTGAGACTTTCAACATATAGGCAGTGAGGTCAAAAGTTAAGGTATGGTCAACTCCCTAGATGAGATATCTACATTTTCTTTTTATTGGTATGTACACATGATATTTAAATGAAAGAGTTCCAAGTTTAGACAGAACTTACTTCTTGAAGCGCTTAAATCGAAGGAACTGTAAGTGACTTCCTTGGTGGTGAATGGAAATTCGCTGGAGTCTTCCTGAGGCTAGTTCAGTTACTACTTTGTTTGAGCAGTCGTTGAATCGAAGGAAGGTATGTGATAGTGGTGAGTGAATCTAAGGTTACTCTTTAACAGGAAAGTGAGTGAATCAAAAGACTATTATATTGCAATTGGGGGAATGGGTCGAAGGTTAGTTATCTGAAAGTATAAGGAGTAAATCGAAGGGTTCACTTAGTGTATGAAGGGGTCTGAGTTTTTTAGAAGTGAAGTGTTAGAAATATTTGGGAACGTTTGATAGTGTTTGAGAGTTTTGAGAAATTGATAACTTTCTCACAATAAGAGTTTTTTTTTGCAACTATCAGGGGCCCCTAAGATGTTTGGTGGAGGCTCATATTTATAGATGATTTTGGCTGATGTTTTAGGAGGGAAAACAAAAGAAATTTGAACAAAAAGGGTATGTTGTTGTTGTAGCTTTCGAGGGGTAGTATTCGTATGCCAAATTGGTGCAAGAATAGGGGCAGTGTTGTGGGACTGCTGTGCAGCAGTTTTGGAGCGTTATGGCCAGTGTATCATGCCTGAACTTGGAAGCAAGCATCTTTGGATTATTTTAACCTTTCGTTTTGACCACCTAGGTCCATCCTTCGACCAGATTCTTCTAGAGACAACACTATTTGATTTTCACCCATTATGTGTCTTTCGAATTGGACCTTTTTATGCATCCTTCGAAGGAGCCAAATGTATGCCCCTTGAATGGGCCATCAAAATATGTCATTCGATTGGGACATCCAGGTATGTCTGGCAAGTCCTTCGAATGTGCCACTAGGGTACGTATTTCGAACGAGACAATAGTTATGTGTCATAGTGTAGAAATTATGTGTTGAAACAAACTGTTTCCAAGGGAGATACTGTCCAGTCGAAACTAGCATGAAAGTAGCTAATGCTTTGTGGGCGCCATTGCCTTGTGAATGCTAGCCATGAGGGAGCCCTTTGCCTTGTGCATACTTGCCTGAAGGGAGTCCTGGCTCTTGTGAATCGAAGGAATCATGCAAAGGGCAAATGGCTTCTGAATGGAAGGAAAGCTGTAGGAGGTTATTGCTTTGTGACTCCAAGAAAACATTCAAGAGGACTTTGCTCAAACGAAAGCTTGCATGAAGAACCACTTCCCACTCAAACTTTCCTGCAAGAGGTCATATGGCCAAACAAAAGATGCATGCAAGAGGCCCCTGTTTGTGAATCAAAGCAAACATGTAGGATGCAAATGGTGCAATCGAAGGATGTATGCATGAGGCCATTGCCTTGTGCCTGCTGGCCTGAAGGAAGTTCCTACCTTATGAATTGAGGGTAAGTGTAGATAAGGCACTTGTCTTCTGAATCGAATGGTTCCAGTAGGAAGCCAACACCTTCTGAATAGAAGGAAAGCTGCAGGAGGCCATTGCCATGTGCACCAAAATTCAACTTGTAAGGGGTCTTTGGTGTAATCGAAGCTTGCATGCAGGAGGCCTAAATGCCCAAACGAGGCTTGCATGCAGGAGGTCCCTGCCTTGTGAATCAAAGGAAACTGTCTTCAAAGGAAAACAATGCTCAATCGAAGCTAGCATGAAGAGAGCATACAAAAGGCCACTGCCTCATTCGAAGCTTGAGATTTTAAGCTTGCTCGAAAGAAACCCAAATGCCCAATCAAAGTATAAGAATTAATCTAGTTCAAAATAAATCAAATGCCAAATCGAAACATAGAAATCCATACAAACTTTCTCTTCTTAGATTTGATGCTTGAGAGCCCCAAAATGATCCAATTGTACTTGTGTAGCCTTGACCCAGTAGGAATTTTGTGAGAAAACTCTTGCAAAATAAGAGGGAAAATTTTGAGGTACAACACAAGGGAAAGTGCTCAAGAAGGTCAAACTCAATAACAAGCTCCCCAGCAGGAAGGGCCATCAAGGCTGGAGGATTTCAATTATGAAATCCCTTAAACTCCTTATACAAAAGCTCTCTTCAAAACCATCATCCAGAACCAGGACATCACGCTAGAGCTCAAAGAAGGATAAATGCGGATATTGATTACTTGGCTTGCAAGCTTGCTGAAATCGAAATCCCTTTGGCTCCTAAGTTGTTTAGTGACGATGATGTGGAAATTGAGTAGTCTTTGTGTGTTGTAATTGTTTTGTTTGCTTTATGGCTTGTTTTATTTTATTTTATTTTATTTTTCTATTTTTTATATTTCAGTACCTTTTAGTTGTATTTCTTCTTTTGATTAAATAAGTGAAGTTTTTGATAATTTAATCCATTTCTTTAATAAATATCTGTAATCTATGTTTTTATTTATATATATTTTTTCTCTATATTTTTATTTATATTTTTACATATATTTGTATTTTTCTCACCTTTTTAATAATGCTAAAGGGGGAGAAGTATACTTTTAAGGAAGTAGAGTATATTCTCTATATTTGTGAGAGAGGATTTAAACAATCCAATCTTTTATTCATCTTTTTCTATTTTTACCACCTTCCTTAGAGATGCGCTGTCATAAAAAAATAAAGGGAGAATATAGATCTATGTGCTTGCAAGTACAACTATTTACAATATAGATGATTGTGTTGGTTTTTATGATCACAACACCTTATGTCAAACTAAATTATGTGAAGTCTTTATCTACCAAGATGGTTCATTAGTCAAGATGTTCTTTGTGAGATCAATGTCGAGCCACCTCAATGATGGCAATTCTTAAGATCAAACGATATTCGATGAAGTATGTGGTGACAACTATGCAATAATCTTTGATGATTACACATGATCAAAGAAGCTATCTCAAGCCCCCATTAGGTAGAAGAGTCAAATTCTAGTTGAAGTACTAAATCAATGTTGAATTAAGAAAGGGAAGTTGAAGCTCCAAACTTGTGAAAGATAGAAAGTGTGAAAAAATTTCTGGTTCTGCGTCTAACGCTTGTCAGACTAGTCAATTTAATGTAAAGCTACAAGAGTAACTCTCGAGATACTAAGGAAGATAACACTCACAAATATGCTTTAAGGCCTCTCTTATTTTATAAAACACCTGAAAATATTTCCATACGCGGCCTTAATTGATTATATACTTGCTTAAATCATTTGTGGATATTTTTTACACTAGTTAATTGATTGCCAAATTAAGATTAATAGATTAACACATATGTAACACCTTCAATCAGGTAGAGAAACCTTTAATCGATTAATGACGAAGAAATTCAGAAACATTCCCTATTATGGATGTCTAATCGATTAACAACTAAAGTTAATCCATTAAGATATTAAAAATTCTCATGGATCATTTTGTTTTTTTTAGTCATTTCTTTCCTATAAATATAAGACTTTCCCTCATTTCATTACACACTAATTTTTGAAATTGAAACTCTATTATCTTACTTTATACTATCTTCTTCTCTATTTTATATTTCTTCACAAAAGTTGCCTCAGTGACGAGAGAGTAAAAAATACATTTGATAATTTTTTACTGGTGTTGGGATAAGATTTTATTTTATCCAATAAGGTGTTTTCTTTTTAGGCATATCTTTGTAAAAAGTTAGTGTTTGATTCTTGAGCTTAACTGCTTAAAAGCTCTTGTTTGATTCTTGAGTTTAAATAGTTAAAAAAAAGTTGTTTGGTTTTTGAGATTAGTCAATGAAAATCTTTGTTTGACTCTAAAGATTAACTTAATAAAATCTCTTTTTGATTATTGATTTTAACCTGTGAATAACTTTGTTTGGTTTCTAAGCTCAATCTGGTAAAATTATGTTTTGTTCATGAGATTACTGAGTAAAAATCCCGTGTTTGATTTTAAGATTTGTGGGCATAACATATGAAAAGCTCATATTTCTTTAATTTAATGGAACTCTCAAGAGATTTTTTTAAGGATAAAAATGGACTAAATGATTAGGCTAAACTTGTATAAATTTCGAAGGCATATGTACTCTTTTTCTTTATCTTTTTTATTTTCATTACGTGGTATTTTCTTCTATCCATTAATTTCTTCTTCATTCTTTCTTTCATCTCTAATGTTTGTTAATCTATCTTTAAATAATCAAATTTAAACATTTTTCTAACCAAGCTTTTTATAATTGAACTTTGATTTTCAAACGAAACAATTCAATCTTTTTTTTTTGTGTTTGGAAGCTTTTTTTTTAAATTGGTTATTTTTTTCAAAACCATATTTAAACTGGTTATTTATAAATTTAAATGAAAAAAAACTGTTTTTTTATTTTAAAACCTTATGAAAATTATTTTTTTTTAAATAAGAAAATATTTTTCAAAAATATTATTATAAAAAAATATTATTTTTCTAAAAATTATAAAAGAAAACAAAAAAAATCTGATTTTTTCTTTCGGGAAAAACTTTTAAATTTTTTTTGAAATTAAAAAATTAAACTTTTTTAACAAAAAATTAAAAGAATTCCGAAAATCTTTAAAAAATGAAAATAAAAATATTTTTTCTATTTTTTTATTAAAAACATAGTATTCTTATAAAAATATTTATGCGAAAATATTTTTTTTTCCAAAAATAAAACAAAATTTCGTAAAAAAGAAATTCCAAAATCATAAAAATTCCTGCAAATAAAAAATAATGGAAAAAATATATTTTTCTTCTAAAAAATTATTATTTTATTTATGAAATATAAAAGTTGAAAAATATTAGTGATGACAGATTTCAAAACATAGAATTGATTTATAAATGCAAACTAATTATAAACCAGTTTATAAATGGAAACTAATTTTAAATTGAATTGAAAGTGTTTTTGTAATTAACTGTATTTTTATTGAAATAATTATTGTAAATTGAATTAAATCATTAATATAGTTTTATTTATTACGGTTCATGAGGCATGAACACCATACTTTAAGAGTGATATGAGATGAATTTCAAAAGTACAACAATTTTATTATTACTACATGATACAGTTTATGATTTCAAGTTTGTTTACCCCCCACCTCATATTTCAGATGCTACATATTATTATTTATTTGCCAACCGAAATTAATATTTATTTTTTTCGTTTCTTGTCTTTACTAAGCCAACACATTTTCTTGTTAGGTTGAAAAAATTATAACGTTTATTTAGATAAAGGATTTAAATATTAAATAAAAAATATTTAGTTTGACATTGAGAATTTTTTTTTTGGAATAATTAGGTATTAAAAAAATTTCACAAATAACTATATTTCAGAGAAAATTACGAAAATAACCATGTTTCAGAAAATTCCCCAAGGGAGGAGCCATCTCACTTGGCGCCTACACCTTATTTTAAAGGGGAGGCGCCATCTCACTTGGCGCCTAGGTGTTAAAACCTTGCCTTAAGCCAAGTGAGATGACGCCTTAGTGCAATTGGGAGGCAATTTTTTGCGTTTTTTTATTTTAAATGCGGTGCATTACGTATTCGATATAAGATCAACAAAATTGACTTTTTATTTACAAAATATGATTACACACATAATGATTACATAAAAAAATACAGATTAATCAGTGGTCCTCTGAAATCCGATAATGACCCCCGATTTCGCATCCCCGTCCTCGCCTTTCCCGTGCTGGGTTTCGTCGCGTTTCCTGTTGTGGCAGGGTCGATGGCCCAGCGAAGTCAATGCATTCCGGATCCATGAAATCGGTCAGATCTCCATATCTAGAAGATCCGTTTTGGTACAGTCGGTTGTCCATACCCTCAAAGTTTGGTCGTGTTGGTGGTGGGTGGGGTTCCATGGTTGGTCTGTAGCACTGGTCGTACGGGGGGTAGAAAGAAAATGGATCTTGGGGTGTTTGGTATTGAGGATGTTGGGTGCTTTGGTTATGTTGTGGTTGATGGTAAGTTGGGTCGGTTGGTTCATAATCTTCGAACAATCCTAGATCAGGGCTAAGGTTGGATGTTGAGGGGCCCATATTGGGTATGCAGAAGACTGAAATTGTGTCTGGGGTATGCGGGTGTATTGGTATTGTGATTGAAATTATGGTTGGGTGTGAGGCATATGTGGCATTGGTACTGAGGTGGTGATTGTGGTTGGTTGTGGGGCATGTGGGTGTAATTGTATTGTGGTGGTGACTGTGGTTGGGTGTTTGTGGTTCTGTTTCGTCGGGGGGGTTGGTGGGAGGTTGATGTGTGTTGGGTTTGTTATTGGGGAAATGAGGGTTGTGCCCATTGTGTTTGTGGGTCAACCAAATACCTTGGATGAGACACGTGCATTTCAGGGGTACTAACTGATATGTACCAAGATAAATACTGATTCGTGTGTCGCATATTACCATGGTTGAGGAAAACTGGGAATTACAAGACATGTCGGTGACGCCTCTGCCACATCTTACACCATTCTGGGGCAAAATCTTTCCAGTTGGTAAGACCCCATTGGGCGTTGACCCTTTTGAGATGCCACGGGGACAAACAAGTCGGATCGCCGGGTATCTCTTGATGCATTCCAAACTGCATCTTGACACGGTCGTTGTGGTGCATCTCCATAATATTGAACCGTATGATTGCAGTCTTTGTGCTCCAAATTGCTGCATCCTCGAGGTTTGGTTCATGGTCCAAACCCAAATATGGTCTCCAGACAAACTGCGGATAAAATTAAATCAGGTTAATGAAAACGTAATAAATAAATAATTTAAAAGTAGAAAAGTTGAAAGGTATGACATACATCATCCGGGCCGAGGTAATCCAATAGATTGTGGTATAGAGCGATATTGAATCTTGGATTCTTGCTGTAATCCATACACCTCACGCAGTACCTAAATGAATTGAAAAATATTTTATTTTTATCATATATTTGGTGAAGAGATGAATAGTAATAAATGATATAAGTTGATGACTTACTTTGTTGCGTATGGAAAAACGAATGTGTTGTTGTTGACGGGGTTTAGGGACTCCATCCTCCACCAACCCCAGGCTTGAAGTAAAAAAGTGCAGCCATAAAATGTACATTTTTCCTTGATTGTATTTTTACACAAGGAACTGTATAGATGGGCTAAAACAGCAGAACCCCAACTATACTTTTTAGTTTTTTCGAAGTCTCTAAATAAATTTAAATACATAAAATTTACACTATTTCCCTTACTTTCGGGAAATAAAAAGGTTCTAAATAGTATCATTATATAATTTCTAGCTTTTATTACCTTAGCTAGCTCGAAGGAATTTTCGTTCAATTCAAGTGTCGCATAATGATTTTTTAGCTCAGTAAGTAGTATACCCTGACCTCTCGCACCACCACCTTCAACCATATCCCTGCCCAACAATTCTTCACACAGAGAATTGGGTTGTTGAACCTACCCGTTAACCGCCTTACCATCGACAAGGAGACCCAATAACATGTACACGTCCTCTAGTGTGACGGTACATTCACCTATTGGTATATGAAATGTATGGGTCTCTGGTCTCCACCTTTTCAACATTGCAAGTATGAACTTTGAATTAATCATGCAGTTGGAGATCTTTATAACGTTTCTGAAACTTGCGTATTCGAGATATGGTACGATCAATGGGCCGGGAGCAAGGTAGTTGTGTGACCAGATTCTGAATCTTTTAGTATCCTAAGTTAATAATATAAAAAGTGTAACAGTAGGTAAGATGAATAAAGCATTAATAGAAGTATGAAAAATATATAAGTATAAAAGAAACTTACAAACGCTGCAATGTTGTCCGTTGTGCCTCTGTGAGAATCGCCTATTGTGAGAAGAGCCATTGTTAAAAATGTCTGAGATTATGAAAGAGTTTGAAATTGTAAGAGATTATGAAAGAGTTTGTAGCAGAGAGTGAGACGATTGTGGATGGGATAGAAGTATGTGAGGCTATGCATTTATAGGCAAAATTTTATCATAGAGTAAGTGAGGTGGTAGGTGGGTGCATGCATGCATGATAAGTGTCACTCTTGCAGTGTAGGTGCAGGCTACGTGGCAGTGTTAGGGAAGGTGTCTCTGCATGTATGTAACACGATTGGACGTTAAGGGAGGCGCCATTGGACTTGGCGAAAGAGTACAAAAATGAAAGGTGTCGCCATCCCTATTGGCGAATAAGAGGTGGCATGGGTTGCAGTGTAGGCGCAGGCTAGGTGACAGCCTTGGAGAAGGCATCTCTGCATGCATGTAACACGATTGGACGTGGAGGCGCCTTAGAGGTTGGCATGGGTTGCAGTGTAGGTGCAGGCTATGTGACATCCTTGGAGAAGGCATCTCTGTATGCATGTAACACGATTGGACGTGAAGGTAGGCGCCATTGGACTTGGCGTAAGAGTATAAAAATGAAAGGTGCCGCCATCCCTGTTGGCGAATAAGAGGTGGCATGGGTTGCAGTGTAGGCGCAGACTAGGTGACAACCTTGGAGAAGGCATCTCTGCATGCATGTAACACGATTGAACGTGATGGGAGGCGCCTTAGAGGTTGGTATGGGTTGTAGTGTAGGTGCAGGTTAGGTGACAGCCTTGAAGAAGGCATCTCTGAATTCATGTAACACGATTGGATGTGAAGGTAGGCGCCATTGGACTTGGCGTAAGAGTACAAAAATGAAAGGTGTCGCCATCCCTGTTGGCGAATTAGAGGTGGCATGGGTTACAGTGTAGGTGCAGGCTAGGTGACAGCCTTGGAGAAGGCATCTCTGCATGCATGTAACACGATTAGACGTGATGGGAGGCGCCTTAGAGGTTGGCATGGGTTGCAGTGTAGGTGTAGGCTAGGTGACATCCTTGGAGAATGCATCTCTGAATGCATGTAACACGATTGGACATGAAGGTAGGCGCCATTGGACTTGGCGTAAGAGTATAAAAATGAAAGGTGTCGCCATCTCTGTTGGCGAATAAGAGGCGGCATGGGTTGCAGTGTAGGCGCAGGCTAGGTGACAACCTTGGAGAAGGCATCTCTGCATGCATGTAACATGATTGGACGTGATGGGAGGCGCCTTAGAGGTTGCAGTTTAGGTGCAGGCTATGTGACAGCCTTGGAGAGTGCTTACTTTTAGTTTATTCAAATTCAGTACAACCTATTTAATCTTACATTTATCAAAACACTCATACACTTAATCTCTCAAACACTAGAACATTCAAAAATTCCAGCAATTAACTCATAAACTTCAAACCTTCAAACCTTCAAACTTTCAAAAAGTCATACACGATGGCCTCTGCACCCCCAATATGTGATCAATGCACATTTCAACAGTGAGACATACATTTGTCCCACCTCTGGATTTTTTTTAGAGACACTGAGAACATCCGATTTTATTTAAACAGGAAAGCCAATTTCTTGTACTTCAAAAAACGATTGGAGGCCAAACTTGGACGAGGTCCCGTGACACAAATATTTTATCAGAATCCAGTTTTTTTGGTAACAACCAAATAATATTTTATAAGGTTGAGGTTCAAGATGACGAGGACCTTCAAAATATATTTTCCAGTCATGATTATTCTGGGTACGACTCTATTGAGTTGTACATTATGCTGCGAGAGTCTTAGTTGTCACAAGTGGTTGATTCTCTGGAGACCGAACAAGCAAAATTAGATGTCGTTGATGAAGAAGAAGAAGAAGATGACGAGTTGGAGTTTGACGACATGGTCAACGATGATTCCGAAGACGATGGGATACCTGGTATTCCTTCAAACGAGATCTACACACCACCTCCGCAAATGACAAACTTCAACATGAGCGGAGATGAACTGTCTTCTGATTTATTTTTTAATCTGTATATGCAGTCAGATGAAAACTTAAAAGAGAAAGACAAATTTCCTAACAGAGAATAATGTATTCGAGCCATCAAAAAATTTCACATGCTCAACTCGGTCGATTTTAAGGTGGACCATGTAAATCCAGAAAGGTACAAGATCAAGTGTGTCCACCCAGATTGTATGTTCAAGCTCACTGTATCATACAGATTAAGAGGTGATTGTTGGGTCATAGGTTCTACGTCTACACACACGTGTGTCAGTTCTACTCAATCACAGGATCATCGGAAACTAAATTATGATCTCATTTGTCAAGAAATCCTACCACTCGTCAGCAACGATCCATCATTGAAGGTGAAAACCATAATCTCCCACATCACTACGGTATTTAACTATACTCTGTCTTACCGAAAGACGTGGTTAGCAAAGACCAAGGCGATTTAAAAGGTATATGGAAACTGGGAGGAGTCATACAAAGAACTTCCTCGCTACCTGAATGTACTCCAGACTTATTCTCTGGGTACTGTTTATATTCTGGAAACAGTGCTAGCATACGCCCCGGATGGTAGTCAACTCAACGGAAATGGAATATTAAGTCAAGTGTTTTGGGCTTTTTAACCTTGCATCACAGGGTTTGCGTCATGCAAACCAATTATACAAATTGATGAGACTTGGTTGTATGGGAAATACAAAGGCACACTACTGATGGCAGTTGCACAAGATGGCAACAACAATATTTTCCCAATTGTCTTTGTCCTAGTCGAGGGGGAGACTGGTGGTGCTTGGAGCTTTTTTCTCAAGAATCTCCGAACACATGTGGCTCCTCAATTAGATCTCTGTTTGATCTCTGATAGACATGCATCCATTGAAAGTGCATACAACAATCCTGCAAACAGTTGGCATGACCCTCCTTCTACGCATGTCTATTGCATTAGACATATCATCCAAAATTTCACGAGGGAGATCAAAGACAAAGCTCTTAGGAAAGCGGTTATGAATGCGGGATATGCATTGACACAACCTACGTTCAAATATTATCGCAACGAGATCCATTTGTCAAATCCGGAAGCCGGTAGGTGGATCGATAATATTCCAGTAGAAAAATGGACTAGGTCATACGACAATGGACAAAGATGAGGCCACATGACAACAAATCTAATTGAATCGATGAATGGGGTTTTCAAAGGCATACGAAACCTCCCAGTCACTGCTTTGGTTAAATCAACATATTTTAGGATGGCTTCGTTGTTTTCCAAAAGAGGTGAAATGTGTAATGCTGTGTTGCAATCTGGACAACTATGGAGTGAAAGTTGCATGAAGTACATTAAGGCAGAAAGTTCCAAAGCCAACACCCATCTGGTTATACAGTTTGACCGACACAACCACAACTTCATTGTCAAAGAGACAATCGACCACAACGAGGGTCTGCCAAGACAAGAGTATAGGGTTATACTACCTTCTCGTTGGTGCGATTGTGGCAAGTTTCAAGCCTTTCGTATGCCTTGCTCTCATGTCATTGCCGCGTGTTCCTATACTCATAAAGACGCGCTACAACTTCTGTCTCTCATTTAAAAATTTGAAACCTTGCTCAACGTATACAACAACAGCTTCCCTTTGGTAGCAAAACCTGATTATTGGCCTGCATACGACGGTGAAATAGTATGACACAATGACCAAATGCGAAGGAATAAAAAGGGTCGTCCCAAAAGTAAGCGCATCACAACCGAAATGGACTCCCTTGACAAGCTGGAAAGAAAGTGTGGTTTATGTCGTCAGGTTGGACACAATCGTAAAAATTGTCCGAATCGGGCTACTGGCTCAACCACATAAAAATTGTATTACAAAAAATCTTTCCTTTATTAAGTTGTAAACATTAGGGTTTTTCGTTAACAGTATTTGTTACAATAAACATTGCGCGAACAAGAAATAAAACACGATAAACCGTCTACGAAATACAACCGTTAAAACAATTTCATCTGACCCATACATCATCAACATTACATCGCTGTCTGTTTTGACTTCCTCCAACCAAAAATTAGGTCTTCCTGTCGCAAGTGAGGTTGTTGTTCGTCTTCGCTGGATCCTTCTAATTTGTTCTCCCTCCTCGATGTCTCCTTCTAGCCATCGCATCAACTCCCTTTTCAGACGCTCCATGGAGTGAATGTGTCAGAATTTCATTTTCATCGGAGGTTTTGTGGCGGAGAAAATAATGTAACCATCTCTGGTAAAAATCATGGGCGATGTCATGATGCAAATAACAGAAAAAAATAAGAGAACAGTGTGAGAAAGTGTGAAGAATGACAGAGAAACGGACAAATTATTTATAAAAATAGCATTTTGCCCTAGGAGCCAAGTGAGATGACGCCTCCTCTCACTTTTAAAGTGCATGCGCCATCTCACTTGGCTAAAAGAAAGAGGAGGCACCAAGTGGGATGGAGCCTAAGGAAAAATGGGGAATGGATGCGCCAACTGGGTTGGCTCTTTCTTTGTGGAGTTTTCTGAAACATGATTATTTGCGAAATTTTTTTTTAAAACCTGATTATTAAAAAAAAAATTCTGACATTAATGTTTAAAATTTAATAATTAATTACTATATTTAAGTGTAGTTTTCAAAATACAATCATAATTTAGGCAGAACAAAAAATTAGTACCAAACTAGAATTGACAAAACCAAAAGATATTCTACTTTTCCATTTCCTCATAAAAGCAAAACACAAAACTAAACTCACCCACCTTTATCTTCTAACTAAAATAAAGAGTGTGCTGTCTTGAAAATGATTAGAGATGAAATAAAGGTATGACGTTCAGCTAAAATAAAGAGAAGAATTAGCATCTTTTTCTTTGCAGCATATTTCCCAGACTTTTTTCAATGATTCAAGTAGCAACAGAACATCAAATTGAGTTGATCAAAGAAAAAAAGGGGAAAACAAAACCAATATTTTTGTCAAAAAAAAAAAAAAGCTGCAGTAAAAACTGTAGTAGTATTAATTGACACAACACACACATATTAATAGTTGGGTGGGAATCAAATTATTACTTCACTTCCTCAAAAGTCTAACAGAATAAAAACAGTAACAGATATCTATGATCTATCAAAAACATTGGACAGATCTTTCATGCGACTTTTGAGACATATACGGTTCTTTTACACATATTACAGTCTTAAGGTAACAAAAGTTTTCAGTCTTTTCACTTTTTCAGTTTTCTTTGATCAGTTCTCCTTTATTTGGTTTAACTTGCTTTCCTTTTTTCCCCCTAAAGTGAATAAGGCAATGCCATGCTATCAACTTTAGGGACATCTTCGTCATAGCTTAAGCTTCCAAATTAACACATTTTATTCATTCATAAACGTCAATTTACCAATGCAAGAAGGCCACATCCAATGAAAATGAATGTAAGTTTCTAGTTTTCAACTTCATGCGGTGTAGCCTTTAGATAGCCTTCATCATAAAAACAAATAGTTTGATCAGAGATATTCGCCGACTTCTCTGAACATTGTTTGACATAAAGTGTTGTCTCTTTGATGATACTCTATCATTATATAATTTTACGAACGCTTTTGATGTAATCGAGTTGTTTTCGAACAAATATGAGATAATATAAAGAAGAGATGAGAAAAATAGAAGATGAGAGAAAAAAAACAAGAATATTGGAACTTAAGAAAAAATGAAGAAAAACAAGCATTTCCTCTAGAATAATCGTGGCACGATCGTGGTCACTATGAAAATCCATCGTGACACGATGTTGTTAGTGCGCGAGACACTTTTAATAAGGAGAGAAAGAGATAATAAGGAAATAAAGATTCTATTAATGAATGCAATTGTAAAAACTAAATTACAAACTATGTTTATTTATATACAACTAACTTGTACACTAAGTAGGCTAACAAACCCTAATTGGGCTTGGAGTTGGATTACTCAACTTGGATTATATCTTATATCTCAACATACTCTCTATAATCCAAGTTGTCGAACAAATGCTAATCATAGTCGATCTGAACTATTCCTAATTTCTTTCTCAATTTTAGAAATCTGTCGATCTTCAATCCTTTGGTTAAAATGTCGGCTAACTATGCTTCACTTGAACAATGTCTTACTTCAAGTTCACCTTGATATATCTTCTCCCTTAGGAAGTGAAATTAGCTTCAATATGCTTACTCCTTCCATGCAAAACTGAATTTTTTGCAAGATTTATGGCAGACCTATTGTCGATATGCAACACTAGGGGTTTCTTCACTTCGACTTCTATCTCTTCAAGCACAAATCTTATCCCAATTACTTGACACACAACATAAGATCCTTCTATATATTCAGCCTTACACGATGACAATGCCACCACTAGTTTCTTTCTCGAGCTCCATGAGATTGAGGCACCAAAGACATGAAAGAAATAACCAATTATGATTCTTTGATCTTCCTTATCTCCACACCAATCAACATCTGAAAAGCAAGTAACCGTAGCTTCTTTTCTTTTAGAATTCCATAGTTTATCGATCCTTTTAAGTATCTCAGGATTCTTCTTGCAGCCTTCATGTGTGACTCCCTTGTTTCACTCATGTATCTGCTCACTAATCCGATTGTGAAACCTATATCAAATCGACTGTTGCACATACATCTCAGAGATCCAACTATTTGTTTAAACAAAGTTACACAGACTTTTTCTTTCTCCTCATGCTTCTCCAACTTCAAATTTGGTTCGACAGGAAAATATGTTAGAGTCAAATCATCCATCCCGAATCTCTTGAGTATCTCTTTCACATACTTCTTTTGATATAACACCATTCCTTGCTCGACATTTGAAATTCCATGCCTAGGAAATAAGACAATTTTCCTAGATCCGACATTTCAAATTCCCTCATCATCAGCTCTTTGCACTTCGACAAGTTCTCCAAGCTATTTCTAGTTATCAGCAAGTCATCGACATATAAGTAGATGATTGTTATATTTTGTTCCACAATCTGAACATAGACACCATACTCAGATTTGCATTTGGAGAATCTCAATTCAACTAAGTATGAGTCAATCTTCTTATTCCATGCCCTAGGTGTCTGTTTGAGGCCATAGAGCACTTTGTGCAACTTTCTACACCTTACTCGCTTCCTTCTGAATCACAAACCCAAAAGGTTCTCTGACATCGACCTCTTCATCTAAGGGTCCATTCAAAAATGCTAACTACACATCTAAGTGAAATATTGACTAGTCGTGCTTGCATGTCACGGCTACCACTAGTCGAAGAATCTCCAATCATGTTACTGAAGCAAATAATTTCGAGTATTCGAGTTATGCTCTCTGAAGGAATCCTCGAGCTACCAATCTCTCCTTATGTCTTGCTATCGATCAATCAACATTGTGTTTAAACTCGAACACCCACTTTACTTCAATAGATTTTGTGCGTGTTGGCAATTCGACTAAGTCCCAAGAGTTATTTCTTTCGATTCCTTGTAACTCTTTGACCAACACTGACTTCCATTGTTTATTCTTTAAAGCCTCTCTATAGTTGATTGGTTCAATACCTGCAAGTAAATTAAAATGAACTAATTCTCCATCTGATGTTACTTCATCATCACCGGTGACTTCATAGTCTTGAAGTCTTGTTGGACGAACTCTAGTTCTTTGAGGTCTTTGGATTGCACTAGATACACCCTATTCAACTTTGATAGTGTTGGGAGCGTCAACAAATGCTTCAACTTCGACTAGAATATCGATAATTTCTTCGACTTCGACTTCATAAGTTTCTCCACCGAATCCATAGCTCATCAATGGCTTGTTAATTGCATCATCAAAATTCAAATCCCAGGAAGAATTCTCATCAATCATAATGTTACGACTTATCACAATTTTATCATTGATTGGATTGAATAGCCTGTATTTACCAATTTTATGATATCCTACCAAAAACATAGGTTCACTATTGTCATCAAGCTTCCTTCTTCTTGCATCAGGAATATGCTTATAACACATAGAGCCAAACACCTTCAGATGACTCATTGATGGTTGTTTGCCACTCCACAATTCTGCAGGAACCTTGTTCTTCAATTTCTTGGTAGGGAACTTGTTTAGAATATAAATACCAGTGGAAATAGCTTAACCCCATAATAGTTTTGGCAAATTATTTTGCTTTGGCATGCATCTCACCATATCCAATATGATCTTGTTTCTTCTTTCTGCAATTCCATTATGTTGAGGTGTGATCTTACGGGTTGATTAGAACCTGCAAGGTGGCCGGATGATGATCTCCAGTAGGGTTGTGATGTCGAGGAGGGAAAAAGAGGGTTGTACCTACAAGGCCCTCCGACGATAAAGTAAGTGTGGGAGAAAAGAGATACAAGAAAAGTATTAGGGTATTAGTGGTGAGTAGTGAATATTCGATATTTGGCCCTCACATATGCGAGGGTTTATATAATACCCCTGGCGCATGGCCATTGGTTCCTGTGTTTGGGCCTGGATATACGGGTCTACAAAAATAGGTAACTGCCAGGACTTGGTCATACCTGGCACTTGTGCCCGTAACTAGCCGTTAGATCCAAGGAGGAGGTAGGTTACGGGCAGCGATCTGGTCGTTTCTTGGTTGTCTGCATGACTTGAGGTCGGGAAGACTGAGAGATGCTCATCAATCATCGTGGCTCAATGGAGGTCCAGGAGGGCAAAGGTTCGATATTTCTCAATGGAGAGCGGAGGAGATTTGGGCCATAGGCGTATGCACCGTACCCAAAGAAGGGGTTAGGCTGGGCCCACTCTGGCTGTCGGACCAGTCCAGATCAGTATCCCCCAAGTTATTTCTTCTGGGCATAGGAGTGATGACTTTAACACCTGCTCATGGGACGAGGCATCTTACGGGGAGACAGGGCGTTGCTTGTTGCGCCTTTCTCGCGGGGAGTTAAGAAGTTGGTCGTTCGAAACCTCGAACTTGAAGAGGTAGGATGTTTCGGGTAGCACGCTGGAGAAACGGCACAATGATGGCCTAGGGGCTTGGGTGAAATCATGACGGCCCTAGGGTTTCCCATAAGTGTATCTCCCACGCGCGGATGGTCTCAACTATGAATATGAGAGAAGTAGGGTGTTGTGTGTTTTTCATTCTGCTTTCATACTGATTATAGTTGCTTGCTTGTCGATCATTGTCGTTTCTTGATGTCCACCGCTTGCTGTTTCTCTTTTCAACCGTCTTTCTTCTTTAACAAGTAAGATTTCAACATTTCGTTGTTACTTGGTTTTTGTAGCTTGGATTTTCATGATTTTCTTGTTAGAAGTGCATGTGGTTAGGGCCTAGGATCTTGTCTGTTAGGGCGTTCTTGGGGAGTGTTGGTGGAAAATTGTGTTTATATAGTTTAGAATTGTCGGATCCATCGTGGATCCTCCCCTTACATTTCGCGATGTGATGTAGATGGTCCTTTAGGATCTAGGTCGTTTCACTGGACTTTTCACGTTGTTTATGTGCCTTAGTGAGGGTTCTGGTCGATGACACAATCCTCGTTTATCAGTGCCATTTCACTTGATTAATGGTGGAAGGGTGGTTTTGGCATTAATGTCAAACTCATATTCATCCTCTGCTTTTCAGGTGCTATGGCCGACAACACCAGATGTGACTTCTCGGGCGAGTCTTCTGGATCCTCACGGAGTTCGAACGAGACGAGTAGCTTGTCGAGTATTTTAGAGAATTCTGAGGATGAGCCAGATCAGTTCGAACGAAAAGTGGGGGGAGGTGACATGTAGATGACCCCTAATGATCAAGGTGGCTTGTTCCCTCCCGATAAGAACAAGGACATACGATCCTAGGTCATCCAAGATCCTTGGGACTGGCCCTCCTACTTTTTCGAGCATCGAGATGATGTTTTTACCGAGGTATGCACGCATGAGGACGGAAACTGGCGAGAGTGGTCGTTGTACATTCCTGGGAAAGATAGCAGGATCTTCTTGAAATATGAGAAACGGAGGATTCCCATGCACGACACCGTGTTCCGGGAGATGGGCCTTTGACTTCCTTTCTCAGATTTCGAGGTGGTCATATTCAAGCATCTTTGGCTGGCTCCTTCCCAATTGCATCTGAATGACATCGCGTTCATGCGAGCGTTCGAGATCGTTTATGACTACCTGAAGATTGGGGTGACTATCCCTTTATTCTTCTACTTCTTCCATCTCTAGAGGAGCAGGATCGACAGTAAGTGGGGAGGGGTTACCTTGAAGCAAGGCAACGGGAAGCTGTTTAAAGCCTATCTGGAGTCTGTCCGTCATTTCAAGGACAAATATATACTGGTACATCCTTTCTCGATCAAGGAAATGTTAAACGTTTTCAGGACCGTACCGATATATAATGAGGATGATGCCCCTCGTTTGAACGAGCTGGGAGAGCTTATGATCAAAATGGTTTGAAAGTTCCCTTTCCAGTGGACGAGGAAGCACTTTGATAACAAATTAGGTTCCTACGTCTGGAGGGAGGGAGAGCTCGGTGTCGAGGACCAGGAGAGCTTCGTCATCTTGACCACCTTTGTGGCTCGTATACCTCGGGTTCAGCGAGTGGATCGAGGAGGCAGGCCGGTGACGGATAAGAATGGGGAGGTCGTATACGAGCTCGATTCGATAGTTGTCAAGGAGCTCCTCGAGAGTGAGGATCCCGTAAAATATTTGAGTATTTACGTTTTGAATAGTTATGTGTGGTCGATGCTTTTTTTAGTCCTTGTTTTCTAACTATGATTATTTTTTATTTGTTTTGCAGATAGCATGAATCCCGCCCAATAGCGTATAACCAGAACTCTTGCTGCTAGAGTGAAGAAAGCTTTGAAGGATGCTCAAGCTGGCTCGGGGGTCGCTCCTACTTTAGGTTCGGGAAATTCATCTTCGGGCCAAGCTACAGTTTCTCTCTCTCTCTCTCTCTCTCTCTCTCTCTCTCTCTCTCTCTCTCTCTCTCTCTCTCTCTCTCTCTCTCTCTCTCTCTCTCTCTCTCTCTCTCTCTCTCTCTCTCTCTCTCTCTCTCTCTCTCCTGCTCCTGTGTCCTCGAAAGCAAAGAGGTCGTGTGCCGAGGGAAGTGTCGATATGACTAGAGAGAAGGGGAAAGGGACGTGCGACCTACTGTTGTACCCCAAAATTGTCCCTCTCATATTTCTCAATGCATTTCAAGTGAGATCCTCAAATTGCTCAAGGAAGTCCAAGGGTTGACCAAACAAACTCTCTCCTAAGGTAGTCTACCTCAAATTAGGGTTTCATGTTGCATCAAGATACTTGAGTACAAGGGATCCCAAATGCTCACCATTGTCCTAATATGTTCTCAAGATCATCCATGACAAGTTTCAAGCCTAGCAGAGGAAGTTTGCTCAGTCAATTGCTCAAAGACTTGAAAATCGACTGTGCTAGGGCAAAAGTCAACTGTGGCCTATATACAGTCAAACTTCAAGATTTTTGGTCAACATCCTCATTTTGAAGTAATATTCATCATTTGATTAAGGGTTGATCATGATTCCTCAAGGATTGTTCTCAATTCATCAAAACCCAAAAGTTGCTAAATTAGGGTTTTGCAGGAAAAGTCAACCCAACTTTGACCAAGCATAACTTTCTCATACTTTATTAGAAATTACCCATCCATAGCTCATTTTGAATAGGATGCAATTCCCTACAATTCATCTTCAGCTCCCAAGTTCAAAATATGCACTCACAAGAAGTTATGAATTTGGACATTATAGGTCATTTTGAAAAGTCAACAAAAACACCTTTTTTGTCAAAGCTTCATACATGAACATGGAAGACTCAATTGAGATGAGACCAAAACAGTTGCTTAGAGGACATCTCAAGCTTTCTAAAAAGTCAAAGAACACCCTCATAGAGTCAAAATTGAAGGAGTTATACATTGGTGAAGTTGACCTTTTTTGCAAAATTGCCAAAAGTTAAAAGTGCCTCAAATTGCAATTTTTGTCAAATGGGCCCAACTTTTTGTGCTTGCATTGAGTTTGTAACATGGTCCACGAGCCATGAACCTTTCCACTTGCCTTTATTTTATTTTTGTCATTTATCTTGATTTTTATTTTAATTAAATCTAATTAAATCAAAATAAAATCAAAATAAAATCATGGAAATATCCAAATCATTTAAACCTTGAGATTTTGTGCCTATTTCAGGTCTCTTATACAGCTAGCAATAAAATCAAATCAAATCGTGCAAGGCATGTTTGTACACAAAAAGATTGGTTTTTGGCTTATTTTGGAAAGATCTTCATGGGAATCAAATCATGATCAAAGACCATAATTGAAAAAGATTGGATGCACATTTATAAACCTAATTCACTCAATGATATATATTGAACAAATTCAGATAAAAAAAGGGTTAGAGACGTGTAGAGGGAAGAAAACCTTGCAAAAAAATCAAGAAAAAGTGCAATCTATTTTCATAGTTCCAGGCGCTTTCAAGCCTTTCCAAGCATTCCTTTCGTTTCCTGAGCATTCAAGGAGTCTATACCAATCCTTAGCAAGCATTTTCGTGCGCCAAAACTCACTGTAAGTGATTCACGACCTTGACATTTTCTTGAAATCCAATCTCATTATTTTGGCACTTGTAGCATGAATTACTTATATATTCTTGTTCATTGAAGCATTTGCAAGCTATTGGTAATGAGTAATTGCATTTTTGTTAGCTATACTGAAATCCACCATGGCTAGGGTTTTCTTGTTCGTTTTAGGGGTTTTGAGTGCAGGTAAAATTGGCCCAAAAGAGGGATGCTATGGTGTTCACAAGGTCAAAGCGAGTTGATATGCATCATTAGTTTTGATTTATCGTACCTGTGTGAGATTTTGAAAACTGCAGGGGTTATAGCTACTGACTTTTGTCTGTAGGTAAAAGTCCATGACTTTTACCAACAGAGAGAGGAAGAAGAAGGCCTGCGTGGCACCACCCCATTTGCCCCGTTTGAATTCTGCCGCGCGCTTTTTGCTTTTGTCCTCCACTAACTCCTGTTATTACATATTATTAATTGTTATTATTTCATATACAAATGAGCAGCGTGGCACAGTTGGCAACAAGGTGATGGTTTGAAGCTTGAGGACCTGGGTTCGATCCCAGGTTCTAGCAAAAATGCTATTTTCTTGTTTTCTTGTTACATATCAGTGCACCCTTGGTCCAAGCATCCACCATACACCTTCAACGCTTAGCCAGCCAGATGTCCACGAGCTGGATCCAAAGGTCATCATCTGAGGGTCTACCAAAGGCCCTAGTCAACTTGCAGCATGGAAATCAGGAGGGTCAACATGGACCAAGGTTTTGGGCCCATAATTGCTTATGGGCACCCCCCTTTTGCTTTGGATACCAGGCCCATATTCTTTCTCTTTTCTATTTTTTTATCCCTTTTATTTATTTTATTTAATTGTTTTCTCTAACAAAATTAATTCTATTTTATCAAAAAAATCATAAAATCAATTTTCATCAAATTAGATTTAGGATTTATTTTTTATCAAAATTTAATTTAATTAGTTTATTTAATTTTAGGGTAACTTTAATTCTTTTGTAAATAAATTAAAATCAATTAGAAAATTAGGGTTTTTGTTTAAAATAATTTTTATTTTATTTTCTTAAAATAACCAAAAATACAAAAATAGGTCAAAATTAATTATTTTTTCTTAATTTAATTTAGTTAGCAATTAGGTTTGTATTTATCTAATTTAAAACCTTATTCTTTCTTAAAATAATCAAAAACAACCAAAAAATGATTTTTCTTTCAATTAGGTTTAGACGAGGTCAAAACCCTAATTTCTCTCACTCTCGATTCATTGGGCGCGTTTATTTATTTTTTGACAATATTAATGTAATTGCACATGGGATGTAATAGATTAATTAGGACTTTTCGTTTATTTTTCGTTTTACGGGTTTTTGGCTATGTAATTAATCCCCCTCCCCGAAGCCTTGTAATAGCGTAGCTTTATTTCTCGCATTTTTATTTCCGCAAATATTAACTGTTAGATTTATGATAATAGGATTGCATGACAAGAATGTATGTTAATTTTAAAACGGTTAGCAAACCCTAAATGTGCAAAGATAATAACTTAAAATCAAACCACTCGCACATGCGCACTCCTAGAGTATACTCTCACTTCGGTTGCCTTCGGTAAACGATCATTAAGTATAGGGTGTTTTAGTGGTCGCTCTTTTGTCTAAACAAAGATCAAATGTCCCGTTCGGAAAGGTTGCCTCGGAAATGTTTCCTCGAATATGATCTTAAGACATTAGGGTTATTACTAAGACGTCCTAACATTGCTTTAGTGATCGTACGTCCCTTTCGAATTGACCCTTACAATTCTAACGAAGGTGCTACCTACTCACTAATAGTGGGATAGCGCTGTCTAAAGGAAACAAGAACAGAAACATTCTTTTCTCGAGTAGGTAGATGCTAGTAGGTACTTGCTCAAAATCAAACTTTTTCACACTTACACACTTTTCAAACTAAGTTTTCATAAACACTTCGTAACACTCTTGAAGACAGAAGCAAGGGTTAAAACGAAGTAAACAAAAACTTTTCAAAACACACAAACACGGAAGCAATTTTAAAATGATGAGCAAGTACCTAAGAGCCTGTAGAAAACTACGGATAGAAAGGGTGCTAACATCTTCCCTTTCTATAAGGGTACTCAGAATATCTCGAAAAAGGAATTTTTCTGTGCTTTTTTCCTTTCCTGTTGGATAAAATAAAAGTCGGTGGCAACTCTTGCTTACCGCGATATTTTGCGAACACAAACGCAAAACGCAAAACAGCATTTTCCAAAAAAACAGTCTGGTTCTGCAACCGTATCACAGAATTGGCGACTCTGCTGGTGAAATAAGTGGGGTATACCTTAGGATTAGTTCATCATAAATTGCTTCTCTTGTTTGATTTGATTGCTTTACTTTTAAGGGCTTTGTATTGGAAGTTACAATAGATCCTAACCCAGATCTGGGGGACACCTTTTAGGTAAGTAGCAATAAACTGTGAGGGAACTGTACGGCGTAGACCGATACGGTTGAAGCAGTAGCTACGTTGATGTGGCACATTGGTTGGTACCGATATCCCTTGTGGAGAAACGAGGAGAATACAGGACTGCTACGTGTGTCGTTAAACATCAACTGACCTTAGAACCTATAATTGACCAACTTTGCCATAGGAAGTAGTGAGATAGTCGGCCTCGGTGTAAAGTTGAGAACTGGTTGATACTCGATGCTACACTCATTGAGACCATACTCTCGAGATAGTTCCGGCTGCAAGAAAAGATTGCGTGAGCTGAAACCATGACCGATGGAGGATGGTCAGTGATATTGAGAACCTCTAGAACTCGGTTACTATTATTAGGACAGGTTGAAACCAACTGAACTTCAAGAGGGTAATACCTAGACCCTATGCAAGCCTGAAACTTAAGGGCTCTTGTGTGACTTGTTTGCCTTTACCATGTCTGTTATCTGCTATACCTGCTGTTTGTTTTACCATGACATCATGCATCATAACATAGCATGCATACTTCATTATACTAACCATTTCAAAGACCGAGGGGATTTATCTTTGTTCTGTTTTGCAGATTATGGCTTCCGTGCGCAGAAACACCATTCGAGTTAACTTCGTGTAAATACCTGCTCAACTCAAAGATTTAGTCTCAAAGGTTTCTGATACTTCTTCATTCATTAGGAGACATGGTCAGCTCCTTAGCTTGGTTACCTCAAAGTTTGATGAGCAGATGATGAGTGTGCTTTTCTAGTTCTTCGATCCGGTGCATCATTGCTTCACTTTCCTGGATTATCAGCTAGTTCCCACTATGGAAGAGTTTTTCTCACTTATTGGGCATATCCATCCTCAAGCAGACACCCTTCACAGGTTTGGAAGAGACTCCTAGGCCAGAGGACATTGCTTCAGCTTTACATTTGAAAAGGGCTGATGTAGTATCCAACTGGGAGACACGAAGCTGGGTTGACGGTTTCTTAGCTAAGTTTCTGATAGATCAAGCTCAAATGTTCTGGGATAATTTGGACTTTCAGGCTTTCGAAGACATCTTGGCTCTCCTTATCTATGGTTTGGTTCTCTTTCCGAATCCAGATTCCTTTATTAATGTGAATGCGGTGAAGATCTTCCTGTCTCGCAATCCTGTACCTACTCTTCTGGGTGATATCCTACATGCCCTCTATACTCGTACTGTGCGAAGAAGAGGGACTCTCATGTGTTGTATGCCGCTGCTGGCGAGGTGGTTTATTTCGCACCTCCCCAAGTCCGTGTTGAAGAATGAGGAAGGTTTAGGGAGGTCTTACAGGATAATGTCTCTTGCCCATACAGACATTCTTTGGAGTTCTAAGGCTATGGAAAGCGTTGCTGTCATTGATCGTTGTGGGGGATACCCTAATGTCCCGTTGCTCGGAATCAGAGGGGGAATAACCTACAGTCCTTGCTTGGCTTTATGACAGTTTGGTCGTGCTCGGAGAGATGGTCCTCATGAGCTACTTCTTGCAGATATTGTCTTTGACTACAAGGGGGATGTTGACGAGCACCGCCGGAGGTTTATACGAGCCTGGGGCATGGTGAACAGGTATGACCCTCAAGAGCTAGGACCAAAGACTTCTCTCCTTATGCAACCTTATCTCCAGTGGGTCCGAGCTCTAGCCCAGAAGCTGGGGATGCCTTATGAAGCTGTGCTACCAGTGATTGTGGAGCCTACCAATGAAGAGGGTGTTCCTTATACAGTCCTTTATCCCTATATGCCCACTGATCTTGGGGAATTGAAGAGATCCTGGATTCAACTGAAAGAGGAAAGGGATACCTACCGGGAAAAGTACCATGATCAAGAAAGGAATATCCTGAAGCTCACAAGGCAACTTGAGAATGAAAGGACGATCAATGACTACGTCAGCACGAAGGGGAAGCGACCATGGGATTTCTGATTTTTGCTTTTTCTAGTTTAGATTTGTTTTCAGTTTATTTCTTTTGTAATGCCTTGAAGGAATTGATTAAACATTTTTACAAGTTAATCTAATAAAGTGTGTTTTATTTCTTTGTTTGCAAATTTAAATCTCCCGAAGTCTTTGAAATCATTACATACGCATCCCATTATCATGCACACCATTACAGGTACCATTACAGGTACCATTACAGGTCTCTCATCTTCTTCACTGTTTATTTCAGCACGAAATGTCTTCTGAAATACCTACCGATCAAGCCATCAAAGCTCTTCAGGCACAAAATGCCCAATTCCAAGAGATGTTCTTGAACTTGGCTAAAGGGCAAGAGGATTTGAAGACTCTCATCCTGAAGGAGAAGAAGAAGAAGAAGAAGAAGAAGAAGAAGGTGGTTCTTCTGAATATGGGTCACAGATTTGGGAATAGGTTGCGAGAGGAAGTTGATCTGTCTCATTCATCCAAAGGAGGAGAGAATCAAGAGGAAGAAAAGGGTCCTAGTCCTGTAGTCTCTGATAATGATACTGATTTTGATGATGAGCAATATCCTCCCGCTGAGGATAGGTACAAACAACTTGAAGACCGTCTGAGTGCTATGGAGATTCAGAAGATCCCTGGTTTGGACTTCGGAGATCTGGGACTAGCATCTGGGGTGGTGATCCCTCACAAGTTTAAATCTCCGGTTTTTGCTAAATACGACGGAGTATCCTGTCCAAAACTCCATCTCCGCTCGTATGTCCGAAAAATCCAACCTTACACTGCTGATAGGAATTTGTGGGTACATTTCTTTCAAGATAGCCTGTCAGGGACTCAGCTTGAATGGTTTTATCAATTGGAATGAGCTAATGTCCGCAACTGGGAGGACCTTACTGCTGCTTTTTACAAGCAGTATCAGTATAATACCGACCTTGCTCCCACTCGTACTCAGCTTCAGGGTATGTCTATGGGTGCAAGCGAAGGCTTTAAGGACTATGCTCAGAAGTGGAGAGATTTGGCTGGAAGAGTCCAACCCCCTTTGTCGGATTGGGAGTTGGTGGATATGTTTCTAGGGACGTTGTCTGGTCCATTCTTTAATCATCTGATCGGCAATTCGTCATCTGGGTTTACTGAATTGATTTTGACTGGGGAGAGAGTAGAAGCTGGTATCCGAAGTGGTAAGATACATAAGGATACATCGTCAAGTGCAATAAAGAAGCCTTTCATCGGTAAGAAAGAATCTAGTGCAGTTTACAGCTCGAGGAGCCAAAACCAACCTGAACACCGTCAAGCAGTGAATGCGGTAGTAATATTAAGACCCACCGTTGCTCCACAATGCAATAATCAGCAAAGAATGGAGAGACCGCAGAGACAGTACACTCGGCTCAATATGACCTTGTCTCAAATTCTACCACAACTGTTGAAGACCAACCTGGTAACTCTGAGGGAAGCCCCGAAGAATCCCAGCACCACATCTCCGCTGTATAATCCGAACGCTCGCTGTGCCTATCACTCTGATAGCCCATGTCATGATACGAATAATTGTTGGGCCTTGAAGAATAAGGTGCAGGACTTGATAGAAGCCAAAGAGATTGAGTTTGACGCTCCATAGAAGCCCAACGTCATAACTGCACCCATGCCCAAGCATGATCAGGGAGTTAATGCGATTAAAGAGGGTGAAGAAGAGTCAGATATCAACAGCTGGATCTACCCAACTACCAACGGTGGGTTGAACAGCTGGACGGCGAAGGACTTTGTGCCCGTTTCTTTTATTACACAGTAATAGACTTTTGTTTTGATATTTATAACAAATAATTCGAAACTTTACGGCCCGGTGCCTTGCCCGAGGCACCCTGGCTTTGTTTGTGAGGGCTTATTATTTTTCATTTTCATATATCATCAATGAAGCATTGGATATTTTCTTGCATTACAAATTTTGCGCTCCTTGTTTTTCCTTTCTATCTCGCACTTTATCAAAAACAACTATTATCTTACACACACTCACGTATCATAATGCAGATCCACATCCACTCTGGATCCCATTGATAACGACTCTGCTACTTCCAGTTATGACTTCGAAAATCCGATCAACCAAGCCGAGGACGAAGGTGAGGATGATTGTGAAGTGCCTGGGGAACTTGCTAGACTGTTACTACAGGAAGAGAGGGCCATACATCCTCATGAAGAGCCAGTGGAATCAGTAAATTTGGGTACAGAGAAAGACAGGAAAGAGGTCAAGATAGGTGCGAATCTGGAGCCTAGTGTTAAGCAGCGGTTGATACAGATGCTACGCGACTATGTTGAGATCTTCGCCTGGTCTTATGAAGATATGCCTGGTTTAGACGCTGATATTGTGGTTCACCGCCTGCCAACTAAAGAAGATTGCCCTCCGGTAAAGCAGAAAGTTCGTCGTATGCGCCCTGAGATGTCTGAGAAAATCAAAGCTGAGGTCATGAAATAGTTTGACGTCGGATTTCTAGATGTTGCTTCATACCCACAATGGGTTTCCAACTTTGTTCCGGTGCCGAAGAAGGATAGTAAGGTGCGTATGTATATGGACTATAGAGATCTGAACAGGGCGAACCCCAAAGACGATTTCCCATTACCTCACATTGATGTTCTGGTCGACAACACCGCGTAGCATAAGATCTTCTCCTTTGTGGATGGTGTTTCTGGTTACAATCAGATCAAGATGGCTCCCGAGGACATGGAGAAGATAACCTTCGTTACGCAGTGGGGCACCTTCTGTTACAAGGTAATGCCTTTCGGGTTGAAGAATGCTGGGGCAACTTATCAGTGCGCCATGGTCGCTTTGTTCCACGACATGATTCACCATGAGATTGAGGTTTACATTGATGACATGATTGCAAGGTCTCAGACTGAATAAGAACACCTTGACCATCTCCAGAAGCTGTTCGACAAGTTGAATACGTACAAGCCGAGGTTAAACCCGAGCAAGTGCACCTTCGGGGTAAGGTCTGGTAAGCTGCTGGGTTTCGTCGTTAGTGATAAAGGTATTCAAGTGGATCCCGCAAAGGTGAAGGCTATACAGGATATGCCAGCTCCCCGAATAGAAAAGGAAGTTAGAGGCTTTTTTGGGACGTCTGAATTACATTGCAAGATGCATTTCACATCTGACCGCTACTTGTGAGCCAATCTTCAAGTTGCTGAAGAAAGATAAAGTAGTAGAATGGAATGATGAATGTCAGACCGCTTTCGAGAGAATCAAAGAATATATTCAAGAGCCACCTATTCTGATGCCTCCAATTAAAGGAAGACCTTTGATCTTATACTTGACAGTGCTGGATAATTCAATGGGGTGCATGCTGGGGCAGCATGACGAGTCTGGCCGAAAAGAGCACGCTATTTACTACCTTAGCAAAAAGTTTACTGACTGCGAGACCCGATACTCGTAGCTCGAGAAAACTTGCTCCGCTTTGGCATGGGCTGCTCGTCGGCTGAGACAGTATATGCTGACCCACACTACCTTATTGATATCGAAGATGGATCCAATCAAGTATATCTTCGAAAATCCCGCCTTGTCCGGAAGAATAGCAAGATGGCAGATGATCTTAACTGAGTATGAAATCTAATACACCGCCCAAAAAGCAATCAAGGGGAGTGTGTTGGCAGATCATTTGGTGCATTAGGCCGTGGATGATTACCAATCCATGAATTTCGAGTTCCCGGATGAGAATATCATGTTGGTGACCGACTGTGAAGAACTTGGACCGGATGAAGGACCTGAGGAAGGATCCCGATGGTCTATGTATTTTGATGGAGCCTCAAACGCTTTGGGTAATGGCATTGGCGCCGTGATTATATCTCCTAAAGGCTGTCATACTCCGTTCACTTCCCGATTATGTTTTAACTGCACCAACAATATGGCAGAGTATGAAGCGTGCATCCTGGGTCTTCGAGCTGCTATTAATCTGAGGGTTAAGTTCTTGAGTGTATTCGGAGATTGCGCTCTCGTGATCAGTCAGATTAAAGGCAAGTGGGATACGAAGCACCCAAATCTTATTCCTTACAAAGAGTATGTATTGACGTTGCTTCCTCACTTCGAGGAGATAACCTTTGAACACTTCCCAAGAGAGGAGAATCAGTTAGCGGACGCGCTAGCTACCATGTCGTCTATGTTCAAGGTTAGGCGAGACAATAAAGCTCCCCAGATTACCATTGAGAGGTTGGATGAACCCGCACATTGCTGTGACATCGAGACTGAAGAGGTAGCGGATAAACCCTAGTTCCACGAGGTAAAGATGTATCTTGAGGTTCAAGAGTACCCTGAGGGTGCATCTGTTAATGATAAGAAGTTCTTGAGAAGGTTCGCTGCAAAGTTCTTCATCAGTAATGGGATTCTTTATAAGCGTAACCATGATTCAACCTTACTGCGATGTGTGGACAAGAACGAGGCAGAAAGGCTTATGAGAGAATTACATGAAGGTACTTTCGGAACTCATTCCAGTGGACATACCATGGCAAAGAAAATCCTACGGGCAGGATATTATTGGTCTATTATGGAAGCCGATTGTTATCAGCATTCTCGGACCTGTCATAAGTGCCAAATCTATGCTGATAAGGTGCATGTACCTCCAGTTCCTCTGAACGTCTTGACAACTCCTTGGCCTTTCGCAATATGGGGCATTAATATGATTGGCGAGATCAGACCTACTGCGTCTAACGGGCATCGTTTCATTCTGGTAGCTATTGATTATTTCATGAAGTGGGTCGAGGTAGCTTCCTTTACTATAGTAACCAAGAACGTCGTGGCGCGGTTCATCCGACATAACTTGATCTGTCGATACGATGTACCAGAGAGGATCATTATGGACAATGGTACAAATCTCAACAATACGATGATCACCGAGCTCTACAAACAGTTTAAGATACAGCATCACAACTCTTCTCCTTACCAGCCAAAGATGAATGGGGCTGTTGAAGCGGCTAATAAGAACATCAAGAAGATTGTGCAGAAGATGACGGTGACCTATAAAGACTGGCATGAGATGTTACCATTCACTCTTCATGGATACCGTACCTCAGAACGAACATCGACAGGGGAAACTCCCTACTCGTTGGTGTATGGCATGGAGGCAGTCTTACCCATTGAAGTCCAGATAACCTCTCTCCGGATTATGAAGGATGCAGGTTTGAGCAAAGACGACTAGATCCAGACCTGGCTTGATCAGCTGAACATAATCGATGAAAAGAGACTTACTGCTATTTGTCATGGTCAGACGTATCAAAAGCGAATGATCAAGGCATTTAACAAGAAAGTTAGACGACAAGAATATCAAGTCGGGGATCTGGTGATCAAACGTATCATACTGCCACAAGGTGATCCCAGGGGAAAATGGACCCCTACGTACGAAGGGCCATTTGTGGTTAAGAACATTTTCTCAGGAGGAGCTATGATTCTTACCACTATGGATGGTGATGACCTTCCTCACCCCGTCAATGCAGACATAGTGAAAAAATACTACGCATAATCAAAGACCCGCTAGGTTGACTGGCCTAGGCAAAAATAAGGGCTTCCCGGCGAACCAAAAGGGTTCGGGCAAAAGTAAGGGATTAAAATGAAAAAAAAAACTGTACACCTGGCAAGTCAAAAACCTGAAAAGGAGGCTTGGGCAAAAAAGGGTATCCCGGTGGACTGAAAACCCGAAAGGGCGGTCCAGGCAAAAAATAGGGATTAAAGCGTAACACTATGTCTCATTGGATCATCGTATCGACTATCAAGCTCGGACGGAGCCAATCAATATGACCTACCTTCAACCAAGTAGCAAAGTTATGAGATGCTCAAAGATATAAAGGCAATAGCAGAGTTGGAACCCAGTGGGATTGTTCACATAGCTGTTATCTTTGTTTTTCACAAATTGTATAAATTCTATCTTCCGGCGGCATTCTCTTACTAGGACGTCAGCCCCTTTGTACAAAACGCCTATTACAGGACAACTTCAAAGTCAATACAATTCATTTTACAATAAATTTCAAAATTGTTTTCTTTTTCTGTTTTATTTTGCAAGAACGTCCAATGATTCATTTTTTATATATGCATTTGAAAATAATTGTTGCTCATAAATATTTACATGCGAAACAAAAGACGATTACTCGTAATTTCAGGAACAGGGGCAAATAAGAAATGTCCAAACCTTACAGTTGCTCTACCCACCAGGTACAGGGACAAAGCCAGCTTGAGAATATGACTAAAGGAACATACACTCCCTGCAGAGTAAAAGGTATCTAAAAACATTGATGTTAATTCTCCCCAAGCAGAGTTCATCTATCACCAATAATGGAAGACTATCCCCAGTGGAGTTTATTTCTTCCACAAGCAGAAACTCAATCCCCCAACAGGTTTCATTATCGCCAACAACGGTAATTCATCCCCAGCCGAGGTTATTTCTCCAAATCAACAAATCCTCTGACAAAGTATCTCTTCCCCACAAAGTCATTTTCTCGCCGGTTTATTCTCCAGCAGAATTATTCTCCCGCCAATGTATTCTCAAATCATCTTCGGTCGTTGTCCCCAGCGAGCGAGACTCTTTATATTCTCCAGCAGCAGTCCGAGATTTATTTTCCCCAGCTAGAGAATATCATAAAAACATTGCATATCCATACATCATGACATGCGCATACGCATCATACAACACAATCTCATTTATTTTTGAGAACATCATTGCTCAATACATGCCATGCATCATGGCACTACATGCGACTAACTCTTTACATTTCAGGAAAAGATACAATCAAATTCTCACAAAGTTCAAGCTATGAAGCCCGGATCTGACCGGATAATATCTTGATTCCTCCATCATATTGTGAAGCCTGGAGAAAGACCGGATAACAGTATCAAACACCGTGAAGCCTGGAATCGACCAGATAATGGTTTATCTTCAAGCTATGAAGCCCAGATTCAACCGGATAATAGTTTAATCCTCAACAAGTTATTGTGAAGTCTGGATTACGACCAGATAGCAGTACAAGGACACCATGAAGCCTGGATTCGACCAGATAGTGGTATATCATAAACACAAGCCGTGAAGCCCGGAAATCAACCGGATAACAGCTTAACAAGTTATTGTGAAGCCTGGATTACGACCAAATAGCAATATAAGACACCATGAAGCCTGGACTCGACCAGATAATGGTAGAAGACGTTGTGAAGCCTGGGTTAATACCAGATAGCAGCCAAGAATACTACAAAGCCTGGAGTCGACCAGATAGTGGTATATCTTTAATACAAGTTATGAAGCACGAATTCGACAGGATAATATCTTGATTTCTCCAAATGCCGTGAAGCCTGGATTCGACCAGATAATGGTATGAGACATCGTGAAGCCTGGATTACGACCAGATAGAGGTAAAAGACACTGAAGCCTAGATACGACCAGATAACAGTAAGGGACGCTGCGAAGCTTGGATTTCGACCAAATAGCAGTCTACCCGGCCAATTACTATGAAGCCCAGAATCGACCGGATATTAGTAGGCCTTAAAACCAAATGGAAGCTCAGATGCGACCGGATAACCACCTGATTTCTTCTGAAGCCTGGATTCGACCAGATAAGAAGTAAGGTATTGTGAAGCCTGGAAATCGACCAGATAGCAGTACAGGACACCATGAAGCCTGGATTCGACCAGATAATGGTATAAGACATCGTAAATCCTGGATTAAGACCAGATAGCGGTAAAGGACACTGAAGCCTGAGATTACGACCAGATAACAGTATGAGACACTGCAAAGCTTGGATTTTGACCAAATAGCAGTTTACCTGGACAATTACTAAGAAACCCGGAGTCGACCAGATATTAGTATGCCCTAAATTCAAGTTGAAGCCCGAATGCGACCTGATAACAACTTAATTCCTTCTGAAGAATGAATTACGACCAGATAAGAATTGAGAAATTGTAAAGCATGGATTACAACCGGATAGCAAGTTTAATCTCATCTCCCCAGTAAGTCACTGTAAAGCCTGGAGCACGACCAGATAACAGTCGATCTTATCATTATGAAGCCTGGATCACAACCAGATAATAGTTCATTTTTACCTCTTCGATCAAGAGACAATTCCCCGATATAAAAACGGACGACTGAAGCTCCTAAAATTCAACTTTTACCCAGACAAAGAACAACATTCCCTAGCAAAATCTTCCTCAACAACAGGTATACGGGTTCTTGCTAAGGAATCTCTTAGGCGATCGACACTCCTTCGGATGGTATCTTTAAGCCCATCTTCCATCATCAATCTCCAAATGGCATCTATAAGCCCATTCCCAACATCACAAGACAAGTACCACTTCACGCGAGTGCAAATTTCTTGGGCACTCTAGTGTTCAATCATCTTCCACCTTCGGATCACGAAAGGCAGACAAGCCAATATACATCCTCAAGTTTAAGAAGATTGAACAGGGGCAGCTGTTGTACCCCAAAATTTTCCCTCTCATATTTCTCAATGCATTTCAAGTGAGATCCTCAAATTGCTCAAGGAAGTCCAAGGGTTGACCAGACAAACTCTCTCCTAAGGTAGTCTACCTCAAATTAGGGTTTCATGTTGCATCAAGATACTTGAGTCCAAGGGATCCCAAATTCTCATCATTGTCCTAATATGTTCTCAAGATCATCCATGACAAGTTTCAAGCCTAGCAGAGGAAGTTTGCTCAGTCAATTGCTCAAAGACTTGAAAATCAACTGTGTTAGGGCAAAAGTCAACTGTGGCCTATATACAGTCAAACTTCAAGATTTTTGGTCAACATCCTCATTTTGAAGTATTATTCATAATTTGGTCAGGGATTGATCATGATTCCTCAAGGATTGCTCTCAATTCATCAAAATCCAAAAGTTGCTAAATTAGGGTTTTGCAGGAAAAGTTAACCCAACTTTGACCAAGCATAACATTCTCATACTTTATTAGAAATGACCCATCCAAAGCTAATTTTTAATAGGATTAAATGCCCTACAATTCATCTTCATCTCCAAAGTTCAAAATATGCACTCACAAGAAGTTATGAATTTGGACATTATATGTCATTTTGAAAAGTCAACAAAAACACCTTTTTTATCAAAGCTTCATACATGAACATGGAAGACTCAATTGATATGAGACCAAAAGGGTTGCTTAGAGGACATCTCAAGCTTTATAAAAAGTCCAAGAACACCCTCATAGAGTCAAAATTGAAGGAGTTATGCATTGGTGAAGTTGACCTTTTTTGCAAAATTGCCAAAAGTCAAAAGTGCCTCAAATTGCAATTTTTGTCAAATGGGCCCAACTTTTTGTGCTTGCATTGAGTTTGTAACATGGTCCACGAGCCATGACCCTTCCCACTTGACTTTATTTTATTTTTGTCATTTATCTTGATTTTTATTTCAATTAAATCAAATTAAATCAAAATAAAATCATGGAAATATCAAAATCATTTAAACCTTGAGATTTTGTGCCTATTTCAGGTCTCTTATACAACTAGCAATAAAATCAAATCGTGCAAGGCATGTTTGTACACAAAAAGATTGGTTTTTGGCTTATTTTGGAAAGATCTCCATGAGAATCAAATCATGATCAAATACCATAATTGAAAAAGATTGGATGCACATTTGCAAACCTAATTCACTCAATTATATATATTGAACAAATTCAGATAAAAAAAGGGGTTAGAGACGTGTAAAGGGAAGAAGAACTTGCAAAAAAATCAAGAAAAAGTGCAATTTGTTTTCACAGTTCCAGGCGCTTTCAAGCCTTTCCAAGCATTCCTTTCATTTCCTGAGCATTCAAGGAGTCTATACCAATCCTTAGCAAGCATTTTGGTGCGCCAAAACTCACTGTAAGTGATTCACGACCTTGACATTTTCTTGAAATCCAATCTCATTATTTTGGCACTTGTAGCATGAATTACTTATATATTCTTGTTCATTGAAGTATTTGAAAGCTATTGGTAATGAGTAATTGAATTTTTGTTAGCTATACTAAAATCCACCATGGCTAGGGTTTTCTTGTTCGTTTTAGGGGTTTTGAGTGCAGGTAAAATTGGCGCAAAAGAGGGATGCTATGGTGTTCACAAGGTCAAAGAGAGTTGATCTGCATCATTAGTTTTGATTTATCGCGCCTGTGTGAGATTTTGAAAACTGCAGGGGTTATAGCTACGGACTTTTGTCTGTAGGTAAAAGTCCACGACTTTTACCAACGGAGAGAGGAAGAAGAAGGCCTGCGTGGCACCACCCCATTTTCTCGTTTGAATTCTGGCACGCGCTTTTTACTTTTGTCCTCCACTAACTCCTTTTATTACATATTATTAATTGTTATTATTTCATAGACAAATGAGCAGCGTGGCACAGTTGGCAACATGGTGATGGTTTGAAGCTTGAGGACCTAGGTTCGATCCTAGGTCCCAGCAAAAATAATATTTTCTTGTTTTCTTGTTACAGATTCAGTGAACCCTTGGTCTAAGCATCCACCATACACCTTCAACGCTTAGCCAGCCAGATGTCCACAAGCTGGATCCAAAGGTCATCATCTGAGGGTCTACCAAAGGCCCTAGTCAACTTGCAACACGGAAATCAGGATGGTCAACGTGGACCAAGGTTTTGGGCCCAAAATTTCTTATGGGCACCCCCTTTTGCTTTGGATACCAGGCCCATATTCTTTCTCTTTTCTAATTTTTTATCCCTTTTATTTATTCTATTTAATTGTTTTCTCTAACAAAATTAATTCTATTTTACCAAAAAAATCATAAAATCAATTTTCATCAAATTAGATTTAGGATTTATTTTTTATCAAAATTTAATTTAATTAGTTTATTTAATTTTAGGGTAACTTTAATTATTTTGTAAATAAATTAAAACCAATTAGAAAATTAGGGTTTTTGTTTAAAATAATTTTTATTTTATTTTCTTAAAATAACCAAAAATACAAAAATAGGTCAAAATTAATTATTTTTTCTTAATTTAATTTAGTTAGCAATTAGGTTTGTATTTATCTAATTTAAAACCTTATTCTTTCTTAAAATAATTGAAAACAACCAAAAATGATTTTTCTTTCAATTAGGTTTAGACGGGGTCAAAACCCTAATTTCTCTCGCTCTCGATTCATTGCGCACGCTTATTTATTTTTTGACAATATTAATGTAACTGCACATGGGATGTAATAGATTAATTAGGACTTTTCGTTTATTTTTCGTTTTACGGGTTTTTGGCTATGTAATTAATCCCCCTCCCCGAAGCCTTATAATAGCGTAGCTTTATTTCTCGCATTTTTATTTCCGCAAATATTAACTGTTAGATGTATGATAATAGGATTGCATGACAAGAATGTATGGTAATTTTAAAACGGTTAGCAAACCCTAAATGTGAAAAGATAATAACTTGAAATCAAACCACTCGCACATGCGCACTCCTAGGGTATACTCTCACTTCGGTTGCCTTCGGTAAACGATCATTTAGTATAGGGTGTTTTAGTGGTTGCTCTTTTGTCTAAACAAAGATCAAATGTCCCGTTTGGAAAGGTTGCCTCGGAATGTTGCCTCAAACATGATCTTAAGACATTAGGGTTATTACTAAGACGTCCTAACATTGCTTTAGTGATTGTACGTCCCTTTCGAATTGACCCTTATAATTCCAACGAAGGTGCTACCTACTCACTAATAGTGGGATAATGCTGTCTAAAGGAAACAAGAACAGAAGCATTCTTTTCTCGAGTAGGTAGATGCTAGTAGGTACTTGCTCAAAATCAAACTTTTCCACACTTACACACTTTTCAAACAAAGTTTTCAAAAACACTTCGTAACACTCTTGAAGACAGAAGCAAGGGTTAAAACGAAGTAAACAAAAACTTTTCAAAACACACAAACACAGAAGCAATTTTAAAATGATGAGCAAGTACCTAAGAGCCCGTAGAAAACTACAGATAGAAAGGGTGCTAACACCTTCCCTTTCTATAATCTACCCCCCATACTCAGAATATCTCGAAAAAGGAATTTTTCTGTGCTTTTTTCCTTTCCTGTTGGATAAAATAAAAGTCGGTGGCGACTCTTGATTACCGCGACATTTTGTGAACACAAACGCAAAATGCAAACCAGCATTTTCCAAAAAACAGTCCGGTTCTGCCACCGTATCACACCTACCCTCTTGCTGGTTGGAGAAATCTTTTTTCAAGGGCGCAGATCTTTGACTTACTCGAGCTGAATCCATTCACCTCGAGGGTTTGAACCATGCAGAGAAGAGGGCGATGCTTGCGCAATACGCCAGTGGTCTAATGAGGATTTTGGAGATGGTTGTTGCTTACACCGAGGGGAGTTCTTCGCAGGAGGAAGAGTTGAAGAAACTTCGGGCTAAGTTGTCTGCGACCAAGAAGGGGTGGAACGATGAGGAAAAGGCACGGAGGCTGGCCCAGGAGGATTCGGGGAGACTCTTTGAGGAGTGCAAAATCCTATTTCTCGAAAAGAAGGTCCTGGAGAAGAAGGTAGAGGCCCTGACTGCCGAGATTACATAAAACCTTATCCTAGATACCTAAGGTATTGAACTTATGATAAATGCTAAATTAATCTTAATATTCAATCCTTATCATGATGTCGTCCACAAGAAACAAATGGCATGTTGTCCAAAACTCAATTATTGCTGCATATACACTGCTCCATAAACCAGTCCCTATCCCAAATAAAACCAGCCTTGTATCATATTGTCCAACCTGCATAACATTTAACCAACAAAACCACATACAATTTCAGGTCTTCACTTTACATAAACCAGTCCCAAACAATAAACTAAATTTTTCCAAAAAAAATTAACCAAGTCAAAAGTTGCAACCATGTTCTAAAAATACAAACCAGTCCAATACAACCTACTGCCTTGTGTCTTTCCATCTCGTTTCATGCTCCAAAACAGCCCAAAACAGTTCCTGCAAAGAAAGCCTTTTATGGTGTCCCAAAACCAACTGCTACTAGCCTATAGAGACATGCTAAAAAACATGTCCACTCCCCTCCAAAACCTGTCAACATTGCACAAAAATGGTAAGACAAAACCTAAATCAACAAAGCTATAAAAAATTTAACCAAATCAATTTAAATCCTCAAGTTTCCCCCCTAAAAAATCCACTTTTATTCACTATAAAGAGACAGCAGAATCACACATAAAAGAGACGAAATCTCATTCACTATAAAAAGAAAGCAGAATCACACAAAAAAGACACGAAAAAACTTCATAACATTCATCTCCAAACTACACTCATCTGCACTTACAACATCATATTCATTTCTCAATCACCATAACCATATCATCTGCACCTTAATACTATTTCAATCACTACTTCAACACCATACATCAAAACTGTAACATCACCATCGTCCCACAACATAAACCGAATCACCACCCTACACCACCGACTTCATGAAAAAACACAAACTCTCATGTTCATAAAAGAGCAACTCAACAAAACTCCTTCATTCAGAACCTCACAACAAGAATGCGCAACACACACGATGCACATAACACAACAACAAAGACACAATAATACTGAAAACTCACAAACGACAAGCAAGAAAGAGAAGAAGCAAAGAAACCATTATTTTACCAGATTCCAGAAGCAGCACAAAGAAGAAAAATATAACTTACTGTCATCAACGTCAGAACCCTCAGACTAGCTCCAAGCTTGTAAGTGATTTCCTCATTCTCCTAGGAAATGCTATGTTGCCATTGTTATTTGCTGCTCAAATAGATCACTATTGTTGCATTGTTGATCGAGTGAGAATCGTAAATCAGAGAAATTTATTTTTGTTTAGATTAGAGAGATTAAGATAAAGGAAGTTATGAAGAATGGAGTTTCCTTTTCATAGTAGAATCAAATAGAGGTAGTATCACTGAGTGAAGTTATTTCCATTGTTGTACAATTGTAAGCCGAAAGCATTTTTTTGTGCTGTTACCGTGAAAGATTTTTCAGAAGCAGGGTTTGGTCATTCATGCTGACAGCCGCGAGCGAGTGAGAAACCATCTGGTTTTGGTTGTAGAGTTTTATCACTGTTGAAATAGAGAGAGGAATTAGAGATTGAGGGATTATTATTGTCCGATGACAGAAATCACAAGTGTAAGGACATAAAAGAGTGAGGGCGACGAGAATTTTGGGAAAAGGAAGATGAAGAAATTTTGGTCGTTGTGATAGCCTATATTTTAGAGGCGCAATTTTTGTTTTAGGGTTTCTAACCCTTTTTCATGTTTTTTAAAGCTGAAACGGGCCTAGTTCGGACTCGATCCGTGAAGGGGTAAGAAAACACTTAGAAGGGGGGGGGGGGTTGAATAAGTGACTCTTTTTCTTTTCAAAACAAATCTCAACAATAATGGAATGACAAGGTTATTTTTATCCTGGTTCGTTTGAACTCAAACTACTCCAGTCCACCCGTCAAGGTGATTTCTCCTTTCTCAACAAGGACTTAATCCACTATAATCAACTGATTACAAACACACAACAACTGTTGTGACTAATAATGCACAAGTAATCTTACAAGTGACTAACACCACTAAGACTTAAATCTAGTCCTAGTCTACTTGAGAAATCTGACCAAACTTGGTCTCTCAAGGAACAATTACAAGAGTTTAATCTTTACAGATAGTGAAATAAAATTTGCTTATAATCAAGCTATATCACAACTGTGATTTTTCACTTAGAATAAATTGCACAAAGTGTATGAACAAAGAGTTTGTGAGCCCCAAATTTTTCACGTAGTTTCTTGCTTCTTTTTGAAATATGATTGGTTAGTTGGCTTGAAATAAATGTCCTTCTATTTATAGTAAGAACAAAATGACCGTTGTTGCCTTCAGAAAAGTGGAGAGCATTAAATGCTTGCGTGTTTCCTTGCACTATTCCATTTTCTAAGAAACTAGCTTTAGACACTTGAGTGCTTGCAACCGTCTTTGCATTAATGAGTAAACGACAACTTGTAAGAACATGTTTCCTACGCTTGATAAGACAAGTTGGCTTTAACGTTTGTTTCAGAACATGCTTCAACGTCTTGATTTTAGAGCATGCTTTACTTCATCTTCTAGGCAGTGCTTTGCTTGCTAAGAACTTGATCAGTGCTTTCTTTCAAGTAATCTTCTGAGCAAGGAAACCTGCTAAACGTTAGAAGATATATTTACATAAATTGTCTTACCAGAGTCAGCAGATGCGCTTAGAACAAAAAGGTTCTTTCATTAAAGAACTTCTTCATAATTTTTAGCTTAGCACTTCAGAATACTTCTTGTCAGAACATTATCTGAAACATTCAAATACGTTCATCAGAGTATAAATTATCTAAAATATAATTTATTGTTATCATCAAAACTCTGAGATAGATCAGAACTAATCTTGTTCTTACAATCTCCCCCTTTTTGATGATGACAAAAAATTATTCAAATATGGAGATAAAATATGATAAGAGATAAGAATCTCCCCATGAAATGAATATTTCTATATATAAAATTTCCTGAGATTATTTATCAGAGCAATAAAAAAAATCTTCTTGGATTTCTTCAGAACTTCTTTATGAAGATAATGTTCAGCTGGAATACTCTTTCAGAGTTAAAGTGATACTTGCAAAAAAAATTCTTTTGCACAAGAAGAAATTTTGTATTTTGTTAGAATGTCTGAGACTTAGTCCCATAACTGTTAAACAGTGATTAGTTCAAAAATACTCATTTTCTCCCCCTTTTTGGCATAATCAAAAAGTGTAAAAGAAATAGTTGAAGAGCTGAAAAGTTTTCATAAAATAGAAAAAATATCCAGACGTACAAAACAACAAACAGAAGACAAGAAACAGAAAAACACTAGGATTTCTTAGTAACAAGAGCCATCAGAAGATTCTTGATCTCAGAGGAAAATTCTTTTTGTTTCACCATCCAGTTCTTGATTTCTTGATTTGTTTGGTCTTGCTTATCCAAGCGTTCATGTATGACTTCATTCTCCCTCTTGAGCTCATTCAGAGTGTCCAATATAAGTGAGGTAGGAGCAGAGGATGACGAAGCTTCAACAGAAACAGGCTTAGAAGTAACAACCGTTGAGTCAGAATGCACGAAGGTTGAAAGCAGAGTGCCCCGATCCATTGCAAGAGTTGGCACAGGTTCAGCCTTAACAGAAGGTTGATTCAATAGAACAATAGCCAGAGGGTTTGAATCTTCAGAGGATTCTTCAGATTCATCTTCTGATATGTCCATTGTATCAGCTGGTGTATCAACAATCATTAACGAAGACTTCTTGATCTAAATGTCAGCAGCTTCTGTCTTGAAAGCATGCAGATGTTTGGAAAGGTTGTCCAGCACCTGAAAGTGGCATAAGTCCTGTAGCTTCAGTGACTCAGCATTAAAAGTTCGTCCGAAGGTTTCCCATAGAAGATCTGTTGCAGCCGGGTTCATGCTTCTGGAGTAATCTTCTTTCAGCAGATTTAACCATGCTTGAACATCTGTTAAAAAATTCTAAAACAGTGTATTCACATCTGGATGAACAGGTTTTGGGACAACCTTTTTGAAAGTTTTGTTTTTCAAGAATTGTAGAGATTTATAATCCACTACAGTTCTTAAAAAGCTAGCAGGTTCAGGATTTTTGGTTGGTTCAGGAGTGGCTGAATGATCAGGTTGGTCAACAAAGTTAGGTGGTGCTGATTGTTCATGAGGTTCGGATGATTCAACAGTTTCAGGTGGTTCAAAAGATTGTTGTTCTAGAATATGAGGGGGTGAGTGTATAGGTGAGTTTGGTGTTGGATGTTGTGGTGAAGTAGGTGGAGTGACATCAGGTGAAATTATTATTGTATTTTCAGGAGTGGGAATGGGGTTCTGAGGCTATGGTCGATTCATAGCAAAAATGTTTTCAGATGGTAAGTTTAAAGGAGGCTTTATAGTGGCCAGAGGTTCATTTATCCCTGGAATTCTCCAAGAGCCAGCATCATACCATCCAATGGGTCTGGGTGATAGAGGTCTGGGAGGAGGTCTTGAAAAATGTTCAGCAGGAATAGGTTGAAAAACAAATGGTTCAGGGGGTTCTGAGTGTGAGGGTTCTGATTGAGAAGGTTCTGATTGGGTGTCAGAGTGTTCATCAGAGTCAAAGTCACTCAAATCTGATAAAACTTAATTTTTCTGAGGGTTGTCAGCAAGAGAGTCAGATGGTAAGGCCAGGTCAATATCAACATCTATATCTCCTAAGGTTTGGGAGGGTTCAGCAGATGTAGATACATTGACAAAATCATAAACAGTGATAGTTTCAGTAGGTTTACCTGTCTTCTTTTTCTTCTTCTAAGGAGTGGTAGAAGGTCCTTCAACAACTTTCCTCTTCAAAGATTCCTGTAGAACAACATCTGGAGCAACTTGATTTCTTCCTTGGAGCCAAGCTAGATCAATAGGTGTTCCAGTCTCTTTGCAGATTTCAATGTAGTGCAGGATGATACGTGGATGATCTCCTAAGTTGAACAGAGGGAAATCAGCAATAGGTATCCTTCTCCTCTTCACAATAGCTGACACATACGGAGTTGGTTCCACTAGCAGCTTGTCAATTATTTTCCTTTTCAATAAATTCTTCCCAGTCATAGTCTTACCACAAGTAGGTTCTAGCTCCCCCAGAAGATTGGCTTCATCTAGGTGAGCAATCAGACCATTCTCAGTCAGAATGTCTGATATTAATCTACCCATAGGAATCCAATTCCTTTTGGATTTGGGGTTTTTCATCCTTTCAGCTTCCCTAGTCTCTTTTACATGGTTCCAGAGATGTTCAAACAGCAAATAAGGCAAATCAATTTTTACATTTGTTCCAAGGCAAAACAATAAGTATTATTGATCAGCGTTAATGTAATCTGGAGAACTGATGTCCTTCCTATGGTGAATACATCCATGGATAATCCTTGCCCAAATCTTGTATTTATCTTTCAAGTCCCTGACTTTTGAAGATCCTTGGCCATTTGAGAAAATATCTGAGTAGACCCTTGACATTTCTATTCTTCCACTTGGCATACCTGTAACTCAAAGTCCTTTAAACCCTAGAAACTTTCTGATTTGGTTTTCTGTAATGGATATTTCCTTGCCCATTACGAAATAAAGGATAACCTTAGGGGTTGCAATAGCATGTATCCAGAATTCCTTCACCAGATTTGGAAACACTGGACCAATGAGACAATCAAAAAAGTTCTCCCAACCTTGAAACTTAACAGCAGGGAACAAGTCATAACCATTTTCTCTTAGATTCTCAAAATCTACCATTAACTCACTTAAAACTTCCAAACTGTCTACAAGAATGAGAGTTGTTCTTTCAGGCACTATGTATTGCTCAGAGTGGGTAGAAGAAGAAGCCATTTAAGTTCCTAGAGATGAGAGATTGAAGAAAAGGGTTTTATAGAAAAAGTACAGAAACGATTGAGTTTGAAAGAGACTGTAAAGAATGAAAAAGGGTTTTTCAAAAAGTATTTGTATGCAACAGTTTCAGAAATAGGTTTAGAAATAAAATAAAATTTTTTTTTAAAGAATTTAAAACGAATTTAAAACAAATCTAAAACGAATCTCATCATTACGTGCATTTAATGATTTTGCTAAAAATTAGGGAAACGTGAGATTATGGATAATCATTAACAGTTACCTAGAACGTCATCAGTAGCTTTTGCATGCGTGACCTTTCAGAAACACACCACGTGTTCATCTCCTGAAGGATGCATGTAACAACTGTTTGTTCTAATGAATTTCTTAACTATACTTAGAAATGAAGCGTTAGAACATTTCATAACTTTTCATATAGCTTCTGAAGCAACTTCTCTTCTAACTTCTGAAGAGTTGTTAATCAGAGCATTCATTTCAGAATATTCTGAAGTCAAACACAGAAGATAAATATTATTTTATTCAGGACATAATTCCATACAAATATTTTTCAAAATGAAATTAAATCTATCTTCTGAAAGGGGTTTGGTAAAAATGTCAGCCCATTAATGGTCTGTTTTTACAAAAATTAAGTTTAAAATTCCCTTATGAATATAGTCCTTTATAAAATGATATTTAATTTCAATATGTTTGGCTTTAGAATGTAAAATTGGATTCTTAGAAAGAAAAATAGCAGAAGTATTGTCACAGAAGATAGGAATCTTACTTTCATAAAGATTGAAATCTTCTAGTTGACTTTTCATCCAAATCATCTGAGAACTACATCCAGCAGCAGATATATACTCAGCTTCTGTGGTTGAAAGTGCATTTGTTGCTTGCTTCTTGCTGTACCACGAGATAAGATTGTCACCCAGAAACTGACATCTTCCAGAGGCGCTCTTTCTTTCAATTCTATCTCCAGCAAAGTCAGCATCACAATAACCTACTAGTCTGTAATCTTGTGATCTTCTGTAACACAAACCCAGATTAGTAGTACCTTTCAGATACCTAAGAATTCTCTTAACAGCTGTTAAGTGAGATTCTCTAGGATCTGATTGGAATCTAGCACACAAACACATGCTGAATAGTATATCAGGTCTAGATGCAGTCAGATAGAGAAGGGATCCAATCATACCTCTATATAGCTTCTGATCTACCTTCATACTTACCTCATCTTTTCCCAGAATGCAGGTTGGATGCATAGGTGTCTTGGCATCTTTGTTTTATGACATTTTAAATTTCTTCAGAAGTTCTTTAACATACTTCATTGATGTATGAAAGTACCTTCTAGAGTCTGGTTGATTTGAATTCCCAGAAAGAACTTCAATTCTCCCATCACGCTCAGTTCAAATTCTGCCTGCATGGTCTTAGCAAATTCTTTTCCAAGGTAGATATTAGAGGTTCCAAAAATTATATCATCAACATAAATTTGACAAATTAAAATATCATTTTTAAATGTCTTTCTGAAAAGAGTTGTGTCCACTTTCCCTCTGGTAAAATCTTTTTCTAAAAGAAAATTACTCAGACGATCATACCAAACTCTGGGAGCTTGTTTTAAACCGTACAAAGACTTTTTTAATTTAAAAACATGTTCTGGATGTTTTGAATCATTAAATCCAGGAGGTTGATGGACATAAACTTCTTCTTCAATATAGCCATTTAAAAATGCACTTTTAACATCCATTTGATATAATGAAATGTTATTTTGTACAACAAAAGAAATTAATAATCTTATAGACTCTAACCTGGTGACTGGGGCAAAGGTTTCATTATAATCAATTCCTTCTTATTGACTATAACCCTGTGCAACCAGTCATGCTTTGTTTCTGATCACCTCTCCTTGCTCGTTCAGTTTGTTTCTGAAAACCCATTTGGTTCCTATAACGTTGAATCCTTTGGGTCTTGGAACTAGATTTCATACATCATTTCTGGAGAATTGATTGAGTTCTTCTTGCATTGCTAAGATCCAATCATTATCTTCCAGAGCTTCATCAATGGAAGTTGGCTCAATCAGAGAAACCAAACCAAACAAAGATTCTTCATTGATTCTGAGAGAGGATCTTGTTCTGATGGGATCTTCTTTTCTTCCAATGATTACGTCTTCTTTGTGAGCTGAAGATATTCTAGGAAACCTTTTATGAGTGGGTTGATCAGAGATTCTGAGGTTGTCCAGAGCATTGTCAAGAGGATGATTTTCTAAGACTTCCTTTGCTTCTGAGTTTTCTTTTGCTTCTGAGTTTTCTTTTGCTTCTGAAGTTTCGGAGTTTGACGGATGATCTTCTGTACCTACAGAAAAATCATTTTGCTTTGGCTGTTGCTAGCCAAGCTTATCATCAAACCTGACTTTGATTGATTCTTCAACAATCAGAGTTTCTGTGTTGTATACTCTATAGCCTTTTGAGCGTTCAGAATATCCAAGCAGAAAACACTTTTGTGCTTTATAATCAAACTTGTTCAGAGTTTCTTTGGTGTTCAGAATAAAACAAGTACATCCAAAAGGATGGAAATAAGAAATGTTGGGCTTTCTGTTTTTCCACAATTCATAGGGAGTCTTTTCAAGAATAGGTCTTATAGAGATTCTATTCTGAATGTAACACGCTATGTTCACAGCTTCTGCCCAAAAGTGCTTTGCCATATTAGTTTCATTGATCATGGTTCTGGCCATTTCTTGTAATGTTATATTCTTTCTTTCTATAACTCCATTTTGTTGGGTAGTTCTAGGACAATAAAAATTATGAACAATACCATTTTCTTTAAAAAACTTTTCAAAATAATGATTTTCAAATTCACCACCATGATCACTTCTGAATTTTATGATTTTAAAATCTTTTTCGTTTTGCACTTGAGTACAAAAGTCAATGAACACAGAATGTGACTCATCCTTGTGTTTTAAAAACTTTACCCATGTCCATCTACTGAAGTCATCAACAATGACCAATCCATACCTCTTGCCTCTAATGGATGCAGTTTTAACTGGCCCAAACAGATCAATATGAAGTAACTCTAATGGCTTAGAGGAAGAGACAACATTTTTGGATTTAAAGGAAGGTTTTGAAAATTTTCCTTTTTGACATGCTTCGCACAGAGCTTCTGAGTGGTACTTCAGATTAGGAAGTCCTCTGACTAAATTTAATTTATTTAGTTGAGAGATTTTTCTAAGACTGACATGTCCTAATCTTCTATGCCATACCCATTGCTCATTGCTAACAGACAAAAGGCATTTAACGTTATGAGATTTAAGATCTGATAAATCAATTTTGTAAATGTTGTTCTTTCTCTTGCCAGAAAAGAGGATTGATCCATCTTTTTAACTTACAGCTTTACAAGAGTTTTGATTGAAGATAATGTCATAACCATTGTCACTTAATTGACTTATGGACAATAGATTATGATCTAATCCTTCTACTAATAAAACATTAGAGATAGAAGGAAGGTTACCGTTTCCAATGGTTCCAGAACCAATAATCTTCCCTTTCTGAATACCTCCAAACTTCACATCACCTCTAGTTTTAAGTTCCAGGATTTGGAACATAGACCTTTTTCCTGTCATGTGTCGTGAGCACCCAGAGTCCAGGTACCATGACTGGTGTCTCAATTGAGTTGTTAAGGACATCTACAAAAAATATTATTTTATCCTTAGGTACCCATATCTTTTTGGGTCCTTTTGGGTTAGAGTGTTTAAAGTTTTGTTTGAACTTTGGGTTAGCATAAGAGTTTCCAGAATGTGATGTATATTTTATATCATGTGAGTGTCCAAACTTGAATTGTTTATTCAGAGGTTTGTAAGTGAAAGTCATTTTAGAAATAGGTTTTGGTATGTATGTCTACTTCCCTTTGGGAGGTTCATATCCAATTCCTCTTCTGTTTTTCCAACTAACTCCATAGATTATTGAAGCTATTTTGCTTCTATCTATGCTTTTAGCTACGAAAGTTTGAAAACTATAGTCATATTCTTTCAGAATATCTTTTGAACTAGACACAGATTCTGAACTAGAAGTTTTTTGAACATTTTTAATTTCTTCTTTAAGTTTAAAATTACTTTCTAAGAGTTCAGATTTTTCTGCTTCATGTTTCTCAATATCAGATGCAAGACTCTTCTTGAGTTTCTTGTATTTGATTTTGAGTTTACTATAGTTTTCCAGAAGTTCTGATAAACTAACAACAAGTTCATTTCTAGTGAATTCAGAAAATACCTCTCTTGGTTCTGACTCACAGTCTAAGTCATCTGTTGTGGTAGCCATTAGAGCTAGGTTGGCATCTTCATCTTCAGAACCAGATTCATCTTCAGAAGAGTCTGAGTCATCCCAGGTTGCCATCATCCCTTTATTCTTACCAAACCTTTTCTTTGGTTTTTATTTTTGAAGCTTTGGACAATCACTTTTGTGGTGACCAGGTTCTTTGCATTCATAACAGATGATCTCTCTTCTATTTGACTTTTTGTGTCCAGAAGATTCAGGTTTATCTTCTGACTTCTTGAAGTTTCTGAACTTCTTTTGTTTGTGCTTCCACAGATGATTGATCCTTCTGGAGAGCAAGGATAGTTCGTCTTCTTCTAACGTTGATTCTTAAGAGTTTTCCTCTTCAGCCTGAAGAGCGTTAGTATCAAATTTCTTAATTTATTTAAGGGCTGGAGACTTACCTTTCTTCAGAGGATCGTGCTCATCAAGTTCAATCTCATGACTTCTGAGAGCGCTGATGAGTTCCTCCAGAGACACATTGTTCAGATCCTTTGAAACTTTGAAAGCAGTGACCATTGGTGCCCATCTTCTGGGTAAGCTTATGATGATCTTCTTTAGTATATCCCTTGTTCAAAACTCTTAGACCAACGATCAAAGTTTGAAACCTAGAAAACATTGCTTCTATAGACTCACTTTCTTCAACTTTGAAGGCTTCATACTTCTGAACTAAAGCCAGAGCTTTAGACTCCTTAACTTGAGCGTTTCCTTCATGAGTCATTTTAAGAGACTCAAACATATCATGCGTTGTATCTCTATTAGTGATTTTTTCATATTCAACTTTAGAGATAGCATTTAGAAAAATATTTCTAGCTCTATGATGGTTTTTAAATTCAGCTTTTTGTAGTCTATCCATATTTTTTCTGTCAACTTTGTTTCCTTCTGAGTCAGTAGGATGTGTGTAACCATCCAAAACTATATCCCATAGATCACTATCATGACCTAGAAACAAACTTTCTAGTCTGTCTTTCCAGTACTCAAAATCTTCTCCATCAAATATAGGAGGTTTGTTGTAACTATTGTTGTTTTGTTCAGCAACCATTGTGTTTTCTTCTGGATCTTTTCCTGACACGGTTAAGTGTTGTGCTCAGAGTCAAGCTCTGATACCAATTGAAGGGGTAAGAAAACACTTAGAAGGGGGGGCTGAATAAGTGACTCTTTTTCTTTTCAAAACAAAGCTCAACAATAATGGAATGACAAGGTTATTTTTATCCTGGTTCGTTTGAACTCAAACTACTCCAGTCCACCCGTCAAGGTGATTTCTCCTTTCTCAACAAGGACTTAATCCACTATAATCAACTGATTACAAACACACAACAACTATTGTAACTAACAATGCACAAGTAATCTTACAAGTGACTAACACCACTAAGACTTAAATCTAGTCCTATTCTGCTTGAGAAATCTGACCAAACTTGGTCTCTCAAGGAACAATTACAAGAGTTTAATCTTTACAGATAGTGAAATAAAATTTGCTTCTAATCAAGCTATATCACAACTGTGATTTTTCACTTAGAATAAATTGCACAAAGTGTATGAACAAAGAGTTTGTGAGCCCAAAATGTTTCACGTAGTTTCTTGCTTCTTTTTGAAATATGATTGGTTAGTTGGCTTGCAATAAATGTCCTTCTATTTATAGTAAGAACAAAATGACCGTTGCTGCCTTCAAAAAATTTGAGAGCATTAAATGCTTGTGTGTTTCCTTTCACTATTCCATTTTCCAAGAAACTAGCTTTAGACACTTGAGTGCTTGCAGCCGTCTTTGCATTAATGGGCAAACAACAACTTGTAAGAACATGTTTCCTACACTTAACAAGACAAGTTGGCTTTAACGTTTGTTTCAGAACATGCTTCAACGTCTTGATTTCAGAGCATGCTTTACTTCATCTTCTAGGTAGTGCTTTGCTTGCTAAGAACTTGATCAACGCTTGCTTTCAAGTAATCTTCTGAGCAAGGAAACCTGCTAAATGTTAGAAGATATATTTAAATAAATTGTCTTACCAGAGTCAGCAGATGCGCTTAGAACAAAAAGATTCTTTCATTAAAGAACTTCTTCATAATTTTTAGCTTAGCACTTCAGAATGCTTCTTGTCAGAATATTATCTGAAACATTCAAATACGTTCATCAGAGTATAAATTATCTAAAATATAATTTATTGTTATCATCAAAACTCTGATATAGATCAGAACTAATCTTGTTCTAACAATCCGACCCAAGTTACTTTGTCTTGGAAATTTATTTAGTTTCTGGTCCTACACCACATGGCCATGCGGATTACACCCCCTCCGGTCCAATATCTTCTTTTTTATCTGTTTTTTATTATAATAATCTGGGCCTGCTTCTCATCTTTGCAGCCCATCGGAAAACCACTATTCTCCCCCTTCCACTACCTTTCTGTTTAAATTTCACTAAAATGAATAACAAATATGCTTTGGGCCTATGACATTAAGCCCAGCAAAATTTCTAAGTCATCTCTCCACATTTTGCTTTGCACCCTTTATGTTTTACTTAATTTAGGCTTATTAATATTTTCTTAATTTTTATTGTTTTATTAATTAGTTTAAATTATATTCTTAGCTTTATAATTTTCAATTAATTGGTTTAGCCTTTGAATCTAGTTAGTAACTTTGTGAATTCATTTTAATTAATGTTTTAGTTTAGCTAATCATTTTAGTTATTCTTGCTTAAGTCATATTTCTTTACTTGATTAAAAATCATACAAAAATATTTAGCTTCGTATTTGTGTCACTTTTGTTTTGTTTGTTTGCTTGGTTAATTTTATATATAAACATGTTCCCTTAAGTGATTCTACGAAGCGTTTAAATTCATTTTGATTGTTTCGTGTTTAACTAGACTTTATGACCGAACCTTTTGCATTATAATTTTGGATATGAATTTACCTTTAAAAGCTCAACATAAAGTCCATTAATTGTATGAAAACATTAGGATTTTAGCTTCCCTTAGATTTTAATTTTTCATTGCATCCTTTCTAATTAAATCTAAAATTTCTTTCCTTAATCAAAAAAACAAAAACACTTAATCATTATTCAAACTCATTCCACACATAAAAAAAACACTCAACAAATCAAAGATTTCTTCAAAAGGGCATGTTATCTCTATTCTCCCGCGATACCGGTCGTGCCTACTACTAGAATGCATGTGCTAACATCCCCCACTAAAAAACACCAACAAAACAATATTTTCTAGAAGAACTACAATGTTTTGATTCCTTCACAGGATACGTAGGCAAAGGGTTACGAGATCCTCATGAACACACTAATAAGAACCATTTAATTTCCCATAGAAAATATGGTTTTAGATAGACACACTCTTAGAAACAAATAATTAAAATGGATCCCGTTGAGTACAACAAATGTGAAGGGTGCTAATACCTTCCCCTCGCATAATCGACTTTCGTACCCTCTATTTTTATCGGAAGCCCATCTTATCCATTCTCTTGGGGTTTTCTCGATATTTCCCCTTCCTTCGAGATAAATAAAGTTTGGTGGCGGCTATGTGTTTTTTCCGGTTGCTTCACTAACTTTTCTGGTTTAGTTAGGCGATGAAAGCGGTAAAGTAGGGAAAGTAAAGAACACGAAGATTTATACTAGTTCCACTCACAATTCAAGAGTACGTCTAGTCCCCTTACCAAATGTAATAGATTTTATTATTGTTAGATATTCCTAAACAAGACTCTAACCAAGTTATCAAGAACAATCCCATTGAAAACTTACACCACAAGCAATATACTTTACACAATCTTATTTCCAACAATCTTGGAAAAATAAGATGTTATTAAGAGATTTTTGAGTAGATAAGTTTATAGTACACAAATCCTATGGAAGGACTTCTTCTCTTTCAATATGAAAATCAAATAACAATATAGTCTCTTAAGTACTCAAGATACTTTTATGAATATGATATGAAAATGTTACTAAAAAAGTATCACTGTATGAAATCCTGTTTGGAAAATTTATGCAGAGAGTTTGATAATTTATTTTGAAAGAGGTGATGAAAAAACGAAACTTTGAATTCAATTTATACTAGTGTCAACAATCATTAAGAAACATGGCAATGGTTGAAATAAATTCATTTTTATCCTTAAAAAGATATAATGATTGCCATGAAATTAGATGATGAATGGGTGCAATAAAACAAAGTATTTTTCACTTCTGGTTCAGGTGCAATCGATTCCACAACATGGCAATGTTAAAAAAGTTGAAAATTGGACTGATGACAATCGATTGCACTAATAGGACAACTGATTGTCATGTGTTTAAAATGTAATTTTATGCAGGCATAGAGTATTGCAATCAATTGCATAATAACTACAACCGATTGTACTTTTGAAATTCTAGAAATTTTTCGATGTTAAAATCATGAATCACGCTAGACTTCAAATATTTAATCAAGTTTATAAACCCAATTTCAAAAAACATTTTTCACATGTTATATGCATGAATTAAAATGATTGAGCACTAAGATTGTATGTGTTAAGAGTTTCATATACCTTAACACTTGATTGACCAAAGCTTTTCAATCTAGAGCATGTATTCAATGTTTTCTTTCTTCTTCTTTTTCATATGATTATTGTAGAGCTTGTCTTAATCAAAACATATTGGAAGGTTTTTCTTCACAAGGTCAACATACGCATTACCTTATCAACTATCACCTTATCATCTAGGGTTTCAACACAACCCTTCATGAGATGGACGAGTTTCTTCACCTTTGACACATAGCTTACAATCTTTTAGTCTTCTCCCATCGACAATAATTCATATTGTCTTTGCAAGGTTTACAACTTGGGAATGTTGGCTTTCTTACCTCCATCATAGTACTTGACAAGAATATCCCATGCCTTCTTCGCTGATTCATCATGAGAGATTCTGTCAAACTTCACCATATCAATCGCCAATTGAATACAGTACGTAACCTTGAAATTTTTCTTCTTCGCATTCTTATGCACAAATTTTTGAGCATTAGTTTCATTTTCGACAAGCTTAGGGACACCATTGTTAACCACTTATAGGGCTTCATGGAATCTAAACAAGAACTGCACCTGTTTTCTCCATTGGATCCAATTCTTGCCAGCAAGAATTGGAAGAGAATTCGAAATAACATTTGTACCATTCATCTCTGCGTTGATTACGATCCATGTTCTCTAGAAACACGATCTCTAACGTGTGATTCTTAAAAACACGATCAAGAATCTAACTGGAGATCTAGATACCAATTTGTTAGTGTGTGGGGCACTTTTAGTGAGAGGAGAAAGAGAGAATAAGGGAATAAAGATTCTACTATTGAATTGAATTCTAAAAACTGAATTACAAACTATGTCTATTTATATACGACTAACTTGTACACTAACTAGGCTAACAATTCATGATTGGGCTTGGGCTTAGATTACTCAACTTGGATTATAACTTATATCTCAATAGATGTAAAAAACATTCTGGCCATGATAATACCTTTTCCAACGCATCACGGGCGCTACGATAGTGATTGTGGCCACGATAGTGAGCTAATCTGACACATTATTTAGAGCTTAAAAGGAAAAAATGAATATTTTTAGAGAGATTATGATTTTAGAGATGAAAGTGATAACAAGGCAATTCTAGAGAAATAAATTTTAGAGTTTTCAACCGTTGGAGACCCTACTCGTCATTGATTTTAATGTACTGTTCTTTTAAACTCATGGTATTTACTTGTATTATTGTAGCTAATTTACTCTTGATCAGGTTTTGTTAGACGAAGATGATTTGATTTGTCGAGATATGTAGTTGGATTTGTACTATTTGTTATGATTTGATATTTTAATTATTATTTAGTTATCTTTGATTTTAATGTTATTTGTGTGTTGAGAGCTTATAAATTAAATTAAGTTTGTAGCAACTACTTGTTGGGTGCAAGTGTGAGTGGTTATAGTCCCATGTTGCCTATGAATGGGTAGAATGTTGGATTTATAAGAGAGAGGATCCATTTACCTAAAACCTTAAGGTTTTGGGTCGAGATGTGGTGTCTCCTTCTCTTGTGGTCCTGGAGCATTATTCTCGTTGGTGCTCCCGACTCCCTTAGACTCCCCAACAGTGGTATCAGACTCGATGGTTCAATTAAGGGACCGACTCCTTGTATCGAAAATCTTCTTGGCAATGTGGTGGTCAGGCGGCGTGTCATGTTGTATTCCCTGCAACAGTGATACAAGTGTATGTGGATGAAAGAGCTTTCGCTTGAGGGGGAGCATAGTGGATGAACTCTCACTTGAGGGGGAGATTGTTGTGTACATCTGTGAGTTGTTAGTCCCACATTGCTTGGAAAAGTGGAGGTTGAGTACTTTATAAGTGAGATGATCCATACACCTATCACCTTAAGGTTTCGGGTGAATATATGGTGTCTCTCTCACTTGTTTGTTGCTCTTGACCCAATGTGGATGCTCCCCTTGATGACCCAACATTACTGACCCTAACATTGTGAACCTGAAATAGAATAATTGTTCAAACATAATAATTAATTTATGAATAACTAATTATAAGTTTGTGATTGAGAAATTAACAAACGTTCTTGCCTATTTTTACTTCGAATTCACCTTAGGAAATAGGGAGTTATCATTAAGAAGAGTGAGTTATACACAAAAGAATTGGGTATAAATGCCGTGTTAATTTATAATAATGCTAGAAAATTACTTCATAGAAATAGACGCAGTTACCAATAGTGATAATAAGTGGAATCGAAATGAAGTATGACCTCTTTCTCCATATCATACTTTCTATCACTTTTATTCACACAATTTTGTTTGCAAAAATGAACTTGAAAACCTCCAATATTTACCTTTAAAAGCACACTAATAACCTTGTTAAAATAAAACAATCCTTGTAAAAACGATATTATATTTTTATTACTTCGACACAATTAATACACTTGCTAATTTGTCATTAAGTTTTTGGCGCCATTGTCGGAGATTGTTGATGATTTCAACAAGGAAATTTGTGGTGCTACGTTTTAAATTTTTTTGCAATTTCAATTTTTTTTCTTTAGTCAAATTTATTATTATTTCCAGTTTTTGTTATTTTATTTTTCTACTCTTTTTTAATTTTATTTGTGTAATGCTACTGAGGTTTTATTTGTTTGTTTATGCGATATTAGAGTTTAACTCTAATAATGTTAGATTCAAAAATTGAAATAATCGCACGAGCATTTCAGAAAGCGAGATGAGAAGCACAACAAGTTAAAAAGGAACTTAAGGGAGGATACCTTTGGCAATAGATCGAAAGTCACTTTTGGGAAGAATCAAGAAACATATCCTAAATGAACCTAATGTAAAACTACCTTACTGTGTCAAACCACCTTACCCGATCTTGAAAAAGACACCAAAGAAGAAAATGAAAGTGGGTCAATTCAAGAAGTTTATGGAGATGCTTACAAAAATACAAGTTAACCTTCCATTTTGTGAAGCTCTAAAATAGATGCTAGTTTATACAAAATTCATGAAGGAGCTCTTATCTGGAAACTTAAATTGAAGTATGATAAGAATATTTCTTTGGTTAAAATATTCAATGCAATAATTCGATGAAAGCTTCCACCTAAACTCATTGATCCAAGTAGATTTAATATTCCATGTTATATTGATTCACTAGTGATTGGTTATGCATTATGTGATTTAGGAGCTAGAATTAATCTGACGCCGCTGTCTATGATGAGAAAGTTGAATTATGGGGAACCCAAACCAACTTAGGTGACTCTTACAATAGATGATCAATCTATCACTTAACCTTATGGAGTCCTAGAAGATGTACTTGTGAGAGTGGACGGTTTGTTGTTCACAATAAATTTTGTGATTCTTTATATGCGAGAAGACTTCGTTTTAGATTTTGATTCCAATTAATTTTCTATGATGGATATTCAGGATATAATCAAGCTACTATTGTATCTCGTCGATCAAGAGAAGACCACTTTTACGTTCCCTTTTCAAGGGTTATCCTATTGAAGGATGTCATTCGGATTATGCAACACTCCAACAACTTTTCAAAGGTGCATACTTTCCATATTTTATCATATGATTGAAAGCTCCATTAAGGTATTTATGGATGATTTTTCTGTATTTGGTAGTGATTTTGATAAATGTCTTAATCACCTTAATGTTTTTTTGAAGAGATGTGTTGAAACAAACCTAGTTTTAATTGGGGGAAAATGCCACTTTATGGTAACCGAAGATATCGTTTTAGGACACAAAATCTCATTAAAAGGTATTTAAGTAGAACAAACTAAAATATAGGTCATTGAAAACTATCCCTCCCATTAACGTGGAAGAATTGAGAAGTTTTCTAGGACATGATGGTTTCTATCGGTGGTTCATAAAGGATTTCTCAAAGATTGCAAAACCTCTTTGAAACCTCCTAGTGAAATAAAATGATTTTAAATTTTATCCTGATTGTTTAAAATCGTTTTCTACTATTAAATACAAGTTAGTTATTGCACCCGTAATTGTTGCTCCAAATTGGGAACTACCCTTTAAGTGAATGCGTGACGCGAGTGATTATGTAGTATGAGCAATTCTTGGTTAGCGCCACAAGAATTTTTTCCATGCGATCTATTATCCTAGTAAGGTTTTAAATGAAAATCAAGTGAATAACACCACCACCAAAAAAGAGTTACTAGTTGTGGTATTCACATTGGAAAAAATTTAGGCAATTCTAATTGGTTCAAAAGTTGTTATTTTCAAAAATCATGTAACATTGAAATATATCTTCAACAAACGAGATTCTAAAGTAAAATTACCCAATGGATAATATTGTTATAAGAGTTCGACTTAGAAATCAAAGATAAAGGGGCATGGAAAATGTAGTTTTTGATCACCTATCCAGGTTGGAAAATAAGGAAGTGACTAAGAAGGAAAAGAACCTTACAAAATAAATATGGATTAGAACTTAATAGAAATCAGTGAAAGACCTTTGTTTGCTGATATGGTCAACTAAAAAGCTATGAAAAATGTTTCTAAAGACTACACTTGGCTACAAAAGAAACAATTTTACAAAGAGGTTAATCATTGTTTGTAGGATAAACTTTATCTGTTTAAAATTAATGATGATGGTTTGAATCACATGTGTGTTGTAGGTGAAGAGACAAGAAGCATTATGTGGCGTTGTCATAACTCATCATATGGAGGTTGTAGCAACCGAATTTAAAACGTTTACATGTAAACATGAGAGTCGCCATCTATTGTACCCCAAAATTTTCCCTCTCATTTCTCAAAGGATTTTCTCACAAGATCTTCCGTGGTACAAGTTTATAACACTGATACATCAATTTAGGGTTGGAATTGGCACAAGGGCAAAATGGTCAAAATGCACATTGAAAAGTCAAACTTTGACTTTTGGATCAAAATCAAGTTTCAAGATTTACCTTTCATCAATACATGTTAAAATGTGATGTTGGTTCGTCAAGAAAAATCAAAAGTCAAATTTACTTTGGAAAATTCAAAGTTCTAAACACTTAGAAATTTTTCTAAGTGTTAAGAAGGTATGATAAATTCAGAACTTCTGGTCAGATTTTCATCATGATGCAATTTGATTCAGGAAAAACTTCTGACACAAGAGTTAAAGATATCAGTGAGATCTAAAATATTGCAGAACATAACTTCTCCTAGAAATGTTGGGATTTCAAGTTATAAACCCTTGAAGACACGTCCACGAAACTAAGACACTTAGTAAATTATGAACATTTCCAAGTCAGATTTTGAGTAGAACTTCTGGGTCAGTTTTCACTTAGGTACAATAATAGTTTGCAAAAGTGATTCAAAGAGGGAGCACAATGCATGTTACAAGATTTATGGAAAGTCTGAGAACTCCATCAGATCATGCTGGAGCAGGGAGATTCAAAGATTAGAAGTTGGAAATTTGTTCTAAGTTATGTTGATGCTGAACTTCTGATCCATGTTCAAGCTATGCTGCAGAATCTCATGTTGCAGGCTTTCTTTCTTTTTTAATCTCATCATCATTTAACGCTTACACCAACTTTTGAGTCTTTATCCAAAGGATCTTCCCACGTGTGGCATAAAAGTACCACTGTTGTCCTTGAAAAGCAAACTTTTGTACAAAGTTTATTTTGAAACCATACTTTGCTTTGCTTCTGAGTGTACTTCTCCCACAAATCGTGCTTACAAACTCATATTAGGTGTTCTTAAAGCTGCTAACCACCCTACCTTGCCTTGAAACATGCTTGGCTAAACTTGCTTCAAAAACAAGTCAACGATCCATAACCCATGATGGTTGTACTCCTGATTTCTCTAAGCTTCTAAGTCCTTTTCCTATAAATTAAACTTCATTTGCAAACTGTGAAAGAGGGCAGAGACATTGAAAAAATCCTTGAAACCTTGCTGAAAATTCCAAGAACCCAAAATTGCAACACAAATACAAAACCTTCTAGTTTCTGATTTTTGCATTCAAACTCCAATTTTCCTTAAGTGTTTCTTGACCAAGTCATCCATACAGTTTCTAGCATACACGTAGAAGCCTTCCCAACTTCTGTTTTCAAACTGTAAACATTCTTCAACATTCTCCATTTCAAAAGTCAGAACTTTGCACCTTGACTGCTCCAGGACTTTCCAACTATCCATAGCTCAAGTAAAAGGTAGTTCTAGCTTTCTAAGAACTTGAGGAAGCTGACGAGAACATCACAACAGTCTGAATCAAGCTCTAACTCACAGAACAATCTGCAACTGTAAGGTAAGTTTCTTATGACTTTCATCTCATTACTTAGACATTGTTAGCCTTGCAATTTCAAAGACACAATATAGATATCATGGCTCTTAATCTGTACATATTTATAGATTTCGCTTACATGACCGAAGTAGAGAGAATTTCAGATCAGAACTTCTTGAGGAAATTAGGGTTTAGAATTAGGATTAGCAAAATTCATGCTTGCTTCTGGTTTACAGTTTTGATGCTTTGTATTTTTGAAACCATGATGAAATTTTCCATAACTTCTATGTTTGCATTTTTCATTTTTGTTGAGAGATGACTAATTTGCAGATACTATAGATGGCGCGAAGGAGAAGATGAAGTTCATCATCAGAACTTACTTTGTGATACATGATTATGTTTTTGCTTCTAATACCGGATGTACGGCCACCCCAGTGGTAGAGAGCGCGCACATAAGGCATTGGTGTTAAGGGTCTAGGGTTCTAATCCCAGAAACACCTTTTACGTTTAGTTATTAATATTTTTACCTCATCATTTGTCAAAACAGTACCCCTGAACCTGAACTTCTAGATATTTTCATCCAACAACATTGACACCTCGCTTATCCATCAGCAAAACTTCTAACCTTCCAGTTGCATCAGAACTTCTAGGCTCTCTCGGCAATCATAAATTCTAGGATTTCCTTTGTTCCCAACAACTCCATAACTTTAGTGTGTATAGATACGAAACTTCCGACTTTCCCCTTTTTCTGCTAATATTTTCTTTCTGATTTGCAGCGCGCCTGAGTCAGAACTTCTGCTCTCTCCTCTTTCAGCAATGCACTAACTCTTATTCCCTTATTATTTTTATCATCACTTTATTTTAATTAATCAAAAACACCAAAAAATACTTTATATTCGCATACTTTACTTTATTTCTTTTAAAACAAAAAGGCTAAAAATGTTTTCTTAAGTAGAATTATTTATTCTCTTAACAAAAAAAAAACAAGTCTATTTTACATTTCTTGTACATTATTTCAATATGGTTGTAATAGATAATTAGGACTTTAATTTCTTGCAATCCCCATTTGTAAATTTGTACACCCCCATCCCCAAGTGATTGTAATAGCGTAGAATATTTACTTTCCACGATTTATCGTTTTCATATAAATGCTAGTAATTAGGGTTTGTATGGGAAGATAAAAACAACAAGTAGAAAACCCCTAATCAAAGACTAAATGAATACAAATCAAACACACTATTTACACATGCACCCATAGGGTTAACTCTACTTGTTGCCTAAAAATGGTCATGACATGCATGTGAGATGTCTTAGCAAAAACAATAAAAAAAATACAAGATGATAGTCCCTCGATGACGCTTCGAATGTTGCCTTACAAATGATCTTAGTCTATCAAGGGAAATACTAAGATATCTCACAATATTTCTATCATCTCTATACGATGACCCACGCCCGTCCCTTTACATCCAACGACGGGGCTTCTTACCAAATAAATGGTAAGATAGCAATTTCTAAAGGAGGAGGAAAATAATATTTAAGACCTTTGAGTAGGTAGGTTGCTCCTAGTTGCTCGCTTGCTCACAACAAAAACATTTCATACACCAAAACTTTCATTTTGAAACATTTTCAAAAGACAACACTTTGTATGCGTTCTTATAGAGACGAGAACCATTACAAAGATACCTTTTCAAAATCACTTTCAAGAACAAATTTCACAAACACTTCTTTGAACTATTTTCTAAACAATATTTTGTACGCATTCTTATAGAGATGAGAACCATTACAAAGACATTTTCAAAATACTTTCAAAAACCATACCACAAACACATTTTTAAACAATAGAAAGTGATCTAGCAAGCAACTAAGAGCCCATAGATAACTATGGATGAAAAGGGTGCTAACACCTTCCCTTTTTCATAATCTACCCCCCGAACTCAAGAAAATAATCTCAAAGGTCTTTCCTTTTCTTTTCACCCTTTCCTTTATTAGATAAAAGAAAAGTCGATGGCGACTCTTGCTATCCGCAACAATTGCAATCAAACACAAAACCTCCCAAGTCAGTTCTCCCACCGTATTACACCGTCCACTACTTATTTTACCCTAATGAAAGGACAGGGAAAGTGGGAAACCCTAAAAATAAGAGATATCTGGATAAGTAGGTAAATTAGGAAAAGGGAAGGTGTTAGACACTCTTTACCTCTCTTTTAATCAAAGGGACCCATTTAGTCTTCAGGTTTGAAAAGAATGAGGTTTTTAGGTTTTATCGAAATTATTGTGTTATTGCCACATATTATCATATATTGCGTAAAAAAGGAAACACAAAAAAAAAGGCAAATAAAATCACAAGGAAATAAAGTTTTAATTTTTAGTGAAAAATAAAGTTTAAAATAAAGGTTGGCCTCATATCAAAGATTTTATCATCGGCCAAAAAGGTAAAACCATAGGGTTTGAAAACAAAGTTTTGAAAAAAAAACAAAGGGGGAGCTCATAGGCAATCATCGGCCTAAATTATCATAAAAAAAACGTAAAAAAGCGAGAATAAAAAGTTTAAAAAGTGTAGAAGTGTGAAATTGGAAATTTATGGATTTTCGTGGATGATTGTTGATCGTATAACCGTGGATTTCGTGGACAATTCTTGAGAAATTATTGGTAATTGTTCATTGTCCGTTAAAGACAACAACATGGTTGTCTGTTTAAGGCAACCCTAAAATAAACCAAAAGAAAAAAAGAATAGAAAAAAAAGTGAGAGAGATCAGAGAATTCTTCTCTTTCCAAACTATGAAAGTAGAAGACTATTTATAAGTGAGCATTAGGTTAAAAATTAAATGAAATTGGTATATTTTTGCCACGATTTTGAAGATTGAAAATTAATTGAGAATTGATTCAAGTCTTGGTGAGCAAGACTATGAATCTGGATGGTTTAGTGATCCGATGCAAGATTTGATTTGACAAGAATTTGATTTGAAAAGATTTTATTTTATTTTTAAGATTTTTGACTATTTTTTACATAAAGTAATGATTTTAATAAAAAATTAATATTTTAAAATATAATAAATATAGGAAAACAAAAATACTATTTAAATAATTAAAAAACATGATTTTTGTGATTTTCAAAACAATTAAAAATGGAAATAAAGTTAATAACAAATAAACAGAAAAAATATCCAAAGTGCACCAAGAGAGATTCGAATCCATGACCTCATACTAGCAAGCTTCATTCCTTATCAACCGTGCTATATTACTCATTTGAAATAAAATCCCAATTGAAAGTATATGAAAGTGGACAAGTATTTTCTATTTAAAATACAAATAATTTGAAATAAAATATTATACATTTTTAAATGAGCAAAATAAATTATTGTTAAAATGTTAGTAAAATTGAACCAAAGAATATTATAAAAACCAATGTTGAAAATATTTTTGACAGTAGAAATAAAGGGCGGGAAAATTTGGGGTATGACAATTGTCCCTATTCAATCACTCTTCGATTGAAGGATGCGAGAATACACAGGTCTCACACATTTAAATCAGAGGGTTATTAAATAATGGAAGAACCCAAAATTTAACACATGGTTGGCTAGATAAGGATATATTGTAAAGCATACCCCAGAGAATGAAGAAAGATAGGGAAAATGATGATGTATCATCTTACCAGATTTAGCGCAAGAAGTATGATGATGAAGATAACTCGCCAATACCTAGAAAAGTTATCATATATTTTTGCATATTTACCACGCCCTAGGAGGTAAATAACACAAGTTAGAAATTTGACTTGCTAATGCTTCAAGACTAACATAGTAACCTTAACGCAGATTTTTCCTAATCATCACAACCTAGGGAATGAATAAAATAGAGCTTGATAATACATTACCACATGGAGACTAACACAATGAATTATATCGCAGATTTCATATATTTACTACAACCTAGAGAGTAAACAATACAAGGATGAGCATGTGAATTTATCACGACCTAGAGGATAAATGACACGGGGGTAGGCTTATGTAGTCATCACGACCTAGTGGATAAATAGTATAACCCTTTAATTCGTATACCTAACAACCTAGAGGATAGATAATTGAAAATTTTTGTGTGTTTATCACGACCTAGAGGATAAACGACACGGAGATAGACTTATGTATTCATTACGACCTAGAGAACGAATAACATAAACATGATAATTCATACATCTACTACAACCTAGAGGATAGATGACACGAGGATAGACTTATGTATTCATCATGACCTAGAGGATGAATAACATAAACTTGATAATTCATACATCTACCATAACCTAGAGGATAAATGACACGAGGATAGACTTATGCATTCATTACGACCTAGAAAACGAATAACATAAACTTGATAATTCGCACACCTACCACAACCTAGAGGATAAATGATTGAAAAGTTTTTGCATTTATCATGACCTAGAGAATAAACGACACGAAAATAGTCTTACGTATTTATCACGACCTAGAGGATAAATAATGTAATCCTGAAAATTAGCATACCTACCACAACCTAGAGGATAGATAATTGAAGAGTGTTTTGGTAATCGAATCTTAGATAACTAAATCAAAGATAAGATCAGATTTTACCGATTGTGCCTGTTCTCAACAAAGGTATTCATTCATTAGGGTAATTCAACAATGGGCCCCAAGAAAGTTCATAGTTTAACCAAAATGTATTTGAAAAATACCATGCATAATTCCATAAGTTGATATGGAACCCAAAATATATACGCACTGAGTATTTTGTATATACCCCAAATGTTTGTAGATGCACCAAATATTTGTAGTAAATGTTTTAATATTCTCTCCTTTTAAACTATTGGTTTTGTGTCACTGACTCCTCAATGTCGTATGTTGCATTGTCGTGATGTCTTTTCATTGATAAGTGTCAGTAAGATTTTGATATTTGTATCGGAAGCGTGGGCGTGGATGTAGTCGTGGACATAAGCATAGATGTGGCTATGGTCGTAGGTGTGGACGTAGTCGTGGAAGTCTTTAGACGTTTTTCTAACCAAAATAAAATTTGATGTTTTATCAAATGCTCTTTGGTGTTTCTGTATGTTAGATGCACCAGATATTATGAATGACCTTGATACTTTGATATGGTTATGTGCATGTCATACTTGATGTGAGGCTCTTAACAGGAAATCTACTACCGAGATTTCCAAGGAATCTACTGCCAAGATTTAAATAAGGACTACCTACTACCGAGAGTTTTTTTGGAAATCATCTGCCAAGATCACCCAGGGGAATCTACTATCTAGTTCTGTTAAGAACTACCTTCTATCGAGGTCCTCTGGAAAATCATCTGCTGAGATTAACCAGGAGAATCTACTGTCGAGATTCTGTTGAGAAAATACCTTCTTCCAAGGTATTCTGGAAAATCATCTGCCGAGATTAACCATGGGAATATACTGCCGAGATTCTGTTAAGGAACTACCTTATGCCGAGGTCTTATAGATAATAAATTGCCAAGATCAACCAGGGGAATCTACTGCTGAGATTATGTTGAGAACCACCTTCTGGCAAGTTACTATGGAAAATCATCTTCCAAGATTAACCAGGGGAATCTACTATCGAGATTCGATTGAGAACTACCTTCTGCCGAGGTCTTCTGGGTAATCAACTGTCGAGATTAACTAGAGGAATCTACTTCCGAGATTCAATTGTGAACTACCTTCTATCGAGTGCTTGTGGAAAATCATCTACCGAGATTAACCAGAAGAATCTACTGATGAGACTCGATTGTGAACTAACTTCTACCGAGGTCTTATGGAAAATCATCTGCAGAGATTAACCAGGAGAATCTACTGTCGAGATTCGATTGTAAACTACCTTCTGCCAAGATCTTTTGGAAAATCATCTGCCGAGATTAACCAGGAGAATCTACTGTCGAGATTCTGTTGAGAAACTACCTTTTGCCGAGCTATTCTGGAAAATCATTTGTCGAGATTAACCAGGGGAATCTACTGCCGAGATTCCACGTAGAATATATAAATTGATTTGACTATGATGATTGTCTTCACATGCAACATGGTTAATGTAATGCATTATGCTTTATGATTATGACTTGAATGATTTTTTATTGGTTCCCCTGTTGTGGGCAAAGTAATGATTAAGACTCAGAGAGGTTACTAGTGCAACAAGAATGATTATTGAAAAAGTGGTAAGGTATTCTGCTGACATGACTTTCCGATACTATTTTTGAACTCGAAGATTATGGATGTAGAAGAGAGGTTCCCTAGGGATTGTGAAAGTATGAAGAGGGCTTGACTTTTGTGACCTGTATTGCCCCAATGTTTGAATTTAGAAACACCATGCTCTTGATTAACTGACCTTGGAATGATTTTCCCTTGATGAACCATTTAGAACCAATTTCTGAGTCTCGCAGTGGTCTACCCCAACATTTGAATTTTGAAAGGCATGCTCCTATCTTTAGGATTTGGAGGAATATCCTAAGAAGGAACTTGAATCCCTCCATTATGTGATATAGGTTTTGATATAGGTCACCCAAAGTGTCTTAATCTTGAAAAATAGACCCTTTATCAACTGGTGTTTTGAGAAGTTATCAAAGTTGACCAAATCCTAGAATAAGTTCCCCTCGTTAACAGGATCCTCAGATGATGTGCCCCTATGATCATTAGGATTTACCCCTGTTTATAGGGGTCCTCTTACATGCTTTTCCCCTAGTTAGGAGCTTCTTGGAAATTCTGCCTTTGATCAGACTATTTTTGAAATCTCCTTGATGCTAAGTATTGATTCGTAAGTAAAATTATCCCCTTTGAAAAGTAATCCTAATGTGATGCACATGCAAGTTCTTGAAATCAAAATTGATTATTTAAAATAAATGGATGATTAGAGATGAAGAATTGATAACGTGGTTTATTGATAATTTAACAAACATTAAGAGTCAGTTTAACCCAAATTGTTTAGTATGCTCTCATAGTGAACCTAGCTTCAATTCGGATTTTTGAAGATTGTAATGTGGACTGGTTCACAGTTTAAAAAACAAAGGATATAAGGCTCAAAAATTTATTCATCCCACCCCCATTTTCCTTGATATTCTTCGTTCCTAAATTCAATTAGCCCAATGGATATGTTCAGTCTACAAAAGAATTTTCGTAGTCGTGATGATGAGTAGAAGCATTGATAAGATTTAAGCACTTGATGAGAAGCATTGATGTTTATTTAGGTGGAAGTCACAAGATTATTCTCTAATTTATTTATTTTCAATCCCTTATTTTTGCATGGACTAATTCTTTTGAATTTTTCGGTCCATCGGGATGCCCTAACTTTGGCCTAAGTCAAAAAAATTTGCTTTTTGTTTTTGACTTAGCGGGCTCTCTTTTTAAAAAAAATTTCTTTTGAGATTTTTTTCTTTTGATTCAAGAAAGTCATGACTTCCATGTTTGATTTTTGCGAGCTTCATCTTTATTTTTCCCTCGATGTTGTATGACGTAAGTGAGAAAGAAGATGTTGTAAGCTTTATCTTCATTTTTTTCTCGATCTTGGATGATGTATGCGAGGAAGAGGATATGCTTGAACATTTTGCATAGATAGACTGATTCTCTTTATATTTGAATGCATCCATGAATTAATTGAAATCTACCTTGTCCCTGGTTAAGATTACGTGTTTTTAGAAAATAGAAATAACTCCAACTTCTGGCTCGAGGGGGTTAACTACAGATTATCTCCTAATTTCTCCACTGTTTAGGAAGTGAAACAATACCTTACATCATCAGCTAAGTCTTACTATTAAAAAGCATATGTCATCAAAATTCGATTATGTAGTTTTCGTCATTCTCCCTCGAAGTTTGTTAAAGTTGTGCAATGGAGGATAAAAAAGAAGAGTGAAAATGGAAAGTCGTTGATTATTTGTGGAAAGTGATAGAAGAGTGGATACGAATGGACCGATTTCAAAAACATGCATGATTATTTATTTGAATTACTTAATCAAAAGATACAAAGTTACATCAAATATAACTTAGCAACTTGGAAATTACAAATTGAAATTGATAATTTGATAATCCTATGGAAGAGCCCCTTTTTTTATCCACTTGACTTTAGGAGATGCTTCTTAGTTCTTGGACTTATCAAAGCATGGGGGTGACCCTTGACTTTTCTTGGGCATACCTATTTCGTGAGGGAATTTCTTTTGTTGATATTATTGCTTTTGAATCACCAATGATAGTTGCATCTGAGGCGTTGTATAGGCCTGTATAGTGAAGGGTTTCCTTCTATTTTTAATTGGACTTATAGGACCAAGATCATTTGAGTCTTCAATGGTTAATCTCCTCCTTCCATAATTTAGGAATTTCTCGAATTCCTTTATGAGTCTTGGAAAATCAACTAGCATGGATAATTAGATAAGGGCGAAACTAGAAATGCGTATGCAAATGTATGAATATGTATGCAAATGAAAATGCATGGTGTTGTACCCCAAAATTTTCCCTCCCATTTCCTCAACATTTTCTCATCACAAGACCCTTGAAGATCAAGACCCAGTTAGGGTTTCCTTTGCTCAAGACTTCTCCTTGCACTGTTGACCCAAATTAGGGTTTGTGTTTGCACAAAGATATTTTGACCTAAAATGCCTAAGATGACTTTCATGCTTCATGTTGGACTCCCAAGTTTATCCATACCAAGTTTCAAGTCTTGATTCCAAATTTTGCCCAGTCAATTGGACAGTTGACCTAGAAATCAACTGTATTGGGGAAAAAGTCAACTGTGGCCAATTGACAGTCAAATCACATGAAAATTGACCCACATCAACATTATGAATTCACATGGACCATTTGATCAAGTTTGGATCACAATTCCACAAGAAATTTGATCAGATCATCAAAAGGGAAAAATGGTCATTTTTAGGGTTTTGACTGCACAAAGGCAATTTTTGACTGTTTGACCTAGCCAATGGCAAACCAAGCTCACATATGGACTCAAGGACCCCATGGAATTATCTTGACATGCTTAACAAGTTCAAAAGATCCCAAATACACAAGATTGACAGTTGAATTTCCCAGTCAATTGATCAATTTTGACTGTATACTGAAAAGTCAAACTTTGACTTTTTTGGTCAAAATCAAGTGTCAAGATTCATTTTTCATCAAAACATGCCAAATCATGAAACTTGTTCATCAAGAAATCAAGAAATGCAAATTAGGGTTTGAAATGAAGATTTTTCATAACTTAGAATTTTTCTAAGTTATGAAAAACCCTAATTTTTTCCTAACTTTGCCCCACTTTCTCACCAAGATTCATTTGGATTCAAGCAAAAGTCAAAACATGAAAGTTGTAGCCTATTGCATAATCTACAACTTTGATTCACAAAGTTTTCCCAAAAGAAGCTTGTATCTCAAGTTACAATTTTTGGAATAAGGGTACCAAACCATTCTTAACTTAGTGAAAATTTGACCTATTTTAGGCAAAGTTTTTGCCTAACTTCAAGACCATTTTTCACATACTTCCACTTGGAATTTCAATTTGCATTTCAAAGATGGATTGTAGTACACATTCCAAGCTTTCCAAAATGTCCAAGAACTCATCAAACAACCTCATGGTTATGGAGAATCGAATTTGGCAAGTTGGGCAAAAATCACTTTTGTTCTTGACCAAGACATGTTCATACACATTGCCATTTTCAAGTCAGCTTGGTTTATGCTACATTACAGGCCTCTAATCCCATTTGAACTCAATAATTTAATGCATACTCATTGTGCCAAAGCCTTATTTTGTGTGTCCAAACATTATTTGCAATACTAAGCCATTTATAGATAAAGCATAATATCCATTTTTGAAAAGTTAAGCTTTATGTCAAAGTTGCAAATCAACAAGTATAGATCAAATCTCTTTGGCACAAGTTTATGAGTTAATCACACTGATCAAGGGGAAGGTTAACAGCATAGTATGGGGGCCTGTACAGGCTAGAAACACCAAGTGGCCATTGCTTGCTTAAAGTGTAAGAAACATTGCATAACATAGAAAAAACATTCATATCAGCAAGAGAACTTGGAAGCAAACTTATCAAACACATTCAAGACATCCATACTGAGCTAGAACACGAGCCTTTCACCTCCAATACCTTCCAAAACTCAGAATCACCATTGAACTGCACAAAAACAGGGCTTGCTGCAGATTGAGTTCCCTAGCTCAATCCTTTCATACATTCTTGCCCAAACCAGTTCAAACACCTTCCCTACCATCAATACAAACTATCCAAAGCATTAGAAGAAGACTGTAACTCCTCTAATCCTTTTGGCCATTTTCATTTTTCTGATTTACAGGTGGAGTTCTATAACTCGATTCAACTAGCTCCAAAGTAAAGTAAAACTTGGAATATCATCCTCACACTTCAAGGAAGCTGTACAAATCATCATCTTGCCCTGAAAGCTCCTCCATTGCAAGGCACGATTCCAACTGAACAGGTATATTCATGAAGTTCTATTTCTCAATATAGGCATTGTTAGCTTTAGATTTGTGAAGGAAACATGTCACAATCATAGCCCTGAACATGCCCATGTGATTAGATTTCATTTATATTATGTATGCTTAGAGAATTTTGAGTCTGAACATTGATGAAAAACTAGGTCAGGAATTGGGGGAGAAGAAATTCTCCCTCATCTTAGAGAGTTAAGTCAAGTTCTTTATATCCCTGGATTCGTCTTCTCATGCTCTACATTTTTCATGTTGTAAGTATTGCTTGAAAGTCCAGGAATTGGGAGATAGAAAACGCGTGTTTGAGTGTTCATACAGGTTCAGAGGTTGAAGAAGACTGGTTTTGGGCTGGGCCTGGAATGTTCTTTCTTTTTGCACCACTTTTTTACTTCTGCACCCCCTGAGCCCATTTTGCTTATTTCAATGATTCTTTGACTTTTTCTTTTTTGGTTTGACTTATTTATTTTTCCTTATGATATTAAAAATATAAAAAAATATTTTTTACACCATTTTCATATTTATTAAGTATTTATTTGTTTAGGTTAACATTTGTACATAAATAAATAAATAGATATGCTTTTATTCAAAAATACTAAAATATGCAAAAACATTTTTATTTTCATTTTTATTTCATTTTTATCTTCTGAAAATATTTTATATAAAAAATACTTTTTTTTTATAAATATCAAATATTATTATTTTGTATATATAATACATATTAGTAAATAATACATATATTTATATATATATATATATTAGTATATTTAGGTTAAAATGCAAAATACATACACTTTTATTTTTTTATTAATATTTAATATAAAAAATGCCTTTTTGACTAATATACTTCATTTTATTTTATTTATGTATATGATAAATAAATATTATACATAATAAATAAATAATACATTTTATTTAATAAAATTAGGGTTTTGCCCTAAATATAAAAAACTCCAAAAAATAATACTTTTTATTTTGTTTATTTGACATACAAAAATACCCTTTTTCATACACATAAAAAAACATTTTTTGCATCCTGCATATTTATTCTTATTTTATTTAATTTGTACAATTAAAAATCTTGTAAATAATTCAATATTTATGTAATAGTTTAGGTTTAAAATTCCTTGTCAAAAATCCCCATTTGAACATTTGTACCCCCCTTCCCACATATTGTGTTGTAATAGCTTAATAAATTTATTTTTCGCACTTTATTGCTTTCTAATGATACCATGTTAGAATTAGGTTTTGTATGCGAATCAAAAACGACAAAAATAGTTTGACCTAATTTCAAGATAAACAAGCATGAAAATGGACAACACAAATCACACTTGCACCCCTAGGGTATTCCACTTGTTGCCTTCAAATAATGGGCCATATTGCATGTTAGGTCTCTTTGGGCAAAATAAACAATCAAATGATCATAGTCCCTCGATGACGCTTTCAAAAAGTTGCCTAAACAAATGATCAAGTCCCTTAAAAAAAATTGCCCAAAGATACTTGGCACCATTGCAATTATGGTCTAAACGATGACCCGCGCCCGTCCCTTTCACATCCTAACATGAGATTGTCCACCAAATACAATGGTGGAACAAACTTGTTAAAAGGGTTAAAACATAGCAATAATCTTTGAGAAATTTAGGAGTAGATAACCTCTTAGTTACTTGAATCAAACTTGCAAAAACAAAACACTTGCCTGTTTTCCAAACCACACATCACTACACTTTCAAAACAACTTTCAAAAACAATGAAAACCTTTTCAAAAGACATACACCTTTGTATACATCCCAACATGGATCATTACAAAGGTTGCCACCACATTGGCCTCTTTTCAAAACATTTTCAAAACCCACACACAAAGCACCATTTCAAACAATTGAAAATCAAGGCAAGTTGATCTAAGCAAGTAACTAAGAGCCCATGGATAACCATGGATAGAAAGGGTGCTAATACCTTCCATTTCTATAATCTACTCCCCGAACCCAAGAAAACATCTCAAAGGTTTTTGCTGTGCTTTTTAAACCTTTCCTTAGGATAAAATAAAAAGTCGGTGGCGACTCTTGCTCAACCGAAACATTTGCGAAAACAAACGCAAAACCATAGTCAGTTCTCCCACCGTATCACAGAACTGGCGACTCTGCTAGGGATAAATTTAAAAAGTGGAGTAACCTTAGGGCTTAAATCACCTTTGTTCTCAATTGTTTGCCTTGTTTGCTTTTATAATTGTGGGCTTTGCATCGGAGTTTCATAGATCCTAACCCGGATCTGGGAAATACCCTCTTTAGGTAGCATAATCTGTGAGGGACCTGTCCGGCGTAGACCGACATGGGTGAAGCAGTGGCTACGTTGGTGTGGCACCTTGGTCTGTACCTATATCCCTTGTGTTGCAACGAGGAGAATATAGGTCTTCTAAGGAGTCATTAAACACCAACCAACCTTAGAACCCTAAATTGACCAAACTTGGCCATTAGAACAGTAGCAGTATGTTACACTCATTGAGGCTAAACTCTCGCGATGGTTCCGGCCGCAAGAAAAGATTGCGATGCTGGAGTTATGACCGATTGAGGGTAGTCAATGATTTGAGATCCTCTAGAACCCGATTACTTTTGATAGGACATGTTTTAACCAACGAAACCAAAAGAGGGTAATACCTAAACTTCATGTTGGCCTGAAACCTAAGGGTTGTCTTGTGTGACTTGTGTGCCTTATCATGTTTGCCTGTGTGAATACTTGTGGTGTGTTTCATCATAGCATCATGCCATCATACCATTGCATGCATCCTGTATAAAGGACTAACCCATTTCAAAGACAAAAAGGTTTCATCTTTGCTCTATTTTGTAGGACATCATGATGCCCGTGCGTAGGAATACTGTCCGGCTCAACTTTGTTCAACCACCAACTTTGCTCAAGGATTTGGTTGGTAGGATTCCAAACACTTCTTCCTTCATCAACAGGCATGGTTCTCTCCTTGGCTTAATCACTGCAAAGTGGGACCAACAACTGATAAGTGTCCTGACCCAGTTTTATGACCCCCTGTATCATTGTTTCACCTTTCAAGACTTCCAGCTGGTCCCTACCCTGGAAGAATTCTCTTATTTGCTTGGTATCCCTGTCTTGGAACAAACTCCATTCACTGGTTTGGAAAAGACTCCTAGGCCTGAAGAGATTGCTGCAATTCTCCCCTTGACCAAAGAAGAGGTATTGGCTAACTGGGAAACTAGAAGTGGAGTTAAGGGCTTTTTGGTCAAATTTCTGGTTGGCAAAGCTAATGATTGCTGGAATGACTTGGACTTCAAGGCGTACGAAGACATTCTGGCTCTTTTAATCTATGGTCTGGTACTGTTTCCAAATCCTGACACCTTTATCAGTATCTATGCCATAAGGATCTTCATGTCTCGAAATCCTGTACCCACTCTTTTGGGTGATATCCTGCAACAACTCTATGCTCGTACTTCCCGAAAACGGGGAACTCCGTGGTGTTGTGCTCCTTTGCTAGTGAGGTGGTTTATTTTGCACCTTCCTAAGTTCGTGCTGAAGAATAAAGAAGGAAAGGGTTGGGCTCATAGGCTAATGTCTCTCACTGATAATGACATCACTTGGACTCTCAGAGGTTTGGATGAGGTAGCTGTTATTGATCGTTGCGGAGAATACCCTAATGTTCCGTTGATTGGTATCCAAGGAGGAATCTCTTATAATCCATGCTTAGCTCTCCGCCAGTTTGGAAGAGCCAGAAGAGTTGGGCCTCATGAAATGTTGGTTCCTCACTTCCATTTTGAGTTTCAGGTAGACAGTGACAAACTACGCCATGAATTCATTAAGGCTTGGGACAGAATTCACAAAGCTGACCCACATGAGTTGGGACCAAATACTTCTCTACCAATGGAGCCCTATTGCAGATGGGTCCGCATCCGTGCTCAGAAGTTAGGTATGCCGTACGAAGCTGTCAGATCTATCATTCTTGAATCTCCTGATGAAGATGGGGTTCCTCCAACTGTCCTCCCTCCTCAGATACCCACTGATTTTGACACAATGAAGAGATCTTGGGCGCAGCTAAAGGAAGAACGGGATTTTTATCGGGAAAAGTTCAACGAACAGGAACGGAAGGTCCAGAGGCTGACTAAGCAATTGGAGGAGGAGCGGGTCCTGAATAACTACATCCACACTGAGAAGAGGAGGCCATGGGAACACTGATGGGCTTTGGATGTTTCCTTTTTATAGCTTTTATTTCCTTTTCAGTATTTTTCATTCCTGTAATGCCTAAGGGCAAATTGTTGAACAATTTAAAATTTGAATCTAATGAAGTGTGTTTCCCTTTTGTCTACAAAGTTGAATCTTGTTTGTCTTTGAAAACATAAAACATACGCATCTCATTGCACCATATGCATAGCAGGTACCCTTTTTCACAGGTTGCTTAATCTCCTTCGCTGTTTATTTTGAATAGTCATCATGAATCCAGACTCATCCAGTGAGCAAGCAATCAAGGCCCTTCAGGCCCAAAGTGCCCAGTTTCAAGAGATGGTCCTGAGCCTGGCCCAAGGTCAGCAAGAGTTGAAGACTCTACTCCTGAAGAAGAAGAAGAAAAAGAGGACTGTGTTATTCAACACCGGACGCAGATTTGGGAACACACTCCATAATGAAGCTGATCCAACTACTTCTTCTGCTGAGAAAGATAGTCCCCAAGGGGGAGGAGCTCCTAGTCCTGCAGTCTCTGACAACGAGACGGACTATAATGACGAACAATACCCACCTGCTGCGGACAGATACAAACAATTGGAGGACCGTTTGAGCGCCATGGAGATTCAGAATGTGCCGGGGCTGGATTTCGGAGATTTGGGGTTGTCTTTTGGGGTAGTAATCCCACACAAGTTTAAGGCGCCTGCCTTTGCCAAATATGACGGGGCTTCCTGTCCAAAGCTGCATCTAAGGTCGTACGTAAGGAAGATCCAACCTTACACGGCAGATAAGAACCTTTGGATTCACTTCTTCCAAGATAGCCTTTCGGGGTCACAGCTTGAGTGGTTTTACCAACTAGATGGAACTAGTATCCGACATTGGGAAGATTTGGCAACCGCATTTTATAGACAATATCAATACAATTCTGATCTCGCTCCTACGCGTACCCAACTTCAGGGTATGTCTCTAGGAACGGGCGAAGGGTTCAAAGAATATGCACAAAAATGGAGAGATTTGGCTGGCAGGGTGCAGCCTCCATTAACTGATCGTGAGCTGGTTGATATGTTTCTAGGGACCTTGTCTGGTCCATTTTTCAATCATTTGGTTGGTAACTCCTCCGCTGGGTTTAGGGATTTGATTCTGACGGGAGAAAGAATTGAAGCTGGCATCAGGTCAGGAAAGATACAAAAAGCTGCCTCCACAAGTACTGAGAAAAGGCCTTTCAAGAAAGAAGCAAGTGCAGTCTATGGTCCTAGAAGACGAGTCAAGCCAGAAAGTCGCCAAGCCGTCAATGCTTTGGTCATTTCAAAACCTGTTGCTGCTCCTCAGCAGTACAATCAACAAAGAGGTGAAAGGCCCAAGAGGCAGTATACTAGGCTGAGTATGACCTTGTCACAAATCTTACCGCAACTGTTATCAACCAACTTGGTGACCGTCAAAGAGGCTCCGAAGGTCGTGAATACTGCATCTCCTAAGTATAACCCAAATGCCCGTTGTGCTTATCATTCCGATAGCCCCGAGCATACTACTGATGATTGCTGGGCCTTGAGAAATAAGGTGCAAGATCTTATCGATGCGAAGGAAATTCAGTTTGAAGCGCCTGAGAGGCCAAATGTTGTAACTGCTCCTATGCCCCAGCATAGAGTAAATGTCGTCGAGGAAGATTTGTATGCTATTTCGGTGAATGATGTTGCTACCCCTCTATTGACTGTTAAGAGGAACTTACTACTAGCCGGTTTATTTCCAGGTTGTAGCGAGGGTTGCCTCCTGTGTGCTGTTATCCCTACCGGTTGTCCGCTGCTGAAATCAGGCATCCAGAGCCTGATGGATAGCAAAGAAATCCTGTTCATGAAAACTGCTGTTCCATTTGTTTCCGCTGAAGAAGTATCTGTTGTCATAATTTACAATCCTACCAAAGCTCCCCCGAGGAAGCCAGTCCAAATTATGTCTGTTGCACCCATTACTATTACTGTTCCGGGGCCTCTCCCCTATGAGTCCGATAAAGCTGTCCCATGGCATTATGGGGCCGACGTGTATGTGCTTGGAGTGAAGCAGGAGTTCAACACCGGTACCAGTATCAGTAACATCACTGGTCCCGCCAAGATTACTCGCAGTGGCAGGCTCTTCTCGCCTGACATTGCACCGCCAGTTATCCGAAAGCCGCTTATCATCAAACCTGCAAGTGTGCATGTTCCAATTCAAGTTCCTGTGTCTACTACTGCCACCGAGTCCTCTGATACTCGGGGCAAAGAAGTTGTTACCGATTTTCCTGCCAGGACGGAGGCACCAAAAAAGACTGCTGTTGAGGCCTCCCAACAAGAAATGGAGGAAATCCTTAAAATCATTAAAAAGAGTGACTTCAATGTTGTTGAACAGTTGGGGCATACTCCCTCCAAAATCTTTATGCTATCATTGCTGCTATGCTCCGAGGCCCATGCAAAAGCCCTGATTTCATTTCTGAAAACGGCCCATGTGCCGCAAGAGACCTCCGCGGATCAATTCACTGACTGTGTGGCTAATTTGACAGCAGACAATGGTTTGGGGTTCTCGGATGCTGACCTCACCGCCAAAGGGAAAAATCACAATGATGCCCTGCATGTTTCCATAGAATGCAGGGGCACTACTCTCGCACACGTGTTAGTGGATACCGGCTCTTCCCTGAATGTTTTTCCCAAGAAGGCATTGGATCGCTTGGATTGTGAGGGCCTGGAATTGAAGCCTAGTAACATCATTGTTAGAGCCTTCGACGGTTCTAAGAGGATGGTGCACGGTGAAGTAGACATTCCTATTCGTGTGGGTTCCCAAGTCTTCGACTCAACGTTCTATATAATGGATATTCGTCCATCTTATTCCTGCTTGTTAGGACGACCCTGGATTCACAAGGCTGGGGCAGTAACATCCACTCTACACCAAAAGCTCAAATACCCTGTCAAAGGGAAGATTGTTACTGTGCAGGGTGAGGAGGAATACATGGTTAGTCACTTGAATTCATTCCGGTATATCGAGATGGACGGGGAGTTTATTGAAACCCCCTTTCAGCATTTTGAGGAGGTACCTCCAATTTTGGCATCAGTTGAAACAGTGGTTGAAGAAGACTTTCCGTTGAAGATGGCGTCCTTGAAGGATGCTCGGGCTGTAATCGAGAAAGGCAAATGTGCAAATTGGGGCCGGCTTCCTGACTTCACTCAAAAGAACGACAAGTTTGGGGTGGGCTTTACTGCAGAGGCTCAGAGGGTTGTGCGCAAGGAAAAGATCAGAAAGGCTCCAGTGTTTATCACCAGTCCTAGGGTGAATGCTATCGAGGAGGACGTAGAGGAAGCAGAGTTTGACAGTTGGATCTATCCAACCACCAGCAACGGACCAAGCAACTGGACGACAAAGGATTTTACACCTATCACATTTGTCACACAGTAATTAACTCTTTTGATTTTCAATTTGTAACAAACAATATGTTAAAACTTTGTTGGCTCGGTGTCCTACCCGGGGCATCGTAGCTCCATTTGTGAGGGCTTTTTGTATGACATTTCCATATATCATCAATAAAAACATTTGACGTTTGTTGCATTTCAAATCTTGCGCTCTTTTTTCTTTCTGTGTTATATATTGCAAAATAGCTATATTTACACACACTCACTTATACAGGTTTCAATCCACTCTGGATCTCACTGGTAACAACTCTGCTACTACCAGTTATGACTTCGAGAATCCGATCAACTTGGTCGAGGACGAAGGTGAAGATGATTGCGAAGTGCCTGGTGAACTCGCAAGACTGCTACTTCAAGAAGAGAGGGCCATTCAGCCGCATGAAGAGCCGGTGGAAATAGTTAACCTGGGTACTGAGACGGATAGGAAAGAGGTCAAGATTGGTGCCAATCTAGAGCTCAGCGTGAAGCAACGATTGATCCAGATGCTACATGATTACATGGAGATATTTGCTTGGTCCTATGAAGGCATGCCTGGTTTGGATGCCGACATTGTAGTTCATCACCTGCCAACCAAAGAAGACTGCCCTCCGGTAAAGCAAAAGGTCCGCCGCATGCGTCCCGAGATGTCCGAAAAGATCAAGGCTGAGGTTATGAAGCAATTCGATGCCGGTTTTCTTGCAGTGACCTCTTACCCTCAGTGGGTTGCTAATGTGGTGCCAGTGCCAAAGAAGGACGGTAAAGTCAGAATGTGTGTCGACTACAGGGATTTGAACAGGGCAAGCCCCAAAGATGATTTCCCTCTTCCTCACATCGACGTTCTTGTTGACAATACCGCTCAACACAAGGTGTTCTCCTTCATGGATGGTTTTTCAGGGTATAATCAGATCAAGATGGCTCCGGAAGATATGGAAAAGACTACCTTTGTGACTCAGTGGGGCACTTTCTGCTACAAGGTCATGCCATTCGGGTTAAAAAATGTTGGGGCAACCTACCAACGTGCCATGGTTGCTTTGTTTCATGATTTGATCCATCATGAGATTGAAGTATATGTTGATGACATGATTGCAAGGTCGCAAACTGAGGAAGAACACCTAGACCATCTGAGGAAGCTGTTTGACCGACTAAAGTTATACAAGCTGAGGTTGAATCCCAACAAATGCACCTTCGGGGTGAGGTTCGGAAAATTGCTAGGTTTCATCGTAAGCGATAAAGGTATTCAGGTGGACCCTGCCAAGGTAAAAGCCATACAAGAGATGCCAACTCCAAAGACAGAGAAAGAAGTCCGAGGCTTTCTGGGACGACTGAATTACATTGCCCATTTCATCTCACATCTAACTGCTACCTGTGAGCCAATCTTCAAATTACTGAAGAAAGATCAAGTAGTACGTTGGAACGATGAATGTCAGACTGCTTTTGAAAAGATAAAAGAGTACCTCCAAGAGCCACCCATTCTTATGCCACCAGTGGAAGGGAGACCTCTGATACTATATTTGACAGTGCTTGATAATTCAATGGGGTGTGTGCTGGGGCAGCATGACGAGTCTGGCCGAAAAGAGCACGCTATTTATTACCTGAGCAAAAAGTTTACCGACTGTGAGTCTCGTTACTCACTGCTCGAGAAAACTTGCTGCCCTCTGGTATGGGCTGCTCGCCGGCTGAGACAGTATATGCTGACTCACACCACTTTGTTGATTTCAAAGATGGATCCCATCAAGTACATATTCGAAAAGCCTGCTCTGTCTGGAAGAATAGCGAGATGGCAAATGATCTTGACAGAATATGATATCCAGTATACAACTCAAAAAGAAATCAAAGGAAGTGTACTGGCAGATCATTTGGCACACCAACCTGTGGACGATTACCAATCATTGAACTTTGATTTTCTGGACGAAGACATCATGGTGGTAACTGATTGTGAAGTGCCTGGACCGGATGAAGGACCTGAGAAAGGATCCCGATGGTCTATGCATTTTGACGGAGCCTCCAACGCTTTGGGTAACAGCGTCGGCGCTGTAATCATATCTCCCAAAGGAACTCATACTCCACTCACCGCCCGATTGTGTTTCAACTGCACCAACAACATGGCGGAGTACGAGGCATGTATCATGGGTCTTCAAGCCGCAATCGATTTAAGGATCAAATATCTGAGTGTCTTCGGAGATTCCACTCTCGTGATCAATCAGATCAAAGGCGAGTGGGATACGAAACACCCAAATCTTATTCCTTACAAGGAGTATGTGCTGACTTTGCTTCCCCACTTTGAAGAGATAACTTTTGAACACTTCCCAAGAGAGGAGAATCAGCTAGCGGACGCACTGGCTACGATGTCTTCAATGTTCAAAGTTAAATGGGACAATGAAGCTCCCCGGATCATCATCTGGAAATTGGATGAACCGGCATACTGCTGCGATCTTGAGGCTAAAGAGGTGACTGAAAAACCCTGGTATCATGAGGTGAAGAGGTACTTGGAAGCCCAGGAATACCCTGAAGGTGAATCTGTCAATGACAAGAAGTTCATGAGGAGGTTTGCTGCAAAATTCTTCCTCAGCAACGACATTCTCTACAAACGGAATCATGATTCAACTCTACTGCATTGTGTGGATAAGGCTGAAGCAGAGAAGATCATGATAGAACTGCATGAAGGTACATTCGGAACACATTCCAGTGGACACACCATGGCAAAGAAAATCCTACGGGCAGGATATTTCTGGTCCACAATGGAAGCCGATTGTTACCAACATTCTCGAACTTGTCATAAATGCCAGATCTATGCTGACAAGGTGCACATCCCTCCGGTTCCTCTGAACGTCCTGACGGCACCTTGGCCTTTTGCAATGTGGGGTATTGATATGATCGGTGAGATCCGACCGACGGCATCCAGTGGGCATCGCTTCATCTTGGTGGCAATCGATTACTTCACGAAGTGGGTTGAGGCAGCTTCCTACGCAACGGTAACCAAGAGCGTCGTGGCATGTTTCATCCGGCATAACCTGATCTGTCGGTACGGTGTCCCGGAAAGAATCATTACGGACAATGGTACCAATCTCAATAACAAGATGATCACTGAGCTCTGCGAACAATTCAAGATACAGCACCACAACTCTTCTCCCTACCGGCCGAAGATGAATGGGGCTGTAGAAGCAGCTAATAAGAATATCAAGAAAATTGTGCAGAAGATGACAGTGACCTATAAAGATTGGCACGAGATGTTACCGTTTGCTCTTCATGGGTACCGTACCTCAGCAAGGACGTCAACCGGGGCAACTCCTTTCTCCTTGGTCTATGGCATGGAGGCAGTCTTGCCGATTGAAGTCCAGATACCCTCTCTCTGGATAATGAAGGATGCTGACTTGAGTGAAGATGATTGGATCCAGACTCGACTTGATCAATTAAACTTGATTGACAAAAAGAGACTCACTGCTATCTGTCACGGTCAGACGTACCAAAAACGGATGATCAGGGCATTTAACAAGAAAGTCAGACCACAAGAGTATCAAGTTGGGGACCTGGTAATCAAACGCATCATCCTTCCTCAAAGTGATCCCCGGGGCAAATGGACTCCTACGTACGAAGGGCCATTTGTGGTTAAACATGTGTTCTCAAGAGGAGCCATGATTCTGACCACCATGGATGGTGACGACCTTCCTCACCCCGCCAATGCAGACATAGTGAAAAGATACTACGCATGAATAAAAGACCCGCTAGGTTGACATACCTAGGCAAAAATAAGGGCTTCCCGGCGAACCAAAAAGGTTCAGGCAAAAATAAGGGATGAAATGAAAAAAAATCTGTACACCCGGCAAGTCGAAAACCTGAAAAGGCGGCTTGGGCAAAAATGGGTATCCCGGTGGACTGAAAACCCGAAAGGGCAGTCCAGGCAAAAGTTAGGGATAAAGCGTAACACTATGTCTCATTGGATCACCTTGCATCCAGAATTCGGCATCAACTATCTGGCTCAGACTTCAGCATCGACCAATCAGCTTCATCTTCAACTAGGCAGCAAAGTGATGAGACGCTTGAAGACATAAAGGCGATAGCAGAGTTGGAACCCAGTGGGAATATTGTGCACATAGCTGTTTTGTTTCTTTTTCAAAATTTTAAAGTCTATGTTATTCGGCAGCATTCTCTTACTAGGATGTCAGCCTCTTGTACAAAAACGCCTATTCACAGGCAAATTTCAAAATCAATACAGATTCAGTTTTTCCAAACAAATTGCCAATTGTTTTTCCTTTTTCTGTTTTGTCTTGCGAAGAACGTCCAATGTTCACTTTTGATATATGCATTTGACATTAAATTGCTGATTCATAAATATTTGCATATGAAACAAAAGACTAATTACAGGTGACATCCGAAACAGGGGCAATGTAGAGTTGTCTAATGCAGTCTGGTTGCTTTGTCCGCCAAGGTACCAAGGCAGATTCAACTGAAAGATGTGATCAAATTCTCTCAGCTCCCCACAGAGTAAGACAAGATAGCAACATTCCCCGGCGGAATATCAATACCCCAGTGCAATTCCAAAAGTTTCCCCAGGAAAAGTGGAATCCATATCCCCAGCAGGTCTTGAAGCTTATCCCCAGTAGATTCTGGAAGCTTATCCCCTGCGGAGTACGGACGTCTCTCCCGAGCTTTATTCAAAGTTATTCCTCACAAGGGCTTATAACTGGGTTATCCTCAGCTAGTTGCCACGGAAGATCGCCCTCGGCAAATTTCTTCCTATCCCCCAGCGGAGTTCATCAAAATTCCCCAACATAACTTATCAACACAACCCCCAGCGGAGTTTATCTTTGGTATCCCCAGCAGAGTTTATCATCATTATCCCTAGCGGAGTTCATCATTGAAATCCTCAGTGGAGCTCTCGTCAACTTCAGCAAAGTATCTCTTCCACAGAGCAATTCCCCGCAGAGTGATCTCTCCAACAAGTTTATTCCTCAATAGAGTCATTTTCTCCTACCAGTGTATTCTTGCAACCATCCTCCCCAGCGGAAGAGAAGGGCTCTACTCTTCAACGTCAGCCCAGGATTTAGTTCCCCGACCGGTCATCAAGGATTTATTTTCCTAAGACGAAAATACATTCATAAACATTTCACATTTCATACATCTTGCTTACATACATGATAAAGTGCATACAACACTATCTCATTTTGAACATCATGACATCATGCATTTCATACATCATGACATTGCATACAACTGATGTTTTGCCTTTTCAGGGAAAAAGACAACCCCAAAGACAACTACCTTCAACTGTCACAGTTTCCAGATTCGTTACCTGTATCTAGCCAGGGCATATCTGTGAGTGATCAGTTTCCAGACTCGATTCCTGCATCCAGCCAGGGCACGTCTGAAGAGTTTGAAGATTCGATTCCTGTATCCAGCCAGGGCATATCTATCAACTATCACAGTTCCAGATTCGGTTCCTGTATCCAACCAGGGCATATCTGTTGACCACATTTCTAGACTCGATTCCTGTATCTAGCCAATGCACGTCTGAAGAGTTTGAAGATTCGATTCCTGTATCCAGCCAGGGCATATCTGTTGACGACTATTTCCGGATTCGATTCCTGTATCCATCCAGGGCACATCTGTGAGTAACCGATTATAGATTCGACACCTGTATCCAGCCAGGGCATATCTGCATGAGGAGATTGAAGATCAAACACCTGTAACAAGCCAGGAAAACATCTGTCTTTCTCAAACACACAAGTTCTCGCTAAGGAATCTCTTATGCGATCAACACTTCCAAATGGCATCTATAAGCCCATTCCCGACAAGGTTATGTCACATCTCCAGATGGCATCTATAAACCCATCTCCCTATCCACCACCTCTCCAAATGGCATCTATAAGCCCATTCCCGACATCACATTGCTGATACTCCAACATGCGAGTGCAAATTTTCGGGCACTCTAGTATCCAATCTCCTTTTACCCTCGAGTCACGAAAGGCAAACTTGCCAATCTAACTCTTCAGGTTCAAGAAGATTGAACAGGGGCAACTGTTGTACCCCAAAATTTTCCCTCCCATTTCCTCAACATTTTCTCATCACAAGACCCTTGAAGATCAAGACCCAGTTAGGGTTTCCTCTGCTCAAGACTTCTCCTTGCACTGTTGACCCAAATTAGGGTTTGTGTTTGCACAAAGATATTTTGACCTAAAATGCCTAAGATGACTTTCATGCTTCATGTTGGACTCCCAAGTTTATCCATACCAAGTTTCAAGTCTTGATTCCAAATTTTGCCCAGTCAATTGGACAGTTGACCTAGAAATCAACTATATTGGGGAAAAAGTCAACTGTGGCCAATTGACAGTCAAATCTCATGAAAATTGACCCACATCAACATTATGAATTCACATGGACCATTTGATCAAGTTTGGATCACAATTCCACAAGAAATTTGATCAGATCATCAAAAGGGCAAAATGGTCATTTTTAGGGTTTTGACTGCACAAAGGCAATTTTTGACTGTTTGACCTAGCCAATGGCAAACCAAGCTCACATATGGACTCAAGGACCCCATGGAATTTCTTGACATGCTTAACAAGTTCAAAAGATCCCAAATACACAAGATTGACAGTTGAATTTCCCAGTCAATTGATCAATTTTGACTGTATACTGAAAAGTCAAACTTTGACTTTTTTGGTCAAAATCAAGTGTCAAGATTCATTTTTCATCAAAACATGCCAAATCATGAAACTTGTTCATCAAGAAATCAAGAAATGCAAATTAGGGTTTGAAATGAAGATTTTTCATAACTTAGAATTTTTCTAAGTTATGAAAAACCCTAATTTTTTCCTAACTTTGCCCCACTTTCTCACCAAGACTCATTTGGATTCAAGCAAAACTCAAAACATGAAAGTTGTAGCCTATTGCATAATCTACAACTTTGATTCACAAAGTTTTCCCAAAAGAAGCTTGTATCTCAAGTTACAATTTTTGGAATAAGGGTACCAAACCATTCTTAACTTAGTGAAAATTTGACCTATTTTAGGCAAAGTTTTTACCTAACTTCAAGACCATTTTTCACATACTTACACTTGGAATTTCAATTTGCATTTCAAATATGGATTTTAGTACACATTCCAAGCTTTCCAAAATGTCCAAGAAATCATCAAACAACCTCATGGTTAGGGAGAATTGAATTTGGCAAGTTGGGCAAAAATCACTTTTGTTCTTGACCAAGACATGTTCATACACATTGCCATTTTCAAGTCAGCTTGGTTTATGCTACATTACAGGCCTCTAATCCCATTTGAACTCAATAATTTAATGCATACTCATTGTGCCAAAGCCTTATTTTGTGTGTCCAAACATTATTTGCAAGACTAAGCCATTTATAGATAAAGCATAATATCCATTTTTGAAAAGTTAAGCTTTATGTCAAAGTTGCAAATCAGCAAGTACAGATCAAATCTCTTTGGCATAAGTTTATGAGTTAATCACACTGATCAAGGGGAAGGTTAACAGCATAGTATGGGGGCCTGTACAGGCTAGAAACACCAAGTGGCCATTGCTTGCTTAAAGTGTAAGAAACATTGCATAACATAGAAAAAACTGTCATATCAGCAAGAGAACTTGGAAGCAAACTTATCAAACACATTCAAGACATCCATACTGAGCTAGAACACGAGCCTTTCACCTCCAATACCTTCCAAAACTCAGAATCACCATTGAACTGCACAAAAACAGGGCTTGCTGCAGATTGAGTTCCCTAGCTCAATCCTTTCATACATTCTTGCCCAAACCAGTTCAAACACCTTCCCTACCATCAATACAAACTATCCAAAGCATTAGAAGAAGACTGTAACTCCTCTAATCCTTTTGGCCATTTTCATTTTTCTGATTTACAGGTGGAGTTCTATAACTCGATTCAGCTAGCTCCAAAGTAAAGTAAAACTTGGAATAGCATCCTCACACTTCAAGGAAGCTGTACAAATCATCATCTTGCCCTGAAAGCTCCTCCATTGCAAGGCACGATTCCAACTGAACAGGTATATTCATGAAGTTCTATCTCTCAATATAGGCATTGTTAGCTTTAGGTTTGTGAAGGAAACATGTCACAATCATAGCCCTGAACATGCCCATGTGATTAGATTTCATTTATATTATGTATGCTTAGAGAATTTTGAGTCTGAACATTGATGAAAAACTAGGTCAGGAATTGGGGGAGAAGAAATTCTCCCTCATCTTAGAGAGTTAAGTCAAGTTCTTTATATCCCTGGATTCGTCTTCTCATGCTCTACATTTTTAATGTTGTAAGTTTTTCTTGAAAGTCCAGGAATTGGGAGATAGAAAACGCGTGTTTGAGTGTTCATACAGGTTCAGAGGTTGAAGAAGACTGGTTCTGGGCTGGGCCTGGAATGTTCTTTCTTTTTGCACCACTTTTTTACTTCTGCACCCCCTGAGCCCATTTGGCTTATTTCAATGATTCTTTGACTTTTTCTTTTTTGGTTTGATTTATTTATTTTTCCTTATGATATTAAAAATATAAAAAATATTTTTTACACCATTTTCATATTTATTAAGAATTTATTTGTTTAGGTTAACATTTGTACATAAATAAATAAATAGATATGCTTTTATTCAAAAATACTAAAATATGCAAAAACATTTTTATTTTCATTTTTATTTCATTTTTATCTTCTGAAAATATTTTATATAAAAAATACTTTTTTTTTATAAATATCAAATATTATTATTTTGTATATATAATACATATTAGTAAATAATACATATATTTATATATATATTAGTATATTTAGGTTAAAATGCAAAATACATACACTTTTATTTTTTTATTAATATTTAATATAAAAAATGCCTTTTTGACTAATATACTTCATTTTATTTTATTTATGTATATGATAAATAAATATTATACATAATAAATAAATAATACATTTTATTTAATAAAATTAGGGTTTTTCCCTAAATATAAAAAACTCCAAAAAATAATACTTTTATTTTGTTTATTTGACATACAAAAATACTCTTTTTCATACACATAAAAAAACATTTTTTGCATCCTGCATATTTATTCTTATTTTATTTAATTTGTACAATTAAAAATCTTGTAAATAATTCAATATTGATGTAATAGTTTAGGTTTAAAATTCCTTGTCAAAAATCCCCATTTGAACATTTGTACCCCCCTTCCCACATATTGTGTTGTAATAGCTTAGTAAATTTATTTTTCGCACTTTATTGCTTTCTAATGATACCATGTTAGAATTAGGTTTTGTATGCGAATCAAAAACGACAAAAATAGTTTGACCTAATTTCAAGATAAACAAACATGAAAATGGACAACACAAATCACACTTGCACCCCTAGGGTATTCCACTTGTTGCCTTCAAATAATGGGCCATATTGCATGTTAGGTCTCTTTGGGCAAAAAAAAACAATCAAATGATCATAGTCCCTCGATGACGCTTTCAAAAAGTTGCCTAAACAAATGATCAAGTCCCTTAAAAAAAATTGCCCAAAGATACTTGGCACCATTGCAATTATGGTCTAAACGATGACCCGCGCCCGTCCCTTTCACATCCTAACATGAGATTGTCCACCAAATACAATGGTGGAACAAACTTGTTAAAAGGGTTAAAACATAACAATAATCTTTGAGAAATTTAGGAGTAGATAACCTCTTAGTTACTTGAATCAAACTTGCAAAAACAAAACACTTGCCTGTTTTCCAAACCACACATCACTACACTTTCAAAACAACTTTCAAAAACAATGAAAACCTTTTCAAAAGACATACACCTTTGTATACATCCCAACATGGATCATTACAAAGGTTGCCACCACATTGGCCTCTTTTCAAAACATTTTCAAAACCCACACACAAAGCACCATTTCAAACAATTGAAAATCAAGGCAAGTTGATCTAAGCAAGTAACTAAGAGCCCATGGATAACCATGGATAGAAAGGGTGCTAATACCTTCCCTTTCTATAATCTACTCCCCGAACCCAAGAAAACATCTCAAAGGTTTTTGCTGTGCTTTTTAAACCTTTCCTTAGGATAAAATAAAAAGTCGGTGGCGACTCTTGCTCAACCGAAACATTTGCGAAAACAAACGCAAAACCATAGTCAGTTCTCCCACCGTATCACACATGGGTATGCAATTTTTTAAGGGTATGCAAAAATATCTTCATTGGGACACAATACAATGTGAGGTTAGAACAAAGATAAACCTAAGGACCACCTATACTGATTGTTGATACAAGGAAAAGTCTTGCGGATGACAGTTAAGGGGAGACCCCTATAAGCTAGGTGTTATGATACTCCTCCAGAAACAAGTTTAAAGATAGACATGGAAATAAGGATACCCTATACTGACTCAAAGATTGAGACAACCACAAGAGACTCCCTAAGGATTATGGATAACGAAATACGAAAAGGAATCCCTACAAGCTAGGGATTGAGACTTACCAAATATAACCCTATAGGATAGGGATCATGATAAGCCAATGAGATGATGGTTTGACTGAGGGAATATCATGGAAGAGAGCACATGGTAACCGGTCAACAGTTATCAAATCCCATGTCCAGATATAAGCCACATGGCGTGCATTAGCGAGGACGTCCTTCGTGAGACGGTTTCTGAAGAATGGAAAAACACAAGAAGGGGGATTTGAATTGGGGTTTTCAAAAATTAAGATAGCATGACACGCTGGTTATCCTAGTTCGTTTGAACTTAAACTACTTCAGTCCATCCGCCAAGGTGATTTCGCCTCTCTGAAACGAGGTCTTAATCCACTAATCAAAACTTGAATATATAGACACAATGACTATCGTCAATGTCTTCTTGAGTCTAAACCACAACTCGGTTTTCTCAAGGTATTACAAAATAAATCAAATAAGTTTGTGTACAATGATGTTTGTAAACAAAACTATATCACAAAAGTGATGTATATACAAGTTTAAAGCATAAGATAGAACTGGTAATAATATTTCTTTTTCAGTGTGCAGTAGAGTTGTTTGATTTCTTCTTCATAATCTTCCTTTTATAGCTGAGGCATAAGAGACATGAGAAGATGTTTTTGGAAGGTTGATAAAGTGTTATTAATGCTCTTTCCAAAAATATAGATATTGTCTTGGTTCAGTCGTTAGTTTTTGATTTATAATGAATGAGTTGTAACGCATCAAAACTTTGCTTCCTTGGAATCTTATCAAAATAAGAATATTAACGTTGAGACTTTAGATCCTCAGAGTTTCTTGATATTCATTAGAACTTGGATGATACGTTGAAGATTCTTTTGCATATCAGAGTTTTTACTATCAGAGTGTAGCTTAAGAGCTGAATCTTTAGAACAGTTGTATAAATGAGTGTATTGAGACTTTTTTTGTTCTTCTAGAACTTTACTTATTAGAATATTAGAGCCTTGCTTGCAGCGTTGGTGCTTCAAAATTTATAACATTATAACTTCTTCTATTTAGCGTGTTATATGGATTTTCTTCTAAGTTTGTTGTGTCTAAACAAAGCTTCAAAAAGAAAATCTCTCGCCATCTTCTATGCTTCTTTTATCAAAATTTCTCTGCATGTTTAAATATATTATTAGAGAGAATATTTGTTCTTTATATATATATATATATATATATATATATATATATATATATATATATATATATATATATATATATATATATATATATATATATATATATATATATATATATATATATATATATATATATCATGTATATATATATCATGTATTTGGTATCATCAAAACTATTACAAAGATGTATAACTAAACTATGTTCTAACAATGTCCCCCTTTTTGATGATGACAAAAACTTTTATATTTTGATAGATTACTTAAGAGCATAAAGAGTTAGAGTCTCCCCCTGAGTTAAATACTCAGATAAAGAAAAAAATACTTCCCTGAAGATGTTCTGATCGAAGCTTTGTGATGGAAGTTTTGATAAGTCCATGTGACAAAAGTTACTTTCAAGATATTTTTCCTGTTTTCTTTCAGAAGATAAAACTGAGGTTATGATATTCAAAATGTTTGAGACTAAGTCTTGACACTGTTATATTCAAAATATCTTACGTTCTCCCCCTTTTTATTCAAAATCAAAAAACAATAAAAACACGTAAAAATAACAAAATGGATTTTGTATTCAAAGTGGATTAAGATAAATATAAGGAGGTAGATAAACAGAAGATTGGTTTGGATACCTAGAAAGAACTCGAGTTCACCCATCAAGCTCATAGAAAATTCTGCCTGCACAGACTTAGCAAATTCCTTCCCCAAAGAGGCTTTAGTAGATCCAAAAATTATATCATCTACGTAAATTTTCCAGACCAAAATGTCATTTTTAAATATTTTACAGAATAAGGTTCTGTCCACCTTCCCTTTGGTAAAGTAATTTTCTAACAAAAATTACTTAGTCTTTCATACCAAGCTCTGGGAGCTTGTTTTAGACCATATAATGATTTCTTAAGTTTATAAACATATTCTGGATGTTTTGTATTTTCAAAGCCATGGGGTTGGTGCACATAAACTTCTTCATCAATCTAGCCATTTAAAAAGCAGTTTTAACATCCATCTGATAAAGAGTGATGTCATTATTTACAACAAAATAAATTAAAAGTCTGATAGATTCTAACTTGGCGACTGGAGCAAAGGTTTCTATATAATTTATCCCTTCTTGCTGACTATAACCTTGTGCAACCAGTCGTGCTTTATTTTTGACGACTTTTCCTTGTTCGTTTAGCTTGTTTGTGAAGACTCATTTGGTTCCAATGATGTTGAAGCCTTTTGTTTTAGGGACTAGATCCCATACATCGTTTATGGTAAATTAATTTAGTTCTTCCTGCATTGAAAGGATCCAGTCATTGTCTAGAAGTGCTTCGTCATTGGAAGTTGTCTCGATCAGAGATACTAATCCCATGAGTGATTCTTCAAAATTTCCGTATGTATATCTTGTTCTGATTGGGTCATCTTTCTTTCCCATAATCATGTTTTTCGGATGTGCTAAGCTTCTTCTGGATTGTCTTTTCTGGATGGATTCTTCAGAAGCTACTATAATATTTGTGACATCTTCTTTTGTATTTGGATGAGGTTTTATATTATGATTTTCTGACGGTCTGTCTTCAGTACATGTAATTTGAACTTCTATATCTGCAAAAGTTTTACCCTACTTTGACTTTTGAGAGCCAAGCTTATCATCAAATCTGACACTAATAAATTCTTCCACAATTCGTGTTCCTGTGTTATATACTCTATAACCTTTTGAGCGTATAGAGTATCCTAACATGAGAAACTTTTGTGCCTTAGAATCAAACTTGTTCAGATGTTCTTTAGTGTTCAATATAAAACAAGTACATCCAAATGGATGGAAATAAGAGATGTTGGGATTTCTGTTCTTCCACAGTTCATATGGAGTCTTATCCAAAATAGGTCTTATTGAGATTCTATTATGAATATAACACACAGTGTTAATTGCTTCTGCCTAATGTTAGTCTTGTTGATCATGGTTCTGACCATTTCTTGTAAAGTTCTACTCTTTCGTTCTACAACTCCGTTTTGTTTAGGAGTTCTAGGACAAGAGAAATCATGAGAGATGCCATTCTCGTTAAAAAAAATTCAAATCTTTTTTTCTTCGAATTCCCCATGATGATCACTTATGACTTGAAAAATTCTAAAACCTTTTTCGTTTTGGACTTGGTTACAGAAAGTAGAGAGCATAGAGTGTGACTCGTCCTTGTGTCTTAAGAACTTTACCCATGTCCATCTGTTATAGTCATCTACGATCACTAATCCATACTTCTTGCCGATGATGGATGCAGTTTTCACTGGTCCAAATAGATCTATATGCGGAAGTTCTAATGGTCTAGAGATAGAAATAACATTTTTTTATTTGAAAAGGGTTTTGCAAACTTTCCTTTTTGACATGATTCACACAAAGCATCTGAGTTGAACTTCAAGTTAGGAAGTCCTCTGACCAGATTGAGTTTGGTAATTTGAGATATTCTTCTCATACCAATATGCCCCAATCTTCTGTGCCAGACCCATTGCTCGTCGTTAACAGACATAGGGTATTTTATATTATGAATTTTTGGTTCAGAAAGTTCTATTTTATAAATGTTGTTCTTTCTCTTACCATTAAAAAGGATAGACCCATCTTTCTGACTAACTGCTTTACATGACTTTTGATTAAATATTATATCATAATCGTTATCACTTAATTGACTTATGGATAATAGGTTATGCATTAATCCATATACTAACAGAACATTAGTTATAGAGGGAAGTGTACAGTTACCAATAGTTCCAGAGACAATAATCTTTCCTTTTTGGTTGCCTCTGAAACCTACATAGCCTTGAAATTTAAGCTCCAGACTTTAAAACACATGCTTTCTTTTCGTCTTATGTCAAGAGTATCAAAGTCCAGGTACCAACATTAGTGTTTTAACTTTGTTGTTAAATATATCTGCAACATAGATAATTTTATCCTTAGGTACACAGATCTTTGTGGGTCCTTGTTTGTTAGAGTTTCCAAAATTCTGTTTGAATTTTTGTTTTGTAGAGAAAGAATTACTAGTATATTTTATATTATGTGCATGTTCATATGTAAAGTTTAAGTAGCGAGGTGTGTGTTTTATAACTATATCATCAACCTTCTTTGGTTGATATGTTTCTTCCCCCCTTGGTTTCACATATCCTATACCTTTTCTGTCGTTTATGCTAACTCCATAAATCATTGAAAACATATTGCTCCTATCTATGTTTTTAGCTAGAAATTTTTTAAAGACATAATCATATTCTTTTATTATTTTATCATAACTATTCGAAACTTCTGGAACAATTTCTTTCTGAGCTTTTTGTAATTCGTAGTTTTCATTTTCAAGTTTAGAGATGGTTTCTTTTAGCTCAGAGTTTTCTGTTTTTAGTTTCTTAGTTTCTTCAGAGTCAAATACTAGATCCTGTTTTCAGGTTCTTGTTTTTGACTCGAAGTTGATGATATCTTTCAACAATTTCTGACAGACTTTCTTCTAATTGAGATCTAGAAAAGTTAGAGAATACCTCTTCCTCCTCTGAGTTTGATTTTGATTCAGATGATCCAATGTCATATGATATGTTGGCCATTAAGGCTATGTTGCCTCGTTCATATTTTGATTCTGTTTTAGCTTCGGAAGATTACGAGTCATCTCATGTTACCATAATACTTTTCTTCTTTTCTCTGGAGAACTTCTTTTTATGATTTTCTTTATGAAGATTTGGACAGTCGCTTTTGTAGTGACCTGGTTCGTTGCATTCGTAAAATACAATATCTTTGTTGCTAGATTTTCTATATCCAGAAGATGATTCAGAGTGACTTCCTGTTCTTTTGGGGTTTCTAAATTTCCTCTGTATGTGCTTCCAAAGTTGATTGACTCTTCTGGAGAGAAGAGATAGTTCGTCTTCTTATGACGAGGATCCGCCAGAGTTTTCTTCTTTGCCTGAAAAACTTATGTTCATATATTTTATTAGATTTAACGGCAAGAGACTTACCTTGCTTCTGGAGCTCATCTTCTTCTAGTTTTATCTCATGACTTCTCAAGGAGCTGATGATTTCTTCAAGAGATATTTTATTCAGATCTTTGGCTAGTTTTAAGGCTGTGACCATGGGTTTACATTTCTTGGGTAAGCTTCGGATGATTTTATTTACATGATCTGCTGTTGAGTACCCTTTTTCCAGAAATTTTAGCCCAGCAACCAGAATTTGAAACCTTGAGAACATTACTTCAAATATTTCATCTTCTTCCATTTTGAAAGCCTCATACTTTTGAATGAAGAGCTTTGGTTTCTTTGACTTGCATGCTGCCTTCATTCGTCATTCTCAGAGATTCAAACATGTTCTTAGTTGATTCTCTGTTCGTGATCTTCTCATACTCAGTGTACGAGATAACAATCAAGAGGATTGTTCTGGCCTTGTGATGATTTCTGAATTCTTTCTTTTGTTGATCTGTCATTTTCTATCTGTCGATCTTCTGACCGCTTTCGTCAACTGGATGGATGTATCCATCAACCAACATATCCCCAAGATCAGTGTCATGAGCTAGAAAGAAACTTTCGATTTTGTCTTTCCAGTAATCAAAGTTCTCACCATCAAAAATTGAAGGTTTACCGCTGATTCTGTCTTTCTCATCATGGTTATCATTGTTGATGATCAAACTTGGTCCCACCATAGTGTTTTTCTTGCTAGGATATTTTTTTGACACGGTTAAGTGTTTACACCCAGAACCAGGAGCTCTGATG